>CM065639.1:66352054-67716629 GCA_033220585.1 Dipteronia sinensis | reverse complement strand
GCATGCATTGGCTTTGACATATTATTCGTATCACAATGAGAAAGCTCAGGATGCAGAAACAAGTGGTAGGCAATGGAGACCTCCCTTCGCTGTATTGCCTTCCACCATTGGCATTGGAGAGCAACAGCTGACCCGTAACAATCTTATACCAAATATAGGTACACTTCTTTATATATTTATCCTAAGAGATTCTTTATTTTAATAAAACAATAATGACGTACATGATATTAAGGATAATCTAACTAACTCAATCCTGCTCACTACATATGGACCAGACAAGACCAACTGCTCTTGAATGCAATTCTTGGATCCATCTCTCCACCCATCATCCCCTTCATTGCTTCCGCTCAAACCGCTCGTGATGGCTGGACTATGCTTGCCAACACATATGCAAAGCCTTCTAGAGGTCACATTATGCATCTCAAAAGTGTTCTCACCAATGTTACAAAAAGAACTTAGACAATTACTGAATACTTGCAACACATTAAGTGTATTGCCGATGAATTGGCCATGCTCATGCACCAGAAAACCCTAAAGATCTTACCGTAAAAATCTTGAATGGACTAGGTGATGAGTTCAAAGATATCTCATCAGCTGTTCGTGCTCCTGACACTGCAATAACCTTTGAAGAACTTCATGAGAAACTCATTAATTGTGAAGCGATAATGAAACAAGAGGCTGCCAAACAACAAAAATTGCCCATCACTGCCAATTATGCCTCTAAGCCTTCAACCGGAAGCCATATCAACACCTCCAATCGGTGAAACTTCAACACAAACAACACTCAAGCTCACAACCAGTCATATACTCCCGCCAAACAGGTTGCCGCATACGGTCAGAATCAACATAGCAGGTATCCTCAAAACTCATCTAATAAACCTCGCTCGTATCGCGGTTTCTGTCAACTATGCAGTGAGCAAGGACACACGGCAAAGCAATGCTCCATGTTTACATCAAGTCCTGCGAATCCAAGGCCTCAAACGAACCAGTCCACTCGTCCTTGGCAACCAAGAGCAAACTATGCTGCACTGAATCCCACCTCTCCTCCTGAATGGCTTCTTGACTCCGGTGCTTCTCATCATGTCACCACGGATCTTAACAATTTGTCGCACCACTCTCCATACGGTGGCTCTGATGACATTATGATTGGCGATGGCTCAGGCTTGCCAATTACTCACACTGGTTCTCTTCACTTACCCTTTAAATCTACATTATTTTTACTATCTGATGTCCTATGTGTCCCAAATATGAAACAAAATCTTATCTCTGTATCTCAATTTTGCACTGCTAATCAAGTATCTATTGAATTCTCACCCTTTTCTTTTGCTGTGAAGGATCTTCGTACGAGGGCGCAACTTCTGCAAGGACAGACTAACAATGGTGTCTATGAATGGCCGTCTTATGCTAAGCCTCAGTCTCCCCCAATCATTGCCCTTTCCAGTGTAAAAGCCTCGATTCCAGATTGGCATCATCGCTTAGGTCATCCGTCTTCCAAAATAATTAATAACTTAGTGTCTTCCCAGGAGTTGTTTGTTTCTTCTTTTTCTAAGAATAGTATTCATTGTGATGCCTGCAAATGTAATAAGACTCCTAAGTTACCATTTTCTGCTTCATCTGTCAATAGTTCGAAACCTCTTGAAATAATTAACTCTGATGTCTGGAGTTCTCCTATTGTTTCAAAAGATGGCTATAAATATTATGTGCTATTTGTTGATTATTTTACAAAATATATGTGGTTATTGTTGGAACCTAGGGTTATAGATTGCGCAGCGGAAGGTTTTAAAAATTTTTATGCAATCATTAAACTAACCCATTTGTACAGTAATAATCAAATGAAATAGTAAAGTGAAGATTCATACCTACATAGGAGGCTCCTCACCTTTGATACGAACTGCTCCTGATTTGAACCACGTGATCTTCCTCGCTATCTCCCGGAACTGGTAACAGCGTGTGAGTGCGTCACGATATTCAGGACCTATATGGAGGAAGAAGAGAAGAATACACACAAAAAACAAACTCTAGAAGTGCAGCATTTGTGGTCTCACCACACCCTAATATTTTTGTTCTTTTGTTTGCTGTGTGTTTTGCTGTCACGATGACTTTTCTTCTTTTCACTTTTTCAAAGTAATCTCATTACTTTTCTAATTTTTCTCATTCGGTTCTCTTTTGTTTCATTAAAATATATATCTCATATATCTTAAAAAACAAACCGACATTCGGTTTAAATTTAAAAAAATATATATCTCATATATATTAAAAACAAACCAAAATCTATTTGATTTTTAAAAACTTTACAAAGATATCTCATATCTTTTAAAAATTAATTAAATATTTATTTTTGAATTCAAACATTTTAAATTCAATTTCAAATATTTAATTTAAAATAAAATAATCATATTATCTTATTTTATTCAAAATCAAATATCAACTAACACCCTCCATTTAGTGATTAACAACATAATTAAATAATCTTATTATTTAATTTATTTAATCATCATTATTCATTAATTAAATAATCTCATTATTCAATTAATTCCCGAATAAATACGTGTCACTTTCGTAACACAATTAATTGGACAATCCAATTAATTAACCGTGACCCGTGTTACCTAAATCGATCGGGCTAGCAAGGGGACCTAATGGACCCACAGTATTTTGAGCTCCAATAATCCTTAGAAATTATTAATTAAATTCTTTAATTAATATTTCATGATTATTAACTTCAGTGTTATTCCACTAAAAATCCGAAGCTGCACTCTCTCAACTGTAGACGTTTTTACACAAACCAATGACTCTCGGTGTCCATCGATATAGCTATTACATATGGTATAATCCTCCACAAGTAGTTCATAATTAGAGTTGGGTCATAATGTCCGTTATACCCCTCTAATCATATCTTTCCATTAAGTACCATTGATTCTCTAATGAACAATAAATCCTACATTCCTTACGGAATTAAGAGAGCGCTCATATTGTTCAAGCCCTGAATCAACCCTTAAGGGAACTACCATATACTTCTCACAAGAATGAGTGGATTCCACTATTGTGTACAAACCTTCCCAGCCACAAGCCAAACCGCGATCCCAACATACGGAGTATATTGATCGGGAATGCAACTCCGACCTCACCCATGGTATATCAAAGACCACGATCTAACCTGAAGGAGTCGATAAGACACTCAGGATTAAGATCACCCACATATAGCCATCATTAGTTGATATATATGAATCTCATCGTTAAACGGATCTTAGTGAGAGATTCATATAGATCATGGCCCAGTCCTACATGATCACATCATACAAGGTGCCTCCATTCTCATATCCACATATGAATGATCCAGGATAGGATCAGTGTACACTACGAAATGGACCGCAGCTGTAGATTAACCACAAATAAAGTACCCAGCTTTATTTGCTATCTACGGACTCTTTAGATTGCTCGTTTCAAACTGAATCCATCTATATATGACACTCATATACTCAGTTCGAAATTACATCCGGCAATTTTGGATGTTAAGTGCACATGTTATATAAAGTATGACACAAAATGAATGAATATACTACTTCTTTTATTTATGTTCATATTATATTTACATATTACAAGCTTTAGGGCAAAAACCCCCAACAATCTCCCACTTGCAATAAAGCATGTGAGTCATGTCTCGTAACCCTAGACCTTCTAGTTGATATTAAAACACTTTACCGGTAAGGTCTTCGTAAATGGATCAGCATGATTGTCTTGTGAGGCTATCTTGGTGACGATCACATCTCCTCTCTGCATAATCTCTCTAATGAGATAATACTTTCTCTCTATATGCTTCCCTCTCTTGTGGTTTCTTGGTTCTTTGGAATTAGCCACAGCACCACTGTTATCACAATAAAGTGTGATGGGCTTATCCAGATCTGGAACAACTTCCAGATCACCCAAGAACTTACTGAAGTAAAAGAACAAATTGGTATAATGAACTTGATCCGATCATGCCAAAATGATGTGCAACTTTTACAATAACAATGCCCAAAAGTGGCAAAAATATAAACCGCACTGCTATAACCCCAATAATCAGTAAAACTCACACCCTTGATCTTTTTAAACCTGAAAGGAACACACACACATAGTATCTAGCTAGTAAAATAACCAAATTTGGGGGGACTAGAACCATGTCAACTTATGCTAAAAAATTGAAGTATGAAAGCACCTCCAAGAAGATTTGCCCCAAGTATCAATGTCATACATGGAATAGCTGCCTGCCTGTAGGTGATCAGATTTCATTTTCAGCTTTCGTTACTGAGTAATCTTAAAGTCATATTTCATTTTCTGTGTTTGATGTTGTTGTCTCTCTCTTTTGGCTCTGCCTAATAATACTGTGATGTTCAAAAAAATATATATCATATATATACATATGACACAACATTCAACAATAATAATAATAATAAAGTCTACCAATCAACAATGTTGGAGATTTTTACCCCAACAATGATAGAGAAGTATCAATCACACGGAGAGGAGCACTGTCACCAATCTGGATTTTTCGAATTGGTGAGGCTATCCTAATGATAAACCCTACAATCTTAAAGAGAAAAAACAAAAAATAATAAATGATTGCTATATATAGTAAAACATTAGGTCATTTACAATAAGGTAGACAGCTAGCTAAAAAACACCTTGTCCAAAGTATAACTCAAATACTGATGTAGAAGGATTTATTAGTATTTGCCATTTTTTTTCTTCATATTTGTAGTGTTAATGGTATTGGGCTTGTAAGAGTGTCCTAATTTGGGCTTGAAAGTGGACTATATATACCACTATATATCTTAATGTAAAAGACAAACCATTTTGATATTGAGAATTGAAATCACTTAGTTTTTGTTGGTGGGATTGTAAGCTTGAGGTCACTTGTGGTGCACCTCTGAGAGATATTTCAAACACTCAAAGAAGGAGAAACTACAACACTTCTTATTTCCCTCTTTAGATTAACTTACACAACTTCACACATTTTACAACACAATCTTCATCCCTTTATATAGGGAAATGAGATGAGAAAAAGACAAGCAAAATAAATGAAACCAGTGAACCGAAATCAAAGCTTGGTGGTAGTTGGGAGGTTGCTGGTTGAAGATGGTGGTTAGAGGTTAGAGGTTGTTGGACGGTGGATGTCTGGAAGTCAAGTTTAGTTTTCAACATCCCCCTTTAAAGTTGACTCTCCGTGTTTTGTCATACCAAGCATTGTCTTTAGTCTTGAAAACACATCATGTTTGAGTGGTTTGGTGAAAATATCAGCAGCTTGATCATATGTCCTGAAAGAGACTAGTTCCACCTCTTTATCCTTCACATGCTCTCTGATGAAATGATACCTTGTATCAATATGTTTGCTTTGTTCATGGAATACTGGATTCTTTGCTAGCGCAATCGTTGGCCGATTGTCAATTTAGACTTCTGTGGGATTAACTTGTGGAAATCCCAAGTACTGCAACACATTTCTGATCTAGATATCATGACAAACAACTGAGCAGACAGCAACGTACTCAGCTTCACATGATGACAGTATCACAATGGCTTGCTTTTTGGAAGACCATGTGAACGCTGCATCTCCCATAAAAAACGTAAAACCTATCGTGCATTTACGTTCATCCAGATCTCTTCCCCAATCACTATCTGAATAGCCAATCAACCTGCAATCTTCACTTTTGGTATACAATATACCATCATCAATAGTACATTTTATGTAACCGAGTATCCTCTTTGCTGCATTCAGGTGAGACTGGTCAGGAGTCTCCATGTATCTGCTGACTAATCCAACTCTATAGAGTATATCTGGCCTGGTACATGTCAAGTATCTCGAGCTTCCAACCAAGCTCTTGAAATAGGTAGGATAAACATCTCCTCTTTTATTATTTCTTAATTCTAGTCCTGTTTCTACTAGAGTTGTGACAGGATTGCATTTTTCCATACCAAATCATTTCAGAATTTCTTTTGCATAAATACTCTGAGAGATGAAGATACCTTTTTCGCTTTGCACAACTTCAATGCCGAGGAAATGAGCCATTAGGCCAATGTCAGTCATCTCAAATTCACCATTCTCCGTTTGAAATCTTCAAACATGGTTGGATTGTTGCCGGTGAAGATCAAGTCATCAACATATAGGCATCCATATAACAAGCTTCCGTCAGTCTCCTTCTTCATATATATAGTGCATGCTCATACGGACATTTTTCAAATCCGTTCTGAAAATACACTCTTAACGTGTGTCTACAACCTAGAGGGGGGGGGGGGGGGGGGTGAATGGGTTGTTAATCGATTATTACCAATTTTTTCGATTAGTCAATATTAAACAAATAACCCAATTAAATCAAACATACAAAATCAAGAGTAAAGTGCAGAATAATAAATAACACTTGAGTTTTACGTGGAAACCCTCAAAAAGAGGGAAAAACCACGGGCTATCCTTCCAGCCACACACGATCCTCAAATCCACTATATGAGTAAAAAGTTACACCCTCAAGTGATACTCGGACTCTCACTCTAGATAACCTCAGGCTATGGACACTACCACTCGCCACTCTTGGTTCTATCCCTAGTGATATCCACTGATACACTACTATTGGCGTGAGCACCTCCTACTCTACCCGCAGGCCTTTTATAATGGATTTTTGACCAATGCTTGCCAACCACAACTTGGTTGCAAGACTACAATGCTTGTGCAACTTCACCCCGAAGCCACAAGACTTTGACTCAATGAAGAGTATGGGGTCTAAGTGAACAATCAATGAATGCTCAACACAATATATGTTAGACCAAACATACAATGCTTAACTAGATGTAGATAATGCAATACAACATCCTAGTTATCAAATAATGCCTACATGTACACACATGAGGTCTCAATTAGTTGTAGAGAAATTCTAACAACCTAATTGTCAATTAAATTCACATAAACATTCATAAACTTGACTAGATGCACAAAGTCAACCTAATCATCAATTAAGCATACATGAATATTTATGGATTAGCTATTTAGGCATATATGACCTAATAATGCAAGCTATCACAAACAAACACAATCAAATATTCATGAACATTAACTAGTTGATTAAAACACAATTTCTCAACCTAGTTATCAATTAATCACACATGAATATTTATGACCTAGCTTTTAGGCAAGAATGACCTAATCAATTAAGCTATCAAAATACAAACTCAATCATGTTATCAAGACTCATAAATATGCAATAGAGTAGAGTCTAGGTATTTAATCATGCAATAAATACCTAATCTAGAGTAAGAAGAACAATAAATGATATTCAAAGAAGTTCTTGCTTACCTAGTTATGAAACAATGAAGACACATGCTCAAATGATGTTGAATGATGCAAGATGGAGATGGGTTTTGGGTTTGGAGAGTCAAAGAAGCTTTCTTGAAGCTTTCTCTCTCTAGGAGCTCTAACCTCTCTCTAAAAATGAATTTTTTAGCTCTCAGTCGGCCAAGAAGAGAAGAGGAAGATTATATATGAAGCCCTAGTTAAAACTACGTCGTTTTGAACTTGGGAAACAGAATCCCGTCAAAATTGCTTGCTAGACCGCGGCACAGGTAAGTGTCCAGACCGCGGTACATACAGCAGTGCACCGTCTGGACTACACCGCGGTTGGGACCGCTGTTCGTGCAAGTGCACCGGTCACGGTCCACGTCGCGCATGACGCACTGGAGAATACCGCTCCGTGCGCAGCCGTGCAAGCAAAGCCTGCCGAGCGGTCTAGGCCGCGCCAAAGGGAAAAATCCTTTTTTAACACTCAAGACAAAAGTCAATCTTACATGAATGTTGTGCAAGTTTGAAGTGAGTAAGATGCACACAATGAAGCACAATTAACATGTCAAACATGTTATCAACTAAGATACAATGCAAGATATGATATCTAATGTAAGCTAGTGAGTGTTTTAGAAAATGATGCACACTTATACAAACAATAAAGAACACAAATGCAAGATAAACAAAACATGCATGAAGTGTGTGTGTGCACCTAAACTCTTCAAGAGACAAAGTCAAGTGAATATACATTTTGCTCTTGAAGTCATGGAGATGCTTGGAAGCTTGCCAATGCGGACCTAAGCTACCCATTACACAATCATCCCCAATGTGGTGGTTCGTCATGAAATAAGCCAATCATAAAATCGAGGTCCTGACAATCTCCCCCTTTGGCTATTTCATGACAAAACAACCACTCACAAATATTCCTCACAAAATAAATTAAAGCTATTGTCCATGATCACTTCTACAATACAAAAGAGATTCATAGAATCTAAATATTCAATATCTTCTATCTCCTTGTAGAGTCATCAATGTACCTACACAAAATAGCAAAAAGCACTTTCCAAGAACAAGTGCAAGTGAGGTGAACAAATAAAAATAAGCATTGCACTCAATAACAAATAAAGCAATACAAAGAATGCATGTGCAATGCTCCCCCTAAAAGGTTACTCTCCCTCATGATTTCTCCCCCAAAGCATAGCATAAACAATGCTCCCCTTATATCTCTCACTCCCCCTATTTCTCTCAAGACTTCTCCCCCTTTTTGTCATGAGATAGGCAAAGGAGCTCCCCCTATCGTGTTGCTTTAGCAAAGAGAACTATTCGCACAATTACATTGCATAATCATATACACAAACTTTATGCAACTTAAATAATTAAGAGAGATTCAAGGAGATTATATTCAAAAAAAAATGTGTGCGTGTGAAAGGTTGCTTAGCATGTAATACAAAATACTATTATTCTCATGCATAAAAATCAATCAAAGCAACACTCAACAGGATTTCCAAATGAAGTCAAACCAATTAAGACTCTGTTGTTATGATAAGAAGATATATATCCAAGCATTTGTGTGCAAGTGTACTAATCACAACAAAAGTATATCATATTTTCTTCATTGCAAGATACATCATCAATCAACAATTTTGATGTCAAAAATAAGCAATGCAACACCACACATAACAGTCATATAACAACATTTTCTGTTTTTCTCCTTTTTCTGTTTTTCTCCATATTCCTAGCAAGCATGTATTTCTGTTTATCATGCAAATGTAACTCTCTTGATGGCTTTCACTCGGTTTCAAATGAGTAGCCTTTTCCAACATTGAGCGGCTCCACGTCATATTGCCAGTAGCCCTTTTCAAGAGAGAGCTTAAGAATGCATATCTAGGAATCATGAACATGGAGAATAATTTGAGGTCAATCAAATGTACTAACAAGTAGAACATTCCTCGAAAAGATAAGCATGCTCAAGCAATAATAGAAGTCATGAATTATCATACAAAGCAACCGTGCAATGGTGTAATTAAAAACATTATACAATTATTAATCAATGTTATTCACCAAGCACACTCAAGCAATCATAAAAGAGCATAAAATAGGCCAACTTTTTGCATATAGCAAATCATGCAAGATCGCTCTCTTTGCTTGAGCTCCCCTCATGGGGTCAATCCCAACCAAGTCAATGGGAGACATGAGCTCCTATAGACCTATCAAGTCCAATGGACCTAATTGCATCTACGGGAGTCACATGGGCACTAAGGCAAGCGGGTTCATTCTGTCTAACCCACCTAGGTTCCACTTTAACATTTTTAGTGGTCATAGACATGTTTCTAGGTTCCCTAGGTTTATGCAAACTTGCCCTATTCTTCAACCGTTTTTCTTTCATGCTCTCTAATCTACACCTCTTAATGTAATTTAAGCAATTTGGTCTTAAGTGGCCAATCATACCACAACAATGACAAGTAGGTACAAAGTAAGGATTTATACCATAGCATTGTGATCTCACCGAGGCATCGCCATGTTGATGAGGTTGTCTTTGATGCATCGGTTTGCTTCTCTTAGGAGCTTGAGCCGATTGGTGGCACCTTTGTGGTTTTGCTTGTAGAGGTGGTTGAGCCGGTTGATCATGCCACCTTGGTTGAGCATGCCACTTATGGTCACCTCCTTTCTTGATAGTTGACTTGTTAAAGGAGGTGGTTGGCTTCTCAAGGAATTGTCCTTTCTTCTTGGATTGCCTAGGCTTTGGTTGGGATGCCAAGGCTTGTGTGGACTTTCCTTGAGTTGAAGGTTGCTTGGATGAAGCTTTGCTCTTGCCTTGAGCTTGAGGTTGTTTGACCTTGGCCTTCTTTAATTCTTCAAGGTACCTTATCTCTCTTTCCTTGACGATCTTCAAGGAGTTTTCATTGTTGGCAAGTTCTTCTTTCATGGCCTTCATCCGTTGATGGCAATCTTTAATCTCCTTCTCATATTCGGACATATCAATCACGTCCGACTTCAAGGAGTCATTTAACTTAGCCTTTAATCGAAGATTATCCTTTTCCAATTTAAGGATATCATTTTCTCTCTCCTTTAAGGACTTTTGAAGAAAGTCAATGAACTCTTGGTTGTGCACATTGTTGTCACAAGAGTTCCCGGAGCATGATCCATCACTATCAAGGCTTCTCCCACTTGTGCTTGTGAGAGTCATATCATCAAGGCTTGCTTCACTCAAGCATGCTCCTCTTCGGTTTCCAAGTTCAAGGCCACCCATCTTGAAATCTTCAAGTGATAAACATTTGGTGATGGCTTGAGTTTCTTCATGGTAGGAACCCGGAAATGCGAAGTAGTTGATCTCACTAGCAACCGAGCTTGTGGAGCACTCTTCAACTACTTCAACTTCGCTATCACTCCAAGTAGCGATCATAGTTTATCCTCCCTTCTTGTACTTCAAGTTACCACACATGGAGGCAAGGTGGCCAACTCCACCACACTCAAGGCAAGGGTCATCTTTCCTTGACCTTTTCTTTTCCTCCTTCACCTTGGAAGTCATGCCCTTCTTTTGAGATTTTGTAAATCTCTTAAATCTCTCAACCATGAGAGTCATCTCCTCATCGGAGTCACTTCTTACTCTAAAGAGTGAGACACTCCTTTCACTTTGCCTCTCATCAAGTGAGTCAACTTCCTCATCAAGACTTTCGCCTTGGTCACATGACAAGGCACTCTTGCCTTCTTCTACTTCCACATAAGAGACTCCAAAGGCTGTGTAGTTAATGGAAAGTTCTTCATCATCCGAGGAATCTTTTACACTCTCACTATCACTTGATAAGATAGCCATCGCCTTTTCTCTTCTCTTGTCCTTCAAGTTAGTACAATCTTTAGAGATATGCCCGAATCCTTCACATTCAAAGCATTGAATCCCCGTTCTTGAAGGCTTCCCTTGACTTGGCTTAATCTTCTTGAAGGGGGTTTTCTTCTTGAAGTCATTTTCCTTAGAGCCATGGCCACTCTTATGTAGCTTCAAGAATTTCTTGAATCTCTTCACCATTAGAGCCATGTCTTCATCCGAGTCATCATCCCCCTTCCCAATCTTGGAGGTCCTCAAGGCTAACCCCTTTTGCTTCTTGGGAGGTGTAGAGGTAGGACCCCGTCTAGATTCATAGGCAAGTAGCCTTCCAATCACTTCACTTGGCTTCATAGTCTTGAAGTCCTTGTTTTCTTCAAGAGACGTCACTTTGGATTCGAATCTAGCGGGAAGTGACCTCATGATCTTTTGCTTGATCCTCCTATCCGAATACGGGTCACCTAGTTGATGGCTTTGATTCACAATGTCCATCAACTTCACTTGGAAGTCATTAAAGCACTCATGCTCTTCCATCTTGATCGTCTCAAATTGAGCTTGAAGAACTTGGAGCTTGGAATCCTTAACCACTTCGGTTCCCTCATGCGCCGTCTCTAGAATCTTCCAAGCTTCATGTGCATTTTTTGGTGATTTGGATGAGTTTGTATTGGCTCTTATCCACTGCACAAAACAAAGCATGCATTGCTTTGTTGTTCCACTTTGAAGCTTCAAATTCTTGTTTGCTCCATTGAGACTTAGGCTTGGAGACTTCATTTCCATCTTCGGTGGTCATTGTTGGAGGAGTATAGCCATCTTCAATTGCCATCCAAGCTCGATCACTTATTTGGCAAATATATGACTCCATCTTGCCTTTCCATAAGGCATAATTGTCACCCTTGAGCAAAGGAGGTCGTATGCTCGATGCTCCCTCATTACTCATCCCAAAGTCACTCATAGTGTTTGGGTAATATGAATGCAAATGAATGCAACCAACAAGATGCACACAAATGCAAGACACACACAATCAAGAGCAAGGATCACCTAAGTATATCTAGGAACCCGCTCTGATACCAATTGAAAATACACTCTTAACGTGTGTCTACAACCTAGAGGGGGGGGTGAATGAGTTGTTAATCGATTATTACCAATTTTTTCGATTAGTCAATATTAAACAAATAACCCAATTAAATCAAACATACAAAATCAAGAGTAAAGTGCGGAATAATAAATAACACTTGATTTTTACGTGGAAACCCTCAAACAGAGGGAAAAACCACGGGCTATCCTTCTAGCCACACACGATCCTCAAATCCACTATATGAGTAAAAAGTTACACCCTCAAGTGATACTCGGACTCTCACTCTAGATAACCTCAGGCTATGGACACTACCACTCGCCACTCTTGGTTCTATCCCTAGTGATATCCACTGATACACTACTATTGGCGTGAGCACCTCCTACTCTACCCGCAGGCCTTTTATAATGGATTTTTGACCAATGCTTGCCAACCACAACTTGGTTGCAAGACTACAATGCTTGTGCAACTTCACCCCGAAGCCACAAGACTTTGACTCAATGAAGAGTATGGGGTCTAAGTGAACAATCAATGAATGCTCAACACAATATATGTTAGACCAAACATACAATGCTTAACTAGATGTAGATAATGCAATACAACATCCTAGTTATCAAATAATGCCTACATGTACACACATGAGGTCTCAATTAGTTGTAGAGAAATTCTAACAACCTAATTGTCAATTAAATTTACATAAACATTCATAAACTTGACTAGATGCACAAAGTCAACCTAATCATCAATTTCGCATACATGAATATTTATGGATTAGCTATTTAGGCATATATGACCTAATAATGCAAGCTATCACAAACAAACACAATCAAATATTCATGAACATTAACTAGTTGATTAAAACACAATTTCTCAACCTAGTTATCAATTAATCACACATGAATATTTATGACCTAGCTTTTAGGCAAGAATGACCTAATCAATTAAGCTATCAAAATACAAACTCAATCATGTTATCAAGACTCATAAATATGCAATAGAGTAGAGTCTAGGTATTTAATCATGCAATAAATACCTAATCTAGAGTAAGAAGAATAATAAATGATATTCAAAGAAGTTCTTGCTTACCTAGTCATGAAACAATGAAGACACATGCTCAAATGATGTTGAATGATGCAAGATGGAGATGGGTTTTGGGTTTGGAGAGTCAAAGAAGCTTTCTTGAAGCTTTCTCTCTCTAGGAGCTCTAACCTCTCTCTAAAAATGAATTTTTTAGCTCTCAGTCGGCCAAGAAGAGAAGAGGAAGAATATATATGAAGCCCTAGTTAAAACTACGTCGTTTTGAACTTGGGAAACAGAATCCCGTCAAAACCGCTTGCTAGACCGCGGCACAGGTAAGTGTCCAGACCGCGGTACATACAGCAGTGCACCGTCTGGACTACACCGCGGTTGGGACCGCTGTTCATGCAAGTGCACAGGTCGCGGTCCACGTCGCGCATGACGCACTGGAGAATACCGCTCCGTGCGCAGCCGTGCAAGCAAAGCCTGCCGAGCTGTCTAGGCCGCGCCAAAGGGAAAAATCCCTTTTTAACACTCAAGACAAAAGTCAATCTTACATGAATGTTGTGCAAGTTTGAAGTGAGTGAGATGCACACAATGAAGCACAATTAACATGTCAAACATGTTATCAACTAAGATACAATGCAAGATATGATATCTAATGTAAGCTAGTGAGTGTTTTAGAAAAGGATGCACACTTATACAAACAATAAAGAATACAAATGCAAGATAAACAAAACATGCATGAAGTGTGTGTGTGCACCTAAACTCTTCAAGAGATAAAGTCAAGTGAATATACCTTTTGCTCTTGAAGTCATGGAGATGCTTGGAAGCTTGCCAATGCGGACCTAAGCTACCCATTACACAATCATCCCCAATGTGGTGGTACGTCATGAAATAAGCCAATCATAAAATCGAGGTCCTTACACGTTCTTTTGGAAGTAATCATTAATCCTCATGTTCCATGAGTGAGTTTCTTGCTTCAAACGATATAGAGCTTTCTTCAGCCTGCACACTTTATCTTATCTGATTTTCTTCACATATCCAGGTGGTTATTCCATACAGATTTATTCTTTAAGAAAGTCATTCAGGAATGCTGACTTTACGTCAAATTGGTAAATTTTCCAACTTTTCTGAGCTGCCAATGATATCAACAATCTGATGGTTTCTAGTCTGGCAACTGGGGCAAAGATTTCTCTGTAATCAACTCCTTCCTTTTGTTTATAACATTTTGCTACAAGTCTTGCATTGTATCTCTGGACTTCTCCTTTTGCATCTATTTTGATCTTGCAGACCCATTTCACTCCGATAGTTTTCCGACCTTTTGGGAGATCAATCAACTCTCATGTCTTATTCTTTTCAATGGACCGAATCTCTTCATCCATTGCGCTTCTCCAATTTTCTTTTTGGTTAGCCTCTTCAAAGCTAACTGGATCACTTGTCATCAGCAGACAATACAGAGTAATATCTTCTTCCACCTGTTCTGTATTTTCATACAGATATTCTAGGCTACGTGTCGCTCTAGGCCTCATATCTGAGAAGTCACGATCAATTGGTAATATAGCATCATACATTTGTGGTGAAGGGGGACCAAGTTGAGGAGTCTGCCGATCTTTGGGTATTTATGGTTCTGTAGCCACTCATCTTGTCTCTTTTTCAAGTATCAACTCTGCACTTCTGGAAGCTTTGGTCTGATCCCAATTCCAGGATTCATTTTCTTCAAAAATGACATATCTGGTGAAGATCACTTTCTTGGTGACAGGGTTGTATAGCCGGTAACCCATATTTCTGTCATCGTATCCAACAAGGATACACTTTTCACTTTTATCTTCAAGTTTGGTTCTTCTCGCTTCTGGGACCTTGATGTAGGCTATGAAGCCAAAAACTCTGAGATGACTCACACTTAGTTTGTGAGTGCTCCATGCTTCTTGCAGTGTCTTTGTATCACTGTTTTGTAGATATACCCCACACAAAACTGCTTCAGCCCAAATGCTTTTGGGCATGTTTTTATCCTTTAACATGCTTATAACCATGTTGGGGATTGTTCGATTCTTCCTTTTAGCTACACCGTTTAACTGAGGAGTATAAGCTGGTGTAAACTGATGTCTGATTCCTTGTTGTTTAAGGAATTGAAAGCACCTACATCGTATTCTCCACCCTGATCTGATCTCAGTGTTTTGATGTAATAGCCACTTTGTTTCTCCACCAGAGTTTTGAACTCTTTGAAGTAACCAAATACTTCAGACTTCCTCTTTTGAACATAGACCCAAGTCTTCTTGTTGTAGTCGTCAATGAAGGTAAGGAAGTATTGATTCTGTCCATTTCATACCGGGGTCAATGGACCACACACATCTGTGTGAACAAGCTCAAGTGGCATGGTTGCTCTCCAATTTGCCTCCTTTCCGAAGCTATTTTTGTGTTGTTTACTAAGAACATAGTTTTCACGCATCTCATTTGGGTGATGGATGTTTGGCAATCATTTCTCCATCTTCTTACTTTCCAGTTTCTTTAAACTTTCAAAATTCAGATGTCCATACCTAAGATGCAACAACCAATCTTTTTCATCGATGATGGCTATCAAACACCTTGGCCTGTCATGATGAATTGCGAGAGAAAACATCATGTTCTTTGTCATCTGGACTCGAGTAACCAGCTTTCCTCGAGCATCTGTGATGGTGATTTGCATATTTTGAAGGCTAATATGATAACCTTTCTCCAGGAGTTGTCCGAGACTTCAAATGTTTGTCTTCATGTCTGGAACATAATAAACATTAGAGATTAAAGCAGAAGAATTTGATCATGACATCTCCTCTTCCTTGGACAGGGATTTTTGAGAGGTCGTCAAATGAGATTTCTCTATGAACTTTCTCATCAAGTTCAGTAAATTAGTTTTTTATGCCAGTCATATGGTTGCTGGCTCCAGAATCAAGAAACCAAACATTTTGGTTTTGTATGTTGAGTTGTGTACCATCAACATCAACGATTCTCCTTCAACTTGCTCTTTCTTTGCAAAGTTAGAATTTTCAATTACCTCATTTGGGTTACCTCTGCACTCGTTGCTATAGTGGCCATATTTATGGCAGTTATAGCATTGAACATTTTTTTTGTCAACGTTTGGACGGTTGTTGTAGCCGCCTCTTCTTCCGCGTCCTCTTCCTCGTGGGACATAGCTATGTTGTCAATGTCCTCCTCTATTTGCGTCTTTTCCTCCTCTGCCTCTACCTTTGGTTTCGACATTTCCAGAACCTCTTCCGCGAGATCCTCTACCTCGCTCTCTTCCTTGTTGCGAGGTTCCCCCATACTCGTATCTTTTTTCATTGAGGGAGAGCTCTGGCTGGAAAGCTTGCTCCAATACTCTGTCGTCACTTTTTCTTGTGAATTTCTGCTCATAGGCTTGCAATGAACCCACTAATTCTTCAACAAACATTGTCTCCAGATCTTTTGTTTCCTCCAGGGCCACAACTATAAAGTCGAACTTTGGATCCAATGATCGTAAAATTTTCTCCAAAATTCTCATGTCGATGAGAGTTTCTCCATTTCTTCTCAGCTGATTCACAATGACCATAACTCATGTATAGAACTCAGCAATGGATTCATTAGATTTCATCTGTAGGGATTCGAACGCACCCCGTAGAGTTTGAAGACGGATTCTCTTCACTTTGTCAGCACCTTTGTAAGTCTTGTGAAGAGTGTCCCAGACATCTTTCGACGACTTAAAGGATGCTATCATCTCGAACGTGGCATCGTCTAGTCCTTGATAGATTATGGACTTTACTTTACAATCTCTCTTTCGATCGGCTTTGAGAGTTGTTGTCTAAGCATCTGTCAATCCTCATTCAGCTTCTTTGGATTCGGGTTTTGTATATCCATCTTCTACAATGTCTATGACATCTTGAGAGCCTAGTAAAGCTCTTATTTGTATGCACCAATTGTCATAGTTGTCTTTGGTGAGTTTCGGGATGACAATATGTGTGTTTCCGTTGGCCATCAAGACTTGAAGTGTTTAGAACACTAATCTGGAGTTTGAATTTGTAGAAACTGAGTATACGGTTAGGTTCAGAATGGTCCAAAACCTTGGAAACCAGTCTGAATTTGACAAAAACCGAGTTCAGAAGCGTCCGAAACGAGCTATCAAACTTTTGGCAAAAAGTCAACCAAAAGATAACGGAATATTCTCTTTGTGGACGGAATATTCCAGCCGTTATAACGGCATCAGTGACGTCAATAGCACGTCAACATACAGGTCAGAAACTGGGTTGGATGCAGGTCGGACCTCGGGGTCGGACCAATAGGCTGGATATCGGGTCGGATCAGGGGGTGATGGATCAAACTTCGGGTCGAATCCTGCAAAGCGGGCGTGGAAGATGATCAGTGCGTGTTGGTGTCGCGCGGGAAGCTAGGCTGTGCGTGGTCGGCGCATGGTGTCACTCTCCTAATTCATACGGCGAGTGTGGACAATCTGTTGCTCCAATTTGGGTGACGTTTTCACCGGTGCACTCCTGGCGATGAGACGAACACAGTGGTATGCTCAAATAACAATTTCGAGCACTTTGATTTCCGGGCCAATTCTGTTTTGGCCTCTGTTTTTCAAATTTCTGGCACTCCTGGGCTCGGATACCACTGTCGGTGGGATTGTAAGCTTGAGGTCACTTGTGGTCACTTGTGGTGCATCTCTAAAAGATATTTCAAACACTCAAAGAATGAGAAACTACAACACTTTTTATTTCTCTCTTTAGATTAACTTACACCACTAGCTCCACACATTTTACAACACAATCTTTATCCCTTTATATAGGGAAATGAGATGAGAAAAAGACAAGCAAAATAAGTGAAACCAATGAACTGAAATCAAAGCTTGGTGGCAGTTGGGAGGTTGGAGGTTAGAGGTTGCTGGACGGTGGATGTCTAGAAGTCAAGTTCAGTTTTCAACAGTTTTCTCTCATTTTGGGGGTTTCCCCTTGTTAGCCATGGATTTGGCTCTTATCTAGCTAAAAACAAACCTGACCAATCTCATTGTCTCCATCTATTAACAAAACTTGACGCGGTAGGAAGCTAGATAGGAGTATTACAACGGTATCACAAGGTAGATGACCAGTTGAGGTGTTCAGATAACAGAAGGTGCCAATAGTTGTTTTCTTGATTTGTATGTGATAATAGTTGTTTTCTTGATTTGTATGTGTATATAAAGGTCCTTATAACCATCATTATCATTCAATGAAAGAAGAAAGAAGAAAGTATTTTCCTCCATTGTTGCTTTCTCTCTAATGCAGTAAATACTGTTCAATAAAATATAAGTTCGTTCATTGGGATCGGGAGTTTATCGGTTGAATCTAAGTTAATTAAAATAATCTAATCTAATGCGTAAAAAGTAAATTGCATAATGCGTTGGTTGGGTAACAAACGAGTGTAAATGAATGTAAATGTGAACTTGTAAATAAACTAAACTAATCTAAGCACAACACAACACAAGGGATGGAATGTATGGATGGATACTAGGGGATCGATATAACCGTTCTCGGAACGCTCAATGTTCTAAACCAGTCGCAATAAGCATGTCAATCCAATTTAGGACTTGTTTTAAGATACTAAAATTAAGACCAAGGTTCTTCCCATTACTTCTACAAGGTCATGTATGAAGCAATGGTCATCACCTAATATGTTCTCAAAACTCTAAGCCAAAACAATATAGCAAGGTCATGCAAACATTGTCTTTCTCAATTACCAAGCTAATAAGTGACACTAAGGTGGAAAAGGTCAATCTCACCAAAACCCGCTTTCATGAATAATCTATACTACACACCCACATCACTTGTGGTCACAATATAACATGAGTAGTAGAGTAAACACAATATTGATCAAGTAAAAGAGACTAATTTTGGATTTAACAAAATAATACACTAGTTCATTACAAAGAGTTATCCAATTTAATTACATCAATCCCCTAGATGAGATTTAGTTACTCATCAACGAAAAATACACAAAGGAGAGAAAAGAGTAGAGATTACCCATGAAGATCACATGAGCTTCCCTTGTTCCTTGAAGTTCCTTCTTCTCCTTGCTTGTTTGAGCTTCCAAATGGATTGATGAAGTAAAGATGGAGGTGTGTGGAGAATGGTGGAAAATGGTGGAGAAAATGGAGATGATTTTTGTTGGAAGAGGAGCTCCCTTGTGTGGGCTGCTTCTTTTAGAAGTAAACAGAGGAAAGACATATAAAGGAGAGGGGAAATATGTTCTGGTAGAAAGGGGGGCAAAAAGACCATTTTGCCCTCTTTTTCAAGTGAGGCGACCGTACAAGGGGAGTAAAATGGTCGCCTCACAAACTGGAAAACTCTTCAAAAACACACATAAGGTTAGGCGAGAGGATGAGGGTATTGGATGGTTGCCGGAGTGGTCGCCTGGACCTTCATGAGCTCGGTTTTCATGGTAGACTTCAGAGGATTTAGAGGCACATGAAACGATAGCATGGAAAGCTGAAAACGACGGTATTGTGACCGGAGGAAGGTGCGTCGTCGATCTGGGTGGAGAGACGCTGAAACATTAGCCGAAAACGAGCTAGAACAGGTCGGGTCAGAGTCGGGTCCGGGACGGATCCGGATCGGGTCACGCAGACCCGACGGTTCTGCTGGCTGGAGAAGACGACGTGACGTCAGCATGAGGTGTTGGGGTGCACTCAGCAGAAGCCTGAAATGTGTACAGCGTAGCCTAAACTGATCTCTTAGGGGTGCAATTAGATCTGGGCTATGATGTGTTTAGCAGCCCAAACAGCCCACATATAAAACGCACCGTTTCATTAATGACGTGGCGCGCTAGTTGGTAAATTACATTATATACTCCTCCTTACTTCCATAATCTTCAATAATATTCTCCATGTTTCACTTTAACCCCTGATTCTCTAAAATGACACAAATGCCCCTAAAATTGGCTCTTTTCTCCACTATGGCCTAAAATATCCCTGATGAGCTGAAATACCTGAAAAACACTTGCTTTCAACATTAAATACCTAGAATGCTCAAAAACGGTTACAAAAGTTAAGTAAAGGGAGCGCAAAATGTGAACATTTAATGCGCGATCACGCTCAAAGCTTGAAGTGTTTAGTCAAGCATTTTCACAAACAGTTTGACGTTCTTTGTCAAATAATTTCTTCTTAGCAATTTTTCAGATATGGTTCATTTCTTCAAAAGAGAATTTCACTCATATGTTTTAAAATTGATGAGAGTATATATCTGTTCACATTAATTTCACAGATTTTATAAATATTTAAGTGATGATCTGAAATGAAGTTTGGCTTGGGTGGATATAAATTCAAGAATCTCAACCCATTGTTGAGCTAAAATTGGCAACTTTTGTAAAGATAGAATTTCTGTTTCCTTATTCTTTTGTGTATTAGTATTATTTAATTTACTAATTAATATAAAGATAGAGATATTGCAGAATGTTACTAAGCAATCTTAATTAGCCTACCGCTGCAATTGTAGATGGTGCCAACACCTTCTTCAGATTTAACTTGGCTGCCAAAATCTTAAAGCTGAAAGGAGTCCTGAATGCATATTCAAAAGAATACAACAAATTCATCTACAAAAATACATTATGTAATTCTTTTAATACAACAAACAATTTTCCCATGAAAACATGGAAGGTTGGTACAGAAACAGAAGCAAACTCCAAAATATTAAGTACAAATTTATACATTAATAGCAATATCTTAAACTACTGATTTTATAAAAGCCATTGATCCAATAAAAGCACAATTAATTAAATTTTTCACAATAGTATAGTAAAGAAAGGATAACTCTTTGTTCTTACACTGGATCTAATGTGATGGTCATCAGAGCTAGGGTGATCCTGTGATGGTACTAGTGCTTCTGTATAACTGTCGGAGGTTTCTCCAGAAGATATAATGATGATTGTGTACTCATTTTTGTTGCTCTTATTTGCATATATACTCATGATTGGATAAACATAAGTCCATATATAAACTGCTCCCACCTGTAGCATCATATTCAGAATACATACTTTTTTTTTTTGATAAGAAACTAGAAATACATACTCATGAACAGGTTTCCTTGATTGTTGTCGTTTATTTCTATTTTTGGATAAGTAAACAAGTGACTAGTTGACATTAGTGTTAATCTAAAGCTTATGCAAAAAGGTTGCTAATCAATGATTTCAAACGAAAAAGTAAAACATGAAATAATTAATTAGAGGTATTTGATATAGCAAAATTGTGCAAACAAACATATGTGAAGTCAAATTAAAAGGCAAGTATGTTAAGAATTCTTAGATCATGACACAAGTATGTTAAGTAATATGAGAAGCAGCGAGAGAAGTATACAGCCATAGAAAGGGAAGCATAAGCTTCTCCATATGTGGAGAAAACAATCACAAACGTAGGAAAACCAAGAAGCATTTATAAAGCTGTAGTGTCTCCGCCTATTGGCATCAATGCTATTGTGCCACAACAGATATCGCCAGAAGATCAATTTCACAGTATATTTCAAGTTGACTGCTCTAGCAGATCGAGGGGTATGGATTCGGTTTCTTGTCATGGAGGAATGGAAAATTAAGAGTTACTAGCCCGAACAACGAGAGGGGAATATGTTCGGGCTGCACCTTCAGTCTCATGAATATGGGATTGATGAGATAATAGGGCTAATATGTATATAAAAACTCAAGAACTTTGATCTTTACAGTTGTAACAAGATCCAGTATGTTTTCCTGCAGTCTCATGAATGTCGCCTGGAGGTGGAAAGCAATAGGATTTTTGTAAGATCATCTGTTGAACAAGCTTGCAACACACTATAGGCCTATAGCAATATATGCATGATTGTCTTTTTGATGTCTTTTCTCTCTACTAAAACTATGAAAGAAGTACACAACTCTGAAACATCCTATTCTTGCCTATTCATATTCTCTGCTTCTTTCGGGGTCAAGGGAGCTCTGATATAGTATGCTGTGGAAGCTGTAAAGGAAGTGAACGATAAACAACAAGTATATACTTTTTTTTCAAAGTATATACTCTCATTTTAAGGTCTTATCTAAAAACTTATACTCTTGAATTTAACAATATGGTATCAGAGGCATAAGGTCTTAGAGTCATGACTTGCCCATCTCCATGTCCCTTTGCTCTCACTTTCCTATTGCATATATGGTAACTAGGAATCATGTGAAATTCATGTCGATCTTCATTTCTGTGTTTGTCTCCACGTTGTATGTGAGGGGTTGTCATTCATGTTAACGAGTCTAAAGACTCTAAGCTCAGGCATCTTAAATTACTATCATTCGAAGTTAAATAAAAAGTTTAAACATTGTCTACATTGAATACATCCAAACTTTTTAATTCCATAAAAGTCTTTTGAATTCCAAATTGAATACACCTCCCTAAATTTCGTTCATGTGTATTGGCGCAGTCATTACAGATTAAATGGAAGAGCATTGAGAAACAATATATGGATGGGTTTGTTGGGATATGCAGCAAACAAAAGTAAAGGAAATGACCATGCTCAACACCTGTAGCCTTGCAATTCTGTCCCTAGTAATGTTTCTTCATGGGATTATCAAGTATGGAGAACGGGCGGCATGGGTTCTTAGATCAACAACCAGCCAGAAACATCAAGAATCCCACGTATTATTACCGTGATAGCCGGCTACATATTCCTGGCCAGATTAAGTCTGAAGAAGACACATTGCTTTTTGCCAAACATTTACTATTTATAAGTAGTCATGCTTTCTTAATGGTACAAAGTGTCAGTACATGCAGCTTCAAGATGTAAGAGCTATGTTGCCCGAATATGCTTTGAAAGTAACCGAAATAGAACTTGGATTGATGTTTGATTTGCTTTTCACCAAGGCACCATTACTCTATTCTCGTGGGGGATTAGTTTTGTGGCTGATCACTTTCTTTCTCACCTAGTCAGTTATGGTGCTCTTCGTGTTCTGGTTGACAAACACAAGTATTCAAAGTTCGATCTTTCGATAACATACCTATTGATAGTTGTAGCTGCTATTCATGATATATATGCAGCACTATTAATGGTTTTATCAGATGCATTTGCTGCTTGGTTGATTAAGTACAAAAAACATTCCATCTTCAAAGCCCTTAATTCTTGCACCAGCACAAGGAGGTGGTCCAATAATATTAACAAGTCCCAATACAGTCTGCTAATTAGCTGTGCCACCGGCAAAGTAATGCCCGTCTGGGAGTCTTTCTTGTTTCAAGTGTCAAGTTTCATTTCATTTACAGGAAATTACTGGCATTGTGAAGTCTCTGGAAATTTAAGAAAACTAATCTTCATGTATGTCAATGAGAAAGCTCAGGATGCAGAAACAAGTCGTAGGCAATGGAGACCTCCCTTCACTTTATTGCCTTCTACCATCGGCATTCGAGAGCAACATGCTGACCCGTAACAATCTTGTAGCAAATATAGGTACACTTCCTTATATACTTATCCTAAGTGATCTTTTATTTTAATATAAAGTAATGACGTACATAATGTTAACGAAGAATTTAAAAAATATATATTTATATATATATATATATATATTTTTAACAGGTAAAAATAGCAGTAAGGAATTTGAGTATAAAATCATCATTTGGCACATTGCTACAGAAATTTGGTACTATTTAGATCGACGGCATTTTAAGCAGGATCACTTTCGTCTGAATTGTAAAATGATCAAAAGAGTTTCTAGATACATGATGTATCTTCTAGTGGAGCAGCCTTCTATGTTATCAGCTGAAAACAGTGTTCCTATTAACTTCAGACGCATAAGGGATAAGTGAGGAAGAGAAATTTATATATAATGCAGTGACACTAGTAAATAAAGTGAATTGTGAATCTCATGTGTGTATATATATATATATACAATTTTTCTATTGTCAGTTTGAACTGACAAAAGATTTATCAGTTCCTTGCGTGTGAGCCACTCATTTTACATACTTTGACTTAGTATGTATGCACTTGTCAAAGCTCTTTCATAAATGAATGGCTCACATTCAATGTCCTGATAAATTTTATGTCAGGACGAACCGATAGTAGAAAAACTGTATATATATATTTTAAAGTATACTCTCATTAGATCTTATCTTACAATTTAAGCTTTTAAATTTGACGATATAATAGCAGAAACATATAATAGCAGAAACATCGTGCCCTTCTCTCCGGGCATGCATGCTAACGTTTGTGTCTCTGTTATCTGTGTTTGCCTCCATCTCCCTTTGCTCTGATCAATTTCCTATTGCATATATATGTAATGTTTTCACGTTATATGTGAGGAGCTGGTATGTATGTTAACTAGTCAAAACTCATGCACCTGAAAATTCTATCATTCGAAGCTAAAGAAAAAGTACTTTTAAGTTTTTGAAATTAGTGATTGTTGACTATTGATTGTGATTAAATTTCATTCATGTCTATTGGCGCAGTCATTGCAGAGCAAATGGAAGAGAATTGAGAGCGCTTGGATTAATATGTTGGGATATGCAGTAAAAAATGTAAAGGAAACGAGCATGTGAAACGAGCATATGTGGCTACTCTTGTGTCATTTTGGTTTAACCGACCAAATTTCGTTCTTTTTAAGCTCTCTGGTTCTAGGCTTCTAGATCGAGAAGCTAAACATAGCAAAAGTCATCATCAATCCGAATCTTCTGTAATCTTATCACTGGAGTCCTATCTCCTCTTTCTAATTAAGTAGGCACTGTGGCACAAAAATGGGAAATGCTGAATAGTATGCTTGCTGGTGCTTCCCCTGAGATACTTGGCGAGCGGCTACATGTACAATGCCGAACTGCGTTAAGAAACATGACCAGCCTGAACTTGTTGCTACTTTTATTGGAGTCGCCGGAATCATCAGCTGCCAAAGTGAAGGAAGCTGTGCATGCAAGTTCTGGTTGTAAACAATGTAAAGTGTTTGATAGAAGTAGTGATATGTTTGACAAAAGTACTTAATGAGAAAGAGAGCTAAAACAGATCTTGAAAAAGCTCCATTAATGGAGGGAATGAGAGAGAATATATTTGATAAGAATACAGAGGCTCCAGACAATTTCTCAGCTGCATTTATGAACAATTCTCCAACGAGTCTAATGAGTATCAAAGCTCATCAGACTCGTTAGATAACAGAATGCTGACCTGGTATATAACCAGACACTTTGTATCGTTTTATAACTAATGAAATACAAAGAAAATTCTCTCATCTTCTCAATTAATGGAGCTTCATCAAGCTCTGTTTTAGCTTGTTTTCTCTTTCAGTGCTTTTATCAAACACGTTTTACTTTCTATCAAACACTTTACACTTCACGTTTTAATTAATTATGATTAACTAACTAATCCTGTTAACTAACTAATTAACTAGAGATAGACCATCTATCATCGTTGATCATAGCATGATCATCAGATGATAGACGCTGCTGATCAAGTGAGGTTGTACTGCTATGCCCTGCATACAGACCATATTATCAGCTCAATAGACTTGTTGGAAGCTTCTTCACAATTGCACGAGAATAGAGGTAATTAGCATCATATGGACCTTGATTTCGGGTTTATCACTACATTAATAACTTGAATTTTTTTAAGCACAAAACTAAAATGAACTTACAACAATGTCTTCGGTAACTCAAGAAAATGTTTCCGCACACCTTCTTGCTTTATTTTTCTCTCTCACCGATATTATTCACTCTTTCTATAAAAATTCATTTGATTTTGCTTTTTATAATAATTCATTTGATTCTAAATTTCAAAAGACACGTTTGAAATCTTAGTTAAGGCATTAAAAAACACTACTTGATTAGTAGAATACTCTAATTTGACGAGTATTAAAAAGAAATACTAAAATCTACAATTTTTATGCACCGATCAATACTTCAACTATAAATTTAGTTTTTATGTGTTTTGATAGCATTTATTTCTTGTAGATTAAAAATTGAAAATTTTGTAACATCACATTATTATCAAGACTCTGATTGTATGTTAAAAAGAACAAATTATAAGTTTCGATTGAACAACGTTATTGTGTACCAAAGCCTACACTTATTAAATACGTCTCCGCTTATTAAATGTTTTTTTTTTCTTTCATTTCCAAATTTACCTTCTCTCCTTCATTTTTGTTTTTGTTTTTATTTCATTTTTAATTAAAAAAAGTTTGGCTTGTGGAAAGAAGTAATGGTATGTTTAGTTGCAAATGTTTAAAAAAAAACTCAAGATTATATCGGTAACAATTACAAAAATCAAGTATCAATAACAGACTATAATAATAAAAAAAGTGTACTATTATTTCTATTTCCTAATTGGTAATTAAATTCAGTTATTAGCAGCTTGATCCATTGGAAGCGTAGCAGGACAACGATAGAGATATACAGGGCCAGCCCTCCTTCTGTGCTAGAGGGGCGGCCGCCGCAGGCCCCTTTTTTAAAGGGTTAATGTGTACATGACTTCAATACTGGTTTATGGTCCATTTTTTATTTTTATCAAATTATAAAGGTCCAGATATTTATTATGGGTATTAGTAAAATGCTCATATTTAAAACAATTCAAAAGATAAAATAAATAAAACAAAATTGGATCAGGAGGCCAAAGATAAAAAAGTTCCAAATGAAATCTTTAATTATATTTTATTTTATCTTCAAACATATCAATACTAAAGTCTATTTATTGTCTGAATTTCCAGCCTCCAAGCCCAACGTCTCTCTCAACTCTCTTCTAAAAAAAAATCTCTCTCATTCTCCCAACAAGGGGCCCCATCTTAGATTTTCGCCCCGGGCTTCAAAATAGTTAGGGCCGGCCCTGGAGATATATCTCAGGCTTCAAAATAGAGAATCCACGCTTAAAGAGGGTATTCGTAAGTTCCCATTACAACATCTCTCAGGCGGCTCTCCCCACTCTGAAGAACAAAAGCTATTTAATTTGCAGGATTTCAGCTTCTAAACCTATACAAGCATCATATGGTTGATGCTACAATTGATGTGAGCAATGGAAATGACAGTAATAATGTTATCACAAATATATTAGCCAAAGATGCTTGCGAAGTAATTGAGATCGAATTAGGATTGATGTTCGATTTGCTTTACCAAAGCACCATTACTCTATACTCGTTGGGGATTAGGCCAGCGGCTGATCACTTCCTTTCTTACCTGTTCTGTTTTTGTGCTCTTCCCTGTTCATGTTGGTGCTCATTTCGACAAGTACTATTCGATCAACGGCTAATGTTTTCATAACATTGCTGTTGATAATCATAGCAGTGATGCTAGACATATATTCAGCACTATTGCTACTCTTCTCAGACAGATTTCTTATTTGGTTGATTGAGCACCGTAAAACTTCAACTGTGGAAACCCTTCAATCTTCTTCTCTATGCAAGTCTCCCAGGTGGTCAAACTACATGTCCCAATGCAGTCTGCTAAGCTTCAACACCCGCAAAGCGAAGCCACAGCTGTTTTGCAAATTCTTTTTGAGAGATTGGTGTTGTCAGGTCACTGACGATGTAAGAAAGCTACTCTAGTACTCTTCCTGTATATCAAGCAGAAAGCTAAGGAACAAGCAACAACTAGGCAAGTTCCCTTCACTGCATTGCCTACCATCCGAGGATTTGGAGATCAACAAAACGAAAACAATATTGGCAATAGTATTATTCCATGCACAAATATTAGGGGAGATCGAGTTCGAGAAAAGGATTGTCATTTTTCACATTGCTACTGAAGTTTTGTACCATTTAGACAAAGAACATAATCCACCGGACTCTCATCATCGCTGTAAACTGATCAAAAGGCTTTCTAGATATATGTTGCATCTCCTAAAGGAGCATCCTGCCATGTTGTTAGCTGAAAATAGTCAGATCAACTTCAAAGGCATAAGCAATGCGACTTCTTGGTATGCCAATCTTTTACCTGGCATAAGTAAAGCAGATGCTTGCAAAACATTGTATCAAAGTTTTACAGATCCTGCATTTCAATATGGAAATTTCATGGTTCATGATGTCTGCTCAAGGAATCAATGAAGCTTGCTCGAGAAATGAATGCTCAGGTATATTTTACGTAGTTCTTCTTAATGTCTATCCTAGCAACTACTCACATTGATAGTTATTCTTCTAAAAACATCAAGTGCATGTAATTAGAATTAGCGAAGGAATTGGTTTCTGTTCAGACTATCAACAACATGTGTTATATAATGTGTGTTCTTAATTCTTATTAGTACGAATGTCGGATTATCATACACTGTCAGGGTATAGCTTATCTAATATACACGGGAAAAAAAATAATACAGAAGATAGATAGAATGTCTTGTCACTATGCGTTTTTATTGGAAAAAAAGCTGATCGATCATTGACAACTAAAGAATAATGCGCTTCACCTATTGATACATTTGTTTACGACTGACAGGGTATGGATGATACTATGATAGATGGATGACAATTGGGAACTCTTGGTTGGAGATGCCGGGATATGCAGCAAGAAGCGGCAAAGTTGACGAGCATGCTCAAATGCTGAGACGCGGTGGAGAGTTTCTGACTCAAGTGTGGCTTCTCTTGGCTCATTTTGGCTTAACTGACAACTTTCAGATCATACCATAGGCTCGACCAAGTGTGTTCGAGTACCTACATACAACATTTGCTTTATTATTCATTGCAGTATCTTATTGCTATGGATATGTTAAAACTTAGCTATTGGATATAGATATGTTTCCTTTTATGGTAAGTAAAGTTAAACCATTCTGTGGATTGAAAACTTGGTTGATTATCTTGGATACTACCATCCATATTGTAGAGATATATTCTGTGGGTGGATGTCATAGCTAGATGTGATTCATGCTCTTGTGTTGGCTCGTTGAATCAAGTACACTTCAGTTTTCCTGTAGTCTTGTCAGGTAACTGTTCAAGTTCCTACTGCCAATACTAAAATATAAACAGAGGTCTAGGGAGATTCTTTAAGAAAATAGTAATCTAAGTCCTGGTTGATGTATTCTTCTTTGTTAAAATTGCATACTATACTATACCATATATCCAGACTTCTGGGTTCTGTACTGTTACATGATTTCATATCTCTGATTGATGATGAACTTCAACACTTGTGTTGGGGATGTTAAAGAGATATTCATTCTTGTGATTCATGTGCGTGCTTCGATTTGTAATAAAACTGTTAATGTTCCTGCTGCTCCATAGTACAAGGATATGATCCACACCATATATGCATGGCAGCATAAGACTAGGAGGACCGTTTGAGAGAGAGAATAAAAAATTACACTTCTTTGATTCCTCAGAAATTAGTTTCTTCCGAATAAGACAATAGTAGTCTAGTATATATCATTCATGCGTCTACTTCCATTTTTTTTTCAATGTTTGTGAATACAATTTCTGATCTTCGATTTACTCTCAGTTCATTTTCCAATAAAATTGCTGATCCAATTATATATATATTTTGACACTCAGTTTTTTTAACGACATCTCATCTTAAAATTTTTAATTAATATATATTTATATATACAGAGAGTAATTATCAAGCGAGAGATCTTTTACTTTAATTTCGATAAGGATTTTGATGAAATTGCATCGAATTTTATGAATTTTGAATTTTGATCTGAATATTTTTTAAAGATAATAAGTTTAATGAAATCTATCTATCAATAAAATTTGAGAATTTTTCAAACACTATAATTATTTACCCCAATTTTGCTAAATATGAATGCATTGAAAAAATTAAAGAAATATAGGAAAACTAAAAAAAAATAAGTTCTGATACTTGAAAAATTCTCAAATATTAGTCAAAAGTAGATTTCAATAAACTATCATTCATACAAAATCAGATCAAAATTCAATAAAATAGATGTGATTTTATCAAGGTCCTTACCGAAATTAAAGTAAGGAATTCATCCCATGATAATATATATATTTATTTATAACACTCAATTTTGTTCCAAATTATCTTCTTCTTTTTTAGATCTTGACACTCTTTTTTTCATTTGAGAGTGAAATTAGCTTTGTAATGGATTTTTATTTCATTTTAACTTGTTGGCTGTATTACTTTACAAGTTATTATTTGTGGTACCTGCTAAATGCACGCCCTAGATACCTGCTAAATGCACCCCACAGGAGCAAAAAAAGGAACAGCGTGAAGCGACTTCATCAAGTAGCCTACGCAACTCGCAAGTCCCTTCACTCTCTTGAGGGTATTTTTGTAATTTTTTCAATATTGTCCCCTAATTTCTTGGGATCCTATTTAAACTCTGTTTTGAGCCATAGACCCACGAGTCATTGACCTATCATGAGTCAACGACCCAATCATCTTCCACTGTGTTTTGTCCACCAAACACCAATAAAGAGAGCTTTCAACTTTCAAGTCACTAATGAGTCCATCCATTTGAAATAAGGGTTTTATTGAAAACTATCGATTTGGGACTCTAAAGTTAACAACTAACCTTTTTTTGAAAAATTTGTAAAACTAACTCATTTTTTTGCGTAAGTACCATTTTACCCTCATTTACTCAATATCTACTTTCTTCTTTACCTGTTCATTATATACCTATTATTTTCATTTATTTCCTCTTATTTCCACCTCTCTCCACCAAAACGAACAATAAATCTTGTTTTTTCTCTCAATCTCCTCTCCAAAACTTTTTCTTTTGTTCTCTCTTCTTTCATTTGTCGAATTTGTATTGAGCAACTCGAAATTATTCATCCACCACAAGGGTTCTTTCTATTTAAGGTTTGAGGTGAGTTTTTTAGAACTTTTATACTTTACACATCTTCAATCTTGGATATTTTCATTTTTGGGTATTTTTTGTGTCGAAATAGTTTACATTTACATAATAAAGCATGGGTCTTGTGTGTATTTGATATTGTTGTGATCAATTTAAAGTTTAAACATAAATTTAAAGTTTATTTCTATTTTGAATCTCTTATTTACTTTGATTTGTGTATTAGGGTTGTTAATTTTTGTCAAAATAGTTGACATGAATGTAATAGAGTATGGGTCTTGTGTGAATTTGATGTTGTTATGATCAATTTAAATTTTATACATAAATTTAAAGTTTATTTGTTGATTCAATCTCTTATTTAGTTTAATTTGTGCAATAAGTTGGTTATTTTGGTGAAAATAATTTTCATGAATATAAAAAAGCATGGGTCTTGTTTGAATTTGATGTTGGTGTGGTTAATTTTCTATTGTTATGTTGAATCTAGACAATTGTATGTTTATTTTGAAAATCTGTCCAGGTTCGAAATTCTAAACAGCGTTAGGATTTCCTAACGGAGATGGGAATTCCAAACACCGTTAGGAATTCCAAATACCGATAGGAATTCCTAACTGAGTTGGGAATTTGTAACAGTGGTGGGAATTCCTAACTGCGTTGAGAATTCCCAACTCCATTAGGAATTACTAACTACGTTGGGAATTCCCAACAAGGTTGAGAATTCCTAACTGCGTTGGGAATTTCTAATTGCGTTGGGAAATCCCAACACGGTTGGGGATTCCCAACACGGTTGGGGACTAAGGAATTCCAACCGATATCCAGATTAAACATTGTTTGGATTTAGAATAATTTGTAGATTCACTGTACCATGAGTTTAGAATATTTGTTTAAGAATTTAATCATTAATTTCTTATTCATTTGAAAGGCAGGTTGCATGGATAAAGTTCGGTTTGTTGTTTTATACGACGGGGAATGGAGTAAAAGTGGTGGGAAGTTCAAGTATCAATCTGGAAAGTCAAGAGCAATTTCAGTTTCAAGGGAAACCTCGTATGAATCATTACATGACATCATATCTTGTCTTGTTAATGTCAATCCGAACGAGTCCTCCATCAAAATGAAGTTCTTGTTTAATTCAAACGAATCATTACATGACTCAAACCTAGCGGACGTCCGCCAAAAAAACGTAGACCATCTCAAGGTGAAGATATAGTACACTGGAAGTGTGGTAGATGCGGAGGATTAGGACACAATAGACAGAAATATAAGGCACCAATTCCGATGTCCGATCAAAATGGAAACCCATGAGGTATAATATGTGTTTAATTTTGTTGAGTGATTAACTATGTTGTTGAGTGTTGCTATTTAATTTTGTTAAGTGAGTATCTATGTTGACTACTTATTTTAATGTTGTATCGTTTTTTATCCATTCATGTTGTGTTTTAATTTGTAGGTAGCTGGATGGCACAAGATATTGTTTATGTAGTATTCAAAGGTTACAAACCGGGCGTTTATGAGTCATGGAATGCGTGCGAAGAACAGATTAACGGATTCGATGGAACAGATCAACAGGAAAAACGTATTGAATGTGTTGGTTAATTGTTGTGTAATGCAAATGTTGTGACAACATTGTGTAATGTTGACAGTGTTGTGTAATGTTAAGTGTTGATGTTGACAGTGTTGATTTCATGTCTTAATTACATTGTTGTGATGCTTGTTTGTTGTAAGGTATACATACTCTTTTTTGCAATCAAACTTAAGGAATCAGTTCATTTCCCCTTGTGACAAGATAAGTGTTCTCATTGTATAACTTGTAAAGTTTGGTGTGTTTATTTAGATAAATGGTGTGCTATATTTACAAAGTTGGGATTGTGAGTGTTGCTTAATTATAACTACTTTGTTTGTTGTATCATAAGAAGAAAAAAGAATAATTACATGTCTGATATTGCAAATTGCCAGTTACATGTTTAAAAATTACATGTTGAAAATTTACATGTCTGATATTGCAAATTGCCAGTTACATTGGTAACACTTTGGCATATGCATACAAAAATAGTTCCTGCCACAGTTGTCATATTTGTAACATAAATTGCAGTTACATTGAAATTAAACACTTTGGCATATGCATACAAAAATTGCCAGTTTTTTTGATGATAGCTGTCTAAATTGGTAACACTTTAATCTAATTTCCCCTAAATTGAATTAATTCCTGCCACAGTTTGTTACAAAAATTCTCATACATTGAAATAATTCCTGCCATTTTTTTGCATACATTTAAATAATTTCTGCCACATTTTGTTACAAATATTCCCATACATTTAAATATTCCCATACAAACCATTGATGAAGTGCTATTTATCTTTGCCGGGAAATGTTCCGACGCCTTTACTAACAAATTAACCTCTTCTCCCATTCTGTTATCCTGAAATATAACATAAAACCATTAAAAAAATTTCAAATATTATACTGAAGTCTTCCTAAACAAATAAACCCCACTGGAGTTCCTAATTCCTAACTCTTCCTAACAGAGATACGAATTTTCCTAACATGGTTTGGAAATCGTAACTCTGATTGGAAATTCATAACAGGGTTAGGAATTCCTAACTCTATTAGGAAATTCCAAACAAAGTTACGATTTCCAAACCTTGTTAGGAATTTCCTAATATCACTGGGAATTCCAAACCCTGTTACGAATTTCCTAACACAATTAGGATTTTCAAACTCTGTTATGAATTTCCTAACAGCGCTGAGAATTCCAAACGCTAATAGGAATTCCTAACTCTGTAAAGTCCAGAACTAGACATGATTACAAAGGCCTGGGTTTGAGAAAGTAGTTGTGTTTTGAATATGGATGCTCATTTCAAGCTAGTGTGTGAGGGCACTTTATAGTCTATAAAAGAGTGTGTGTACATAACTTTGTGTTTCCTCAAGAAAATATTGCACCCACTAGGCACACCCTTATGGCTAAAGGTCAACCAAATAGAGCAGTTTACACAAGATATATAGCAATAATTTGACAACTCAAATTGGATTGTTTTAAATTTTAGCCAATGAAAGTTGATTTTCTAAATTAGACTTGACAAAACTCAAAATGCACAAAATATTCAATCCTCATACAACCCATGTTCATCAGTTTTCATAATTACAGTCACAGAAGTAGCGGAAGCACACTCACAGTCACAGTCACTGTCCCGAACCCAGAAATTAAATTACAATGCCATACTTAAAATGACATCACATTGACCAAATAAATACAGATATGGGGGTAGGAAATATCAAATTTAACTGCTTAAACTTTAGTTTCAATAGTATGAAACAACTTTTGCACCCAGAAATACTAATAGGATTAACTGTAAATATCAAATATTCCCAATCGGTAGGACAGAAAATTACAAATAAAATGGAAAGATAAAAAGAACATTAAAACTCAGAACTTTGTTTTAATTTTATTAGTATCTAGCATACAATTATGCATATAACCAGCTACCTAGTCCTATACAACACCATATTCAATAGCTTAAACTTAAAATTTATGTATATAAACAAGAAGATAAGGAGTGGAATACCCAAATAGCTGGTGGCGAATGGCCAGCACAATGGTGGCTTTTCAGATTACTAGTGGACCGACCAAGAGCATGTATAGACACTGTACAGAAAAATTTAATTAAAGAAGAAAAAATATCAACATTAGGGTTTCAAGTCTATTGATAATGAGTAAAGAATAAACAACAAAAAAATTAAAATCGGAAGTGAATATAAGTCACTAAGATAGAATCAACTATAATCCAAGCACATAAATTAGGGATTAATATCCTTAAGAGAAATATTTGGGTCTTCGATTTAGGGATTTTTGAAACTCAACGAATTGAAGAAGAATGTTTCAACAAAAATTTGAAGAAGACCTCAACGGAATTTTCAAAGCACAAAACAACACCAGAAAAAAAAACTAATTGAAGAAACATTCACCTTAATTTTCTCAATCTTCTTCACAAGCCAAACAAAGTTGCTGTCTTTGTCGTGCTGTCATCGTCATCCAGCTTCAGTCATGCCGTCTTTGTCGCCACCATGAATTGAAGTCAGAGACAAGGAGAGAAGGCTTTCACTGCGTTTTCTGAGAGGTAGGGATTTTGCAAGAGGTTAGGGATTTTGCAATTTGGGAAAGAGGTATGATCGTGTTTCTAAGAGAGTGTAGGGATTTAGAGAGTTATGATGGGAATGTAATTTTGAAATTTTAAAAGGGCAATATTGTCTTTCAATAGCCCCAAAAGAGTTAGTTTTGTAAGTTTTTCAAAAAGAGGTTAGTTGTTAACTTTTTAGTCCCAAAAAAGTTAGTTTTCAATAAAACCCTTGAAATAATTCTACTACAGTCTACATATCTAATTTCTGATTGATTTAATTTGGACAAGTCAAAGTAAGTTTTCACTTTTTCCCCGGTATAAGAACCTGAAGTACTGAAGCATATGACAGCTTCTTCTCATCCAAAAACTCAACTTAATTTTTCTCTCTGTTTTTACCATCACTCAAAATTATTGAATGAGTGGAACACTTCAAAGCTGAAATTGCAAATCCAGAGAGCTAAAATCCTCTTGCCCTGAAGAAGAATTATGGTATGTTCCTTCTTTCTCTCTCCTTGCTTTCGTTTTAGATGAGATATTTTGACAATATTTCATATATCATATATAACCACTAGATATTTGAAAATGCTATCGAAATTTTGAGAATATTATCATTATTTACTTTCTTGCTAATTATTAGACATGAAAATTTCGTTGGTCTAGAATTTTAAAATATATATAGGTCTAATTCAGAGCAAGGTCAAGGCTTAGGCAAGTGAGTCAATCGCCCAAGGCCTCACTTGCTTAGATTTTTTTTAAGGCCTCACTTACTTACATGCACGGAAAAATGATTATTCTTTCTAATTCTTATGTGTGGCTTGCAATTCAGTTGTGGGCAGTTTGGTGTATTAGACAAAAAAGGAGGACAAAAATGGAGTTATATCCTTCATGGTTGAGGAAACTATGGAAGGAATGGGATCTACGATTAATGGTTCTTTTCAGTCTTACCTTCAGATACTTCTCAACTTTCTGGGTAACCGTCGAAAGTACAGTAACAAGTTATTGATCAGAATTGTTGTGTGGTCTGCTTACATAACTGCAGACTCCTTAGCAACTTTCGCGCTTGGTATACTCTCAAGTAACCTCATAGAGCTATACGATAAGGATCATGATGTTGCTGGATCATCGTCATCACTGGATGCAAACACTCAACTATCTGCGTTCTGGGTACCGTTTCTGATCTTACATTTGGGTGGCCCCGACACCATATCAGCTTATGCGTTAGAAGATATTGAGCTTTGGTTAAGGCACTTGATTGGACAAGTTGTCCAGACAGGAATGGCACTTCCTGTATTTCTCATGTCTTGGACAGCTGCCTCTAGCCTTTCAATTCTGTCCCTTGTAATGTTTCTACCTGGGATTATCAAACTCGCATTGACTTTATTCAATTCATGAGCAATTAATTTATTAAAATCAGTACAGTCAATGGTCAAACACAAATGGCAGGTAGTGATAAACTGTACTGATATGGATGTGTATTCAGGCAGTAAAAACAGAGCAGCATGCTAACACAGAGCATCACAAGCATTACACAAATTCTATTGCTTAGCTAAGTTTAGAGAGTTTGTTAGAAGTTAAATACAATGAACCCCGTAAATTAATCTCCTATAAAATAATAATCTCTCTATATTAATAAAAAATCTCGGTCCCAACTCAGGTCGGTGTAAAAAATTAATAAACCCATCTATTGTAATAATTAATAATTTCTTTTTGAAACTAAGTATAAAATTTTGGTCCCGACTGTCGTATAAATTAATAATTTCATAAAAGTACAAAATATATTACAAATTATTCAAGAACTAGAAAAGTATTTCAAGATGATAGTTTGCACAAGACCACCATGTTTGATATTTTTGACATCATCCTTCATCTTTTGAATTGTTCTCAATACGTTATTATGATCACCTACTTGTTGTAGCAAAAATAGAAGAAAACGGACTAGACAATTGAATCCTGGAAATGAACATTCTATAAACAAGAAAACCAACTTCTACACGTTTTCTAAGACAAAACCCTTCAAATTAATAACTCATCTAAATTAATACTCAATGGTGGGTCCTAAGAATATTAATTTAAAGGAGTTCTACTGTAACTGTTATCAGATAGTAACTTCTAAATCTGCTGATGTGGCTTAGTAAACAAATTCTATTGGTTAGCTTTTCCTTGAATCATAAAAAATGCTTTTAGTGTGGGATTCAAATGGCCTGTCAAAAAATGATGTTCTAATTTATGTCCAATGTACCAAATTCAGTCATGTCAACCACTATTATGTATTAAATGTAAACGTTTTTTTTAATAATTAAATGTACATGATAGTGGTTGACATGGCTGAATTTGGTTGTTTATACATAAATTGAGATATCATTTTTTGACATGCGATTTGAATCCGTTAGTATGTGAATGGATTATCTCATGTATGTGTATATATACCGTCATTTTCTCATCGGTGCGCACCGATATAAAATATATCATTGCATTACACGTGGGCCATAGATTATGGATAAGTACTGACAAATGCATACAAACTAAGTCGAAACAATTGAATCTAATGGTCCACATGCAAGACACTGATATATATTTATCAGTACGCACTGAGGAGAAAACTTTCATATATATATATATATATATATATATATATATATATATATATATATATATAAGAGAAGCCTTATATTAATATCTTAAGCCAATAAAAGAACTCTAGAGAAAATATTCATGAAGATTTTCTTAGCTCCCAAACACATCCTTTTCTTTTAGTCATTTTATCAAACACCTTATCAATGTTAATAGGTAGGTAAGGTCACTATTAGTTTCTGAATAAGTTGATTTCGAGCGTAAAAGAACAAAAACCTTAGAAAGGTTGGGCTTAATTTTTTCATAGATTTATGACGGATTTCACAAAATATTTACCCCTATGTAGTGTTTGATATCAGTAAGTTCCTGTAGCCCTCTAACCCGTCTAGGTTTTTTTTTCTTTAAAGAAAAGAATATATCCTTTTCTTTATTTTTTTTCTTACTATTGGATCTAGATCAATTAATCCACGTACATGTTCAAGTCTAGTGCTGGCAATTTGGGCTGAGCTTCCGTGGACCGCCTGGACAGCCCCGTTTTTTTCGCGAGCCTAGACCGGCCCGGCCTGCTAGCAAAACGGGCCAAGCCCAAGCCCGTTTCGCTGGAGGTCCAGGGTGGGCCCCCATTTGGAAAATACCGGGCCGGGCTCGGTAATGCCTGCGGACCAAAAAATATTTTAAAATTTTAAAATTTTGAATTTTTTTTTTAAATTTGAATTGAATGGTAGCTTTTGTAATTAGCCAGGTGACCAATGGTGGAGAAAAAATATTCAAAACTTTTAAAAATTACAATTTTTTAAATCTTTTTACAATTTTTTCCAATTATACCCTTACCTAACTTTTTCCTATAAATACCCCATCACCCTCACCTCATTCTCTACATTTTCTCTACTTCCCTACTCTCTTATTCTCTCTATTATCTACAATCTCCAACATCACTCACTCACTCACTCTTTCAACTATTTTGAAATTTATTTAATATATTATTTATATACTATATACTATTATACTAATAAATTTATTTTATTTATTTAATGTCCGCATTAAATGTTATATGAAATGTATAATATTATATTTCATATTAAAATTATTACATTAATTACTCAAAATTATTACAATGTATAAAAAATAATATTGTATTACAAAAATATTAGAAGCCCGACCCAAGTCCGGCTCAGCCTGTCCCTACACGGGCCTTGGACCCAGCCCGTGCCCCCTTTTTTGTCTAACAGGTCGGCTCGGCCAGGCCCATTTTCCATGACGGTCGGGGCCCGGCCCGACTCGTTTAATAGACAGGCCTAATGGGTCCGGGCCTAATGGGCCGGGCCGGCCCAAATTGCCACCACTATTCAAGTCTTATGCATAAGTTAAAGAGTACATGACTTTTTTTTTCCAAATAAAGCACAAATAATAATTAAGCATATATATATATATATATATATATATATTTCTTGAAAATATTCTTAACATGAGTTACAAGTTAAGATTTAAGAAGATTCAATAAAAAAAGAAAAAGAAAAAAGAGTTACTTGGAGAAAAGGGAAGGAATATAAAACAACAGTCGATTTCTTTTAGTTATAAACTTATAATACAAATAACAATTGAGACTCGCCAGCTGAAGTCTGTGGGACAGAAATATAACATATAATAATAATAATAATAGTAATAACAACAACAATAATAATAATAATAATAATAATAATAATAATACATTTAATATAATAATAATTTTAAATACAATACTAAAATAGTTTTATTTTAATATTAAATTTAAAATTTAATTAAATAAAAATAAAATGTTATAATAATAAAAAAAATCTAAAAATCATTTAAGTTAAATAAAATATTAAAAATAAAATGTCAAATATTCTTTAAATTGGTTACATGAATAATAATTTATTTAATTATTAATTTTGAAAATATAATACAACAAATACATAATTTATAACAGTTGAATTAGCAATATATACATGACCCAACAACCATACAATCATGTATTGTAGTTGAACACTCAATTTTATGGGTTTAGCTACAATACAGGAAATGTACTGCTAATGCATAGTTAGGTGAGAGAGAGTTAGTTACTTTCTATTTTATTTTTTTTTAATTTTTAATTCCTTAATTTTTATAAACCCTTGGATTAAAATCTAAGGAGTACAAATTGACTAAGCAACCATACAATCTTATATAGCAGTTAAACCCCAATTTTATTAGTTAACAAAATAGTAGGAAACAAAAGACATATCTAAATAATGTATAACTTAATAGAACAAAATACGAAATATAACCATGTGCCAAACTTAGGGGTCGTTTGTTCTTTCAACTTAAAACTTAATGGGTCTGAATCATAATTATTAAGTTGTTTTGTTTGTTTTTATAAGTGGTCAAACAACTTAAAAATACCAAAAAAATAACTTAAAATAAAAAGTAAAAAATCTTGACTTTTCACTTAATTGCAAATCACTGAATTGTATTAAATGCAATTCAAAAAATTTTCTTCCGATACTATCCCCCATATATAACATATTTTCAATTTCATCATAATTATATGTGGTACATAAATCTTTATTTTAATAAATTACTTATTTTAAATAGCTTTAAAAATAAAAAAGAACCCTAATCACTTCTCATATTGGTGTTTAATATCAATACTTTATTATGATATTATAGTGATATATTTATATATTATTTTTTTAGACTGTTTTGTGTGAGTTTTCCTGCTGCCTCTTTTATTTTTTGAAAAAAAAAACTTTTTTCTTTTCTTAGTAAAAATAAAGTTTATTTGTAATCGAAGAAGAAGATCATGATCATATGTGTTCATATATAATTATTATTTTTGGATTGTTTTATTCCATATTATATGTATAATTGTTTAATATGAATATAAATGTGTTGACAATACATTCAGATGTGAGAAAAAAAAACAAACATGTCATTCAAGTTCAGATTTCAGTCTCTATTCAGTTTTCAGAAAAATTAAGGACTGTTCAGTTTTCAGACAAAAAAACAAACGACAACTTAATCTTATATAAATATGCACCAAAGAATGAATTATTTAGTGGCCGGTCGCAGTAGCCTAGTGTAAGTGTGTAACTACATAAACTTCCCTCCCCCAAATTCAAAAAATAATAATATTATTATTATTATTATTATTATTATTATTATTATTATTTCTAATTGTTTTGTGTAGCTTGAAATTCAGTTGTGAGCATTTGGTGTATTCAAAGAAAAGGAGGACATTAATGGAGTTATATCCTTCATGGGTAAGGAAACTATGGAAGGAATTGGATCTACGTGTAATGGTTCTGTTCAGTCTTACCCTTCAAGTACTTCTCATCTTGCTGGGAAACCGTCGAAAGTACAGTAACAAGTTATGGATCAGAATTGTTGTGTGGTCTGCTTACATAACTGCAGACTCCGTAGCAACTTTCGCACTTGGTATACTATCAAGTAACCTCATAGAGCTATACGATAAGGATCATGATGTTGCTGGATCATCGTCATCACTGGATGCAAACCCTCAACTATCTGCATTCTGGGCACCGTTTCTGGTCTTACATTTGGGTGGCCCCGACACCATAACAGCTTATGCGTTAGAAGATAATGAGCTTTGGTTGAGACACTTGATTGGACTATTTGTCCAGACAGGAATGGCAATTTCCATCTTTCTCATTTCTTGGACAGCCTCTAGCATTTCAATCTGTTCCTGGTAATGTTTCTTCCTGGGATTATCAAGTATGCAGAACGGACATGGGTTCTTAGATCTTATTATGATTATCTATTTGTTTGCTCTGTTCTGGTCCTTGCACTGTTTTAGCTTTGCTTTTGGCCTTGTTTGTGAGCGTTGTTCTTTGTGAGTAGCGCTTGTTAGTTCAGCTGTGGTTGTTGGTTGTTTGTTGTGTGCGTCTTGCTTTGGCAAGAGAGTTGTTGGGCTTCTGCCTCCTTTTTCTCTTGCACTAAATTTATGCTGTTCAAAAAAATAAAGATCTTATTTTGATACATTAGTGGCATAGGTGTTTATTAGTCATATTTGGTCAGAGTTGATGGTCCGGACTCGGGAGGATGTTTTCTCATTTCATCCATTTCCAATATTTTATTTCTTAAAAAAGTGATGCTATTCGAACCGTTGGAAGACACTTATTAGTCCTCCTATGAATGCATCACCTGACAGGACTACTGTCTAATTACCTGTCCTTTGTTCTAGATGTTTCCATCTGAAGAATCATTTTCTTTTTAGTATTGAATATCCCTTTTTTTTATTGCATTCTATTTCTTGGTCTTATATATCCTGACAGCTTGGTATGCCAACTTTTTATTTTATTTGCGTATTTCTTGAATTTAATCTAGAGATTGTAATCCTGAATGAATTGCTCTCAGACTGATTTGATTTGGGATTTCTTATTTTCATGACTGCTTGTCTTTTCTAAATGAACATGATGAGGATCAAATCGAAAGTCACGAGGAAGAATAACAAATCTGAATCTTTTGACAGTACATAGTATGTGGATTTAACAGTAAGGTATATCAGAGGCATAAGGTCATAGAGTCATGTCGTCCCCTTCGTGATAGGGGCTGGCATGTATGATGTATATCTATATATGTTAACGAGCCGAGCCAAAACTCACGCACCTTAAATTACTATTTATCTATCATTCAAATTGGTGCTAATGAAAAGTTTAAGTTTTTGGATTTAGTGATTTTTTACTATTATTGTTGTCTATTATTTTTATGCAGCCATTGGAGAGAATTTAAGCGTTTGGATGGCTATGTTGGGATATGCAGCAAGAAAATGAAAAGGAAATGAACGTGCTCAACAACTGAAACGAGGTGGTAGAGTTACTAACTCATGTCTGCTTCTCGTGTCATTTTGGCTTATTCAATTTGATCTTCATTGTAACGTGGTGGTTTTTACTTTTTAGAGAATTCATCAAAAGATTTCTATTTATGTTCATGGCCATTAAAGAGCGTTGAAGCTCTCTGGTTCCTTTCTTTTATTTCCCTCTTGAGTATAGTTACGACACTTCTTTGATCCCTCAAAAAAGTGCTAGTTTCTTTCAAATGACAATGCATGCTGTGGTGTTCAATATATATATATATACATAAATTTTTCAAGTCAGTACGCACTGATATAACTTCATCAATGTGTTGGATGTGGACCCTTAGATTTATATATTTTAACCCAAAGTGTATGCACTTGTCAAAACTTCTCCATAATCAGTGGTCCACATGCAACGTCCTGATAAAAGTTATATCAGTGTGCACCGAAGAGAAAAGGACTATATATATATATATATATATATATATATATCTCATTCATGAATCTCTTTAAACAAATATCTACACATTATTTTGTTTTTCAATGTTTGTGAATACAATATTCTATCATCAATTTATGACAATTTTGTCAAAATTAACTTTATAAAATTATCAATTTATGAATTTTTCCATATATCTCCCATTTTTCGTTGCTTTTGTATTCAACAAAATCGGGAAAAATAGTTCTATTGCTTACAAAATTCTCAAATTTTATTTATATGTAGAATTTAATGAACTTATCATCAACCAAAAACCTCATATCAAAATTCATACAAATTGATATGATTTCGTCAAGGTGTGGACTAAAATTAAAGTAAACAAGTTACTATATATATATATATTCACAATTATAACTTGAGATAAGTTTTTGTAAGCACTTTTTAATGATATTCATGTCTAGTTCGTTTTAGTTCTTAATAATATTCCTTGAGACCGTAGTCCCTGACTACCACTGAACAATTTTTTTGAGTTATATATAAGATGTTAAAAGAAGAAGAAAAAAGCCTCAATTGATTCTGTCGAGTAAATGGATCCATCCCTTGATATCTAAGTTTATCGAGTAAGCTAAGAGCTTGTCTGGTTTGGCTTTTAAAAAACTTCTATCGGTAAAAAATTTACTTGTAGTAGATTTATCAGAAATAGAGTTTTTGAAAAAAAAATTATAGTTGTTTGGTTGGTAGATTTTTTTTTTTTTAAATAATGTCTATTTGAAGAAGTACCTCCCCATGAGCTTTTGTCTAGTAGAGGTTTAAACTCTACTAGTCTCTATTCAATTTAAAATAGACAATCTCAAAAGCCAAACCAAACAACTCTAAAAAAACTCAAATAGACGTTTGTAGACTTTTTGAGACAGTAGAAAGCTCAACCAAACGAGTACTAGGCTCAATACGTTGACTCTCCTAACTAGGTTTCTCTGTTTCTTTTCTTTGGAATAAATTTCTCCAGTATCGTCAAAATTTGCCAAATTTTTTTTTTTGGAAAGGAAATCAAATTCAACGGATTCCAAACTCAATCTTGGTCACGACTAGTCTTACACGTTAAAGTTGATGTATATATTAATCTCTTCTTGCTATAGGTTGTACCATACAAGCAAATAAGGTTTGTTAATTTTATCAATTCTATTCCGAGATCTCATGCTGGAAAGATCTTGAGAAGAGAATTGGTCGATCATGCTCTCTCTGAGAATTTGTCTACATCATCATGATCCACCTACTCAAACAACAGATCAGGGAGCTCGCTCGATCTTAATTTGTTGGATGCTGATCAGAAATGCATGGGATTTGGTATGTCCTAATCATATGCATTTTATACTAGTTTTTTTTTTGATAAAATTGGACTGATCTAGAGGGAAAAACCATCATAAGCGATAGACAGTATCCATCCATATTATAAAAATAAAATGAAAAGTAACAAAAAAACCAGAAAAACACAAAAACTAAAACAATCCCAACAAAAACATTGGCACACAGGCCATAAAAAACAGAAATAGAAAACATTAAGAAAAACGAAAAGACTCCCGATCCATACAATCATTGCCAACCAACAAAGAGCAAAAAGACGGGGTGTATGCATTTTATACTAGTGTTATTATGTTTTGTTTTCATTGTTTAATCACTTATAACAAAATGTAATAGCATATCTAGTAATAATTTTTCTCAAGTCTTTGATCTGAACATAGTTATGCTCGGGACGGTAAGTATGTTCGGGACAATGTTCTGTAATGTTAGATCTTGTGACGAGGGAAGCCAGGAAAAAAAAAACAAAACTTGACCGTGTATAAATCTTTATTCTTCGGCAGTACAAGTCATAAACGAACCAATTATCTTCCCAAACATTCGTTTGAGTGACATTCCATAGTAAGATTTATTCTTAGATAACTATAAGATATATAGTAACTCACTTAAATTAATTTTTACATTAATTTGAAGTACATCACACATTTACAAGAACCACATAGGAATTAATATATGTAAATAAATACTAAATTTGGCTGAACTTGACTTCAATCCCATCAAGTGGCATGGGATGTGGAAGATAAATAATCTCTGCATCCGGATTGACTAGTTCACCTGAAATTCCATGAAAAAAGAGGAGTTGATTCAAATTAAGTTTTAAACATGGCATCACATTAGGTGAGTAAATGAAAATGAAGGAAAATCAGGGTAAAGAACTTAATTTCTGATTTGTGTACGAGTTCACTGTATTTATACTATGATTACAGATCACGAATTAAGTTTTATTCTTTCTTTCTCATTAGGATCATACCAGGTTAGTAAATGCGGCTTGAAATGAAATGAATAGGTTAATTTAATTTAATCGTATCCAACTGGAAAACGGTGAAGAAGTAGTGCAATTTGTAATTGAGCAAGCATGTTTCCAGCACAGATTCTAGATCCACCACCAAAAGCCTGCAGGTATGTGCCTGCCTTTGCTGGTTCCTGTATAGTATATATTAATTTAACACTACAAGCATTAGTTAATTATACCAATTAATCTTTTTAAATATTAATTATCATAATAATAACCAGGGAAAAATGAGAGCTTACATTCCATCTCTAAGGATTGAAGCACATTGGATCATTAAGGGGCTGTTTGGTAACGTTTTTGTTTTTGTGTTTTTGTTTTCTCGTTTTCATTTGTTTTCGAAAAATTAATTTTTATATTTTTTGGATTCAAAAACGCGTCTGGTAGCAATTGTTGAAAACGATATTCAAAGAATGAAAACATAAAAAACGCGTCTTGTAGTAACACTTGAAAATGGGAAAATAGTATTATGAAACAAAAAATTATATAGGCCTCATCATTATTTTAATTTAATTTTTTATTTATGAAAACATTATTGGTTATTTATTATTTTATATTATCAATCAACAATTAATATTATTCAGTAAATATATTTTAATATTTTCTAATTTAATTTATTTGTGTTTTTAAATATCCAATTATCAATAAAATTAACTAACAATTTAGTTAAAATACTCTTGGCACTTGCTGCCCTTTGCTGTGTCTCTGGGTTGCTTGCTTCAATAAAAAAAAAGTGAAAAATAAATCAATAAATTAATTAATAGAATTAATAAAAGACCCATTGACCCAACCTACTTTACCAGTTGAAATCTTTTATCTCTATGCCTTGATAATTCCTTTCAGTGTATGATAGACTTCACTACCCACCTCCCTGTTATCCTGTACATCATATCTCTATGCCTTGTTCTCTCTCGCTCTACTTTTTTTTGTTCAACAAAGTTTTATTGAACAAAGTTAACTGGTGCAAACATTTGTTCTCTCTCGCTCTACTTTGTTTTTGTTCAACAAAGTTAACTGGTGCAAACATTAGAAGAATAGACAAGATAGAAATAGAGCAACAAAAAGTAGAGCAAAAATCAGAAACAAACAGAGACCACAGAACACAACATCAACACAACCAGAAACGAAGCTCAGTTGGGCGTATCTGCCTCCACATCCTTTCTAACACAGCTCAAAAATCTTTCATCCATCCAGCGTCTTTAGGATTCTCTCTCTCTCTCTCTCTCTCTCTCTCTCTCTCTCTCTCTCTTTATATATATATATCTCCTTTCTAGCATCGTCGAGCGATTTCTAAAGAGACAAATAAATTGGTCTTCATGGTAGATCTGGGTTCCATAACATAGCAAGTGATGAGTTTTGTGGTATGGGTTTCACCAATAAATTGCAGGTGGCTGAGTTTTGTGAGTTCCATCAACAAATTGAAGATGGTGAATCTAACGGAGAAAGTGTTGGGTAGAGCTTGATGGTGATTAATTTTGTTTTCCACAAGTTTGTTGTTGATGAAGAAGTAGGGATAATTTCCAGAAGTTTGTTGCCAATTTTTTTCTTTTTTTAGAGTAGTTTGATATTAAGTTGGATTTGCGAGAGAGTTAAAAATTTTGAGAACATCTATTTGATGTTCTCAATGTTTTCACAAATTTCTTGTGACTCAAAAAAAAAAAAAAAACAGGTTTTGGAAACATAAACAAACAGCACCTAAAGTTTTCAGGATTTGTGTGCAAGTATCGATTCCACACAATTACTTTCCAGTCCTTTGGTATTTTATAACCTGCATAATAATATTTTTTGGAAAAAAAAAAACAGTTTACTTTCATTTTGTCATAGACCATATATCAATTTCTATTAGTCATTGATCCCAACCCATGACATGTGGTTATATTGGACTTACATGATGTGTAACAAGTGAATTTGTACCTTTGTACTCAGCTTCCTTGATAACCAAACGAAAAGTGAATCCCGCATGTTGGCCATTTGAGTACAGAATCTGAAGGGATAAAACGCACCACTAACAATAACAAACAATATATCCATTTCTTGTGTGAACCTAATATGAAGCAATTAAATAGAGCAGCAAACAACACAACCACAAGCCCAATCACAAACACAAGAACACCAAGAATTTACGTGGAAAACCTCCCTGAATTAAGGAGTAAAAACCAGGGATCCTCTGAAATCTCCACTATCAAAATATAATGGGAATACACAGTTTTCTCTAGTTAAACTAGAGGCAAATGACACAGCAAATCTCAAGTTTAACTAATCTTGGCAACACATGCAATATTAGCAAGTAAACCAAGAGAGATAGGATTTCACAAACTCGGATCCTCTGTTCTGGGTGTGTATCTCTCTGTAGAAATTTCCGGTCAACGATCCAACCACCCAGATTGTAGAACCACGAGTGAAGAAGGTTCTTTCCAAATTTCAGCTCGAACGGACAATAGATGAAAGAGATATCTCCCTTTTACGAAACCTGTGCAGTACCTCCCCTGTTTTCTGTCCAGCTCTGTTCGGAACCGCAAAAGTCACAACAGGGAACTCCGATTGATAATTCCACCTTCCAGAATGTATATCAGTGTGTTGAGAACACGCCTGCAAAATTCAAGCTTGATCCGACCACGTTTGGACCTCCGAGCAGCCCTCTGAAGAACTCTGGACCGTAGACTCCAAACCCAGAATTTCTGCACTCTTTTCTTTTTCTCTCTTCTTCTCACTCTTTGCACACACCGATTACTCTCTTCTCTTGTCTCTTCTTTTTCTGTTTTTCAGCTAGGGTTTTAACCCTTTTATACACCATATAAAATGACTTAAAAGTCCTTGGGCCATCCACATATATTATATAGGTTTTACCATGAATACATGATAAACTCTCTTTGGGCCATCTCCACATTTGGAGGAAACCCAACCCAATAGAATCATCATTTGGCACATTGCTACAGATCAAAGTGGCCATGGTGTAGCTGGTTCCTGTTGCTGTGTCTGATTTTCTGGGCATAGTTTTTGTTTTTTAGCTTTGCTGGTGGCTGCTTGGTAGTGTTTTGTTGCTTGCTGGTTGTGTTCTGTTTTCTCTGTTTCGTGTCGTAGGCTTTTTGCCTTGGTTCCTCTTCGGTTTCAATAAACCTTTGGCCGTTCATATATATATATATATATATATATATATATATATATATATAGTCTTTCTATTGTCAGTTCGTTCTGACATAAAATTTATTTGGACATTGAATGTGAGTCATTCATTTATGAAAGAGCTTTGACAAATGCATACACACCAAGTCAAAGTATATAAAATGAGTGGCTCACATGAAAGGAACTGATAAATCTATTGTCAGTTTGAACTGACAATAGTAAAATTGTATATATAATATATATATATATATATATATATATATATATCAACTTCATACTAGTAAGGTATTTAGTTGAAGTGAGAATACGATCTGGAGCAAGCAAGGCCGAAGCATGCAAGAGCTTGATTGGAGAGTTTTTAATTATTTCCCATACCCGTTCTCTATGTGAGGAAGAGAAATTGATATATAATGCAGTGACACTTATAAATAAAAAGAATCGTGAATCAAAGGTTTTTTTTTTTTTTTTCATAATATACTCTCATTTGGTCTTATATTCTAACAATTTAAGCTTTCAAAGTTTAATAATACGGCGGTAGCAGAGGCATAAGGTCCCAGAATCACATTGTGCCCTTCTTTCCTGGCATGCAGGGCGGGCCCTAAGATTTTCGGGGCTCGAGGTGAACTATAACAAATGATGCCCTTGAGGCCATCGATGTCTTGATACTTTAGGTATGTTTAGTAGATTTTTTTCTCTAATAAATACTTGTAAATATCAAAATAACAAATAAAAAGTTACCAAAATAAAAGTTTTATAATTTCATCAAAGAATATATAATTTAAACCCACCCACATTTGTTGACTTGGTAATAGAATGATAATTGGGTTAATAATTTGGAGGCCCTTCTTAAAAAATATATAAATGTACGTTGGGCCTATTTTGAACTCATTGGGTTTGTTGGTTTTGAACCTCTTTTAAACCCATGTATGGACTGTTAATTAAATTCATATATGAGTTACATATAAAATAAATAAATAAAAATTTCAACTTTGGGGGCCCTTACAAATCAGCGGCCCTAGGCGGCCGCCTCACTTGGCTCCCCCTAGGGCCGGGCCTGCCGGCATGCATGCTAACGTTTGTGTCTTTATTTTTTGTTTTCTGTCTTTGTCTCCACGTTGTAAAACTTGTACGTATCGGGCATGCAGATATGTTAACGAGTCAAAACTCATGCTCCTTAAAATTCTATCATTCGAAACCAAATAAAAAGTTTAAGCTTTTGGATTTAGTGATTGTTGACTCTTGATTGTGATTAAATTTCGTTCATGTCTATTGACACAGTCATTAGAGAGCAAATGGATAATGGAAGAGAATAGAGAACCCCTGGATGGAAATGTTGGGATATGCAGCAAGAAAATGTAAAGGAAACGAGCATGCTAAAGGGCTGAGACATGGTGGAGAGTTACTAACTCGTGTGGCTGCACTTGTGTCATTTTGGCTTAACCAACCACTATCCGATTGAACGTGATGAGGAAGAATAATTGCATTTGGATTTGGATTGTCTACCGATTGTATTTCGGTTGGGATTTATTATTAATCAGACTTAAACAAATCAATTACAGTTACTATAGTATTTATTCAATTTGATCATTATTGTAATATATTGTGGTGGTTTGGAGAATTCATCAAAAGATTACTACAGGAAGTTTATACAGCAGTTCACAGCATTGCATAATCCTGAAGTTGATTTATTTATGGACATTTATAGTATAAATAGAAGTTGTTACTTGCTTGATAAATTAATAAAGGTATAGTAGAAGCTATTCACCGCCATTAAAGAGTTAGCATATATTGAAGCTCTCTGGTTCTTTTTAAGCTCTCTGGTTCTAGCATGGGAAGCTAAACATGGCAAAGGTGATCATCAACCTGAATCTTCTGTAATCTTATCACTGGAGTGCTATCTCCTTCTTCTAATTATGTAGGCACTGTGGCACAAAAATGGGAAATGCTTAATAGTATGCTTGCTGCTGCTTCCCCTGAGATACTTGGCGAACAGCTGTTCAATGCCGAACTGCGTTAAGAAACATGACCAGCCTGATCTTGTTGCTACTTTTATTGGAGTCGCCGGAATTATCAGCTGCCAAAGTGAAGGAAGCTGTGCAAGTTCTGGTTATAAACACTGTAAAGTGTTTGATAGAAGTAGTGATATGTTCGACAAAAGTACTAAATGAGAAAGAGAGCTAAAACAGATCTTCAAGAAGCTCCATTAATGGAGGGAATGAGAGAGAATATTTTTGAAAAGAATACAGAGGCTCCAGACAATTTCTCAGCTGCATTTATGAACAAGTCTCGTTAGATAACAGAATGCTGAATTGGATGTACAGGCTGGTTTACACTGGTATATAACCAGACACTTTGTATGGTTTTATAACTAATGAAATACAGAGAATTTTCTCTCATCTTCTCCATTAATGGAACTTCATCAAGGTCTGTTTTAGCTTGTTTTCTCTTTCGGTACTTTTATCAAACACGTTTTACTTTCTATCAAACACTTTACAGTGTCTCTAATTTTCTCTGTATTTCGTTTTAATGAAAACGTTACAAAGAGACTGGTTTTTATATACCAGTGTAAACATGCAAAAATTGCTGTACATCCAAGTCAGGAGTCCATTACATTCACTATGATTAACTAACTAAAATGAACCTTGATTTACTTTGTTAAAACAGTGAGAATAGAGGTGATTAGCATCAAATAATGGACCTTGATTTTCGTGTTTATCACTACATTAATAGCTTTAATTTTTTTGGCACAAAACTAAAATGAACTTACAAATATGTCTTCGGTAACTCAATAAAATGTTTCCGTCTACCTTCTTGCTTTATTTTTCTCTGTTGTATTTCTGGTCAACCACAGACCTTTACACAACTCACTGTTCTTATTCTAAAAAACCTGCAAGAAATTCTTACACAAAAATAACAATTGATACAATCTATATTAATCAATTGCAAGAAGCAATCTAAGAAAATTGTTTACATTAAGAACAGAAGAACATGCATATATATATATATATATATATATACATCAATTACAAATAGCAAGACTAGAATATATATATATATATATATATATATATATATATATATATATATATATGCAAGATTGACAGTACCAAAACACAAACCACTTATCCTGCTATCACCAGATTAACAACAAGAAGAATAAACCTAAATATACTAACAAAATAGTACACAACAGTTTAGATTTATTATATATAAATCTGAGAACTCAAACCTCAAGATTAACCGAGATACAATAAGAAGATTAGCTGTATCACAATGCACAACTAGGCAATATAAATTGATCAGAGATGCAATAAAGAAATAGTAGAAGCAAGAATCAACTAGAACATATATAAATCTGACACAGCAGTGTATAGCGAAAATAAGAATGATCACTTCGTCGAACCCTGAGGCACACTCAGACGAACCTTAACGTAGCGACCGGTAGTTACCCAAGCATGGACCGCCATCCAGGGGCCATCATTCCCTAATCTTCGTTAGAAAATGGTGCTCTCGAATCCTCAAAGAGCATGTCGAACCCACGACAGATAAATGTTCCAAAAGAACGATTTTATTAAAATCAATCAAAAGGTTTAAAAGTTACAATAATTGGAATTAATAATACTATTTATAATAAATTAATCCTAATACGACTTGAATACGATATTCCTAAAAAAAGACTAAAACAGGAAAATATCAACACTAATCAGAATCTTTTACGATTCATAACTCCTAACTTGACCGGAAAACAAAGATCAAATCTTACCCAAAAGGTAAGTTTGATTTATTTTCAAAACATAAATTTAATTCCTAATCAAACTAAAATAAATAAACTTTCTAAACAAGAAAAGACCCAAATTAAAGAAATTGTCCTACATCAAAATCGGAAAAACAAAGAAGAGAAGAAAGGAACACAACAGTTATCATGGTTTGGCCAAGAATGGGGCCTACATCCATGTTGAACCTCATAAGAAGGCTCTCTCCACTATGTAATATTCTTACAAACCAGAATACACCAAAAGAAACCTTCAAGTTACCCAGAAAATCAACTAGAACCCTAGATCTATCAAGAACAGCTCTCGGTCTGGTTTGGGTTAACAAATAAATCCCACAACCTTACAACAAACAAGAACCGAGTCTCTACACACTCTCAATACACCATAATCTCACAACTATTACAGAGAAAACACTTGGATTCACCAAGAACTAAAGAGATTTACAAGAGAGAATTTTCTGGAGAACTTTCGTGAGAGAGAGAGATGAAAATGAAAACCTAATCAGAATGATGAATAATTTTTCTATTCTCTCTCCTTGTTGTATATATATATCCCTATCTTATGAGTCACAACCGAAATCTGTCATGCCCAATGAAAGCTTGCATGTTGGATTTTGTCATGTGACTGGATAAGGATTATGAGAGCTGTTATTTGAATTATGTTGGGCTTCTGGATCAGTCTTCTTTTGGGCTTCTGGTTTGGGCCTAATTTGTGATGAAATGGGCTAACCCAAATTACCACACTTTCTCTCACCGTTATTATTCACTCTTTTTACAAAAACTCATTTGATTCTAAATTTCAAAAGACATTTATTATTTGTGTGTTTGCTAACATTTTGTTGTGTTGTTGGGGAAAACTCTATTCATAGTTGCATAATTGAAGGATTTGTCAATGTCTTCTTCTTCTTCTTCTTCTTCAAAAGTATATGAATATAAGGTGGGAAAATACAAGTGTGGGCTACCATTGTGAAAATATATTGCCTTAACACATTGGAACTCTAACAGACTATTCGAAGGGTGTTCGAAAGGAAATGTTAGTGTTTGTAAGTTATATTGCTATATATTGAACTATGAATACAATTTACATTTATTAGGGGTTAAAAAAGCTTGTTTGGGACCTGGATTTTGATTTGGCTAAGCAGAGGCTAACAGTATAAAAATCTGGGCTTTAATTTGGCTAAGCAGGGGTTAATATTTCTATCCTAGATAATCTGTTTTTTTTTTGCTTGTGTCCATATACATAGGATAATTTGTATTGTGATGTAATAGCCTAATTTTAAATGTGATCGCCTTGTAAGTAAAATAATCTTTATTTGTTTGCTGTAATTTCAACGTTACTGATGTGATCATATTAATCATTTCTGTAACAAAGAAAATCATGTTTTTTTCTTTTTTCTTTTTAAGAGTTTATGTCATGTATGTTCTTCATATTAGGTTTTTGTGTGTTACCTAGAAGATTGGTATTGGATGTTAGATAAGTGCATGTTTAGAGTTAGGGGTAGATTTGGTTAAGTATGCATAGGGTAATTGGCAACAAATAAAAACATAGTCTTTTAGAATCAATCAATAAAGCCAGCTGGCCCAAACATCTTGGATGTCTTCAATAGCCTTTGTTGCGCCTGTGGATATACACATAATAATTTCGATTGTGGTGCAATTGCTAAATGCTTGACGTGATCGTCTCGTACTAAACATATCTTAATATTGTGCATTTATTTTCATCTAAAAACAACTGAGCTTTTAAAATCAATAGAAACATCTGTGATCCAAGTGGCCCTGTTCAAAATCCACAAATTAATCAAACAAAGTACATGTCAATTGCAAATTATCTTAAAACATATGGGCTTCTATAATCAATAGAAACATCTTGGCTCCATATGGCCCAGTTCAAACTCTAGAAATCAAACTACGTAAGTCAAATGGATCGAACTAGACCAAATATTCAAAAAAGACCGATTGTGAAAATAACAAACAACCAAATGACAAAATCCAAATGCATCATGAATTCAAATACGAATGAAAGTAATACTAACTCTCAGAGTTGTTTTTTGGATAGTTATGCCGGTCGTGCCCGGAAATGTGGTAAATACGACACTAATTTTGTCTTTTACGCTTCTAGGTGGTTTTCACAACCTTTTGATCTTTTATAATTTGGCTCTTTTGACTGAAATCTTTCTGATTTTTGTTGTACTTATTTCGAAACTCATCATTCAACCCTTGCACAATATTTCGCAAAATATTGAGTTCCCTTGTCATCAATATGAATCCTTCTTCTGATTTGCTCCATTGGTGAAAGATCTCTGGTAAAAAATAATAGTAACACGTGTAGTTTTTAGTAATCGGTACATTACTATTTTGATTGCAATATACTTACGATAATCGGCACAACATGAATGTAATCATCGTTGACGTGATATTACATATAAACATTAAAGATATAGAAACGATGGATACAATACAAACATGAATACATTATTAATACTAGGAATACATTATTAATACTAGGAATAACCAAGATTTTGAACAAGCCTCATTCAGTATGGAAATTATACGATAACTATAGAGATGAGGTAAAATACAATTCACACCATAAGTAATTTCTTATTGATTTTGAAACTAATCAAACAACCACGGAAGAGACATACCTATGAATTTAAACTTGATGAAGAAAAGAAGAATGGGTAAGAGACAAGATTTCAATACTAACAGAGATAGACGATTCAAATCACCAAAACCAAAACACTGATCTTCAGTCAGACGAAGGGAAAGAACATAGGGAGACACGATTTGGGTCACCATAAAGAATCCAATACGAAGAGAGATAGACGATTCAAGTCACCAAACTAAAAGACCAATTTTCAGACAGACGAAGGGAAAGAATATGGAGAGACACGATTTTTGGGAGAGAAACGATTTTGGAAGACGTTTATATAAATAAATAAAAATTCTGGTTTGGCAAGGAGAAGAAAATGATGTTAAGACTTGGGAAGAAGATGTTTAAAACGGTAACTATTAGATCATGTGAAGAACAAACGATAATACTGGGAGTGACTTGCTAAGAAGGGAACTTTAAGATGGTATAGGGAAGCACAAAAATTTAAAACATGATGTGAGTGTTGGAAAAATCAATGGTAAAGTTTAGATTAGTTGGAATTTTTTTAAAGGTGTTATATTGATTGTCCCGTGTGTGTATATATATATATATATATATATATATATGGGTCAGGCTATAGAATACCGGTGTATCCATACACCATGTAGGAAATATTGTGATCGTAATTTGAAAAAGTGTGATACAACCTTCGATTGCAATATTTTCTAAACGGTATACGGGTACACTGGTGTTCTATAAATTGTCCCTATATTTAAAAGCTTATCACGTATAAGGTGATAACATGCCTATCTTACCAAAGCAAAGCCTAGTAATTGTGCTAATCAACATATATTTTAAAATTTATTGCATATAAAAATCATAATCCTAACCTTGGGGGTCATAAATTGTCCTTGTATTGAAGTAGCTGCCTTTTGATAGACCCCTACAGCATCCATATACATGCCAGATCGTCCATGAAATCCTACAATGACTCGGTTCTCAACTGGAAGACTAAAACGAGCGCCTTTCTCTAGACCAAAAGGTCCATGTGTGCGCCGATTTGTGTAGAATGTTAGAGATTCGACATATTCGGTATTATTGTACTTTATAGTGGTTCCACTTATCGACGTCAAATATTCTTTGGGCCAATCAATCAAAATCTACATGTCGGGTAATGTAAAAATTTATGGAAAGTATAATAGTACTAATTAGTCAATCAAATCAAAACCCTATAAGATAATTAAGACAATACTTACCTGGGTTTTGCTTCCACCTTGGCCACCAAAATTGCTTGAAGATTCTACCTCTTTATTTGCACAGACACTTTTGAAGGATAGCGAATCAATGATAACTCCATGATTAATTATTATCTCTACAATCCCACCCTTGGGCATATAGCTCCATCTTGTTCCTCCAAGACCACCCCATAGTCCTACCTCAATTGAAGATTGGAAGACCTGATTGGAAGAACCTCCATGAGACCAAAATGCAAACATAAAATAGGTTTCAGGTGCGAGATTCCATCCGAAAAAACGTGTGAAATCTCGCACCTAATAATTAATAATTAATAACTGACATCAGTATAATATACATATTTTTTTTTTCATTTTGTACCTATGTCAATTGTATTTTACACGAGAAAATGTGTGGCATTACCACATCTACATCCGATAATTTGTGTGTATATATATATATATATTTATATCGAAACAAAACAACAAAAAAAATCAGCAAAACTTTATTTTTTGAAATTTACGTCGAAACATTGTAACGTTATCATTGGCTGAAACAAAGATTTGAAGGCTTACTATGAGAAAACAAGTGTTTGAGCAAATGCTTCAAAGTGAATCAAAAACAGAGTAGAAGAATAATGCGTAAAAGTAAAACAGGGCAAAAACAAGAATTCACATTCTAACAAATTTTGTATTTTTCTTCATTATTTGCATTTTGAGACTAAGCTCATATTTAAATGCATGTGGCCACTTGCAGATTATTTGGATAACATTGAATGCTAGGAAATTCTGATACAATAATAACAGAATTTCCCGCCAAAATATTTCCTTGGAAAAGATCCTCTGTTCCCAAGAGCTCTGTTCTTCATGTTAGCAATGTAATGTCCACCATCTGATCAGAATAATCAAGGTCTTATTATTTGGATGTTGACCTTACTGGAAAGCTAGCTTAGTGGCAAATCTGCTTGACCCAAAGCTTTCCTCTCTTTGGTCTGTTTTACAAAGAACCTGACTTGGTGTTGATATGGTTATTTTATGATTTCTCATTTGAGCACCTTTAAGTTCAATATCACTCACATCCCCCCTTAAGCTGAACATCGAAGAGTTACAGAGGTTCAACTTGGATTGAAGATTATCAATCGAGAAATAGACAAGGCCTTCGTAAATATATCAGCACATTGATAAGTAGTGGGTACATATTGAACCTTTAGAATCCCAAAAGCTATCTTCTCACGAACAAAATGAACATCAATTTCGATGTGCTTTGTCCGAGCATGAAAGACCGGATTCTGAGTAAGAGAAATCACACTTTGACTGTCATACTAGATAATGGGACAATGTTCAATAGGAAACCCCATTTCAGAGAACAAAGAAGCAATCCAAATGACCTCGATTGCTACTAACGAAAGCGCTCAATATTCAGCTTCACAGCTGGAACAAGCAACGACCTATTGCTTCTTTGAACTCCAAGCAACCAGATTACCACCAACATAGACATAACATCCGCTTGTAGACCGCCATTCATCAACGCAAGACGCCTAATCAGCGTCGGTAAAGACCTCAACATAAAGCAAAGTAGCAGCTTGGAAATGTAGTCCTAACCCTGTTGTTCCTTTTATGTATCGAAAAAGACGTTTACAAGCTTTCCAATGATCCTCAGTTGGCTGAGTCAGATATTGACTTAATTTATTAACGCAAAATGAGATAACCAATCAGGTGTATGTTAAGTATTGAAGCATGCCAATCGTGCTTTTGTAAAGAGAAGGATCAGGTGCCTGAAGAGAGAGGAGATGAACAAGGCTTACAATGATCCATGTTTATTTTCTTCAAAATATCACCAATGTACTTTGTTTGAGTCCAAAACAGACCACTTGAGGAACGAGCTGCCTCAAAACCCAAGTAGTTGACGGAACCCAACGATTTCAGCGCAAATATAGAGTTGAGGGTAGCAACAGTGTGACAGACCAGAGATGGGTCATCACCAGTTATTAAGATACCATCAACATAGACTAGTAGGAAAATAACGTTAGTACCTTGATGTTTGATATAGAGGGAGGCATTGGCCAAAGAAGGCACAACCCATCCTATTAAGGCATGTGAAAGTTTGAAGAACCAAGCGTTGGGAGTCTGTTTCAGGCCATAGAGGGCTTTGTTGAGTTTGCAAACGAAAGAGGGATGTTGAGGATCAACGAAGCCAATAGGCTGCTTCATATATACAGCTTCTCGAAGATCGCCATTCAGGAATGCGTTGTGATATCAACTTGTTGTATAACCCAATTATAAGTGACTGACAAGATAAAAATAATCTGTATGGTTGCAGCCTTAACTACTGTGCTAAAGGTATCATGAAAGTCCATCCCAGATGTTTGATGACAACCTTTTGCTACCAAACAAGCCTTATGTTTGAGTACAGATCCATCTGGCTTGTATTTAACTCGACCCCCTATTTATATCCTACTAGAGTCTTAGATTTAGTTGGAGGCCGGACAAGTGACCATGTGTTGTTTTTTATCAATGCTGAGTATTCTTCTATCATTGCCTCATTCCACCTTGGTTGTGTTAATGCTTCCTCTGTTGTTCTAGGCTCGGTTGTCTCAGTTGAATCACCCAAATTGTTACTTACAGAAGCATAGGCTCTTATGCCTGATAACACCAAATTTCAAGCGTGTGATTATGTAATGAGATCGTATCGGTATAGTCTGTTGGTCTAGGCGTCGTGAAGGCAAAGGTCCAACTATTGGGTTTTGTGAAGCCAGAAATCAGCCTAAGGAACCTATTCCAGCAGGAAGAGCGGCGCATACCGTAGCGTTGACAAGGAGCCTAATCTACGGCACACAAACGATGAACTCCAAGAGGTTGATGTTGTGCAGACCGAGTTGCAGACATAGTGCACATACCGCGGCACAAGGGGCGTTGTTTTCCTGTAGGTGATATACGGTATTGACAGCGGCATAAACAAGTACCTACACATCGGTATTCTGAGCGGTGGAAGACAGTAGAAGAACCGCGATCCAGGTCATGGGCTGCAGCCGTGGCCCAGACCGCGGTAGGTACGAAATCTGTGCAATTTGAGAAAAACTTATGCGAAAAGAAAAGTATTTCTTTTGGGTTTTGGCTTACCCTAGTGTTCCCATATAAATACTACTATTTCTCATTGTATTTAGTAGTGCGTAATGTGTGAAAAAAATTGCTAGAGAGAGAGAGAGCAATTGTAAAGAGACAGAGAGATTGTAATCAACTTTGAAAAAGTGGATTGAGTGCGGTGCGCTCGGTAGACGTAGGCAAATTGCTGAACCACGTAAAATCTTTGGTGTCGTCTTTTTCTTCTTATTGCTTTCAGATTATTTGTTTGTGATTGGATTTGTGTGTGCGATTTTTCTTGACAACAATTGGTATCAGAGTCAGGTTGGGACAGATTAATTTTTTTTTACACAAATCTAGGTTTTCTCAAGGTCAACGATTTCGTCGTAGAGATGGAATCGAAAAGGATACACACAAGATTGAGAAATTCAATGGGACGAATTTCAACTTCTGGAAGATACATATGAAGAATTATCTGTACCAGAAGGATCTGCACTGGCTGATAAAAGAGAGACCGAAGGATATGACCGATGAAGATTGGTCAAAGAAGCGGAAACCGAAAAATATGGATGATGATGATTTTGAACTCCTGGACCGAAAAGCATTGGAAGCAATTCGTCTCAGTTTGACGAAGCAGGTCGTTTTCAACGTAAAGGATTAACAGACTGCCAAAGATCTAATGGATACTCTATCAGACCTATATGAACAGCCTTCTGCGGTAAGAAAAGTACATCTTGTCAAGAAGCTATCAACGTTGAAGATGGCGGAAGGTCAGAACTTTAAGGAGTTTCTAAATCAGTTCAACGAAGTGAAGGATGTGTTGTGTTCCTTGTCTATGGGTTTCGATAAGGAGTTTATGGCGGTATTTATGATCACCCAATTGCCAGAAATTTGGAAGATGACAAATCGGTCAATTGCCAACTCGTTTGGGAAAGAAAAGTTGAACTTCCAACAGGTTGTGAACATGATCATTACTGAAGAAATCAGGCTGCGTGAAGAGGGATTATGGGCATCTACATCTACAGCACTGAATGTGGAAAATAGAGAAGGCAGAAACAGAAATCAAAACACGAATCAACGGGGAAGATCAAAGTCAAGAGGAAATTCTAAATCCAGGTATCATGTCAACTATTCGAGAAATCAACAACGAAGCAAAAATGATGTAGAGTGCTGGAATTGTGGTAAGAATGGTCATTCCTCGTATGAGTGTAGATCTAAAAAGAAGGATAAGGGCAAGAGCAGCACAAATTGTGTATCTGAAAAGTCAGATGACTGTCGCATCTGCTTGTTGGACAGCAAGACGGAGTCCTGGGTTCTGGATTCAAGAGCGTCATTCCATGCCACACCTCATAGGGAATTATTAGAGAATTATGTCTCCGGAATTTGGGTAAGGTGTATCTTGGTGACAATCAAGCATGCAATATTACCAGGAAGGGAGATGTGAAGATTCAGCTGAAAGGGTCAGTTTGGAAACTCGACAATGTGAGGCACATATCGAATTTGAAGAAGAACTTGATCTCTATTGGGCAACTGGTCTTATGGCTACATAACAACTTTCACAGGTGACAAGTGGAAGATTTCAAAGGGTATCATGACAATCGCTCAAGGAAATAAGAATGGGTCACTTTATACCACCACGGATGGTTGTGGTTCAATCGCTAAGGCGGAAGGTACAGATGATCCCAACTTGTGGCACCAGAGGTTTGGGCACATGAGTAGTCAGGGGTTGAAGTTTCTGCATTCGAAAGGAAAGTTGCCAGATTTGAACAGTGTTGATGTTGATTTCTGTGAGAGTTGCGTATAAGGAAAACAGAAGCGAATGAGCTTCAAGAAGACCGGAAGAGTACCGGCAAAGGAGAAGCTAGAACTAGTGCACACCGATGTTTGAGGTCCAGCTTCAGTCTCGTTAACCGGAGGTAAACAGTATTTCGTCACATTTATTGACGACCACTCTAGGAAAGTGTGGGTTTACTTCTTAAAGCACAAGTCCTAGGTGTTTGACGCTTTCAAGGGGTGGAAAGCTAGGGTTGACAACGAGACATGGTTGAAGATCAAAAAGCTACATTCAGACAACGGTGGAGAATATGAAGACAATGAGTTCAAGAAGTTTTGCTACCAAAGTGGGATAAAACTCAGTAGGACTGTTCCTGGAACCCAACAGCAGAACGGTATAGCAGAACGGATGAACTGGTCATTGACTGAGAGAGCCAGTAGCATGAGGTTACATTCAGGGTTGCCAAATCAGTTCTGGGCAGAAGCAGTCAATACAGCAGTGTATTTGATCAGTAAAGGACCATCAAAGCCCTTAGACCTCGCTATACCAGAAGATATCTGAACTAGGAAAGAGGTAAAACTTTCTCATCTTAAAGTGTTTGGGTGTGTTTCCTATGTACATGTAGGTGATCATACAATTAGCAAGCTAAACACCAAGTCAGTGAAGTGCACTTTGGTGGGCTATGGAGAAGATGAATTTGGTTATAAGCTATGGGATGATCAGAAGTAGATATGTCATCTTCAATGAAAGGATCATGTACAAAGACATGAACACACAGGTGTCTAAGCCGGAAGAGCCAGAATATTTTAGGCCGGATGATGTACCGGATAACGGGATCATGGAACATATTAAACAGAATGATGAAGAGCAAGATATGCAGCCCCAGGTTCAAGAACCTATCCCACATAGAGATATACCAGTGACACAGGCTCAAAGTACATTAAGAAGATAAACTCGAATTCCTATACCAAATAGGAAGTACTTGCAATACATGTTGCTGACAAATGCAGGAGAACCCGAGTGCTATGATGAGGCATGTCAGGGAGAAGATGCGAGCAAGTGAGAGCTTGCAATGAAGGATGAAATGAAGTCGTTGGCATCTAACCAAACTTAGAAGTTAACCAAGCTGCCCGAAGGAAAGAAAGCCTTACAGAATAAGTTGGGGTTTCGGATCAAAGAGGAACATGATGGTTCCAAGAGATACAAGGCACACGACTAGTAGTCAAAGGTTTCCAACAAATTGAAGGTATTAACTATTCTGAGATTTTCTCTCCTGTTGTTAAACTAACTACGATCCGGTTAGTGTTGAGTATTGTCGCAACAAAATGGTTATATCTTGAGCAGTAAGATGTGAAGACTGCCTTTCTTCATGGTCATTTAGAGGAGAAGATATACATGAAGCAACCGGAGGGATTTACGGAAGATGGCAAGGAATAGTTGGTATGTAGATTGACGAAAAGCTTGTATGGACTAAAACAAGCTCCCCGACATTGGTATAAAAAGTTTGATGGGTTTATACAAGGCAATGACTATTTGAGATGCAATGCTGACCACTGCTACTACTTCAAAATGGTTAAGTCAAGTTTTATTATTTTGTTACTTTATGTTGATGACATGTTAGTAGCTAGTGCAGATTTAGAGGAGATTAACAAGTTGAAGAAGCAACTCTCGAATGAGTTTGAGATGAAGGATTTAGGTGTAGCAAAGCAGATCCTTGAAATGAGGATTAGCAGAGACGAACATGATGGTACATTAAAGCTTTCACAAGCAGAGTACGTTAGAAAGGTGTTACAGAGATTCAGCATGGGTGATGCGAAACCTATGAGAACACCTTTGGCTAGTCATTTCAAGTTGTCCAAGGATCAGAGTCCGAAGACGGAAGAGGTGGATCATAGAAGAAGCACCACTGGATATGTGTTCACAACGACTAGTACCGCGATTAGTTGGGTGTCCCAGTAGCGGAAGATAGTGACAATCTCTATAACTGAATCAGAGTATGTGGCTATGACAGAAGCGAGTAAGGCGCTGATATGGTTACAAGGTTTGTTAGCTGAGTTGGGATTCAAACAGGTGTTGAACGTGTTGCACAATGATAGTCATAGTGCAGTACACTTGACTAAGAATTCTGTGTTCTATTCTAGGACCAAGCATATTGACCCGCGATACCACCTCATTCGGTCGTTGATCGAAGAAGGAGTGTTGAAGTTAGTGAAGATTACTGGAACTAAGAATCTGACAGACATGTTAACCAAGCCAGTCACTACTGAGAAACTGGAGCTGTGCACAGCTTCAGTGGGTCTTTAAGAGTGAAGACGTGGGGAATGAGCACACCGTTATTTATCCACTAAGTCATTAAGGAAGGATGGAGAACGTCTATTGAGTTTCAGTCTTCAAGTGGTGAGATTATTAGAGTTGGTGAAGACTTCAAGTCAACAAACAGCTAAATAAGCAAAACCAGTGTGGGTTATGCCTTCCACAGCGGCAAGCATAGCGGTCTACCAATAAAGGAAGAAAGCTGTGAATTTAGATAGCGACTTGGATAGCGGCCAGACATCAGTGAAGCACGGTGTGTGTTGCACTGTGAATTTCGACAGCGGTTTATCTCCAGTGATTTCTGATGTGGGAAACGATATGGCTTCGACAGCGGTATTGACAGCGGTCTGGCGAATTCAAGTGAGAATAGGAAATCTTGCATAGAAAAGAAAGAGAGAAAATGAAATAAATTCCAATTAGGATTTGGCCAACCCTCTCATATAAATACCATCATTATGTATACCCTTATGTGTGAGAAAAAAAAGTTGCTAGAGAGAGTAAATTTTAGAGAGACTGAAAGATTGTAATCAACTCTAAAAGTAGTTGATTGAGTGCGGTGCGCTCCGTGGAAGTAAGCAAATTGCTGAACCGTGTAAAATCTTTGGTGTCGTCTTTTTCTTCTTATTGCTTTCATATTATCTGCGTGTGCGATTTTTTCTTACAACAACTAGCTCTAGAGGTTTTGAACCCTTGTAACTTGACCTTTGAAAAGGCAATTGATGCAATTTTCCCCATTTGAAAACATCATAAAAATGAATTTGTGCATCGTTACACTTCAAATGAAAGATATTCACCACTTTTCTTCAAATCAATGGAGCTGGATGTCCAAGCTTCAAGTGCCACATATTCTCATTCAAGTGGTCTTTATTGCATGTATTATTAGCTCTAAGAGCATATTTACAATGAGTATTTCGATTATTTTGAACTCTACTACATGAGTTATCAATTCCAAGTCCATAAACACAAGCTGAGTTGTAACCTTGGTTCTTTACATTTGAGCAATTTATACTACCTTTGCTATTCGATAGCCAATTTTATGCTCTTGATTGTTTTTTCTCATGTTTAGCTAGTAGAGACCATTCTCAAGCTTGCATTAAAGAAGAACTGCCTTGGTAATCTTGTCCTTTATGACACATGAATCATACCAAAACTCAGCATAAGTGTTGTTATCATAAGTAAGTTTAGATATACTTAGTAAATTCTTCGCAATAGAAGGCACATTTAATATGTGATTTAACAACAAACACCTATAGGGCAATTCAAGAGAAGAAAACAAAGATTTACCCATGTGTAAAATTTGAAGTTGTTGACCATTACCATTTGTAAGGTTATTAGCACCTTGGTATTCTGAGTAGGAGAAGAGGTTTGATAGGTCTGATGCTATATGATTAGTGGTGCCACTATCAGATTACCACGCCGAATCACAAACAGATTCAAGATTGGCATCGTACACAGCTGGTTGTTGGAACTGTGCTTGGTGTGGAGAGTTGGTCAAGGCCGACACATTGCTTGGTTAAAACTGAGAGTTTAAGTTTTGGAATTGACTATATAAGCCGAAATGTCCACCCCCATTCTGATTTTGGTTACTCTGATAGTTCTTATCAAATTGATGGTAACAATTCATGGTAATATGACCGATTTTTCCACATACTTGGCACACATGCCTATTTTTGTTATTCCATCTTCCATGTCCACATTTTCTACCTCTGTTTCTAGTCCTGCCATTCATATTATAGTTGTTTGAACCTCCTCTTTTAAGTTCTCTTATCATTTTGACCATGAATGGCCACGAAATGTGCACTTGCTGTTGGTATATCAAGCTAAGTGGTTGAGCTGAGTTGTGCAATCCTCTACTCATGATTCAGGAGCAAGTATTGTGCTTTTTGAAAAGATGTGGAGCTTCTTTGAGAGGTGATTACTGTTACGACGGAATCGTATTCATGTCCAACTTTATTCAAGACACTCAAAATGAGGTCATTGTCACTCATAATTTGCCCAGCTGATTTCAAACTATCTCCAATCGTCTTGACTTTAAGAAAAAATTCAGTTATGAAGCAAGCTCATTTCTTTGCGTTTCGCAACTGATATTTGAGTTGTAAAACTTTTGCAAAATATTTTTGTGAGAACAATCAATCAAGTGTACTCCAAATTTCATTAGAGCTAGGTACAATATGTCATTTGACCTATTATCGTTTGACTTATCGAAGAGAATAGCCAGCTTAGGAGTAACTGATCAGACCTTTACCAAGTTACATACTCTTTATTCATAATCAATTGCTTATCTCTTCCATCATGTGGTTGTATACTTGTATCTCATCATATTTTGATGGAATTGAGTGTGAATCTGAGATGAAATCAACCAATTGTAAAGCTCTAATAACCGAAAGTACCAAAGCTTTCCATTGAATGTAGTTATCGCTATCGAGTTTAAGTTAAAGATTGAAATGCGTTGATTTTGTAAGAGACATAAAAATTCTCCAGACCTTGAGCCTCTTGAAGAATCTTCTTCGTGACCCGTTGACGAACTTCCGTGAAACCCCATGGACGAGACACGATTTTGGAAGAGAAACGATTTTGGAAGACATTTATATTAAAAAAAATTGAAGTCTGGTTTGGGAAGGAGAAGAAGATCATGTTGAGTCTTGGGTAGAAGTTTAAAACAGTAACTATTAGATCATTTGAAGAACAAACGGTAATATTGGGAGTGACATGCAAAAAAGGTGACTTTAGATGTATAGGGAAGCACAAAGAGTTTAAAACATCACCAATAGATATGAGTGTTGCATAAATCAATGGTCAAGATTAGATGAGTTGGATTTTTTAAAAGGTGTATAAACACCTAGTATTCTATTAATTGTCTCATATATATATATATATATATATATATATACACACACACACAATTTTTCTATTGTCAGTTCGAACTGATATAAGATATATCAGTTCCGTGTATGTGGGTCATTGGATTTAAATGTTTTGATTTGGTTGCATGCACTTGTCAAAACATCTTCTAAATCCAATGGCCCACATGCAAGGAACTGATATATCTTATATCAGTTCGAACTGACAATAGAAAGACTGTATATATATATCAGTTCGAACTGACAATAGAAAGACTGTATATATATATCAGTTCGAATTGACAATAGAAAGACTGTATATATATAGTCCTTTTTTCCTCAGTGCGACTGATATAAAATACATCAGTACACTACATGTGGGTCATAGATTATGGATAAACACTGACAAGTACGTACAGACTGGGTCAAATCAATTGAATCTAATGGTCTACATACAAGACACTGATAAATATTTATCAGTGTGCACTGAGGTGAAAAGTTTTATATGTATATGTATATATATATAGTTTATCAAGTCAGGTATACCTGAGATTAACTAATCTTTGGAATCATATGATCGTACATGAAAATACACAAAGTGTGTCTAATACAACCTAAAGGGGGGGGGGGGAATAGGTTTTAGTTGATTTATTACCAACTTTTCGACTTAATCAATTTTAATAGTCCTACCCCATATTAGCAATCAACCAATCCAATATAAATATGCGGAAAACAATAAAAACACAAGGATTGATTTATGTGAGAAACCCTCCAACTGGGCAAAACTCACGGGCTATCCTTCTAGGCACATACGGTCCTCAAATCCACTATTTGAACGAAAGTTTACAACCTAGGTTGACCTCAAGTCACACCTTCTTGGTCACTAACCCTTTCACTCTACCCAACGGGCATTTAATAGTGATTCTAGACCACAAGCTTGTGCACTAATCCACTTAGTCACAAAGCTTAACAATCAATGAAGAGATTAAGCAACATATGTGAGTATATATGAAAACTCTAATATGCAATTAATGCTAGACTACAATAAATGCTTATCTAAGGATTTAAAGATGTCAATGAGTGCAAATCCTAGATATCAATATCTAAATGCAAATGCATGAAGATTTAGCTAGAATGGTAAAATAGTCCTAAATGCTAGCTATCAATGAACAAAGCTCTCAACCAACACACAACAACTCAAACATGTTATAAATGCCATTAAACATAAAGATATGCAATAAATTCACATAAAAGAGCTAACCCTAGACAAACAAGAACATAAATAAATACAAAGAGATTTAGGATATGTTCAAGTTACCTAGTAAATGAAAGCAAGAAGAATCTATGATGAGATGATGCTTGTGAGATGTTAGATGCACATGGATTTGTGTTTGGTTGAGTAAAGATAAGTTCTTGGGAGTTTCTCTCTCTAAAGGAAGCTTGGCCTCTCAAAAATGGCTTTTTAACTCACAAGAACGAAATGGGAGAGATAACAAAGTATATATAGCATGTCAAAGCAAAACAGCATCGTTTTGGGCAAAACAGGGCTCGACCGCTGTGAGTACCGCTGTGGGTAGTTACAGCGGTGACACACTGTGTTGCCCTATTATCATAGCGGTATCACAGCGATCACACAGTGGTGACCAACTGGAGGGCTCACTGCTGTGAGTAATCCACAGCGTAAAAAGAGCTGTGAGACAGCGATGCCTTACTGATGAAGGACAGCTGTGTCTACCGCTGTGATAATTCACAGCGGTCATCAGGCTTTTTGTAGGATAATCTATCCTATGCCTATCCAACTAGGATGCAAAGAAAATGGGCATGCAAGAAGTGTGTGTGTGTGTGTGTGGACAGCTGTGTCTACCGCTGTGATAATTCACAACGGTCATCAGAGCGGTCATCAGGCTTTTTGTAGGATAATCTATCCTATGCCTATCCAACTAGGATGCAAAGAAAATGGGCATGCAAGAAGTGTGTGTGTGTGTGTGTGTGTGTGTGTGTGTGTGTGTGTGTGTGTGTGTGTGTGTGTGTTGCATGTCAATAGAAACGCATAGAATGTGAGTGTGTGCAACTAAAACCTCTTCAAAGAGAATTAAGCATATGATATACCTTTGAAGTGCTCTTGAGAGAGATGATGTCCTTGAAGCTTGATCACACCCAATGAGGCCTAATTTACCCTTACAAAATTAATCCCCAATATCGTTTGTCAACGAAATAAGCCAATCAAAATATGAGGAACTTACAGTACATAAGATCATGTGATCGTATGTTTTCTAATGTTTGTCGCATATAAGTTACATGTGATCACAACAAAAACAAGTGATCACATTAAAATTTTAAGTCTCGTTTTGTTGTAATCACGTGTAACATATATGCGATAAACATTATAAACATGTAATCACATAGTCTCACGTACGATCACATGATCCTGGAGATTTGTTAATCTTAGGTATACCTGACCTGATAAGCAATATATATATATATATATATATATATATATATATATAAGCTTATCACGTATAAGGTGATAACAAGCCTATATTACCAAAGCAAAGCCTAGTAATTGTGCTAGCTAGTCAACATATATTTTAAGATTTATTGCATAAATAAAATCATAATCCTAACTTTGGGGGTCATAAATTGTCCTTGGATTGAAGTAGCAGCCTTTTGTTAGACCCCTGTAGCATCCATAATTTGCCAGCTCATCCAAGAAATCCTACAATGACTCGGTTCTCAACTGGAAGAATAAAATGAGTGTGATATAGAAATTCAACGCAGACAAGAGTTGATAAGAGGCAGGATAAATGAATCGGATCCGTTGATTCAGGCACGAATACCGGAAACGAATACCGGAAACGAAACCTACTATTATACTGTTGATCTGCGCACGGATACCAGGATAACAAGCTTCAAATACGTTGATCTTTACAAGATGCCGTAAATGGAAGATAAAGAGAACAAATTCTCTATTTTTTTAATTCATTCGACAACTTCTGCTTTTTCAAACCTAATACAATCTATTAAACAAGGAAAAACTACCTACAACTATTAGGATTCATTATTCAATATCCCATAAAATCCTAAACAAAATAAAACAACTGAATCACTAGGATTCAATATCTTCTAAAACTCATAAATAAGAGGTCTAAAATAACTAAACTAAATCAGAAAAGAATCCCAAAATAAAGGAACAAAAACGAATGTAAATAAAATAGGAAACAGTCGGCTTGTTGCGCATGAAACTAAATTGCCAAATTTGGCCTACTGCAGCCCATTACAGAAGACGAAGTCTTCATAATAATGCAGGGATTGTCTTGAGCTTTCCGAAAACATATTATAATAGTCGTTTGGAGCTCGTATATGAAAGTTATGCCCCTGTGAAGTTATGCCCCTGTGAAGTTAGGCCCGTTTTGGGTGCTCAAAGCGACCCAAAAACGAAAGTGAAACCTGTGCTGCATCATCCTCTCCAGGTTGGACAGAATTCGGCCTCGAATTCAGTACCTCTTCGTCCTCCAAAGCTGGATCGCCGTTGTAAGGGACGAGATGCTTCATATTGAAAATATGAGCCGTACGAATATGACCGAGTAGCTTAAGACTGTAGGGTTTGGAGTAGCCAATTTTGTTTTGGGGATTCATGTGATTTTTTTTTTTTTGGAGAAATATGGAAGGTGAATATCTAATGGAGATAGTAGTTTGTTATGGTTTGTGGATCGATGAGCCTAGCACAACGGTAGACTCGATGGCTCTGATACCAACTGATGTAGATTGAAAATTGATACAAAAAAAACGATCGATGAAAGAAAGGATAACCGATGTAGCGAGAAATTCAACATATATTTTAAGATTTATTGCATAAAGAAAATCACAATCCTAACTTTGGGGGTCATAAATTGTCCTTGGATTGAAGTAGCAGCCTTTTGTTAGACCCCTGTAGCATCCATAATTTGCCAGCTCGTCCAAGAAATCCTACAATGACTCAGTTCTCAACTGGAAGAATAAAATGAGTGCCTTTCTTAGAACCAAAAGGTTCATATGTGTGCCAATTTGTGTAGAACATTAGAGATTCAACATTATTGTACTTTACAGGGGTTCCACTTATCAACGTCAAATATTCTTCGGGCCAATCATTCGAAATCTACATGTTTGATAATGTAAAAATATATGGAAAGTATAATAGTACTAATTAGTCAATCAAATTAAATCCCTATAAGATAATTAAGACAATACTTACCAGGGTTTTGTTTCCACCTTTGCCACCAAAATTGCTTGAAGATTCTGCCACATTATTTGCACAGACACTTTTGGGAGTGACCTGCTAAGAAGGTAACTTTAGGATGTTTAGGGAAGCACAACAAGTTTAAAACATCACCATTAGATGAAAGTGTTGGATAAATCAATAGTCAAGATTAGATGAGTTTGGTTTTTTTAAGGTGTATTAAACACCTAGTGTTCTATAAATTGTCCCATATATATATATATATATATATATATATATAAAAGCTTAGCACGTATAAGGTGATAACATTCCTGTTTTAGCAAAGCTAAGGTGATAACATTCCTATCTTACCAAAGCTAAGCCTAGTAACTGTGCTAGTCAATATATATTTTAAAATTTATTGCATAAAAAAAATCATAATCCTAACCTTGGGTGTCATAAATTGTCCATGGATTAAAGTAGCTGCCGTTTGATAGACCCCTACAGCATCTATATATAAGCCAGCTCGTCCATGAAATCCTACAATGACTCGGTTCTCAACTGGAACACTAAAATGTGTGCCTTTCTCTAGCCCAAAAGGTCCATGTGTGCGTCGATTTGTGTAGAATGTTAGAGATTCGACATATTCGGTATTATTGTACTTTACAATGGTTCCACTTATCGACATCAAATATTCTTCGGGCCAATCAATCGAAATCTACATGTTTGGTAATGTAAAAATTTATGAAAAGTATAATAGTACTAATTAGTCAATCAAATCATAGCCCTATAAGATAATTAAGACAATACTTACCTGGGTTTTGTTTCCACCGTTGCCACCAAAATTGCTTGAAGATTCTGCCACATTATTTGCACAGACACTTTTGAAGGATAGCGAATCAATGATAACTCCATGATTAATTATTATCTCTACAATCCCACCCTCGGGCATATAGCTCCATATTGTTCCTCCAAGGCCACCCCATGGTCCTACCTCAACTGAAGATTGGTAGACCTGATTGGAAGAACCTCCATGAGACCAAAATGCAAACATAAAATAGGTTTCATGAGCGAGATTTAATCTGAAATAACGTGTGAGATCCCGCACCTAATAATTAATATTTAATATTCGACGCAAGAATAATATACATATTTTTTTTCCATTTTTTACCTATGTCAATTGTCTCTTACACGAGACAATGTGCGGCATTCCCACATCCACATCCGATAATTTGTGTGTGTGTATATATATATATATATATATTTTTTGAAAAAAAAACAAAACAAAAACATTAAAACTTATTTTTTGTTTTTATATGTTTTGAAATTTAAGTTGAAACATTTTAACTTTATCATTGACTGAAACAAAGATTAGAAGGCTTACATTTCTACATCGCAATATATCTTCAACAGCTTCTCCAAAACCCATTGTCATATTTGTTATTACTACTTGTGATAATCAAAACAACATGAATGTAATCATCGTTGACGTGATATTACGTATAAACATTAAAGATATACAATGATGTATACAATACAAACAGGAATACATTCTTAATATTAGGAATAACCAAGATTTTGAACATGCCTCATTAAGTATGGAAATTATACGATAATTATAGAGATGAGGTAAAATACAATTTGCACCCTAAGTAATTTCATATTGATTTTGAATCTAATCAAAATAACTATGGAAAAGACATACATGTAAGCTTAAACTTGATGAAGCATATATAGAAGAATAGGTAAGAGACAAAATTTCAATACTGACTGAGACAGACGATTCAAATCACCAAACCGAAACACCAATCTTCAGTCAGACGAAGGGAAAAAACAGGGAGAGACGATTTTGGTCACCAAGAAAAGAATCTAATACGAACAGAGATAGACGCTTGAAATCAAAAAACTGAAACACCGATTTTCAGTCAGACGAATGGAACAGGGAGATGCACAATTTTGGGAGAGAATCGATTTTAGAAGACGTTTATATAAAAAAATGAAGTCTGGTTTGGGAGGAGAATAAGATAATATTGAGTCTTGGGAAGAAGAAGTTTAAAACGATAACTATTAAATCATGTGAGGAACAAACGGTAATATTGGGATCGGAGTGACCTACTATGAAGGTAACTTTAGGATATATAGGGAAGCACAACAAGTTTAAAACATCACAATTAGATGTAAGCGTTGGATAAATCAATGGTCAAAATTAGATGAGTTTGGTTTTTTAAAGGTGTATTAAACACTTGGTGTATGTTCTATAAATTGTCCCATATATATATATATATATATGTATATATATACATACAGTCATTTTCTCCTCAGTGCATACTGATATAAGTTATATCAGTGCGTTGCATGTGGACCACAGATTATGGAGAAGGTTTGACAAGTGCATACACTTTGAGTCAAAGTACTTAAATCTAATGGTCAATATCCAACGCACTGATGAAGTTATATAAGTGCGTACTGACTTAAAAATTTATGTATATATATATATATATATATATTTATACACACGTAACATTCCTATCTTACCAAAGCTAAGGTGATAACATTCCTATCTTACCAAAGCAAAGCCTAGTAATTGTGCTAGTCAATATATATTTTAAAATTTATTGCATAAAAAAAAATCATAATCCTAACCTTGTGGGTCATAAATTGTCCTTGGATTGAAGTAGCTGCCTTTTGATAGACCCCTATAGCATCCATATATTCGTCAGCTCGTCCATGAAATCCTACAATGACTCGGTTCTCAACTGGAAGACTAAAATGAGTGCCTTTCTCAGAACCAAAAGGCCCATGTGTGTTCCAATTTGTGTAGAACGTTAGAGATTCGACAAAAGATTCGGCATTATTGTAAGATTCTGCATTATTGTTCTTTACGGTTGTTCCACTTATGGACGTCAAATACTCTTCGGGCCAATCAATTGGAATCTACATGTTTAATAATGTTAAAATTTATGAAAAGTATAATAGTACTAATTATTCCATCAAATCAAAACCCTATAAGATAATTAAGACAATACTTACCTGGGTTTTGCTTCCACCTTTGCCACCAAATTTGCTTGAAGATTCTGCCACGTTATTTGCACCGACACTTTTGAAGGATAGCGAATCAATGATAACTCCATGATTAATTATTATCTCTACAATCCCACCCTTGGGCATATAGCTCCATCTTGTTCCTCCAAGGCCACCCCATGGTCCTACCTCAATTGAAGACTGGTAGACCTAATTGGAAGAACCTCCATGAGACCAAAATGCAAACATAAAATAGATTTTGGGTGCAACATTCCGTCCGGCACCTGATAATTATAATTAATAACCGACACATGTGTAATGTACTTTTTTTTTTCATTTTACACCTATGTCCGCTGTATCTTACACTAGAAAATGTGCGGCGTTCCCACATCCACATCCGATAATTTATATATATATATATATATATATATATATATATATATTTATTTATTGAAACAAAACAAAATAAATCATTAAAACTTGATTTTTTGTTTTTATGTGCGTTGAAATTTAAGTTGAAACATTTAACTTTTATCATTAGCTGAAACAAAGATTAGAAGGCTTACATTTCTACCCCGCAATATATCTTCAACAGCTTCTCCAAAACCCTTTGTCATATTTGTTATTACTGGTTCTTTCAAAAATTTGAGATTTACCAACCCTTGAGGAGGCTTCATGAGATGCTTACAGTCTCTGATTTCAAGCCTATTTAGGGATTTCATGGCTCCTTCCTCCACAATCCACTCTTTCAGATTTGGAAGGGACCGCAGTTTCAGGATGAGGAGATTCGGAAATGCTTCGCTGGGAAAAATTAACTGTTTCCCAAAGTAAGAGTCACTGAAAAGCCTTAGAATGTTGAGATGAGGCAACTGCCCTAGAACCAGCAATTGATCACTATCATTTATTCTTGATGATAACAAAGTTAGCTTCCTGAGGTAAGGAGGAAATAAATTATCAAACCTTTCTTGTGACAGTAGTCCTAGCAAATAAAGGTCTCTTAGATATTCATGCTCTTTCAATGACAAGTCTGAGCTGATGTATGAATTATCTTTACATCTCAACTTCAAGAATTGAAGTTTGGTCAGTTTAGAAATACACTCACTCATTTCCTTGCTCCCAATCATATTTCCAGGGCCTGTCAGCTTCAGCTTTCCGAGTCTTGTCAACTTTTGGAGCTTGGTTAATTCACTTAGAGATTCGATGTTTACCCCACATAAAGTACGCAAGTTTGTTATTGACCTTAAATCTAACCGGACTGTATCAGAAGAATTCTCAAACAAATAGAGATGCCGTAGCTTCTCTGCCTTGTCTATATGAATAACATTGCTTATGTTAGTGTGCTTGACATCTAAAGTCTCTAAACATGGCAGACTTGGTACAGCATCTGGTAGACTATCGATAAAAGTCGACCTCAGGCCAAGATACTTCAAGTGTATCAGTTTTCGTAGAACATCGTTAGATAACATAGGCTTGTATAGACCCTCGAGATCAAGCATATAAAGCAATCCAAAGCTTCTATTAGAAAAAATCTTGTTGAGGAACATACCTACATCTCGATCATGTATTTGGGTGTTGAAAGCTACAAAAGATCGTAGGTTCTGAAGAAATGCGGAGGGGAAGTTGTTGATCATGCCCGAGTGAGTTGCCAGCCGCCGAACTGCTGCTAATTCTGATTGTTTGTCTGTGGATACACAAGACGTGTGGAAGAATCCTACAGCTTCTGCTTTTGAAGAGAAGAAATCATATAGAAAACCAGGCATGTAACATGTTTTAGGACTTCCATCTGACTTCCGTCTTACTTGAATCATGTTTCTGATGACTAGTTCTTTAAAGCACCTTTCTGCTATATCTTCGTGATTTGTTTTCTCATGATCCGAAGGCATCACAAATCCCTCAGCAACCCATAGATGAATCAACCTCCTCACAGGTATCTCAGCTTTTCTCGGGAAAATCCCCATGTAAAGAAAGCATAGCTTTATTTCTGAAGGAAGATCATGATAGCTTAAAGCCAAGATATCTCCTTTATTATTACTTGCACGCACAATCACTCTATACCAGTCATCACATAGTCTTTTGGTAGACAACAGACCTGCAAGCAAGACAATTGATGATGGTAAACCATCACATATCTTCAGAATTTGCTTTTTTAATGTAATCAACTGTGAATTATTCATCACCTCAGCTTCTGCCATTCGAACCTTGTTCAAAAACAATTTCCAGCTCTCCTCTTCGTTTAATCGGCCTAAACGTAGAGTTGAATAAGTAGCCTGGTATGGTGAATTAAGTACAATGCGAGTAGTTATAATTATTCTGGCATCAAACTGAGAAGAGTTCAAGAGAGTTGCCAAAATTTGACTACTCTCAACACCAACACCTTCCAAGACTATAAGGCACCTCCCCCCGTTTAAGAGTTCACCGATCCTAACCTTCAATTCTTCTTCAGAAAGTGTTGATTCCACCACCAACTCGACTTGATTAATTTGTCTTAGTATATCAGCCAAGACATATCTAGCATCGAACAAACTTGGAACCTGAACCCAGGCACGGTTGGTGAAATTCCGCCTCACATCAACTCTGTTGTATAAAGTTGTCGCCAGAGTTGTCTTGCCTAAACCTCCCTCTCCAACGACAGCAATAACTTTTGGAAATTCATGAGACTTTAATCGAATGAACAACTCGTTCATTTTCTGTTCTGGACCAACGAAATAATTAGTTTCCTCCAGAAAAAGCCAACGCCAGCCATACTCCTGGTCATTTTCAAAGCTCAGTAATCTTGATGTTGTAGCATTATCCCAAGTCACAGCTTTTTCTTTCTTTTTTACCAAGCGTCTGACCTCATTCATGGATTTCTTCATTTCATGGATGAAAAGAATATGGCTGCACAGTGACGTGAAGGAAAACATGAAAGGATTAGTTTGATTCTCTCTCCTTCTGAATCTGATTTGTTGCAATTCATTTCTTATAAGAAAGGTGTCTGTGGCATCGTCCGCGGAGTAAATTGTTTTCAGAACCCGGGCCACCGTCTGATCATTCTTTGACCAACGACCTGAGGAAGCTTCACGATCCTCTGCATCCTGTAAGAATTGCTTGAATGAACTGAGATCGTTAATAGTTGTCTGGACTTGTTTTTTGAACAGTGGATTGCTAGTGGCGGCTTGGCCTCCCAGAAAATCTTCTAACTTCTCGATCAAAAGGGAAACGCTAACTTTGGCATCCATGGATTGAAACTATCTGAAAACTGGTCAGGATCTTTCTACTCTGGCTATTGTTTTCTCTTTATTTTATTGAATAAAATATAATTTGATATTTGGAGATGGGTGGAAAAAAATTCCAGTCCAAACCATTGAAGATAAAAAAATAAAATTGCATAAGTGTACGAAGTGCCACACGTGTACCACATTGGATCTTCTTGTGCCACATGTCTTATACTCTTATCTTTATGTTTAGTAGTGGTCATGTAAACTATTCAACGGTTGATATGGAAGATATTATTAAAGATATTCTTGAAAATTTTGGATTTTAAAAATGTTGTTGTAAATAATATATATTATTTTGTTTCCATATTTAATTAGATAGTAAATTATTCTATGATTTGATTTTATGGAATTAAATCTAATTTCTTTGTTACATAGGTTTCTTTTTAATTATTTTATGATTTGATTTTATTAAATCATATCTAATTTCTATAGATTTCTTTTCAAGTATAAATATGAGTTATCTTAGAGATAATTTAAAGCATCCTTAATGTAAGAATTTCTTGGGAAAAAATGCCACATAAGATAAATAAACAGTTTATTAAAAAAAAAGTACAGTTGTACGTATTTAACCTCACACTGCTGTGACAAAAAAAATATTAGACGGTATCAATATGACCATCTAATTTCAGACGGCATGTTGCACATTTATTTTTTGGTCCACTCAGCAAGTATTGAAAATTGGTATTAATTTTTCATCTACTTTTGGTATGCAAATAAAATTAAAAAGAAAAAAAAATAGACACGTCATTAAAAATAAATGTGTTTTAAATAGAATTATTAGAGACCAAATTTTGAGTTGATTATCTATCAAGTTCATCTTTATGCCACATAAGAAGCAAGTATCTTGACATTGTTGTCATATCAACGATTTTTAGTATGCAAGCCACTTTTGCATTGGAGATACCATTTGTTGATTATTGAATAAAATTCAAAGAGCTTTCTCTAATTATCTTTCATTTTTGATATATATGCACGGATCAACAGAATAATAGTAGGTTGCTTTTGGAGTTGTTCATATGAGTTTTTCTCATAGAATCTTCTAAATATCAACAGTCCATGCTGATTTGTTTTTACTTATACCAAATTCAAACTTGTTAATTAGTGTTATATATATATTATAAGTTAGATTATAACAATTTAAATTTTTGACTTAATTTTTTGATTTCAATATTTCAATTATCCATTTGCTCATGTGCTATGGTTGAAAGGGTGAAGATGTGAAGTTAACAAATTGAATCCAAAATTTAAATTGATATAGCCCGGCCATATATATATATATACATACAATTTTTCTATTGTCAGTTCGTCCTGATATAAAATATATCAGGACGAAGAATATGAACTATTAGATTTACATACTTTGACTCAAAGTGTATGCACTTGCCAAACCTTCTCCATAATTTATGGTCCACATTCTTCGTCCTGATATAAATATATCAAGACGAACTGAAAATAGAAAGATTGTATATATATATATATACATATAAATTCTAGTTGTCCGAATTATATATATACATAATCAGTAATATATAAATTCTGAAAACTCTTTACCAAACTAGTACCTAGGGGAAATTTTCTCACTTACGTGTCAAAGCATCTCAATGCACAAGCAGAGCAGGAGAAAAACATCTCACATACACGATGATATCAATCAACCGTGCAGAGTTCTCACATACACGTGCAAAGCAGCCCCAAAGGCCAATAATCTGAATATAATCTCACATACACGTTGATATCAAATCAAACGTGTAGAGTTCTCACATACATGGCAATATTTCCGCACATGCAGAGTTTTCACATACACGTGCAGAGCATCCCCAAAGGCTAATAATCTGAATCTGATTCTGCTAGAGAGGGTACACATCTGATATCTTAAAATCATATCAATATTTAAAAACTCTTTTATCTTTCTGAACATACATATATAATCTTTAGAAACACTTTTATGAAAACATGAATAAATCAATCTTCTTTTTCTTTTCTTTTCTCAAAATTCTCATAAAACACTTGAATTTGGAAATCTGGAAAACTTTCTGAAAATCTGGTAATCTTTCTGAAAATCTGGTAATCTTTCTGAAAATCGGGATATCTATCTAGAAACCTGAAAATCTAGAAATCTATCTGAAAACCTGACATAAAATCTGACAAATCTAGAAATCTGTCTGAAAATCTGGAATTTGAAAATCTACCTGGAAATCTGTAAATCTAGAAATTTGATAATCTAGAAATCTGTCTAGAAATATGTCTGAACATACTTGAACTATTCTTCTTTCTAAATCTTAATTCTATAACTAATCTATTTCTGGATTCCGAAAATCTACACATTTATTAAAATATCTCAAATAATCTGAAATTTTATTTTCTAAATACATGAATAAACCGTTTATTTCTAATAATTAAAGCTAACATACAATTCTAAAATAAATTGACTTAATCATAAATAAATAAATCTATCCACTCACAAAACTTTTGTGCTCAAATCTGCTCTGGGACTGGATTTCATCTGAATTCATCTGATTATGGATCCACCCTAAAATATATAAAACTCAATTCATAATTATTGGGAAATCTAATTAATATTCACTGTATTCCAAACTTCATCAAATAAACATCACTTATCTGTACTCATTCTTAGACTGGTTTTCCACTGTTTTTCTACTCCCGAATTCCCTTTAAATATAATTATATTTGCTGCTACTTCAATTCTATCTCCGCCTCTCTAGATCTCTTCCAGTTTCTTAATATTGTATTTTCTCTCTTTTAATCTCACTGATCCTATCTTTCCCCTCTCTTTCTTTCTTTCACATATTTCTTTCTTTCACTTTTGCTCCACCGAAATCAGCTTCTCTTTCCTCTATATTTTTTTATCTCTCTCTAGCTATCTCTCTAAATCTGTCGAGTTCTATTTCTCTCCCTCGCCTGATCAGTTTATCTTCTTTCTTTCTTTTTTTTCATTCTTTCATTCTTTGTTTCTGTTTTTGTTTGTTCACCAGACTCTTCTCTCCTCCATTCTCACTTCTCTTTCTTTTCTTCTTTCTATGATACTTTTGTTTGCCACCTTCTCACCCTCTCATGACATCTCGCCACCTTTAATCTCAAACTGATGGCAGCACATTTGCATATTTTTTTATTTTATTTTATTTTATTTCTTGCCACCTCTCAAGGCAACCACTTGCCATGTTGCCACGTATCACCTTAATTGTCACAATTACCCAAATGCTGCCGCATGTAAATTTTATGGCAACAAATCTTATTATTATTATATTTTTCTCAACTGGACAACTTTTGGGTCTCGAGCCATATGTTTGGGTTTTGATTCCAGATTTAGAAAATTTTCTAGAACCGGACCTTACAACTTATACCTAATGGCTAATGTGTAAACAATTCGAATATGCTAATTTGGTAAATTCATACACAAAGGCAAATTCTTAAATAAAATTAAGTCATACCTAACTAAAATTATCAAGTTAGCCACTGATTATGGTTATAATAATGAGATATAATCATTTTCCTCATGTAGTTTATCATAATAGACATGTTGACCTATTTAGTTTTAGTAATGACCATTCTTCCCCTGAAAACCAAAATATTAGACATTTTGCCTCCTGTCATTAGAAATTCCGTTAGACTAATACTTGACCGTCAAAAAATCAATTAAAGACCTCTTCGCCTTTGAGCACGTGAATTATGTCCCATAATGATAACACTTATTGATTTTAAAGAAAAAAAAATCAGACTTAAATATATAAAAACAAATAAAAGTATTTAAAAAAAAAACAAATTTGAAAATAAGTTATAAATAACGTCACAAACGCCCCCATTGATCTGCTCCACTCCATTTGAGAGGGTCGGAGGAATGGTAAAGTTATAAATAGCTCTTAAATTATGTATAATTTCAAAATAGTACCTATGGAATTTTTTTTCTTTGTTTAAGCGAACTAAAAAATTTAGATTAAAATACATTTTAGTGACTCCCACCCCTCGAATACACTTAACTTTTGTTTGACTTTTGGCTTCACTTTTGTTTTTCTTTATTTTTGTTTTCTTTGTATTTTTATATGTGAGTGATCTTTTACGATCACTTTCTCGGTAGACCAGTTTAATTTTATAAAAAACGTAAAATAAAAAAGGGTACCATCTAATATGATTTCATGATAAATTATTGATGCAACCAGATAATATCTTAATATAATTAATAGTAGTGTTAATAGCCAAACTTGGCTAGGGACTAAAGGAAAATTTTTCACTCTCTTGGTCTGACTCCAGGCCCGAGGTTACCCACCAGGGGACCACGGTTCCCGAAGCCGAGCTGCGATACCACCGTACAGAAATAAAGGCGAGCTCCAGAAACACCCGGAATAGAGCCCCGCGCAATCGGATCATGCCCGCGTCACCAAAGCAGAAATCAGGAAGCTCCCCGAGGTCAAGATTGACTCAAGCTCCCCGAGGTCAAGATTGACTCGAGCCCCCCGAGGTCGAGACTACCTCGTGACCTCTCCGAAAGCTGCCACAGAAGAATGTCCGCAGGGGGCCGCATCAAGCTCCAAGAAATCAAGGGAGGTCAGACCAAGCTTCAGGTAAGACTAAGCTCATGAATACCGAAGCCTGGACACTGATCTACCTCGCTATACGAGACAATAAACACCATATTCAACGACCTCTATGAGGAATAACGTCGTGAAGATACGAAGATACACTGGATCATATCTGGAAACATTACGTACGTGTAAGACAAGTAATAGAGTCTAAAGAGGAAACAAACTGATCTCCACCAAGATATTCTCAACTCGGTTATTAACACAAAGTTAATGACATTTAAATGAGAAATCTTGTCCGATAAGGAGGGAAGAGATTGAGAAAATCAAGGAGAGAATCACGAATTTAACCTACTGAAACTATGTATAAATAAGAGGAAAAAAAGAACCTCAAAGGAGACTACTTTTCGACAAACATATGACAGCCACCCTACTACACCCTAGAGAAATGGAGAGCATTTGAGAGATTTTTTGTACATGAGATATCATTGATAATAAAATCATCTTTATTCTCTTTCGACTGTACCAATATTAAAATTTTAAATTATGATATGAACAAGCTTGGTATAAAGTATATTATACCCTGGCCACCATCTACGTGGTAGTGGTCTCGAGGATGTTAATTGAGATTTCTCACCCCGAGCAAATTTTCCGTTAACACTTTTTGGCGCCGTCTGTGGGAACGACCCACACCTAGTTAATAAAATCAACCGTTTACGTGTTTATTGTTTTACAGGAACCATGAAGCTCCGCTCCTCCCAATGACAGCCCGGGGTTTCGGAATAACCTTCGGCGATGCCGTCAATTTCTGGTCCAAGCGGCTAATGAGCGGGCTTCTAGCCACCCCATGATAAGCCAGGCCACGCTTGACCAACAAGCGGCAGCCTTCGTGGAAACTATTCGCCTCTTCCTGCTCGCTGAAGGCATCACAGTCCAACCAACAAACCCGAATGATCAGGGAGAGCCGAGAAGGCCCGGGACCAGGCAGCCTGCTTTCGACCGCCTGGGACCTCCTCCTCCAAAGCCATCTTGCGATAGGACTGGGCCCCAACCTTCGATCCGGGATAGGCTAGGACTCATGCCCCCAGTTCTGAGAAGACCATCACAATACCAGCCCAGGCGAGTTAAGTCTGCACCAGATGCTCTAACCCGGGGAGCAACGAGAGGCTCCTCGCCCGACGGCATCAAGAAGGGAAACCCGTGCCCAAGAGGAAAGAAGCCAACAAACCTCCCAAGTAGATCCCGCTCATAAAGAGGACCGGGTGGAGGGAGCCAGTTCATCGGAGGGATCGGACAGCGAAGAATCTGAGGTCAATTCAAAGAAACCCGGGAACAAGCGGCTGAGGGATCAGCTGGCAAAGCTACAGAAAGAGGTCCAGTAGATAAGAAGTGGAAAGAATAAGGAGGATAAGAAGGACCTCTTAAGCGAGATGAACGCCCCCTTCACCAGAAGGATCCGGGAAGAGGAACTCCCGCTGAAATTTAAAATGCCGACAGATAAGTTCTCCGGAACATAAGACCCTTTGAGTCACTTGGAGAACTTTGTCCAGCAAATGGAAGTCCAGAATACTACTAGGGTTGCTATGTGCAGGATGTTCCCTATAACCCTGATCGACTACGTAAAAACTTGGTTCAGAAAGCTACCTGCTGTTAGCGTGAATTTTTTCACGAAGTTGTCAACAGATTTTTGCTTACAGTTTCAAGGAGTCAAACCTCGTCCAAAGGATCCCATACATCTTCAGTATGTGATCCAAGAGCGGGGGGAAACGCTTCGGTCTTACGTGGAACGCTTTCACAATGAGGTCATCCAAATGGGAGTCTTCACCGAGAAAGAGACTCTCACAAATTTCAGGCGGAACCTGTAGACAGGAAAGCTTTTCCGTTCCTTTGCCAAGAGACCTCCAGAGACTTACCAGGAGGCCTATGGCCGGGCTCTTGAGCAGGTCGAGATCGATGAACAGCTCAAAGTCAAGATGGAACACGACGATATGAGGACGGCAAAGCGTCAGAAAAAAGAAGCTCCCAAATCTGAGCCTAATCAGAAAAATCAGAACAAACCTCCTAGTAAGTCGACATACTGTTTCCCCGCTGCTCAGCCCAGGCCAAAAAGGTATCCAGAAAGACAAATCCCTCCGCGAGTTTCACCTCCTCCTAAGACCGTAGCCCCCGTAATACGAGATGAGAAAGGGTATGATTATTACACCCCCTTGAATGCCTCTCGGGAAACGATCTACCTCGCTATACAGGACAAAGGGCTACTCCAGAAGCCCGTGCCCATGAAAGCCCCAGTCGGCAAAAGGAACCGGTACAAATATTGTGACTTCCACGAGGACGTGGGTCACAACACTTTCGAATGTTATAACCTGGGCAACCAAATCGAAGCCCTGATAAGATGAGGATGTTTGATTGAGTTCTTAAGCAGGTCCGAGATAATATTCAGACTAGAAGGGAAGTACAAGCCAAGATCCGTGAACATGCAGAGAAGAGAAAGGGAGAACAGACTGATTTAATGCAGCAAACCCAGGTGATACACACCATCAGCGGAGTGCCACATTGGCTGGCACCTCCAATAATTCCAGAAAAAACCATGCAAGAAAGATTCCATGTGTGGAAAAAGGTCGGGGTATCTTCAAGGTCAGCCAAAGCCTGATGAAACCCTCTCAGTCAGCGCAGATCGTTTTCACTGAAGCAGATGTCTTCAACACCGTGCAACCTCACGATGATCCCATGGTGATCACGATACAGATTGCTAACTACATGGTCCATCGCGTGCTCGTTGATATGGGCAGCAGTGTAGATATCCTCTTCAAAATACCTTGGAAAAATTGAATTTGAAGCAATGGTGTTACAATAGCTGCACGACCCCACTTTATGGATTCAATAGGGACTCGATCATACCAATAGGATCGAAGATCCTCCCAGTGATCGTCGGCACCACACCTCTCCAACAAAATGTTATGACAGACTTTGTTGTGGTTGACACCCCATCAGCCTACAACGCCATTTTAGGAAGACCCTTCCTATCCTTCTTGAAGGGGGTCTTGTCCATATATCACAATGTCCTAAAATTCCCGGTAGGTACCAAGGTAGGAGAGGTATGTGGAGACCAGCAAGTAGCTAGGAAGTGCTACGCGGTGTCTGCCAATCCGACAGCTTTAGCCAAACAATTACAAGTTGCAACGATCCAAGATGCGGAAGCACTAGGGATGGCCCTGGAGGATACGGAGCCCGCAAATCATTTTGAAAATGAACCCATCATGCCAGATGAGGAGGAGAAGAGAAAGGAATGGGCCAGCAGGCAACCCGTAGATAGACTAGAGGAGGTACCCATCAGAAATGACGATCCCTCCAAAGTTGTCAAGATCGGAGCTACCCTCAAACCGAAAGTGAAAGAAGGTTTGATTGGGCTTCTCAGAGAATTCAGCGACATTTTCGCTTGGAGCCATGATGAGATGCCCGGAATCCGGTATCATTGGCCGCTCACCGATTAGCAGTGGATCCAATATTCAAGCCAGTCAAACAGAAAAGGCGTCACTTTAACGCCGAGAGGAACGCCGCGGTTCAGGAAGAAGTAGACAAATTGATCAAGGCAGGTTTTATCAGAGAAGTGCCCTACCCCGAGTGGATCGCCAACGTGGTCATGGTTACGAAGGCGAATGGGAAATGGCGTATGTGTGTCGATTATACCGACCTCAACCGGGCATGTCCAAAAGACAGCTTTCCTCTACCAAAGATAGATCAGCTGGTCGACTCCATGTCTGGAAATAAACTTCTTAGTTTCATGGACGCATTTTTGGGGTATAACCAGATTAAGATTCACCTAGCTGATCAAGATAAGACCAGCTTCATTACTGGGCAATGCCTGTACTGCTACAATATGATATCGTTTGGCCTAAAGAATGCGGGGGCTATATACCAGCGGATGGTTAACAAGCTGTTCAGGCCCGAGATCGGAAGGACAATGGAGGTATACATCGACGACATGATCACAAAATCGCCAACCGCCGAAGGACATCGGGAAGGCCTTCGCAAGACCTTTCTAATCTTAAGGGAAAACTAGATGCGGTTGAACCCCTCCAAATGTGTCTTCGAGGTAACGGCGGGGAAATTTCTAGGTTTCATGGTCCATGAGAGAGGCATAGAGGCCAAGCCGAAAAAAAATCAAGGCTATCTTGGACCTGTAGTCCCCCACATCACTCAAGCAGGTACAAATTTTGACTGGACGTGTAACAGCACTCAACAGATTTATTTCTCGCTCCATCGATAAATGCCTCACGTTTTTGAAAGCCATCAAGCAAGGGAGAAACATGAAATGGAGCCCGGAGAGTGAACAAGTTTTTCAAGCCTTGAAGAAATACCTAACCAGTCCACCATTGTTAGTCAAGCCGGTTCCCGGAGAGGAGCTGCAAATCTACCTGGCCGTCTCAGAAACTGTAGTAAGTGGAGTTTTGGCCAAGGTGTGTGGCGACGGGATTCAAAGGCCCATATACTACGTGAGTTATGCTTTGACCAAGTCAGAAAAAAATTATATTCTCCTGGAAAAGCTCGCCTATGCTCTGGTGACCTCAGCAAGAAAGCTCTGTCCCTACTTTCAAGCTTATTCAATAGCAGTGGTGACGGACCAACCTCTCCGCCAATTCTTACAAAGACCGGACGTGTCCGGAAGGCTAGTCTTGTGGGACCTAGAGCTCATTAAGTTCGACTTAAAATATAAGCCCAGGATCACGATTAAAGCGCAGGCTTTGGCAGACTTCGTTGCGGAATTTTCAGCGCTCCAGGTCAAGTGATCCCCGCAGCATCGAATATGGTCCCTGAGAAGACTTCTGAGATCGATAATTGGCCGAAAAATTGTAAGTTTTGGACCCTCTATACAGATGGAGCGTCTGGGCAAGCTGGGGGAAGAGCTGGTATAGTTTTAATAGACCCGGAAGGAACTGAATTCTGTCACTGCTTTAGATTCGAGTTAAAAGCCACCAATAATGAAGTAGAATACGAAGCCCTCCTAGCCGGGATGAAGGCAGCCATCGAACTGAAGGCCGACTACCTGCAAATCAAGAACGACTCATTACTTGTAGTCAATCAGGTGTCTGAGGTGTACCAGGAAAAAAGAGATAACATGGCCGCCTACCTAAGGCTAGCTCAGTCGTTTAAAAATAAATTTAAGGTATTCAAGATCGATCAGGTGCCTTGACACCAAAACCACAGCGCGGATGTTCTAGCTAAGATAGCGGCAAATGGAGGCCAAGCCTTACCACGGGGAGTTCCCCTCCAAGTGATCTCCCAACCAAGCATAACCGCGAGAGAGGAAATCTGCTCCCTGGATCGTCAGCCTTGCTGGATGGATCCGATCGTTGCCTACCTCTAAGAGGGAAAGCTTCCCGATGAGCCCGATCAAGCCCGAAGAATTAAATGGCTCTCTGTCTGATATTGCCTGGTAGATGGGTACCTCTACAGGAGGGGTAGATCCCTCCCCTTACTTCGGTGTTTACATCTTGATGACGCTAAATGGGCATTAAGAGAGGTTCATGCTGGGGACTGCGGGAACCACATCGGTGGAGAAGCTTTGGTATATCAAGTGCTTTGTTTGGGGTACTATTGGCCGACCAACCACCAAGACGCAAGAAGCTTTGTACGATCTTGCGAGCCATGTCAAAGGACTTCGAACTTGAACCACCTGCCACCAGAGCGACTGTCATCTCTTAGTTCGCCCTACCCATTTGCCATGTAGGGGATCGACCTAATTGGACCGCTTCCCACCGCTCATGGGCAAGCTAAATATGCTATCGTGGCTATCGATTATTTCACAAGATGGGTCGAGGCAGGGCCTCTCTCCCGAATATCAGAAAAGAATACGACCAAGTTCATCAAAACCAATGTGGTCTGTAGATTCGGGACCCCTCTCATCATTGTAGTCGGCATAAGCAAGCATATCGACAATGCCCGATTCAAAAACTTCTGCGAAGGTTTGGCAATCGACCTCAGGCTAGCTTCAGTAGCCCATCCTCAGACCAACGGGCTGGTGGAATCCACTAACAAGACTATCAAGAGGCTGCTAAAGAAGAAATTGCAGTAGAAGAAAGGCAAATGGGCCGAGGAACTGCCTGAGGTCCTCTGGGCATACTGGACTATAAAGAGGACAGCTACCGGGGAAAAACCTTACTCCCTAGCCTTCGGAGTTGAAGCGGTCCTCCCCGTCGAGCATAAATTGACCTCATTCAGGGTACAACACTTGAACCTGAAAGCAACGAGGTCAAACTCCGAGCTAATCTAGACCTCCTAGAAGAGAAACAAGACCGAGTAGCTGAGAAAGTGGCGATCTACCAAAGCAAGATCGCTAGGTATTTCAACAGAAAGGTCGGAGCCTAGAATTTCAAAAAAGGGGATCTGGTGCTCAGGAAGGTTACCTCGAATACTCGGAAAAGGTCGGATGGAATCTTAGGCCCCAATTGGGAAGAGCCATACTTGGTAAAGGTAGTAGCTTGCAATGGAGCCTACAAACTCGAAGACATGGATGGACGACCCATCGACCACACCTGGAACACAGATCACTTAAGGAAGTTCTATCCTTGAGCAGGAGACTCTTGAGCAGATTATCCCCATTTAGGATTCAATAAAATCCCTAATAACGATGTACTACATCCCGATCATCAATAAAGTCTACGTTTTTCTTTATCTCCGATTATGTTCTACATTAATATCTACATATTCGACTGGAAAATTCGACACATTAATATCTACGTTTTTCTTTATCTCAAGACCAGGAATGAGCCGGGGAAACCCCCATGCTGCCCCTGATGCCTTGGCAGGGAACCACCCCCCGCCAAGAAGGGTCTAAGCGTAAGAGCATAGTTGCCAACAGGATCTCGAGACCAGGGACTAGCCGGGGAAGCCCCCTCATTACCCCTGATGCCTTGGTCGGGCTACCACCCCCAAGAAGGGTCTAACTGTAAGAGCATAGTTGCCATCCAGATCTCGAGACTAGGAAATAGCTAGATAGCCCTCATGATGCCTTGGTCGGGCTACCAACCCTAAGAAGGGTCTGAGTGTAAGAGCATAATTGCCATCCAGATCTCGAGACCAGGAAATAGCTAGACATCCCTCATGATGCCTTGGTCGGGCTACCACCCCCAAGAAGGGTCTGAGTGTAAGAGCATAGTTGTCATCCAGATGTAGAGACCAGGAAATAGCTAGACAGCCCTCATGATGCCTCGGTCGGGCTACCACCCCCAAGAAGGGTCTGAGTGTAAGAGCATAATTGCCATCCACATCTCGAGTCTCGAGACCAGGAAATAGCTAGACAGCCCCCCTGATGCTTTGATCTGGCTACCTCTCCTGAAACGGATTTAAACATAAATATTTGTTTCGTTTGCAGGATTAAGATCATCATGATAAGAGTTTCCTACAAAGCCAGATTAAAGTATGAACAAGTTATCATCAAAGATGTAGGGTCGATTCACGGTCGGGATCAGGAATACAGAAAGGTGTAAGGAAACAAATACCAAGGAAATCATGATTAAATTTTCATTAACGATAAGGGAGCATATCCCCTAATAAGGCTACATCCATCTAGTGGGGAGCCCAACCCCCGAGTCCGGGCTATAAAAAGAAGAAAAAGATTAACTAAACTAATCATGAGTAAAGCTGGGTGCCCACCCTCTTTTCCGGGCAATCAAAGCCAGTCTTGAACAGGTAGCGTTAAGCTCCGGCATCCTCCTGATTCCCTCTTGCTACTCCTCCCTCATGTTGATCCCTACCATTAGCCCCTCATTCAGGTGGTTGCCCATCTTGGTTACCCTCGCCAACCATCTCTCCGTCCAGAGGTTCTTATCCTTGCCCAGTCGGATCCTTCTCTAAAATTTTATTGATCACCACCATAACCTCAGGAGGGATGGCCGCATCAAGAAGGGTAGCCATGGACCCCATCTGGCTCATGTCAACCTCCAGTCCCGTTCTAGAGGGTACCTCAAGCGGTCACTTGTTTCTTCCCGAGTTTCTAGTTGACCTCCTTTAGACTGCGCAGGCAGAACCCTACTAGAAGATTCCCCAGGACCTGAAGTAGAAAAGACGGGAGGAGGAAGATGAAGATCTGCATGGATGGGCTGCTTTCTGATTCCAGCCAAGTTGGAAGGAACCACATGTCATCTTCAGTGCGAGACAGTTCAGCAGCCTTGGTCATTATCTCTTCTTTATCCCAACCGGCGATGGATGATAGATCAAAGGGAAGGGGGAAAGCTTCTGTAACCTGAAAGGAAGAATAGAAATATACATCGCTGAAGGAGATCTCCGCCTCAGCTTGCAACTTGGCCACCTGAGCAATCAGATCCTGATTCTCGAGGTCCAACTTCTTAGCCTAAGTTTTCCAAGAATCCCTCTGCTTGGCCCCCCGGGTAGATTGGAGGATTTCTTGATCAAATGACAGCTTCGTCCTCTCATAATCACAGCGGAGCTCTGCCAGCTCGGTCTCCATTTTCCCTTAGTTGGTGGTCATCTCTTATACTAATGTCTAAGCCCGTTTGAGCAATCACATGGCTCTCTCAGCCTCGGCCTCGGCCTTCACAGCCCCATCACGGAGGGAGGCAACTTGGTGACCCATAACCACGTTTAACTTGAAGGCCTCCGAGATACAAAGCTGGGGTTAGGAATCGATCAAGTTGACAGTCACAGAAGGAATACAGAGGAGAAACAATTACTTTAGCTAAGACAACAGACCTCTTGGTGAGCAAGACATTGACGGGCATCGAGGCCATCCTAGAGAGCCTACCACCCGGGCAGGATGCGATGAATTATTCTAAAACTTCGTCCTGTCCCGTCGAGCTCGACTGAGGGCGAGAACGGCTAGGAGGAATCCCTACGGCACCCGCTTCAAAATCCTCAGCTGCTTGGGGGGTTGGAAGCACAGCGACATCAAGTAGGTGAGTCATAGGAACGGCAGTAACAACAGCAGGGGGGGCAGAAGCAGTTGCATCAACAGTCTGAGGAGCCCTGTTCAATGCCCGAGAAGCCCACGATGTAAGGTTGGCCATCCTAAACCCAGATGGGGAGATAGGCAGAGCATGAGCTGGCGCGACCCCAGCAGAGGGAGAAGGAGTGCGAGCTTTCCGGAGTTGTTGAGCTTCGCGGGAAGCTGGGGCCACAACAAAAACTAAAATATATATATATATATATCAGAACTGAGCTAGCCAGCAAAGCAAAGCAAGATAGTTCAGGGTTCCTTACCAGGAGTAGTATCGGAGATCCTTTGGCATTTATTTACCCTACGAGGGTCGAAGGGATCAGCAGTGGGGAACTTCAGGTTCAAATAGTTCCTTGCAAGGATGGCCGTCAAAACGGTTTCTGACTCAGCTGATAAGGAATCCCGATCCCACGAAGGTTTGTCACTGAATGTTGTGGGAACCACAAACTCGTGCCTGCCAATGAAGACCGAGTTTCCCCAATCACTCCCAGCTAGGATCCACTTCTCCTTCTAGGCAGGATCTTTCTTTGAAGCACCAGGAATGATAAAGTTGAGCTTGTTCTTGGCTTTTGCATAGAACTGCCCCCGGGGAGCACCGGACAGGCTTCCAATTTGAAAAAAGTAAGCCAGCTCCTCAGCCTCGGGCTCCCTAGTCACCTCGCTTAGCCCACACTGTTCCCTCCACAGCACGAGAAAGCTGATCAAATCCCTCCAGAAGCCAAGTGTCAGTTGGGAGAGGGGCTAGCTGTATGGCATTGAGAGCTTGTTGGAGGGAAGGGTGAAGAGGAAGCCTGACCCCGTTCTCAGGGGCCGCTACATGAATCCGAAGCACGCCTTTTGGAGGACTAAATAAGGCATAGTTTTTGGGAGGAACTGAGATAGAAATACTATCAGGGATTCCATACTTGGACCTTAGGCGATCGATCGAATTAGGGTCAGTGACAGAGTCGGGAACAACCCTGAAGTCATAGGGAGGAAGCCTCTCCAAAGGAGGACCAGTAGCTGGGACTTGACCCTTCCCCGCGGCGTCGCCACCGATCACTCTATCAGAATTATCGTTGACTAAATCCAGAGGATGGTCGGGACAATTAGAAAACCAGGTCCCGATGGACACATTCCTATTCGACCGCCGACGTTACGGATTTGGTGAAGAATCATCGCTATCTAGGCTCCTTCGTGCTAGTTTTCCATGAGCTAGACTGATGACCTCCTCGCCATCGACAATGGAATCAACAGATCCGTGACTGGTTTTCGACATGGTGGAATGAAGTCTGCGAGGACGAAGAATGAGAAGGGAGATGTTACTTGAGAGAAGGTCTTTCTTTAGAAAATTTGAAATTTGAAAAAGAAGGAAGGTAGGAGGAAGGCGTTGGAATAACCAAGTATAAATAGGCATAAGAGCAGTAGCATTGGCCACGCACCATCGAAATTTTCGGTAAAGATCTCCTCGAATCACGGGAACTGCCGTAACGCAGCCGGATTGACTTGGGAATACACCGGTGGGCTCTCGCCACGTCACTTGTGCAATAAATGGGAAGATTTCCACCAAGATTCTTGTAACTATAAAGAAGGAAAAATTCTCCAAATAAAATAGGAGATCTGACTCTAACCCCAAACTCAATCACCGGCGTTCAAGTCAGAGAGGACTTCTATTAATAGCCAAACTTGGCTAGGGACCAAAGGGAAATGTTCCACCCTCCTGGTCTGACTCCAGGCCAGAGGTTACCCACTAGGGGACAACGGCTCCCGAAGTCGAGCTGCGATACCACCCCATAGAAATAAAGGCGAGCTCCAGAAACACCCGGAATAAAGCCCGGCGCAATCAGATCAAGCCTGCATCACCAAAACAGAAATCAGGAAGCTCCCATATGTCAAGACTGACTCAAGCTCCCCTATGTCAAGACTGACTCAAGCTCCCTGAGGTTAAGACTGACTCGAGCCCCCCGAGGTCGAGACTACCTCGCGACCTCTCCGGAAGTTGCCACAGAAGAATGTCCGCAGGGGGCCGCATCAAGCTCCAATAAATCAATGGAGGTCAGACCAAGCTCCTGAATACCGAAGCTTGGACACTGATCTACCTCGCTAAATGAGACAATACACACCATATTCAACGACCTCTATGAGGAATAACGCCGTGAAGATACAAAGATACACTGGATCATATCTGGAAACATTACGTATGTGTAAGACAAGTAATAAAGTCTAAAGAGGAAACAAACTGATCTCCACCAAGATATTCTCAACTCGGTTATTAACACAAAGTCAATGACGTTTAAATGAGAAATCTCGTCTGATAAAGAGGGAAGAGATTGAGAAAATCAAGGAGAGAATCACGAATTTAACCTACCAAAACTATGTATAAATAAGAGGAAAAAAGGAACCTCAAAGGAGACTACTTTTCGACAAGCATATGACAGCCACCCTACTACACCCTAGAGAAATGGAGAGCATTTGAGAGATTTTTTGTACATGAGATATCATTGATAATAAAATCATCTTTATTCTCTTTCTATTGTACCAATATTAGCATTTTAAATTATGATATGAACAAGCTTGGTATAAAGTATATTAGACCCTGGCCACCACCTACGTGGTAGTGGTCTCGAGGGTGTTAATTGAGATTTCTTACCCCGAGCAAATTTTCCGTTAACAAGTAGTTTACCGTACAACTTAGAAAATGTCTCTTAATTAGTTACTTTATTGGAAGATTGTTTCTTACGGCTTTGAAAATACTCCATAAATCTATTCTCTAGAGAATTAGATTGGGAAAACGTACCATTGCCATTTTACTAATAGTAATGCTACATATCACACTTAAAATCCCATATTTTTCATTTCGACACATGTAGCATTTAAAATGTCAAATGGTTAATGGATATATGTGGTTGGTGAGATAAAGAGGTATAATAAATTTGACACTTCACATACCACCTGTGTTGAGATGAAAAATGTAGGATTTTAGATTAGATGTTTTGCATTGTTTTAGGTTTTTTACTAAAGTGGTGTACTAAATTTGGGGTGTGAATGTGTGATGACAATCAAGGTGAACTGTTGGGATGGAGCTGTGGAGCAAGGAGTGTGAGGCTAGGAAGGTGAATTCCTGTGATGCCAAGGATTTCCACTATTATCAACTTCATTAGCAAGTACAAAAGTGGTAGTGGACCCATTAAGGTTGATGATCAATGAAATGTAGTGGGGACTGCAAGTGTTTGGGTTACTTTTATGACTTGATGACCTCTCTAAGTTCCCAAATTCTATAGACTTGGCATACATAATGATACCTAACAAGAAGTAATACAAAAAAAAAGGATCATTTTCTAATCAGACCGGTCTTGAAATAAAATTTCAAATCCAAAGTTACATAACATTGTCAAATTATTTCCAAAACGTTAAAAAACTAGATGTGTATGTAATTAGTTATATAATGTTGTGAAACATTGGAACCAGTTACAAGACATTATATATATATATATATATATATATATATATATAACTTCTGTCCTGGAATTCAAGAACGACCTACTCGGAAAATTATTATACAAAAAAGCTCTAGTATTTTGAAGATTTTATGCAGTCTTGATGTTATTCATTTTCTGGTTAAGATTCATGTTGCTGATGAGTTTGCATCGATTATAATGTTCTTTGAAATATGCTTTATATACAATCTCTAAGAAAGAGAAAAAAAATTATGTTTTAGTTCTTTGTATGTTGTGATTTACTTTGGGATGGATTGGATTGGCAAAATTTCAACCCAACATGATTTGAAAATGTTCGCCCATACTATTGTCAGTTCGTAGTAATAAATTTTATATCAGGACGAAGAATGTGGACCATTGGATTTACATACTTTGACTCAAAGTGTATGCATTTGTCAAATCTTTTCCATAATCTGTGGTCCACATCCTTCGTCCTGATATATTTTATATCAGGGCGAACTGACAGTAGAAAGACTGTATATATATATATATATATATAGTGGTTCTCTCATAAGGGATCCCTTATTTTAATTTCGGTAAGGACTTAATAAAATTACATTTATCTTTATAAATTTTGATCTGAATTTTTTTATATGGATGATATGTTCAAAGAAATCTACTATGAATAAAATTTGAGAATTTTTCAAGCACTACAACTATTTTTCTTGAATTTTCCTATATTTCGCCCATTTTCCGATGCCTTCATATTTAACAAAAGCGAGAAGAATAGTTGTAGTACTTGAAAATTTCTTAAATTTTATTGATATGTTTTTTTTAAACGGCGAAATTATATAAAACAATGCCAAAAGGCCAGCACCAGAAAACACGATACAACCACCACCAAGAAAAGAAGGCCAAACACCCTACACCGCTGAAGCTAAGGCTCTATACAACCGCCCACTAACCATAAAGACAGCTCTGAAAGAGAGTTCTTTTAGCCAAGGCTCCAGAACAAACATCACAAAGACCGAGCAAACAACAATATAAAACAAAGAGGACAAAACAGAGCAACCCCGACTACCGGGGAAACCAACACCAACCAGCCCAAACTACAGGCCAAACTAACAACAAACAAAAATAAAATTAAAATACATCCCATTCTAATCTATCAATCTTCGAGGTCGAACTCAACTTTGCCATCCTGTCCGCTAGAGAATTCATTTCTCCTGGAGAAAACTTAACTACCACACCCTCCAGAGAGTTGAGAAAACTTTGAATTTCATACAACAAGTCCATATGCTTCAAGCTGCCGAAGTTCTTATCATTGATCCAAGCTACCGCCACTTTGGAGTCACTGGCAATAGTCACCTTATGCTTCAGAAAGAAGTGATTTGAAGCCACTAGACTACAAGCTTTGCGAATGGCCAAGAGTTCTGCTGTAATCGCATCCTGGTTACCTACGAAGTAAGAAAATTTACCCAAAGTCCTGCCTGTTGAATTCCTAAGGACACCACCAATTCCCGCCATAACAGGTTCGCCTTTAGATAAGCCATCAACATTAAATAGCAGCACATCACTTGAAGGGGGCTTCCACTCACTTACAGAGTTTCTTCTAACATTCAGATGATCCACACACCTCTGATTAATGTCTAGAAGAATAATGGTAATGTCGTCTGTGCATCTTTTTCCATGGTGTTTAAACCACCAAGCAACCCTAAACATCACCATGTCCAACACCGGAAGATAGTGAGCCTTTTCATTCTCGAACACTGCCTTATTTCTCGCCTCCCAGATGGACCAAACTACAGCTAAGAAAAGAGTACTCCACACTCTGGTTCTGTTCGAGGAAGGACACAAACCTGTCCACCCTTGCCACCAATCTGCCAACGAAGAATTACAACAGGAACCACCATCGCATACTCCCATTCCATAACTTCCACGACCAAGGGCACTGCAAAAAAAAAGATGATCAATTGATTCTATTCCTTCGCTGCACAGCAGACAGAGCACACACAAATTCTGGCTGACTCCAAAACGACTGAGAACATTTTTCACCATTATTCTTCCTTTACACAGCTGCCAAGCAAACACCTCCACTTTCGGAGGGCTAATCCCTTGCCAAACAAGCTTGGAATTCATGTCGATGTCTGTACTCTGGTCCTCCAGACATCTCCGAAACGAACCGACTTTAAACTTTCCATTCGGGCATAAAGACCAAGCAATGGTATTTGACATCTTCCTCCGCACTGGTATGGACTCCAAAACTATAAGAAAACGATTCCACTGATCAACTTCCCAATTGAAAGGGGATCTTCTGAGCGTCACATGCCACACTTATTTTGACTGTTTCCAGCTACCAAACTTATCGATCACCCATTTCTTATTAACAGCCAAGGCGAAGATTCTAAGGAAAGCTTTATTAAAAGGAATTGAATCACACTCAACTTCACTCCAGAACTTCACTCTCTTACCATTACCCACCACCACCTGCAGCCCTTCAGAAAAAATTTGATTCGATCGAGACCCCTCAACTAGAAGCTTGCCAACTGACTTGACGAAAAAGAAAGTCGCCTTAGCACTCTGCCAGTCCCACCGTAAATCTGAAAGACTCGGACCATACTTGGCACAGATTACATTCTTCCACAATGAGGAGTCCTCTCTCCCAAATCTCCAAATCCACTTGGCTAAAAGACTCAAACCTTTCTCTAAAACTCTGCCTATACCTAGCCCTCCATGATTCTTCCTTTTGCAAACCGTATCCCAATCAACCGCGTGAACCTTCCTCTTAATAGCACCATCCCCCCCGAAAAAACCTCTCTGAAGCTTCTCTATCTTTCCGGCCACACCTACAGGAATACTAAAGACAGACATGAAATAGTTAGGCAAACTTGAGAACACTGCTCTGATGAGAATGAGTCTGCCTCCCTTGGATATACACCCTCTCTTCCAAGGAGCCAGCCGTTGATTCACCTTGTTTATCACTGGTCTCCAAAAATCTTCTCGCTTCGGATTACCTCCTAAGGGAAGACCAAGATACAAAATCGGTAAAGAGGATTCTGCACAACGAAAAGCCTCCGACCACTTACCATTTGTATGGCCTGATTTACCAACTCTCACTAGGCACGATTTGTGAAAATTAATCTTTAAACCTGAGACAAGTTCGACGCATCTCAAAATTCGCTTGACATTACGGATGTAATCCATATTTGGCTCAACGAATAAAATAGTGTCATCCGCAAACTGTAAATGAGTAATGTGCACCTTATCCACCCCAAAAACTGCCCCTTTTATGAGGTGCAAATCTCTAGCCTTAGTTATCATGCAACTCAAGCCCTCAACCACTATATTGAAAAGAAAAGGCAACAACGGATCGCCCTGCCTTAATCCTATTTCAACCCGAAATTGCTTCGTTGGACTTCCATTTACCAAAATAGACATTAGGGGCGAAAAGACACAACATCTCATCCAATTACGCCACCGGGTGCCAAAGCCCATTTGAACCATCATGGCCTCCAAAAAATCATGATCCACACTATTGTATGCTTTCTTAAAATCTAATTTAAGTAGCAAACCCCCACTTTCATCCCTTTTCCAAGAGTGAATTATCTCCTCTGCAATCACGACACTATCAATAATTTGATGACCTTTCACAAAGGCCATTTGAGTGGGACCTATGATAGAATCCATAACCTTTTTCAACCTATTAGCCAGGACCTTCGCTAGAACTTTATACATAGAACCAACTAAACTTATCGGCCTGTAATCCTTTATATTCTGCGACTTTACTATTTTCGGAATGAGAGAGATAAAGGTACAGTTCAATTCCTAGACCACTGTGCCATCCTTGTGAAACTCATTCATGAAATTCATGAGATCACCTTTAATCATGTCCCAATTGGCCTTAACAAAGTTTAAATTAAGCATGTATGGCCCTAGAGCTTTGTTTCCATCACACTCACACAAAGCCTCTCACATCTCCTCAACATTCATAGAAATGAATGTGATTTCATTGAACTTATCATTCACAAAAAAATTCAGATCAATATTCATAGAAATGAATGTGATTTCATCAAAGTTCTTGTCGAAATTAAATTAAGGGATCCCTTACACACACACACACACACACACACGTATATATATAGCCAAAATTAAATTAAGGGATCCCTTACACACACACACACACACGTATATATATAGCCAAAATTAAATTAAGGGATCTTTTACACACACACACACACACACGTATATATATAGCCGAAATTAAATTAAGGGATCCTTTACACACACACACACACATATATAGTCATTTTATCCTCAGTGCGTACTGATATAAAATACATCTCTCACACACACACACACACACACACACACACACACACACACACACACATATATATATATATATATAGTCATTTGCTTCTCGGTGCGTACCGATATAAAATTCATCATTGCATTGCATGCGGGCCATATATTATGGATAAGCACTGACGAATGCATAAAGACTGGGTTAAAGCAATTGAATCTAATGGTTCATATACAACGCACTGATAAATATTTATCAGTGCGCACTGAGGTGAAAATTTTCATATATATACACACACACACACACACATATATATATATATATACATATATATATATATATGCAGGATCCATGGCCCCATTTTTTTACACAAATTTTGACACAACTTCTTTGTCATTGGTATATTTTCTTCTCAGTGCGTGCTTATATAAAATGCATCAGTGCATTGCATGTGGGCCATAAATTATGGCTAAGCATTGACAAGTGCATACAAGCTGGGTCAAAACAATTGAATCTAATGGTCCACATATAACGTACTGATAAATATTTATCAGTTCACACTGGGGTGAAAATTTTCATATATATATATATATATATATATATATAGGCACGATCCATGGCCTCATTTTTTTATATAAATTTTGACACAACTTCTTGACCATTGGATCTTGCTTCTTTCACACACACACACTTCATATATATATATATATATATATATATATATATGTAGGATCCATGACCCCATTTTTTTACACCAATTTTGACACATCTAGCTTCTTTCACACGCACGCACGCACACACACACACAATCATTTTCTCTTCAATGCGTACTGATATAAAATGCATCATGCAATAGCACTGATAAGTACATACAGACTAAGTCAAAGCAATTGAATCTAATGGTCCACATATAACGCACTGATAAATATTTATCAGTACGCACTAATGTGAAAATTTTCATATATATATATATAGGCAAGACCAATGGCCCCATTTCTTTTACACAAATTTTGACACAACTTCTTGGCCATTGGATTTTGCATCTTTTATTGGATAATATTTAATCACCGCTCCTTTCCACACTCCTCATTTATTTTCTTTCTTTTAATTTTTTTTTATTCTTTTCCTCTTTGATCATTTCTTATTTCATTAGCTTATACAGTGTGTGAAAATACACAAAGTGTGTCTAATACAACCTAGAGGGGGGGTGAATAGGTTTTAGTTGATTTATTACCAACTTTTCGACTTAATCAATTTTAATAATCCTACTCCATATTAGCAATCAATCAATCCAATATAAATAAGCGGAAAACAATAAAAACACAAGGATTAATTTACGTGAGAAACCCTCCAACTGGGCAAAACTCACGGGATATCCTTCTAGCCACATACGGTCCTCAAATCCACTATTTGAACGAAAGTTTACAACCTAGGTTGACCTCAAGTCACACCTACTTGGTCACTAACCCTTTCACTCTACCCAACGGGCCTTTAATAGTGATTCTTGACCACAAGCTTGTGCACTAACTCACTTAGTCATAAAGCTTAACAATCAATGAAGAGGTTAAACAACCTATGTGAATATGTAAAAGATATTCAAACATGCAATTAATGCTAGACAACAATAAATGCTTATCTAAGGATTTAAAGATGTCAATAAATGCAAATCCTAGATATCAATATCTAAATGCAAATGCATGAAGATTTAGCTAGAAGGGTAAAATCGTCCTAAATGCTAGCTATTAATGAACAAGGCTCTCAACCAACAAACAACAACTCAATCATGTTATAAATGCCAATAAACATAAAGATATGCAATAAAATCACATAAAAGAGCTAACCCTAGGCAAACAAGAACATAAATAAATACAATGAGATTTAGGGCATGTTCAAGTTACCTAGTCAATGAAAGTAAGAAGAATCCATGATGAGATGATGCTTGAAGATGTTAGATGCACATGGATTTGTGTTTGGTTGAGTAAAGATGAGTTCTTGGGAGTTTCTCACTCTAAGGGAAGCTTGGCCTATCAAAAATGGCTTCTTGAACTCATAAAAACGAGCAAGGAAGAAGATAGAGTATATATAAGGGAGCCCTAGTTAAAACTGCGTCGTTTCGAACTTAGGGCACAAAATCCCGTCAATATCGCTAGATGGACCGCGTCTCAGGCAAGTGTCCAGACCGCGGTACACACAGCAGTGCACCGTCTGGACAACAACGCGGTGCAGGGCGCTGTGCATGCAGGTGCACAGGCCGCGGTATGGGCAACAGAGGCCTACTGGACAACATCGCGACTTGGGTCGCTTTGCGTGCAAGTGTACAGGAAGCGGTACAGGGAGCATGACCCTGCTGAGGTATACCGCTCTGTATGCCGCGGTGCAAGCATGTCTTGCCAAGCGGTCTAGGCCGCTCTAAGAGAAGAAATTCTCTTTTCTAGGCAAACTCAACACACTAAGTGATGTGCAAAATGTGCAAGTGTGGAGTGTGAAAAGAGGCATACAATACATCATTCAATAACATGAAGATAAGAACAATAATGCATGCAAGTGAGTGTGTGCAACTAGATCTCTTCAAAGAAAGTTAAACTAGTGAGATACCTTTGAAGTGCTCTTTGAGAGAGATGATGTCCTTGAAGCTTGATCACACTCACGAGGCCTAAATTACCCTTACAAAGAATAATCCCCAATGTGATTTGTCAACGAAATAAGCCAATCAAAATATGAGGAACTTACAGTGTGATTTTGTAAAGTTGTACAACAAAATTATTTTCACTTGTATTGATCTTGTTAATATATTTGTAATGTTGAACAACTCATCGTACATGACTTCATTATACAGATATTTGTAAAATAAAAACTAGGTGTAATAAGTAATTCAATAAAAAAAAACTACCAATGAATACATGACTTGATCTATAAAATTAATAAAACATCAATAAAACAAAAGAGGAGAATGAAAATAAGCAAGTGATTACATGTATAAAATTTTTAGTTTTAGATGAAGTAAATTGAGAAATAAGAATAGTAAAAATAAGAGAAAGAAAAAAAAAGAATAAAAAGATTTTAAAGACTAAAAAGTGAGAGTGAAGTCACACCATGATTTTCTGATTTCAAGTAAAGTAAAAAAAAGGAACAAAAAATGTGTAAAGGAAAAATGAAAAGAAAAGAATAATAAATAAAATACAATTAAATAAGGTGAGAGAATTTAATAAAATAAGAATATTTTGCAGAGATAAAGTTTTAAATAGGTGAAAGACAATATCTGCATTAAATAAATAAAGATAAAAAAGATTAAATCATATCTATTAAAAGAAGCAAGATCCAATGGCCAAGATGTTATATGTCAAAAATTGCGTAAAAAAATAGGGTCATGGATCTTGCACCATATAAATATATATATATACACACACTCATTTAAGAGAATCTTTATTTTAACATAACGTAAAGGACCTTCATGAAATTTATTGATTTCAATGAATTTTGATATGAAATTTTTGTATGGATGATATATTCAAACCAAATTTGAAACTTTATCAAACACTACAACTATTTTTTCTTGATTTTGTTAAATATGAAGTATCGAGGAAAATGTTGAAAAATAGGAAAAATATAAAAAATAAAGTTGTAATACTTTATTTTTTTGAACTGCACTTTTAAACAAAGAAAGAGAACCAAAAAGACAGGCTAGCAACACAAACCCAAGGAAAAACAGAAAAACAGGAGCAGAGAAGCGGCATCATAGAACCACAAACATAGACAGCTGCACCAGAGAGACCAGAAAAACAACAAGCAAAAACCTCAACAATCAGAACAACTGTAGACACCAAACAAACTCCCGACAAACACAAACAAACCAGCGCTAGAAGCAGCGAAAAAAACAAAAACGCTTAATCACATCCAATGAAGGAAATCTGTTCTGGAGCTCGACCCCATCTTGGCCAAACTATCTGCAAACAAATTAAACATTCGCGAAACATGAACTACCTCTAGACCCTTCCAAGTCTTCAACTGTTGTAAAAGTTATAATACTTTTTTTTGAACTGCAATATTATTAAGAGAGCAAGCAAGGGAAAACCCCAAAGCCTAGCCAACAAATGCAAAGCCAACAAGGAGAAAAGAACCCACACAATAGAGGAAACAGAAAACAGGAAAAGGCAAAAACAGGGGAACCAAAGATTAAAGGAAACAAAACACCAGGTTCACCCCAACAAGAGCACCAGGAAACTAAAAGCAAAACAACAACACAACTAATAGCCAAACGTCAGCAGCCATCCCAAAGAGCCAGGCGAAGAACAAGCCCTACAAACACCAGCTAACAAAGACCCTAGCTAACATCAACCCCAGGCCACCTGACTCAGGCCACTCGCAGCGCCCTGTTTCGCGAGAAAATCAGCTGCAGCATTACCACTTCTGGCGACAAAACTGATAGAAATCTTCGGCTTCAACCTGATCATAATTTCCTTTATCTCCAATAAGAAGTCTAAGAGCTGGATATTACCAGGTCGTACCCCATTCACCCAGGAGATAGCGGATCTGGAATCGCTTTCAATAACAATATTAACGCCAGTAGGGCAATGAACCGACTCGCACAACTAATAGGCATTGAGAATAGCTGCAACTTCAGCTACAGAGACTAGACAGCAGCCTAAAAAGGCAGTAAATATGCATAATATATCACCATCTTTGTTGCGAAGAATACCGCATATACCAGCACGCCCATGATTGCCTCTGGAAGACCCGTCGACATTAAACTTTAACTCCCCATCCAACGGCAGCCTCTATCTAATATTCATTTTCCTTTTCTTCTTAATAGCATCTACACACCCTATCTTTAGGTCCGTAATCATAATCGTTAGAGACACAGAGGACCCTGGACCACAATTCTTGAACCAACACGCCACCCTTCATCTCACCATTTCCACAGCCTTGGTAGAATCAGCCTTTCTAAGATTAAACACCACATCATTTCTGTTTTCCCAAATAGTCCAGCATATCTCATGAAAGGCCACCTACCACACTCTGCCACTGCTAGCAACTGGGCAAAGAAGCATCCACCCATCCATCCATATCCTCATATCCTCCAGGAGGCAAGCTGAAATCCCTCACCAGTCCAAGCAATTCGACCAAAGTACCCAAGACCAGTAACAACTAAGGATGAGGTAATTGATGGACTCAACCATCTTCATACATAAAGGACACAACTGAATTCCTATCAAACCACCAGTAAATTTTGGCAAAAGGTCCCCTACTAGCACCCTTCTTTTGGCCATCATCCAAATGAAAAGATCTACCTTAGGAGGCAGCACACCACTCCACAAAAAAGGATTATCATCAACCGTGCTATTGTTACCCGAGCGGTACTAGAGTTCCCTTCTGAATGAGCCAACTAAAAAGATACCTGATGCAGTTAGAGTCCATATGAGGGAATCTGGACTTGATTTCCTCAACCTGAACTGATCCAGCTCAGTGAGAAAGTTGGTCCAAATGCTTTCCTCCCAGCCAAGCGTCTGTCTTCTAGTAGTAACATGCCACTCCCACACACTACCCTTCCATTTACCAAACTCGTTGGCCATGCTAGTTTTATTTGCCGCCAACGCATAAATCCTAGGGAAGACTACTGCAAGAAGAACACCATCCACCTTCAGGTCCTTCCAAAAATGAATTCGACCCCCATCACTCATTAACAACTTCATGCACTTCAAAAGAATGCCTGCAGATATAGTTCCCTCCTTCAATAATCCACTCACTGACTTGATAAAAAAGGAAGCTTATGGCCCACCCTTCCAATCCCACACAAGGGAACGCGGCTCAACCAAGTACTTATCACACAACACTCTCCTCTATAACGCCTCTTCCTCATTACCAAACCTCAATATCCATTTGGCAAGCATAGCTTTACTTTTGTCTTGAACTCTCCCAATTCTGAGACCACCATTCCAATGATTCCTACAAAGCATAGACTAATCCACCAAATGAATCCTCCTCGTGTCACCTTTGATTCCCCAAAAGAAGTCTCGTTGCATCTTTTCAATAGCCATGGCCACTGCCTTTGGGATCTTGAAAACCGACAAGAAGTAAGTCGGCAAGTTAGCCAGCAAAGATTTTATAAGAACAAGCCTGCCCGCTTTAGAAATGAAACGCAGTTTCCACGGGGCAAGTCTCGCACGAACTTTTTCAAGCATCGGCTCCCATAACCTAATTGATTTTGGGTTCCCTCCCAATGGCAAACCCAAAAACATGATAGACAAGGACGCCGTTTTGCATCTCAACAGCTCAGCCCACCTATCTACCGACCTAGACCTTTTTCCCACTTTAACCACACAAGACATATGGAAATTGATTTTAAGCCCTGACCTAATTTCAAAGCACCTCAGAATTCTTCTCACATTTAGGACCGACTGCTCATTAGAGTCAACGAATAACATTGTGTCATCCGCAATTGCAAATGTGTGAGATGAGCCCCGTTCCTTCCAAAGACTTTACCTTTATACAAGCTTAGACCTCTGGCTTTGAGGAGCATTCTATTCAAGGATGATACAATTTCGTAATATTTGACCGATTAAAGTTAGCTTCAATGGTCGACCATTTGGTCAAATATACCTATTCATATTTAAGTAAAAATGTAATCTTGTGTTTCTCTTTATTATTATTATTATTATTTTTGTATACTTTTATCCTTGCACATTGAGTTCATGTGAAAGATAGATAGGTCTCGTTTGTGATAACTTTTACTTTTGATTTTTGACCATAAAAAAAGAAGAGAAGTAATAGCACGAGTTTTTCCGTTAGTGTTTGGATAATGTATTTCAGAAGAACTTTTATTTATAGAAGAACTTTTGTAACCGTTTGGATGAAAGATTTTAACTTCTCTCGATTGGAATATATCCCATAATGCCCTCATTAGAATAATACTAATTTCTTTTTTTTAAATAAACTCAATAAACGAAAACCTAATAACACTAAAATGATAAATGTATTTTTTTCAAATAAAAATGATAGAAATAATTAATAAAAATAAAACAATTACAAGTCAATTAATAAAAATAGGGTCAAGTTAAATCAACTTAAATTTGTGTCTTTAAATTTTTACTTCAATATTTCAACCATTCATATGCTCTTAATCTAATGGTTGAGATTTGAATACATTTAGAACTTTTAGATAAAAAGCACATGGGTGATTGAGATATTAATATCAAAATTTTAAGTTCAAATTTTAAGTTCAAATTTTAAGTTGTTTTAGCCTAACCCATAAAAATAATAAAACAACCAAGCAAATATGATGTACCTAAAATATTTGCTCGATCACAACAAAATCTAAATATTTGCTCTTAGCAAAACAAGCTGCTGCCATCCAACCCACCCAGATCGATCACCCACACAGATCTACCACACACCAAGACAAATGGAGGCCATCAAAGCAACACCCACCCACCCAGATCATCCACACATCAGAGCTGCCATTGAATAAGCTCTAAAGTCTCACCACTTTCAATTTTTTTTCTTTTCATTTTCTTTCATTTTTTCCCCTTGCGATCTGTCACTAACTCTTTTATCATATCAAATTCTCTAATTTTGATACATCTCCCTCTCAAATCTTAGTGAACCCATCACCATCGAATCCTCTCTTTGCTTATTTATTTTATCAATTTCTTGTTTTATCATGTAGTTTTGTTAAATCTACCCTGGATTTGATTGATTTTTGTGTTTATTTGAATGTTCGTAAAAAAAAATTCTGAAGGAGATCAATGGGTTCTAGAACCTGGTCTCTGAGAAGGTGAGAACGAAGAATTTAAATGAAAGTTCTGATTGCTTTTTTTTTTGATGGAAGCTCTTCCAAGAGAGCCATAAAATGTGATTTCTCTAGAAAGAGCTTTCAAAAATTGGAAGCACTTGGACGTGGTCATCCAAACACTACTGGAAGCTGCTTTTGGTTCTTAAAAGAGCTTATGACTCCTTTATAATGCTCTTATTTACTTAAGCACGAATCAATTCCAAAGACTGGCCATCCACCACACAATGATATTAAAAAAAATAAAAATCTCAAACGGTTAGGTCCCACTCAAAAATTCAAAAGCTCTACATTTTTAAATGGTTTTGACAGACAATCATGTGCCTTCGTATTTAGTGTGATGTGAACCATCATCACACACTTGCATTATTTGATGAGAGTTTGATGAGAGTTTGAACCGATGATCAGCTAGCATTTCTTTTACCAGGCTGTTTAAAGGACCCTAACTCTTTTGCTTTTCATTTTCTGGCCCTACAGGGAAACCCCAATGCCAATGTGTACCTTTAATTGGATTTGTCATTTGTGGTGGATTTTGATGGAATTAATTGTGGATTTGATTTGCTTGCAAAGTACGTAAATACTAAATACACATGCATGACTTTTAAGCATACTGATAAGATATAAGTAGGTAAATATTAAATACACATGTATGACTTTTAAGCAAACTGATAATATACAAGTCTTATCTTCTGATCTTCTCTATCTATCTCCATGTGCCTGCCCAGTGCCCACTATCTTTTTCCGTCATCATCACTTGCAAGTTGCAAGTCTTAAACAACACATCACTATCGATCAATCTCCGACGGACCGACACAAATTTAAATGAGTGTAAACAAATTTAGTCGGTGTAAACATTGACTTAAGGCGTTGGCTATGGTGCAAATGATTATGTGGTTTGTACCATACAAACCAATAAAAAGACAACAAAACAAATGATTAAATAAAAAAAAAAACTAATTGCTTGACAGCCACATAAAACAACTGGTTTCAACCGGTTGCTGCAATTTATATAATTTTTTAATATGATTATATTATATTACATAATAATTAATAAAAATAATCATTTTTTATAAAAATAATTATTGAAAAAAAATCATTTAAAATATATGAAAATTATAAATTTTATTATTTAAAATAAATAAAATAAAATAAAAACTTTGAAAATTTGAATTTCAAAAACGAGTTTAAGGTAGGCCGAACGAGTTTAACGTTGAGATGAACGTTAAACTCGTTCAGTGAACAAGTCAACATAAATTTCCATGAACATGTTCAACATAGGATGAACGTTAAAACGTAGGTTGAACAAGTTAAAGTAAATCTTCATGAACAAGTTTAACGTTCATCCAAACATTAAACTCGTTCAGTGAACAAGTCAACGTAAATCTTCATGAACAAGTTCAACGTAGGTTGAACGAGTCTAACGTTCATCTGAATGTTAAACTTGTTTAATGAACAAGTCAACGTAAATCTTCATGAACAAATTCAACGTAGGTTGAACGAGTTTAACGTTTATCTAATAATGTTGAACTTGTTCAATGAACAAGTTCAACGTAGGTTGAACAAGTCAATGTAAATCTACATGAACAAGTTCAACGTAGGTTGAACAAGTTTAACGTAGGTTGAACAAGTTTAACGTTTATCTGAACGTTAAACTTGTTTAGTGAACAAGTCAACGTAAATCTTAATGACCGGGTTTAACATTCATATTAACGTTAAACTTGTTCGGTGAACAAGTCAACGTAAATCTTCATGAATGAGTTTAACGTAGTTTGAATGAGTTTAACGTTCATCTCAACGTTAAACTTGTTCGGCTCGTTCGGAGAACAAGTCAAAGTAAACCTTCATGAATGAGTTTAATGTTCATTGCAACGTTAAACTTGTTCTATGAACAAATTAACGTAAACCTTCATGAATAAGTTCAACATAGATTGATCGAGTTTAACGTTAGTATCATCGTTAAACTTGTTCGGTGAACAAGTCTACGTAAATTTTAATGAACAAGTTCAACGTGTGGATTGAACAAGTTTAACGTTAATTTGACTGTTAAACATGTTCGATGAACAAGTTAACGTAAACCTTTATAAACAAGTTCAACATAGGTTAAATGAGTTTAACGTTCATATTAACGTTAAACTTGTTCGGTGAACAAGTCGACATAAATTTTCATGAATAAGTTTAACGTAGTTTGAATGAGTTTAACGTTCATCTCAACGTTAAACTTGTTCAGTGAACAAATTAACGTAAACCGTTATGAACAAATTCAGCATAGGTTGAACAATTTTAACGTTCCTCTCAACGTTAAACTTTTTCGATATGCAAGTCAACGTAAACATTCATGAACAAGTTCAATGTAGGTTGTACGAGTTTAAAGTTCATCTCAACATTAAATTTGTTCAGTGAACAAGTTAACGTAAACCTTTGTGAACAAGTTCAACGTAGGTTGAAGAAGTTTAACGTTCATATAAATATTAAACTTGTTCAGTGAACAAGTCAACATAAATCTTCATGAACAAGTTCAACGTATGTTGAACAAGTTTAACATTCGTCTTAACGTTGAGTGAACAAGTCAACGTATACCTTCATAAACAAGTTCAATGTACGTTAAACTTGTTTAGTGAATTAGTTAACGAATACCATCATGAACAACTTTATTCCTCATGTCTGTAATTGTTGGCATAAATTATTAAATGAAAGTATCATTATTCATTCATTTTGTTCTAAACTAATTTTTTTAATAATATTATTCCGAGCATGATTTATTTTATGTTATTTTGTTTTGAACTATTGATATATTCCAGGATTGTGAAACAAGGACATGACTTTACGATATAAGTGTAACGTTTCTTTCGTTGTTAAGATTGTTCAGTAAACAAATCAGAATAAATCTTTATGAACCGGTTCTTATTGTATATTAAATTACTAGAGAAGATCTTTGGTATATCCAATGCATGATGCATCCCTAGTGTGATCACTGTATAATTATATTATAATCAAAATTTTATATTTTCATGTAATGAAATTATTATCATTCATCCAAAAATTTCAAATCAAAATCAAAAATATTTATAGATGTCTATAATTATAATTCATATTATCAACTAAATTATTTATAGAATTCATATAATTGACTACTTTTTTTGCCACTTGTACATTTGTTAGTGTTAATTAGTTTCTATTTTTTTTTTCAGATGACATCATTATAAGTAACATCAAGCAGAACCCATAATGCAACTACCCTCCCACTGTAGGAAATGTATCTATGGTAATAAGTGTTAGGTCAATAACATGGATAAGGAAATGAATTGATGTATAAAATTATTACAAAATCCAGCTCCTTATCTTAATATATTATGCATATCTTCAATGAGATTACGAAGTAGACATATAACGACAAAGAACCACGATAAATTCAATCATGTACAAGGCAAGCATAAACACTAGTTCTAGTTTCCATTTGGCAAATAACTAGTGCAAATAACATCTGTAATCATAAGGGTAGATATGTCTGATGTATATAAATAAGAAACTAAATGCAGTTTATGCTCCATATCTATTACAATAAAAAATAGGTTTGGGTACAAAGACTACAACTTCAAAGATTTTACGTGGAAAACAAGACAAGCCATGTCAAATACGTACGTATATTTATATGTTGAGGGTACTGTATTTGATCACCGCTTTAATCACGTGTGGAATTTACATAGAGTTTACATATATTCCCTCGCCAATAAATGGGTCCTCGAGATGGCCCATGCCTATTACAACTCCGTTTAGGCCCAAACTCAGTACCTCACACAGCCCGGTAATTTGAGAACTTGGAGAGAAAAATATGACTCAAACCCATGATCTCATTCATGAGGACGTGAAAGGTTTAACATTAAGCCATATGATTTTCTGTCACACGACCTGGTTATTGGCAAGTGGAAATTGGACAACTTAATTGGTAGAAATTTGTTTTTTTTTCCTTAAAAAAAGGAATTAGATGGCTGATTTCACATGAATTCCACACAAATATATATGTATGATTCAAATTTAGGTACAAGTTATTATTTATTAAATAAATGTTTTCTAACTATCTTGGAAAAAATTGTTTTTTGGGTATCATTTATACAAATGAATTATTTACTAATTATCAAAAATTAATATAACAAACAAAAGTTACAACGTCTCAATAGTAAGCTCTTGACACCCACATGGACGAGAGTTTTTCAGTTTTTCGTTTCAAACGAATCAAAACATAACTAACTTGAAATTAATCAGTTTGAATTTGGTTGCACTGATGTGTTTAATTATAGGAATGCAGAGGGGTCTTTCCAATATCTATTGGAGGTTTACTAGGAAAAGCAAAGAAAGATAAGAAGATTAACAACACTCAACTCCCAAAGTTGGCTCGACAATTTGATGGGTTGAATTCTTTTGAGACCTTGGTTTCTCATTAACCTTTTTTTTTCTATTACATGTAAGAATGAAGAAGCGTCATGCTCTTTTAAAGAGGATCAAGTATGAAGATACACATTTTTTTAGTCTTCAAAAGTTTGTGAAAATTTTCAATAGATTTTAAAAGATATTGATAAGTTCTGATATCAGTAAAGTCCGACTCATGAAATGTCATTATTGTTAGCAATTTTTTTGAACTTGGATCCTTGATTTATACATGGACTCTCATCTATCTTGATTACTTTTGTGTTTTGCCACATTTTATATTGATGAAAAGAATTGAGTTTTTAGAAAAAAAATCTAAAGAATTCATATTCCAAAATATGTAATTCATGATAAGATGTTTAAGCTACAGGATGTACATACAACCCTCCTTGTGATTTTGCCACTTCCACATCTCAAAATTTTATCAGACGATAAGATCATAATAGAAATGCATGGTGTATCTCGTTACATGCAAGAGATTTGTTAATCTAGGACAACATAGAATAGAGGAGTAGTACTTCACTGGCAGTCAGCTGGCCATTACCTCCTCTTGATTCCGCTGATTAAATAGAAGAGATGATGGTTATTACATCACTCTAGTCTCTAGTGCTAGTGTGTTATGGATTGTTCAGCACTAGCGTTTTATGGATTAATTAAGAACTGGAGTGCTGAACAATTAAACAATCCAGTTATGAACAATTAAACACATCTATTTTGTATTAAAAACACCTCGTTGATTAATGTTTCTTGATTCCAATTATTCCTTTTTATCTTAAAATATCGGTCATAATCGACATTTTCCATCAGCACAATTAAAACAACTTGGGTTCAATAAATTAAACACACCATGTTTCATCGATTAAACACAATAGTTCATACCAATTAAACACACCTACTTCGAACCAAGACTCCTATTTTGAACCCAATTAAACACATATATTTCCTACCCGATTAAACATAACAGAATTGTCCAATTAAACACACACTTATTTCCAACTTGATTAAACACACCAAAACTCCCCGATTAAACACACACACATATTTCCTACCCAATTAAACACACAAGTACTATTCGATTAAACACACCAGTACTACCCATTTAAACACTCACCTAATTCGAACCCAATTAAATACATCATTGCTACCAAATTAAATACACACTTATTTCCTTCCTGATTAAACATACACAGTATTAACCAATTAAACACACGTGCTATTCATACAACACAAAATGGATTGAGCAACACAAATGATATTCATATCGGTAACTTTTAAGCAACAGAACCCAGAAAATCCATTTGAGGGCAGATTAAATTCCACTAGTAATATTTTTTTTTTGACAATTCAATTTCATGGAAACAATAAAATGGTTGGATATATTAACATCAGAACACTCAATATCTATACAAAATCAAAACTTGGAACATGGAACCACCACAAAATCGTAAGCAAATCATCAATGAATCTGAAACTAAAACCTGAATAAACTATCACATTAATCAATATCAAACACCAGAATGCATCAAACTTTTTGGAAAACAAAAACACCCAGATCAGATATGTGTTTCACTATTAAAAAATGTCAAAAAAAATGCCATTTTTTTTAAACAAACGTAATCTGAAAAATAAAAGAAAACACTGAGAAGAGGCACACAAAAATGACAAACACAAAACATAAAAAAAGAACATATTTTGATTACACTATTACAAGGAAGAAAAGATTACCAGATGACCCAGATCCAAAAATTAGCAAAAAAGTTTGAAACAAAATCTTTAATGTTATTGTTAGGAAGTAAAACTTTAATATTTTCTATATTTAGTAATAGATAATCAGTGTATATTATCTTTCCTATTGTAATACCTAACTTGTAGCTAGACACCCTGTAATGTAGTTTCTTGTTCCTGACTTGTAAGAATGATTTGAATTCTTGCTGTACAAATACACTATTGGATCATTGATAGCGGGGCGACGGATCATATTTCTTAGTCATCTAAATTATTTTTCCGCAAAAATAAAAGTTGCTCGTTACCTCCAGTATTGTTACCCAGCAGAGATAAAGCTAATATTATTGCGAAAGGATCGTTGCCTCTGAATTCTTTCTATTATTTGCATAATGTGCAATGTGTTCCTACTTTCAAAGTTGATTTGATATCAGTTAGTTGTCTGACGAGAGGTCTGAATTGTTCAATAACTTTTTTCCCTTATTGGTGTATTTTGCAGGATCTGGCTACAAAGAGAATGATTGGTTTGGGTAAACAACGTGACAGTCTATATTATTTGACGGCACTTGCGACGAAGAATTCAGTAAACACCTCCTCCTCACCCACAAAACAGCCGACTTGCAATCTTACCATCTCATCCACCGATCTCTGGCATAATCGCTTAGGACATGCATCATCTCCTCGTTTAAGTTTCATTGCCAAGAATTTTTAAAATTTTTCGGTTCAGTCGAATAATGTTTGTCCTGTATGTCCTTTGGCCAAGCAGAGTCGTTTACCTTTCAGTCCTAGTGTAATTTCTTCAATAAAACCTTTTGAAATAATTCATTGTGATATTTGGGGTCGTTACCGACACCCTTCTCTTTCTGGTGCTCATTATTTTCTTACTATTGTATATGATTTTACACGTTTCATATGGATATTTTTAATACGACATAAAGATGAAGCGCAGTCACTTTTAAAAAAAAATTCCGTATTGTTCAAAGTCAATTTGAGTCTCACATAAAAAACTTTTCGAAGTGACAACAGTGGGGAATTTACCTCCCTACGTTCTTTTTTTCAAGATCATGGTGTCATTTTCCAACATTCTTGCGTTTACACGCCTCAACAAAATGGGGTTGTGGAACGTAAACATCGTCACATTTTACAGGTAGCTCGAGCTTTAAAATTTCAAGCTCAACTCCCTACCAAATTTTGGGGGGAGTGTGCTCTTACCGCTGTCCACATAATCAATCGGTTACCCTCTCCAGTTCTTTCTTTTAAAACTCCTTTTGAACTTCTCTACTCAAAACCGCCTTCTTTTTCTCATCTCCGTGTCTTTGGTTGTTTAGCTTATGCTACTAATGTCCGTGTGTCTCACAAATTTGACCATCGTTCCATTCCTTCGATTTTTATTGGCTATTCTGCTGGACAAAAAGCGTACAGATTGTTTGATATGTTGACTAACAAAATTTTCACTAGCCGTGACGTCAAATTTTATGAAACTTTCTTTCCTTATGCATCTGTCAGGCCCATTTCTCCCTCTCTAATAGTGACTGGCCCAATTCCTTTTCTCCTACACCAGATGCTTCTCTGTCAAACACTGTCACGCCTCCTACTTTACCAAATCCCTTCCCTTCGTCTCCTTCCTCTCCTTCGCCAGAGCCACCATCTCCTTCGCCCGCTCCGTCGCCTCATTCGCCCCCTTCATCTCTACCATCTCCTCCACCCACTCGGTCGTCTCCTTCCTTTGCCCTTCCTTTGCCACCATCTCCTTCACCCGCTCCGTCGTCAGAACTCTCGTCGATCCTTCATGTCTTCTCCCATTCTGCCTTCCTAATCGTCTAATCCTGTCTCCGATCCTATTCCCTTTCGTCGCTAAACTGGTCCGCCGGTCAAGCTCAAGGATTTTGTCTGCAACAATGTTTATTTTGACCAATCAATCTCATTATCGCTAGGTCCGACCAAAGGTACTCGTTATCCTCTAGCTAAACATGTCTCGTATCACAGATATATGCCTTAATACAGATCTTTTGTTGCTCAACTCTGTATGATTGCGGAGCCTAGGTCTTATTCGGAGGCCGTTGTTCATCCTGAGTGGTAGGAGGCCATGCGTTCCAAGTTGCCGGCTCTCCAGGCCAACGAGACCTGGACTCTTACTCCACTTCCGGCTGGTAAAACTCCCATTGGCTGCAGATGGGTGGGTCTGTTGAGAGGTACAAAGCACGATTGGTCGCCAAGGGCTTCACTCAATTGGAGGGTATCGATTATCAGGATACGTTTTCTCCTACTGCCAAGATTATTTCAGTTCGCTGCTTGCTCGCTTTAGCCACAGCTCGTGGATTGTCTCTGCATCAAATGAACGTTAACAACGCCTTTCTTCACGGTGATCTGGCTGAGGAAATTTATATGTCTCCGCCGCCAGGGCTTCGGCGACAGGGGGAGGACAACTTGGTATGTCGACTACATAAGTCGCTGTACGGTTTGAAACAAGTATCTCGCCAATGGTTCGCTAAGTTCTCAGCGGCTATTTGCTCTGCTGGTTTCGTACAATCTCGGGCCGATTACTCTCTATTCACCAAAACACAAGGCAAGCTCTTTACTGCTCTTTCAATATATGTTGATGATATTCTAATTACGGGAAATGATCCTGTTAGCATTGCTGCCACTAAAAAATTCCTGCATAGTCATTTTAATCTTAAAGACCTTGGTAATCTGAAATACTTTCTTGGTATTGAAGTTTCTGCTTCTAAGAAATGGATTTTTATCTCCCAACGCAAATATGCATTAGAAATCATTGAGAATGTAGGTTTGTTAGGTGCAGCCCTAATTGATACTCCTATAGAACGAGGCTTGAAATTATCAGACAAGAGTGATTTGCTTAAAGATCCGAGCAGGTATAGAAGATTGGTTGGTAGATTAATTTACTTGACTGTTTCGAGGCCAGATATAACATATGCAGTACATGTCTTGCGTAGATTTATGCATCAACCCCAAAAATTTCATATGGAGGTAGCTCTTCGGGTTGTCCGATATTTGAAAGGTGCACCTGGACAAGGCTTATTTTTCTCTTCGAATAGTGATTTCAGGTTAAGGGCTTACTGTGACTCGGATTGGGCAAGTTTTCCACTCACTAGGAGGTCCACCACAGGTTATTGTGTCTTTCTTGAACCTTTATTGATATCCTGGAGGTCAAAGCGACAGAAAACAGTTTCTCTTTCTTCTGTCGAGGCAGAATATCGTGCAATGACAGGAGCCTGCTGTGAGTTGACGTGGCTACGTTATCTATTGAGGGACTTGGGACTAACATATCATGAATCTGCTATGTTATTTTGTGACAACAAGGCTGCTTTACACATTGCAGCCAACCTAGTTTTTAATGAGCGAACTAGACACATTGAGATGGATTGCCGTTACATTAGAGACAAGATCCAAGATGGTTCAGTGATTACAAGATATGTAGGTTCTGCACACCAGCTAGCAGACATCTTGACCAAGCCTTTGGGCAAGGAGAATTTTGTTCCTATGATTCGCAAGTTGGGAGTGCAGGATATCCACTCTCCAACTTGAGGGGGAGTGTTAGGAAGTTAAACTTTAATATTTTCTATATTTAGTAATATATAATCGGTGTATATTATCTTTCCTATTGTAATACCTAACTTGTAGCTAGACACCCTGTAATGTAGTTTCTTGTTCCTGACTTGTAGGAATGATTTGAATTCTTGTTGTACAAATACACGATCTGACATCAATAATATTCATTCTAGCAAAATATATCTCTCTTTCATCTTTTCAGTTATTTGTATCTATTCATGCTGCATAAATGGTATCTAAAGCAATATCTGTATTTGAAGAATCCTAAACCTAACATGACGCCGCTGCTCGCCTCTCCTCACGCTGCCACCGCTCGCCTCTCAGATCGGGGTTGTGGTCGATTAGTGAAATCTCGATCTTTCTCTCTTCGAATTCATAACTAGTGTTTATCTCTTCTCTCTCTCTCTTTCACATATTCCTTTTCTTTCTTTCTTTTTTGGTACTGGATTTCTTTTCTTTTGTTTGTTAATTTCTTTAGTTTTTTTAAATTCTTCATTTTGATTATCTATTCTTTTTCATTTATTTTGTTTTGTTTTTTAATTCATTTTGAATGAAGGAAATTTTATCTCAATAGTGGATATTTTGGTAGAAATAATAAAAATAATAATATTGGGTAAAAACAATAAACCCACTAATTTTATAGTTACTTTTAAATTTGACCCATATATATATATATATATATATAGGTTTTTTATCCTCTGTGCATAATGATATAAAATATATCAGTACATTGCATGTAGACTATATATTATGTATAAACACTGACAAGTATATACAGACTGGGTTAAAGCAATTGAATCTAATGGTCCACATGCAACACATTGATAAATATTTATCGGTACGTATTGAGGTGAAAATTTTCATATATCTATTAATCGATAGCCTTACTTATAATTTTTGGAAGGGCTAAACACACTCAAGAAGACTTCTCTCAGCAACTGTTAGGTAGTGAGAGGAATAACAAAATAAAATGGTGAAAACAAAAGACAATATTTGGGGGAATTCGCTTGACATTTCATTCAACATAAACAAGCCTTTATATAGACAATTACAGAAAACTAATGACCAATAAATAAAGACCCATGACTACCACTAACTTTAACATGACCCAATAATAGTTACTTGCCCATAAATTAATCACGCCATTAACTAAAAAAGAGCACCCTAACCCAACATTCCAACTACACCAATAAACTAGCAAGTGGAGATACCTTATTTAACTCAATCTAAAGACTCATGTGATGCTAAACTCTAGCACCACTAACACATACTCTCTGCATTAATTTTAACACACCTCCTTAATGCAGAAATTTACAACACCAAGCATGTCTCTGAAATACACAAAATTTTCAAAACCCAAAGGCTTTGTAAATATGTGTGCAAGTTGCTCGTCAGTGCTGCAATAAGACATCTTGATGCTTCCTTTGTCCACAATTTCTCTGATAAAGTGATGACGTGTCTGTATGTGTCTAGTACGACTGTGGAATACTGAATTTCTTGTCATTGCAATTGTGGACTGATTGTCACAATGGACAACTGTTGGAACCTTTTGATACTGCTTCACATCTTCTAGAATTCTCCTCAACCAAACAGCTTGGCACGCTGCTGAAGTTGCTGCCATATACTCAGCTTCTGAAGATGACAATGCAGTTGATGGTTGTTTTTAGAACTCCAACCGATGGCACCTGAACCAAGGTTAAAAATGTAACCTGTAGTGCTTCTGCGATCATCAACTGAACCTTCCCAGTCACTGTCAGAATAACCACACAACTGAAAATCATCAACATTATTAGTGTACCAGATACCATAGGAACTTGTCCCCTTCAAATATCTCAGCACCCTTTTGGCAGCTCCATAATGAAGTTTACCTGGATTTTGCATGAATCTTGACAAAAATCTTGTTGCAAACATAATATCAAGACGGCTATTTGTCAGATACAACATACTTCCAATTAAACTTCTATATAATTGACCATCAATTCTTTCCTCCCCGTCATTCAAGCTGAATTTGTGATTGGTATTCATAGGAAATTTTACAGGAGTGCAATCTTTCATTTTAAATTTCTCAAGAAGGTCATTGATATATTTTTCTTGAGAAATAAAATTCCTACATCACTCTGCTTCACCTCCAATCCAAGAAAATAATTCATCAAACCAAGATTAATCATCTCAAATTCATCAATCATAAAATTCTTAAATTCAGCAATTAAAGCAGCACTATTACCAGTGTAAATAAGATCATCTACATAGAGACACACAATAAGTACCTTATAATTGCCCCTCAATTTGACATACAGTGTAGGTTCACTTTCACTCCTGTGAAATCCATGAAGCTTGAAGTGGCCATTAATCCGATCATACCACGCCCTCGGTGCCTGCTTCAAGTCATAAAGAGCTTTCTTTAATTTGTACACCTTATTTTCTTCACCTGCAATTTGATAACCTTGCGGCTGCTGGACATAAAATTCCTCATCCAAAACACCATTTAAAAAAGCAGATTTGACATCAAACTGATAAACACAGCATTTGTTATGTGCAGCTAGAGCTAAAACAGTTCTAATAGTATCAAATCTTGCAACAGGAGCGAAAGTTTCTTCAAAATCAATACTTTCTCGCTGCATATACCTCTTTGCCACTAACCTGGCCTTGTATTTCTGAATTGAACCGTCAGATCTATATTGAGTCTTATAGACCCACTTCAGCCTAACAACTTCTTTGTTGTCCGGTAAATAAACGAGCTCCCATGTTTTATTTTACTCATATAGTGGATTTGAGGATCGTGTGTGGCTAGGAGGATAGCCCGTGGTTTTTCCCTTTGTTTAAGGGTTTCCACGTAAAAATCAAGTGTTATTTATTATTCCGCACTTTACACTTGATTTTGTATGTTTGATTTAATTGGGTTATTTGTTTAATATTGACTAATCGAAAATTTGGTAATAATCGATTAACAACCCATTCACCCCCCCTGTTGTAGACACACGTTAAGAGTGTATTTTCAAATTAAAAACATTAATTTTTTAAGGATATCCATTAATAGAGACAAGAAAAGCTTTAAATATCCAAAATTTTAAGGTAAAGATGATGGTGAGAGAAACTTCAAGGTTCCCAACACTCTTTAGATATTTAGAGCTTATCTTGTCTCTATTAATGGATATTCTTAAAAAAATTAATTTTTTTAATTTTTTAATTTATTTTTTAAACTATTTATTTATTTCATTTTTTAATTATTTATTTATTTAATTTTTTAAACTATCTGTTTATTTAATTTTTTAAAACTATTTATTTATTTAATATGTTTTAACTATTTATTTATTTAATGAATCATATCTTTTATTTAATTTTTTTTATTTTATTAAAGTTTATAAAGTGTTTGTTTAAAAGGTAAAATAAAATAAAGTATAAAATAATATAATTAGGGGCTTTTTAGGTATTTGTAAAGTCAAATTTAAGTTTCGGGGGTGTTAGTGTATAATAAAGAAACTTATCCATCTAAGTGCAACTTGCCCAAACCTCAAGGGGTTCAATGCAATTTACCCATCTTTTTGTAAGTTTCTCATATTTTGATTAGCTTATTTCGTTGACAAACCACATTAAGGATTATTTTTGTAAGGGTAAATTAGGTCTCTTGGGTGTGATCAAGCTTCAAGGACATCATCTCTCTCAAGAGCATTTCAAAGGTATCTTACTTGTTTAACTTTCTTTGAAGAGATCTAGTTGCACACACTCACTTGCATACATTATGTTCTTATTTTCATGTAATTGAATGATGCATTGTATGCCACTTTTCACACTCCACACCTGCACTTTTTGCACATCACTTAGTGTGTTGAGTTTGCCCCGAAAAGAGAATTTCTTCTCTTACCGGGCCTAGACCGCTTGGCAAGACATGCTTGCACCGCGGCATACAGAGCGGTATACCTCAGTAGGGTCATGCTTCCTGTACCGCTTCTTGTACACTTGCACGCATAGCGATCCAAGTCGCGGTGTTGTCTAGTAGGTCACTGTTGCCCATACCGCTGCTTGTGCACCTACATGCACAGCGCCCTACACCGCATTGTTGTCCAGATGGTGCACTGCTGTGTGTACCGCGGTCTGGACACTTGCCTGCGACGCGGTCCATCAAGCGGTATTGACTGGTTTTTGTGCCCTAAGTTCAAAACGACGCAGTTTTGACTAGGGCTCCCATATATATATTCTCTCTTCTTCCTTGCTCGTTTTTGGTGAGTTCAAGAAGCCATTTTTGAGAGGCCAAGCTTCCCTTAGAGAGAGAAACTCCCAAGAACTCATCTTTACTCAACCAAACATAAATTCATGTGCATCTAACATCTTACAAGCATCATCTAATCATGGATTCTTCTTGTTTTCATTGACTAGGTAACTTGAACATGCCATAAATCTCATTGTATTTATTTATGTTCTTGTTTGCCTAGGGTTAGCTCTTTTATATGATTTTATTGCATATCCTTATGTTTATTGGCATTTATAACATGTTTGAGTTGTTGTTTGTTAGTTGATAGCTTTGTTCATTGATAGCTAGCATTTAGGACGATTTTACCTTTCTAGCTAAATTTTTATGCATTTGCATTTAGATATCAATATCTAGGATTTGCATTTATTGACATCTTTAAATCCCTAGATAAGCTCTTGGTGTAGCCTAGCATTAATTGCATGATAGAATATTGTCACATATTCACATAGGTTGTTTTATCTCTTCATTGATTGTTAAGTTTTCTGACTAAGTGGGTTAGTGCACAAGCTTGTGGTCTAGAATCACTATTAAAGGCCCGCTGGGTATAGTGAAAGGGTTAGTGACCAAGTAGGTGTGACTTGAGGTCAACCTAGGTTGTAAACTTTCGTTCAAATAGTGGATTTGAGGACCGTATGTGGCTAGAAGGATAGCCCGTGAGTTTTACCAACTTGGAGGGTTTCTCACGTAAATCAATCATTGTGTTTTTATTGTTTTCCGCATATTTATATTGGATTGATTGATTGCTGATATGTGGTAGGACTATTAAAATTGATTAAGTCGAAAAGTTGGTAATAAATCAACTAAAACCTATGCACCCCCCCCCCCCCCCCCCCCCCCCCCCCCCCCCCCCCTCTAGGTTGTATTAGACACACTTTGTGTATTTTCACTTTTAATTGTGTAATTAATTTATTTTTTTTCATCTTATTTTTCTGTTGATAAATATTATTTATAATTTATAAATATTAGATAGGTTGCTTTCATCGGTTCAATTATCAACAAAAAGTTCTAGTATATTGAAGATTTTGTGAAGTGTTGATATTATTCTTTCTGGTTAAGATTAGGGGTGGTGGATCAGTTCACTTAGGGGTGGTGGATCAGTTCACTTTTGGAGTGAACCGATCAAAAACCGATAATGTTCAGTTTTTGAAAAAGTGAACCGATCCGATCAACTTAACAATTATGAACCGATCAAAAACTGATTAAATTTGACCGGTTCGGTTCGATTCTGTTTTTTCGGTTTTTGGCCAATTGGACCAAATTCTTGGGTTTTAATTATTATACATATTTTCATATTTTAATCATTTTGGACCTTGGACCAAATTCAATTATGGGTATGAACAAATTGAAAATACTAGTTTAAAATAATATTCATAAAAAAAAACTAATAAAAAAATATGATGTGGCACACTTTCATAGTTTTATAGTTTCATGGACTATTAAACATTAAAACTAAGGTTTTATATATATATATATATATATATATATATATATATATATATAAGTTGGATATCGGTTTGGTTTTCCGGTTTGGGATAACGAACCGAAAAAAAAACCGATCCAATCGGTTTTCAAAAAAATGAACCGAACCGAACCGGTCAACATAAGAAAACCGAAAAAAAACCGATTGAATCGGTTTGGTTCATCGGTTCGATTCGGTTTATTGGTTTTTTGCCCACCCCTAGTTACGATTCTTGTTGCTGATGAGTTGCATTGGTTCAATTGTTCTTCGATATGTGCTTTATATATAATCTCTAAGAAAGAAAAACAAAACTTGAAATTTTTTATATAATTTTAATAAGTTCAATAAAATTTTAATGAATTTAATGAATTTTAATATGAAATTTTGTAAGTAGATAATAGGTTCAATAAAGTTTATATGTAAACCAAATTTGAAAATTTATCGCACACTAAAACTAAAAAAGGCAAAAAATTGGAAATATATATATAAAAAATAGTTATAGTGTATAAGCACGAATTAATTTCAAAGATCACCAATCCACCACGCAATGATATTCAAAAAAAATATCCCAGACGGTTAGGTCCTAGTCAAAAATTCAAAAGATTCTTCTCTACATGTTATATGGTTTTGGCAGACAATCATGTGCCTTCGTATTTAGTGTGATGTGACCCATCATTACACACTTGCATTATTTGATGATCGTAGTAGGAATTTTAAAATTATCCATTAATTCTGGGATCCGTAGGGACCCACCCTATTAATGACAGGTTTAATTGTACTGTTTAAATTATGGTATGGGGTCGATATTTTTTTAGTTCAATTGCACAAATATCCCCTAAATGTATATGAAATTGCACTCATATGCAACTTTTCCGTTTATTACACAAACATCCCCTGTAAAGCGTTGACTAAAAGTTGACCAAAATGGAATGATCAATTTACCCTTACACGAAATTATCAATTATGGTCCCTCTATTTTCTATAATAGCAGGTCAACCACTTAAAACCTTTGACATTTAATTAAAAAAATAAGCTGACTTCAACAAGTATTGAACCTCCAACTAAGCTATTATTTTGTCAACTAAACTTTAAAATATAATTATATAACTATATACATATACATATATTTACATATATATATATATATAAATACATATACATGTATACATTATATAACTAGATATATATATTTAAATCAATACAATTTTATCGATGTGTTTGAGTAGCTCAGGTGGTTAAGGCATATGGTTTCTAATTACAAGTTAGAGGTTCAATACTTTTGAAGGCAACTTATTTTTTTAATTAAATGTCAAAGGTTTTAAGTGGTTGACCTGCTATTATAGATAATAGAGGGACCATAATTGATAATTTCGTATAAGGGTAAATTGGTCATTCCATTTTGGTCAACTCTTTACAGAGGATGTTTGTGCAATAACTGAAAATGTTGCATATGAGTGCAATTTCATCTAAACTTAGAGGATGTTTGTGCAATTAAGCCTATTTTTTTCAATCCCCGATTTAGTTTCGGTACGATTACGGAATTTCAAGTCTCCGGCCCGCCCCATCCCCATACCCCGTTATCAATATATATATATATATATATATATATATATATATATATATATACACATACACATATTATATTTGAAGTACGTAATTAGTATTGGAATTAACATTAAAAAATTAGTACAGAGACAACCGTTTTCAGAAAACATAATTTTCCTTCGTATTTTTCCCTCATACTAACATAATTTTCCATCTCTTTTTTATCCATTTTTCCTCTCCATTGAAACATTAGGACACTACTCTATTCCATATAATTATATATAATATACCCACACACAGTTATTTAATATTATTCAATAATATTTATACGATCTTTATCAAAAATTCATTAAAAAATATATTAATAGGATGTGGATGATACGAGGTATAAAACCAATTTCTAATAGAGAATTCTTGTACCCGCACTGTTTATTTTAAGATCGATATTTCTCGAGGATGGTATTTCTCGACCAATTGGTATCGGGGATGGTGATGAAAAACCTATCTCCAACCCCTACCATCGATATCCCTAGATGAGAGTTTGAATTGATGATCAGCTAGCATTTCCTTAATTACCAGGCTGTGTAGGAGTACGACACTAAGACCCCGTCTCATCTGTAGCTTTCTCTTTTAATTTGCTTTTTTATTTTCTGGCACTTTGGGTGGAATTATTATTGTGCGTAACCCCAATGCCAACGTGTATCCTTAATTGGATTTGTCGTTTGTGCCTTTGTGGTGGATTTTGATGGAATTAATTGTGGGTTTGATTTGCTTACAAAGTAGGTAAATACTAAATACACATGCCTGACTTTTAAGCATGCTGATAAGATATAAGTAGGTAAATACTAAATGCATATGCATGACTTTTAAGCAATCTATCTGCCTGTCTCCATGTGCCTCCCCAGTGCACTATCTTTTTCCATCATCGTTACTTGCAAGTTGCAAGTCTTAAACAACACATCTCTCTCGATCAATCTCCGACACAAATTCAATAATAATCTTCTTCACTCGACGATAAGATAACGATGCATGAGCATGACGAATATGCTTTATTGCTCTGAAAAAGCAATAAAGCAAAAAATTGAGTTTAACGATATGGTATCAGATTTTTAGAACTTGCTTGTGCCTCCCGACATGTGTTTGTCAAATTAAGCTTTATTTGTATAAACATATATATGTAAAGTAGTGTTGGTAAAATAGGAAGCCTGGCCCGAGGCGTGCTGGGCTTCTAACAGGCCGATCTGTATATATGTATTTTTTTTAAATTTTTTTATTTAAATTACAGTGGATGGGAATCAAACTAGGCTCTCGAGGAAGAGGTTGTGTGACTTAATCATTGCAATACAAGTTCAGCTTTGTTTAGTTATATATATTTTAATATATATTGTTTAATAAGTTTTTATTATTTTTATTTTTGACTTGTTTTTTATATTTTTTTTTAGTGTTCAAACCGGTAACAACAAAAATAAAAATAAAAAATTAAATAATATATGGATACGGATATTGCCACTCCTAAAGCTAATTAGTATACCAATGTCTAAAATTTAAAAAATAAATATTACTAAAAACACTTATCATAATGTTAGTAGTGCCTTTAGTGAAATGAATATATTCATATTAATACATTTTATTTATAAACCTTTTTAAATTATTAATACACTAAATTAAAAAACAAATCATAAATATATATATTAAAATATTCATAGCATAGCAATGCTAAACTTGTATTGAAATGGTTTATCCATTAAATTTCCTTAATCAGAACCCTGGTTCAACTGCAAACACTAAATGCTTTTAAAAAAATTAAAATATTTGAACAGGCCGTATAGGGGCAAGACCTGGTCTATGCCCCCTAATAGGCTTGGGCCCTGACACTGATTTGGGTCAGGCCGTACAGGCCCTGCCCGACCCGTTTTTACACCATTGGGGCAAAAAGATCAATTTTGAATTTTTTTTTTCTTTATTTTATATATTCATACACTTGAAAAAACACGAATTCAGTTTTAAGTTCAAAAACTGTATAATCATATCTGAATTAAAACCAATAAGTGGAGTCAAGAAATCAAATTGTCATATCCAATAATTGGAGTCAAGAAATCAAATTGATTATTTAAACTAAAACAAGTGGACAACAAAATAAAAAACAGCAGATTAAGAATATAAACTTAGTTGTATCTTAGTAATTTATCAGATAATCAAGCAAAATCTACAACAGAAAATATGAAGTAGAGAAGAGAAGATACCTTATACTGATCCTAGTAAAGGATCGCGTAATCAAGGAAAACCATAAACTAAAAAAATGAATCGATGAAGAGGAGCTTTTTTTTATTCTTCTTTTTTTCTATTTTTGTAGAAGATAAAGGATGCAATTTTTTTTTGTCATAAATTAATATATGACAGTTATGAATCCAGAATATAAACTTAGGGGTCGTTTGTTTTTTTGTCTGAAGACTGAACAGTCCTGAATTTTTCTGAAGACTGAATAGGGACTGAAATCTGAACCTGAATGACATGTTTGTTTTTTTTCTTCTCACATCTGAATGTACTGTCAACATGTTTGTTTTTTAAAAATAAAATTGTCTGAAAATACGTAATTTTACATTTATATCTATACTAATTAAAAGAAGTAATTTAACATGCATAATTCTTTATAACATTTTGTATGTATTTTTTTTTTTTGCAAACAAAGTTCAATTTAACAAATTAAAAAAATTAATCAAAGAATATAATTTTGTATATTTTGCAAACAAAGTTTAAGTTAAATTTATTGTAAAAAAAAAAGTTCAAGTTCAAGTTCAATTTTTATGTTGCCCACGTTTCCAGCGAATATAATTCATGAAACAATTTTTGTTTTTTTTGGTTTCCTGGATCATATGCACCGGAAACCAAATAAAAAAAAGGTTCTTGAATTTTTCATATACAATAATTTTATAATATCTTCAAACCACGAAATCTACTCAATATGATAAACAAATTTATTGAGCCCTATACGAATAGTTAGATAAAAATAAAAAAAGAATTGTTACCGGAATGTGGCAAGAGAGAATTTCAATTGTTCAATCTTTGAAAAATTTCATTATGAGAAGTAATTAGAGTTTTTTTTTCTTTTCTAATACCTGTTTAAATAAGAAATATGTTAAAAGAAATATGTTTATACCATATCAAATTAAGATAAATTTGGAAATATATCTTTTTTTAAAGGATAGACTTGGAAGAGAATATTTTAATTGTAATTCAGTTATTTGGAATTAAGTTAAAAGTCAAGATTTCTTACTTTTTATTTTAAGTTGTTTTTTGATATTTTTTAGTTGTTTGATCACTTAAAAAAACAAACAAAACAACTTAATGAGTTCAATTCAGACCTATTAAGTTTTAAGTGAAAAAAACAAACGACCCCTTAGTGACAAATTAGACAATGGATCAAAATCTTAAAAGTAAAAAAGTAAACCAGAGAAGAGAAGAAGCTTACCGTTAAAGATCTAAGTAATCTGACATAATAGATTTTAATACATTGCATCTACTCAAGTTAGGAAAATTTACATGATAAAAAATTAACACAGTTCTAAAACCCAGTGACTAAAAGTTAATGGTTGTCTAAAACCATAAACTTTTAAAAAAAATATGTATATCAAAATTAGTTTGGGTTTTAAATAAGCTAACATTATTATATAAAAAATTACAAATGGGTCATCACATTTTTGCCCTTTTATGCTTACGAGAAGTTTTCTTTGAGGATTTCCTAGATTGCAACAACATTGAATATATTCTTTGTTTGTCCTTGACTTTCAAATATAGTTGCCCTAATATGAATGAGGAAGTCATTTAGATTACAAAGGGTGGCTTAAATGTTGAAGCTTCCATCATGGTACATACAAATATAATTTTAATTAGAGTGAAATTCATTTCCGTCCCTCTAGTTTGACCTAATAGCCAAACTGGTCCCCTGATTTTCAGTATTGTATTGACATATCCCTCTAGTTACCAAAAATCTGTATTTTGGTCCCTGCCATGAGGGCCGTCCAATTCTATTAGGGTTTTCAAAGATTCCTTCAAAGTTAAAAAGGTAAAAGTGTAAACTTACACCAACTGCTTCTAGAAACATTTTGACAAAGGGCAAAACCGTAAATTGACTTATTAATTAAAGATTAATAATAAAAGGGGTATTATCAGTTTATAATATGATTGTTATTGGTGAAAATTGAAGGGTTGACATGTCAGCATTGTTACCAGAAAATATAGTGATTAGATGTGCCACGTCAACAAAGTCAGACAGAAAAGACCAACCAAAGTTGACCAATAGATGATCTCGAGACATGATCAGGTTTACCCAAATGTTCGGGTGAAGATAACCAGATCGAGGTAACTAAACCGATCGGGTAAATATGGCCCAATCAGATTCAACTAACAGATCGAGTCAAAGAGTTCGGTCGGGGTTGAGTATTCGATCGGGGTAAAAGGGATCTGGTCAGGTTGGATAGCCGGTTGGTTAAGCGACACGTGGAAGATATTAAATTCAGAACAACCACAACTCAAACACGTAGAAGAAAGAGTCTTACTCAAACACAAAACCGTGAAGTACACTTTGATAAGGAAACAAATTTCCTTTTAGATGCTAGTGTCCAAATCCGGCAAGAGATCTAATTGATTTAACATGCAAGATCTACAGAATAGGAAAGAAGATAAAGACGACTCCAATAAGTTAGAGTCCCACTAAACTTCGTCAACTTTCCTTATTTACTTTAAGAATTAGGATTCCGTGCATGTAAAAATAGACCCAAAAATACCATTACAGAGATGTTATGAAAACGTAAGAAAGAGCACAAGAGAGATTGAGTGTGTAATTCTTTTCTACATAGTGAAAACCTTTCCATCGCCGTCTCCAGCAACCATGATTTTTTCTCTCATTGGGTTTTCCACATAAAACCTTGAGTTTTGCACTGTTGTTTTTCTTTCCTAGGGGGAGAGATGGCCGAGATGAAAGAGGTCATAAAGAGTCCAGTCTTCAAGAAGACTGGGGAAGATATGATGGGGGTCGGTTAGAGTACATCCAGGAAGACCATCATGGTAGTCATAGAAGAAGATCCTGATCGGCTTCAATTGATGAAGATGTTCCACCTAGGAGGCGTCGAGTTGACAGCCCTCCGGTTAGGTTCAACCAACGCAATGCTTAGATTACGGGATAAATACCAAGGAATCCTTATAGGATCACCATTCGTTAAAAGTTTGATGAACATGGGGAGCCAGAGGGCGAGCGAGAAGTCTTGCTGCGAAGGCTAAAAGCATTGGAGCGTAGGCAATGCCTGAGTAATCTACTGATCAGCAACTCCGGAAGTCCATTCTTAAACACAATTAGACGAGCTCTTTTCTTGGAGAAGTTGAGGATGTCGCATATGAAACAGTTCAAGGCCAACACCGACCCTATGAGCATGTCAGGAGATACTAGAGCGCAATGGAGCAATATGATTACGACGATGCTTTTATGTGTAGGATGTTCCAACAAACTTTTGGTGATCAGGGATCCAAATGGTTCGATGGCCTCACAAGTGGGTCAATCAGAAAATTTGAAGAGTTAATACCGGCCTTTACCAGACAATTCATAGGAACATGCAGATGAGAAAGTTGGTATCCGTCCTTTCTACCTTAAAACAAATGAATGACGAGAAATTGAAAGATTACCTGAGCAGATTCTCCCAAGAAGTATTAGAAGTTCAAGACCCTAACAATGATGCGGTGGTATAAGCCTTTATCAACAGTCTGTAACACCACTAGCTATCACTTAATCTAAGGCAAAATGGGGCAACCGCTTATGCGCATTTGGTTGATAATGTAGAAGGATACACAATGGCAGAAGATGAACAAATAGCCCACGATAGGGAGTTCATACATGGTTGTTGATTAGAGGAAAACCAGAAGCCTAAAGAAAGTAGTTCAAAAGGTAACCAAAAAGAGGGCCAGAAGAATAACAACTCGGGCAAAACCAAAGTCAATCTCAAAGATGATGACCAAAAAGGCAATAAAGTTTTCAGAAAGTAGTTCACCAATTACACTCCCTTAGCCAAAAACATGAGGAAGTTCTGACTATGATAGAGGATAAGAACTTGTACAAAGAAAAAACCTTGCGAAACAGTCAGCTTTTGCCAAAAGGGACACATCCAAGTACTACCGGTTACACCATGACAATAGTCATGAAACCTCGAAATGTTACCAACTGAGGGACTACATTAAGAAGCCGATCAGAGAAGGACACCTACAAAATATGGTATTGAAAAACAATGGTGACCAACAGACACTCTAAAAGATGACCAGAATAGAAGGAATAGCCCCAAATGAGTGCTGACGAGTGAGCAATCAACACAATCTTTGGAGAGCCCTACACATGAAGAAGCAATAGGGAAAGAATGACAGAAGTCCGTGATGTAATAAATGGTCAGAAGAATTTGGAGGTGAACTCAGTTTGGCCAGACCAGTAAAAGGCCAAAAAATGGTTGGGCCACGATCGTCTTTTCAGAAGTAGATGCACAAGGACTTGAGGTCAAACCAAACGATGCAATTGTAGTATCAGTCTGCATTGTCCACAGAGAAGTGAAGAGAGTATTGATAAACAACGGGAGCTCGACAGATATCCTAAGTGTTGGGGTGTATGATCAGTTGAGACAGCAAAGGAAAGACTTACAACCACTAGCATTCCCACTTAGGGGTTAGGGGGGCAGAAGTAAGATCTTTAGGAACAGTCAAATTACTAGTCGAAATTAGGAACTATCCATGCCAGAAGATAGTGCTCATCGATTTTGTGGTCGTTAATAAAAAAAAATTGCCATATGACACCTTATTGGGAAGACCTTTCCTAAACAAGTTACAGGTTGTAAAAGCAACTTATGCCCTATCAGTCAAATTCCCAACAGAAACTGGGGTATGCATAACGAGGAGCTCACATGAGTGGGTTAAGAAGGCAAACTTCTCTATATACAAAGAGAAGACAGAGTCAGATGTAATGCAGATTGACCTAATGAATAAAAGTGAATGTTTAGAGGTTGATGAAGAAGAAGCACGAGCAGAAACCCCAACCAAGTTTGACTAGGATCCAAGAGAGACATCTTTCGGACATTGGATAGATCAAGAATCAGAGGAGCCAACGATAAATGTTATGCTCAATGATAATAATTCTGACCAAATGGTCAAGTTAGGGGCTCAGTTATCTGACCATGTCCAGAGTGGCCTGACCAGCCTACAGAGGGAATACAAGTACGTGTTTGCGTGGAAACGTGAAGACATGCCCAAAATAAACACGAAAGTGATCTTTAACCATCTGGCGGTCGATCCCGAACACATGCAGTATTTCAAAAGAGACGCATGTTTAACCCGAAACGAAATAAGGCCATTAAGGATGAGGTTGAGAAATTGATGGCCGCGGGATCGATTAGGGAGGTTTAGTACCTAAAGTGGGTTGTCAATGTGGTGTTGATGAAAAAGAAGAATGTATAATGAAGGATTTGTGTGGATTTCACCGACCTAAATAAAGCATACCTGAATGACAGTTTTCCCTTGCCAAGGATAGATCAGTTGGTTGATGCTACTGCTGGGCACGAGCTGCTCAGTTTCATGGATGCCTACTTATGGTATAACCAGATCAGAATGTTCGAACCAGATGAAGAGAAAACCTTTTTTATAACCGACCAAGAGCTCTATTGCTACAAAGCAATGCATTTCAGTTTGAAGAATGCAGGAGCATCTTACCAAAGGTTGGTAAACAATATGTTCGCTCAATAGATCGGCAGGAACATTAAGGTGTGGACGACATGCTGACAAAGAGCACCATAGTTGAGAGGCACGCTTCAAACTTGAGGGAAACGTTTGAAGTGTTAAGGGGGTATAAGATGAAGATTAACCTGAAAAAGTGTGTTTTCGGGGTGCCTTCAGGGAAATTCCTCGGATTTCAGGTCCACCAAAGAGGAATCGAGGTTAACCACTAATATTCCCTTGGATCCCTCCCCGGATATTCTCATGGGTCTCTCACCTGGATCTCACCACTCTCTGATGTTACATAGTGTTTCTTTGACATCACACAAATAACCTAATTACAAAGTTCTATTTATACTAGCTACAGAGAGTTTAAGATAAAAGAAAATCCTACTTCTAAACGTACAAGACTTACTTATTTTACATAAATACTATTTCCTTTTATGACAAGTCTTCTTTTAAAGAGTAAGAGTATTTCGTTTCCTTCAAGCACAAGAACTTCCCAAAAGAACACTTTCCCTTTCCGCTGAAGATTTCCCGTTCCACCCATGTTTATGATTGACTACGATTTTGGTCATGGTTGCGCACCCGTTTCCTAAACCGTTACAAGTCACCTGAAATTACATCGCTCAGAAAACCACGATCCATATGCCAACGTTTGTACCGAGACCGCTGTCGACCGCTGTACCTTGCACATCGCTGTCCACAATGCTCTTCTTCTGGTGTTGGATCGCTGTCCTTACCGCTGTGCAATTGCACAACGCAAGGCAAATCGGTTTTACCTGATCTCATTTTCTTCAGCTGTTTCAGTTCTGCTGGTCTTTAACCTCCCTCAAACAACACCATTCCAATCTTCCAAATGTTTCCCACGTCTCCAAGAAGCTCTACATCAGTTGAGTTTTATTTTGTTAAATTGGGTTCATTCAAGAATATGAGCCAAAACCTAACAATTTGTAGGAGGAAGGGGAAAATGAAAGGTGTTTTTAAGTGTTTTGAGGCAGTACAAATTGGGTGTTGGATATGTTTGAAAATTGTTGCTGAAAACCTTATGAGTTGTAGAGAATTAATTGAAGAGTGGTAGCCATGGTGTAGAGTACATAAATCAAAACATTCTGGAAACATTTCAATAAAATTGGAAAGCAGATAATAAAAACAAATCTGGAATAGTTTATCATCGCCGGCCTTTGATGATCGACGCAGAGTTGTTCCAAGGAAGGAGATCGACATCTCTAATCGGAGGAGATCCAACACAGATCTACTCCAAATAGAGAAGATCTGCATCGGTCTCCTCTAGTTGAAGGAGATTGACGATCTCCTCAGAGGAGACCAATGACTCATCTTCCCATATATTTTTTCTGGGTTAGGTTTTAAACATGGAGTTTAATCTTCTTGAAATCTTTTTCTGGGTTTGGTTTTAGACAAAGAGTTGGATGACTTGGATCCTTTGGTATAATTTTTTTTCTTGAGTTTACTTTAGAAGTTTATTTGTAAAATGTTTTTGTCGTGATTGATGAGAAAATGCAAGGGTTTGATTGAGATGTTTATTGTTAAATGATTTTGTGGTGTTTGTTTGACAAGAAAATACAAGAAATTGGAAGATCCAATTAATTTATTAATTTTTTCTTCAGTTTTTTAGTTTTTTTTTATAAATTGCTTTGATTGACATGAGGTGTACCCATCTTGATACGGTAAAAGATTAAATTTGACGGACATTGACTGACGATTTCGAGTAATTAGTAAAGTTTCATAAAATATGCATTTTTATAGTCATTAGTAAGTGAAATTTAAACGAAAACTTACGAGGAGCATATTTCATTAAAGAATGCGATTTTAACCAAATTCTTTTTCCATAGAACTACTTAAAATAATTATTTTACCTAAGTATAAAATTTGAGGCAATTCAAAAATTTTCGTAAAATATGCATTTTATAAAGGTTAGTATGAAAAATTTGAGCAAAAACTTATGATGCGCATATTTTATTACAGAACACGATTTTAACCAAAAAAAATTTCATAGAACTACATAAAATAATTTATTCTACCTACGTATAAAATTTGGGGCAATTTGAATAATTTCGCAAAAATATGCATTTGTATAGAGGTTAGTAAGGGAAATTTTAACGAAAACTTATAAGGCGCATATTTCATTACAAAATGCAATTTTAACCAATTGTTTTTCATAGAACTATTTCAAATAATTTACTCGACTTACATATAAAATTTTGGGAAATTCAAAAATTTGTGCAAAATATATATTTTTATAGAAATTAGTAAGGGAAATTTGAACGCAAACTTATAAGATGCATGTTTCATTACAAAATGTGATTTTAACCATTTTTTTTTTCATGGAATTACATAAAATAGTTTATTATACATATGTATAAACATTTGTGGCAATTTGAAAATTTTAGCAAAATATGTATTGTTGGTTGTAAAATAGGCAAACAAAAATAATAAAAACCTTGCAAGTGCACAAATCTTAAACGATAACACAATGGGTCGATCCCACGAGAAATGAATTACCTATGAAAGTTTTGAATTTAAAAACACTAATTTAAGACACTCTACGACTCTATAACAACTTAAATAAAACACAACTCACACATGCGATTGGAGGTTTTTGAATTGATTATTAAAAACTAAATATTTAAATTAAACTAAAATTAAGAAACAAAGCATAAAATTTATTTGGAAAAATCAATAAAGAAAAACTAGCTAGAACTTCCTATCCACTATTAAACATTCATCCAATCCATAGACGATGAAGTTAGTAAACAATCAAACATTATGAAGATTGTTAATAGTCAAATTTGGCTAGGGACCAAAGGGAAATTCTCCACCTTCCTAGTCTGAGTCTAGGCCTAAAATTACCCACCGTTGAACCGCGGGTCCCCGGGTCAAGCTAAGAAGCCACCCCGCAGAAACGAGGAAAGATAGTCGAGCCCTGGAAACACCCAAGATGGAGCCCGACACGATCGGATCGAGCTCCTAACACCAAAGCAAGAATTCAGGGAAAGCCAGACACTTGACGATCTAGGCTCCTCGAAGCCCAAGATTACCTCGCTACCTCCTTAAAAGCCCGCCATTCTCTCCAAGCTCAGAGAGAAACCTATTAGGCACCAAGCTCGCACTACAGTATCGCTCCACCTCACCGAAGGAAGGTTCCAACCTATTTGGACAAGTTGGAGGAAGCTCGTCAAAGCCCCGCTGCCACTGAAGAGCACCCACAGAGGGCATCTAAAGCTCCAAGGGACCTGGAAATGTCAAACCAAGCTTCTAGTACCAAGACCATGGCATGAGTCTATTTCGCTCTACGAAACAGTAAATGCCATACTCGACGACCTCTATAAGGAATCACACCATGAAGGTACACGGGATCATATCTCCGATAAACATTGAAACGCTACGTACGTGTAGAACAAGTAATTGAATCTAAAAAGGAAACAAACTTATCTCTACCTAAGATATTCTCGAATCCGTTATTAATCCAAAGTCAATGACTTTTAAATAAAAGATCCCGCCTGATAAGGAGAGAGGGGATTGAGAGAATCATGGGGGAGAGTCACAAATTGAACCTATCTAGACCGTGTATAAAGGGGCTTAATCCTGCCTTCATGTGGGGGAAGAGGGGTGATTATCTACTATTCAACAGGCACGAGACTGCCACCCTATCGTACCCTAGAGAGATTGAGAGATTTTTGTACATTATATGTGATTGATAATAAAGCCATTATATTCACCTTCACCTCGTGTTAGCATTAACTTTTAATATCCATCGCCGTTCGAATAAATTAGGCACCAAAGGTACCTACCCCGGTCACCACCTCCGTGGTAGTGGTCTTGAGGGTGTTAATTGAGATTTCTCACCCCAAGTAAATTTTCCGTTAGCACTTTCTGGCGCCGTCTGTGGAAAATACCCACACCCTGTCAATCAAATCAAGAGTTTACGTTTTTGTTGTTTTAAAGGAATCATGAGGCTCCGCTCCTCCCAAGGACACCTCGAGGCTTCGGAACAACCCTCGGCTGCATCAATGCGAAAGGCCCTAAGAAAGAGGATAAAATTCGGGTACTGCAGCCAAGTTCCGATCCAGACAGCCACTGCGCGGGCCACTGACCCTCCTATGATAAGCCAGGTCACGCTCGACCAACAAGCGGCGGCCCTCGTGGAAAATGTCTGCCTCAGCCTGATCGCTGAGGGCATCGTGGTCCAGCCAGAGAATCCCAACACTCAGAGAGAGTCGAGCCAGCCTGGAATCAGGCAACCCGCTTTTGATCACCTGGGACCTCCTCCTCCTTCAGAGCCAGCCCGTGATAGGACTGGGCCTTAACCTTCGATCCGGGATAGGCTAAGGCTCATGCCCCCAGTCCTTGGAAGACCATCACACTATCAGCTCAGGCGAGTTAAATCTGCAGTAGACGCCCTGACCCGAGAGCAACGAGAGGCTCCTCGCCCGGCGGCTTCAAAGAGGGAAGCCGGGGCCAGAGAGGAGGGTAGCCAGCAAAACCCCTAGGCAGATCCCGCTCATAAAGAAGACCGGGTTGAGGTCGCCAGTTCATCGAAGGGATTCGATAGTGAAGAGTCCGAGGTCGACTAAAAAAAACCAGGGAATAAGCGACTGAGAGATCAGCTGGCAAAGCTACAGAAAGAGATCCGGCAGTTAAAAAGGGGAAAGCATAAGAAAGACAAGAATGATCTTTTGAGTGAGATGAACGCTCCCTTCATCAAAAGGTTCCGGGAAGCAGAGCCCCGTCAAAATTTAAAATACCGACAGATAAGTTCTCCAGAACAGAAGACCCCTTGAGCCACCTGGAAAGCTTCGTCCAGCAAATGGAAGTCCAGAATACCACCAGGGCTGCCATGTGCAGAATGTTCCCCACCACCCTCACCGAATACGTAAAAACTTGGTTCAGGAAGTTGCCAGCTGGTGGCGTGGATTCTTTCACAAAGTTATCGACAAATTTCTGCTCACAGCTCCAATGGGTCAAACCGCGTTCAAAAGATCCCATACATCTTCTGTACGTGGTTCAAGAGCGAGGTGAGACACTCCGGTCATACGTGGAACACTTTTATAAGGAAGTCATTCAGATAGGAGTCTTCGCCGAGAAAGAGACCCTCGCCAACTTCAGGCAGAACCTATAGGCGAGAAATATTTTCCTATCCTTTGCCAAGCGTCCTCTAGAGACCTATCAAGAGGCTTATGATCGGGCTCTTGAGCAGGTCAAATTGACAAACAACTCAAGGTAAAGATAGAGCATGACGATATGAGGACGGCAAAACGCCAGAAAAAGGAAGCTCTCAGGCCTGAGCCCACTCAAAAAAATCAGAACAAACCTCCCAATAGGTCGACATACCAATTCCCCGCTTTTCAGATCAGGCTAGAAAGGTATCCAGCAAGGCGAACCCCTCCACGAGTTTCACCTCCTCCTAGGACTGTAGCCCCCGTAATGTGAGATGAAAAAGGGTATGATTACTACACTCCCTTAAACGCATCCCGGGAAACAATCTACCTCGCTATACGGGACAAGGGGCTACTCCAGAAGCCCGCACCCATGAAAGCCCCAATCGATAGGAGGAACCGGTACAAGTACTGTGACTTCCATGAGGACGTGGGCCACAACACTTTAGAGTGTTATAACTTGCGCAACCAAATTGAGGCCCTGATAATGGGAGGATGTTTGATAAAGTTCTTGTTTCAAGTCAGGGATAATACTCAGACTGGAAGGGAGGTACAAGCTGAGATCCACGAGCATACTGAGAAGAGAAAGGGGGAACAGACTGATTTGATACAGCAAATCCAGGTGATACATACCATCATCGGAGGGCCCACATTGGCTGGCACCTCCAATAATTCCAAAAAAAACCATGCAAGGAAGATTCCCCGTTTAGATGAAGGTCGGGGTATCTTTATGGTCAGCCAAAGCCTGGCTAGACCCTCCCAATCAGCACAGATTATTTTCACCAGGCAGATGTCTTTAACACCGTGCAATCTCATGACGATCCCATAGTGATAAAGATACAACTTGCTAACTGTGTGGTCCACCGCGTGCTCGTTAACACGGGCAGCAGTGTAGATATCCTCTTCAAGGACACCTTGGAAAGACTGAATTTGAAGCAATGGTGTTACAATAGCTGCACAACTCCGCTCTCATTGGGGATTCGATCATACCAGTGGGATCAAAGATCCTCCCAATGATCGTTGGAACCGCACTTCTCCAACAAAACATTATGACGAGCTTCGTTGTGGTTGACACCTCATCGGCCTACAACGCCATACTAGGGAGACCATTCCTATCCTCCTTGAAGGGAGTCTTATCTATCTACCATAATGTCTTAAAATTCCTGGTGGGGACCAAGGTAGGAGAGGTACATGGGGACCAGCAAGCAGCCAGGAAGTTCTACGCAGTGTCTGCCAATCCCACAGCTTTAGCAAAACAATTTGTACAAGTTGCAACAATCCAGGATATGGAAGCACCAAGGATGACCCTGGAAGATATGAAGCCCGCAGATCATCCAGAGAATGAACCCATCATGCTAGATAAGGAAGAACAAAGCAAGGAATGGGCCAGCGGGCAACCCATGGACAAATTAGAGAAGATACCCATCAGAGATGACGATCCCTTTAAGGTTGTCAAGGTGAGAGCTACCCTCGAACCGGAAGTGAAGGAAGGTTTGATCGGGCTTCTCAGAGAATTTAGTGACATCTTTGCTGGGAGTCATGACGAGATGTCCGGGATCCCAATATCATTTGCTGCTCACCGATTAGCAGTAGATCCAACCTTCAAGCCCATCAAGCAGAAAAGGTGTCACTTTAACACCAAAAGAAACACTGCGGTTCAGGAGGAAATGGACAAATTGATTAGAGCAGGTTTCATTAGAGAGGTGCGCTACCCCGAATGGATCGCCAACGTGGTCATGGCCATGAAGGCGAATGAGAAATACCGTATGTGCATCAACTACACCGACCTCAACCGGGTATGTCCAAAAGATAGTTTTTCTTTACCGAAGATCGATCAGTTGGTCGACTCCACATCTGGGAACAAGCTCCTGAGCTTCATAGATGCGTTCTCGAGGTACAACCAGATTAGGATACATCCAGCTGACAAGGATAAGACCAGCTTCATTACCGAACAGGGTCTGTACTACTACAATGTGATGTCATTTGGCCTTAAGAATGCGGGGGCTACATACCAACAGCTAGTTAACAGAGTGTTCATGCCCAAAATCGGAAGGTCGATGGAGGTATACATCGATGACATGATCACGAAATCGCCGACCGTAGAAGGACATCAGGACGATCTTCGCAGGACTTTTCTGATCCTAAAGGAAAACCAGATGCGATTAAACCCCTCCAAATGTGCTTTCGGGGTAACCGTAGGGAATTTTTTGGGCTTCATGGTTCATAAAAGAGGTATATAGGCCAACCCAGAAAAAATCAAGGCTATCTTGGACCTGGAATCCCCCATATCACTTGAACAGGTACAAGTCTTGACAGGGTGTGTAGCAGCGCTCAACAGGTCCATTTCTGGCTCCACCGATAAGTGCCTCCCTTTCTTCAAAGCTATCAAGTAGGGGAGAAACATGAAATGGAACCAGAAGAGCAAACAAGCCTTTCAAGCCTTGAAGAAGTACCTCACAAACCCTTCATTGCTAGTCAAGCCAATTCCAGGAGAGGAATTGCAAATCTACTTTGCTGTTTCAGAAACTGCAGTAAGTGGAGCTTTGATCAAGGAATGTAGAGACAGGGTTCAACGGCCCATAAACTATGTGAGTCATGCTCTAACCAAGCAAGAGAAAAATTATACTCTCCTGGAGAAGCTCGCATATGCTTTGATGACCTCAAGAAAGCTTCGTCCCTACTTTCAAGCTCACTCAATAGCAATTGTGACGGACCAACCTCTCCGTCAATTTTTACAAAGGTCGGCCGTATCCGAAAGGTTAGTTTTATTGGCCCTAGAGCTCACCCAGTTTGACTTGAAGTATAAACTTAGGACCACAATCAAGGCCCAGGCTTTGGCAGACTTTGTGGCAGAATTCTCAGCGCTCCCAGGCCAAGAGACCTTCTCAGCGATGAATATAGTTCCTGAGAAAATTTCAGAGATTGACAGCTGGCCGAAAGGTTACAAGTCCTGGATCCTCTACACAGATGGAGCGTCCGGACAAGCTGGGGGAGGAGCTGGCATAGTTCTAATAGACCCAAAAGGGATCGAATTCTGTCACTGCTTCAGATTCGAGTTTAAGGCCACCAACAATGAGGCTGAGTATGAAGCACTCCTAGCGGGGATGAAGGCAGCCATCGAGCTTAGGGCCGACTACCTGTAGATCAAAAGTGACTCATTAATTGTAGTCAATCAGGTTTCTGGGATTTACCAGGAAAAATGGGATAACATGGTCGCCTACCTGAAGCTAGTTCAGATGCTTAAGAATAAACTTTAGGGATTCAAGATCGAGCAGGTGCCTTGACACCAGAATCACCGCGCAAATGCCCTAGCTAAGGTAGCTGCGAATGGTGGCCAAGCCTTACCACGGGGAGTCCCCCTCCAAGTGATCTCCCCACCAAGCATAACAGCGGGAAAAGAAATTTGCCCCCTGGATCGTCAGCCTTGTTGGATGGATCCAATAGTTGCTTATCTCCAAGAAGGAAAACTTCCCGAGGAGCCCGATCAAGCCCGAGAATTAAAAGGCTCTCTGTCCGATATTTCCTGGCAGATGGATGCCTCTACAGAAGGGGTAGGTCCCTCCCTTTGCTTCGGTGTTTGCATCTTGATGATGCCCAATAGGCGTTGAGAGAGGTTCACTCTGGGGACTGCGGGAATCATATTGAAGATGAAGCTTTAGCATATCAAGTGCTCCATATGGGGTATTACTGGCCAACTATCTACCTAGATGTTATGAGCTTTGTACAATCTTGTGAACCATGCCAAAGGACCTCGAACTTGAGTCGCCTCCCACCGGAACGGCTGTCATCTCTCAGTTCACTATACCTCTTTGCCATGTGGAGGGTTAACCTTATCGGAGAGCTTCCCACCGCTCCTGGGCAAGCTAAGTATGATATTGTGGCAATCGATTATTTTACAAGGTGGGTCGAGGCCTGACCTCTTTCCCGAATATCATAAAAGAATACGACGAGATTCATCAAAACCAACGTGGTTTGCAGATTCGGGACCCCTCTCATCATTGTAGCCGACCTAGGCAAGCAATTTGACAACGCCCGATTCAAACACTTTTGTGAAAGTTTGGGAATCGACCTCAGGTTCACTTCAGTAGCCTATCCTCAGACTAACAGGCTGGTGGAATCCACCAACAAGACCATCAAGAAGCTATTGAAGAAGAAATTACAGCAGAAGAAAGGCAAATGGGCTGAGGAACTTCCAGAGGTTCTCTGGGCGTACCGGACTACAAAGAGGACAGCTACAAGAGAGACACCCTACTCTCTAGCCTTCGGGGTTGAAGCAGTCCTTCCCATCGAGCATAAACTGACCTTCTTCATGGTGCAACACTTTGAACCTGAAAGCAACGAGATCAAGCTCCGAGCTAATCTAGAGCTCCTAGAGGAGAAACAAGACCGGGTAGTTGAGAAAGTGGCGATTTACCAGAGCAGAATCACCAGGTATTTCAATAGAAAGGTTAAAACCCGGAGCTTCAAAGAGGGGGTTTTGGTGCTCAGGAAAGTGATCTCGAATACTCGGAAAAGGTCGGATGGGATCCTAGGACCTAATTGGGAAGGGCCATACTTGATGAAGGTAGTGGTTCGCAATAGGGCATACAAGCTCGAAGACATGGATGGTCGACCTATCGACCACACCTGGAATGCAGATCACTTGAGGAAGTTTTACCCCTAAGCAGGAGATTCTTGAGGAGACTACCCTCATTTAGGTTTCAATAAAATCCCTAACAACAATGTACTACATTTCGATCATCAATAAAGTCTGCTATTTCTCTATCTTCGATTATGTTCTACATTAATTTCTCCATATCCATCTAGGTTCTCTACTAGTAAGTTTGCCATAATATCCTCAAGACCTGGGATTAGCCGGGGAAGCCCCTTCGCTGCCCTTGATGCCTTGGCCGGGCACCACCCCCAGCCAAGAATGACCTGAGTGTAAGAGCATAGTTATCATCCAGATCTCGAGACTAGGGATTAGCCGGGGAAGCCCCCTCGCTACCCATGATGCCTTGGTCGGGCTACCACCCCCAAGAAGGGTCTGAGTGTAAGAGCATAGTTGCCATCCAGATCTCGAGATCAGGGACTAGCCGGGGAAGCCCCATCGCTACCTCTGATGCCTTGGTCGGGCTACCACCCCCTAGAAGGGTCTAAGTGTAAGAGCATAGTTGCCATCCAGATCTCGAGACTAGGAAATAGCCAGTCAGCCCTCATGATGCCTCGATCGGGCTGCCTTCCCTGGAAAGAACCCAAGCGTGAATAACAATTTCGTTTACGGGAGTGAGGTCGCCATGATAAGATACCTATACGCATGATCTCCTACATTGCCAGTTTAAAGTTTGAATAAAGGATCATCAAAGATGCATGATACAACAGGACTCCTCCCTAAAGGTAGGAATTCATGCGCCAAGTGTTGAACATTAGAAAGTGGGTGACCACCCGGCTAGCGGGTTTACACTTAGTAAATTCAGAGTTTGTCCTTACCAAAGTCAAAGTTATTTCGGAGGTCGCAACATGATCGGGGTCAGGAATGAAGCAAGGAGCTTCAGTCAAGTTAGAAGCTCATAATCAGGATTAGTCAAAGCAAGTATAAAGGAAATCATAGCAGATTTTCATTAATGATGAGGGAGCTTATCCCCTAGTAAGGCTACATTCATCAAGCAAGGAGCACAACCCCTGGTTCCGGGTTACAAAAAAGAAATATATATATATATATATCAAAGATTGACTAAACTGGTCATGAGTAAAGCGGGGTGTCCACCCCCCCCTTTCCGGGCATTCAAAGTAAGTCATGAATAGATCACATCAAACTCTGGCATTCCCCCCTGCTACTCCTCCTCCATGATGATCCTCGCCCCCAGCTCCTCTTTCATGTGGCTGCCCATCTTAGTGGCCTTCGCCTGCTACCCCTTCCTCCAAAGGTTCTTCAACTGTCTGCTGCCCAACTGGGTCCTCCTCCAAGACCTTATTGACCATCGCCATAACCTCACTAGGGTTGTCCGCATCAAGAAGGGTAGCCATGGACTCCGTCTTGCTTTGGTCAACCCCTAACTCTACTCTAGAGGGTTCTTCAGGGTAGACTCTTGCCCCCTCCCGGCTTCTGGTTGACCTCTTTCGGGCTGTGATCGGTCTATTTCTATACATAGTTTAGGTCCCCATTTCCTATTATTTGTGCTTTTTTCTTGGGTGAAGTTAGGTATTTTATGTGTTTGTTGAGCATTTATAGGTCACATTCCATGAAAGAGGTGTTAGAAGTTATTTTGAAGAAAAGGAGCAAAAAGCTGAATTTCGGCCAGTGCAGATCACCCAGATTGCGGGCCCCATATCTCTCTCCTCGGTTTGAATTGTGTGTCCTACCAACTATGGATGGAAAGCCCTTGAAGTCTAGTTTCCGGCGCACTTTTCGGATCGCAATTCCGATATTCCTAGAAGAGGTTATACCCAATTTAGTAACTGAAGGTCGAGCTGGAGAAGCTGACCGCTGGCCAGACCGCGATTCGTGCAATTTCCTACGTAGCAGTCTACGTGGCGGTACATATCAGTACAGCACTGCGGTACTGACCGCGGGAGACCTGCGGAGCGACCTAGGCAGCGGTTTTGATGTACTTTTGGCGGATTCCATTCCGAATTGGTCCAGAACTGTCCAAAACTTCCCAAATCAAATTCTAATGATTTTAGAAGATCAAAACATGTTTGTAAAACTTCCTAAGCTCAAATTAGGAGACAATTATCAAGAAAGGAAATCTAATTTAGGAAAGGATTCCAATTCCTTCTCTCATTCTATTTTCCTACTTTGTGAGTTTCCTACAACAAAGCAAATTGAGAGTTCACAAGGAATTATCACCTACAAATATCATGAGTTTCTTGAAGAAGAGAAGCCAAGGGAGGTCCCAAGCCACCAAAGGGGCCGTCCCCCATCACTCCACCACCATACATCACCACACACTCATCCATCTTTACACATTAAATATTTGAAGACGAAGAAGATTACAATTGAAGACTTGAAGAACTCATTAAAGGCCAATATGGGTTTTATCTTTTCTTTCTCTTCTCTTTTTATTTTCATGATGTGTAACTAATCCCACAACTAGGGAATCAATGTGAACCTTTTGTGAATGCTCATGTGTGATTAATTATTATTTCATCAATTCAATTCTTGATTTATTCATTGTTCTTAACTGCTTAGTCCTCATTAGTTTTAATTTTTATTCACACCTTGACCAAAGGGTGAATAATTATTTGGCATGATTTTAGGGTTAAGACTATCTGAGAATTAGGGTTACTGTTGACAAAACTTAATCTTAATTAATGATCTTTTGAATGAATGAATTTTATCTTTAGTCTGACCAAGACAAAGTAGTAGAATTTGGTTCTTATTTCTTGCACTTAATGGGTTTCCGATTATTATTCACACCTTGACCATAGGGTGAATAACGGTTGGAAGCACGTAACTTAGCCGGCGACCGAACGGTAATAGTCACATTAAAGACAAAGAATGAACCCTAGAATTGATTGAATCTTGTTTACAAATTAATTCCATACATTGAGTGTTCATAATTGGGGATCATTGATAACCTAGTGTTTTCTTTCCATTGATCACAAACACCATTTTTTTTAATTGCTTTCTTAATTTAGTTTAGTTTAATTCAAATCTCAAACAAATCTTTGGTTACTTTTAGTTTAACTTTAATTAAAATTAGTTTTCAATCAATAAATCTCTTTTCCTCGTGGGAACGATCCTTATTTGTCGATGTACTAATCCTCACGATTCATGCACTTGCGAGTGAGTATTTTATAACAAGATTTTACACATCAGGCTGCACGGGCAGAACCCCACTTGAGGATTCCCCAGGAGCTAAGATGAGAAAGATGGGAGGAGGAAGGGGAGGATCTGCCTCGACAGTTTGCTTTCCGGCTCCAGCCAGGCCAGAAGGAACTGCTCCATCACCCTCAGGGCGAGACATTTTTGTGACCTTGGTCAATATCTCCTCTCTACTCCAATTAGCGATAGCCGATAGGTCGAAGGGATGAGGGAGAGCTTCTGCAACCTAGAAGGAGGCATAAAAATACTCGTCGCTGAAAGAGGCATCTGCCTCGGCTTGCAGCTTGGCCACTTGAGCATGCAGGTCCTGGTTCTCGATGTCCAACATCTTGGCCTCAGCTTTCCAGAAATCCCTATGCCTAGCCCGTCGTTCATATTGGAGGGTTTCTTGATCAAAGGATCGTTTCGTCCTCTCGTAATCGCAGCGGAGCTCGGTCAGCTCAGCCTCCATTCCCATTTGACTAGAGGTCATCTCCTGTATTAGTGTCTGAGCTCGCGCGAGTAATCCCATGGCCTTCTCAGCTTTGGCCTCAGCCTTCGCAGCCCGATCACGGAGGAAGGCTACTTGGTGACCGATAGCTACATTGAATTTGAAGCCCTACAGGATGCAAAGCCAAGGTTAGGAAACGATCAAGCTAGCAATTGCAGAAAAAGTAAAGTCACTCCATTCGAAGTAGTGTATGGAGTTCCACCTCCTAATTAACTATCATACATTCCGGGCACAACTAAGGTAAATACGGTGAATGAGTTTTTACGCACTCGTGAAGAAATCCTAGTTGAATTGTGGAGGAGTCTGTTTTGGGACGTTAGTTTAAAACTAAAGTCCTAAGCTGATCAACACCGTTAGGACATTAGTTTTGAAGTGGAAGATTACGTGTACCTCAAGCTGCAGCTAAATCGATAGAAAACCGTGGCTTTTCGTAGCTCTTTGAAGTTCGCCCTAAGGTTGTTCGGACCTTATAAGATTTTGGCTTGGGTTGGGGCCCGTTGCTTTTTTTTTTGAACAGCATATTATAAAGGCCACAAAGGGCAAGAAGAAACAAAACAAGAACAAACTAAGGCAAAGGCCAGGCACACCAGCCAAAACAACACCAAAACAGCCCAAGGAGACAGCGGCAGAAGCTAGAGTTGGGGCCCGTTGCTTACAAGCTAGAGTTGCCAGCATGTTCGCAAATACACAATGTTTTTCACGTAAGCCTGCTGAAGAAACAACTTGGACCGGTTACCACAGTCGCTAGCAACATTCCTCCAGTATCTGATACTTCTGAAATCTTACCCCAGCCGGAAAAGGTTCTGGACAGCCGCATTTTAAGCAAAGGCAAGTATCATCCTAAGACAGAGGTATTAATCAAATGGGCGGGTACACCAGTCGAAGATGCAACTTGGGAGAACCGTTGGCGTTTTTCGAAGACTTATCCTAATTTCGTCCTTGAGGACAAGGACGTTGTAATGGGGGAGGAATGATGTGAGGCCCATGCAAACCAAGCTTGTCGTGCATGCATGCAAGTCTAAGTCATTAGTAGTAGTCTTAGGGGCTGTTTGTTTGTTTTTTATCTAAAGTCTTATAAGACCTTAATTTTTTAGATATATGGATAAGTCTTATAAATTAAGATACTATGATATGTTTGTTTTTTTCATTTTGGATGACTTATTATAAATGTAAAATTGATTAGATTGTGTTATGATTTCTTCAAAATTGGGAATTTTTAGAAAATTGATTTTTAGGGTTTTATTACATGTGGATAAAATTGTAAATGTATGAATTGTTATAAGACATTTATGAAAATTTACTAAAAAAACTCTACTTTAGCACTTTTTTAATAATATAAAAGTCAAAATTTTTTACTTATTCTAAAAGACATATATATCTTAAAATAAGATATAAGTTGAAAAAACAAACAAACCAATTTATCTTAATTTAAATATAAGAGACAATAAGTCTTATAATGAAAAAAACAAACAATCCCTTAGTGTTGGATTGAATAAGCTAGCTGATAAGCTAGTGGTTAGTTTTTGTTAGGTTGGATGAGATGGAGCATGAAATGATGTTGCCAATCTGCTCCTACTTTCTGGTTGACAGTTCTCAAGTTTGTAAGCCTATAAAGGGCCAAGATGTTAGGCAATAAAGGTATCGAATTATGACAAACACTTTCCCCTTCTACTTCTTTTCTCTTTTCTTCTCTGAAACAAAATTACTTCATACCATAGAATTAGCGAAGGAATTTGTTTATGTTCAGACTATCAACAACATTTCTTATATAATATGTGTTCTTGATTTTTTGTTTTTAAATGAATGTAGGGTTTTATTAGATTTACTTTATAATTTTTTTTTTCTTAAACTGTATGTCCTTTTTAGTAATTTTGATAAAAGAAAAAAAATAATACTAAATAGTTGAGGGTGTGCCAATAACACTACTCTAATTTTTTCCGTTACGGATTGCTTGGATTGGGTATACTATGGCAATTCAATACAACGAAGTAACGAACCACCAAGAGTTGCGTAAAAAAATAACTTAAAAAATATCATAATTTTGCAACTATACATTTTATGCATTAAAAAAAATGATATCAACTGGCTGATGTGGCAAACAATCATTGGAAACAGAATATTCCCATATCTAAGTTCTGAGAAAATCTTCAGTGGGACGATCTCATATCCATTTGGTGAGACTGTTCCAATGAGATTGCACCATTTATCTTCAGAATATAAATATGTATTATTAAACTATTAAATGATACAATCTCATTGGACGGTCTCATCAAATGAATATAAGTCCGTCTCATTGAAGATTTTCTCACAAGCTCCACTGCACCAAAACCTAACTCTCCCAATTCATAGATAAGAATTTACACGTCATCTAATATCAACAAGTCCTCTGTCGTACAAATCTCAACCGTCTAAACCTCCGACTCACACGGAAATCAACAGCCACCTCTTCTCCATATCCCCTACACCCACCCGTACCAAATAACTCACCTCCCTCAGAGTCTCAGACAAACAACTTTACAAGTGACAACCGAACATTAAAAAACGAATTAAATAAATCAAATATAAACCAATTGTCTTTCTAAGTATTTAGATCATTTCCTCACATTTCCTTTTGTTTTGTGTTCTTACCTAAATTAATGGTTAAATCAATGGTTTTGATTAATTCTAGAGATATTATTATTTTCCACCCTCAATTATGAGATATTAGTCATATTACACCCTCTAGTTTGAGTAATAGTCATTTTACACATTCTGTTAACCTTTATACGAAAGTACAATTTTACCCTTTTTATTAATTAGAAATAAATATTTTTAAGGATTAAATAGAAAGAAATTAAAAAAAGAATGAATTGAATTAAAAAAGGAGAAAGATCTCCGTCGTCCATCTCATACATGGGCGGTAGAGATTCAATTATGTTTTTTTAAAATTAACTTTAAATTTAAAAATTTTAAAACTAACAAAAAGAGAGGTAGATCTTGACCAAATGCAAAAAAAAAAAATTCTGGAATTTGAAATTTTAATTTGAACAGAAAATCTGGAATTTGAAATTTGCATTGAACAGAATCTGAAAATTTTGTTTGAACAAAACAACATCTAGAATTTTTTTAAAGAAAGACTTCACCACCACCATCCATCTCAATAACCCATTACCCAACTCTTAAAACTCCAATCCGACAACCACTACCGCCACCAAACAAAACCCAAACCAAAACACAACCCCCACCATTCCTAAATATAACCACCGCCGGCGGCCAAACAAAAACCCAAACCCAAACACGACACCCACCATTTGTAAAATCAAAAACCGCCTTCAAATCCAACCACAACAACCGGTGGCCAAACAAAACCCAAACCAAAACATAACAAACACCACCCTTAAAATCACCAACCAACACTCAAATCCAAACCACCGTTCCAGAGGCCAAACAAACCCAAACTTACACACATTCACCATTCGAGATGGGAGATAAAAAAAGAGGAAAAACGTGAGCGAGAGAGAGAAATAGGAGAAGAGAGCATCGATCTCCTCTCGACGGAAGAGATCAGCTCTCCTCACCGGCGACAAAATAGGCGGGAGAGAGCGAGAGGAGAGAGAGAGAGAAAGAGAGAGAGAGAAGAGTAAAACCAAAGGCGGAGATGAAGATGAGATGATAAGGAGAGAGAAAATGGTTTTTATTTTTATTAAAATGCTTATTTTATTATATGTTATTTAGTTATATATTGTTTTATTTTAATTCATATTTTAGAGTAAAGTTACCTCTTTACCCTTCTAATTTTTCAAAATTTAACGTTTGACTAACGGATCATTAACGGGAGGGTGCATTTTGACTATTTACTGAAATTAGAGGGTGGATTTTGGCTATCACCCAAAACTAGAGGGTGCAAAATGACCAATACCTTATAACTCATGGTGGAAAATAATAATATCCCTTAATTCTATCTTGTTGTAGTGTAAAGAAATAAAAATTAATAGAAATAATCCACATCATTGATTTGCTAAATAGACACGTGGCAATAGATTATGAAAGTGAGGACAATGTGAGGAGAGGGTCCGGATCCATCTTTGATAGTCTCCATTTTGTCAAAATGAAGATTCATTTCACTCCATTGGTTATCTCCATTTTGGAGATCTGATTTGGATCTCCAAATTTAGATATCCAAATCTCAATCTATATTTCATTATTTACATTAAATAATTTTATTTTATCTCTCCTATCTAATTTTCATATTTTTAACTAAACTCAATTAATTTAATATAACCTTTTATTCATAAATATAATCACTATAAAAATTATACCATTAAAAATATTTTATTCAGATCTTTCAACCGAGTATAATTTTGACTATATTTTAATTATATTTTGTTTTTTAATAATGAATTAATAAGTATTTTAATTCAAAATAAATGTTTTCAAATCATCAATTTTTATATGTAATTAACATATATCATAATAATTAACTCTAAATAATTTATTAAAACAAAATGATTAATGCTACTTTGCCCAAATTTGATGTCTAAATCTAGTGCCCAAATGATGTGGCAACACTCTAATCCATTCATTTAAATCATACATATCTAATACAATTTAAATGAATGGATTATAGTGTTGCCACATCATTTAGGCACCAGATCTGGGCACCAAATTTGGGCAAAGTAGTATATTGAAACAAAATATTAACATTAACATCTCCAATAGTGCAAATATTTCTCTATAATTCTAGTCTCTTCGTGTTCTCGATAAATAATATTAGGTGTAAAAAAATATAAATGTTAAAAAAATTATTTCAAAATCATTACATGTAAAAATAGTTAAGTGTAGATAATTATAAAAAGATTAGCAAAATTTTTGGTTTAATAAAAGCGGGTAAATTATTATCTAAAATAATAAAGAGAAAACAATTTTATTAAAGAAAGTTTGAAAAATATTAGAGCCTGTCCGGTTGAGAAGTTTGGAGCCATTTTCGTTTTTCGTTTTTCAAAAACGATTTCGAATTCGCGTTAGTTAACCAATTTGTATTATGTTTTCAAAAAAAAATGAAAAACAAAACCAGTGTAAAAGTAAAAAAATTGAAAAACACAAATAACTTGTTTCCATTTTGTTTTTCATTTTGTTTTTCAAAAAATAAAAAAAACTCATTTTTTTTCTTCTTCTTCATTCAACCCAACCGATCTTCTTCTTTTTTTTCTCTTCTTCTTCTTATTCTCCATGACAGAAAATGGAGCAGCCGATGCCGATTTGGCCCGCCGATCTACTCATTCTTCACCGTCGATTTGCTCTTCCAAGCGCAGATAGCCTGGCGATCTCTTCTTCTTCTTCCGATCAGTTTCTTCCCCGACGTGTCCCCACCAACAATGTCTCATCCAATGGCCGATCATCGCTCTCCGTAAAAATGGTCTTTATCTCTTTCGTCACTCCCATGACTTCACTTGACTTCGACACCAAAGTTTTCAATAAGGAGAAGATTTGTTCCATTTGCTGCCAGATGCTTTCAAGGGTATTAAGCATATTTGTTCCAAATGCTGCCGGATGCTTCCATTTGTTTCATTTGCTGTTAGATGATTTTTTGTTGTGATTAATGCAGTGAATACTTGGTGTACTTTGTTGATTGTTGTTGACGGTGATTTTTGGTGCTATGTAACTTGATCATGCATCCCACAAATTATTGTAAATTGATAGTAACGTTTCTTGTTAAGAAAATATAAAAGAAAAGCATGCAATAAAGATTTTACGTGGAAAACCCGGAAAGAGAAAAAACCATGGTTGCCGGTGACGGTGAGAAAGAATTTTACTATAAATGATTTGTCACACACTCAATCTCTCTTTTTCTCTCGCGAACTTAACTTTCCCCCTTGAACATCTAATGATTTGTTAACCCTTTCTAAGGTATTTTTAGGGTCTATTTATACATGCATAGAACCATAATTCTTGGTGTACACGTAAGGCAAGCTATTGGGATTTAATGAAACTCTGACTTGTTGGAGTCATTTTTCTCTTATTTTGCATCTTTTGCGTATTAGGCGTATTAGATCTCTTGCCAAATCTGGACTCTGATATTTATAAGGGAATCTGTTTCCTTATTAGAGTATGTTAGAGTATGTTTCTTGATATCTTATTTGAATAAGATTCTTTTTTGTCTTGTTTGAGTCGTGATTTCATTGAATTCCACGTTATCCACGTGTCATTCATCTGAGCATCCCATCAAAATTGTTCACGTGTCGCTTGGCCGACCACTCTCCAAACCCGACCAAATATCTTTCACCCCCGACCAGGGATCTACCCCCGATCTGATAACTAGACCCGACCATTTGGGTTTCCCCCGACCGTTTTACTTACTTGATCAATCTAATTACTTTAGTTGAATGTTTTCCATTCGACCATCTAAGTAACCTTGCTCAGCATTACAGGGTTATCTCGTGGCCACTTTAGGTTGGTCGAATCTGATTGTTGTTTGTTGACACGCCATTATTAATTTTTGTAAAGCATAACGTTTATGCTGGTATGTCATCTCTTCAGATTTTACCAACAACAATACCCCCTTAAACATTCAAACTGAGCATATTGCTCAACAGAAAGTACTTCGCTTGGTGAGATATGTTTAACTCGAGAGTCTTTTTGTCTCGTTGCTCATTAATGCTCATTAATGTTTGACAGCTATCCTTTAAATTTTGACCACAAACGTTTGATTTGCCTAGGTGATTTGACGCGTTGTGAAGTAACTGACAGCGGTCGATTCAAATTTCGAATGGCACGTGATCTTCGGGATTCGCACACCAACCACCACTCTCGCATGACGTCACCTTCGCCTATATATATTTTTGAAACCCTTCATTTTCCTTCTCACGCAATCTCTGTATTCATTTCTTGCAATCTCATTCTCTTTCAAAACTCTTCGCTTTCTCCGGATCTTCAACCTTGTCATCACCAACGCCCATGTTCATTCATTTTAATCGTTAAGGTATGGATCCTATCACTCGTCACCGATATGTTGAATTAATTATGCGTGCTATTTTAACCGGTGATAAAGAAAATGCTGCTAGGATTGACTTTATTTTGGAGGTCGTTCTCGAAATTTCCCCCCCACCCCCCCACACTAGTTCAACCTGTAGCTCTTAGTGTTGATTACTTAGTTGCTCACCCTGAGTTTCAGCCTTCTTTTTCCAATCCGAATGTTGCTAACCCAAATATTGCTTCTCTTAACACATGCCCAGATATGTCGAGGACACCATGATCCAGTCTGGGGATCAAAGCGACTACTAAAGATTCGATCGACTTAAAGATTCCCTCTTAGTTGTTAAAGATGGAAGTAGAGATGTACATTGGGGAAATGGGGATGGATATAGTTCCCCCCATCCACATCCCTACTTCCTAGACCTTTACCCTATACCCCCATCATTTCCCCATTTGTGGAAAATGGGGATGGGGATTTTGGAGGGGAGGTATATCCATCCCCAACCCCAGTTTCCCATTTTCCTTGTTTTCCCCATTTTACCATGTTTCCCCCGTTTGACTAAAAATTACATTTTAAACAAAAAACATATTCCATTACAAATACAAACTAAAATCTGTTTGTGCATTATAAATACATAATAAAAGAGTAAATGAGTTTATATAGATAGGGTTTTTGAAGAATAAAATTTTTTAAATATATATATATATATATTTATTTATATGTTTTAGGGGAAGTGAGGAAATGGGGATGAGGGAAGATCCCCCTATCTCCATCCCCATTTCAATATATTTATGGGGAAAATGGGGAAATGGGGATGGGGGGACCTCTCCCCATCCCTATCCCCATTTTAATTTGGGGATGAAAATCATCCCCATCCCCACCCACTCCCCATTTTCCCTAAAAAAAATTCCTCAAACAAAGGTTCGTATTAACTCCTTAAAGTTCCCAATTGATCCGCTAGCGAGGCTACCAAACCATCTTGACCTCTAATCCCCTAACGTTTGAGGGAACATCTTGCACAAGAGGGCATCATCATAGTTATATTGTGACATCCCGTTTTGGTACCTTTTGACGTGCTCTTAGGGGTCGGTGTTGGCCTTGAACTGTTCCACGTGTGGCATTGTGAATTTCTCTGAGAAACTGGTTTGCTTTATGGAAGTAGTAAAAGGACTACCAGAATTCCCAATCAGTAAATTTTCATGGCCCTGTCTCCGTTCCAACGCTTCGATTCTCCTTAACAGAACTTCCCGTTCTCTTTCCGGTTCACTACGCTTATCAAACTTCTGGAGGGTAAGGAGATCGTAGGGGTCTTTTGAAACTCGCTCCGTGACATGGGTGTCCCGAATGTTATATTTCTGTGCAGGGGTTATTTCTCTACGCCTCCTGGGAGGTGCTTCCTTATCATTTCATGCTGATCGATATCTCCTCCTACGACCGTCATACATGTCGCCCCGATCATAACTCGCCCCTCATCCATGGTTCCCTCCTGCATCTTCTTGTGAATTCTGCTCTCTTAGCTCATTTTCTTCCTGTTTTCATCGACCCCCACGCTCTCTATGATCTTGGTGATCTTGGCGATCACCTCTCCATTGGGAATGTTCCCTCCTTTCGCGGCAATCTTCCCTATCTCTACCGGATTTTTACGGTGAACCTAGGGTCGGAACCACTATTTTGAAATGTACCTTGGGGTCTCAAGCTACCACAGAAGTAGACAGCTGGCACAGCGAGGTCAAGTTGGTAGTAACAGTTATGCTAATTCCCTGTCTAGCGGTGTCTTCGATGACTCTCCACATGTATTCCTGGACTTATGGGAAAGAGTTCGGGGAGATGCTAGGAATGGTATCTGTAGAAGTGATTAAATCTTGTCCGATGGAGGGCCAAGTTCTGGAAGGTAAATCTCTTTCGGCAACGCTGATGTTTGTTACACCAGTATCATCTATACCATGTAGGGTTCTAGTCTCATGTGGAGATCGACTTCCGTCTCTACTATTCGACATATGACTGTTGCACAAGTTCTTGCTTAGATCTTATTTTCCACCACCCTCCTTCTAGCGCCAATTGTTGACGGTGATTTTTGGTGCTGTGTAAACTTGATCACGCATCCTATAAATTATTGCAAATTGATAGTAATGTTTCTTGTTAATAAAATATAAAAGAAAAGCATGCAATAAAAACCAGAAAAGGAAAAAAACCACGGTTGCCGGTGACGGCTAGGAAGAATTTCACTATGAATAATTTGTTACACATTCAATCTCTCTTTTTCTCTCGCAAACTTAACTTTCCCCCTTGAATATCTAATGATTTGTTAACCCTTTTAAAGATATTTTTAGGGTCTATTTATACACGCATAGAACCCTAATTCTTGGTGTACACATAAGGCAAGTTGTTGGGATTTAATGAAACTTTGACTTTTTGGAGTCATTTTTCTCTTGTTTTACGTCTTTTGCGTATTATGCGCATTAGATCTCTTGCCTAATCTGGACTCTGATATCTATAAGGAAATATGTTTCCTTATCAGAGTATGTTTCTTGATATCTTATTTGAATAAGATTCTTCTTTATCGTGTTTGAGTCGTGATTTCATTGAATTCCACATTATCCACATGTCATTCATCCGAGCATCCCTTCAAAATTGTTCACGTGTCGCTTGGTAGACCACCCTCCAAACCCGACCAAACATTTTTCACCCCCGACCAGGGATCTACCCCCGATCGGATAACTAGACCCGACCATTTGGGTTTCCCCCGACCGTTTTATTTACTTGATCAATCTAATTACTTTAATTGAATGTTTTCAATTTGACCATCTAAGTAACCTTGCTCAGCATTATGGGGTTATCTCGTGGCCACCTTAGGTTGGTCGAATCTAATCGCTGTTTGTTGACACACCATTATTAATCTTTGTAAAGCATAACATTTATGTTGGTGTGTCATCTCTTCAGATTTCACCAACAACAATTGTAGTTGTGGAATTGATTTGGAAGGCTTTTAGGATTTGGGATTGGGGAGTTTTGTATGTACAAATAGTATATTTGAAGAACTGGAAATTAATTATGAATGATATAGGAGAAATGTGAAAGGAATAAAGTATAAATGAAACTGTTTTGCAAATTCTGGACAAATTCTATGATTGCTCAAAATTCTTAAAATTCAAAGTTTTCATATGATAAGCAAAATGCAAAAATTGATATTTCAATTTTTGATATTTTCGGTTATTCTACCAGACGTGTTTTTTCCGTTTTTATTTTCAGAATACAGTTTTAGTATATATTACCACACACGTTTTCATAATTCGAAACTGAAACCAAAAACATTGTTTTCATTTTCATTTTCATTTTTATTTTCAAAAAACAGCACATGAAAAACGTTACAGAATGTGCACTTAATATTTTATTATTTGGAGATTATAAAATGGAGAATTATTGGAGCAGTAAATTTATAAAGATGTAATATTCCAAGAATATTCCAGTTTCAGTCACCAAAATGGAGAAAATTTTAGAAAACCATTGGAGATGGCCTCATACAAAACATTTCGGAGACTAAAACTCACTTAAAAGAGCGGTGATATTGGCATACCCCTACCGATCTATCTATGCCTCAATTTATAATTATGTAGTTTTTTTTTTCTTTATCTAAATTACTTAGAGGGACATACAATTTAGGGAAAAAAAATCATTTACAAAGTAAATATAAGAGTATATCCAATGCAAGAGTGGCTTGTGAAAAAATGTCACGTATGATTAATAGACATTCTGCTAATAAATATTTCTCTAATGCAGCCGTGCATATTCAACCTCAAGCTGACGTGGCAAAAAAATATTGGACATTATCAACATGACCCTCTACTTTTAGACGGCATGTTGCACATCTCTTTTTTCAGTTGACTCAGCAAGTATTTAAAACTGACATTAATTTTTCATCTATTTTTTGTAAGGAAAAAAAATTGACACTTCATTAAAAAAATTATGCTTTAGACAGAAGCATTAGAGATCAAATTTTGAGTTGATTGTCTATCAAGTCTATTTTTATGCCACATAGGAAGCAAGTCTCTTGACATTGTTACCATGTCAATGATTATTGGTATGCAATCCACTTTTGCATTGGAGATGCTCTAATAAAACCTTACATTCATTTTTTTTTTTAAAAAAACCAAGTTCTTATGATTTGTTTCTTGAAAAAAATATTCTTAACTCTTAAACCCCTAACATTTGCTTCTTACACACATACAAACTATTATGGAAGTGTCTGAGAACGATATCAAACATATGGAATAATCATCTGAGAACGATATCAAACATCTGAAAGAATTGTCTGAGAATGATATGAAACATCTGTAAGAATTGTCTGACAATGATATCAAGCATCAGTAAGAATTGTCTGAGAATGATATCAAGCATTTGGAAACAATTCCTTCTCAATAAGTAAGTTTGAAGTTTACTTTTTCTTTATAATGACATCAAGTTGTCGTTGTGTTGAAACAACTCTATTCTTTTTTTACTATGAAATAAAAAGAGAAAAAAAAACTCAAAAAAACAGGAAGAAAAAATAAATCGTTCAATGGAGATGAGAGAGAGAGACGAATACAGAGATCAGAGATATAGTGTATTAAGTTTGAAAGATAAGTAAAAATGGCAGTTTTGGAAATAAATCAAAAAAGTTAATAAAATATTTAATTTAATTTAATTTAATCAAAATTTTAAAAAGTGGGATATACATATATAGACTGGTAGGGGAGTGTGCCAATAGCACCACCCCACCTAAAAACATCCTTAAAGACTTGAGAAACCGGAAAAAAATCACCACAAAGCAGACAAATTACTTGGATTAAAATCCTGTAATTAATGCAATGTTCCATGTGCTTACTTCATCCCAAGTGATCGATAAAACATATGATTTAATTTATTTATTATTTATTTCACATTCCATTTTAATTCAAATGGTGTGCACCTTCCTTTCCATGTTATTGGTGAAGATTTCAAGTCTCACTATATGCATTTTACAACTATATATAGGGAGTTTTCTTTTCATAATGTGAAAATAGTTATCTCCGTCATATGAATAGATATTCTGGTTGTGGGAGTACATATCTAGGTTGTCCATGTAGTACTTCATTCCAAATAAATTTATATTGTGATAGTAAATATCTACACTGCATATGTAATGTTTAATTTCGATAGGTCCAATTAAAATTCTGACTCATTTGGTATTAGAAGTCAAAACCCATACAGCACATGTAATGCCGCTCACGTGAATAGTATAAACAAATTTCTGTTACTAATTTACTATAACATCTCCAATTTTAGCTTGGGATAGTGTGTAAGTGTAAGTCGGGCAGCGGAAAAAAGATAGGTTTTCAAAAAAATATCTTGGACTTTTTCGGTATACACGAATATGAGAAGGGATTTGTTTTCATATCTTTAAAGATCACTCAATCGTTTCTTTTCGATCTTTCACCACTAAGCCTTTTGAGCTATGAACCGCGATCTAGCAACTGTGTGTGGGCATGTCATGGACTCCGAGAATATTTGAATGGAGGCTACAGAGATCTAGAAGACAACCCCTTGTCTTATTCCTTGAATTCGGCCAAGCTTACAAAAAAAACATTTCTTTTCTTTTTCTTCTTCTCCTAGCCGCACTCTCTCTATCTCTGTATTAGGGTTAGGTTATCTATTGTTTTATGATATCATATATATATATATATATATATAAATCATGAGACTAGGGTTTCAGTTACCCAGTTAAGATATGATTCTAAATCCTATATTAATACATATTGTCATTAAGACTTGAACTTGTGATCTTTAGGATTTAAAATAATCTTTATTATCTTTTAATCTTTTTGTATTAGTCATGGTTCGAACCTTTAACCTCCAAATAACAATTAATAATTCTTAATTATTAATTTGTCAATTAAATAATCATATTATTTAATTATATTTAATTAATTCCCAGAATAAATCCAAGTTACTTTCGTAACATAATTAATTGGACCATCCAATTAACCGTGAACCTTGTTACCAAAAATCGTAAAGGGCTAGTAAGGGGACTTAATGGACCCACAGTTTTGAGCTCCAATAATACTTAGAAAAATTAATTAAAACTCTTTAATTAATATTTCATGATTATTAACTTCGGAGTTATTCCACTAAAAACCCGATGTTGCACTCTCGTAACTGTAGATGTTTTACACAAACCAAAAATATCAGTGTCCATCGATATAGCTATTACATATGGTATGATCCTCAACAAGTAGTTCATAATTAGAGCTAAGTCATAAAGTCTGTTATATCTCTCTAATTATATCATTTCCTTTAAGTACCATTAATTCTCTATTGAACAATTATATCCTTCATTCCCTTACGGAAGAAGGAGAGCACTCTTAATCGTTCAAGTCCCGAATTAATCCTTAAGGGAACTACTCATATACTTCTCACAAGAAGGAGTGGATTCCTCTATTGTGTACATATCTTCCCAGCCACAAGCCAAACCGTGATTCCAATATACGGAGTTATTGATTGGGAATGCTACTTCGATCTCACTCATGGTATGTCAAAAACCACGATCTAACTTGAAGGAGTCAGCAAGACATTCAGGATTTAGATCACCCATTTACATCCATCATTTGTCGATATATATGAATCTTTTCAACTAACGGATCTTAGTGATAGATTCATATAGATCGTGGCCCAGTCCTATATGATCACATTATTTAAGGTTCCTCCATTCTCATGTCACCATATTAGTAGTCTAGGATAAGACCACCATATATTACGAAATGGATCGCAGCCGTAGATTAGCTACAAATAAAGTACCCAACTTTATTTGCTTTCTACGGACTCTTTAGATTGCACGCCTCAAACTGAATTCCTCTATATATGATATTCATATACTCAGTTTGAGATTACATCTAGCAATCTTGGATGTTTAGCACATATAATATAAACGTATAAGTCATATTTATTGAATGAAAATACTACTTCTTTTATTAATGGATTTATAACATTTACAAATTAAAAGCTTTAGAGCATAAATCCCAACAATCTCGCATTTGCACTAAAGCTAGTGAGACATGTCTCGTAATTCCAGACCCTCTAGGTGACCTTCAAACACTTTAGCCGTTAAGGTCTTTGTAAATGGATCAACATGATTATACTGTGACGCGATCTTAGTCACGGTCACATCTTCTCTCTGCACTATCTCCCTGATGAGATAATACTTCCTCTCTATATGTTTCCCTCTTTTGAGGCTTCTTGGTTCTTCGGAATTAGCCACAACACCACTATTATCATAATAAAGTTTCATGGACTTATGCAAATCTGGAACAACTTCCAGATCACTCAAAAACTTACGGATCCATATAGCCTCTTTAGTTGCTTCACAATCTGCTACATATTCAGCTCCCATGGTGGTATCAGCAATACAAGATTGCTTGATACTCCTCCACACTATAGCTCCACCACCAAGGGTGAACATTAACCCAGACGTGGACTTCCTAGAATCCTTGTCTGCCTGAAAGTCAGAGTCTGTATAACCTAAAGAGATCAAATCATGTCCAGAATATACAAGCATATAGCTTCTCGTTCTCCGAAGATACTTGAGAATAACCTTCACAGCAACCAAATGATCCAATCCTGGGTTTGACTGGAACCTGCTGGCCACACCCACTACGGAGCAGATGTCAGGTGAGCTCTACATTTTGTTACCGTGATAGGGACTATAAGAGGTCAAAAAATGGCCGTTTAGGTTGTTGTTTAGAGACTTTTAATTTCTTACGTAACAATTTAGTAGTTTTCCTCTTTGATTAGGATTTGTTTTCTGTTTTTTAGATAGAATTCACGTAGAGCTCGGTAGCCTCCTAACTAAGGAAGCTCCATATTCTATTTAAGCTGGCAAGGCTTGAGTTTGACATTGGTCGCCTTATAGAGTAGGGCCGCCCTCTATAAGCTGATTCTGTTCCTTCGTGAACTGAACCATACTTAGCCACTTCCCATCTATCTGACAGATTCTGAATCCACTGGTTCAACGAGACCAACTGAAAGCAGATCTTTTCCTGATTTCGTTTAACAAAATTAGAATTGTAGGAGATCTCGATTCCTTATGGAATTCAGGTTGTTTCTTTTCCTATTTAAATAGATTGTATTAGGTTTTGGAAGAATAGCTTTGATGAATAAAATTTATTTGAGTTTATCTCAACTTTTTCCTTCTTTTTCCTGGTATTCAGTAAAATCAACAGAGTATAAAAAACACTTGTTGTTTGAATTCGTGTGATTGTATTTCTCAAAGCTTTCGTCTGCATCACAATTCCATTGCCCTTTTTTTGTTATTAGTTACAAAATTATCAAAAGCATTCTTTTGTGATTCAAATACTTTTTCTATTTTTTTTTTTTAGTTTTTCATATCCGGATTTGTGTTTTCTACTAGACATGCCAATTATCCGATTATCAGTTCTCAAAGTTTTTTTTTAAATAAACAAATGATTCTGTTACAGTTGAAAACAAAATAAATAAATAAATAAATAAAAGTAATAGAGTTTGGAACAATTGAATCTGGAATGTGTATGATAGAGTACGTAGAGAAATGATCGGTCTATTTCTATACATGTTTTAGGTCCCCATTTCCAATTATTTGTGATTTGTTCTCGGGTGAAATTATGTATTTTATATGTTTGATGAGCATGTGTATGTTACATTCCATAGAAGAGGTGTTGGATGTTATTTTGGAGAAAAGAAGTCAAAAGATGGAGAAAATGAGCAAAACGGATGATGTACTGCGGTCCAGACCGCAAGCCAGGCGAGGAGCCCGAACCGCGTCATCAATCGAGGTGAATTCCAGTGCGTTTTCGTGGCATAGTTATCGTTCCAGGAAGAAGCCCACACCGTGGTGCCAACCGTGGTCATTTACAGAAGTTTATCACGGGGCAAGCCGTTGCACATGTACTGTGGCACATATCGTGGAAAAGATAATTTTCGGCCAATGCAGAACAGCCATATTGCATGGACCATATCTCTCAGCTCAAATTGAATTGTGTGTCCTACCACCTATGGATGAAAATCCTTAGAAGTCTAGTTTCCAGCGCACTTTTCGAAACGCAATTTCGATATTCCTAGAAGAAGTTATACCCGTTTTAGTACCTAATGGTCAGATCAATCATAATTCCGTGAATAGTGACTGGATTTATTTTGTAAATTGTTGGATCGGGAAATATTTCCTTCTTGGAATTGTGTGGGAGTCTTGTATAAACAAGTTGACACCTAATCTTTATCTTCCTTTAATAAGTTATCAATTTGAATGGATTAGGAAAGAATAAAATCCTAAAAAGGTAGAGTTCCAAAATGGAATTGATTTCCTTATTGGTTGAGGACATGGCCTAGCATTTACACCTATTTAAACCCCTTTGAACCTTAATTTCGAAATACAGAAGCCAAGGGAGGTCCCAAGCCACCAAGGGGGCCGTCCCCCACCACTCCATCACCATACATCACCTCACAACTTTCATTCATCTTTACACATTGAAGATTCGAAGACGAAGATGAAGAAAAATTCATCATTGAAGACTTGAAGAACTCATTGAAGGCCAATATGGGTTTTATCTTTTCTTTCTCCTCTTTTTATTTTCATTGTGTGTAACTAATCCCATAACTAGGGAATCAGTGTGAATCTTTTGTGAATGCTCATGTATGGATTAATTATTAATTTATCAATTCAATTATTGATTTATTGATTGTGCTTAATTGCTTAACTCTTATTAGTTTTAATTTTCATTCACACCATACACCAAAAGGTGAATGATTATTTGGCATGATTTTCCGGTTAAGATTATCTGAGAATTAGGGTTAGAGTATAGATCAAAACCTAATCCTGATTAATGCTCACTTGAATAAATAAAATTTATCTTTTGCGTAGATCAAAGCAAAGTTTAGATTTTGGTTATTTATTCTTGAACTTAATGGGTTTCTGATTATTGTTCACACCATAGATCAAAGAGTGAATAGTGGTTGGAAACACGTGACTCATCCTGTAATCGTACGGTAATAGTCACATTAAAGATAAAGAATGAATCTTTTAATTGATTGAATTTGTTTACAAGTTAATTCCATACATTGAGTATTCATAATTGGGGATCATTGATAACCTAGTGCTTTCTCTCTATTGATCACAACCAATTCTTTTTAATTGCTTTCTTAGAATAATTTAATTTAATTTTTAGTTTAATTCAATCAACAACAATTTCTAGTGACTTTTGCTTAATTAGAAATAGAACTAGTTTTTAATAGGTAAATCACTTTTTCTCGTGGGAATGATTTTTACTTACCGCCGTACTTATCTTCACTATTCGTGCACTTGCGAGTTTAATTTTTATAAACACGATTTCAAACATCATGAAACAATGAGAGAGTTTGATTTTAGTGTGAGATATTGATTTTACAGTAGGATGGTTTGATTGAATATGGAAAAAGATATAAAATAATATAATTTTTAAAAAGTAACCATTTAAAGAAAAAGAATAACATTAATGTGTAATTTTTTTTTTAGCAAAATGTTAATGAGTATTTAAGTCCACTTAAATGTGGTTTACATGAAATATGAATCTTTAACTTGAAAATAGGAATGGACGGTAATTTATAAATTTAAAGAGATATTTTTTAAATAATAAATAAAAAGAAAAATATTGGATATAATTTGTTTAAAATATATATATATATATATATTGATAATAAAAATATAGGACCTTAATTTTAGGTGGAGCCTTAGACAACTGCCCAGTTGTCTAGAGGTGCAGCCAGCCCTGCATGTAAGTGACCCTTTAATATTGATAGGCCCATTGACCCTTCAATATCGATAGGCCTATTGATTTTGGTCTTATTATTATTTTTAAAAATTTACACCTTCAATATCGATAGGCCCATTGATTTTGGTCTTATTATTATTTTAAAAAAAATACATTATTACTTTCATATCTTTTTCTGACATGACATGACATGACAATAATACAGTAATACCACGTGAACAAAAACCTGAAAATGATTGTGATGTTTCATTTTTGTCCTCCCCAGTTTGGGACTGACTACTATACAGGCCCTGCATAATGCTGGCCTGCTGGGACTGAATAGTAAGTCATTAGGTCCATTGGATCATTTCATAATGGATCCAATGGCTTTTATAAAATGATCCAATGGCTTTTATTAATTGTTAATTTAAAACTCTTATTTGAAAAGGGAAAAAGTGAAAATACTTGTTCAACACTTCAACCGGTCACTTTATAAACAAAATAACAGCATTTACCTTCTTTCATCTCTGTTTTACAATTCATCTCACTTTTATTCAATTCTTTTCTTTTTCAAAAACTACTACATACCTAAATTGATTAGAGATTTTAAAAAAGTAATATTAGTTTGAGCAGTGAAATGTTAAACAATAAAATTCTTACCAAGTATTACATGAATAATTTTATACTTAAAAAATTATAGTTGTATTAAATGTTTAATTCATTTAAATAGATAAACTAATATGTTTATTCAAAATAATGAATATCAATTTTAATTTCAGATTGTTTATCAGTTATTGAACAAATATTGTTTTCAAAACAAAATTATTGAACAAATATTAATATAATTATTGTTTCAACCAATAATAAGGAAAAATGAACTCCAATTTGATGAATATGTTAGACTATATATGAAGTGAAAACACTTTTGAAATTAATAACCAAAACAATGTATATTTAGGCACGTACTTAGAAATAAAAGTTACAGTGATAGAGTAATTAGGGCAACCAAACATTACAAGATTGCTTTCAAGCTTGATTAATAGTTGAACATAACAGATATTGCTTATTTAAAACATTATACCATTGGATTGCATTGGATTATATTAAATTGGATTGTACTGCATTTGATTATATTATTCATATACAATCCCGTGTTTGGTGATATTTCGTATTAGATTGTATTAAAATATACAAAAGTGTTGTAGAAAATCCTCAATCACAAGTTACGAGAATCACAATCACACATGCGGATAAATAACAATAAAAGAAGAAAAAGAAACGACACGAAAGATTTTACGTGGTTCAGCAATTTGCCTACATCCACGGAGCACACATGCACTCAATCCAATATCAGAGTTAGATTACAATCTCTCTGTCTCTCTCTTTCAATCTCTCATACAATTGCTCTCAGCCTCCCTTGCTATTTTCTACTATTTTCTTCACATTCTAACACAATGAGAAATAGTAGTATTTATATGGGAACACTAAGGTAAGCCAAAACCTTAAAGGAGAGTACTTTTTTTTGCATAAGTTTTCCTAATTTACATAGATTCCGTCATTACTGCGGTCTGGGCCGTGGTTTGCAGCTCACGCCTTGTACCGTGGTTATCCTTTTGTTTACCATTGCGTAGAACACTGCGGTGTGTGCATCTTTCTACGACGCGGTCTACACTGCGCATCACCCTCTTGAAAACACCGCCCCTTGGGTCACGGTATGTGTGCCATGTCCGCCTCGCAGTCTACACAGTATCAACGTTCTAGAATTCACCGTTATGTATGCCGCGGCTTGAGCTCCTTGTCTTTTCCACAGTATTCGCCGCATTTCCTGTAGGAAATCGATCCTCAGACTGGTTTCAGGCTTCACAAAATCCAACAATCTCCCACTTGAAAACTGAAACTTGAATAGGCATTGCACATTCTTCGTCGATGACTAGTGGATAGTTATGGTGTGCTTATCTCCTCTGTCCTAATCCTTGAAGACCCATTGAAGCCGTGCACATCTCCAATTTCTCTATCGTGATTGGCTTGGTTAATTAACATATCATTCAGATTCTTGCTACCTTTTATCTTCACAAGCTTTAACACCATATCCTCGATCAACGACGAATGAAGTAGTAGTGTAGGTTTATGTGCTTAGCCAAGTGTATCGCACTATGACTGACACTGTTTAGCACATTCATCACCTGCTCGAATCAAAATTTGGCTAACAAACTCTGTAACCATATCAGCTCTTTGCTTGCTTCTATAGCAGGTATATATTCTGCTTCAGTTGTAGATACTGTCACTATCTTCTACAACTGAGAAACCTAACTGATAGCGGTACTTCCCATTATAAATACTTATCCGGTAGTACCTCTCTTGTGATCCACCTCTCCAGTAAAACCAGAATCCACACATCCTTCCAGCTTGAGTTCTTCTCTCCTGAAAGTTAGAGACTCTCTGTTGTACCCCGCAGGTACCTTATGATCCACTTCACTACCTCCCATTGTTGCTTGCCTGGATTGGACATATATCTACTCACAAATCCCACTGCATGGGAAATATCTGGTCTTGTGCAAATCATAGTATACATGATACTTCCAAATGGTTGAGGCAAATGGAACCCTGACCATGAAGTCCATCTTTTCATCCGTCTCTAGACTCTGCTTCTTGGATAACCTGAAGTGACTAGCCAACAGTATTCTGACTGGCTTTGCATCGCCCATGTTGAATCTCTGTAACACCTTGCGAACGTACTCTGCTTGAGATAGCTACAAAGTGCCCATCTATTCGTCTCTGCTAATTCTCATTCTAAAGATTTGCTTTGCTGCACCTAAGTCCTTCAACTCGAACTCACTCGAGAGTTGCTCCCTCAAGCTGTTAATCTCTTCTAAATGTGCACCAACTGCTAACATGTCATCAGCATAAATCAGTAAAATAATAAAGCTAGACTTAACCTTCTTGAAGTAATAGCAGTGGTCATCATTGCATCTGAGATAGCCATTCATTTGCATAAACCCATTAAACTTCGTGTACCACTATCAGGGAACTAGTTTCAAACAATACAAGCTCTTCGTCAATATGCAAACCATCTCTTCTCTGCCTTGTTTCTCAAACCCTTCTGGTTGTTGTATGTATATCTCTTCCTCTAATCCTCATGAAGAAAAACAATCTTCACATCCAACTGCTCAAGATATAACCCCTTTATTGCGACAATGCTTAAAACTAATCGGATTGTAGTTAGTTTAACAACAGGAGAAAAGATATCAATGTAATCAATACCTTCTTTTTGCTGAAAGCCTTTGACCACCAAACTCGCCTTGTATCTCTTGGAACCATCATGTTCCTCATTGATTCGAAACACCCACTTTTTCTGAAGGGCTTTCTTTCCTTCGGATAAGTCGGTTAACTCTTAAGTCTGGTTGGACATAAGTGATTTCATTCATCTTTCATTGCGAGCATCCATTTGCTTGCATCTTCACCATGACATGCTTCATCATAGCATTCAGGTTCTCCTACATATGTCAACAACAAATATTGCAAGTACATTCAATTTGATACATGTGGGCGAGTGGATATTCGCAGTGTACTATGGCTCTGTAGGGATCTTCTCAAGCATTCCCAATTTATAGATTCATAATTCTCTGACCGATCGGACTCTATGGTAATGGAACCTTATCCTGTGGGAATGCTCTGACCGATCGGACCCAGGTTATTTTACTTTTTTTTGTTCGAATAAAAATTTCTAACTCCTAAATACAAAAAGTATTCCAAAATGAGTTGGGTTTGGAGCATATTTTGTTTATAATTTGTAGATGGAAAAAAAAAACTTTTAACATGAAAACATATAAGACAGTAGATAACGATTACGTTCTTCTAATAAAAATAATAATTAATTTTTCGAACTCACATTTTAGAACTAACTTCATCTTATGATTTTTTTTTATTCTCTATACTTCATAATTAATATTTATACTGCCGGGACCTACTCCCATAATGGGAGATTACCACTCCCACAACTCGAAAAGAAAACTCTCCACACATGCTTGAAGATGCACATGGTAGGATTTGAACCCCTCACCACTTATTTGGATGGGAGGTGCACTACCAGCTAAGAGCTAATGTGCATTTTGTATTATATTTAAAATTATTATTACTAATATACCAAGCAGTATTATTATTAATATTATTAATATTTTCATTAAATAAAGTCTACAATTCATGTAACAAATTTCAAGTATATTTGATTCTTTTTTAAAGGTGGATACCAAGCCAGTAAAGGTAGTTATTATAGCCGTAAACGTAGTTATATGTAAAATTTTGATGACACAGTGAAATGGTTACGAAAGCCGTAAATGTGGTTAATAAAGCCATAAAAGTGGTTATCAAGACCGTAAAGGTAGTCACAAGTCAAATTTTAAAAACAAAAATCATGAAATGGTTACCGAAACCGTAAAAATGGTTACCGGCCCCCAAAGATAGTTATTAACCGTAAACGTAGTTACAAGCAAAATTTGAAGAACCCGTGAACTAGTTACTAATGTCGTAAATGTGGCTACCAAAACCGTAAAAGTGGTTACCAAAACTGTAAAAGTGGTTACCAAGACCATAAAAATAGTTACAAATCAAACTTTGAAAAAAAAATCATGAAATGGTTACCAAAATCATAAAATTTGTTACTGAACCCGTAAAGATAGTTACTATGGCCGTAAACGTAGCTACAAGCAATTTTTTTAAGAAACTATGAAATGATTACCGAAGCTGTAAATGTAGTTACCAAACCCGTAAATGTAGTTATCGTAGCCGTAAATGTAGTTACAAGCAAATTTTTGAAGAAACCATGAATGGTTACCGAACCCGTAAACGTAGTTACTAAATCCGTAATTATAGTTACCGTGGCCGTAAACGTAGTTACAAACAAAATTTTGAAGAAACAAATAAATAGTTACTGAACTCGTAAACGTAGTTACCAAAGCCTTAAATGTGGTTACTGTAGCCGTAAATATAGTTACAAGCAAAATTTGAAGAAACCATTAAATAGTTACTGAAACCGTAAATGTAGTTACTAAACCCGTGAATATTTTCTATTTTTTTTTCTTTTAATATTTTTTTATCATTTAGATCATTGTTCTTATTTTAATAATTAATAAATAACATTATTTTAATAAAAATTGGGAACAGCCGGTTTGACCGACTGTTTCAAGTGAAGTTATAATGGTTGGCTGCCATGTGGGCGCCAAATATTTTTGTTTTGAAGTTTTTTTTGTTTGCATGATGAATAGACTTTTTAGTCCCTTCATTGTAGTCGGTCCCCCAAAGTTGTTGCATGCCTGATAAAATAATCACAATAAGCCTAAAAAAAAACCTTTTATATACATACATATGTTGTAAATAATTGAAATAGTAAATGAATAAAAGAGATGAGAGAGATGAAGAGATATCAGTAACAATTAACAAATGAAGTAAGAGAGATGGGAGGGAGAGAAAAATTAAAGGATATTAACTTGCGAAGTTTTGTATTGATTTCGAGACTTTCAGCTAGCTGTCTTTACAAATAGAGAACTCAATATATATCTAGAGAGTTTTGTGATGCAAGTGGAGTTATCAGGTGGATAGGAGGTTGTGATGCAAATGGATAGGCGGAATGTTGTGTATATACAAGTGGTGAAAGCCAGATGTTATAACAACATCAACTATATTACGTCGGATAAGATATGAGATTGATTGAGTGTAAAAAAATTTATATATGTTGAGCGGTTAATTACATACCTTCCCTCCAAGATCAAAGCTGAAATTGCAAATACAGAGGGCTGAAATTTATCCTCTTGCGCCGTAGAAGAAGAAGAAGGAGGAGGAGGTATGTTCCTTGTTGCTCTCTTCTTGCTTTTGATTTAGACAATATATTTTTACAATATTTTTTATATTTATAACCGCTAGAAATTTCAAAATGCCATAGAAAGTTTGGGAATACTATTGTTATTTAATTTCTTGCTAATTATTGGACATGAATATTTCGTTGGTCTAGCATTTTAAAACATATATACTATATAAGACTATTGTACTATGCATGCCCAGAAGAATGATTTTTCTTTCTACTTCTTATGTCTGAATTGAAATTCAGTTGTGCGCAGTTTGGTGTATTCAAAGAAAAGGAGGACAATAATGGAGTTATATCCTTCACGGTTGAGGAAACTATGGAAGGAAAATGATATACAAGTAATGGTAATTTTGAGTCTTATCCTACAAATACTTCTCATCTTTTTGGGTAACCGACGAAAGTACAGTAACAAGGTTTGGATCAGAATTGTAGTGTGGTCTGCTTACATAACTGCAGACCCCATAGCAACTTTCGCGCTTGGTATACTATCAAGTAACCTCATAGGGCTATACGATAAGGATCATGACGTTGCTGGATCATCGTCATCAATGGATGCAAACACTCAACTATCTGCATTCTGGGCACCGTTTATGGTCTTACATTTGGGTGGCCCCGACACCATAACAGCTTATGCATTAGAAGATAATGAGCTTTGGTTGAGGCCCTTGTTTTGTCTAGTTGTCCAGACAGGAATGGCACTTTCTGTATTTGTCATGTCTTGGACAGCTGCCTCAAGCCTTTCAATTATGTCCCTTGTAATGTTTCTACCTGGGATTATCAAGTATGGAGAACGAACGTGGGTACTTAGATCAAGCACCCGCCGGAAACGTCAAAATTCCTCCGCAATGTTAAACAATAGATCAGGTGACTGGCCACATCTTTCTCAGCAAATCGAGTCTGAAGTAGATGCATTGCTTTTTGCCAGAGATTCACTATTCGTAAGTACTAAAGCTTTCTTAGACGATAATACATCCTTGGTACAAAAGCAAAGAGAAGATGGATTCAATAAGTTCAGAGCTATGTCTTCCGAATATGCTTTCAAAGTAATCGAAATAGAACTTGGATTGATCTACGATATGCTTTACACTAAAGCACCATTACTATATACTCGTGGGGGATTAGTTATGCGGATGATCACTTTCTTTCTCACTTGTTTAGTTATGGTGCTCTTCCCTGTTCTGGTTGACAAACACAAGTATTCAAAGGTCAATCTTTCGATAACATACCTATTAATAATTGTAGCTGTTATTCATGACATATATGCAGCACTATTAATGGTTTTATCAGATAAATTTGCTGTTTGGTTGATAAAGTACCAAAAAGATTCCATCTTAATGAAAACATTTGATTCTATTCCACTACTGAAGAGGCAGCTCAGCACCAGGAGGTGGTCCAATAACATGTCCCAATTCAGTCTGCTAAGTTTTACCAGCAGCAAAGCAAAGCCATGGATGTCTTTCAAGCTTCTAAACAGAAGAATAGAGATGGGGAAATACTGGCATTTTGAAGTCTCCCAAGATTTAAAAAAACTAATCTTCACGTTTGTCAAAGAGAAAGCTGAGGATGCAGAAACAAGTATAGGGACTAGCCAATGGAGACCTCCCTTCACTGAATTGCCTTCCACCAGAGGCATTCCAACTTTTGGTACGTACACTTCTTTATATATATATATATATATATATATATATGAATTCATACTTAGTAACATGATGATGTGAAATTCAATAATGAATTTGAAAAAACAAAAAAAAAATTATATATATATTTATATTTACATTTATATATATATTTTTACAGATCATGTTCACGGTAAAAACATTGAGTACAGCATTAAGATTTGGCACGTTGCTACAGAATTTTGGTATCATTTAGATCGACATCATTTCAAGCAGGATGATCAGTTTTCTCTGAAGTGTAAATTGATCAAAAGAATTTCTAGATACATGATGTATCTGCTAGTGGAGCTGACTTCTATATTATCATCAGCTGATGAACATGGTAATGATCCTGATGTATCTGCCACGAGGAATATTACCAGAGCAGACAATATTACAAGCAAGGCCGAAGCATGCCAGAGCTTGCTTGAAACGGTTGTACGTACTCCTGCTGAACGTCTTATGTTTGGTCCAGCGGAACTGTTACGTGATGCGGTGCGACTTGTGAATGAAGTGAACGATGAATCACAGGTATATATCTGTTTTTCAAAGCACACTATCATTAGGTTTTATCTAACAACTTGAGTTTTTGAGTTTAACAACAAGATAGATATATATATATATATATATATATATATATATATATAAGAGGCATAGGGTCATAGAGTCATGTCGTCTTCTACTCTTCTCCCCCGGCCATCATGCACGTAACATATACATATGTGTGTGTTTGTGTGTGTGTCTTTGTTACCTGTCTTTGTCTGCATGTTCATTTGCTCTCAATTTCCTATTGCTGGTTAATGTTAGGAATTGAATCATGTGTCATATCCATTATCTATCTTTTTCTCCGCATTATAGGTGAGGGACTGGCATATATATATATATATATATATATATATATATATATATATATATTGTGAAAGGCAGAAGAATGTATTAATAAAAGCAGGGGAAAAAAACAAACAGACCAAGAAGCTGCCTTACAAGTAAACGGCTCCCTGGAGAAAACAGAGAAAACATAGCCAGGCAAAAACCAGAAGACACCCAAAACAAGCCAGAAGCAGAGAAAAAACATAAATCACCCAAAATCACTCCAAGTTATCACATCCCCCTCGTCCCCTGGGCTTTTTTTGGCCAACGCATCAGCAAAAGAATTGGAAGCCCTCGAACAGAACACGACACGAGCTTGACCGATAAGGTTGAGATGATTACGGATGTCGTAGATGTTTTGTACATGTCTAACACTACCTAACCCCTCACTATTGACCATTGAGACGGCTACCTTGGAGTCGCTAACCACAACAATATTTTTTCCACCCAACTCCGGACGAGAAACGCATAACTCACAAGCTTTTGCGATTGCCAGAACTTCAGCAGTGATGGCATCTTGGATCCCCACATATGCCAAGAATAAGCACAATACCTTCCCTCTATGGTCTCTTAGAACCCCTCCAATACGGTGGTGGTATCCACTCCTCAACCTTAGCAATCTTGCACTTACTGAAGTTAGGGCAGCAATCCTTACTATTCTGCAAAATAAGAGTAATTGAATCGTCTGAACCACTTCCAAAATTCCTGAACCACCAAGCCACCCGAAATCTCACCATGTCTACTGCCTGAAATAAATTGGCCTCTCCATCCTTAAAATCCTTGCCATTCCTAGATTCCCAAATTGTCCATACCACCGCGAAGAACAGGAAATTCCATGCTCTACCATACTTTTTCACAGGACATATGCCATTCCATCTTCTCCACCACTCAAGAGGAGATGGAGATGCACAAAAATTTGTTTCCCACCAATTCATGCAGCTATACTAGAGTTTCCAAGACCAGTTGCACTGCAAAAATAAGTGAACACATCAAGCTAGAACCTGCCAATGACCTGAATCTGTGAAGTACTTCTTTGACCGACACTCTTCCGTGGAGGAGTTGCCATACGAACACCTCCATCTTTGGTGGGCACACACCTTTCCATACGCATTTGTGGTCCGCAAAAACCTCTGTTTGCCCACCTTCCAGGCTACTCCAAAAGGATTTAACTGTGAACACCCCTTTCGGACCATGATTCCAACCAATCGTATCTAGAATCGAATCCCGAATTTTTATATTCTCTAAGAAACTCTAAAAGCACTCCCATTGTTGCACTTCCCAGTTGAATAATGATCTCCTTAGAGGGATCTACCAAATCCAATCTAGACTCTCCTTTCTCCCATGATCTCTAACACTGCATGTCTTGTAGTTACAAGTAAGTGCAAAGACTCTAGGAAAAGCCAACTTCAGAGGAGTGCCTTCAACCAAAATATCAGTCCAAAACTTTGCTTTGTCTCCCCTACCAACTATCACATTAATTCCACTATCAAAAATCTTGCCAGTATATGTTAACAAGTCAAAACTAATGCACTTTAAATTACTATCATTCGAAGCTAAATACAAAATTTAAGCTTTTGGATTTAGTGATCGTTACCTGTTAATTATGATTAATTTTTTTTCATATACATTGTCACACAGTCAATAGAAGATAAATGGGAGTTCATTAAGAGCACTTGGATGGATACGTTGGGATATGTAGCAAGAAATTGTAAAGGAAATGAACATGCTCAACAGCTAAGACGTGGTGGAGAGTTACTAACTCATGTGTGGCTTCTCTTATGTCATTTTGGCTTAACAGACCACTATCTCAAAATTTAATTGCATTTGGATTTGGATTCTGTATTGATTTCTTCTTAACTACTTTGCAGTTTGCACGATTTGCGAGCTTGTAAAATACTATGTGCGGGCTTTGTAAAGTATTGTGATGACATAATGTAAGTATTATTTTATATCTATGATAAAATGTAGTAAATAATTTCATAGACAGAAACATAGGAAATGTACATCATGAACTTTAAATGATAGACTACTAAAGATTGAAAATAATAAGGTATTGTTTCAAACAGAAACTCAAGAAAAACAGAAAGATTGAAAATAATAAGGTATTATAAAACCTTAATTTAGTGTAATCTCATTGGACTGTCTCACCAAGTTGTTGTAGTGAGATTGTCACATGCAAGATTTTCTCCTTACTCTTGGCACCGTTTCTGGTCTTACATTTGGGTGGCCCCGACACCATAACAGCTTATGCATAAGAAGATAATAAGCTTTGTTTGAGAAACTTGCTTGGACTATTCGTCCAGACAGGAATGGCACTCTCTTATCTTTCTCATGTCTTGGACAGCCTCTAGCCTTTCAATTATATCCCTTCTATTGTTTATTCTTGGGATTATCAAGTATTCGAGGGTTCTTAGATTAACAAAAGGCCGAGAGTCCTACCGTCGATCTTTATTGTTAAGAAAAAAAATTATTTCAGCTGCAACAGATAATGTCTGAAGAAGATACATTGCATGATACGAGCACTTTTCATTGACCTCCCAACATGTTAGAAAAGACTTATAGCAAATTAATTTATCATTTTATTATTGACAGCAAGTCATATTTTATAAGAGAAATACAATAAAGATTAGATAGTATAAAAATCCTATATAATAACAACTTATTCAAATTTAAATCTAAAACAAACTTCTTCTTTTTTTAATTCGTGATTGTAACAATACACTAGTACGTAAGTACTCGATCGTGCTTTCTTAGATGATACAATAGAACGTACAAAGGCTTAAAGACCACAACTTCTATATCTTTGAGAGCTCTGTTGCCAGAATAATATGCTTTCAAAGTAAAGGAAATAGAACTTAGATATAAGGTATTGTTAAGTCTCTGAAGATTTAAGAAAACTAATCTTAATGTATGTCAAGCAGAAAGCTGATCAGGATGCAGAAACTAATCTTCTATTGGAGCGGCCTTCTATGGTTTCCATCAGCAAAAAATAGTTATTTGTCATATTAACTTCAGAGACATAACTGATAAGGTTGAAAAGAAAATACCATATAGAGCAAACAATATTGACAATATTACAAGCAAGGCATCTGATATTGGCATGAGGAGAGAGACAGTTAGTGAGAGAAGCTCTCATCTTTTTGGAGTTGGAAAAAGAAGGGAGACGGAAGGTGCTGGCCTACCAGGAAGATTTCATAACACCGGTAGGAAAGATTACAGGGACAACATGGTATCGATTTTCATAGATAATTTGAACCCAAAGGTGGACGTTGCATGTTTATGGGGCGTGTTCAAAGTTTTTGGAAGAGTAAGAGATGTGTTCCTATCTACTCAGAAAAGAAATAGAAAGAGTCTTTTCGCTTTCATTCGGTTCGAATCAGTGGAAGAGGCAAAAATGGTGGCGAAAAAGGTGGATGGTATGCACGTTTACGGGTGGCCTATTAGCGCGAAATTAGCGGAATATGGATGGCAGAACCGGAAGATCTCTGCGACAAGGAGGATAGTGGCAAAACCTGAATCAGATGGGATGAGTAGTGAAGAACAAGTCGGCAGATCATCAAAAGGAGGCTTTAGGAATTACCGATCCTTTGCTGAGGTTTTGAAACGGTCACAAGAAAACCCCAAGGGAAGGACAGCTGAGACAAAGAAGAAGTGCATTTCTGTGTATTACAAGAAACAACAGTCTACTGAAAATTGGTTATCCAGGTGCACCATTGGAGTCCTGAAAGATTTCTCTTCTGTTTCCAGTGTTAATAGTAGGCTCATCAAGAGGAATTTCGCATTCTCATCATCCTATTTGGGCGACAAAAACATATTGTGGTGTTTCACGTCTGAAGTTGAGAGGGACGGCTTGATAAGCATATGCACTTGTCTGATCAACCTACAACAACCAGTAGCTCACTCAAGGAACCTACAAGCATGATCAGCTCATTGAAGTGTAGAAACAGAGTAGCTACTATGTTGCCAAGAACAAAGTATTCTGGTGTCACTACTCTTGATCAACAACGCAGATCATCATGTGATCATTCTGTGATTAAATAGTCTAAAGAAAGCAAATGTTAGCTTCACTGTTAATAGTTAACGATAACTTTGTAATCAGCTAGTTAAGAAGTTAGTTAGTGTTAACAGAATAATTAGTTATAGTTAACTAACCACCTAGCTGATGTGGCTAGATAAATGAATATCATTGGCTATCAATTCCGTGATTCACGGTCATGCTATTTGCATGATAAGAATCATCTGGTATATAAACCAGGTCTCTGTAATGATATGAAATTAATAAAATACAAAAGCTTCGAAGCTAAAACTCCTTCAATGGAGTCTCTTACTCTCTGTTCATAGAATACTTCAATTTCCTTTTCTCTTAAAACTGTATCAAAATCCATAAAGCTACTTTTATCAAAACATCTCAGTTGTTTCATGGTATCAGAGCTAATCGACTCACGTCATGGCTTATCGATCTCAATCGCCAGTTTTTGTTCAAAATGAAGGCTCACAAGGAGGTGGTTCTTCTTCTCAACCTCCGCTTGAAGATCAAAGCTAGAATACTCAGTCTGTTGCAGCACCAATGGAATTTACTTCGCTTACCAAGAGTCTGAATTTCAATCTTCCGATAAAGTTAGGTAAATCAAACTATCTTTACTGGAAATCGCAAATTTTACCTATAATACAGGCTCTAGACCTTGAGGATTATCTGTGTGGGATTAATCAACCTCAGAATATGTTCGTTAATGTTGAGTTAGTAAATGAGTCTGGTGAAAAGTATGTAGAAAAGCGTATGAGTAAAGAGTACTCTGCCTGGAAATGCATTGATAAATTGTTGTTAGGATGGATCTATTCAAGTATTAGTGAAAGTACTCTAGGTCAGATTATTGGCTGTAAAACTTCTTTTGAGGCTTGGAATCGTTTAGAGAGAATCTTTACACAACAATCAATGGCTAAGACCATTCAATTAAGAAATCAATTACAATCTATCAAAAAAGGTTCTGATTCTATTAGTGACTTTGCACTTAAAATCAAAAACATTGGAGACTCATTGTTGGCTGCTGGTGAAGAAGTAAGGGAACGTGATTTAGTTATGTGTTTAGTCAATGGAGTTGGACGTGATTTCGATGCTATTGTTGCTGTTATTACTGCTCAACAAAGATTCATGAGTTTTGAAGATGCTCAGTTTGTATTGATGATGCATGAGCAGAGATTAGAGCATCTTGACTCTCCTTCATCACTAAATCTTGGACAAGTCTCAGCCAATTATGTAACCAATAATAATACTCAAGAAAAGAGGAATTTCAGAGACTTCAATAACCAAGGAAACAGAGGTGGCCAAAGAGGAAGAGGTCGAAACAACAGATATGGAGGAAGAGCAAAGATTCACTGTCAAGTGTGTAACAAACCTGGACATGGTGCACTCAAATGCTACCATAGGTTCGATCAAGCCTATCAAGGACCTCCACCACAGCAGCAACAGCAGAGTCAAGCATTCTTTAACCAGCAACAAAACTACAATGGACAACTGTTACCAGGCTCAACTCAATCTTCCAACAACTTGATTTCTGGACAACAAGAATCTCAAACAAGTTATCTTCAAAACTCAGCTTATTTGGCCACACCAGAATCTGTTAATGACCCAGCTTGGTATGTGGACAGCGGAGCAACTAATCACATAACTTCAGACTTGAGCAATCTTTCTCTTCGATCTGCATATCGAGGTAATGACACGCTTGTGGTTGGTAATGGAAGTCAACTTCCTATCTATCATATTGGTGATACTTTCATTAAATCTCACACACAACCTACAGAAAAGTTACTTCTTAGAAACATATTGCATGTTCCTCAAATCACCAAAAATTTGTTAAGCATATCTAAGTTCACTCATGATAATAAAGCTGTAGCTGAATTTTATAATGATCAATGTGTGATCAAGGATCTTCAAACGAGGAGGGTCTTACTTCAAGGAACGCTTAAAGATGGTCTCTATAGTCTCAAGCTAGTTCCTGATGCTTCTCAAATTAGTCACAAATCTGGTCACAGTTCACCCTTGCATAAAGATTTTTCATGTTCAAATAGTTGTATTTCCTCTTTCAATAATACTGGCCTTGGAATGTTGTATAGAACCAAGTCACAGCAAGCAAATCCAAGTGTATATGCTGTTGTGAGTGCCAATGTTTGGCATGCCAAGCTGGGACATCCAGCCCCTTTGATCTTACAAAAAATGTTAAGCAAAGTACATTTCAATAACAAGTTTAATGCACCATTTTTCTGTGACTCTTGTAAGCTTGGCAAGATGCATAGATTACCATTTTCTAGAGTCGAAATTACAGCCACTTCACCTCTTGAACTTGTATACTCAGATGTTTGGGGACCAGCCCCTATGCTATCATCAGAGGGTCACAGATACTACATCTCCTTTGTAGATGCTCATACAAGATTCACTTGGCTTTTTCCTTTAAAACTGAAATCTGATGCTCTTAGTGTCTTTATCAAGTTTCAAAGAAATGTTGAGCTTCAATTTGACAAAAAAATCAAGAGTCTTCATACAGACATGGGAGGAGAATATGTTGCGTTTGCCTCTTATCTTGCAAGCCAGGGAATACAAGTGAGATTTTCATGTCCTTACACTCACCAACAAAATGGAGTTGTTGAGAGGAAGCATAGACACATAATAGAGACTGGTTTGACATTGCTAGCTCATGCCAATATGCCTTTGAAGTTCTGGTATGAAGCCTTTCTAACAGCTGCATTTCTCATAAATAACATGCCTCTTCCTGTGTTTCACTTTATTTCACCATTTGAGAAGTTGTACAAGAAGAAACCGAACTATAGTTTCTTCAAGACTTTTGGTTGCAGCTGCTTCCCATATTTGAGAGACTATTCAAGAACTAAATTTAATTTTCATACAACTAAATGCATCTTTATTGGGTACAGTCCTTTGCACAAGGGTTACAAGTGTTTACACTCATCTGGAAAGGTGTTTGTGTCAAGGCATGTTGAATTTAATGAGCTAGAGTTTCCATTTGTGACTATGTTTCCTAGCTCTAGTCCTGCTTCTGATATTGTCTCATCAGGAAGCTTTCCTTTGTCTACAATACAAGATATTATTTCTCATGCCACGAGTCAAAATGATTTTAGAAATGCTAGCACTACTAGGCCTCCTGATGTGGTAAGAAACTCATCTCCTTTATTAGAAAATGTGCCTAGTCCACCAATAACTTCACAGCAACCTTCTTTATCTCAGAATGATGTCAATGATTCCTCTGTCTCTACTAATGTACAAGCTGCAGCTACTTTGCCAGATGTGTCCTTACATCCAATGGTCACTAGATCCAAAAGTGGGATTTTTAAGCCTAAAAGTTTCTCTAGCAGCTGCTACTTATCAGAATCTGAGCCAACAACGACTAAACTTGCACTCAAAGATCCCAAATGGTTATGTGCTATGCAGGAAGAGTTCAAAGCTTTAAAAGCAAATCATACTTGGTCTCTTGTTCCTTTAACTTCGGATATGAATGTGGTAGGTTGTAAGTGGGTTTTCAGAACCAAATACAACCCTGATGGAAGTATTTTAAAACACAAGGCTAGATTGGTGGCAAAAGGATTCCATCAAACACCTGGATTAGATTTTTTAGACACCTTTAGCCCAGTGGTTAAGGCCTCTACAATCCGTGTTATTCTTTCCATTGCAGTCTCTTTTGGTTGGCAAGTTGAGCAAGTTGACATCAACAATGCTTTTTTGAATGGGGACTTGTCTGAGTTGGTCTACATGGAGCAGCCTGAAGGATTCATTGATATCACTCGGCCTACTCATGTGTGCAAGCTCCATAAGTCGCTCTAGTCTGAAACAAGCTCCAAGGAGTTGGTTCCACAAGCTTCGTTCATCCCTTCTTTCATGGGGTTTCATGAATTCCACTTCAGACTCATCTTTGTTTACAAAATTCACAGGCTCTCACTCCTTGTTTGTGCTTGTTTATGTCGATGACATTCTTGTCACTGGTGATGACTCTAGGCTGATACAGAACCTGATTGCTACTCTTCATAAGAAGTTTGCTTTGAAGACACTTGGTCCTGTAAGCTACTTCTTGGGGTTTGAAGCATATCGCAATGCGTCTGGACTGTACATAACTCAAACAAAATACATTCGTGATTTGCTTCAGAAAACCAGCATGCTTGATTCCAAACCATGTGATACTCCCATCTCAGCTGGTACCAAATTGTCACTATCTGATGGATTGGCATTTGACAATCCAACACTCTATCGCAGCACTATAGGTGCTCTTCAATATCTTACGCACACAAGGCCTGATATCTCTTTTATTATCAACAAGTTAAGTCAATTTCTTGCTGCTCCGACGACGGTTCACTGGCAGGCCTGTAAGCGTGTCCTTCGTTATCTCAAAGGTACTCCATATATGGGAATTCATTTCAAGCCTGCTTCATCACTGTCTATAGAAGCTTTTGCAGATGCGGATTGGGCGAGTTGTATTGATGATCGTCGCTCTACAAGTGGTAATTGTGTTCTGTTGGGAGGTAATCTTGTGTCCTGGAGCTCTAAGAAGCAGCGTGTTGTGGCTCGTTCAAGCACGGAAGCTGAATATCGCTCCATGGCCCAAGTTACAACTGATATCTTATGGCTCAAGTCCTTGTTAACTGAGCTTCGAGTCTCTGTTCCTCAGTGTTCTGTTCTTTGGTGTGATAATATGGGTGCCACATCTCTATCGCAAAACCCAGTATTTCATCAACGCACAAAGCACATTGACATCGATACACACTTCATTCGAGAGAAGGTTCTGTCAGGAGAGGTTGATACACGATACATTCCAACTGAACACCAGGTAGCCGATATTTTCACGAAAAGTTTCTCTCGTGATCGCTTCAGGTTTCTTTGTTCCAAACTAAACCTTGTTAATTCTCCACGGTTTAGTTTGTGGGGGGATGATAAGCATATGCACTTGTCTGATCAACCTACAACAACCAGTAGCTCACTCAAGGAACCTACAAGCATGATCAGCTCATTGAAGTGTAGAAACAGAGTAGCTACTATGTTGCCAAGAACAAAGTATTCTGGTGTCACTACTCTTGATCAACAACGCAGATCATCATGTGATCATTCTGTGATTAAATAGTCTAAAGAAAGCAAATGTTAGCTTCACTGTTAATAGTTAACGATAACTTTGTAATCAGCTAGTTAAGAAGTTAGTTAGTGTTAACAGAATAATTAGTTATAGTTAACTAACCACCTAGCTGATGTGGCTAGATAAATGAATATCATTGGCTATCAATTCCGTGATTCACGGTCATGCTATTTGCATGATAAGAATCATCCGGTATATAAACCAGGTCTCTGTAATGATATGAAATTAATAAAATACAAAAGCTTCGAAGCTAAAACTCCTTCAATGGAGTCTCTTACTCTCTGTTCATAGAATACTTCAATTTCCTTTTCTCTTAAAACTGTATCAAAATCCATAAAGCTACTTTTATCAAAACATCTCAGTTGTTTCACGGCTTTATTAAGAACAGATTTTTTTGGGACGATTGCTTCACTTCCATGTCAAGAGCGTCGGATTCCTGGACTCCCAAACGGAAGCTTGCATGGGTCAATATAGGTACACTTCTTTATATATTTATCTTAAGAGATCCTTTATTTTAATATAAAGTAATGACGTATATGATGTTAGCAATGAATTTGAAATATATATAAATATATATATATATATATATATATATATTTTAACAGGTAAAAATAGCAGTAAAGAATTTGAGTATAAAATCATCATTTTGCACATTGCTACAGAAATTTGGTACTATTTAGATCGACAGCATTTTAAGCAGGATCACTTTCGTCTGAATTGTAAAATGATCAAAAGAGTTTCTAGATACATGATGTATCTTCTAGTGGAGCAGCTTTCTATGCTATCAGCTGAAAACAGTGATCCTATTAACTTCAGACGCATAAGGGATATGTGAGGAAGAGAACTTTATATATAATGCAGTGACACTAGTAAATAAAGTGAATCGTGAATCTCATATATATATATATATATATATATATTTTAAAAGTATACTCTCATTAGATCTTATTTTACAATTTAAGCTTTTAAGTTTACCGATATAATAGTAGAAGCATTCCAGAGTCACATTGTGCCATTCGCTCCGGGCATGCATGCTAACGTTCGTGTCTCTGTTATTTGTGTTTGCCTCCATCTCCCTTTGCTCTGATCAATTTCCTATTGCATATATACGTCATGTCTTCACGTTATATGTGAGGGGTTGGTATGTATGTTAACTAGTCAAAACTCATGCACCTTAAAATTCTATCATTTGAAGCTCTCTGGTTCTAGCTCGAGAAGCTAAACATAGCAAAGGTGATCATCAATCTGAATCTTCTGTAATCTTATCACTGGAGTCCTATCTCCTTTTTCTAATTAAGTAGGCACTGTGGCACAAAAATGGGAAATGCTGAATAGTATGCTTGCTGCTGCTTCCGCTGAGATACTTGGCGAGCAACTGCATGTACAACGCCGAACTGTGTTAAGAAACATGACCAGCCTGAACTTGTTGCTACTTTTATTGGAGTCGCCGGAATCGTCAGCTGCCAAAGTGAAGGAAGCTGTGCATGCAAGTTCTGGTTATAAACACTGTAAAGTGTTTGATAGAAGTAGTGATATGTTTGACAAAAGTACTAAATGAGAAAGAGAACTGAAACAGATCTTGAAGAAGCTCCATTAATGGAGAGAATGAGAGAGAATATTTTTGATAAGAATACAGAGGCTCCAGACAATTTCTCAGCTGCATTTATGAACAAGTCTGATGAGTATCAAAGCTCATCAGACTCGTTAGATAACAGAATGCTGACTTCGTATATAACCAGACACTTTGTATCGTTTTATAACAAATGAAATACAGAGAAAATTTTCTCTCATCTTCTCCATTAATGGAGCTTCATCAATCTCTGTTTTAGCTTGTTTTCTCTTTCAGTGCTTTCATCAAACACGTTTTACTTTCTATCAAACACTTTACACTTCACGTTTTAATTAACTATGATTAACTAACTAATCCTGTTAATTAACTAATTAACTAGAGATAGACCATCTATCATCGTTTATCATAGCATGATCACCAGATGATAGATGCCGGTGATCAAGTGAGGTTGTACTGCTATGCACTGCATACAGACCCATATTATCAGCGACTTGTTGGAAGCTTCTTCACAATTGCACGAGAAAAGAGGTAATTAGCATCATATGGACCTGCATTTCGTGTTTATCGATACATTAATAACTTGAATTTTTTTAAGCACAAAACTTAAATGAACTTACAAAAATGTTTCGGGAACTCAAGAAAATGTTTCCGCCCACCTTCTTGCTTTTTATAATAATTCATTTGATTCTAAATTTCAAAAGACAAGTTTGAAATCTTAGTTAAGGCATTAAAAAACACTACTTGATTAGTAGAACACTCTCATTGGATGAACATTATAAAGAAATACTAAAATCAACAATTTTTACGCACCGATCAATACTTCAACTTTAAATTTAGTTTTTATGTGTTTTGATAGTATTTATTTTTTGTTGATTAAAAATTGAAAATTTTATAACATCACATTATTATCGAGATTCGGATTGTATGTTAAAAAGAATGAAATTATAAGTTTCGATTGAACCACGTTATTGTTTACCAAAGCCTACACTTATTAAATAAGTCTCGGCTTATTAAAGGTTTTTTTTTTTTCTTTCATTTTCAAATTTGCCTTCTCTCCTTTTTTTATTTTTTTTTATTTTATTTTTAATTAAAGAAAGTTTGGCTTGTGAAAAGAAGTAATGGTATTTTTAGTTGCAAATGTTAAAAAAAACTCAAGATTATTTCGGTAACAATTACAAAAATCAAGTATCAATAACAGACGCTAATAATTAAAAAAAAATTGTACTATTATTTATATTTCCTAATTGGGAATTAAATATGGTAATAATTACCGTATAGTGTTTAATCACGGTAGGTTCCGGTAGCCCTATGACTTTATGAGGCTACGACCCATTGGGGTTTTTTTTTTTAAGAAAAGAAAAAAAAAAGGAAAAGAAGATATCATTTTCTTTATTTTGTTTTCTTACTATTGGATCTAGATCAATTAATCTACATACATGTTCAAGTCTTATTCAAAAGATAAGAGTACCTGACTTTTTTTTTCCAAATAAAGCACAAATAACAATTAAGCATATATTTATTGAAAATATTCTTAACATGAGTTACAAGTTAAAACTTAAGAAGATTCAATAAAAAACAGAAAAAGAAAAAGAAAAAAGAGTTACTTGGAGAAACGGGAAGGAATATAAAAAACAGTCGATCTCTTTTAGTTATAATAACAAATAACAATTGAGACTCACCAGCTGAAGTCTGTGGGATAGAACTATAACTAATTATATCTCCAGGTATGTGGGTCTTACTGGTTTGCTTCTTTTTCTGTCATTTATATCATTATATGTATAATATATTCTTCTTCATTAATATATATATATATATATATATATATTTTTTCTCTTCTCCGCGCATTGATATCATAAAATCAACTTCTCATTTATCATCGGATCGTATGGATAATCGCTATCTCTAATTAAGATGGTATACATGTTTTGATAAGGTTGACCGATGACGGGTTTTTTAAGTGTTATATATTTGTTTTGTGAACAACAATCAATTTGTAGAAACTACTTTGTATTGAATTGAGTTAATTAAAACAAACTGGATCAACCCTTATATAGGTTGGAATCCTGACAACTATTAAGTGTGAACATTTACTTAAGATTTGTATGCTGCCTAACTAAACTGCCTAACACTATCAGCAGACTTTGTTGATTACACACAAGCACACAATGTCTGACTAGCAGACAATACTGACTCTACTAATTTTAACAACTTGGTTTAGATTAAATCCTACATATCTCCCCTTAAACCAAGTTTTCCATAACTTATCATGCCTAAAGTTTTCTTCAGTTTTAGGAATGAATTGACTTTGAGCGGCTTCGTGAATATGTCTGCAATCTGCTCCTCAGAACGACAGTATTCTATCACGATTTCATTATCCTTTACCAAGTCTCGAATGAAATGAAACTTGATGTCAATGTGCTTACTACTACCATGAAAAACTGGATTCTTTGTCAGTGAAATGGTGGACTTGTTATCGCAGTAGATCACTGTAGGAGCATTCTGTTGATGCTTCAAGTCACAAAGCATACGACGCAGCCACACAGCCTGTGTAGCACCACTAGCAACTGCAATATACTCAGCTTCCGTAGTCGATAAAGCAAGTACCTGGTGCTTTTTCGATGACCAAGAAAATACTCCGGAACCCAGATGGAATGCATATCCGGAAGTACTTTTCCTCTCTTACATATCACCTGCCCAGTCACTATCTGTGTATCCCACAAGCTCAATCTTATCAGCAAAAGAGTAAAGGATACCATCATCCAATGCACCTTTCACATATCGCAAAATACGCTTGCCAGCTTGCAAGTGAGATTGCCTCGGAGAATCCATAAACCTGCTGATAAGCCCAACTCCATATGCAATGTCAGGTCTAGTAGAAGTTAAGTATCTTAAACTTCCTACTAGTCTCCGAAAGGTGGTAGCATCAATCAGCTCACCAGACCCATCTTTCACTAACTTCAATCTCTCTTCAACAGGAGTGAGAATCGGCTTACATCCCTCCATCTTGAACTTCTTCAACACATCACCAGCATACTTCTTCTGACATAAGAATATGCCATCATCCGTCTGACTCACCTCAATACCGAGGAAGTAAGACATCAACCCCAAATCTGTCATCTCAAAATGACCAATCATTGCTTTCTTGAACTCTGCAATCATATAAGGGTTATTGCCAGTAATAATCAAATCATCAACATACAAACACACAATGAGAATATCTCCATGTGGATTTGTCTTGATGTACAGAGTGTGCTCGTAGGGACATCTCTGAAACTCATGTTGAATAAAGTATGTGTCAATGCGTGTATACCACGCCCTGGGTGCCTGCTTCAACCCATATAAGGCCTTCTTCAACTTGTAGACCTTATTTTCTTACCCCATTTTCACAAAACCTATCGGCTGGTGAATGTAGACTTCTTCCTCTATCTCACCATTTAAGAATGCCGATTTTACATCCATCTGGAAGATTCTCCAGCGATTCTGTGCGGCAAGAGACACAATCAAGCGAACGGTGTCAAGTCTGGCAACTGGTGCAAAAACTTCAAAATAATCAATCCCTGGTTTCTGCTTGTAGCCTTTTACAACCAGACGTGCTTTATAAGGCTTCACCTCACCGTTTGGCTTGTATTTTGTCTTATACACCCATTTAATACCAATGGGCTGTTTACCACAAGGCAAATCAGTAAGCTCTCATGTGTTATTCTTCTCAATTGCACTTATCTCCTCATCCATTGCTTGTATCCAGCAATCATCTCGAGCAGCATCTTCATATGTGATAGGATCACAATCTGCAAACAGTGCAAAATTCACTAACTCTTCATCAGTTAGGTCGTCGTCATTATTGAGAACACAATCCTGCAAACCAGCTGGCAGAACCCGTTGGCGTTGTGGGCGACTAGAAGATTCTGCTGGATATGGAGTCACACCAGGTGATGGTGTCATAAGGGTAGGTTCTTCCTGAACAATCTCTTCCAGATCAACATTAACATCTGAAGAGCTCCCCTTACCATGAGACCAATTCCAGCAACCTTGCTCATCAAAGGTAACGTCTCGACTGGTAATTACCTTCCAGGATACTGGATTATACAGCTTGTATCCTTTTGTCATCTGACTGTAGCCGAGGAAAATGCACTTCTCTGCCTTATCATCAAGCTTCTTCCTCAAAACATCAGGTACATGAGCATAGCAAATACAACCGAACACTCGTAGATGTCCAATACTGGGTTTGCGTCGAGTCCAAGCTTCATGTGGAGTCTTTCCGAGAACACTTCTAGTAGGGCACCTGTTCAACAAATAGAACGCACAAGCAACTGAATCACCCCAAAAACCTTTGGGTAAATTCTTCAAGTGCAACATACACCTGACCATATCCATGACTGTTCTATTCTTCCTCTCAGCTACTCCATTTTGTTGAGGAGTGTATCTGGCTGTCATCTGATGATTGATGCCATGTTTCTGCAAGAAACCATCGCAGACAATATATTATGTGCCTCTGTCTGTTCTCAACGTCTTGATAGATCTTCCACACTGCTTCTCAACATTCGCCTTAAATCTTTTAAAGCCATCACAAGCATCTGACTTCTGCTGCAAGAAATACACCCAAGCTTTCCTGCTAAAGTCATCAATAAAGGTAATAAAATACCTGGAATTTCCATTTGATAGAACCTCCACTGAGCATAAATCTGAATGCACCAGCTCCAAGGGCTTACTGGACCTCCATGCCTTTCCTATGGGAAACGGGTCTCTGTGCTTCTTTCCCAAGACACAGGTCTCGCAAACTTTATCTGGGGAATTTATGGAAGGTAATCCTGAAACCATCTTTCTAGATGCTAGCTGTTTCAGACTTCCAAAATTCACATGGCCAAACCTTATGTGCCACAACCAATTCTCATCACAAATCACTGAACTAAAGCAAGGTAAACTATCACTATTAATAAGCAGCGGAAACAAACGGTTTTGTGACATTTTTACCTTTGCTATTAGCCTCTTCTGTGCACTACTGATGGTGCAAATTCCTTCGTGGATCCGTATGTCATATCCTTTCTCCGAAAGTTGTCCCACACTCAATAAGTTCTTCTTCAGGTTTGGAACAAACAATACATCTGAGATGGCATTCTGGGACCCATCCTTCAAAGTGATAGAGATTCTGCCCTTCCCCATCGCTGGCACCGTTGTGTCATTCCCAAACTTCACCGATGAAGTAAAGGATTCATCTAACTGAGTGAACATCTTCTTTTCACCACACATGTGGTTGCTGCAGCCTGAATCCAGAAACTATTTGTTCTTGGCTCCATCGTCTGCCATGTTGCATGCTAGCAACAATGTTTCTGAACGATCATCATCTTCTGCAATATTTGCTTGGAAATCTTGCTTTCTAGATCTGCACTCAGACTTGTAATGACCAAATTTTTTGCAATTAAAACACTGAACCTGAGATTTATTCCTCTGATTAGTGTTGTTGTTGTTGTTGCTCCCTCTGCCTGTTCTCAGGCTAGAACTGGAAGCATCTCCTCTTCTGTTTTGCGAGTTCTGACCCCACTGTCTAGACTTAGAATTCCTCTGAGTCTCATATTTGTCTCTCTTAAGACTTAATTGGCTTTGTAAAGCCTCCTCCACCTCAATTTCTGACTTCTCATCCAGACGTTGTTCATGGGCTTGGAGTGAGCCCATCAACTCATCCAACGTCATTGTCTCGAGATCTTTGAACTCCTCAATGGCAGTCACTTTGTACTCAAACTTTGAATTCAGTGTTCGGAGAATCTTCTCCATAATCTGAACATCTGAAATTGTCTCACCATTGGACTTCATCTGATTAACAAGTACCAATATTCGTGAGAAATAATCTGCCACTTTCTCTGTTTTCGTCATTTGAAGAAGCTCCAACTGCCTCCGCATAGTCTGCAGGCGAACTTTCTTCACCTTTTCAGCTCCTCTGTACGTGTTCATCAGAATATCCCATGCTCCTTTTGCTAAAGTGGCATGTGCGATTTTCTCAAAAATCATCGGATCCAGCGACTGGTTGATGAAAAACCTCGCCTTCAGATCCTTCTGAGTTGTTGCAGCATCTGTTGGACTAACAATACCCTCGGAAACAATAGTCCACAACTCCTGGTATTCGAACAAAAGCTGCATCTGGACCCTCCAATACTCAAAATTTGTCTTTCCATCAAATTTAGGTATTTGGGGCTGAATTGTATTATTTCCAAAATTAGAGGTAGCCATTTGTAATTTACCAAATAGGGATATTGTTTGTAAATTTCCAAAGAGAGGTATAATCCGTAATTTCCACAAACACAGTGATGAAATAAAAACACAATAATTAAAACACAATAATTAAAAACCTTTTCACTTTTCACTTTTTTTTTGACTGTCTTTCCTCCTCTTTGATTATCACGAATGCTTTTAAATGTTTTTTTAAAATAAAAAAAAACCTCTCTCTCTCTGTGCTCCCACTCTCTCCTCTGATCTAAACAGATCATAAACCAAAAAAAATTCTCTCTTTCAACCCAAACAGAAAAAAAACTTATCTTAGGATGCCGATTTGACCTCCAAAACTTCCTCTGTTGACGATGGTTCTTTGGAATAAATGGAAGGTGATCACTAGTTGCACCTTCTGATGTTGGTGGTGTCAACCCACTCTCCCGGCGGTCGGCGGCTGGTGGTGATGGAGATGACTGACTCCGGTAACTTCTGAGTTTTTTTTTTGTTTCGTCTGAACCTCTTTTTTCTGGTTCCGAAAAAAAATGCCTCTGAACCTCTCTTGGTTCAAATCCGGCACCGGTGAGTTTTTCCGGCTATCCGATTCCTAACTGGAATCTAGCTCAGATTACTCCCTCACAGTGTATCTCTCACACTCACAGTCTCTACCACACACACACCTCCGAGCTCTCAAGCTCTGATACCAAATGTGAACAACAATCAATTTGTAGAAACTATTTTGTATTGAATTGAGTTAATTAAAACAAACTGGATCAACCCTTATATAGGTTGGAATCCTGACAACTATTAAGTGTGAACATTTACTTAAGATTTGTATGCTGCCTAACTAAGCTGCCTAACACTATCAGCAGACTTTGTTGATTACACACAAGCACACAATGTCTGACTAGCAGACAATACTGACTCTACTAATTTTAACAACTTGGTTTAGATTAAATCCTACATGTTTACTATTTGAATCCTTTTAAATTTGACTTTTCCATAAGTTGACCCTTCTGAATTATAAATTATAAATCGTAAATTGTCGCACTTTGTACCTCCAACTCCAAGTCGGATAAGCTAACTTTGTCCTTGCACTGACTTGTTATCAAGGAAATAAATATCTATTCCAAATGTATATAGCAGGGTCTAAATTTACGAATATTAATGAAAATATCAAAAATATCATCAAAAAGTTTTGATATTTTAACAATATTTCTTATATCATAATTAACAATGTAATTTAAATCTGAAAATATCATCGAAATCTTGGGATTATTATCTATATTTACTTCCTTGTTTATTCCTTACTTATTATTAGACATGAAAATTATATTTGGGATTAGTATTCGAAATTTAAAATATATTAGAATAATTTTGGCTTGGTTTGCACTATATATTACATTGTATTAATTAATACATTATTAATTAGTCTATTATTAATTAGTCTAATAGACTGGATGTTGTATTAGTTAATAGAAAGAGGAAATACTAGCAATAATAATAATAATAAATTTTCAACAATAGTAAAATAATAAATATTAATAATCATGAAAATGATGCCGATAATGATGATAACTTTTAAGAATCATATTATTATTAATAACATAATAATAATAATAATAATAATAATAATAATAATACATTTAATAATAGTAATACATATAATATAATAATAATTTTAAATACAATACTAAAATAATTTTATTTTAATATTAAATTTAAAATTTAATTAAATAAAAATAAAATGTTATTATAATAATATAAATCTAAAAATTATTTAAGTAAAATAAATTATTTAAAACAAATTGTCAAATATTCTTCAAATTGGTTACATGAATAATAATTTATTTAATTATTAATTTTTAAAACATAATACAGCAAATATATACTTTATAATAGTTGAATCAACAATATATGCATGACCCAGCAACTATACAATCATGTATTGTAGTTGAACCCTCAATTTTATGGGTTTAGCTACAATACAGAACATATATTGCTAATTAGTAGTTATGTGAGATAGTTAGTTACTTTCTGTTTTAAATTTTTTTAATTTTTAAATGTTTAATGTTTATACATACTTTGATTGAAATTTAAGGAATACAAATTGACCCAGCAATCAAACAATCATGTACAGTAATTAACCTCAATTGTATTGGATAACAAAATAGTCGGAAACAAAAAGCATATCTAAATAATGTATAACTTAATACAATATATATAATACGGAATATAACCGCGTGCCAAACTTAGTCTTATATAACTCTATATGTATGCACCAAAGAATGATTATTTAGTGGCCGGTTGCAGTAGCCTAGTGTAACTACATAATCGCCTCTCCCCCAAATCCAAAAAGAAAAGAAAAAAAAAAGAATAATTATTATTTCTACTTATTATGTGTAGATTGAAATTCAGTTGTGAGCATTTGGTGTATTCAAAGAAAAGGAGGACAAAATAATGGAGTTATATCCTTCATGGTTAAGGAAACTATGGAAGGAATGGGATCTACGTGTAACGGTTCTGTTCAGTCTTACCCTTCAAATATTTCTCATCTTTCTGGGTAATCGTCGAAAATACAGTAACAAGTTATGGATCAGAATTGTTGTGTGGTCTGCTTACATAACTGCAGACTCCATAGCAACTTTCGCACTTGGTATACTCTCAAATAACCTCATAGAGCTATACGATAAGGATCATGATGGTGCTGGATCATCGTCATCACTGGATGCAAACACTCAACTATCTGCATTCTGGGCATCATTTCTGGTCTTACATTTGGGTGGCCCCGACACCATAACAGCTTATGCATTAGAAGATAATGAGCTTTGGTTGAGGCACTTGATTGGACTAGTTGTCCAGACAGGAATGGCACTTTCTGTATTTCTCATGTCATGGACAGCCTATAGCCTTTCAATTTTGTCCCTTGTAATGTTTCTTCCTGGGATTATCAAGTATGCAGAACGGACGTGGGTTCTTAGATTAGCAACCAGCCAGAAACGTCGAGAGTCCAACAGATCATATTTTTTTCCAGTCAATGGTCCTTATCCAGGGATCAATTCTGAAGAAGATGCATTGCGTTTTGCTGAAGAAGATGCATTGCGTTTTGCTGAAGAAACACTAAACATAAGTAAACATGCTTTCTTAGATGATACAATTCCAAATAGAAGATACACCTTAGATACCTTCAGAATTTTGTTGCCCGAATATGCTTTGAAAGTAATCGAAATACAAGTTGGAATGATGTACGATTTGCTTTACACCAAGGCACCATTACTCTATACTTGTTGGGGCTTAGTTCTGCGGCTGATCAGTTTCGTTCTCACCTGTTCAGTTATGGTGCTCTTTCCTGTTCTTGTTGACAAACACACGTATTCAAAGGTGGATCTTTCGATAACATACCTATTAATAATTGCAGCTGTTATTCATGACATATATGCAGCACTATTACTGGTTTTATCAGATACATTTGCTGTTTGGTTGATAGAGCACCGCAACGATTCCATCTTAACAAAAACACTGAATTGTTTTCCACTACAAATATTTAAGTGGTCGTGCTCCAGCAAGAAGAGGTGGTCCAATAACATGTCCCAATACACTCTGGTAAGCGTTACCGCCAACAAAGCAAAGACCGAGATGCAGACTTCAAAGTTTCTAGACACAACAAGAGTGATGGGAAATTACTGGCATTGTGAAGTCTCAGATGATTTAAGAAAACTAATCTTCATGTATGCCAAGGAAAAAGGTGAGGATGCAGAAACAAATAGAAGGAATATGCAATGGAGACCTCCCTTCACTGAATTTTATTCCACTATAGGCATTCGAGAGAAACAGCCGATGACCGGTAACAATCCTGATTTCATGCTTAATGATATGATGTGAACGTTAACAATGAATCTGAAAAAAAATAAATATACATATGTATTTTTTTTCAACAGGTTACAAAAATATCAATGAAGAATTTGAGTGCAGTATTATCATTTGGCACATTGCTACAGAAATTTGGTACTATTCAGATCGATATGATTATAAGCAGAATGACTTTCGTCTGAAATGTAAAATGATCAAAAGAGTTTCTAGATACATGATGTATCTTCTAGTGGAGCGGCCTTCTATGTTATCAGCTGAAAACAGTGAACCTATTAACTTCAGAGACATAAGAAAAGAGGTTGAACAGGGAATACTATCCAGATCCAGATCCAGAGAAAACAGTGAACCTATTGACAGATTTGATAAAAAGTTCAAGGCCGAAGCATGCAAGAGCTTGCTAGAAAAATCTCAATATTCTGAATTTTCTAAACATGGACATTTGATAAAATATGCTGTGGAACTTGTATATGTAGTGAATGATCAATCACAGGTATATATTTTTTTCAAAGTACTCGTTAGGTCTTATCTAAAATAAGAGGCATAAGGTCCTAGAGTCATGATGTGCCCTTCCCTCCCTGCATACATGTATCGTAAGTGTATCTGTCTGTGTCTCGATGTCCCTTTGCTCTCGATTTCTTATTGCATATATATGGTAGGAATAGAAACCAATGTGACATATGTGTCTTCATTATCTGTCTTTGTCTTCACGTTTGTATGTAAGAACTACCGTGTATGTTAACAAGTCAAAACTCATGTACCTTTAAAATACTATCATTCAATGCTAAAAAAATGTTTAAATTTTTGGATTTAGCCATTGTTGACTATTGATTGTGATTAAATTTCTTTCATGTGTATTGACACAGTCATTAGAAAGCAAATGGAAGGGCATTGAGAACCAATGGATGGATTTGTTGGGATATGCAGCAAGAAAATGTATAGGAAACGAGCATGCTCAACAGCTGAGACGTGGTGGAGAGTTACTAACTCATGTTTGGCTTCTCTTGTTTCATTTTCAATTAACTGACCACTATCCGATAGATAGTGATGAGGAAGAATAATTGCATTTGGATTTGGATTATCTATTTGGTTTGAGCTGTATATGCTATGCTAAGTTTAAAAAGATCTTATTATGATTATCTATTTATTTGCTCTGTTTTAGCTTTGCTTTTGTCTTGCTTGTTCTTTGTGGGTAGTGCTGGTTAGTTCAGCTGTGGTTGTTGGTTGTGTGCATCTTGCTTTGACAAAAGTTATTGGGCTTCTGCCTCCTTTTTCTCTTGCAATAAAATTGCGCAGTTCAAAAAAAAAAATAAAGATGTTATTTTGATGCATTAGTTGCATAGGTGTTTGTTAGTCATAATTGGTCAGAGTTGATGGTCGGGAGGATATTTTCATCATTTCATCCATTTTCCAATATTATATTTCTTTAAAAAGTGATGCTATTCGAATGGTTGGAAGACATTTTTTACATGACAGATTTTCATGGATTTTTACGAACTTTTATAAATCCATATGGACTTTCATTGATTTGTTTAGACATCTATCTCAGACTTATATGAATTTGTTTAGACATCTATCTCAGACTTGTATTGATTTGTTATCTCGGACTTCTATTATAGATTGATGAATTATACAAGGATTTGGCACAATCAGTCAGCCAAAGAGAAGCTCCACTTCAAAGCTTAATTTTCACAAAGACCTCAACTTTCATGATAAATCCAAAAAACAAATATATGAATACATAAAACTTCACGTATGAATAAATGTTGCACACAAAAAAAAAACTAACGACAATAATTTTTACTAAAGTCAATCACAAATGAAAGAAAGTAACGTGGTTTATAACAATTTTCAGAACAAAATTAAAAGGAAAATACTCAACATTCATTATTCATCTTCACTAATTCTCATTGTTATTCAACTAATTATATAAACAAACAATAATCAACTAATCGAATAACTAAGCAAAGCTATACATAAAATATTGAAAAAAAAACATAATTTTGTCACAACTGACCACCCTTTGATCTATGATTTTTAATTTATTCTCTACGGCTCTAAATCTTAAAAAAGTTGACATGATAATCTATACATATAAGACATACTACAGTAAAATTATCAATTTAATCCATGGTCATTTGTATATGAAAACATTCATTTTTTTCTTGTTTCCCGAATCTGTTCAGCAGAAATCAATATTGACCTTTGTTCACTCCGAAAATTATAACAATTTTTATACTTAATTATAAATCACGAAATTTTTCAGAATAATATTAGACATAACATTTTATCTACATATAATTTTTCATAATTTTCTAGATAGAATAACTCATCCAAATAAATTTACAAATTCTAGCAATTTGTCAAAATATAGGGGTTCCAGCACGCCTTTATATATTTCGAAAACACATAAAATCTAATAACTGCCACTATCTATTGAATATGCTATAAATCATCCTCATGGTCTCTACTTTCATCAAGTTAAGCATATCAAGAATCATAACCTAACATATTCTAGAAGTTCAACCATGAAAGAGATAGACAAAGGAAAATAGAAGTAACGAACCCTAGCAATAAGAAAAACTCAAAATCCTTGGAGAGAATGCTGAACTTGTTATGGCCTTTGATATTTATATTTCTCACCATCAAGTCCACCCAAATCCATGACTTAAGAAAATCCTTTAAAATCTAGTCCTAATTGAATATGCCTTGATTTTTACAGACATTTTTAAATTCCCAGTTCAATACACCCAAATTTAGAAGGACTCTTTAAAATTTCATAGAAAACTGAATTGAATACCACTAGATTAATATAGACTCTTTTAAAGTCTTTAAATGTCCAAATTGAATACACTCGGATTTATAAAGTCTTTAAATGTCCTTGAGAATCCTAATTCAATACACCATCTTAGTCCTCCTATGAATGCATCACCTGACAGGACTACTGTCTAATTACCTGTCCTTTGTTCTAGATGTTTCCATCTGAAGAATCATTATCTTTTTAGTATTGAATATCCCTTTTTTGTTGCATTCTATTTCTTGGTCTTATATATCCTCACAACTTGGTATGCCAACTTTTTATTTTATTTGTGTATTTCTTTAATGTAGGTTATGTTTGGGATTGCGTTTACTTGAGAATTAATCACTTATTTTTCAAGTTTTGAGCAAATAAGTGTTTGGTAAACTTTTCAAAAGTAACTTATTTTTCAATTTGCTTCTCCCATAAGTAGCTTTTGAGAAGCTGGGTGAGGGTTGCTTTTTGAAGCAGAAACTAGCTTATTGTTTATACAATATCTAGAATACCCTCACTATTTTATTAAACGATAATATTACTCTTATATTTAATAATAATATAATAAAAATTTTAAAATTTCTTTTCAAGAAAAAAAAACTAAAAACTAAAAATAAAAATATGAAAATATGAAAATATAAAAAAAAAACATAAATTGAACAATGGGTCGTGGCCACCACCGGAGTTGGAGGCCGGAGGAGATCTCCCTATGTCCACCACCGACGCCGACGACACCTCACCTCCCTCGCAGCTGCCGACTCCGTGCGACGAGAAGACCACCGTCTGGACACAGTTCTCTCCCAGATCTACCTCGCCGCAGAGTCTCTCTTCCTCTCACGTCACTTTTCTGTCCCGATTTCGTCTCTGTTCCATCGTGATTTCGTCGCGCGGTGATTTCTGTTTGGCGATGGAGGAGGAGGAGGAGCGTCCTCCCTTTTTGCGATATTGGACGAAATCTCTCAATAATTTCAGTTCTGCTTTGGAACGATGTCGGCGGCGAGGGATGAAGGATGACAATCCCTCGACGTCGGCGGCGAGCGGAAGATGACTGCGGATTTGAAGCTTGAGTGAGTGAGTTGACTCAACCGAGTTGACTCAGCAACTTATTATTAAGATGAACGAGTTGACTCAACAACTCAGTGATTGGATCAACGAGTTGACTCGGTTACAATTTTTTTTCTGTTTAAATTTTTTATTTATTTCTTTTTATATGTTTTATATTTATATTATTAATGATGTCTATTTTAGTAATTTTATTCAATATATTTTCTATCCTTTCAAAAGCAAAGCAATTTTAAAATTTAATTTACCAAACACATCCATTTTTTTGTTAAGTTGATTATTTCTTAAGCAAAGCATCCCCAAACATAGCCGTAATCTAGTGATTGTAATCCTGAGGGACCGTTTGGTATGGGGTAATCAAAATAATGTGATTCCTGGAAAAGTTAAACACAGGAATGTGATTCCTGGGAAACTTGTATATATGTGTTTGGTTGGGTATGGGAATATTATATCAGATTCCTGGGAATATCAAGTAAAAGTGTTTGGTTGTACATGGGAATTTGTTTTTTTTAATTTATTTATTTATTAAAAACTAAAAAACTAAAAAAAAAAATTCAAAGTCCATTTCACTGGACGTTGAAAATAGCAGGTTCTTTGTCCAAAAATAAAAGAAAAAATCCAGTTCATTCCACTCTCTCTTTCTTTCTCACCAGATCCATTTCCTCTTGTTCTTTCCATCTTTCTTTCTCTCTTTGTCTTTCTCTCCAGATCTTGATCTTCGACATCGTCGCCTCCAACCAGGTACGTCGTCGTCGTCGTCGTCGTCGTCGCAGCCGCAGCTCGTCGTCGTCTTCATCGAAGCCCGTCGTCGTTGCTGTTAGTTGTAATTTTTTTTCTGTTGGTGTTGATGATGGTGTTTGACTGTTTTGATGATGATGAAGATGAAGTTGGGCATGGTTTAGTTGATGAAAGTTAGGTTTTGAAATCAGGAAATTTAGTGTTTGGGTAGTGAGAAAGTGTAAGAAAATGTGGAAAATATTTGGACGAATTGTTTTTTAAATTATCAAATATTATTTATTTAATTAAATGTGGGTTCCACTGTGGGAATCTGATGGAGGGTAATCTAAAACCCACCTGTTGGGAAGGGTTTCAGATTACCCCCTTGGAGGGTAATGTGATTCCCATTGGATTCACAACCAAAAACTCAAACCTCCTACCAAACAGGGGAATGCTATAAGATTCTCATTCCCATGTAAAGATGACCGCATACCAAACTGCCCCTGAATGAATTGTTCTCGCACTCATTTGAATTGGGATTTCTTATATTCATGACTGCTTGTCTTTTCTAAATGAACATGATGAGGATCTAATCGAAAGTCACGAGGAAGAATAACGAGTCTGAAGATTTTGACAGTACGTAGTGGGTTTAACAATAAGGTATATCAGAGGCATAAGGTCCTAGAGTCATGTGACTCATGTCGTCCCCTTCGTGATATGGGCTGGCATGTATGATGTATATCTATATATGTTAACGAGCCGAGCCAAAACTCACGCATCCTAAATTACTATCTATCTATCATTCAAATTGGTGCTAATGAAAAGTTTAAGTTTTTGGATTTAGTGATTTTTTACTATTATTCTTGTTTATTATTTTTATACGGCCATTAAAAAGAATTTAAGTGTTGGGATGAATATATCGGGATAGGCAGCAAGAAAATGTAAAGGAAACGAGCGTACTCAACAGCTGAGACGTGATGGTAGAGTTACTAACTCATATATGGCTTCTCTTGTGTCATTTTGGCTTATTCAATTTGATCTTCATTGTAATGTGGTGGTTTTTAGAGAATTCATCAAAAGGTCTCTAATTATGTTCATGGCCATTAAAGAGCGTTGAAGCTCTCTGGTTCCTTTTCTTTTCTTTCCCTCTTGAGTATTGTTACAACACTTTTTGATCCCTCAAAATAGTGCTAGTTTCTTCCAAATGACAATGCATGCTGTGGTGTTCAATATATTATATCATTCATGCATCTCTTTAAACAAATATCTACACATTATTTCGTCTTTCAATGTTTGTGAATACAATATTCTATCATCAATTTTGTCAAAATTAACTTTATAAAATTATAAAAAAAAAAAATTTAACCATATGTATTGTTTCTTATATTTTCAATCAAATATGAAAATTTCATTTCACCCGGTAACTAAAGAATTAAATTAATAGTCCTACCTTAAGATCTTTTATTATTTTTTTTCAAGTTTGGCCAATCTATTAGATACCTTTTATTAATATCTAAGCTCCACTACCTACACCAAAACCTAACTCTCCACATTAGCGGATAAGAATTTACACGCCATCGAGACCAATCAAATATCAATCATGATTGCACGACCCAAATATTCACTCTCACGATATTATTTCGTTTTTCAATATTTATGAATAGTTAATCTACTCTTAATACTAGATTAATAATAATAAACAAATAGACTGAACAGGACATAAGTTTATCGAGACCAATCAAATATCATTCAGGACATGTATGATTGCACGACCCAAATATTCACTCCCACAATATAGGAAGAAAAGGCTCCCACATATGCTAATAAACCATAACAATTTCATCAAAATGATTTGGATAATTCCTCCCAAATCATTTTCAACCATTCTGGATTGAAATCCAAAAAATATTTACTGCTCAATAAACATGCAAGTGAATCACTTGTTATTTACGTACTTCTATGTGATATGTTTAACTCGCATTGACTTTATTCAACTCATGCGCATTTAATTTATTAAAATCAGTACAGTCAATGGTCAAACACAAATGGCAGGAAGTGATAAGGATGTGTATTCAGGGAGTAAAAACAGAGCATCACAAGCATTACACAAATTCTACTGCTTAGCTAAGTTTAGAGAGTTAGTTAGAAGTTAAATAACTGTTCTCAGAAGGTTGGTTACTGTTAGTAACTAAATCTGCTGATGTAGTTTAGTAAACAAATTCTATTGGTTAGCTTTTCCTTGAATCATAAAAAATGCTTTTAGTGTGTGAATCAATAAAAGAACTCCAGAGAAAATATTCATGAAGATTTTCTTAGCTCCCAAACACATTCTTTTATTTTAGTCAATTTATCAAACACCTTATCAGTGTTAATAGGTAGGTCATTGTTAATTTTTTCATAGATTTATGACGGATTTCACAAACATTTTACCCGTATATAGTGTTTGATATCAGTAAGTTCCGATGGGCCTCTAACCGGTCTAGTTTTTTTTTTTTTTCTTTAAAGAAAAGAATATATCCTTTTCTTTATTTTGTTTTATTACTATTGGATCTAGATCAATTAATCTACATACATGTTCAAGTCTTATTGAGTACCTGACTTCTTTTTTTGCCAAATAAAGCACAAATAATAATAAAACATATATTTCTTGAAAATATTCTTAACAAGAGTTACAAGTTAAGACTTAAGAAGATTCAATAAAAAAGAAAAAGAAAAAGAAAAAGAAAAAAGAGTTACTCGGAGAAACGGGAAGGAATATAAAACAGTTATAATAGCAAATAACAATTGAGACTCACCACTCACCAGCAGAAGTCTGTGGGACAGAAATATAACTAATTATATCTCCAGGTATGTGGTCCTTACTGGTTTGCTTCTTTTTCTGTCGTTTTCATCATTATATGTATAATATATTCTTCTTCGTTGATAATAATTCGTCCTGATATATTTTTATATCAGAACGAAGAATGTGGACCATAGATTATGAAAAAGTTTTGTCAAGTACATACACTTTGAATCAAAGTATGTAAATCTAATGGTCAACATTCTTCATCCTGATATATTTTATATTAGAACGAATTGACAATAAAAAAAAATGTATATATATATATATATATATATATATATATATTATTTTTCTCTTCCTTGAACATTGATATTATAAAATCAATTTCTCATTTATCAACTTATATATATTTAGTCAATATTTACTTATATTTAATTAGTAGCTAATCTCGCACCAACTTTGTTTTTGTCAAATTAATGTAAAAAGTGTTGTTACCTTACAAGTCTACTGAGTCTAATTAATTTGTTCATATTTAAAACCTCTTTGATAGGTGATGATTGTTTATGACTTTGCCATTTCCTGGGAATTGTTTCAACATCTTGAGTAGTCTTCTTCTGGTCCAAAAATTTGTTACTCTTTTCTGTTAAATTTTCTCATGCAAATCTTTACTCATCAGGTTAAATTTTCTCAGGTTAAGTGACAAAATTAACTCAAACCTCATATTTTTATATCGTATCATCAAATCGTGTAGGTAATTGTCATCCCTAATTAAGATGTTTTCATAAGTTGGACCAATGGGTGGCCATGGGCTTTAAGCCCACGAAAGTTTTTTAAGTCTTATATATTTATTTACAATTTGAATCCTTTTAAATTAGACGTTTCCATAATTTGACCCTTCTAAATTATAAATTAGAAATTGTGGCACTTTGTACCTCCAAGTCTCCAACTCCAAATCGGATAAGTTAACTTTGTCCTTGCACTGACTTGTTATCAAGGAAATATATCTATTTCAACGGATATATTAAGGTCTAAATTTATGAATATTAATGAAAATATCGAAATATCAAAATATCAAAATATCAAAATATCATTAAAAAAGTTTTGATATTTTAACAATATTTCTTATATCATAATTAACCACTTAATTTAAATTTGAAAAAGTCATCAAAATTTTGGGATTATTATCGATATTTACTTCCTTATTTATTCCTTACTTATTATTAAACATGAAAATTATATTTGGTGGCTTGTATTGTATTGTATTCGAATTTTAAAATGTATTAGAATAATAGAATGTAATGTTTGACTTGGTTTGCACTATACATTACATTGTATTAACTATACATTACATTGTATTAACTAATACATCATTAATTAGTTTAGTAGAGTAGATGTTGTATTAGCTAATAGAAAGAGGAAATAATATTATTAATAATAACATTTAATAATAATAATAATACATTTAATAATAATATTGATAATAAATTTTAATAATAAAAATACATTTTAATATAGTAATAATTTTATATATAATACTAAAATCATTTTATTTTAATATTAAATTTAAAATTTAATTAAATAAAAATAAAATGTTATTATAATAATATAAATCTACAAATTATTTAAGTTAAATAAAATATTAAAAACAAATTCTCAAATATTCTTCAAATTGGTTACATGAATAATAATTTATTTAATTTTTAATTTTTAAAATATAATACAACAAATATATACTTTATAACAGTTGTATATACTTTATAATAGTTGAACCAGCAATACATACATGACCTAGCAATCATACAATCATATATAGTAGTTGAACCCTCAATTTTATTAGTTAATAAAATAGTCAAAAACAAAAACCATATCTAAATACCGTACAACTTAATACAATCTAATATAGAATATAACTATGTGCCAAACTTAATCTTATAGAAGACTATAGGTCAGTTTGGTATTGATTTTGAAAAGTTAAAATCATATTATTTTATAATTTTGACATAAAATGATGTTTGGTAAATTTTCCAAAAGTAATTAATTGATAATCTGATAAGTTTTGACAGTGATTTTGAGAAGTATGTGAAAAGTTACTTTTTGAAAGTGATTATGGAATAATTTATTTTAGAATTTAATGTATCCTTTAAAATATCATTATTATCCTTATGAAATCAAGTTAAAATCATTTATATTTATAGAATTTTTTTTTCCAATTTAAATATTATACTTAAATATTGATTTAATATATATAATTAATGAAAACAAATGAAATGAGATCTTAAACTCATGTATATTTTAGTCATTGTAACTAATCTCAGCACTTTTGCAATAAAATTACTAAATATATATATATATATATATATATATATATATATATATAGCTTTTGAGCTATACTATAGTCTTAAAAATACAATTAACCAAACATGTGCTGATTAACTTCACAGTTGATTATTTCTTCAGTACAACTAACAGTAATTATTATAAAAGTTACAGCGATATGTCATACGTACCAAAGAATGATTATTTAGCGGCCGGCCAGTCACAGTAGCCTAGTGTAACTACGTAATCTCTCCTCCCCCAAATTCAGAAAGAAAAATTATTATTTCTACTTATTGTGTGTAGATTCAAAAAGAAATTCAGTACGTTGTGAGCAGTTTGGTGTATAAGAAAAGGAGCACAAAAATGGGGTTACATCCTTCATCGTTGATGAAACTATGGAAGGAATGGGATCTACGAATAATGGTTTTGTTTAGTCTTACCCTTCAAATACTTCTTATCCTTCTGGGTAACTATCGAAAGTACAATCACTCGTTCCTTATCAGAAGTATTGTGTGGTCTGCTTACATAACTGCAGACTCCATAGCAACTTTTGCACTTGGCATGCTCTCAAAAAACCTCATGGATCTATACGATAAGGATCATGATGTTGCTGGATCATCGTCATCACTGGATGCAAACACTCAACTATCTGCATTCTGGGCACCGTTTCTGGTCTTACATTTGGGTGGCCCCGACACCATAACAGCTTATGCGTTGGAAGATAATGAGCTTTGGTTGAGGCACTTGATGGGACTAGTTGTCCAAACAGGAATGGCACTTTATATCTTTGTCATGTCTTGGACAGCCTCTAGCCTTTCAATTCTGTCACTTGTAATGTTTCTTCCTGGGATTATCAGGTATGCAGAACGGACGTGGGTTCTTAGATCAGCAACCAGCAAGAAACGTCGAGAGTCCAACAGATCTGGGTATTCTTTTACTTATGTCAGGATCATGTCTGAAGAAGATATATTGCCTTTTGCCAAAGAAAAACTATTCATAAGTTCTCATGCTTTTTCAGACGCTACAATGTTACAAGATGTTAGACACTACACCTTAGGTACCTTCAGAGCTATGTTGCCCGAATATGGTTTCAAAGTAATCGAATTAGAACTTGGAATGATGTACGATTTGCTTTACACCAAGGCACCATTACTCTATACTCGTCCGGGCTTAGTTCTGCGGCTGATCACTTTCTTTCTCACCTCTTCAGTTATGGTGCTCTTCCCTGTTCTTGTTGACAAACACAAGTATTCAATGGTGGATCTTTCCATAACATACCTATTGATAATTGTAGCTGTTATTCATGATATATATGCAGCACTATTAATGGTTTTATCAGATACATTTGCTGCTTGGTTGATAAAGCACCGCAACGATTCCATCATAAAAACACTGAATTGTTTTCCACTACTGAAGAGGCAGCCCAGCATCAGCACCAGGAGGTGGTCCAATAAGATGTCCCAATGCAGTCTGCTAAGATTTACCAGCAATAAAGCAAAGCCTCAGATGTCTTTCAAGCTTCTAAACGAGAGAATAGAGATGGGCAAATACTGGCAATGTGAAGTCTCTGAAGATTTAAGAAGACTAATCTTCATATATGTCTGGCAGAAATCTGTGGATGCAGAAGAAAGTAGAGGGACTAACCAATGGAAACCTCCCTTCACTGAATTGCCTTCCACCAGAAGAATTGCGCAACAGCTGAGCAAAAGCAATTATATTATAAATATAGGTACACTTCTTTATATTATATATCTATGAACCTAATTAAATTAAAAACATATTACATATATTTATACACATAATTTTTCTATTGTCCGTTCGAATTGATATAAGATATATCAGTTCTTTATATGTGTATCATTGGATATAAATGCTTTAACTTGGCTGCATGTACATATCAAAACATCTTTTAAATCAAATGACCCATATACAATTAAGGAACTGATATATCTTATATCAGTTCGAACCGACAATAAAAAGATTATATATATATATATATACATATATATATATATATATATTTGAATTCATGTTTAATGACATGATGTGAATGTTGATGAATCTGAATATATATATATATATATATATATATGTATAACAGGTGGAAGTATCAATGAAGGATTTGAGTTTGAGTACAGTATTATTGTTTGGCACATTGCTACAGAAATTTGGTACTATTCAGATCGAAATTACGAATTGTTTCAACAAATTCGCAAGGATGGTAAAATGATCAAAAGAGTTTCTAGATACATGATGTATCTTCTAGTGGAGCGGCCTTCTATGTTATCACTTGAAGATAGTACTTATCGTATTAGCTTCAAAGAAATGTGGAAAATAACTGATAAAGAGCCCAGAGAAAAAAGCAATTATCCAAGCTTCAAGGAACAAGCATGCGAGAGATTGCGTCAAAAGTATCCTATTCATTTCCCTTCTATGTCACGTGAAGAGTTATTGATATATTTGGCAATGGAACTTGTCAGGAAAGTGAACCATAAATACCAGGTATATATTTATTTCTTATCAAATTAATAACTTAAGCTTTTGACAGTAGTGGGTTTAACAATATGGTATTTCAGAGGTCCTAGAGTAATGTCGTCCCCTTCCCTCCCCGCATGCATGTAATGTAACATATGTGTATTTGTTATTTTCTTTGTCTTCATTATCTTTCTTTGTCTTCACGTTATATGTGATATATATATATATATATATATATATATATCAGTCTTTTTCCTGTCAGTGCACACTGATAGAATTATATAAGGACATCGAATGTGAGTCACTCATTTATAAAAGAGTTTTGACAAGTGCATACATACCAAGTCAAAATATGTAAAATGGGTGGCTCACATTTGATGTCCTTATATAATTCTATCAGTGCGCACTTATGTGAAAATTATTGATATATATATATATATATATATATATATATATATTAACAGGCCAAAACTCATGCACCTTAAATTATAATTAATCATTCGAATTATTTCTAAAGAAAAAGTTAAAGTTTTTGGATTTAGTGATTGTTTACTATTGATATCTATTATTTGGACACAGACATTCGAGAGCAAATGGGGGAGAATTGGGAGCGTTTGGATGGATTTGTTAGGATATGCAGCAAGAAATTGTAAAGGAAACGAGCATGCTCAACAGCTGAGACGTGGTGGAGAGTTACTGACTCATGTCTGGCTTCTCTTATGTCATTTTGGCTTAACCGACCACTATCGGAGCAAACGTGATGAGGAAATAGAAACCGAAAGGTATGAGGAAATAGAAATCGAAGGTGATGAGGAAGAATAATTGCATTTGGATTTGGATTTGGATTTGGATTATATGTTGAGCCTATTTCTTATTAATATGATTAAATTTTAATCAAACATAGATAAGTTAATTACAATTACTATGGTATCTATGTTAACTACAATTACTATAGTGTTTATTCATTGAAACATAGAAAGTACTAGTTTCTTCTTATGATTAAATTTATGTTACATTCATTTGTCTTTGAAGCAAATAACTATAACGGATAAAAACTTAAATAGCACTTTTTAGGATGGGTGTTGTGCAAATAGCACCACATTAATAACTCGTACTAAAGTAGGTGGTGAGACCAAAATGCCTCCACCTATTTTTTTTCATCTTTTTTTTAACTTCTTAAATTTCTACTTATTTCTCTCTCTTCCCATTCTCCCTAACGACACCTCTCTCTCCCTATCCTCTCATACTCTTATTTCTTCCTCTTCCAAAATGTTCGAATCATTTTCGCTACCTTAAGTTCACTCATGTTTCAGCTTTGAAGATCGAACAATTTTTGGAAAACGTCACATACACTGGTAAGTATAAAAAAATATACTGTAATAAGTCTCGAATATTCGTAAATTAAGTCTCGAAAACGCATGAATAAATATCGAAAACGAATAAGTATCGAAAATGCATAAGTCTCAAAAATTCATGAGTAAGTCTTGAATAATCGTAATAAGTCTAGGGTATTCATAAATTAAGTCTCGAATAATCGTAATAAATCTCGGGTATTCATAAATAAGTCTCAAAATGGAACAAATATGTCTCGAAATTTAAAAAAAAAATCTTAACATCGGCTATTGTTCATTTCTCAGATTCAACAAACTCAAACCCACCAATTCAAGATTTAAACAAACCCCATTCAGATTCATCTTCTCAGATTCGAAACCCACCAAATTTTTTTTTAATTTCTTTTTAAAAAATCGAATCTCCCAAACTCCATTCAGATTCAAACTATTATTCATCTTCTCAAATTCAAACAAACCCCATTCAGATTCATCTTCTCAGCCCGAGCCTCACGGCGATGTCCAGATCGAATCCAGCGGTGAGATCAGGAACTGCGCGAACGTCGTCGATCGAACCAGCAGAGGACCACCGCTCTTCTCTTTCTCTTTCCACCGCCTTTCTCTTTTGTTATTCGAACCGAAATCAAACCCACAGGTCAAAACAACGACAACGAATCGATCAACAGAGAATGATTAAGTTGGAGGCAGAAGATGAATGAGAGGAGAGGAAGAAAGATAGAGATCGCCGTAGAGATTGGGAAGAGAGAGAGAGAGAGAGGGAGATCGCCTGAGAGAATGGGAAGAGAGAGAAATATGTAGAAAATTAAAAGTTAAATAATAATGATAATAATAAGTGGGGGTATTTTGGTCTCACCACCTATTTTGATGCCAATAAAACATGAGTTATTAAAGCAGTGTTAGTTGCACAAGTTAAGATTGAAAAAGTGTTATTTAGACCTATTCCCTCTAACTACATATTATTTCATTTTTTCAATGTTTGTGAGTAGTTAATCTACTCTTAATCCTAGATTAAGGATAATAAACAAATAAACTGAACGGGACAGAAGTTTATCAAAACCAATCAAATATCATTCAGGAAATGCGGGACGATCCAAATATTCATTCCCACGATACATAAAGAAAACTCTCCCACATATGTTAATAAACGATTTCCATCAAAATAATTCCTCCCATATCATTTTCAACTCAACCTAACTTACTATAAACAAAATAAGTAAAAAGAAACAATCAAGTATCCGACGTGGCAAAATCTCATTGGAAACATAAGATTCTCATATATAAGCTCCACTACAGCAAAATCTAACTCTCCCGATTCATAGATAAGAGTTTACACGTCATCTCACACCCGCAAGTCCTCTCTTGCACAAATCCAAACCGTCCATACCTCAAACTCACACAAAAACCAACGGCACTCCCTTCTCTGTATCCCATACACCCACCCGCACCAAATAACTCACCTCCCATAGACAAACTACCTGACAACCGAACATTTAAAAAAAGAATTAAATAAATTTAAAAAATCGAAAAAGCTTATCCAACTAAAATCGCCACGTGTCGGTATCCACGTCACCGAAAGCTACCTCCTTTTCCGGTCACCCACCCACAACTAACTCTAAAATACACTTCTCACCGTATATATGAAACTTTTTCTCTGTTTAACGAAATTTTTTTTGTTTTTTTCTGTCTATGCCTCTTTTTTTCCCGGTAAAGATCCAAACTTTCCGGCGAACTTCCTGGTCGCCGGCGGCCATGATGATTAATTCTTCCATGGTTAGATCAGTTTGATCTGGGTCTGTTGTTAGATTCATCCTCCATAAACAAAAACAAAAAATGTCCGTAAATTAGTAGTTTTTTTTAGTGTGTATATATATAGTTTAAAAAATTTTGGATTTTTGAGAGATGAATTTGAGGACGGCGGAGGAAGATGAATCGGCGTCGGTTTCGGGCCGAGAAATCGATGTGCCGGGCGAGATAGAGTGGCAAATGTTGAACAAGTGGAAGTTTTTCATTCACGGGGCGGCGCTTTTCTCCGGCCTGTCGGCGGTGCTGTACCCGGTGGTGGTGTTGAAGACCCGACAGCAGGTGGGTCAGTGCCGGGTATCGTGCGTGGGGACGGCGGCGTCCATCGTGAAAAGCGAGGGCATCCGGGGGCTGTACAGGGGTTTCGGGACATCTCTGACGGGGACTATCCCGGCACGGGCGCTGTACATGGCGGCGCTGGAGGTGACAAAGAGCGAGGTGGGTGGTCTAGCGGTGAGGCTGGGGTGTCCAGAGGCAACGGCTGCGGCTGCGGCGAATGCAGTAGGAGGGCTGAGCGCGGCAGTGGCGGCGCAGCTGGTGTGGACTCCGGTGGATGTTGTAAGTCAGAGACTTATGGTGTGTAATGTTAATGATCCGAATTGTAGATATGTGAATGGTATTGATGCTTGTAAGAAAATTGTTAGAAATGATGGTGTTAGAGGGTTGTACAGAGGGTTTGGGATATCTATATTGACATATGCTCCGTCCAATGCGGTGTGGTGGGCATCGTATTCGGTGGCGCAGAGGGCGGTTTGGGGCGGGATAGGTTGTTATTATAGCAGGAGGGATGGTGGTGGTGGTGGTGAGGGTGTTGGGATTAGGCCTGATTCGAAAACGGTGATGGCAGTTCAGGGAGTGAGTGCTGCCATGGCGGGTGGTGTTTCGGCATTGATTACGACGCCAATGGATACGATCAAGACGAGAATGCAGGTCCTGGACGGGGGTGGTGGTGGGGATGAGAACAATGGAGGGGGAAAGCGTGGAGGTGGACCGAGTTTTGGGCAGACAGTGAGGAGTTTGGTGAAGGAAGGTGGTTGGATGGCTTGTTATAGAGGGTTGGGACCGAGGTGGGCATCAATGTCCATCTCTGCAACAACTATGATCACTACTTATGAGTTTCTCAAACGGGTTTCGGCAAAAACTCAAGAGGTTCTAACTTGAAGGCATGAAGCAGAGGATTGATTGAAAGCTTTATGCTTCAATGGCAGTGCCTGAAATGGCAACCACCATCACTGCCTATGAATTGCGAAAATGAAAACGACTCTCGCGGACCAATCAAGATGGTTTGTGAGGATGAAGAGGAGAGAAATGATGAGAAAAAACAAAAGGATTAGGTTTTTAGAATGATCTTTCTCTAATCTTGTTAAATTGCTCTTTACTTCTACTATATATTTTACCTTTTTTCTTCCTGGTTCTTGGGTTGATGATCAATGTAATTGATTGTACATCTTTTTTGCATATATAAATGTAAAAATCCTTTTTGTTTCTTCTTTACAAAACACTTGTTTTTGTTTCATTTTAAACAAGATGAATTTAATTGATGAACTTGAAACTGTGAGTATCATCTCTCCATGATCTTCTCTACATGATATTCCATCTTGGATAAGATTAGTATTTTTTTTTTCTTTTTTTCTAATAATTAAAGTACACATGATAGAGAATGGAACAAATATTAGGCAATCAAAAAATTAGTGTGGTTTGTTGTGGATAACTTTATTATATTTAGTGGGGACTATAAATCTCTTGGATGGATATGGAACTTGGAAGAAGTATTTTATAAGTTTGCAAGAAAGAAACTTAATGGGCAGAAAAATTTTAGTGTTCAAAATTAGGTAATTGTCTCCACTTTTATGTCTTTATCACTCTAGAATATTAAACTAATTAAAAAATTTCTCAAATATTAAAATTATCTTTCCTTGTTTATACAAGGAATCAAATAATCAAATAATCAATAATCAAATAATCGTCTTCTTTGAAGTTTGGTTCAAATCAATAATCAATCAATTGTCTTCTTTGAAGTTTGGCAGATCTAACTATAGTGACTTGTATAGTCAAAACATAATCCAAAACCTCCATGGGGAGCTTTTTTTTTTTTTTTTGAAATATTACAATAATTTAAAGTTTTATGAGGAAGGGAGGAGAAACTCAAACCCACAACCTCATGTTATGGGTATGAGGTACTTTACCACTGGATCAACATCATCTTGTCTAACCTTCATGGAGAGCTTCCGATGAATTTTATATAAAACTTGAGAGATGTCCTTAATTTTTCACGGATCTGAAATAGACAAGGTTGTGACTTGTGAGGTCACACCCAAGCCAAGAGTTGATTTTCTAGGAAACCAAACAACCTAAGTTCCAGTTATGACTTATGAGTTACGATTTTGTTTAGTTTCTTTCTCTGAAACATGATTCTGATTGGTAGGTGGAACAGGATAAGAATTATAGCTGATGTGGAGGCAAAGATTAGGTCCCAAATTTGGAGTCCATGATAAAAACCCATGGTCTCTCTCACTTGGACCAGCTGATCAGATTTTGCAGAATCTGAGCATGGTCCAGGACTGAGTATCAACCCGTTGTATTCTTACAATCAATGCAAAGTATTCCCTTTCTTTCTACGGATATATTAAAAGCATAAAAATGAGTCCCAGAAACAAAGATGCAGTCATGGCATGTGAAGAAAATGTAAAGGAACAGAGAAACTTCAGGATCTTACCGTTCACAGATGCCACCAAACATCCAGAGTAAGATTTTCGAGATGAGAATCCTCTCTGCATCTGAACTCAAATCGGAAGAGGAACCGAGCCCTAATGATTCAAGCATAGTGTAGAAATTGATGCATGATAAATGCACAAAAAGAACTGCAAATCTTAGAACACAAACAAGACGATTCGAACAAATTTAATATTTTCGAAACAGAATGAAAAAACCAACCATTAGGATAAACAAGAAGATGGGAGTATTTCACTATTATAGAAAGAGATTTGCCTACTCAAGGGAAAGAAATTACAATTATGTTTTCAGAGGAGACCAACCAACCAACCAAACTACGAATAAACAGTAATAAATTTAAAACTAAAATCTCCTAAACTTAATTATCCATTCACATGTTGAACTACTGAAATGAAACCGATTAACAAGGCAGGTCAAAGATAAAAGTACAAAGAGAGAGAGAGAGAGAGAGAGAGAGAGAGAGAGAGAAAGAGCATATCACTTTGGCCGTTGTATCAAGGGCGAGCTCTCTTGTTGTTGCTGCACGAAGGGCACTTGTACTGCTTGATATGCTCAGCCCTGGCTGGGGTGATCTTCACACATTTCCCATGGAACCACTTCTCACAGATGTCACAGCAAATCCAGAATTCGTCCGATGCATAGTTCTCACCACAAGCCCCGCACAATGTCTCACCATGCTCATCTTCATCTTCTTCATCCAAGCCTTCTTCTTCTTCATCCTTTGGCTGCGATGCCTTCAAAAACTTTGCCTGAGGTTCAGATCCCGGCTGCTTTTATCACAACAAAAATTAGGAGGCAAATATATACCAATTAGTAAAATACTAGACTTATAATGTATTAATTGAAAGAAAAAAAATGCTTGCTTTCACAATCTTAGTTACCAATAAACAAAATTTGTATCATAAAAAGAGAATGGTGTTACAACTTATAGCATCTTAGAATAATAAACATTTTGTAAAATGGATATATATATATTACTTCAAAAAATATAAAGATTGTGTATAGAACCTCTTTTACAGCTTTGTTGTTTGACTTGGATTTGTTGCTACTATGATTTGAGACCGATGACTTGTCCTTTACTTGTTTCTTTGCAGTGCCAGTTACAACTTCAAATATAGTTGGAAGCTCATTTATCATGTTAAAAAGCCGTTTCCTGCATCACAAATATGAAGACGAAGCAACATTGCATCAAAAACCAGTAACATGATGTGATAAACTATATGTTACAACAAGAATCACGAATTGCATATTTGAATTAAATGTCTGTTTTTTGTATTTTTCTCATGTTTTATGTACCAAGAGAAGACATACACTACTCCAGTGCCAGCAACCACAACTATGCACAAATTAATTGAAAAGGCTGTGCCTTGTGAAGCACGTGATTGAGATCAAACCCAGTTAAACAGGTGAGAAATTCGACCTCAAATTGACAAGAATATGCATATTTTAAACACTTAGTTTCATGTAGCTTATCTTGGACATAAAGCATAAACATCATTTAGTGTACAAAAATGAAACATATGAAATTAACAGGCCATGAGTTTCCACATCTCATATTGGTGGCTTATATCTCATTATTTAAAACACCGCAAAAAGAAGGAAAATCCTACTTAATCAAAATGACCAAAGACAACATTATAACAGCCTCTTTAAACCAAAAAATATTATAACAAACAATCAGAGAAGAATTCCTTTCTAATCAAAATTAAAAGAAAAAAATCAATTTATTGTGTTCGATGGTTTAATTATGGGTTAATTGTACTAAATTACCCTTAGTTTATTAAATCTAGCAAGATTTCAAAAAGATGCCATAAATTAATACAAAACCTCTTATCATCAAGTCAAACCATTAACTTTAACGGTTGACTAACTTTGACCCTTAGAAAGCCAAATATACCCTTATCACATCATTTCAAATATAAAATATTTTTTAGTTAAAAATTGAAAAATCAAAATAAAAAATAATAATAATAATCTACCGGCGATGGATCTCTACCGCCGAAGGAAACATGAGATCTTTGACGATCTCCTCCTACTAAAAGAGATCATCGCCGATCTCTTCTAACTGGATGAGATCGGCCTTCTGCAGTTAAAATTTAAAAGAGGAGGCTCCTCCGCGAACTAAGGATGTTTCCGCAAACTAATTATCTTTTTTTTTTTTTAATTTTGATTTTTCACTTTTTAATTAAAAAATATTTTATGTTTAAGATGATGTATTGGGGGTATATTTGGTTTTCCACAGGTCAATGTTAGTCGACTGTTAAAGTTAACGGATTGACTTGATGGCAATGGGTGTTTGTGTTAATTTAGGACATCTTTTTGAAATCTTGCTAGATTCAATAAAGTAAGGGTAAGTTAGTGCAATTAACCCTTTAATTAACAGCCCAAAAGTAAGGCATACCTAAGAAACATTTAAAACTCAAGTCACACGCTGCTTTTGCTTAAAAGGACAGGAAACTGAACATCAATAAGATCATTCAACTTAAAAAAAAATCGGACAAAATCATTCCAAATTTTCAACAACGGTTTCAAACTTTCAACAAAAATAAAATTTTAACACAATGATAGAATTATTCATCTACTACTTACATAAGATTCCACTCTATCAACAAAAGGTCAATTACCACTTTGTAGAAAATTTTTAAAAAATCCACCATACTTCATGATCTCAGCAGTGGAAATTTTATCACCATAAGAAATTTACCTGTCAGCCTTATCAAATCCAAATCTGGAACCGAAATAAAATGCTACAGCCAGCAGCCATGCATCACTATGGACAGCAACCAAAGACAACCAGTCCTTTTCTTGCATGCCATCTCTTGCAAAATTGATACCCAATGCAGGCTCTGGGAGTTCTGGAGGCACTTCTTCCGCTGGTAAATTGACTTCCCATTGCTCACTAGGGAAGCCATACAAGCAGAGATTCTCCTTTTCTGCAAGTAGAAAAAACAAAATCATGAATATAAGCTGCAACTAACCACAGAAGGTAGTCACGAATGTGACATAACAAGCATGAAACATTGGCTACTAAATGGTTACAACATGAAGACAGCCGTCAAACAGGTGCTATGTTGTCGTTTAATATTTCCGTTCTTTAAAATATTCTATATTGAACAATGACATAGCACTATCCAACCCACACAGATCCTCCTTTTTCCAGAACAGCATTTCCAAAGTAGACAGCAACTCAACCAAATTAAGCACAATCAGTGAATCCCATACATAGAGAGAAAAAAAAGCCGCAAATCTTTAGCTTCCAAACAACTTAGCAGTGAGTGATCAAAGTTCCCCCAACACTTCTGCATACATAGACCGATAAAAGTAAAATTCTGCCTTTCCATTAGGTAAAATTCTGCATTTCCAACGGTTAATTTATAGAATAAATAACATAATCACTTACTGACCAATAATCAATCTACTATATCAAGTCTCAACCACGACCCTCCCCATGCACTCCATCATAATTAACTCCGTAAACGACAACAAAATCCTATCCAAGAGCACACACAGACAACTAAACTCTTTAACCATTAAATGTGTGCTTATAAATCCCTGAACAGAAAGCACTGATTAATGCATAATGAATTGTGATGTGATGTCAATGCAGCCAAGTTGAAACATCATTAGATTGACAAAGCTAAGGGATAACTCCCATTGTATTTGAGATGTCTCACAACAGTGTCTCTAAAATTTTATGATTTCTAAATACGAATCTCATTACCAAATGCAAGTCAAGCAGAAGCAAAATCCTGGGAGGACTATTTAGGCTACAGTAGTACCCCTTAGCATTTTACATAAAGCGGCGGCTCTCATTACTTATATCTAAGAGCCTCTTCTTATTAATCCAAGACTTTTACCATTTGCCAAGTATTGGCCCCTCTGGTAATTTCTAAATGGTACAATCGGATTATACCTCTAAATGTTGTTATCAAATTTTTCATTTTACAAAATAATAGGTTCCCTCGATGTCTATATGAAAAGCTGCAATATTTGAACAGTTTCAGACTCCCTGAAACAAACAGACAAAAAAGCTACGTCCAGAAATCAGGTTGGAAAGAACTTTTACAATCGATTGATAAAAGCGTTAGTGGAAACCAAAAGAGCTGGACCGTTATAAATGAACTGCTATAAATCATTCTAGACAATTTGCAAGCATGAGTAGCAATATATAATTTTACTTGAGACAAACAGACTTCAAATAGAATTGGAAGGTAGAACTAAAGAAACATATAACTATTCTTGAGAAATGGTCCTTCAAGAACATTTTTCATGGACAAAAACTTCATTGAAAGGGGGTCACTGATACATCACACAAATTCATATATATCCCATAAACATGGCCAACACAAGCACTTGGACAACTACCAAGAACCCCAAACCAACCTAAATTTACAACCAGTAAAAGCATGAAAAGCACCACAGAACACTTCTCATTAGTACCACACACAGTTCAATACTTAAATATCTTTCCCGTTTCAAAATGTATGCCATAATACTTGAAGACGTGCAACTTATAAACTAACAATGAAAGACCAGCATATGTATTACACAGAAATAGAATATAGAGAGTGTAAGTCAAAACACCAAGAAGCACCAATTTGCAAAAAGAATAAATACATTAAATAACATATGACGCATTTGGTAAAGTGCTAATAAATAATTAATACACACAAAACACTGTAGAGGTAACACTTACCAGGATCACACTGTTGATAGAAATCTTCAACATCTGCAAGACCATAACCAAAACGAATTAATAAACCTAGAAAGAACACACTTTGAGAAACCCAGTTTCAAACAACAAACATGGAATTCAAAACACAAAGTTCATTTATTCACAAACCTAAACAACATAGAAACATTGTAAGTCAAATATTCAAAAAAAAACCTGCAGAAAACAAAATCTCAAACCAAGACAATAGAACTTCATATTTCAACAAAATTCTCCAACTATTTTCTTTCTTCTTCAAGGAGAAAAAGAAAACAAAACTCTGCTCTCATCGGAAACAAACCACATTCCACTAAAACCAAAAGAGCTCGAGAACACTAAAACAACTCGAAATTTGAAATTTTTCTCCAGTACTCTCACCTTTGTTGAAAAAAACTATTACGACCTGTTGTAAACAAAATCTATAACAAAAATTTGAAATCAAACCAAATTCAACAACCAACAAAACACCGAAAGTACAAAATTCAAAAAATTTATCTTCAAACAAACAAGCAACGGAAACAAAAAACTTTCGGTTCGCCTGCTCGGATTCTCGAGAAACAAGCAACCACAAACAGTGTTAGAACACACGAACACGTTAAAATTCTCGAAATTACAAAACTTTATTTCAATTTTCGCATATATTCTCGAGAAACAAACAATTATAAGCTGGAAAAAAAAAACGAAAACACTAAAAATTCTCAAACTGCAGAACTTTCGTTAACTTTCTCGGATATTTACTAGCGAAACAAACAGTCAAAAAAACAAAACACAGCGCATTCAACTGAAAACCATAACAACAACAACAAAAAAACGGAAAACACTTAAATTTTTTTTTTACAAAAAAAACTAGAAAAAAAAATTCTCGAAGTTATTTTTCTCGGGAAACAAACAAGACCTGTAGTGAGAGCTTTGATCATTCCAGCTCTTCGTCCCTTTAAATCTTTAAACACCTCCTCCACCGTGCGCGGATTGTACTGTGCTCCAACTCCTCCGCCTCCTCCTCCATCCATCTCTCAAAATTCAATTAGATTTACAATTTTATTTTTATTTTTTTATTTTTTTTTATTTTTTGGTTTATTTGTTGGAGTTGAAAACTTGAAAACTGAGAGTTACAACAGAGAGGTTATATACATAATCTGGAGACTGGAGCAGACGAGGGTAAAACGGGGATTTTAGAAGAATTATGTAGGGGTATTTTGGGGATAATGATGGAAAGAAGTTTTGGGCGGATTTGAATCTGGAGTTATTTGTCGGGCTACAAAACAGTTTTGAGTCCGAAAATCGAAGACCTATTGTGGGTTATAATCGTGTGTGGTCGGTTTGAATTCAAAGTGGTTGACGTCGGTGACGTGGAGATTTTTTATTCGACATGTGATCATGGAGGGAAGAAAAAAAATTATTTAATTATTTTTCTTTAATATCAAGAACACTAATCTCACAATGTATAAGATCATAGTAAATATGCATAAGATTCATAATTTTGATTTTATAAATGTTTTTTTTACCTGAAATTTCATAAAAATTAAAAAAGATAATTACGTTCAAGAACATAGCCAAAAATTCATTCTTAGAGGGACAATACATCTAAACGGAAATTTTAGGTGGAACCGAGGTATAAAGTTTACATTTTACGATATTTATAAGCAAATATTTATTTTTTGGGTGGTTCGATTGTCACCGACGGTATATTTTCATATACCCATTTTTTAATGAAACTTTTTATTTCTAAAATACTTTTATATTTAATTACTTAAATTATATAATTTTATAATTAAAAATTAAATTTATTTTCTACCCCCATAAGTTGAACACACAATCAAAATAAACTATAATAATATATACTTAATCAACCCCAATATCAATCAGGAAATATTTTTTTTTTCACATTGTCAAGGAATAAATGAACAAAGAATTGATTTCATGGATTCTGAATGCATTCAGGTATGTTTATTTTCATTTTTATTATTGTTTTGTGATTGAATAAAAAATTATTACAGTTATAGTATTGTAGAACTCTTGTTTTTTAAGCGGTTAATGAAAAAAAGTGATTTGTTTGGTGATTGAAAAAATAAAAAAAATTTAAGACAAAAGAAGCTTTATATTGCTATTTGTTTAATTATTATTGTAAAAAATTGATTTGTTTGGTGATGAGATTAATCGATATTGGAAAAAGAGAATCATTGTGCCAGTGATTAAGTGTGTAAACCATTATGATTTTATGGTTTTTTAGATAATTCAATACATTGATTCTACAAGTAACAAATATATATATATATATATATATAATTAGTTTCAGAGTTAAATTTGTATTTAATTTTTGTCCAAAAAAATCTTAATTATAGTGTTTTATTTGAATATGATATTTTTTTTATCTAAGTAGATTCTAAAATATTTGCTAAAAAGAACGAAGAAACAAAGTTTTTTAAAAAAACAGAAACTGTACTGGAACCAAATGAAGAGAAACGTAAGTAATGAGAAAAAATATATGTTTAAATTTAAAAAATATATACTTAAAGGTTTACTTAAAGGCATATAGACAGGACTAGGCCTCACAAAAAGTTAATGTCATCTACCCCGTCCCTAAAGCCCAGTTGAACCTTGAAATTACGTAGACGTGCCTGACCAATGTCACCCATTTGACACCTCTAATTCTAACAATCGAGATTTGTTTTTCTATTAAGGCATTGCAGATTTGTAGTGACTAAATGATAAAACATGATTGTTATTTATTCAAATGGGTTTAATAGCATTGTTTAGACCCTCAATTGCAAACTATAAACTTTTATGATTAAATTATACATATAAAATAGAGTGAAACTGTATCAACATTACATGAACAGCCTTATTGTGTTCATGTTGCCATATTTTGGCTGAAAGAGTTCAATTCTATGGTAATGTTATTTTATTTCACATGTCCATTAAAGAAACAGATGCTTATAATTGAACATTATTGTTAATGCATAGTTGCATACAAGAAGCTAAAACAACAGCAACTGAAACTCCATTGTTGTTGGTGTTCAAACAAAGTTGAAATTACAAGCAACAAAAGCATTAGAAAGGTGTAAAACTAAAAGAGCCAAGGATGACTTCCCAAGGGAACAGAACAGTAGCAGCCGGATTCTCTGTTCGGGCTGCTGAGATGAGCGTTTTCCGGCTTCATCTCTCGACGGAGGGCAGGAGCCGCTGCAGATTCCGGCCGCTGCTGTTGATACCGGCAGAGCAACCTTGCATGGTTCTGCCCAGGTGAGAAGGGTAGCCAGAGAACCTGAACTCCGGCTGCTGGAAGATGTCTACACTGTTGGAAGCAGCAGTGATGTTGGAAGCAGCAGCAGCTTTGGAGTTCGCTGGCTGAACTTCGGATTCCAACACGTTTCTAGTCAAATGCAAATCAGTAGAGCCTGACCCGTCTAGTCCATTGCTTTTTGGAACAGTGGATTCCTGGAGCTTCTTTGTGTTGAGAAAACGCCCACCGGATCCTCTAGCCCTCTTCATTGCATGAGCATGCCGCGACTCGTGAAGATATGGCTGCAGCAAATGTTTACAACAACAATTATCAGAAAATATCACTTGATCAATCAACCACAATACCGGTGTGATTTATTGCAATTGAAGCACAATGGAGTTAGAAAAATGCATAGGGCTCATACCTTGCGGCCTTTGGTGAGTTTGTTTTGAGCTTCAAGCTTGGCACGATATTGTCTCCGCCTCAGAATTGCTCGATACTGTTTTGCATTGACATAAATGGGCTCATCCGCTGTAAGTTCCAGAGGTAATGGCACTCGACCAGGAGTCATCCCCATCAGTTGAGGATGATGAATCTGTCCACATTTGAATGACAAACAATATCTCATGAATGGGTAACAAAGAAGACACATCGCAGTATAGTCATACTCTAAAAGAGAACTGGCTTAAATACAATTACAGGCAACAGACTGAATTGATTCAAGGACATAAAATAATCAGAATCGTATAAAAATATTAACGGTTTGTAGAATCCGTAGAGTTGAAAAAACTCATGGAATTCAATCGGATATAACTAGAACTTTTGTGATTCTCTGCTTATAAGTGGTTGATAAAAACTGTCCCTCTTAGTTACAATCATTTTGCATTTATGCCTAGGAAGTGTAGACTCTAAAAAGCAATAGCACTTGATTAAAGAATTCCCTTAATGGTAATCAAAAACGAAAGAGGAAACTTTCCCACTATAAAGAATTATTAAGATAAGCAAAGCAAAGGAGAATAAGGACAAATGTAGATGCAAAGTTAAACATATTGATAAATAAATCCTGAAAAAGAAGAATACTTTGTAGACCTCCTTTATGGAGTTTGAAGAATCAAAAAGTAGGCAAAACATGCATTTGATGCAAATACCCTTTAAAGAATCAAGTAAACACAATGCCAAGGGAGGTGCTACTTGGTGAAAAGGATGGTCTCTTTGAAAAATCACTAGTTGGGACAATTTAATAAGTGATACTCTTTCCACGCAATAAAGAAAGCAATATGACGAAAGAGCTTGAAAACTTCAAGTGCAACACAACTCGACAAAGAGTCAAGGCCAAACTAACTGTCGTTAGCGACAAGAATTTATTTTCCCACGTCCACCCTTTCCAAAGACAAATTCTCAAGAAGCTAATACAAACTTTGATGCAGTATGTTATACAAGCTTATATTGATGCATCGGAAAGAAACTATCCGTTCATTTACTCTATGCCTTTCAGGAAGGGCTGCACTATCATAACAAACAATTGTAAATATGTTTACTGAATTCCTATTTGAATTCTATATCCAAAAGCATGTAAGCAAAAATTGAGAGAGAGTGAGAGAGAGAGAGAGAGAGAGAGAGAGAGAACATGATCAAACACTTGAAGGTACTTACCATCGGTTGTGCCCCGTAAAAGGGAGTCATTATGCCACCGAAATATGGTTCAGCATAATGGACCGCAAAGGGAGCCTGCAATAAGATCCTCAAAAAATGAACATTCACCCTTACAAACCAAAATTCCACAGATTACAGATAGGTTTCAACTTACAACTGACTGATTATAGTCAATATGTGAAGGATTGATGACAAAATCCTGAGGTCCAGTTGATGAGGCTAATTTAGTGTGACCTTCCACAGGCCTCCCATGAGTGCCATTAAATCCTGAGTGAGTATAAGAACAAGAACAGCTAAATTAGACATACGTCTAGCTTAGTAACAAAGGAAGTGCATCGAATCTGTTGTTATTAGTAGAGCAATCTTGGATTTGGTTACGAGAAGTACTGTCAAAACTATGGTAATTGAATTCAAACTACCTGAAAAGTAGCTTACAAACAAGAAAAAGGCATATAAACATTGCATGTAGCATAATGTTTCAACATCTTTTTGTTTGTAAGCATTGTACAATTTACGAGTCACTTCCCGTGCAACTCTTTTACTTATCCTTTTGCAAGACAGAATACTTATATAGAAGGCGAAAAAAAAAATTACCATTAGCATAATTAGAAATAGAATAACAACAAAATATGCCTACATTTTCTTTTTATTAAACCTCAAACGAGAGGAAATATTAATAGCTAAGATGAGGAAGACGGGGAATTCATAAAAATAACCTGATGCTGTGGAAAGAATGCTTCGCCCATTAGGATTGCTATCTTTCATACTAGCCTCTTTAGAACAAGATTGACCAGACGATTGAGTTGACGATGTTTCTTGGTCTTGGAATTGAAAACTCAATTGCTTAGTGTTGAGAAATTGTTGTGGAGGAGCTCCAATCTTCAAGCAAAAAGTTTCGGGCATGGATGATTGTTGCACGCATGATTCAGACGAACTCCCCCATGATGGGCAACTTACATCATACAGCGACGTTGAATGGGGTGAACTTATGCCAGAATCTTTCTCACAAAAATTTTTCATTGTCATATTCGGACAAACTGCTCAAGCGTCTCAAATTATGATAAGTTCACTTCTATGATCTTTGAAATATAATAGAAAAGAACCTTAGCATGTATTTATTCACCTGCTCATCAGCAATCGGAACCAAGTGTCAGTTGCCAAAATGTTATTGTAGTTCAGGTAAGATGCAACAAACATTTGCCACTTACGTAGCATCAAAATGAACGGGATAAAGATATACTCGTCTTAGAAGAAATTCGATCATAGACACTTTGTTACAAAGCTCAATGGACTGACTTTTTAAAGACTCTAATTTGACATTAATCAATACACAAACTAATTCCTTAGAGACTCTAATTCTGCCTGGCTATCCAAAAAAATCTCAAAGTTATCGCATTACGTCAAAAAACAAACTAGCAAACTTAATCACAAATTTACTTAGATTGAGACAAAGAAGCCAATTTCCAGCAATCACATAGAAAAATCTAGTAGAATCAGCACATGAGAGAGTTAGAAAGTCCAATGCAAGAACCAAAAACAGAACACTAAATTTGAAAGAAAAACTAGCACATGCCATGCTCAATAACAGAAGCTGAATTTAACTTTTGAACATTCCAATACTAGAATGCAACAAGCCACAAAAGCACATCTGCACATGAATCATTAACAAGAAATAAATAAAAAAGATAGATCATAATTTATTGTAAAATAAGAAGATAAGGAGTAAAAGACTTTGAAACTCTTGCACTCAAGAGCCATATATTTGAATAATAACATCTCAAGCTCAAACCTGAAAGCAATTCATACATGCAAACCCAGAAGTCAAATCCCCAAAGAGAAAGAAGCAGAGAGATTACTGCCCAAAACAAGAACAGCTCCTGAATTCAATTCCCATATAAATTCTCTCACAGATCACCAAAAAAACATACAAACTCTTACCCAAAACCAAAAATCCCCATCATTTTTCACAAACCAAGACCATCACTCAAGCTCCAAATTCTAGCATACCAGATTCTCTCAACCAAAAAATAAACATTAAACAAACATAAAGCAGATACTTTTACAAACAAAACCACATAAAACAAGCAAACAAACAAACCCAGAAGAAAGAATAAAAGAAAAGCACAGACCTTTTCAATATTGTTGAAATGAAAAATGAGAAACAACAAATGGGGTCTTCTTCTAAGTTCTAACCACTGATTTCTTCATCTCTCTCTCTCTCTCTCTCTCTCTCTCTCTCTCTCTCTATCTCTTGCAAGAACTCATTTTTTCTCTCTCAAGAAACTCACTTTACTCTTATCAAAACTCACATCTCCTGTCCTGAACCCTCCCTCTCTCTTTCTCTCTATCTCTAAAAATCTCTCAAACCCACCACCATATTCATTAACACCACCTCCCGACCACCTTCTTCAACCCATTTTCACATCTCTCTCTGCTTCATTTTATATAATATTTTAATGTATTCTTTTTCTTTTATAAATAAATTATTATTTTTGTAGAAGTTGGGTTGTTTGCATTCTAGTTTTGTCGTGTTGTGGTAATGCTTATTGAATTATTATTATTATTATTTTTCATTTAATAAATTCTTAACATTCAAATTTGCAGACATTACACAAGTTTCTAACAACTAATATCTCTTTCTCTCTCTTTCAGTCACTACAATGTTTTTTCTCCTGTACTTCTATCCCACACGCGCCTTCACAGTGCGTGACATACTTTTTATTTGTTCATTTATTTCAATATCATTATTTAATGCTTTTACAAAAAATAGTATCATTATTAAATGAGTATTTATAAATAAATAAATTATTTAATGAATAAAAGGTTGGCAGAAATTACTTCAAAAAAAAATAGTAGAATCGTAGAAATGGAGCATATCAACGAAAAGGATCAGTGTCCTCTCCTTAGTTTTTATTTTTTCTTGGTATTTTTCAAGTGTAATTAAAATATTAAGTTGCATGAGAGAAAAAAAAATCTTAACTATGTATTTTGTATTTTGTATTTTGTATTTTACCTAGATGTCATTAGATAATGATAAGTCAAAGAAAACAAGACAAGGAGAGGATCATTATCCCAATGAAAAAAAACATGTAAGATTTCACTGGAATAGATAAGCAAATGTGTTGGTTTGTTCGGTTTTGGTTTTGATTTTGACTTTGGGTTCGAAGTTACTTTGATAATAAGGATTTTGGGTTTTCGGATTTGGACTTGGATTTGGTTTCGATTTCGAAGTAACTTTGGTAATAGACTACTATTAATAACAAGGGGATTTAGGGTTTCGATTTCAATTTCAGCTCCCTTTAGTAATAGTAAGGGGATTTTAATTTACTATGAAGAATTTAAAATTAATCTGGAAACGTCATTATTTAATGAATAAGAAGTAGGGAGAAATGGAGCATACCAATAAGAAGACTTGAAGATTTCAACAAATGATTTAGGTTTTGATTTCGGCTTCGGTTTTGAAGTTACTAAAGGGATTTTGGGTTTCGTTTTTAGTTTTGGATTTGGTTTCAGTTTCAGTTTCGAAGTAATTTTGGTAACAGTAAGGGGATTTAAGGTTTCGATTTTGGTTTCGGCTCTAAATTACTTTGATAATAGCAATGTTATTTTGATTATGACGAGGGGTTTTAATATGAAAGTTAGGGATGATAAAATGATCAGCAGGACCCCTTGGTTACCCGTACTAATGGAGTGTGGTGAGTTTTAATTTGATAAGAAAATCTTGCATGAGACTGTTATGTGGTGAGACAGTGAGACCGTCCAATGAGATTGTATCAAATTAGAATTTTATAATTTATTTTTATATTATCAAGATAAATGGTGCAATCTTATTGGACAATCTCACGGTCTCACCATGTGACTATCCCATGCAAGATTTTCTCGTAAAACATACAATGAATATGGGGCAGAGATGGATTTTATACCCTCTCCCCACACCCGCCACACTTAAAATATACTTTTTTTATATTTTTATTATTTATATTTGTATTTCTTTAATAAAATATATTTAAACTATTTAGTTTTAAAGGAAGAGAATACATAATCCTTATTTTTATTTTATTTTTATATCAAAAAAATAAATTTTACTTTAGGAAACATTAAAAATGAAAAAAAAATTACTTAAAAAAAACACATGTGATTAGATGAAACCTATATATCATTTTCCTATTTTTGAAGTTGAAAAATGAGCAAATTTGTTGGGCTTTTGTTGCAAGTCAAGCAAACAACACTCAAAACTTCAAACATTAAAAAGGAAAAAGAAGTTGGTGTCTCTTCATCACCTACATAAAAACCCTATTTTTCCCTTCCACTTGGAATTTTTTTTCTTGGAAAATCAACCAAACAATCACCAAAAAGAAAAATGAAAATATATGGCCCACCTTTTATCTTGATTAGTTTTCAACCTCTTAACTTTTTCTTTTTAACCTTGACACTTTTCAATTTTGTTATAATATTAAAATATTTAGGTTCAATTAACAATCACCCACTTTATTTGTTTTGGCATAGCTTTAAAGCATGATCAGTAAGAAATTAAATTTCTTAATTATATAATTATTTTAGATATCTTCGTAATTACTTTTCTAAAATATCTACCAACTAATATAATAATATACAATAGATACTACCTTATCACTTATCATATCAATAGCTTTAATTTATATATAATTTATTATTTAAACTGTTACAATTACTATATAACTATAAATACTAGGAAAGGGGGAAATTTGTTTTAAATAAAGTGTTAAATTTTCATAGAATTGAAATGTTATATAGAAATTATATAAATAGTTTACAACAAGGGTAAAATAAAATTGTGGGTATTAATTAACCTAACTAGCCAAATTTATTATAATTTATTGCTAATGTATATTAAGAGTTCGTTTGTTTTTTCAACTTAAAATTTAACGGGTCTGAATCATAATTATTAAGTTGTTTTTTTTGTTTTTATAATTGGTCAAACAACTTAAAAATGCTAAAAAACAACTTAAAATAAAAAGTAAAAAATCTGACTTTTCACTAAATTGAAAATCACTGAATTGCATTAAATGCAATCCAAAATATTTTCTTCCGATACTATCCCTTTTTATAACATAATTCTAATTTCATCATAATTATATATGGTACAAAAATCTTTATTTTAATATATTGTTTATTTTAAATAGTTATAAAAATAAAAAAGATCCCTAATCACTTTTCATATTAGTGTTTAATATCAATACTTTATTATGATATTAGGGTGATGTATTTATATATTATTTTCTTATAGTGTTTTGTATGAGTTTTCCTGATGCCCCTTTTATTTTTTGAAAAACAAAACTTTCTTTTCTTAATAAAAATGAAGTATATTTGTAATTGAAGAAAAAGATCATGATCATATGTGTTCATATATAATTATTTCCATATTATATGTATAATTGTTTAACGTGTGTATAAATGTAAAATTACTTGGTTTCAGACAATTTTACTTTTAAAAAATAAACATGTTGACAATACATTCAGATATGAGGAAAAAAACAAACAAACATGTAATTCAAGTTCAGATTTTAGTCCATATTCAGTCTTCAGAAAAATTCAAAACTATTCAGTCTTCAGACAAAAACAAACCCTAATTTTTGTATACAACCTTGACACTTTTCAATTTTGTTATAATATTAAAATATTTAGGTTCAATTAACAATCACCCACTTTGTTTGTTTTGGTATAGCTTTAAAGCATGATTAGTAAGAAATTAAATTTCTTAATTATATAATTATTTTAGATATCTTCATAATTACTTTTCTAAAATATCTATCAACTAATATAATAATATACAATCGATAATGTCTTATCACTTATCATATCAATAACTTTAAGGGAGTGGATATTGACACTCACAAATATGATAAGTAAATCCATATTTTAATAAAAAAATTAATTATAAAAATATCTCAATAAGAATTTACTAATTAGGACAAATTAGTTTAATTAAAAATAAATAAACTACTATATCACTTTATTAAAAAAAATCAAACCCTAATTAATCATAATTCTATTTCTTTTTTTTTTACTGCCAAACCCGAATTCTATTAGTGTCTTGGTTGTCAGTGTTTTGGCGTTACTCTATTCTAAGTTGATACTTCAGTTTTGTTGGGTTGATATTGTTTTTGTGGTTTTTGCTATTTTTTACTGTTTTGTTTTGTATCGTTTTTAGGGCATGTTGCTCTTTTTTTTTTCTTTTTTTTTTTGATGTGGTTCCATATATTTCTTTTTTGGTTTAAAGAAGTTTTACATATTCAAAACATATATATATCATAAGCATGCTTTAGGATTGGCCTGAAGTAGAGATTCTCAAAATTTAATAATTAAAGAATTCTCAAGACTGTGTTTTCGTGCCTGAAGAACTTAAAAATTTATTTTTTGTAAAATTGGGTGTGTTAATAACTTATGAGGGTTTATAAATAAATTGTATTAAAATGAAAACATTCATTTAAATAAGGATACTATTGGGATTAAGATGAGTGTTTCTAGTAATGTTTTAATTTTAAATTTTAGACATGAGTGTAATTATAAATATGGATGTGTTTATCATATTTATTGGTGTCAATATCCATACCCTAACTTTAATTATATATAATTTATTATTTAAACTGTTACAATTACTGTATAAATACTAGGAAAAGGGGAATTTTGTTTAAAATAAAGTGTTAAGTTTTCATAGAATTGAAAATGTTATATAGAAATTATATAAATAGTCTACAAACAATGATAAAATAAAATTGTGGATATTAATTAGCCTAACTAGCCAAATTTATTATAATTTTATTGCTAATGTTTATTGAGTTTTGCATATATAATTACTCAAGTCCTTTTTATCGGATTATATTTTAATTTGGTATCAAATTGAGTTTATCTTGAATCCAGCTCATGATGTTGTTTTATATGGTTTAATAATATTTAAATTTGGTCGATTTAAACACATCTTAAATCGTTGAAGCTGTCATGTTTAACGCTTCTAATGAAATTTTAAAATATAGTTTATCTTCTAATTAACAAAACTTGGATCATTTAACAATATTGCAAGTTAGGATTCCCTAATAATTATATGGATTTTCATTGTCAAGTTGGGGGAAAAGATAATAATAAAGAATCTTATATAATAAAAGACAAATTTCAACTAAGAGTCAAGCTTATCTCTTCATACTTTTTGCCTTTTTATGGTGTTATAAAATAATTAATTACTCTTAATTAATATACTTAATCATGGTCTTATCTTGGTTTAATTATAAATTATTATATCCACTCAATATATAATGACAAGTATGATGATAACACAAACTCTTGTTCTAGAAGAATAAATAGTGATTAACAAGTCAATGAAGTGTTATGTTAACAAAACAAAAAAATATTTACTTTACTCAAACCACTTTAATTAAAATAATCAAGAAATACCAAATTTTTTGGAATATTTCCATTGTTGTTTCCTGTACTGGTTCAAGTCATCTAGGTCTAGAATAACCTAGTAAATCAACATCTAATTAATTAATTGATAGATATATTAAATACATATTTTCATGATATTGAGATCATCAAAACAAGAATTTCTTTTGATTGACTAAAACTTTATTAGTATAACTAATTACAAAGACAGGAAATTGTCAAATTTAATCCTCTAAAATTATTGGCATAGTCATGTATCACACAGACATGAAACACTATTTTTCCAAAACCCAAGGTGTTCAAGTAAAAAAAAAATCTTGATTAAATTTACACACTCGAGACTTCGAATTTAACATGTAGAAAACATTTGAATCCTAACTAAGGATATCTCATGGTATTTAGCTTGCATTATATTAAAATTAATGACAAAAACCCTACTTTTGATTCATGTGATCAAAAGAAAAAGTTTTCAATAGGACAAACATTCAACATCATTCGTACACCTATAACTTACATATATGATGATGCCAATGATGACGTGATACGTCGACCCCGCCAAAGACTTTTCCCGATGGAAACACAAATTTTTGGCTTCTCTATCACAAAACAATTTTATAGATATCAAAGCAAAATATCCAATAAAAAATATTTTTTTAAGAAAAAAGAGAGAAAAACAAAGGTATAAGCATGAGTTTGTTGCCACTCTAAATTGATCCAAACTACTTTGTCAAACTTAAAAAAAGAAAAAAGAAAAAAGAAAAAAGAAAAAAGGACAAGAGTACAACAAGAAGGAAGGAGAAATTCCAAGTCAAAGAGTACTAGTAAAAGCAAAAAGGGTTGTAAAATTATATTCCCATATTGAAGAAAGAAACACCCCTCAGCACAACATATGGGATGTTCATATTTGATGGGATCTTCACATGGCCAGTTAGCCAGGATTCGTTCTAGGAGGATCGTTCCAGCACTCTCCATGTTTATTCTTCGCTAGTACAGCAGAATTGCCATGAACGTTGTTGTTGTCAGCTGACTAACCAACTAAAAGTCCCGTCCTTTATACTGCATTTCCTGTCAAGACAGTGCTCAATTTCATGAGTTCCGTAAAACTCATTCCTGTTACAAAGGCAAAGATCGTTTTAGTACACAACTAAGTAAATCAGTTTTCTAATCTCAGAATCATTGAGCTGTTTTGGAAGGAAATGTGTGTTTGTGGAGAAAGCAGCAGTTTTAGGTAGGTTTTAAGACATCAGTGACAATTCTCTTTTCGTAAAGCACAAGCTAACTGCAAGTATGACATACAAAACTTTGAAACATGATGAAGAATTTTCTTACAGGCTGGTAGCTTGGCATGTAAAAGAGCTGTCGAGGCTGGCCAACGAGCATCTGCTGACCATACTGTAATCAGATAAATACAGGTAAATTAATCTGTATGGAGATGATAAATATAAACAGGTTCCAATAGAAGTTTAGTAGGTTTAATTCGTGATCCAAACACGATTCTCTATTTTTGGAAGCAATAAGAAAAAGAATTCAAAAGGAAAAATAAAAGAATTGGAGGGTATGTAAAAACATTTTGGATACAATCTTAAAAATCATTTCAACATCTCAAAATAAGGTAATTGTATCCAAGTCATTTCCAAGATTAGCTTTTAAAACTTAAGATCATGAAAAACCTCTCAAAATAAGATCATGAATCAAATGCCTCTTTAAGTGTGTCATACCTGAGGTCCATGGGGATAATATGGTTGTGGTGATTGCATTTGTGCCACCTGGGGATTATATACGAGAGGGGGCTGGTGCCCGGCAAATGAAGGTCCAATCTGCAAAAATCATGAGAAGTTGACCACAACTGTAAACGAGTAGAACAAAACACAAAGAACAAATCTATAACAAGTGCACATACATCTAACGAAACGCAAAAGGATTTTACAAACTATCAAATCCCTACAAATATCAACTGTTGAATAAAGTTTACTTCTAAAATATATAATTAGATACGTAAAGTAACTGACCCATAAAACATTGCCCAGAAAGAGGGGGAGAATACAGAATAAATCAGGCATACGTAAATATCCATTTATAGTCCCACCATCACGCTTCAAATTAGTTTTAAGATTTTACTCTAACCAAAAAGACACCATTATTGACCATTTCCCTTTCTTATTACTACCCCAAGATTCCATATGTTACAATCAGGAATAAACAACTTAGTTCCATGAATTCCAGATAAATTACAGCAGTAAGAACATTTCACTAAAAAGATATTATTACAAGAACTAGACTCGAGATTTAGAAGAAATAACAAAAATGATTTAATAACATGAAATATACTAGAGATTTTGATTATTTAACTTAATGAGAAACCTCATCTAGAAACCTTTCGCTCTCATTATGTAAAATAAAGAAACAAAGGATAGAAATAAATAAATAAGATAGAAGGATAATAGAAGGTACTTACCCCAAAATTCATATGCATGTGAGGTACGCCAGAAACACTCGGATGATAGAAGGAACTATCAGCAACAGGGGATGGAGGCCTAGGAGACCCTTGAGATGGGACGAAACTCCTTGCATTAGGATTGAGTTTGAATTCCTGATTGCAACATTTGAAAAAATTATATTAACAATGCAATGATAAACTATTTAAGCAAGAGACCATGTTAAACAAAACAAAAGTTACGTAATCTTAATAAAATGTTTATGACTGCATCAAAGTCAAATGATCATATAAAATCCACAATTATACAAATCAATTTACCTTGGCATGGGGATTTAATGATGATTTTTCAGAAGATAAAGAGCCAACTGACGAGCTTGGTGATAAACCACGATGACTAGAAGCTGACACAGCACCTGGACAATCTGAATTGGACGATGCGGAACTAGCAGCCCTTCCACGAGAAACTACAGATTGTGTTTCTCCCGGAGCTTTACTAGGTAATGGCACCTCCAACTGTTCACCAGAAGAACTTGTCTTTTCATTACCCTTTGATGAAGCTGGAGCATACGAAGAGGCACAAGCAGATAATCCCACTTTTTCAGAGCCATCTATCTTGCTCGACTGCAAATCTACAAGAAACATATAACTACATCTTTAGCATGGTAAATTTATTAGCAAAAATATTATAAAAAGGATTCCATGCTGTTAATTGGCGGGGAGAACAGAAAAGGTTTGTGATCAATATAAAAAGGCATTGAAGTAAGCTCCAATTTTTCCGAGTGAATAATAATACCAAGTAATGGTGATTTGTTTAAAAAAAAAAAAAATCCCTCAAAAGTTCTTATATAACTTCATAATATTTGCATCTCATGCACATTAGTATCATAAATCAGTATTAATAATGAGGAAATACAACAGCCTTTCAATTTAAACATTTTCACTTACCCCTGGATTTTGACAATTGAGCATTCTCCCGGAGCTGCATAAATAAAAACAGCAGCAGAATAAGGAATATGTACACTAGAAACTAGTAAGAATTAATAATCGCAAGAGGAAACTCCAAGTTGTCACCCAAAGATGTTATATGGCTACTCATTCAACTCACCGGCAGCTTTTCTACAAATCCCTTAGAATCGCTATTTCCACCATGTTCAGCAAGCAAATTCTCCTGAAACCTATAATGTTCCAATGTTGAAACTCATTCTCAGTGTGACAAAGAATTTATTTTACTGTCTTGAAACAAGTAACCAAGATATAATAAAGAAAAGAAAACCTGCTTCCGCTGTCCAAAGTAGAGACACTTTTAACTGGAATTTCAGATGCCATCTGTCTCGCATGATCATACGAAACAGAGCGATATAAATCTGCACCAATACTAGACTGAGAAGACTGTGCCTCATCCTGCACCCAAGGAGAGGAGCAATATTTAGCTAATAAGAAAAGGCCTAGCAAGAACAATCACACTGAATAGTAGTTAAATGTATCTTATATACTCTATTATGCAAGAGGTACATTTATCGCAGACAAATCTAAAAGTCTGAAGAAACTTTTGGTGGTTCCAAAGTACAATAAGTTTGCCAGATGATATGTTTCAGGGAAAACTTTATTGAGCTTTAAGTGCATAAACACTCTTAATGCTTGTGCAAAACACTATAGTGGGTAACAATCCCAATATTGTTTTAGGGTTTTGTATAGCCATATGGCATTATTGGCTAGAGAGGTTTCCCGATGATGAAATGATAATTTTTTTTAACCCATGTAACATGAAGGTACAATATGCTATTTCTCATTTCATAAGTGTTAAGAGCCTCAGTTACACTTAAATTACTATTCTTTATAAATATCTGAACTTCTAATGATGGTGTCAAGGTGACAAATTCATACCATAAATTTCAGATGTTTATGGTATAAGCAAGCTGTTGCAAGAATGAACCTTATGTATATGGCCTTTGGCTCATTTAAATAAAATAATAAAGTTAGTTAGAGTCTGCAACTTGCTGTTGGAGAATGCAACTCTTCTATTCTAATGTACAAATCTAATATCATAAATCACCAGGAGACAAATTTAAAATTGTGATTCCAGACTTGGTTAACATCAATATTACCAGAGGACAACATTCAGAAAAGCATTTTATCTTTTCACTTCAGAAAGGAGCATTATGTACAAGCTCGAAGAGTAAACAGTATCAATGACGCGCAGATGCATGCAATCATATTAACCTTATGCTTGAGATCATGGAGTCATGAAATAATTTCATTAAGCTAGAATGTTGAGGAAAGGTGAGGCAATGTGGGTTTCCAGAGACAAACTAATGACAAACGTCCTGACATGCTTGTGTTTCCAGCATATAACAGCTTCTGAGAAGTGAGAACACTAAAACAAATCATAATCGCTAAAATAGGGTCACGATTTGAAGCACAAAAGTCAGCACGACCAAACTTAAATCGCATGTTAACCCAGTACTGCATGGGTTTGAGAACTCCCTATATAGCTTGATTCAACCAGAAGTTTTCAGATAATTATGAAAGTTTCTGAAATAATAACTCCAAGATATGCCTCTTCAAATTTAATTGGGATGGGAAAGCTACTAACACTGAATCTAGAAGTAAAACACCTTTAAGTTACTCCATGGTTCCAACTCTGAAGGCCACACTCCAGGTGGTCCAAACTCTAAACAGTAAGATCAAGTTTACTTATATGCAATTTCAAGTTTTCAATATGAATAATTCTACAATCTCCCAGATACTATATATGCAAACCTACATCAAGAGGCACAATGTTACTGTGCAGAGTCTCTTAATCAAATCCCTCCCCCAAATTACATGCTCATTTAAAAAGTGACTGTTTACAAACATAACTACACAATCACCTAATTGACAATGGGTCAAGAAATACAAGTATTTAAACGCAAACTAATATGACATAAATGTCATAGATGGAGATTACCGATGGAGGAATTACCAGTAAGGAAGAACTTAATGATAATCTAGCCCCGTCATTGCTTTTCCCACTGGTCAAATCAGTAGATCGGTTAATGACAGAACCAGAACCACCAAAAGTTTCATCATTATGTGAATCCAACACTATATCCTCGTCTTCTTCATATCCACTATCATCCAGATTCCTGCCCCTGTTGACTGAAGAGAATCTGGTCTCCTCATCGATATCAGAATTTTCATTAAGGTCCATGCCTCTTTCCTGTTGAACAAATGAACATTCAAGTGTCAGCAATATAGAGAGACATTAGCCAAGTAAAAACTTATGGGAGGCAGCAAATGACATCGGGAAACCTCACCTCTGCTAAATGAAGATCCAGTGTATCCTCACCCTCAATTTCTCTGGCGATTCTCATAGCTTCTCTTTCCAGTTCTCTCGTCTCAGGACCTCTTAATAGTTTTGTTGTGTAAATTTCCTCATCGAAGGTGGTCTTGACTCCAAATAATGCTTCATTTGTTTCAAATTGATCCCAGTTCCTAACACAAAACCAACACAAAAGTAGTCAATCAATATAACATATAACAAAACCAAAAAAACCATAAATATATAATATACATTTAATTAAGTAGTTAACCAAATTTACTCAGTTTTGTTCCAAATATTCAGGATTAACTACAAGGATACCTTTCAACACAATACCCTAATTCCATACTCTTTAATAAATTTCCTTAGTGCCACAACAAAACCTTTTCTACATTTGATTGGTGCTAAAACCATGTTGCCACTTGCCACACCTAAGTCCTAACTCTCACCAAAAATAAAACAATCCACTTAATTTTCTTCTGATAATAAGCTGACATCTCTGAAAGCCTGTCCACCATCAAAAAAAAAAAAATTCATGCAGGAAATAATACTAAAATGCTTAAAAGCATTTAATATTGCTACAGAACATCCAAGACCAGGTCACACTGCATTTAATCATTTATTGCATTTAATCGTTCTACGGTTCTACCATAACAAGTGGCCATGATTTCATAAATGCATTCCGAAACTTAGTCTTTCAATAGTACCAAGCAAAGTCTAGAGGTCATCACGACATTGTATTCTGTAACTTAAAAGTGGTTCCAGTTCTTAATGCCATAACTACGCCTAAGCAATTCCATGGAAATCATAATCGAAGGAATCTTCAAGAATACATATTATAGAAGCATGTGTTGCTGTTACCAATTTACCATTATTGAAGGAAATATATTAAATTTATAGATATTCTTTCAATTTATGCATTAAAGAGCAACTGATACTTTCATAACATTTTCCTAAGTAAAATCACATTAACTAGCCCTTAATAACAACCATTCACAAATCATCTAAATAAGAAGGAACAAGGCAACATAAAGATAAAAAAGGTAAGATAAATGAACAATAGCTGAAGGTTGTTATGGGAAACAATTTTAAAACACTCAGATGTGATCCGACAGATAGAACTGTAGAGTAATAATCAAGAGGTTTTAGGAAAAATATTAATTATTAAAACCTGTGCCAAGGGGCATCAAATATATTTTCCAGCTCAGGCAACTGTGGATCATCTTCACCAGGCATCCATCGTTCTAGCTCTCTACCCACATCAACATGACGAGACTGAGATATAACCGAGTCTATCATAATTTCCTGTTGCCTGTCCCTTTGGATATCATTTGCCAACCCATCCCTAGTTACAGCTACCTCCTGAAACCATCAATCAAGAAACCTGATCAGATCACCAATCAAAACAATAATAAAAGATCAATTCCACTACTTCATCCAACTATATAGTATCATTACTTCATATTTACAACTATATAAAAGCTTTAAATGAAAACATGCTAATAAATACAGCAGAACCTTTGCTACAACTTGCACAAGTTCATTGGCAGGTATAATGAGTGTCTTTACAGGTGCCTTGCAAACAGACTCCGCAATTGCTCTCTGCCCTCGCAGAGTACCATCTTTTATCAAGTGGGCCATTTTCAGGACAACTCCTAGAGGAACAGGTGAACAGGTAAAAACAATTAAATAAATGAATAATTTGGATAAAATGATTGTAAGAAAACCAAACATAAAGAAGGATAGAAGCATGTTCCCTTTGACTAAAAGAAAATCAATAGAACATACCAAAATCTTTATCATTGCTTTTTGCATGAAATATTCCAGAGTATATTGATCCATTTTTCACATGGACTTCCACAGGAGAGCCAATAAGGCAAGTCATTACATATAATAAGCGATCATCGGAAGCACTCTCAAAACCTCTAAATTTGCTGCCTGTCACTGCACCTATGACGAACTAATATCAGAAAGGAAAACAAAAATAGTATATAATTAATTCAGTTTAGAGAAGCTTACCTGTACTTGGTACTTTAGAGGAGTTAGATTTTCCAGATTGCAACTTATTGTCCAGCCTAGTCCCTCCTTCTCTTTCACCTCTTCGACGGCCAAATCCATTAGCAGAGGATTTGGGTTGCAGCACTGGTTGCATATTCATCATCGGCAGAAGAGTCACTAACCTATGAGAAAAGGTTTTAATCACTTCAAGTAATTCTACTGTAATGTACACTTCAAAAGATAGATCCACCACAGAGCATGCAAAGATAGTATATCAAAATATGAAATCAACACAACAAAGAAGGTAGAATATACAGTCAGCAAATTATATGGAAAATTTAGTAATAAAGTGATGCATATAATGACTCCATAACGCTAACAGCATTCTTAAGGAACAATCTTGAACAAAAGCTACCCAAACCATATATAAACATCCCAGGTTATACTACCTACATCAAGAGCACAAACTAGAACAAGATTATACCTTTTCCCTAAAGGAGTTGCTCAATGAAGCTAAAAAAGAAAGATAATTTTATCAAACTAACCAAAAGACTGCCAAATTAAATATATATGCATAATTACACCTCTCTCTCTCTCTCTCTCTCTCTCTCTCTCTCTCTCTCTCTCTCTCTCTCTCTCTCTCTCTCTTCCACAAATACAGATGAAAATGCAAACATATGTATCAGTATCAGTACCGAAATCAAAAGTTTGAGTACATGAAGTATACCCTTAAAATGAACTAGTCAACATTAGAGAAATCAAAAGGAAACCAAAATCAACAGTAAAGCACATCAAATACACTTTCTTGACCGAATACTAAATCACAGATAATCTGGTCGCAGACACATATCGGACTGCAAAAATGAGCACCACAACCGAATCCAAGAATATGTATAGTCGTATACTTGTTCGGTTGCAATAAACTAAAAGAACCTCTACTGTTACAGCCCTAAAAACCACCACAAACCCCGAAGCTACTTTCCACTCAAATAATCAATTCTAGGCTCCTAGCATCAAATTGGAAAGTACAATCCGAAATAATAATAATAAAAAACCCTTGTTTTTAACCTTCTAATCACCCAAAAAACCACAAAAGTTACAACATTTAACGCATACCATGTACTACGAGGCCCGGAGAACCCTAATTTTCTAATTCCAGTTCAAAATACCAAAATTAAAACACAAAACATGATATTTCGAAATGGGAAATTAATTAATTGAACGGAATTACAAAAGCAGAGAGGAGTTTGATTCGTTACCTCGAATGAGTTCAAATGGTCCAATTTACGGTGATGAGTTTGCGACAGTGCACGAGTCAGCGAGAGAGATAGAGAGAGCTGTGCGATATGACTCAGTGAGTTAGGGTATTTATCGTTCGATGATAGTGACGATCACGTGACTCGATCACGTGCGCCGGGCGAGAGATAGAACTAGAGAGAGAGAGAGAGGACTCGGTGTGATCCAGCGAGGAGGAGAAGCAGAAAATAAAATTTTAAGAGAGAGAAACAGAAAAGAAGAAGAAGGATATGTAAGGAAAGATGGGGTTGATTGTCTGTGTGCTGGTACATGGTAAGGTTATATATATATATAAATACCGAGGATATTATCGTACGGTTTCATTAATTCTTGCTACCGAGAAATAGTGTAAATTTTTTAAACTAATTCTCGGTAACGAGAATTAATAAAACCACACGATAATATCCTCAGATATACCTGACGATAAGTGATATATATATATATATATATATTGTTGTTTAAGAATATGTTAATTTTTATTTGAGGATGCTAACTAACCAATTTATAATGTTTATAAGATTTTGAGGAAGAAGAAATATTAATAATAAAGTCAAAATTTTTGGAAAACATCATTTTCAAAAATTGTAGAATTTTTTTCTATTCTCTCATGATATCAAAATTTGTTACTATACTTTTTGAAAAATAAACAAAAAGGCCTTTTTTTTTCAAGCTATTTCGGCGGTTCCAAGTCAAAATTTATCTAAATAAGGAATCAAAACTTTCACATTAAAATTTGTCAAACATTAGAATTGTGGTCCAATGGTATTTAAGGTGTGATTATTGATGGAAAGATAGACCATAAGATATTTCAACTTGTCTTCCTAATGGAGATATAATTCACACATTACCATGACGAAACATGCAACTTCTTGATGCCATCAAGTGTGAGAATGTTAAATGTTTGCTCATCGTTAGATTCAATACCTTGATTAAGAGTTGTAAAATGTAATTTTCAAATTGAACATGTTTGATTCATTTTAACATCATTCTTGTGATAAAGTATAGTTTTTTTTCCCTTATATTTTCTAAAATTTCATCAATATAATTTACTACAAAACTAAAAATCAAGGTGCTTTTAGCTAATTTTAACCTAATTTTTAGTATATGATTAAGCATGTGTGAAATTGGGTTTACTTTGATTATTGAAACTTGTCTAAATTAGGGATCTAAATAATTTACATAATAAGTTCCCAACTGTTAAAATTGCATCACAAAATTGTATTCATAGGTAGATCATTGATGAAAAAACAAAAAAAAAATCTTCAATTTATAAACAAGTTCAATTTATTATAATTTTGCATTGTTTTTATCTTAATTGATTTCCACAAAAATAAGTAATTAAGTTGGTTTTTAAATAAACTACTTTTTTTTTTAGGAAAACGTGATTGGCTGATAATTCATGATTGGGAAGATGATTGATTTCCAAGATCAAAATAGGAATAATTTGGGATTGATAAACACTGAAGTAGATTTGAAAATTAAACAATAACCCAATTTATAGTAGATAATTATATTTAAAATGCATGCTAGAAGATAAACGTTGTTTTCAATGATTTTATATTTAATGAATTATATCATATATGTAATTATGTAAATATTGCATTAGTATTCAATAAATGTAACTTCAATTAAAGAAAAAAAAAGCCTTGATTTATATATAGCAATAGAGTAATACTATACGATCCAAATATTTATCAAAATTCATTCATTCTTCAAATAATGTGACGAAAAATTAATCAAATATAAGAAAAGTTATGTATGTACTTTCACACACTTTCTTAGAAACCCTGTGAGACTTGTCACTTATTATCATCATCATCATCTCAGTCACAAACTCACAACTCATTAACAAAGCAACAGAAGGTTAGTTGAACTTGAGCTTCCTTTTGTTTTACTTTATTATTATTATCCATTTTAATATTCATGGAATCCTCCAGTTTTTTTTTATTGAAAGTTTCCTAGAATCTCTCTTGAAAATCTCTGTTTTCTACTCTATTGCATGTTAGTGTCTCAGTTAATAAAAAAAAGGAAACACATTTACCTCAAAAGTGATGTTAGCTGTTGTTGCTTTGAAAAGAACCCAAGAAACAAGAAACTCTCCAAGTAGGTGTTTGGTTGATGGGAATAGGAAAGGGAATCTTGAGAGCATCCCGACAAGACTTTCTAAATTTTCCTTATATTTAGGGAGCCAGTTATACTTTTTACAGATAGAAAGCCGCCATATAAGGAGTCAACACTTCAACAAGCCTCCTTAAAAATGGTTCATCATTATTATTTTTTCTAATTTTTTTTCAAAAGAAATATTATTTTAAAAAAAGAATTTTTTTTTAAAATAAATATGGACCATTGAAAATGAAGGATGTGGACTCATCTTGAACACTTATGTTATTTGGGGAGTGAACAAAAAAATAGGGAATAAGGATTCACTCCTTACATTTATGGAGTCTTTGGCCGGAAAAATATTTAAGGAGTGAGATAAAGAGGTTGTTGGGGCAAATTCCAATCCAGCCTCCCTAAATATAGTCAAAGACATCCATATTTCTGACCTATTGGGGATGCTTTGATTCCCTTGTTTGTTTCGGTAATTAAGCCAAGGAATCCAAATTCCATGGAATCCGGGATTCTTAGAAAATTGCAACAATGGATTCCTAGTATTCCTACCTTATCTTGAGGTCGGAATCCGGATCCTATGGCCTAAGAGTAACCGGGAAAGTTACTGATAATGAGATTAATAATTGCATTTGTATGCATAACTGCATCTTCATGGGTAGTGGTGGATAGTTAAAATGTCCTCAAAAGAACAAAATAAATCAGTGTCTCCATGTTATGTTTTTGCATTCTACAATTTCAAGAAATCCATATGTATGTGAATTCATTTTCATGTCATGGCAGCAATTTCAAATTAAATCATGTATAATATACATGCTTAAATGTTACAATACTTCCAACAAGTCCTCTGCCATGATTGATTAATTTTTTTCCGCAACCAAATGATTGAAGAATATGAAAATAATGATACAAGAACGAAGAGCTGTAACGTAGTTTTACTCCATGAAATCCAGAAACTCACCAGAGAGCCGCCCCCAACAAGAACACAAGAAGAGGTTTGTTGAAGAGATATGCACTGATGGGGAGAAGAGACCATCTCAAGGACATCACTCATTTTATTGAGTTCCAAGCTGCATAGACAATTATTTATATAACATGAATGTTAGAAGTGTAAGCTTAGAATATCAACAACAGAAGTTAAAAATCTGAATGCAGATAATGGAAAATTAGCACTTTTTCGTTCACCTTACGAATTTGATCATCATAAACTCGCCGGATGTAATATGCAAGATGTTTATATCACAAATACGAACGCTGATAAGTATATAAACTAATGGATTGACTTGATGTTCAGATAATGTCATGCCTGAAAAGTAATTGAATGAGAAGTTTAACACATTTCAAAAGGCTAATATTCAAATATGTAGAGCAGCAAAGGGCACATTAGATAGAAGATTAGTTTGATTTTTCCATTATGAAAACAAGACTAACCACACAATTGACTCTCAGTGACGCGAAAGCAAATCGCATTGCCACAGCATAGTCTGCAAAGACTAATGCGGATCAACAGTCGAACAAAAAAATTAACAAATAGAGTAATGCTAGGCTTTCCAAATTTTTTCCCAAATTCCTTCCTAAATGATGTTGGCACGTGAGGTATCAACATCTTGAAACACATAATATAAAATGTTATTGATACTTGAAACACATTAATTTGGCACAAATTTTATTTTTCTTTCCAACCGTGCCCAAATTGTTATTGCACATCAATAATTACATGAACAATTAAGCAAGTATTGCACATCAATTACATGAACAATTAATCTTAAACTAAGAAGCTTCACCATTTGATTTGTGTAACTTGTTGATCCTTGTTTCTTTTACCCTTCATGCATACCAATTGATTTCTTCAAGGAATTGACATCTTACTTGATGCATTTAGAGACTATTGATCATCAAGGACAGCACAAAAATTAGACTAAGCACTTCATGTTATGCTAATTGTGTACATTCAATTGTGTTGAAAAGGACCGTATTTTACTCCTTTAAAACCCAAGTTCAATTCCATTTACATATATGTGCCATCAAATTACTCAATTTTCATCTTCTAAACCTCACTATCCAACAATCAAAACCAAAAAAAGGAAAGAAAAAACAAATTACTCAAAAATGGTCTTCATTAAAAGGCAAGTACTTTTAACACCCAAGTTCAATTCTATTCACATAAACCTCATTATAATTTATATATCCAACAAACAAAACACCCACAAGAAGAAAAAAAAATCACCTAAATTTCACTATCCAAAACAAGCAATCAAATCTCATAAACTAAACAAACCAACCAACCAACCAACCAGGAGTGTAGCTCTGCCGGTAGATGGACGAGTTTGGAGGTTGGACAAATGACTCCAAGTCAGGGGCTCGAATCCTACCGATGACAAACAACTTCAAAAAAAAAAAAAAATCTCTATCTAGATAGGTGGTTATATAGATATTGATTCTAAGTCCCACTATAATTTATATCCAAAACCCAAAAAAAGAAAAAAGTAATCACTTTTTTCACAAATTCAACAACAGAAACCTCAATTTCACAATCCAAAACAAGCAATCAAATTTCATAAACTAAACAAACCAAAAACCAACCATCCAATTGTTTAAAAGGCAAGTCCTTTAATTCTATTCATATACATTTCCCACCAAATTACTCAAATTTCAGCTTCTAAACCTCATTATAATTTATATCCAACAACAACCAAAACCCAAGAAAAGGAAGAAAAAAAATCACCTTTTTCACAAATTCAACGACAGAAACCTCAATTTCACTATACAATTATACAAAACAAGCAATCAAATTTCAAAAACTAAACAAACCTACAAACCAAACAATCAAAACAATGATTGAAATTCAATTAAACATCACAAAAGCTATTGTCTTGTAAAATTTTACCATAGTGATTGTTAATAGTTTAATACTTTGAACCATAGTGATGACTGTAATACTTTTTTTTCTTCTTCACTGTTCGTGACCCTGAATACTGAATAGTGAATATTTTCTAGTTCTTTTCTTTTTATTCTTTCTACGGTTAATTTCACAAACATTCCTGTAGGTTTTGGGAATATTGAAATCACATTCAATGTTTTGTTTTATTATACAAACATCTCCTGAAATAGGTTGACCAAACGGTTTACTAATTATGAAGCTATTTGGGTGTGTACATTACATTAAAGTTCAATTACAATGACATGTTAATAAAAAAAATACAGAAATTAATAAGTGGATATCATTAAATGTCAATCACATCAAGTTGTATAGCTAAAGTAGCATTATGACGCCATTTATTCTTCACCCATCTGCCTATTGTCACTTATATTAACTAAATACTATCATTTTCATTTTGAATGTATGCGAAATTTCATGATTTTTTTTAGTTGATCCATTTTTCATTTTGAATGTAATATGTAAGCGAAAATTTAGAATTTTTTACTTTTCTGTTTTTTAAGTTGTTTGATTATTTAAAAAACAACTTAATAAGTTTAATTCATACTCATCAAGTATTATATGTAAAAAAACAAACTCTTTAAAGAACCAAAATTTGAAGTGAGAATACTCTGAATTCTAACTCACATCAATACTTTCTACTATGAGCATGATCCCCGTGATCCCGGAAGCATCTTTCAATATAACAATATTTTGTTGACAAGCAAAATGAGATTAAACGAGTGTAAGTCAATATGAGACCATTTCAACCTACTCATGACTTATCCACTCTATCAAAGTGGGAATTAGACTCGTCAATTTCAACAATCTTTGGTTCATAAAATCACAAATTAAAATTAATATAACCCAACCAAATATTTGTTATATATAATTGCATTCTTCTTCTGGTGAACAAGCACGCAAAAAAAAAAAATACATAAGTGTTTCTACCACAGAAATGCAGAATACCATGGATTTGGACCTGCAATTTCTTGGGAGCAATCTATAAAGAACGACCCGCTGAACTACTGATCCAATGAAACATGAGTCCAGCGCGCCTTATAATAAGCATGTGTAGGATGTTTCCCACCGCATTCGAGCAACAAAAAACACTAATTCAAGCTGACCAAAGATTTGTTACCCAATTTCAAGGGATCAGGCCTCCTCCAAAGTATCCCTCTTTGATCCAACATATTAGGCTGAGGACCCTCAAGTACTACGTAAAAAGCTACCACGATGAGCCCATTGATTGAGAAGGAGTCGTTGAGCAACGTCCGACGAAACGCCGAGCAGCATCCTAAAACTTATTAGGATGCATACACCGGAGCAGCAACAAAAACTTTTATCTTTTGTGTCTTTAACTTTTAACATGTATGTTCAACAAATCTTCTGTTGATTCTTGGCTTGGCAAGCTTATAGTGTCATCTTAACTTGAAACATTTGAACATAAATAACTTGGAAGAAATATAATCTTGATATATCTACACAATTATAAGATGTAGCTTTCATGCTTTTGTTTTTGTCACTATTTAATAAATATCTTATTCTCTTTTTCTTCTGCTTAGATCATTTTATTTGAATCAAAATATTATCTTTTTAGGTGTTATTTGTTTTTGTTTTTTTGAAATAATATTATCTTTTTTGTTATTTGTATTTTTTTTAATTTGTAAAAAATAAAATAGAAATGATTTATCAAGATACATTATACATGCAAATGTTACAACACTTCCAACAAGTCCTCTGCCAAGATTTTTTTTTCCCAAGTTAATAAGATCATAAATTATATTGATTACATTTGATTTTTCTTTGGAACCAAATGATAGAAGAATCAGAAAATAATGATACAAGAACGAAGAGCTGTAACGTAGTTTTACTCCATGAAATCTGGAAACTCACCAGAGAACCGTCCCCGACAAGAACACAAGAAGAGATTTGTTGCAGTCTACTTGCAGATATATGCACTGATGGGTAGAAGAGACCATTTCAAGGACATCACTCATTTCATTGAGTTCCAAGCTGCACACACAATTATTTATATAACATGAATGTTTGAAGTGTAAGCTTTGAATATCAACAACAGAAGTTAAAAATCTGAATGCAGATTACGGAAAATTAGCCCTTTTTCGTTCACCTCACAGAATTGATCATCATAATTAGGGATGTAATATCTAAGATGTTCGTATCACAAATACGAACGCAGAGAATGAAAGGAGAAGTATATAAACTATAAGGAGGAAGTGCATACCAGATTGAAAAATTACAGTTGCAAGTTGATCTTCTCAGACCACTTGAAGATGCCAGAATAAACTTGATCTCCGCCTAAGTCTTCTCCTGAAGCCCCAGCAGCAACCCTTATGACATCCTCTATTAGTGCGAAATTTCCCATTATATCAACATGAGCACCACTCTGAGTGCCCCGGCCCTCCAGCAGATTGGATGGAGGAGAATGATCGTATTCTCTGATATATGTCCGGCTTCCTGACGGATTGAATCTGGTTTTCCCGCGCCAAGCTTTAGCACACATAAAGCCTGCACTTAAAACGGGTACAGTCTCATCCCCGTCAACAGAATAGACTCCATCATTCAGACAGCTATCTTCTTCTGTGTCATCAGCTGAAGTATCGATTTGAAATGGAATGTAGCAATCAGCCAAAGGAGATAACTTGTAAACATAGGCTCGCTCAGTTGGTATTCCAACTCCGTACATTGAAAAGATTTCCATATCCGGAGCATTTGGTAACCTGCAATACCAAAGTGATGAAGCAGAACAGTTGGAATAATTGAACAATTGGAGAAATTTCAATAATCAATGACTGTAGCAAGCAAATGAACAATAACAACAACAAAGATGTGGCAACAACAGAAAAGACTCTTAATTGAAACAAGTGCATTGATTCTTACTTTGTTTCCAAAGGGTTTGACCAGTACTTGTAGTGTTGGTATTTTGTGTCATCCAAATTGTCGGCAATTCCATAAGAGAAATGAGCACTGCCACGTGCCATCATTTTTGGGGCAACGAATTGAAGCAGATCTATAATTGATCCAGCAGTGTAAGTTTTATATTCTGCAACAGCCTTAATTCCTCCAATTCCCATGTCATGGTATTCTGTCCACACATCTCGACATGTAGTATTTGCAACATTATTACCCTTAACAGCATCCTGCACAACAACAGTGCTAGAAAACATAAATGACAGGCCTGAAGTAATTGACGAGAAGTTTAACACATTTCAGAGTGGCTAGTATTCGATTATGTAGGAGCAAAGGGCACACTAGATAAAAGATTAGTTTGATTTTCCACAGAACAATTATGAAAACAACAAAAACCACACAATGACTCTCAGCAACACAAAAGCATATTGCATTGCATCTGCATAATCTGCAGAGTACAGTGGTTCAACAGCATACCAAAAAATTTAACAGAAGAAGCATGTAGAGGTGGATGGTAGATAGCTGGAGGAATGGTTAAAGCATCGGACAATGAAACATAAACAACCTTACTATAATTTACAAACTTAAAAACTAGCAACTCAAAATATAAACTGAGGAAAGGGTCCATCATCTGATTTGGACTTCCTACTGCACATCATTTCGCTCGTTTCCCAGGAAAAGCAGAAATTCAGTGGGTTAGTTCATTTCTATTTACTTACAAATAAACCAAAATATTCAACTTGAATGGGCATAATCTGCTGAATATGGTGAATTTAGAAAAACGCTAAACAATATAAAACTTAAAACTTACTAGAATCTAATGAAACACATTGTCTTACCCTAAATTCTATCATCTCAATCTCAGATGAAGGTGCCTCAGCTACATCTTTCCCAAATGATACAATCCTTCCATAATTTACGCGCTTTGTTTGAGAAACCTCATTTCCAGTCAGATCTCCTTTTGCGTGAGTATCATTGTTTCTTTGCTTTCTACTGCTAGGAGAACAGATTTCCTCAGGTGACCAATCAATACCACCCCATATAGTATCCCCTCCTTTTGGTACCATTGACATGGTTGAATCCCATGTGCGTGACATCTTCATTGCATGTTGCAGTGTCTGAAGGCGGAATAAATCATTATCCAGAAAACCCGGTGCAATGGCCCTGCATTTTGAGGGACATTAACTTCAATCCTCATTATGTGCAAGAAGCTAGAGAGGCAAGTGTTTCATATATAATTAAACCTTTTCTGATAGGAAATTAAAAGTTCCATATACAACAAAATACGTATCCGATAAAAAATGTATACATGCAGAGGAGCTACTGCCTACCAGGAATATATCAGAATGTTTATGGTAGTACGAGACACAAATTTTGCTTCTCAAGAATGAAAATGAATTTTGGTGCAAAGGCAACTTTAAACATCTAGCTGTAAATATAAAAGCAAACAGAAAGTTGTTTTAGAAAGACTTTAAATTTAAACTCACGGGCATTGTACTATAAGACTACTAAACAGCACCTCCATAACAGCCAAGAAGCTAGTTAAACATGTTCTGAGCAGGGATAAGTCTGCTATTTGGGTCCACAACACTGACAATGTCAATCGAAACACATTAATTTGGCAGAAATTTTTAATTTTCTCCCACTCTGTGTCAAGATTATTATTCTGAAAAAACATTTTTACACCAACACAATACATCAAAGGATTACTAATTTACTACCTCTTTGTTGTGCACTATAGAGAATGTACAGTGGATATATACCTGGCAACTGCTATATCTTTTGCTTCAGCAGAGAAAAGCCCAGATACAGCTTTTGGAACACCTAAAAATGGTCCACCAATGTTCATCACTGCCTTTATATGCTTAGAACACCAATCAGGTCCACCGCCACCACCCATGGGAGCTGGTGCCTCAACCCACTTCATAAAGTGTAGAAAGTACAAAACACCCATAGAATGTGGAATAATAACTGCCTTTTTTCCACCAGTGGTAGCTACCATCAACTCTATGTGACTTTTGATGCGGCTGAGTGTTTGATCCCTTACCTGAGAATCAGTTAAAAAAGAGAAATTAAACAAAGCAGGAGCAAAATCAATGAACTCCACAGGCATAGTATAACATCAACAACAAACATAGTCTCTTACCTCAGTGTTTTGGAATGAGATTCTCCAATCATAAGAAGCCATATACATGGTTTTCTCTTCGTATCCAATGCGTGCCAAGTTAGCAATCAGAACAGCCCACACAAAGTAACCTGGAGCAAAGTAATCTGCAGCCACAAGTCCAGAGACAGGTCTGACCCTTATACCAGAAGGATCCAATCCAGTTTCATTGTCCAGTGACATGTGTTCCACCCAACATAGTGGTCTGCAGAAAAATCCCCACTAGAAGTCATCACTATACAAATAGAAAGCAGACAAGAAACTAAAAATGTTCATACCAATACATATGCAACACAGGTTATCGATCATCATGTCATTTGTATTCTATTTAAAGACTGTCAATCACATTAGTTGTCTCTGACACTCGATTATCAAAGAAAGACAGGTTGTTTCTCATAAAACACTCTTGCTATCAAAACTGCAAAATGAGTTAACACTCAATACAACATTTCTTACACTCAGTTGTTTAAAAGGAACCACCTCAACACCCAAGTGACCAAGTCCACTTCTATTCACATATATTTGCCACCAACTAACTTACTCAAATTCCTTTTGTAAACCTCATTATATCCAACATCCAAAACCCAAATAGGGGGAAAAAAACAATCAAAATGATTGTTGAAAAGGACAGTATTTTACTCCTTGAACACCCAAATTTATGTATTTGCCATCAAATTACTCAATTTTCATCTTCTAAACCTCACTATCCAACAACCAAAACCAATACCAAAATAGGAAAAAAAAAATATGAAAATGATCTTCATTAATTGTACAAAATATCTTACACTCAAGCGTTTAAAAGGCAAGTCCTTTAATTCTACTCACATACATTTCCCACCAAACTACCCAAATTTCATCTTCTCAACCTTACTATAATTTAAATCTAACAACCAAAACCCCAAAAAAAAAAACACCTTTTTTCACAAATTCAACAGCGGAAACCTCAATTCACTATCAGAAAACAAGCAATCAAATTTCAAAACAATGATTGAAATTCAATTAAACATCACAAATGCAATTGTGTTATCAAATTTATTTACCTCTTGTAGACCTCACCAAAAGTGCCACCCCACAACCGCTTCCTAAACAGCCCATCAGCACACTGTTTCCCTTCCCACAGCTCCAGCCCTCCGGTCACGATTCCGGGCACGAACACCACCGGATGCCTCGCCCTCAGCCCCTCCTTCCTCAGCTTCACCCCCGGCGGGTCCGGCACCGGCCCCGTTATCGCCTCCGTCACGTATTGATTAAACGACGCTGGCATTGCATTGTACAGAAAAAGCAATAACCACCAGGTCACGCATATACAGCCAATCAGCCAACAACACGTGTCCACGCACGACCACTTCTTCCGCTTCTTATTCTTCTTGTTGTTGTCCTCTTCTTCCTCATCGATTTTCTTCTTCTTATCGTCGTCGCCGTCGTAATTGGTTTTCTCAGAATTCGTAGCTTTTGAAGCTTCGCTGTTTTTTCTCCGGCGAATTGCCGACATTTGTTTTCTTATAAAATTCTGTTAATTCCCGCGAAAATCAACTCTATTTTCTCGAGAAAATATCCAAATGTCGAAAACGTTGAAAACAAAGATTATCAAGCCTGTTTGTCTACTGAGAAAACTTATTCAATATTTTAATTTTCTCTTAAAAAAAATACTGTACCTGAGTAACGAAGAAACAGAAAAACAAGTAATTGATTTTTTTTTAATAAATAAATAAAACGATTTCCAAATTATAAGCTAACTAACTGAAAATAGACTTCAAAGAAACTGAAAAAAGTGTTTTACTTTGATTCCAAAAAAAAAAAAAAAATTTAAACGCAAACTTTAATTTTAGCTGATACTTACTTTTTTTTTAATTAAAAAAAACGTAAAGATGAGTTTTTTCTAGAGAGAAATCGAATATTTGCGAAGCTCACGGAAATTATGTGTGGTGGCAAGCAGTTTTTTGAAAAATTTTGTTTTCTCGAGAAACAAACAAGAGGGATCAATGAATGCTTGGGCAGAAGTGGGACGACTGTCAGGTGAACTCGAGAGGATTGGGAGCGTTGAGCTTTGATTGGTTGGTATTTTTTTTATAAAAAAGAATGATGTGGGTCACGATTGAAAAGAGACGAATGAGAGATTGACACGTATTGCAAAGATTTATAAAATAAATTCGTAGTCAGTTGTCAGTCTGTCAAGTGATTAAAGTCGCAGCTTGACAAAGTTCTGGAAATCGAATAGAATCGAATCGAATCGAATCAAATCACCATTCGAAACGCTGCGTTTTAATACAAGTAGACTAGTAGAGTCTTCACGTAAAAGTTTTCAAATGGGCTGTGAAACTTGAACCAGGACCCAGGTAATGCCCTGACCCGAGCCCGAACTCCTTGGTCGAGATTGATTTTTAACCGATTTCAAAAACTATAAGCAAGTTGACTGTATATGAGTATATCGAGAAGTATATGTACCGATAAATAGTTAGTTATATAACGTTATATAATTCAAAAAAATAAGCTTTTAATTTTGAAATTTAAATTTTAAATAAATTCAAGGTTTTTAAAATGATGAAGACTCAAACAACAACTTCGTAACGTAGATATGACGGATTTTGAAACTCATAATCTAGAAAATAACATTACAAGATCACCAGAGTTGAAACGTGGAACTAGTATTTTTTATTCAAATGGGTCATATTACTAAAATAATATATTTGAGAGGGTCCAAAACAAAAAACAAAAAAGCTGGGGAAAAAAAACATTTTTTATGAATAATTTAGGTGAAAAATACCAAAGAATTTTATTTTGAAAATTTATAGATATTGGTCAAATTTTTTTTTCTAAATGAACACCATTTATTTAATTATTTGTTTATTTGACTATACATATAAAGAGCGGTGCTATTGGCACACCCCTTACTGGTCTATTCATGCCCCACTTTTTAAAATTTTGATTTAATTAAATAAAATTAAATGTTTTTATTAAATTTTTTGGTTTATTTCCAAAACTACCCATTTTACTTATTTTTCAAACTTAATACATATCATTTATGATTTCTCTATCTCTTATCTCTGTATATGTATACATCTCTCTCACCTCCATTGATTGATTTAATTTTTTTTCTTATTATTTTTTTTAAGTTTGTTTTTCTTCTTATTTCATGGTGGAAACGAAAAAATAAAAAATAATATGGTACTTCAACACAACGACAACTTGATATCATTCTAAAGAAAAAAAATAAACTTCAAACTTATCTCCGGAGAATGAATTGTTTTCAGATGCTTACTGTCATTGTCAGACAATTCTTACTTTATATCATTCTCAAACAATTTTTCAAGATGTTTGATATCGTTTTTAGATAATTTTTCCATATTCTTGATATCGTTCTCAAACTCTTTCATAATATTTTATATGTATGTAAGAAGCATATTTACTGGATTTTTTCTTTTTTGAAAAGGGATTTGAGATTTTAATAGATTTACTTTATAGAAGATTTCTTTCCTAAATTGTATGTCTCTTTGAGTAATTTTGATAAAGAAAAAAAAAATTATATAATTAAAAAAATGGAACATGAATAGATCAGTAGGGGGTGTGCCAATAGCACCACTCCATATAAATCATAATAATAATAATTTAGTCAGGACTATAGAAAATATTGTGATTAGAGAAGAACCCTATTTCCTAAAACCCTTATGTAATTTTTCTTTATCAAAATCATAATCCCTAAACCTAAGTAAATCCAAATTTACAATTTGATTCTATTACAAACTCCTAAAAACAAAAAGTTTTCCTTCTCCAAACAAGAAAACAAAAACGAAAATAGTTTCCTTCCCTCATTACTTCATTAGTACTCCAAAGAACTTACCTATATATACAATGAGGTCTCTTCTCTCCAACAAATATTTCACAAATTAAAAAAACTCTCTTCAATTTATATTTCGTTTTCTTCGTTTTTCAGTTTCCGTTTTTAAGCTTTTTAAATTCAATCACTTTCTAGGGTTTATCTCTCTCAATCCACAATGTCGACAGCAGCTTCCTCATCATCAAACTCCGCCGCCGCCGCCGCCTCCTCCTCCTCCGGCGACACCACTGAAGGCAGCGTCAGGCTTTTAACTTTACAGTCCGAGGACGGTGAAGTCTTCGAAGTGAAAGAGACCATCGCGATGCAGTCGGTGACGATCAAAGGCATGGTCGACGACGACTGCGTCAGCTCGACAATCCCGGTCTGCAACGTCACCGGCCAGACTCTGGCAATGGTCATCGAGTGGTGGAACAAGCATGAAATCGGCGCCGTCTCCGACGACAAGGAGCTGAAGGAGTGGGAGTGTCAGTTCGTCACCATCGACGGCAAGAGCAGCCGGGACAACGTCTACGATCTATTGATGGCGGCCAACTACTTGAACATCCCGACGCTATTGGACCGCTGCACTAGTGCGGTGGCGGAGGCAATCAAAGGGAAATCGACGGAGGAGATTCGCGAATTCTTCGATATAAAGAGCGATTTTGAAGAAAAAGAAGAAGAAGATCTTCGAAAAGAGAACCAGTGGGCTTTTGACAAATAAATTTAATTGTTTAATGTTATTAAATATTAGGATTTTGATTTTTTTTTTTCATTATTAAGAACTGGAAGATTTTTGTTTTTTGTTTAATGTGATTAAATATTATGAATTATTTAGTTAATTTATTTTAACTTATTTGCTTGATTTTCAAATTATTATAAAATTGAAGGTTTACAATATGCAGCATAAAGTATATGTATATATCTTTCATGATTTAATCCAATGTCAACTGTATATGTAATTTAATATAAATTGGTGAAGATTCGATTGATTTAGAGCACTTAAAACGAGGTTTAAAGGGTCAACCAACCTCGAACCTTTTTACCTACATGTCTAATTGTATGTTTATATAATTTATATGTTATATTCAATTAGATTTAATTCTTTGTACGAAATTTAAGTATACGTTAAATTTTGAGTTTTAATATTTATATGTAGCTTATGTTTAAATTTAAATATATGTATTTTCAAATTAATTTATTTTAAAATTTTGATTGAATGTTAAACTTTAAGTTTATATCCTAAAATTCAACCATATGATTAAATTTGTATATTTAATGGTTTGATTTTTTTTTCTTTTGGTTAAAGGAAATGAATCTATTCAGGTCGATATGGATCACCTCATCCAAACGGATTCGAGTATGGGGTGGAAATAGAAAACTCATTCGGAACACCACCCGGTTATTGGGCACCTTATCTCAATCGGATTTTGGGTATGAGGCATGCAATCTGAGCAGTTGGCATCCCTATTGGTATCTAGAGTCTGTATATATTTTTTTAAATGGTATTTTCTCACTTTCTTATACGCAGGCAAGGTAGTGTAACTCCAATGGGCAATGGTTTAGCAATTTGTTTGTATTTAAGATTTAAGAATAATGGTATATTGGATGATGACCGTAAGGGTGTTGCTGTTGCTTGCCAGGATGATTCCTAGTTCTTAGTTTCTTTGTTTGGGCTGCTTAGCCACCCTCTTACCAAAAAAATAAATAAATTATGTTATGAAGATGAAGTTGTTATTGGAAAATTTGTGATAAAATGATGTAGTGGGTCCCCACAACTCAGAGGCAGCGCACTGCATGGAAAGGGCTGTCAACCCAATCCGGCTCAAAGGCAGTGCACCGCATGGCTTGGGCCTAGGCCACACCACATCAGGCATGCAGACCAGGCTCCCCAACCCATCTTGTGTGCAGCTCAATGGTTGATGCCAATATGAGCATCAAAGCATATCAAGAGTTCAATCTTTGGTATGAACAACCTATGTGTGCGTGGAAATGCACACAAGATGGGTTGGGGAGCCTGGTCTGCAGGCCTGATGTGGTGTGGCCTAGACCCAGGCCATACGGTGCGCCGCCTCTGAGCCGGATTGGGTTGACAGCCCCTTCCATGCAGTGCGCTGCCTCTAAGTTGTGGGGACCCACTACATCATAAAACAAGTGGTTTGAGAGAATTATTTGAGTATGATCGGTTCCACAAAAATGGAAGATCAATGAATATTTGAATTCTCCTCCGTGAGAGCATCGAAGTGGTATACTCAAATCATGGACCCCGAACCTTCAGTTGGATGACTTGTGTGTGGGCGCGACCTGCGTACACGAAAACCGTTCTGATTGGACCGCCATAGTACAACTGGCATTTTGCTACTACTTAGAATTTAATTTTTCCTAAATCAATGTTTATATTGATATGGAAAGAATTAATTCAATTTAATTTCCCCTAAATCAAATGTTTAATGATAAGGAAATTCTGTTTGGATTCTAGATACTTACTTGATCACTAAGTAAATAGAATCAGTGATTAATTAGAAATAAATCTCTTGGAGATTGACTTTTAATTAATATCCTTTTAATTAAAACGTAATTATCAAGTATTTCCAAAATAATCCTATTGATTTCGGTTCTAAATAAATCCTAATCTATTCTTCAAAAACACATTCAGAAAAATCACGAAATTATGAAGCTAATTGCTCTCCTTGCTTTCTTCTTGCTTATTCAGTTCTTGGTAAGTTCGGAACCAGTTTGAATTCGCTGAGAGTGGATTGTGCTTGCACTTCTTAAATCGTTGCATCCTGAGAGACAATCGCTATACACATACGGTGTAAGCCAGCGAAATTGTCTTAAGGACACCGTGCGAAACACAGGTCTCGATTTTCCAAAAACAGAATTTCTAACGTGTTATTTTGTTGATTTTCACTTTCTGTTCTTTTACAGGATTCGAACCATATTGTTTTTGAAATAATACAAACATTTGTAAATGAAGCTATATATACCTTTGATTGTAGTTTAATGAGCTGATGATTCTTATTAAAATGTCTTTAATTCAGACATCCAATTTTTAGACCACTTTTGGAATCAGCAAAAACTGTTTGTAGTACGCACTTATTATTCGGTGTGTTAACACTTCCTACCAAATAACCAATAGAAGTATAGCACGTGACATTTGTTTCTTTTATTTTTTATATTTATCTTATAAATTGGATTACGTACTACATTCTGATTAATATGATCAATATTTTAGATACTGACCGGTCAGTACTCACGTATTGCTCATAAGTACTCGGAAGAAACAACTTATTAATGAAAAAATAAATTAATCTTGTCTTTGTTTATGGTTCAGTACAACAAGTCAATTAATGAATTGTCTTCTTTAATGACGATAAAAGATTTAAAGCAAAAAATAATTAAGGCTTGAATTGATTTCCTTTTCCTTTATTTGAATGAATCCACATCAATTTCAATGGAGTCAAATGTTTCCGAGAAAATGTAAGCTATAGACAATTAACCAGTTCTTTGTAACGTCCAAATTTTTTTGATTTACAGGAATATCACAAAACAAAAAACAAAAAAAAGTGAAAGGAAAAAGTTGGTGAAAAATGTTGAAGGCGATAATGACGGAGCCTTCCTTCAAAGTCACTTTGGCAATATCCAAGAAAAATGGTTCTGTTGATTCAATGGTTTTGGTTTGAACACTCACTTTGTAACATCCCCGCCTTAACTTTTTCTTGATATTTTTCGATAGATGCCAAAAAAAAAACCAAGAATGTGTACCATAGTTGCATACACAATAGAATTTGTATGCATTTATCATACATACCATGGAGAGTGGAACACTATGGTGAGTTGATCCTAAGTAAAAAAACATAATCTCCTCATAAAATTTAGACTCATCAAATTTAAAAGATATCCGTCGAATTAATATCCAAATGTCAACATACAACAGTTTTCCCCACTCGAACTTGAATTCGCTATGATCTCTACAGGCAAGTGACCTATAACCATTGAAGGCGATAGAACTGGAGCCTTCCTTCAAAGTCACTATGGCAATATCCAAGGAAAACAGTTCAGTTGATTCGGTGGTTTTTGTTCGAACACTCACTTTGTATCACCCCCACCTTAATTTTTCTATATATTTTTCTATAGGTGCCAAAAAAAAAACACATAGAATGTATACCATAGTTGCATACACACTAGAATGTGTATGCATTTTTTTTTTGAATTTGAAAAAACCATGAATTAAAATCAAATTGCAGAAATTAGAAATTTCAACCTTTTTCTCTCTAAAATGACTTTGAACTTTACAGCTATTATACTATAACACTTATACTCTCCGTCCTTTGTTATATACACAAGTTTCACGTTAAGTAAAATACATAACAAAAAATACCAGATTACATATATCTAGAAATCTTCCAGCAAGCAACATAACACTTATACTCTCGTTCCTCCTCCTCTGCGTCCTCTTCCACCCCGTCCTCCACCACCATGTCCTCTTCCACCCGGCCCATGTATTGCTGGGGAAATCCTACATCCGTTGTCGCAATCACTTCCATTCGTTGAAGCTTTCTAATATATTCTTGAGAATTCCTCATCCTGTTATTTAAACCCGTGTTGATATGGTCTTTTGATTACCGTATATACCATAGTGAATGAAACACTATGGTGAGTGGATTCTTAATAAAAAATATAATCTCCTCGTAAAATTTAGACTCATCAAATTTAAAAGGTATATGTCGTATTAATATATAGATATCAACATATAATGGTTTTCCACACACGAACTTGAATTCGCAATGATTTCTATGTACCTGAGTTCAAAAAATCTGGCATTGCTGGAATTCATATGCTATATCCTATTCAAGTGTTCAAACGTGAAGGCATGGACATTTGAGTAATACGCACTATACTAAATCAAGCGGTACGTGTACGCGTCTATTTAATGTAGTTTTTTTATTTTTTTTGTGATTTTTACATTTCAATTTGCAGGCTACTGATCAAAAATCAAAAGCGTTTTTTTTTGGATTTTCTGCGGATCCAAGACAGTGGTACGACCCAGGAAAGGTAAGAATTATTTTGTATAATTCTCTAGTTGTTAGTGTTCGTTTTCTTGATCGATTTCTATATTATTCTGATGTTAGTGTTCTTTCAAAAGTACGATTTCATCAGAGATTTAGTCTTGGATCTTGAAGCTGATGGTAAGTACGTATCAGTTTTGTTATTGAGATGAACTCCACGCGAAACGCTCAAACCCGTCTTGATGGGGCTTATCCTCAGTTATTGGGGCTCGAGGCATGACCGATAAATATCCCATATTAAAGAAATTATTCAGGAACAATGAAGCGGGTCTCATATCTGATATGAAAATCTTCCGGAAGAGGCTGTTAGATACATACTCTGCCATGTATTTTGCAGGAGTAAGTAAAACCTACTATAAGATAAAATAAAAGTTATCAGTTAGTCTACTTTTATTTCTGTTAATAAATGGTTTTTATTTTTAGGAATATATCAAAATAGGTTTAAATAATGAGATGAGGAAAAATACATAAAGTATTAGCAAGCTCGATCGAATGGAAGAGTTTGCGATAATGGATATCGGATTTCCTCCTCCTCTGCGTCCTCTTCCATCCCGTCCTCCACCACCATGTCCTCTTCCACCCGGCCCATGTATTGCTGGGGGAAATCCTACATCCGTTGTCGCAATCTCTTCCATTCGTTGAAGCTTTCTAATATATTCTTGAGAATTCCTCATCTTGTTATTTAAACCCGTGTTGATATAGTCTTTTGATTACCGTATATACCATAGTGAATGAAACACTATGGTGAGTGGATTCTTAATAAAAAACATAATCTCCTTGTAAAATTTAGACTCATCAAATTTAAAAGTTATATGTCGTATTAATATCTGGGAAATGGTGAGAAATGTCACATTTTTGTCTCGTTGTTGCACCAACGTCACCGGTTTAATAACTTATATTTAAAAGGCACTTATTTTGGTGAACTACCAAAATTGCCCTTAAATAATCAATTTTTAATTGTCTCTGTACTTCCATCTCCACACTTGAAACACTGAAGGCAGGAACTTCTCTCTTTCTCTCTTTACAATAAATTTCAAAACTACTCTACTCAACGTTCTTCAGTAAGCACAACAAGGTAATATGTTTGTCTGAAATACTGTTTTTTATCCTTCATTTTTTAAAAACGTTGCTTTTGTAAACATGAAACTGGTTTTGTGAATATTGAATCTGTGAAATTTGAATCTCCGAACCTGTTAATAAAAAGCTCGGAGCCTGTTTGAAAATGCTCGGAGCCTGTTTTAAAAAGCTCGGACACTGTTTGAAAAAACTCGGAGCATGTTTGAAAAAGCTCGAGCCTTTGGACAAAAGGCTCTAGCCTTTAGAAAACAAGCTCGGAGACTTGAAAAAAGCTCGAGACTTTGTAAAACAGTTCGAGCTTTTAGAAAACAAGCTCGGGACTTTGTAAAAACGCTCGGGACTTTTGTGAAAAAGCTCGGGACTTTGTGAAAAAGCTCGGGACTTTTGTAAAAAAGCTCGGGACTTTTGTAAAAAAGCTAGGGACTTTGTAAAAAAACTCGGGACTTTTGTGAAAAAGGTCGGGACTTTTGTAAAAAAGCTCGGGAATTTGTAAAAAAACTCGGGACTTTGTGAAAAGCTCTGTACTTTGTAAAAAAGCTCGGCTCTTTTGGGATCTTTGGAAAAAAAGGTTGGAACCTTTATTAAAAGCTCGAAGATCATAGTAAAAACCTCGGAAACTATTTTAAAAGGCTCTGAGCTTTTTCCATAGCTTTTATGTTTGTCATAATGGTTTGTGGTGATGAATGTTACAGGAGAATGAATCGGGTGAGAATAGTAATATCTTACAACGGTCGATGGGAGCAGTTACCCGACGAAAGTCAGAGGTTTGTTGGATCCGACAACCAAGGAATGTATGTGTCAAAGAATATGAGTTACGAAGAATTGGTGTCGATCGTGCATACCGTTGTGAAGTATGATGTAAACAAATACAATGTTGATCTACAGTCAATATCAATCGTTCCTGGCGCTACATGTCGTACATTTGTAAGAAATGACGATGATGTTCAGTTTATGCTAGGGGAAGATCGGGTGATCCCTCAAGTATGTGTTAGTCTAATTGAGAGGGCAACTGGAGATGTGATACGGAATGATATTCCTGCTCCTGAAAATACCCAACCATTTGGATCCGCTAGCGGTAGCAACCAAGTGTTCACACAAAGGAGTGCCACTGAAGGTGGGGAAAACATATGTGCTGTCCAACCGGTAGTGGTCGACCATGCAGATGTTTGTGAACCTCAATTCGACAATGTGTTTGGTTGTCGATTTGAGATGAATGATGGGCGGTACAATGAGCAATACAATGAGATGTACAATGAGGAGAACACTGAACCGAACCTTGGGCCTAACCAGGAGGTGGATAATGAGGCAAATATTGATCTGGTAGATCATGTAGAGAACACTGATGAAGATCATGTCCAAATTCAAAGACGTGGAAGACGTGTAGAAGGAGTTAGTTGCACTGGAGCAGATATGCCTGGTACTTCCGAGATCCGGCATAATGTATCTATAGATGATTCTGATAATACCACAACGTGGGTTATTCCCGGAGCAGATTCATACTCGTTTGGGATTGGTAGAAGCACAACCTTGGTAACAGAAGAACCTACATGCATGATTTATAAAGGTTAGTTCTTTCCGACAAAAAAGGATCTGAAGAGACTAGTTGGCCTTTTTGCAATGCGGCGAAACTTCGAATGGAAGGTGAAAAGGTCCAATAAGACAACGTTACATCTTGTTTGTTTGATTGACAACTGTACATGGAAATTAAAAGCGGTGAGAAGAGATGAATGGACGTACTTCCAAGTAAGAAGTTTTGTCAATGAACACAGTTGTCCATTGGAGGAGATTCACCGTCGCCACCGACAAGCTAGTGCAGTTATAATTGGAGAAGTGGTTGCACCTAGACTTCAACAACAAGATGGTTGTCTCATGCGTCCCAAAGATATAATCGCCGATATGAAAACAATGTATGGCATCCAAATCATGTACAGTAAGGCATATCAAGCCTTGCATTATACATTGTCACTGACCTATGGGACACATGAAGAAACCTTCAAACTACTGCCGTCTTTTGGTTACGTGCTGGAACAACAAAATCCCGGCACAATCACTGACTTACAGTGCGCTGACGACGGTAAATTCCTTTACTTTTTCATGTCATTAGGGGCCTCAGTTAGAGGTTTTCAGAGGTGCATGCGACCGGTTATTGCAGTTGATGGTACCCATTTGAAGGGAAGATTCGGGGGTACAATATTTGTTGCAACTGCCCAAGATGGAAATGAACAGGTGTATCCAATTACTTTTGGGTACGGCGACTCCGAAAACAACCTTTCATGGGAATGGTTTTTGGATTGCTTGAAGGGTGCCTTTGGTCATATAGATGATCTGGTTTTTATTTCCGATCGACATGCAAGCATTGAAGCAGGGATTTCTAAAGTGTTCCCTTATGCAACCCATACCATATGTTGTTGGCACTTTGCTGAAAATGTGAAGAAGCGATTTCACAGAAAAGATGTTGCCAGCTTAATAGGCAAAGCCGCTAGAGCGTACACTGAATTCAAATATAACCGGTACATGGGTGAGTTACGTAACCTGCACAAGAATGCTTTCGATTATGTTGAATCTGCCGGTCCACACAAATGGTCTCGTGTACACTGTCCCCAACGAAGGTTCAGGGTGATGACAACAAATGTTGCAGAGTGCATAAACTCATGCCTTAAATTCGCACGATAACTCCCTATGTTAACATTGGCAGAGTTCATTAGGAATATGTTACAGCGTTGGTTTCACGATCGACATCGAGCTGCACAGTCCATGCGTCATCAGTTGACCGACGCATCACATCTTGTGATGCTACAACGGGTCGAGAAGTGCGGTTATATGACCGTCAATCCAGTGGACTGGAACATTTTCTCTGTCAAACGGTCCGGAAAACAGTGGACTGTTGACTTAGCCCGGAAGACATGCACATGCAACAAATTCCAAATGGATCATTTTCCGTGTTCTCACGCACTCGCAGTGGCAAGGTACATTAACAGTATACAATTATACCCTATATTAAGCAAGTGTGATTGTCACTTTTTTCATTGGTTTTGCAGGGAGCGGAACTTGGATTTCACATCGCTGTGTTCGGACTACTACAAGAGACAGACACTTATTGATGCATACTCAGTTCCTATTATGCATGTTGGCCATCCTTCTTCATGGGTAGTGCCGTCCGACATCGCTGAGCGGGTGGTTTTAAATCCAAAGACCAAGAGACAATCAGGTCGCCCGATGGAGGGTCGACATGCATCGTCTTCCGAGAGGACAACCACCCAATCGTGTAGAAGATGTGGACAATCAGGTCATAATAGCAGGAGGTGTTCTAATCCGCCCTTGATTAATGAAGGTCAGAGCAGAATTGTTCCCGAGGAATACCGTCGCAAGTGTAGCGTATGTCATCAAGTTGGACATAACAAACAGACGTGCCCACACAAGGAATCTGCCGATGAGTGAACCGAGCCGTTCATACTTATTGTTTAATTAAGTTGGGGTGTTAATTATTACTTGTGTTATTGTATGATTTGAAATGCGTGTGTTGTACTTGTAAATGAAAACACTTTAAATTTTAAACAAAAAATTTATAATTTGAAAGTTCATTACTATAATTGTTTGTACATCGACAACTACAACATCTAATGTGGCTTGGAGTTACAAAAAATCTCCACAGCCATCTTCTCTTGTATGGTGCACATATCTTCTTCTGACCAGCCGAACGTCATCCTGTTCGCCAGTACGTACTCCATCAATCTCAAGGTATGAGCACCACAGTTACCCCTGCGACTCAGCACATGAACAACCGTTACAATAGAAGTTGAATAAAACAAACTTAAAGTTTAAATGATGTTCGTACAGTCATACCCTCTAGTCTGTTGGGGCACATGTGTTATAGACACCATGCTTACCCCAAAGGGCCTATTCCGCTTCTCGTACTTCGCCTCGCCCGTTGGTCTGGCATCGTGAAACCCCACCTGATGCAACATCGAGGGTAGAAACCACCGCAATGGAGCGACCTGCTCTTTCCTGATCTGTAGGGGGACTTCCTGTCTGAACGGGTCTAGCAGGTGGATCTTCCCGACAGTAAGGTCAATGCTGGCCACGAGCCAATGCTGGCCACCAATGTTGCACGGAATAAGGACCTGTACCAAGTGTTCAAGATATTGTTATGGTCAAAATAAGATTTTTTAATTAAACACATTGAAACCATAACTGTATTTTGCTCACCGCGTCAACCTCGTGCCATGGTCGGTTCCCTACCGGGAGCAATCCACGTACCGTCATCAGATCTTCAGGGGACCACTTGTACTTCAACACAGACCAGTTTTTTGGGGCTTTGCCCACAGCATCGCGAGGCATGATTCTCCGCTACTGAAACTCCAGCATTGACTGAAAATAGACAACGAACTGAAACGTTAGAAACAGGATGAAACACAACAAACAGACGTGTGAAAACAGTACATTTGAAACACTTACATAGAATTGAGAATCTAGTAGGTTCATCCTCTGAATGTAGACAGTGGGGAATGCTCGCTGACGCTTCCGTAAAATATGCAGGTACGCGTCCATATGCTGACAATATAAACATTATACATTGTTAGTATTCTTCCATAAGTTAAACAAACTTAAAAGACAATCAAAGTAAGGAAAGTACCGTGTCCTCCAACTCCATAAAGTTGGTTTGCAACCGGTGGAACCAAGTCACAGGCACGGGGGTCATCAGATCCACATCACGTCTTCGTAATTTTCAATTATTTAGGAAAACAACTAATTTAACTTAGGTGTTTCAAAATAAATTCACAATATTTTAATACTTTCAATTCCCCCGTCACGTTCCTCTTGTAGGCTTTGTAAGCCGCAAGCTGGTTAGCGTCTACCAATCCATTGGGCCTGAATGTATGTGCTGATGACATGGGCAGTGTCCTTAGCCTCTTCGGCCGACAGGGGTCAGTGTATGGGCTCATCAACTGCCAGCCTCGTTTGCGCATCCGCTGCTGTCTGTGCTGACTGTGGACTGGGGGGTGTTGGGAGGAGGAACTCTGTCCCCGTGGATCACGTCGAGGGCTCCGGTGGGATGGGTTGTGTCGGGATGGACCGGTAGTGTCACTAGGGGGTGAGGTGTGACGGGATCGAGTAGAGGAGAGCGGTGTCGGATGGACCGTAGGGGTGCTCCCTATGGATCGCCTGGTCAGGTCAGGAGTGTGGACTGTATGGGAGGAGGGACTCTGACCCAGTGGACTGAACGGGTCCGCTGTGTGGTCCTGGATATAAACAGGAGGATCCACATCCTGTACCTCCATAAGCAGCGGATACTCTAATATCGCCTGGGTAACTTTCTCCCCAAATACTCCTGTATCCGTGCCACTAGGGACTTGCATCTGCTGGTCTCTTACTGTATCTCCAGCTGTTGGACCCTGCGTCTGAGGTCCATCAGCCTCCGTCGTAGGTCCGGTGGCTGGGTCTGTCCCTCCGTCTCTGTCTGTACGGGGGGAGTCTTGATCATGGGAGGGTGGACCATCCCTGCCAGACTGTGATGTCGAACCCCACCGCCCCCGGAGAAAGTCCATCACCTCCATATGCTGCCTATCCCGTTCCCGATCACTCTTCCGGATATCCTCCAGTAACGCAGCGACTGCATCCATCACATCTTGGATTTTTCGTTCCAAACGATCCTGAAACAAAATCATTATTGTCAGTACTAAAACCCAACACTTGTTTCAACATAAATAATGCATTACACCATTTTTTACATACCTGGCGATGCCCTCCAACGTCTTCTCGTGAATGTACTCCACCGGGCATTACAAAACGAACCTGTCTGCGCCTAAGAGGACTCCCAGAGACAAACTCCGGGTCCGAACCCTCCGTATCCGGCCTGTGCCTGAGGGGACTCCCACCGCCAAACTCATGGTCGGAACCCTCCGTATGACTGGGTCCGGCAGTCGTATGATGTAAGGGATCCGGTACCGAGCCGTCGTGTCCATCGGCAGCCATATATAAACTGCCTCCCTCATTTATGCCCTCGTAGTACCGTGCAACCCTCTCAGCTGCTGTCGGCACCAGTGCAGTCCTCGCAAACATCTGAAATCGTGGTTAGACCATTCTATTTGTATAATCGTAATATGTAAACACTTTAACACAATAAATCCTTACCCTGGCTAAGAAATTTTTTTTGTCCAGCTTGTCCGACCTTGGTTGCTTTTGCAACTGCCATTTCAGAATACGGGGGGACAACTCAATCTCCCTACGAGTCTTAAATCGGGTCCCAAGCTCGGGGATAACCTCATACGCAAATACCTATGTAAAAGAACAAGTTATTCAGAATCCAATCATTTATTCCGTAACTCATGGAAAAAAATTTTCAGGTTTTCAAACGATACAAATTCTAAATTCTCACCAACAGTGCGTGAGCTAGACCGTAAATGTTGTACGTCTCCACCGTGTGAACGTCAACGCCCTTTTCCTGCTATCGTCTCTCATACCGCACACGTCGACCGTTTAAGGCATTCTTGAATCCAATAATGGACTGCCTATACACGTGGGCACCCCACGGGAATGCATCAAAAGCGTCCAAGTCCTCGACTAGCCGGATCTGCCATAATGGAACTTTCTCTCTCTCATCCAACCCCATCAATATTCAGTTTAGCATATAAAGGAGGCACAGCTTCACAGCATCGTACTGCTCCTCAAATACACAGATCCGTAGAACAGCTCTCAGCTGTTCATAATCCACATCAGCTGCACCATTGAAATACCGTTGTTGTATCCCGTTCTGAACCATCTCATACCTCGTCGTGTCGGGAATCACTCCAAACTTCAATCCGGTGATCAGACAGAATTCAACCTTGGAGAACCGGACCGAACGAGTACCTAACATAAATCTCATCTCATCCTGCGGCCCATCGTGATGTAGCTCGCGCAATAGCAGTCGATGGACTACGCTACCCGAAAACTTCATCCCCCGATCCATCCTAAGGAAATGACCAAAACAAGACTCTGTATACCAACGTCGGTCTTCGACCTTGAATTGTTCTGGTACACTGTCTAGTACGACGTCGATATCTTTAAGGTCGCTGAAATGGTCATGCCGAGTGATTTTTCCATCGTACCATTCATCCTCTGGAGTTTTAAGCAAATCTTTTAGTTCACTACCCATCTGCATTTTCACAGAAAGAATGCATCAGTAAACTGTAAAAGGCTAGGACATAATAATATAAAATAGCAGAGAAGCAGTTTCAAAAAGCTCGGACTCATATTGAAAACGCTCGGACAGTGTGAAAAAAGCTCGGACACAGTTGGAAAATGCTCGGACTCATATAAAAAAAGCTCGGGTACAGTTTGAAAAAGTTCGGGCACAGTTTGAAAAAGCTCGGGAACAGTTTGAAAAAGCTCGGACTGTTGAAAAAGCTCGGACACGTGTTGAAAATGCTCGGACTGTTGAAAAAGCTCGGACTCGGTTTTAACAAGCTCGGACTCAGTTTAAAAAAACTCGGAAAATGTTTCAAAAAGCTCGAAAACTGTTTCAAAAAGCTCGGACACGTGTTGAAAATGCTCGGACTGTTCAAAAAGCTCGGACTCAGTTTTAACAAGCTCGGACTGTCTAAAAAAGCTCGGCAACTGTTTGAAAAAGCTCGGACTCATTTTCAAAAAGCTCGGAAACTGTTTAAAAAAGCTCGGAAACTGTTTCAAAAAGCTCGGACACTGTTTAAAAAAGCTCGGGCTGTTTAAAAAATCTCGGGCACTGTTTCAAAAAGCTCGGAAATTGTTTTAAAAAGCTCGGCCACATTTTAAAATAGCTCGAGAACAGTTTCAAAAAGCTCGGGCATTTTCAAATAGCTCGGAACCAGTTTGAAAAAGCTCGAAAACCCAGAAAAAGCTCGGAAAACGTTTTAAAAAGCTCGAAAAAACCTCTTAAAAAGCTCGAAAAAGCTTGAAAAAAGCTCGGAATCACCTTGAAAAAGCTCGGGAACCCAGATCTTCAACGGATTTACAAACCCTAACCTAACCCACAACCATTCTCAGATCAACAAACAAACTTAATCTACAAGTTTAATCAACAACCAACATCAAACATGAACTTATTAAAAACAAAATCAACAACATAATCTGACTCAACTTACCGTCGATTGAAGATGCTCTCGTCTGAACACCCGATAAACACTGTTGTCCTACCGCCGGTTACTTCGACGTTTTTTTTCAGACGGAAAACCACTGATCTTCCAACGCCGGTTCTTTTTCCCAGAGATGTTTTCTCTCTCTGGTTTTTCTCACTAGGTTTGAAAACGACAAAAACTCACTTGGAAGGGGTATTTTTGTCTGGACACCTATATTGATGTCTTTTAAACATGAATTAGTAATGTGGTGATATTTGCATAACACCCACCCCAATTAGTGCTATTTATTTTTTGACCCCTTACTAAAATACTTAACATATAGGTTGTCTAGAACATCTATCTAATATTTGAACCTTTATGTCCAATTTTGTCCTGATTAATTTACACACCTAAGAATGAGTATACTTGAAATATATTTAATAGGGTAATTAAGTGTGCATTGCATGCTTTAATAGGGTAATTAAGGGTAATTAATGCTTCTCAAATCTATTTTTTCAAAAAAAAAAAAAAAACTAAAAATAAAACAATAAATAGAAGGCGAGGAAGGCTTCTTCAATTGGTCTAGTGGTAGGAATAACATTTTCAAGCATGGGAGATTCACGGGTTCAACACTTAATGTTTCTCAAATCTTTTTTTTTTTCAAAAAAAAATAAAAAATAGGTGTGGACCGTGTGGTATTAATTTTCTAATTGTGTTGACTAATTTAATTTACAGGAAGGAGGAAGAAAGTGGTGAGGAAAGAGACTCGTTTAGGACTCTCACATGGGAAAGATGAGGACTTTGGGAAGTGGTATTCTGAGGTAGTATATACGCTTATTTAAAGATGTTTATAATTTTTCGTACCGTATAAAATCTTGAATACTGGTTTCATACATTCACCTAATAAAAACAAATTGAATATGCTTGCAGTGTACGTTTTAATGTTTTGTTGAGTTTATACAATTATACATTATAGGTATATATATATGTACATTTGAAATATTGTGATCTTATTGTTATTCTTGTTCATTTTGTATTTTATTTTTCTAGGTACTTGTCAATAGTGAAATGATTGGCTATTATGACATTTCTGGTTGTTATATCATAAGGCATTGGGCTGTGGTGATTTGGGATATTATGAAGGTGAGTTTTTTTTTTGTTTTTTTTGTTTAACTTTTTTTTTTTTAAATGTTACAACTATTACAATAGGATTGACTATCAGACACTCTATTAATCTTTTGATTTGTGAATTGGAATCTAAATGATGGACTTGTTAATGGTGTGCAGGAATTCTTCGACAAGGAAATCGTAGAAATGGAAGTGGAGAAGTGCATGTTTCATCTTTTTGTTACTAGTGCTGTTCTACAAAAGGAGAAAACCCACATTGCAGGATTTGAGCCGGAGGTAAGACTTTGAGTTCTTTTAAAAAATACTGCCAAACACATTATATTTTTAAAAATAGTTTTTAAAAACAACATTTTAAAAATGATACCAATCTCCTCCTAGTTTCTCAGATTTTATTTTGGTGGGATATGCAGGTGTCCTAATTGTATTTTAAAGCCATTACTCCTCGGCACATTCAATTTATTTTTAAATTTTCTAATTCTTTAAGTCTATATCTTGCAAAACTTTCTTTTATTATTTATAAAAATTTTCTAAGCTGGTTACTTGGCTACCTAGGCTATGTTCATATTTCTATACAGATGAATTGATTTTATTAATGCATTTAATTATTAAAATCTTGAATTATTATTTTTTTCCTCAGGTTGCTTGGGTGACAAAAGCTGGAAAATCTAATTTGGATATTGATCTAGCGATACGCCCAACAGGTGAAACAGTGATCTACCCCTATTTTTCTAAGTGGATAAGAAACCACCATGATCTGCCTATGAAAGTTAATCAATGGTGCAATGTTGTTAGATGGGAGTTTAGCAATCCTATGCCATTTATCAGGTTAGTTTATGTTACACTTGTTATTTTTAAAATGTTTTTGATTTACTTTTTTGTCGGATTAAAGTGAGCTATCAACATTCTACATCGCCAGTAAGAGGGTGTCCGACTAGTTGGTTTAAATTATAAACACCTTTGAACTCATTTTGTGTTGCAATGGCGTCCAAAGCAAACACATGAGGAACTGTACGTGTGTCCAAAACGGATAATATATACGGTAGACAATATTATCTTGTGCTAATATATATTCTTTTGGATCATAGGAGTCGAGAATTTTACTGGCAGGAAGGACATACAGCATTCGCAACAAAGGAAGAAGCAGATGCAGAGGTATTGAATTTCTTTTGTAATATCTAATGCTCATTTGGGGGTGAACATCTACTTTTTTGTTTCCGTGGTGCTTGATCGATGTCACATGCATTTCAGGTCCTGGAGATATTGGAACTATATAGACAAATTTACGAAGAGTTTTTAGCCGTTCCAGTTATAAAAGGCAAGAAGAGTGAGCTAGAGAAATTTGCTGGTGCACTTTACACCTGTAGTATTGAGGTACGTAAGTTATAAGTAATGTGCATGCATTGACTGCTGTTTTTATCTGAATTGTGAGATTAATTCTATCTTCAAAATTGTATGTTTATTATGTACCTGCAGGCATTTATTCCAAACACAGGTCGTGGTATACAAGGTGCAACTTCGCATTGTTTGGGTCAAAATTTTTCAGCTAAAGAGTTTTTTGATATTACGTTTCAAAATGAGAAGGAGAAGAAGGACAGTGTTTGGCAGAATTCTTGGGCCTACAGAACTCGAACGGTAAGCTTCTTATAGAATTGTTGTTTTGATGTATTTTCACTTGAAAAAAAATAAATGTATATGAAGATATCTCATATTTGGTTCCTGGCATATTAATTTTTTCAAGGATGGTCTTTTTTACTTTTATCATATGATATATAATCTTCAATTTATTAAATCTGCCACCAGATTATAATGTTAACAATTTTCTATAATGTACTTAATATTTTTGCATAGATTGGTGTAATGGTGATGGTTCATGGAGATGATAAAGGCTTGGTGCTGCCACCAAAAGTGGCATCACAGCAAGTTATTGTGATTCCTGTGCCTTATAAAGATGCTAATACGCAAGAAATTTTCGATGCCTGTGCTGCCACTGTGAAAACTTTGCGTAAAGCTGGTATTCGCGCTAACGTTGACAAGAGAGATTACCACACCCCTGGATGGAAGTATTCATACTGGGAAATGAAAGGCGTTCCTCTCAGGATCGAAATAGGACCAAAAGACTTGACGAATAATCAGGTTTTTTTTTTTAATTCTAGTTTTTCATTTATTGCTTTCACTTTCTTTCATGTACTTTTATAAAATTTTTCTGATTTATGGTGTCATCTCTTCTAATTTTATTGGCATGAATGATTTACAGGTACGTGCTGTTCGCCGTGACAATGGAGCAAAAATGGATTTGTCTGTGGTCTCGTTGGTAGAGCAAGTAAAAGAACTTCTTGATAAGATACAAGAAAGTTTGTTTGATTCAGCGAAACATAGACAGGATGCTTGTATTCAAATTGTGAGGACTTGGGATGAATTTGTGTAGGCTCTCCGGCAGAAGAAATTGATCTTAGCTCCCTGGTGCGACGAGGAGGTATATATCAATCAAGATTTAAATTAAAGAAACCATAGATCTTGGAACTATTATGATGCATGTACAAGAAGTGTTGGTTGTTGAATTCGTTTTCTTGCAACTTTGGTTGATTATATTTTATGTGTCATAATTTTCTATGAGGTGGAGAAAGATGTAAAGGAACGAACAAAGGGCGATACTGGAGCAGCTAAGACTCTTTGTACCCCATTCGACCAGCCAAAAATGCATGAAGGTACCTTCTATCGAAGTAGTTTAACTTGTACTCGTACTCTAAAAGTATACGTTAAAAGCGATGTTCTTATTTTTCTTGCTTCAAAATATGTGTAGGTACTAAATGTTTTGCCTCGGGGAAGCTTGCAAAGAAGTGGAGCTATTGGGGCAGGAGTTACTAAAAAAATTACATTCTAATTTCTAAACATTAGATATTAACTATAAAAAAAATAAAACAAAATTTGTATTTGCCTAATTCTCGAATGTTAGATATAGTTTATTCCATGACATATATAATCCAATTTTATAATACAAAATACAAAAGTGTACATCAGTTTGAGTAATGAATTTGAATCGATATTTAACCTTATGATATCAAAAGTTCACAGTTTGGTCAAAAATATAGTCTCTAATATGAAATTTCTGATAAGATTGGTCCGGTGGTAAACCTATCACACATACACCAATGACGTTGTGGGTTTGAGTCCTTCTTCTATTTATATAATATTGTACTGTAAAAAAGATATGTAATTTTCTTTAATTACAAAAATTGTGAATGTGATGGCTAATATTAGGTTGTAGCCCAATTCAAATATTAATTCGGCCCAAACTATTTTGTAGAAGGGAAATAGTTGGTCTTTAGTATAATATTTACAAATACCCATATAATCTCATCTCAACAAACCCTTACACTTATATTGTCTGACATTTTTTTATAAAAAAAATGTGGTTTAACAAAACAATGGCAAAAGAAAATTCAATTTTGTAACTAGAAAAATAAAATTTTGATTTGATGAACCTGATTTTTTTTCGTTCAACTTAATAACATGATTATATAATTGTGTCACACACTCACATCCCTCAAATCAAATTGGGCACGATCATTTTTGTTTTTTTTTTTTTAAACTCTCACGCTTCAACCGTCCTGTGGCATATTAGGACTAAAATTCTGAATTTCCAAGACAAAAAGTTAAAAACTAATTTTACTTAATTGACAAAAGTTCAGATGCGAAGTAATAATCCCCTCAAATGGTCAAACCTGAACAGATCATGTTTTAGATTCAAATCAAATTTATTTATTTTTTTTTATAAAAAAAACTAATTAATTATATTTATACACAGTAATGACAAACAACAATCATATCAGTTTAATATATAGCATTTTGAGTTTACAACACTAAAAGGGTTAATATTCACTAAAAGGCTCTCTCTCTCTCTCTCTATATATATAATTAATGCTCATATTTAGTGATTGTCATTTTGATTGTAGGTTGCTTGTTTTGTTTAGAGAAAATCTTATGTGCGATCTCGATCACCACATGACGGTGAAACGGTCCAGTTACATTGTCACATGTATTAAGATTTGCTTTAGAACATAAAAAGGTTTTGAAACTTGATAATATGACGCAAATGTAATTGGACGATCTTACTCGTCCAACGTAAGATTTTCTTTGTTTGTTGTATAAATTGATCAATCGTATAGTTTTTATTTAAATATTTGTTGCAAGTCCTTTTAAAAATTATTGATGAACATGATATTGAATCAGTACATTTGTATTTACTTTAGGCCTGAAACATATATATATATATATATAGAGAGAGAGAGAGAGAGAGAGACCCATATATTGTGAAAATCATCATGTAATTAGGTTAGTTACCTCAAATTAATTGGTATTTATAAATTAGAAATAGTAATTATTCCATAATCCGTAGGTCATTACCATGACATAAACATAAAAGATAAACATCCAACAAGTGAGTTATATATTTCCTATTTTTAACAGTCCAGACCCACCATGTAGATATTGTCCGCTTTGGGCTTCAAAGCACGCGGCCTTCACCCTCACAAATTTGCTTTGGATCATGGGCTTCACGCAAGTATCCTTCACCCATAGCCCAAAACGCGTCTACTTAGTTAGGAGAGATCAAAACTTATATACAAACCATGGATCTCCCAGCAATGTAGGATGTGACAATCCACATATATATATATATATATATATATATATATATAATATTGCTTTCTCCTTTTTTTAAGCTTTTTAAATTCAATCCACAATGTCGACAGCAGCAACAGCAGACGCCTCCTCCTCCGGCGACACCACTGAAGGCAGCGTTAGGCTTTTAACTTTACAGTCCGAGGACGGCGAAGTCTTCGAAGTGAAAGAGACCATCGCGACGCAGTCGGTGACGATCAAAGGCATGGTCGACGACGACTGCGCTACCTCGACGATCCCGGTATGCAACGTCACCGGACGGACTCTGGCGATGGTCATCGAGTGGTGGAACAAGCACGAGATCGGCGCCGTCTCCAACGAGAAGGAGCTGAAGGAGTGGGAGAGTCAGTTCGATACCATCGACGACAAGAGCGACAGGGACGACGTCTACGATCTACTGATGGCGGCCAACTACTTGAACATCCCGACGCTGTTGGACTGCTGCACTAGTGCTGTGGCGGAGGCAATCAAAGGGAAATCGACGGACGAGATGCGCGAATTCTTCGATATAAAGAGCGATTTTGATGAAAAAGAAGAAGATGCTCTTCGAAAAGAAAACCAGTGGGCTTTTGAAAACTAAATTTAATTGTTTTTTTTTTTGCATATTAGTGGATTATTGTTTTCATTGTTTAATATGTGATTAAATATTAGGATTTTGGAAAGTAAGGGGTCGTTTGTTTTTTTGTCTGAAAACTGAATAGTCCTGAATTTTTCTGAAGACTGAATAGGGACTGAACTCTGAACTTGAATGACATGTTTTTTTCCCTCACATCTGAACGTATTGTCAACATGTTTTTTTTCCCTCATATCTAAACGTATTGTCAACACGTTTGTTTTTCAAAGTAAAATTGTCTGAAACTAAATAATTTTACATTTATACCCATGTTAAACAATTATACATATAATATCTGTTATAGGTAAAAATCATCATTAAGGACATGTCATTACAGTAAGGGGCCACGTAAGCAAAGTCAAGAAAAGTCAAGCGTAAAATGGCAGAAATTCCCCAAGGGAATTTACTCGGCAAAGAGCAAAGCAATCCGACCACAGACGAAGAAATCGGCTCGGGCATACTCGGTCATGCTCGGGATCAGATAATGAAGACGAGTACTTCACAAACATATGGACAGAATCAACAGCAAGCAACTCCACAATAAGCAACGATACGACTATCAGAGTTCAACTGAAAGGCAAACAGATTTCCCGCAAATAAAGGGCAAGGAATCCGACGCAGATTCGGACTCAGTCAAAACAGGAAACAGGATAAACTCTAGAAAGAGAAGGACTTCAATTAGAACTAGGAAATCACACAAAATACGGGTATCACAACACCAAACCCTAGCAGTACCATAAACCCTAGCAATAACATGTATAAATACCCCGGTAAGAAACATAACGGGGGGACGTGAGAATTAGCAGGAGAAATCAGAGAGAAATACTTTGTAATTGAGTTTTTCATAGTGGATTTGACCTTGTTGCTCAAGCAACAACCCATGGATTTTTCTCCAGTTAAAAGGAGTTTTTACCATGTATTTGTGTCTCTTGATTTATTATTTTCTTGCGGTATTATACTTATCTGTTCTTATTTTCGCTTGATACAAGTTCGTTGATAGTGACGACGAAAAATCACCATCAACAATATCGAATAAAAACAATCCAAAAATAATGATTATATATAAACACATATGATCATGATCTTCTTCTTCGATTACAAATAAACTTTATTTTTACTAAGAAAAGAAAATGTTTTTTTTTTTCAAAAAATAAAATGGTCAACAAGAAAACTCATACAAATCACTCTAAAAAATAATATATAAGGGTCAAAAACTTAAATAGCACTTTTTTGGGTGGGTTTTGTGCAAACAACACCACATTAATAAGTCTTGTTTTAATAGCACTAAATATTGAATTCGGACAAAAATACCCTCATATCAGGGCACATCTGATTTTTAAAATTTACTGTTAACTTTTCATGTTTCCAATTTATTTACTTCATTGACTATGGAAAGATAATCACTCCAACGAGATTGACATTGACGAACCAACAGTGACGAGAAACCCATTGACGGCGACTAACAGTACGGCACCGGCAGACAACCGTGAAAACTTCGACGGTAGTCGTTAGACTCCGGTGACACGTAGCTTCGAGATCTTGTCGATAGAAACCGGCTTTGATTTAAGGTAATTTCGTTTGGGTTTTGTTTTCAAAATTGATATAGTTGATTTTTATTTTGTTTTTGTTGATTTGAATTTAGTTATTTGTGAAGTTGATTTCAGTGGTCATGTTTTGTTGTTTGAATATGAGTTGTGGTGTTACTGATTTCTATTTTGTTGTTTTGTTTTGAATTGTTCTACTGTTTGGTAGATTTAGGTAGTTTGGGTTTGGTTGATTTCGATTTTGTTGTTTGATGTGGTGTTGGTGGGTTAGGGTTTTTCAATTAGGAGAAGATGATGAATTTGCAGGCTCATGTGGTGAATTTGTGGAATGTGTAGATATGTGATGTTGTATGCTTTTGAATTTCTTTTAGGGTGGGGTTGCTCTGTTTTGGCAGTAGTCATCAATTTAAATCCTTTCTTCTTTTGCTTTTTGGGTATGTTGCTTTGTGAGTTTCCATACCAAGAAATGACTTCCAATTTCTTTAATTTTATTAAAAGAGTAAGTGGTCCCCACCAGTAGTGTAGCTTTATGTTTAATAGAGAGTTCCAAATTTTGTTTTGCTGAGTACTACTCAAGCTTCCAAAAGTCAATTTTCTGAATCTATCTTAGCAATTTACTTTGCTTTATGGCAGCATCTGCTCCACTGCAAAATCAGATTTTGCTTCTGATGTGTAACATATGCAATTAGTTTCTCCCATGATCCCTTAGTTTGTTAATCATTCTCCTCTCTCCATTTGCTTTGACAATTTCCACGATTAGAATATTTTACATGCCATATTTTTCATATATAAACTCTTTTAAGTTTCAGAAATTTATAATGCTATAGAACTTTAAACGTTCAGGCTGCCTCATCATCACTTGATTTATGCAGCTGTATGAAGATTTCGTATGTAGGATTAAATTGTTGAATATATTTACTTGCATTGTTTTTTTGTCACTACTCATGCAATGAAAATGACATCATATAATATAGTTGATTCCGATGAATGTTGGAGGCGGTCATTGGTACTGGCTAGAGTGGAGCTAACACTACGATCCATCCGTTTGTATGATCCAGGGCAGCAGGAGGTTCAATACGAAATCTGGAATCAACAAGTTTCTTGTTTACGGTATTCTCTGCCTTTGATGCTGAATCAAATGGGTTTTTACAAAAAGAGGCGGGGGAAGAACACAACGATGTCTCCGGAACCGTTTCATATGGTTGTAGTAAGCAAACATAACATTCCTCAGTAGAAAACTGGGTAAATAGCACAACATTAATGATTATATACGGTATTGAAATCCTTATTCTGTTTATAAGGTCATTAACAGTTTCTTAACTTCTTTATAGTGGCAATTGTGGAGCACACACATTAGCTTTGATTGAGCATATTGTGGCAAAGAGAAAGAAGTTCAATTGGACTGATGGCCAAATGCCACACATGCGACAGAAAATGGCTGTGGAGGTATTTTCAAACTCCTCCATTGTTGAAGACCAGTGAAGCATGTTATGTATGGATGGACTTTTGAATGGTTATTGCAAATGTTATTATGGATGGATTTTTTGTTGATTATGAATGTTAATACACCAAATCATGGATGAAATTTTTGTTGATTATGAATGTTATTTAACGGAATTAGGGATGGATTTTGAATGGTTATATTGACAGTTGATTACATTTATATTGAATTATGGATGGACTTCCAGTAAGTCTCGAATTACGATACTTATTAACTATATTCGAGACTTATTAGGTAATTTCGAGACTTATTAGATCATGTAGGTTTACGCGAGACTTATTAGGTTCATTCGAGACTTATTTCAGCATTTCAAGACTTATTGGAAAACATTTGTGACTTATTAACAATATATTCGAGATTTATTATAACAATGCGTGACTTATCTAAAGTAGTTCGAGACTTACTGGTACGTAATGACATCGTCCATTATATGATATTAGTATTCTAACTTGATCCATTGTCCAACAAACAAATAACACTATCAAATTATTCACCATATGAAAACTATATAAATAGGTCTCGAAAGTGATATAAATAATTCCCGAATGTGATATAAATAAGTCTCAATATTGATTTATATAAGTCCCGAAACTGATATAAATAAGTCCCGACAGTTAAATAATTAATTATTCAACATATGAAAACTAGTCAAACAATAACATTAATTCGGATTCATCCCAGTAAGTCTCGAATTAAAGGGATTAAGTCTCGAATTTAATATACATAAGTCACGGTAATTATATAAATAATTCTCGAAAGTGATATAAATAAGTCTCGATATTGATTTAAATGAGTCCCGAAACTGATATAAATAAGTCCCGACAATTAAATAATTAATTATTCACTATATGAAAACTAGTCAAACAATAACATTAATTCTGATTCATCCCAGTAAGTCTCGAATTAATTGCAATCAGTCTCGAATTAATGGAATTAAGTCTTGAATTGAATATACATAAGTCTCGAAAGTCTCAACATTCAAATTTCATAGTGTTAGGTGTACTGGAACCCATGGTGCTCATGTCGCCAAACGAAAATGACTCTGATCCAGGGATAACCCATGTTGTTGGATTGTTCGAACTAGAAATGTTATGTTCTCCTTCCACACGTCTTCCCGATGCATGATGTTGTTCAGGACCATAACCAATATCAAAGCGGTAGTCTAACTGCGGTTTCAAGTCACTGTCAAAATGAGGTACGGTATGAGGTGCATCAAGGTCAACTGCCTCGTACGAATCATGGACAACATTATTATCAGATTGCCGTGTTTCTATGGGATTTTGATTGATTTGAATGTCATCACCCATGACTAGTTCCTCGTATCTTCTTTCAACAAGGGTAACACACACTTTCGGAATTACCTTGTCTTCCCCTAGTAGAAACTGAATGTCATCATCATCCGCTATCATAGTGCGACATGTACTGTCTGGACCAACATATATTGATTCTATGTCAATTTCATATCTGTTCGGATCATGTTTGACAATGACCTTCACAACCCCTAGCAGCTCTTCATATGTCAAATTCTTCCGAACATATACACCTTTATTAATGGCGCCGACATATCTTTGGCTTCCGTCTGGTAGTTCATTCCATCGTCCATTACTTATATCAATATTCTTACTCGATCCATTGTCCTACAAACAAATAACACTATCAAATCAAATTACTCACCATATGAAAACTAGTCAAACAATAAAAGTAATTCGGATTCATCCCAGTAAATCTCGAATTAATGAAATTAAGTCTCGAATTTAATATATATAAGTCTCGATAATGATATAAATAAGTCTTGAATGTGATACAAATAAGTTTCGAATGTGAAATAAATAAGTCTCGATAACGATATAAATAAGTCTCGATGCGGATATAAATAAGTCTCGTCTGTGATATAAATAAGTTCCGAATAAATAAGTCTCGATACTATTATAAATAAGTCTCTAAAATGATCTAAATAAGTCTAGACAATTAAATAATTAATTAAGTCCCGATACGAATATAAATAAGTCTCGAAAATGATATAAATAAGTCTAGACAATTAAATAATTAATTATTCACCATATGAAAACTAGTCAAACAAACAACAATAACAGTAGTTAATCCCAGTAAGTCTCGAATTTAATATAAATAAGTCTCGATAATGATAAATAAGTCTCGAAAGTGATTAAAAAACTCTCAAAAGTAAATAAGTCCAGAATGTGCTATACATAAGTCTCGACAATTAAATAATTAAGTCTCGAAACATATATAAATAAGTCTCGAAAATAATATAAATAAGTATCGAAAAGATTACAATTATGTCTCGAACCGAATACACTTATGTGTCGAAATCAGGACTTATTTTCTGGAAAACCAGTTTTCCAGAAAAGACAGAGTTTTCAAGAAAAAACAAAGTTTTCTACAAAACCAGATCGAAATGGAGAATTAACTTCAGTTCAACATATACATCTAACAAATTGAAAGTGAAAGTTTCCATACCACAACTGAAATGGAGGAAATTTACCTTATCAACTCTCCCAATCTTCAAACCTTGGCATAAACTTATTGGATCTACTCTTTCAAACCTGGGCATTCATCAATTTTGACAGATTACCTTGTGAATGAATGAAAAATTCTGGAAAAGTGACTGGATGTTGCTCTGTACAGTAAGAACAAATGAATGGAGAGAAAATGATCAGTAGAAGAACGGCTGAAAGAAGAGAAAAAATAGAGAAATTTTGAAAATGATAAGTAAAAGTTGTAAAAGTAAAAGGAGGGGCATTTTCGTCAGCACACCTTTTTAGGTGCTAATAAAACAAGACTTATTATAGTAGTGCTAGTTGCACAACTCAACTTCCAAATGGTGCTATTTAGAACCATTCCCTCTAATATATAAACGCATCACCATAATATCATAATAAAATATTTATATTAAACACCAATATGTGAAGTAATTAGGGTTCTTTTTATTTTTAAAGCTATTTAAAATAAGCAATATATTAAAATAAATATTTATGTACCATATATAATTATGATGAAATTGGAAATATGTTATATGTAGGGGATAATATCGGAAAAAAAAATTTTTAAATTGTATTTAATGAAATTCAGTGATTTGCAATTAAGTGAAAAATCGGTATTTTTTACTTTTTATTTTAAGTTGTTTTTTGGTATTTTTAAGTTATTTGACCACTTAAAAAAACAACTTAATAATTATGATTCAGACTCATTAATATTTAAAGTGGAAAAAACAAACGACCCCTAAATTTAATTGATTGGTTTTTTCTTATTATTATTATTATGAACTTGAGGATTTTTGTTTATATGGTTTAAATGTGATTAATGATTAGGATTTATATCAGTCTTTCTACTGTCAGTCCGTCATGACATTAAATTTATCAGAACATTGAATGTGAGCCACTCATTTATGAAAGAGCTTTGACAAGTGCATACACACCAAGTCAAAGTATGTAAAATGAGTGTCTCACATGCAAGAAACTGATAAATCTTTTGTCAGTTCGAACTGACAATAGAAAAATTGGGATATATATATATATATTCAGTTTATTCATTTTATTTGCTTAATTTAAAATTATTATAAAATTAAAGGACAGCAATTCATATACTTTCAAAAAAATCTAACACTAATCTGGTCACAATTTGCTATTACCTAAACCATTCAAAATGGGAGGGGAGGGTCTCCCTATACTTAATTTGCCAAATTAATGGATAAAGAAGGGGTTTAATACCTGTCATAAATAAAGGGCATCGATATTATCATCTATAAAACTAAAATATCGAACCTCTAAATATTAGAAATTAACTAAAAAAATAAAACAAATTTTTTATTTATATATTTCTCTAATTTCAAATGTTGCTCATTAACATAACATAATCTAAATTTTTGTTACAAAAGCGTTTTTAAATGAAATTACAGTATCATGGACAAATCATCGTTTCCGGTAATGAATTTGAATTAAAATATAATATTAGCTCTATAATATACTAATGTGATGTACCAATTTGATACTTACAATGTTCTATATGAGCATCTCCGATGCAAGCGTGGCTTGTGAAAAAAAAAAGATGTCACGTAGTCGTTCTGTTAATAATTGTGTCTCCAATGCAGCTGTGCATATTCAACCTCAAACTGATGTGGCAAAAAAAAAAATATTATACATTATCAACATGACCATATACTTTCAGACGGTCTGTTGCATAACCTTTTTTAGGTTGACTCTAACAAACATTTAAAATTGACATTAATTTTTCATCTATTTTTGGTAAGGAAATAAAATAAAAAAGAAAATAGGAAATACAATTGTACACGTCATTAAAACAAAATGTGTTTTAAACAGAAGCATTGAAGACCGAATGTTAAGTTGATTGTCTATCAAGTCCATGTTTATGCCACATAGGAAGCAAGTCACTTGATATTGTTGTCATGTTAACAATTATTGATATATAAGTCATTTTTGCATTGGAGATGCTATAAACTCACTCACCTAACATTTTATGTTTAAATTTTAAATCAACTTTTAATCTCTAGCCATGCATACATATATTTAACGGATATTATTATTTTCCACCCTCACTTATGAGGTATTAGACGTTTTGCACCCTCTTGTTTTGGTATTAGCCATTTTCCACCACCTGTCAAGGTCCGTTAACATTTTCGGTCAAAGTACTGTTTTACCCTTCTATTAAATATTAAAAATAAAAAAACTTTTAAATGTAAATACAAATAAAAACAGAATTTAATTATTCATATAGTGAGATGTAGTCTCCAGATTGGATCTCAACCGTCTATTTCACGAGATGTACGGTCAAAATCCAATCTGGATCTCCACCAGACCAGATCCATCCTGAATCCTGCAAATCTTTCCATCTCTGTTTCCACAAACCACCATAACCGCCAAATTTGACTGAAAATTTTGATAAAAATAAACAAAAATCGGACTGAAAACTTGAAAAAAAACAAATAAAAATCCGACCGAAAAAATCACCACCAGATCTCAGCCAAAAATCCAATCTCAGCCAAAAATCCAGCCGTAAACTCCAAACAAAATACTCCAACAACCAACAAAAATCACCCAAACACAAACTCCACCTCCAAAATCCAGTCAACCCTAAATCGACCACCAACACCAACTCACTCTCTCACAAACACAAACAGCTGGGTTCGACCCAACCCATATCTCAAATCGAACCCAGTTCTGGGTTCGAACTAACACTCCAACCCAACTCCTCACCCAAACAACCACCACCCCATCTAACCCTCACCTGAAATCACCACCATCGGCAGATCGGCGCCCCACATCGACGGCTACACCAACACCTTACTAAAACCAACACACCAGAAATCAAAGAGAAGAGAGAGAGAGAGAGAGAGAGAGAGAGAGAGAGAGAGAGAGAGAGAATAAGAAATCGGTGGTGGGTGGTGATTGGTGAGTGGTGTGTGATTGAATGAGTGGAGATGATAGTAGGGAAGATGATGGGAGGCGATTGAAAGAAGAAATCAAAGAAAAAAAAGAGAGAGAGATCGATGAAGATGAAGGGTGATAGAGAGAGAGAGAGAGAGAGAGAGAGAATAAGATATTGGTGATGGGCAGTGGGTGGTGGGTGAGAGAGTGGATTTAATTTAATAATGTTTTAATTGTTTTTATTTAATTTAATAATGTTTATTAATTTTACCACTTCAATTACCATTATACCCTTATTGACTTAACAGAATAGTAACGATAGGGTGTATTTTGACTAATAACTAAAATTAGAGGGTGGAAAATGGCTAATACCAAAACAAGTGGGTGCAAAATGTCTAATACATCATAAGTGATGGTGGAAAATAATAATATCTCTATATTTAACAACGTATATACGAGAGTAGGTATTATTCGTTTTGATCGCTCTGGTTTGAGAAATAGTTATTTTGGTCTCTTCTATCAACTCCTGTTAACTTTTTAACAAAAAATAATAGTTTATTACCTTTCTATTAAATATTTAATTTTTAAATAATTTAAAAACCAGAAAACAAAAATAAAAATAAAAATAAAAAGATGAATCTTCACCGTTCTGAGATGGACCGGAGATCCATCCTTTTTTTTAAATTTAAAAAACAACGATTTTTTTTTTCAATGGAGATCTAGATTAGATGTCCACAAAAGCCAAAGATAAAGAAAAAAAAAAGATTTGGACTGCTAACATTTAATTTAGAGATTTTTATAAGATGGACCCATGACATTACTGTATTTCAGTGGTTCAAGGCTTTTGGAAGGGGAATATGATTCGAACCCACAACTCCAATAATGTAGGTGTAAAGTGTGAGAAGTATTAGGTATACCACTACGTTAACCCCATGATCGTTGTAAATACTTTGGATTTTATTTATCATATTCTTGAGCTTAATTAAATGTGGAAACGTTGATACATATTGATCAAGCATCCTAAAATGATTAAGAGGTTCTTAGTTATTAAAGTTGTGACTTTCGTGAAACACCAACTCAAAAGAGTGATAAAACCCTCTATTTCCACTTATAATAGTAGTCCAATAATTATCTCCAGATTGCAAAGATAAATATTCAGACCGCACGTATACATTATAGTATTTAATCCCGACAGACGAGTATTGACAAACCAGTTAACTCTTGGATATTAAAAATAAAAAGTAATAAATTAATTATTAAATATTTGTTTCCAAAACTAAACAATTCTGGAAAAAAATTACCTCCTTCTCTGCCGATTCCTTATCAGACAAAGATTAATTAGTTATTAATTATTTGAATATTTTTCTTAATTATTTTTTCCCTAAATCCATCTCCTTATAGGACAAGTAAATAAAAAAAACTAATTAACTATTTATTTCCAAAACCAACTCCTCCTCCTCGAAAAAAGGAATTTTCTCCTATAACACCTCCAATTCCCTCCACTATATATATATATATATATATATATATATATATATATATATATCTTTATACCTCACCAGTCATCACATCCAAATTCACATCTATTTTCAAGTTTTCAAGCTCTTTATTCACTTTAAGCTCTCCGGTTTTCAAGTTCTTTTAATTGTTTTCGATCATGTCAACCCCATCGTCCTCCAGTAATAGGGTTCTGAAGCTGAAATCTTCGGACGGTGAGATTTTCGAAGTGAAGCAAACCGTGGCAGTGCAATCGGGAGTGTTGAAACAGATGATGGAAGACGGATGCACGGAGGGCGAGATACCTCTCAACAATGTCGACGCTCTGACCTTAGCGAAGATTATTGAATGGTGCAACAAGCACCATGACGACAACGTCGAGGGCCACGTTTTATTGGAGGAGAAGGAGAAAGAAAAAGAGAAGGCGGATTTGAAAAGGTGGGAGAGCGAGTTCATTGATGCTCTAACTCATGACGAAATTTACTTTCTCCTGATAGGGTCCAACTATATGGACATCAAGGAGTTGCTTGACTGCGCTGCCCAAAAGGTGGCGGACATGGTCAAAGGAAAATCGCCGGAGGCGATTCGTGAGATGTTCAATATCCAGAATGATTTCACTAAAGAGGAAGAAGAAGCCATTAGAAAGGAAAATCAATGGGCTTTCGATTGAGCTAACTAAGCTATATATATTTTTTTTTAGTTTCTTATTATTATTTTTTTTTAAAAAAAATTTATTGAGTTGTAATGCTTTTTTTTTTTTGTTTAATAAATAGAAGACTATTTTTTTTAACCTTTACAATATTTTTTGATTTTTCCTGCTATTAGCCAACCGCATCTTATCTGACATGTGTGAATCTGTATTTCTAATTAGAATTGGTAAATAACACCAACTATGATTCCGGTCTTAATTTTATAAATATGGAATAAAAATCAAAATCAAATTCTAATTAAAAAAAAAAACTATACTTTATCATCGATGTATGCACTTGAACACTCTGCTACTTCACCAAAAGCACAGTTATTATTTCTATGGCTAGAGTAATCGCTAAATGGAATACAACTTCGATTCCAATTGTTTATCGTCTTCTTTATTTATTCTAAGTATCGATTCCATTTATTAATTTTTTTTAAATTTGAAATATTTTTATTTTTATAAACCTTTGGATAGAAATCCAATGAGTTGTAACAACACAGTAACTATACTGAAACAATATGGTAGTTTAACCTATCATAATATTGCGTCAGACCCTAGTAGCTGAATCTAGTATAGTAGCTGAACCTATTATTTCAAATCAAATATATATATATATATATATATATATACATATTTAATAAATATAATTAATTATGAGTAAAACTATTCTTTTCAAAAAAATTATTCAAATGATGTTGGCATATATCAAAACCCTAGCATTATTCATTAATTATTATTTTCTTTTCTTAAGAGAAAAAGACTTCTTGATAAATTATTATTCTACAATCCATCTCCTTTAAACCTGTCACATAAATAAAGGGTTGCGATATTGTCATCCGTAAAACTAAAATATCGAACCTCTAAATATTACATACTAACTAAAAATAAAAGAATTTTTTATTTATCTAATTCTCTGATTTCAAATGTTGCAAAAGCATTCTTAAATGAAATTACAGTATTATGGACAAATCATCGTTTCGAGTAACGAATTTGAATTAAAATATAATATTAGCTCTATAATAGACTAATGTGAAGTACCAATTTCATACTTGTAAAAAATATGGATCAGTTTGATCAAAATTACAATGCTCGATCTCTAAGTCCACTCACCTAGCATTTTATGTTAAAATTTTAATTTGATTTTAATATTTAATCCAGGTAGGTATGCACACGGGCGGCTTAACAAATTTTGAGGCACTGAAGGAAAAAAAAAATTAAGCCCCAATTTTATAAATATAATTAAATTAAAACAGTATCGATATGAATCTGATTAGAAATATCTAACTAAATTTAGAAGATTGCAATTGAAAATTTTCTTATTGTAATATAATATTTCAAGTTATATGACAGACAACAACAATTAGTAAGTAGTAATCATGAGTTTTTTTAGATATATAATTGTGAGCATACTTATAGCACACTTATCCACATCTTTTTTACAATGTAAGCATTGTTTGACCCAATTATATTACTTTTTCTGACAAAAAGTGATGATGTGGATAAGCTTGTTAATCATATTAAAATTAACCACTTGATTTATCATGCGATTAGAAAATTAAAACAACATAAAAATCTTAAATTTGAATTTATATACCTTTTAAATGTCAGAATTTCTTTTTAGAGATAATATAAATAAGGGGTGCCGATATTGACACCCATAAAACTTATTAGTACACCCATATTTTATTAAAAAAAATTAATCACAAAAATATCTCAATAGAAATTTACCAATAAGGACAAATTACTTTAATTAAAAATAAACCAAATACTATATACTCATTAATTACACTCATATTTTCAAATATATTTCTTTATTAAAAAAAACTTATGATAAACCCTAACATAAGATAAACCCTAATTTTTATGATAAACCCTAATTAAACTCTAATTTTATTTCAAGTATCAAAATTTCTCATCATCACATGATTATCATATTGTTTTTGTCTTTCTTTATATATAGTTATGAACTCTATCAATAAACAATATATATATTTTTAATGATAGTTGTAGTTATTAACAAGTTTTTTTTTTTTAGATAGTCGTAGATATCAATAAGTTTTTTTTAAGATAGCTGTAGAAATAAGAGAATTCCAGATTGAAAATCTCTTGACCCCATATACGATTCCACATATTCCCTTTTATAAAACTCCTACATTCGAGATATTTCCAAAAGTAAATTGGATCATCATTAAAAGAGGATTTGATTCCAAAAATAATATGTTTTTTTTATAATTTGGGTGTGATAATAATTTAAGAGTGTTTATAAATAATATATATTAAAATGAATATATTTATTTCAACGAGGATATTATTGACATTAGGATGGATGCTTATAGTAATATTTATTTTTAAAATTTTAGACTTATATGTATTAATAAAAATAGGTGTACTAATACATTTTATGGATGTCAATATCCATACTCATAAATGAATATTGCAAAAAGTAGATATGCAAGTGATGTAACTTTTAGGCTTTAAGAGATAAAAAAAAGTAACTTGTAAGCTTTAAGAGATAAACAAATCATAGCAAAAAGAGAGCTGTACTTGAATTATTGTAGATAAATGTAAATGATTTGAATTTTTTTTTTAGATAATAATAATGCTTAAAAAGTAGATACTTAATAATCATTTCTAATAGTTACTGGTTAAATAAATAATTATTAATATTATTAATATTCCAAAAATTTTAGGTACATTTCCCTATAACTAAACAATAATTAAAAAAATTAAAAAATGACCCTTCAATATATTTATATCTATAATTTCATTTTTTTTAACAATATTTTTAAAATTTATAAGGATTCAAATCACATCTTAAAAAAAAGCATCCTAATTTGTGTCTAAACAATCAAATTTGGTTATATGTACACGTATTTTTTTAAAAATAATTAAATGTAAATGATAGTGGTTGACATGATCCAATTTAGTTGGTTAGACACAACTTGTGACACTATTTTTTGATAAATAATTTGAATCCAATTTATAAATAAATGAGGTCTCTATTTTATTTTTTATTTTTAGGCCCTAAACATATGCCTTTAGCTGACACTCCGTAGGCATTGACAAACCAGTTAACTAACAGATATTAAAAATAAAAACTAATAAATTAATTATTAAATATTTGTTCCCAAATCTAACCAATTCTCAAAATATTACATCCTTCTCGGCCGATTCTCTCTTAGACAAAGACTAATTAGTTGTAAATTACTTGAATATTTTTTCTTAATTATTGTTTTTCTAAATCCAACTCCTTTTAGGACAAGTAATTAAAAAAACTAATTAATTATTTGTTTCTAAAACCAACTCCTCCTCCTTCTCGAAAAAGGAATTTATTCCTATAACACCTCCAGTTCCCTCCGCTATATATATCTTTATACCTCATCAGTCATCACATCCAAATTCACATCCAATTTCAAGTTTTCAAGCTCTTTATTCACTTTAAGCTTTTCGGTTTTTGAGTGTTTTCAAGTTCTTTTAATCGTTTTCGATCATGTCAACCCCATCGTCCTCCAGTAATAGGGTTCTGAAGCTGAAATCTTCCGACGGTGAGATTTTCGAAGTGAAGCAAACCGTGGCAGTGCAATCGGGAGTGTTGAAACAGATGATGGAAGATGGCTGCACGGAGGGTGAGATACCTCTCGACAACGTCGACGCTCCAACCTTAGCGAAGATTATTGAATGGTGCAACAAGCACCACGACGACAATGTCGAGGGCCACGTTTTATTGGAGGAGAAGGAGAAAGAAAAAGAGAAGGCAGACTTGAAAAGGTGGGAGAGCGAGTTCATTGATGCTCTAACTCATGACGAAACCTACTTTCTCCTGATAGGGTCCAACTATATGGACATCAAGGAGCTGCTTGACTGCGCTGCCCAAAAGGTGGCGGACATGGTCGAAGGAAAATCGCCGGAGGCGATTCGTGAGATGTTCAATATCCAGAATGATTTCACGGAAGAGGAAGAGGAAGCCATTAGAAAGGAAAATCAATGGGCTTTCGATTGATCTAACTAAGCTATATATATATATATATATATATTAGTTTCTTCTTATTATTATTGTTTTAATTTTTATTAGGAGTTGTAATGCTTTTTTTTTGTTTAATAAATAAAAGATTATAATTTTTTTTAACTATTACAATATTTTCGATCAACCATCTTATTTATCTGACATGTATGATACATATGATATAAAAAACAAAATCAAAATCTCATTCAAAAAAAAAAAAACAAAACTATACTTTATCATCGATGTATGCACTTGAACACTCTGCGATTTCACCAAAAACATAATTATTATTTCTATGGCTAGAGTAATCGCTAAATGGAATACAACTTCGATTCCAATTATGATGCCCTCTTAAAAGTTTAATCCTCACTTGATCTGGCAATCTCAATGTATGTTTATCGTCTTCTTTCTTTATTCCAAGTGTCGAGTGCCCTGTTGAATGCGACCTTGTAAACTTCTCCAGTTTTTGATCCCATGTTTCGTCTTGTTTTATTGAAATATTACCTTGTTCATGATCTCTTTCTCTTCTACCTTGGTCGTTATCGTTATCGTTATCATCTTCTTTGATGTAAATGCTAACGGCATCTTCTAATACTGACCCATTGTCACTAATTATGTCATTCATTGAGTTGCTGCGGTGGACTAGAACCGGTGATTTTTCCAATGTTTTTTCCGGTAAATCGAGGTCTCTACGACAAACCGGGCACGTCTTATGAGATTCAAGCCAAAGATCAATGCATTCTTGATGAAAAACATGGTAACAAACTGTTAGAAGTCTAAGCATACTATCGTCTCTAAACTCAGCCAAGCATATGGCGCATTCTAATCCGTACTTTTCGCGACGAAAATCTTTGACAGTCGAATAAGCAAACGTGGGAAACGTTTGTATTAGTGAAGGATCAAGACCGTGATTGATTGTAGCTGCCGCGGCCGAGCCAACAAGATTGCCTGAGGGACTATTCCGGAGTTGCAATGAGTGAATTATACTTTCCATGAAACACCTACACAAATATATGGATAAAATACCTGCAAAGAAGAAGATTACGAGGCTGACAATTAGAACAATAATTATTGGAGGCGGCACGTGGTTTCCAGGCTGTTGAGCGTAAGGGGAATTCGTCGACATTGAATAGAGAATCCGGTAGTGGCCGGAGATTAGAAGGTTCCGGCCTGCAGGGACGTCGTGGAAGAGAGAAAACAAAAAATTGGAAATGAATGTGTGTATATTGTAGTGCTGATTGTGAGGCAGTAGTAGGAAGATCAGGAAAATAAGGAGGCATAATAATAATGCCAAATGTTTTTTTGTTTGTTTGGATTGAAATGGAATGCTAAACAGTTTTTTTGTGAGCAAATAAAATGGGTTACTTGATTTGTATGGTTTATGTGAAGAGGGTTGGTTTCTTGTCTTTGGTTAGAGCATCAAGTATTGAACGAGTCTTTCTCACAAGGGTAAGGACTTTTGAGTGTTGATTCTCTTCAAGATAGATTAAGTAGTTTGGTGGTGACCTTTTCTACCGAATGCTACCAATTCTCGTTGTATATAATATAGAGGAAATATGCCTTTTTAATCAAAAAAAATAATAATAAATGATGAGGTTTATTATTTGTTTATTATTTTTACCCAATATTAGTATTTTTATTGTTTCTACCCAATAATTGATTATGAATATCTAAATGCCCCTCGTTATTTTTTTACCCCTTCTCTCTCCTTTGGTCAGAATCATATTTTTCCTTCTTTCTCTCTTCATTCTCTTCATTCTTTCTCTCTTTTACTCTCATGCCTCTCATTTTTTCTCTTCCTTCTCTTTCTCTCACGTCTCTCTCCTCTCTCCACCACAATTTTTTTTTACAATCAGGTCTCCTCTTCAGATCTCCTCTCTCATATCTCTCCTCTTTAATCCAAGAAATTTTTTTCCTTCTCTCACCTTTGGTTTGCAGATCTGGTTGTTAATTTTTTTTGAATTTTTTTGGTTAGCTGTTTATTTTTTTTGGAATTTTTTTGGTTAACTGTTGATTTTAAGGGTGGTTGTGGTTGTGTTTAAGTTTAGATATTGTTTATTTAAAAAAAAATTCAAATTTTGTTTTGTTTAAAAATTCCAGATTTTAAAAAATTCAGATTTTGTTTGTTTAAAACGTTTGTTAAATTTTTTTTTCCCATATTTGATTTTGTTTAAAGAAAATTTTATTTGTTTAAAATGTTTGTTAAATTTTTTTTTCCGGATTTTGTTTGTTAAATATTGTTTGTTAAAATCAAGAAATTTTTTTTCCATATTTTGTCAAATGATTTTTCATAATGTGGTTGTTAAAATGTTTGTTAAAATTTTCTTTCCATATTTTGTTTGTTTAAAATGTTTATTTTGAAAATTTTCCTGATTATGTTTTTTTTTTATAAATATTTTTTCCAAATTTTGTTCTATCGAAACAAAAATTCATTCCTAAAAAAATAACATTTACTAGAGATCCATTGTTTTAAAGATTTTTTAATTTTTTTTTGTATGAGGAAATCTGGAAAATTTCCAAATCTATTTAAATCTGTAAATTTTTTCAGATTTCTTTAAACACATCAGACCACCAATTAAACACATATTGGCAACTCAAATAAACACACCATGGCAACCCAATTAACACACTAGGGCAGATCAATTGAATACACAAAGCCAGACCAATTAAACACACCAGGTTTAAATCAATTAAACACACCACAACAACCCAAATTAAACACACCAGGCTAGACCAATTAAACACACAAAGGCAGACTAAGGGGTCGTTTGTTTTTTTGTCTGAACACTGAACAATCCTGAATTTTTCTGAAGACTGAATAGGGACTGAAATCTGAATCTGAATGACATGTTTGTTTGTTTTTTTCCTCACATCTGAATGTGCTGTTAACATGTTTGTTTTTTGAAAATAAAACTGTCTGAAAATATGTAATTGTACATTTATACCCATACTAATTAAAAGAAGTAATTTAACATGCACCATTCTTTATAACATTTTGTATGATTTTTTTTTTTTTTTGCAAACAAAGTTTAATTTAACAAAATAAAAAGTTAAATAAATAATATAATTTTGCATGTTCTGCAAACAAAGTTTAAGTTAAATTTATTATCAAAAAAACAGTTCAAATTCAAGTTCAATTTTATACGTTCTCCAAGTTTCCGGTGAATATAATTCATGAAACCTTTTTTGTTTTTTTTTTTGGTTTCCTGAATCATATGCACCGGAAACCAAATAAAAAAAGGTTCTTGAATTTGTATACACAATAATTCTATAACATTTTCGAGCCACGAAATCTACTTAATATGATAGACAACTTTATTTAGTACTATACTAATAGTTAGATAAAAATAAATAAATAAAGAGTTCTTACCGGGATTTGGCAGGAGAGAAATTTAATTGTTCAATCTCTGAAAAATTTCATTATGAAAAGTATTTAAGTTTTTTTTTTTCTAAAACATGTTTAAAATAAGAAATATGTTAAAAGAAATTTTTTTATACCATATTAAATTAATATAAATTTGGAAATATATCTTTTTTTGGAGGATAAACTTGGAATACAATATTTTAATTGTAATTCAGTGATTTGGAATTAAGTTAAAAGTCATGATTTCTTACTTTTTATTTTAAGTTATTTTTTGATATTTTTAAGTTGTTTGACCACTTAGAAAACAAACAAAACAACTTAATGAGTTCAATTCAGACCCATTAAGTCTTAAGTGAAAAAAACAAACGACCCCTAATTAAACACATCAGGCATAAATAAATTAAACACACGACGACAACTCAATTAAACACACCAGTGTAGATTAATTAAATACATTAGGGCAATTCAATTAAATACACCATGACAGACCAATTAAACACATCAGTGCAACTCAATTAAACATACCATAGAAAATCAATTAAATACAGCAGGGCAACAACAAATTAAACACACCAAGTTTAACACAATTAATTACATCCGGGAAGAAGAAGAATAATACTAGAGTTCTGGGAAGAAGAAGAAAAAAAAATCGAAAAAAAGTTACTTTTTCTAGGAAGAAAAAAAGATATTTTTTTTATAAAGAAGTACAATTTTGTCCAAATAGTGGATATTTTGATAGGAACAATAAAAATGCTAATTTTTGGTGAAAACAACAAACCCATTAATTATATAGTTAGTTTTAAAGTTCTCCCTATAATATATGGATATTTATTATATCTAAAAAACAGTGATTTTTTTTTTACAGTATATATCTAATATATCTATCCACATAGAGACCATATATTTTTTTGAAGTTTTTTATCATTGGTAGGATTCAAACCATTGACTTGTGAGTAAACATGACTGCGGTTCGATTCCAACCATGGAACCGAACGGTTGGAACTGAACCGGAACCGTGGGTCTCGGAACCGGACCGTGAACCGGAACCGGTTCCTAAAATCTCAGAACTGTTGGTTTGGTTCCGATTCTGGAATCGACGGTTCCATCCTCCAAATTAATAGGGTTAGGGTATCAATTGTTATCCCAAAAAACTAAAAAAATTACGAGGTTCTTCTTTTTCAAGCTCGACCTCGTATTCCGATGTTGAAAGTTATCTAAGTACCTTTTTAGAGTTTATAGGAGACGATGATGTTAAAAAATTTAATATCCTACACCAGTGGAATGAGCATGAAATGTACTTTCCAATCTTGGCTATTATAGTCAAACAAATTCTTTCAACATCAGTTTCTACAGTGGCTGTGGAACAAGAGTTTAGCGCCGGTGGAAATATTCTTGATGCAAGACTTTCATTTTTGAGTCTGAAATCAATTCAGATACAGAATTGTGTTGATGATTGGACCAATGCGCAAAATAGACAATAAGAAATCGATCAAGATGCACCCTACGATTTCTTCAATGATGACCAGCATACCCCTATCACTGGAACGAATGGTAATTATTAGTTACAGTGCCACCTCACATCACGTTATCACCAAATATGCAATAAAAGGTAAGAGAATTACATGGCATTTGATTATTCTAAACCCTAAGATGATATGTATGCAACTTAATTGTGGTAAAAATTAAGTGCAAGGCTAATTTTACATTTTTTAGTTTTATTTTAATTTCTTTTTTTAGTATGTCATATATTTATTTTATTTTAATTTCGGGTTACCCAATAAAATGCATTTACAATTTTACACGTCTAATAATTTTTTTTGTTAAAATTATAATAATATGAAAAAAAATAGAACCAAACCGGTCAAAACCGTTGGAACTGGACCGGAACCGGGGAAAGGAAATCGAAACTGTCGGTTCGGAACTGGAAACAGGAACCGAACCAAATTTGACCGGACCGAGGTCATGACTACTTATGAGTCATTTGTCCAAACCTCAAACTCATTCATCTACCTATTAAGCTACGTCTCTGGAGACAAATGAGCAACGGTGAACTTTCTAGTAATTTTGGATTGGATGATTGCGATAAAATTACTATACCCATTGAAAAAATAGCATATGGTTATATATAGCTCTCTCACCGGACACTGGTGACTACAACTACAATAACATAGGATTAGGTTGCATGGCTCCGAGCGGAGGTGCACCCAGAACCAACGAGAGAGTTTTCGACAAAAGAGAAGAAACTAGAAAGAAAGAAAATGAGAAAAAAATAATAATTAAAGGAAAATGAGTCTTAAAGCGAAGTCCATAGGTATTTTTCTCATTTTATTACTTTTATACTGCTAAAACTTAATTTATTAACTTAGTGAGCATTAATAATGTCACAATTTCGGTCAAGGCTGTCTTTAAATATTTTAAGACCCGAGCGATTTTATGATATTAATAAAAATCGGGGCTCTATATAAAATTATTATCATTAAAATAAAAAAAAATCCAATAAATAATTCATCATTTACTAAATACAATGTAATTCACATAAATTAAAACAAAAAAGATTTATCGTTTCTAAAAACATAAAAATAAAACATCGTTTACATTTCTATTCTTTTTGCTTTATGAAGTGCAAATTTACTAATTATACTACTACCATCAAGATTATCTAACACTTTTTTGACTCAGATGATGTCAATTGTCAACTTAGCAAATTAGCAATGTGATAAATTGGTAATCTGATATGTTATAATTTTTTTTGACGGATGTTATGTTAGAATTGAGCTTTTATATTTATTTTTGTTAAATTGACTAGTTAATTGAGCCACAATGTGAATAAGAAAATAAATAAATAAAAGATCTTACAGGTTTGAGATTGAACTCTTTTTAGATTTAAATAGATTGGGTAATGAAACCCCTAATTTTACAAAAGAAGTATAAGTACATTAGATCAATTGGGGGCACCAAAAGAAAAAAAAATACATTGAACCTCTTTGGGCCGCAGCAAATGGTTGGGTTTGTTGCCCTTATGGGACCGCCCTGATTTCGGTTGAAAAGGTACTATTTATACCAAATTTCACTTACAAATTATAATTTGGTAAATAGGAATACAACTCAAATCTACGACCTTAATGGTGTAAATGTAGATATGAGTGGTGTACTGACGTCCTATAAAACCAACATAACATCGTATCATCTCAACCTTTAAATCTTAGAAATGCAAAAAGTGACTTATCTGCTTCAACACAAACATTTCTTTAAATAAACATCATCTCCAACCTATATATATATATATATATATATATATATATATATGCTTAATGTGCAAATAAAGGTGGGGCAAAAAGCACTTGTAGGCTTAGTTGGAAGCCAACTAGAACAAATTAAAACTTTTAATTTTTTTTTAAAAAGTACTCTCACTCTTGTAAACTCTAGTATTAAGGAACTTCTTGACTTTTTCACTTTGTAAAGAATATAATGATTATTGGAGATTGTCATCATCATTAAGAAAAGCATAAAGAAAAGCATAATAGATAAAACTTTTCTTTAATGTAATTATATTTTTGTTTTCTTAATTATATTAGAGAATTCTATATATGTTTTCTACCTTTTTCTACTTTTTTATTTAATTTTTTTTTTTGTCTTATGTACAATAGTAATTGAATTTCTACTAATATTGACTATTCATTAACGTTATTAGATACATACAAATATATAATAGCATATCACAGTTAATTATCACAAGCTTCCAATATACAATTAGCATGACATTACTAATTTAAGAATGTAATTATTAGAGAGATCTCATTATAAATTCTACGATTATTGACTATTCAATAATGTTATCATATTCATATAATATATAGCATATCATAGTTAACTATTATAAAGTTTCAGTATATTATCACGATATTATCACAAACATCTCCCAAGTTTTATTAAAATTTATCAAAACCATTATAAAGACTAAAGAGGATTTTTGTCTGGTTTATGAACTAGATTAAATTCAACAATAAAAAAATATATCAAAAAAATAAAACAAAAAATTGATAAGGTTTTTTTTCCTACACATATAGTGTAAAATAGTATAATCCTAACTTTATAGGTTATAACTTATAATATTAGATTATTAGTAGTCCACGTGACACTATCATTTGCATCGTGACCATATCTTCCTAAACAATACTTTAATACAAAAAATTATTATCAAAATAATCAAGTTGATTTTTGTTTAATTAGGGCACAGAGAATTGACAAATACGCTGTCGTTTTCAGCACTATATTATAATTTTTTTGTTATTTGAGTTAGTCATTTTCATGAACCCATTAATAATTTATTGCACCTTCGATGGGTTATGCCGTCATGGGTCCCAAATCATAGTGTTTTTTTTTAACAATAATTATTAATTTTGACCAGTTGCTAGTGTCAAAATCTCAACTAACCTTTAACAAATTTATCCTTGCATTGTGCATTGATTTATTTTTAAATAGATTGAATTTAGAATATGGTTAAAGATGATCAAATAATATTAAAAATGATTTTATTCAAAAAATGAATTAATAAATATATATATATATATCCATATACTTGATTTTTTTAATTAATTATATAAATACGAAAGTTGAGAGAAAATATTTGACTTAAAACTACAGTCTAATGAACTTGACTACCTCAATTTATGTTATACCTTGTAATCACTTAATTATAGAAAATCATGTATTTCCATACGCATCATGTAATTAGTTTACAAACAAATTATGATGATTGCATATTGTTTGATAATTGATAATATTTGTACAATTATGTATAATTGTATATATATATATATATGAATTATTTTTAAAATATTAGAAAATGGTTTGGTTTTAACATTTAATTGCCAAATTTTATGTCTCAACTAACATCAATATATAGATTCCCTTCGAAAAAAAAACTAACATCAATAGACAGTGGTAAATTTATGGTAATCAATTCTCATAAATTTGGATTAAATAATTTCTATAAAATTACTCTCCTGATAAAGTAATAGCATATAGCTTTCACACTAGTCACTACTAGTCACAGTACCATTACAATTTACAATAACATAGGGTGGCGCCGAGCGGTGGTGCACCCAAAATCGACGACATAACAAAACCCCAGCCGCCGCCGCAGCCCATCAGCCGCCACCACAACCAACCTTTCTCTTCTTTTTTTAACTCTCACCTTCACTTTCAACCTTCCAGTCACTTTATTTTTATTATTATTATTATTTACTTTCAACTCACAAATATTTCCCTTTCACTTTATATATTTATATATGTTCACACACAAAACACAGTCACGCACCCCACTTGCTTCTCGCTGCCCAAATCTCCATAGCCAACCCACCTCTCTCTCTCTCTCTCTGTTTGACATTGAACTAGGAAGAAGTTTGATTTTTTTTTTAATGTTTTGTTTTTTCAATTTTCAGAGAGACAGAGTATTTGTTACTCAAATTCTAAAGACAGTGAAATCACAATTAAAAAAATATTAACTTTGCCTTCAATATCGCCATAAACCATGCCTTAACTTCATATCTCACTTTCTCTCTCTCCATTAACGGTCACTTTTTTGTTTAGTTTTCTTAAAAAAATAGAATTTTTTTTTTTGTGTGGGATCTCACTGTGATCGAATTTCTTCATGTTTGAGCCAACCATGTGTACTTGTGACTTGTCCTGGTTGATAAGCTAGAGATTCGAGATTCCATTCTCTCAGTGTAAGCATTACATCATTTGTATGTATGTGTGTGTGTTTACATGTACACTTATATAATAAATGTCAAACTAAAATTTGGAGGGTCTCATTTTTTTCTCCAAAATTTTTTTTGGGTTTGTGTTAATTTTGGTTTTCAATGAGTTTCTTGACATAAAAGTATAAAACTGATCTGGGTTTGTGTTATTGATGTGAATTTGATTGAATCTGATCTGTTTTGTTAATTTGTTTTGTTGCAGGAAACAGAGATGCTGACTTGTATAGCGTGTTCGAAGCACCAGCAGCAGCTCAAAAATGGATCTCTGCGACCGGAGGAGGAGGAAGATGTCGTCGCGACGCCGAGGACAAAGCAAGCCATTAAAGCTCTCACTGCTCAGGTAATAGTTGCTCTCCAATCTGTTTGGTTGCTGAGAAATTGAGAGGAAATTATTGACAGCTAGAAAGTTTGATTCTTTTTGTGTTTTATCATAAGTATTTGGAGGAATTGGGATTTTTGGGTGATGTCATTTTTGTTTTTTTTCTAGGATAAAGTTGAGGTCTGTTTGGGTGATGAGAAAGTGAAAGAAAATGAAAGAGGAACTGGAGTCTATATGTGTCTTGTTGTTATTTTGTTTTTATGGAGCCTAATAGGACAAATGATGATTGTTCAACTTTTTTAGTTGGGTTCATTTTAACATCTAGGGTGCTAAAAATTGGATCCCAGATTTTATTTTTCCAGAGTTCTCTTTCTATATTTTCCTTCATTTTCTCTGCAACCAAACAGTTTCTAATGACTAATCTCAACTTTTTTCAAATGAAAGCAGTGGAAATGATGAATTTTTACTTAGGCTCTGTTGGGTTGCTGAAAAAGAGGAGAGATCATGAGTTTTAGGCCTTTTGTATTTTTTGTTTTTTAGAGCCTAACTAATGGGACAAAAGGAAAAAGTGCCACCATTTGTTTGTTTTTATTGTACTGTTTGGTTGATGAGAAAGGGTAGGAAAATTATTGGAATCTCTGATTTAGTTGTTTTCTTCTTCTTCTTTTTGCCTTTTCTTTTTTAGTGATTTTCTTTAGGAGGTTGTGGGGGCAAAAGAAAAAGGGTCCAGTTTTACTTTGTTTTTGGTTTCTGCAAAATGTGCAAAAAATAAGGATAAGATAGGAGGTTTGAATCTTACGATTTTGATAGAAAAATCAAATTATGATTCTTGTATTTTGAATATTTTGGAGATGGAAAGACGAAATGGTTTAATCGAATTAAGGTTACAGTTTCGTGAAGTGAAAATGATTGAACAAATAAGAGTTTAGTACCAGAGAACTTTTTGTTTGTCACCATTTTCTCAACCATATAAGATTTTGATTATTTTCTTTCTTTTGAAGGTAGAACATGAAGAACTATAGAACTTTTCGATTTTTTTTAATGTATATTTTATTTTTAGATTAAGGACATGGCAATGAAGGCATCGGGTGCATATAAAAACTGTAAGCCATGTTCAGGATCATCAAACCGTCACCAGAATGGAAACTATGCTGATTCTGAGGCTGCCTCAGACTCGGCAAGGTTCCATTGCTCATACCGTCGAACAGGAAGTTCCAACTCGACACCGAGAATATGGGGGAAAGAAATGGAATCGAGATTGAAAGTCATATCGAGTGGGGAAGGGACACCTGCATCTGTGAGCGGACGGACTGAGTCTGTAGTGTTGGAGGAAGATGAGCCCAAGGAATGGATTGCACAAGTGGAACCGGGTGTTCTCATCACTTTCGTTTCTTTGCCCCAGGGAGGGAATGATCTTAAGCGGATTCGATTCAGGTACACTCTCAATTCTCAGTTGTTAGATATTGAAGCCTTTTATTTGTTGGTATCTCATTCTTGATCTGATAGTAAAAGTTTTATTTATCGAGTGTTTTATCATTTTCACAATTATTTTCCGGTTTGCTGGTGATAATCGGAAATCGTAGATTCATAGGTGACAATGTCATTTCAATGTTGCACTGCACTGAATTTGTATGTGACTTCATTTTCATTATCCAAAATATGAAGTGGTTCCCAAGTATGATTCTGATTTTTATGACTTCTCCTTCATATCCATCACTGCTCTGTTGTATTTCGAGAACTTCCTGTTATCCCCGCATTAATGTATGGTGCAGTGCACTGAATTTGCATGTGACTTGTTATTGTATCACATTAATTTTGCGTTTGCATGATTGAAGTGGCCCCCAAGTATGGGTCTGATGGCTCTGTTGTGATTCCTGTAAATGATTCTATGCCTGCAATAATTGATAATCACACTTTTCATTGGAAAAACTTTAATGGAAGCTAGACAGAGATGTTCTATGTACTCTTTGCTTTGAATTGTAAAACATTAGCTCCAACGGACCTCTATCCATTTACGGTTTAAAATGACTGAAATTTGAATTGCTATTTTGGTCAAGTTTTTTATGTCAATTTCTGAGGCAGTAAAATCAGGAACCACTGATTGATGAAATAGGCAGGCATGACAATAAGTACTAAAGACGTGTCTGGTGCACATGTATGTGTTTGTACTTCGAGTTCATTATTTTCCTGCTTGGAACTTCATAGGAAAAAGAAATACATCACCTGATGAAAGTGACCATCAACTGGTCCAAATCTTTATAAATTTGGTTATATCATTCTGTCGTTTTTCGTCAACTAGTATTTGTTCTTTGGTGGACCAGAAATTTATATGAAATATTCTGCATTGGATGGCAGACAATTTGGGTGTTGGGTTCTTTGGTAATGGATAATTGTGATCTGTTTTTTTTTATCACTTTCGATATAATTAGCAATGGGCAATATGAAGATTCGTTTCTATATAATAATTGAAAGAGCTCATATGGTAATGTTGGTCACAAAAATGTTCCTTTTTTCCCTTTTAGTCTATGATGATGTGACCTAGGATTGTTGCTTTGCAACGAAAAGCTCATCTATTTGTGTGGAGAGTTAATGGAGTTATACAACTACGAAACTTAAATTGGTAAATTGCCTTATTAACTGTCCAAGACTAGGATTTTGGCTTTATATTTTGAAGTTGAAAAAAAAAAATTTAATGGTGGCTTCATATTTTACTTGTTAATCCTGAATTTCCTGCAATCTTCACTGCTTCTTTATTCCTGGTTTTACATCACGTCGTCAGTTTCTGTTTGCGACTGCCTGCTATTTTGTGGAGTTTATGAATCACAATATGAGAAGAAAAGGTCTGTAATTGCATGAAGGCAGTTTAGAAGTTAGAATTTAGGAATGACTATTGCATCACATGTTATGTAGTAATAAACTTTAGGACTGGTCTATTTATTGAATCAGTTCATCGTTCTATCTTTCCGGAAACAATCTCTAGACGCTAGGCCTTTATCTAGTGCTAGTCTTCTTTTTATGCAATCGTTTATGTGATTTCATGTTATGAATATGATGATATCAACTTTTGGATTTTAAAATGTATACTCTCAAAGCAACTGAAATTTCTGATTATTCTTAATTTTGAGCAAAACATTGCTTTCTTGTGATATTTAGCAAGCAGGTAGTAGCATAAATTGAAATCATTATTTAATTTCTAGTGTTTAGCATTTAGAACTTTCTTTTGTCATTGTAGAAGAGCAAAAATCTGCCCATTTTGTTCTCTGGTATTCTTCTTGCTCAACTTTTCTGCTTGCGGTTAGGAGTGCTAATCTTTGCTTTCATTGTTTCATTAGTCGCGAAATGTTCAACAAATTTCAAGCTCAAAGGTGGTGGGCAGAGAACTACGACAAGGTCATGGAATTATACAATGTTCAACGGTTCAATCGCGAAGCAGTTCCACTTCCAACTTCACCAAGATCTGAGGATGAGGTAAGCTCACCACCATAACTAACATTTTTTGGATTCAATGAAATGAATTTTTGTGTACAAATGAAATGTTAGATTTTGGTTTGGTGATTACAAGTATTTTTTACGTTCTTCCAGAGCTTGAGGGTTGAATCTGCCAAGCACAGCCCTATGACTCCCCCGTTGGGCAAAGAGCGCCCCCGCAACCTCCACTGCCCAATGGGAGTGGGTTATTCTCCATCGGATTCACTGGAGCACCAACCAGTGCAATCCCGTCAATGTTATGACTCAGCTGGTCTCGCTTCGACACCTAAACTTTCAAGCATCAGTGGGGCCAAGACCGAGACTATGTCATCAGTAGATGGCTCCGCAAGGACTAGTTCATCTGCATCAAGAGAGGCTGATCGATCTGGAGAGCTTTCCATCAGTAATGCAAGCGACATAGAGACTGAATGGGTTGAACAGGATGAACCCGGTGTGTATATCACCATCAGAGCACTTCCTGGTGGTACTCGGGAGCTTAGACGCGTTCGCTTCAGGTAAGCAGAATTCGAACTTTATATGACAAAATTAATAGATGGAGACATCTCCTACTTGAAGTCTGTGAATCTAGAACCTTTTTCGACAGCATAGTAGTATTCGAATTGTGAAGCCGATCCCTGCTTATTATTTCATAAACTGTTTGCAGCCCCTGTTTACCCATTTACGAACATTAGTCCACACATTAAACCTCCAACTTACTTGATATAGTTAATTAACATCATTTCGGATAAGAAAAATTCTTAAACATTCGTTATTTTTGTTCGATATGTGATGCAGCCGGGAAAAGTTTGGAGAGATGGAAGCAAGGATGTGGTGGGAAGATAACCGAGCCCGGATACAAGAACAGTACTTGTGATGAAGAAGATGGTGGTTGGACAATCCCATAACATAGTTTTTACAGATATTTAATTTAACTTTGTTGCTCAAGAAGCCATTAGCTTTGTTCCAATATGCAATCTTCATCAAGGTTGTGTTTCTCTCTTATTTTTTTTTAGATTTTTTTTTTTCTTTTCATATTGGGAGGAGATGGATAATGTGCAATTATTGTTTGATGTTTTAGAGTTTGGTGAATGGGAGTGGAAAATGAAAATGAAAATGAAAAAAAGATGGGAAATTGTTAATTTCTATAATGATATCTAGTTATTTTATTTTATTGAGGCTCTTGTTGAATAGTTAAATCTAATATGGTGTTATTTAAGTTGCATTTGTAATAATTTTATCTTAAATCATTATATATATATATATATATATATACATATATATAAAAATTTGCTCCAAACTTGAATAGATTTTCTTTTGATACATGACTATAAGTGTAGATCCAATATTAAAAATTATTTTGAATCCCAAAATAATATTATGTTATTGTAATTAGTTATTTTCTAAACTTGTAATGAAATTTGATTAAACAAAATCTTTAAAGATATTTATTTTTAGAACAAAATCAATATATTTAATTTTGTTTTTAACAAAATAAATTTGATCATTTATGTGTAGATTATACAGCCAGCCCAGCCCATTTTTAGTATACTTAGAAATTGGACCAATCCCTCATTTGCTTACAAAAGTAAAAAAGGCCCACTTTATCTTTCTTTTTTTTAAAGAAGAAAAAACCAAAAAAGCACTTCTTTGAGATTTTTTTTGATGGAAGCACTTCTTTGAGAATTGACAATTGCTTTTGTAAGTAAATTTAAGTGGATGTCTGACTTTGTCTAAAAAAAACAAAACAAAACAAAATGTCACTATAAAATGCATAAATTATGTTTTGACTTCAAAACATGCTTATCAAAACTTCTACATTTGAATAAATTATAGTGAAGAATATACTCAATAGTTGAAAAACATTTCAATGAAAATAACTTCTATTTTTCATCAAGTTAGGTCAAATAGACTCATAAATTTAGACATTTCATATTTGATTAGATTTAGTTGTGAATATAAAAATATTTGAAAATTAACTGATAGTTTTGACCTAGAAGTTGCAACAATTACTTAGGGTTATTTGAGTTCAAAAGTGAACAAAGATTCTTTAAAATTAAAGAAAAAAAGAAAATTATTTTCAAAACTTTTGTCCATTTTTAAATTTAAATATATGCCAATTAACTAAAATTAGATTTGAAAATATTTCAGTTTTTTTTTTATTTTATAAGAAAAATCTTTTTTTTTTCCTAATATCATATAAGGTGTACGTCCACTTTTTCCTGAATGGTGTACACTTTTCTTTCCACATTTGTAGTAGAGGGTTAAGTCCCGTAATTTTTTTTTTCTTGCTATCGTGAGGGTTGGATGGTTGCATATATAGTATTTGATTGGGCATGTCCCGATTGTTGCAAAAAAAAATATCACCAAAGAAATTCCAAAAATATCACCAAAAAGAGGTCAAAAGGAAAAAAGAAAAAAGAAGAAGGGCAAAAACGTAAATGAACCCAACAACAAAGGGGCAAATCCGTCAAATAAAACAAAAATCAACACAAATTCTAGGCTTCAAAGAAGTCTTATTTGAGTGGTAAAACGTTTTTCAAAACCCCAAACCAAAACAACAAACACAAAGCCGTTCCCTCTCTCTCTCTCTCTCTTTATTTTTTCTCTCAATGCAAACCCTAGTAAACCCAGAACCCTAATCTATATATAAACCCCGAACCACCTTTAAAAATCGTATCTTTACACACAATATCTTTCACATTCACAATTGATGATTGGACATTGAACGTTGCTTTCTCGACGTGTCTTTTTCTCGGTGGGGTTTGGGAACTTTTTCGTTTAGCGTGCGGCGGCGGCTGCGGTGGAGCAAGTGGTGGTGGTTGATTCTGAGATGGTCACTGGTGGTGCGAGAAGCAGCAGCGAAGGAGGAGGGAAGCATATTTTGTCGGCTGGAGTGAGGAAGACCATCCAGACGATAAAGGAAATCGTGGGCAACCACTCGGATGATGATATCTATTACGCTTTGAAAGATTCTGACATGGACCCTAACGAGACCGCCCAGAAGTTGCTCAACCAAGGTCTCTGCTAGTTACTGTTGTTGAATTTCGATTTTTTTCTTATTTGGTAGGTTATGTTGCTTTTTGATTTCGTGGGGTTTTGTTGTGGAAAAAAAGTTTTTTTTTTTCCTTTCAAAGTGTTTTGATTAATGGGTCTGTTTAATTGATTGGTGGGTTTATATTTGTTGGGAGGTTTTGTTAGGTGGTGGTTTTGTATTGATATCGAGTATTGTTGCTTGTTATGTGATGAGTTTGTACCTGGAGTTAAAAAAGAGTATTAGTGGGTGTATTGGAGTTTTGCCGGTTCACATGAATTGCTCTGTATTTATAATTTGATTCTGATGGTTGTGGTTTCTGTTTTTGGGGTTTGTTTTTATGGTCATGGAAGTTTTTGGTTAGATGCATTTTGGTTTCTAGGTTTGATTAATTGTGGGTTCACTGGGATACTTCAGTTAACATTTTGTTTTGGTGTTTTTTTTAGTTTGCTTTTGTTTTTCATTGTGGCTAATCAATTTTGGATGTTATGCTGTTTTATAATTATTCATTGTTTTTTCCTTTGTAAGAGTGTTTTTTGTTTTTTTAATGAATGTTGGTTGCCTTGTGTTGGTTTCGAATTTTGAGTTGGAATGGTACTTTGACCTCTGTTGGAGTATTTATGGTATTTTTATTTTGCATTGATGTACTCTGTTGGTAGTGGGGTTTTGAATTTTGATAATTGTCTTTTGAAACTATGCTATGAGTGTTTAGTTTATTTTTGTTTATTTGGATTTGTTTTTCTACAGATCCATTTCTCGAGGTAAAGAGAAGAAGAGACAAGAAAAAAGAGGTACAATTTTGACCTCTGAGGAAAGCTTGTTCCACGCTTTTATGTTTCTCCTTATAGGGATAATTTGAAGTTATTTTGCATATAGTTCTCCAAATTTCCTTTGTTTTGGCTCCCTCGTTCTTTAACAGTAACCTATATACTCTATAGTGTTCAAGTTGAGTTGTTCATATTAAAGCCATTGAGCAATTAAGTTTGTAAGTCACCATAGTAAATGTTGTTCTAATTTGGTATTTTTCTGAATGTAAATGTTCATAGCCTCAGATTGTCACCTACAAGGTTTCATCTGATACAAGAAAAAACTCTGAGAACACCTTGCCACCAGTGAAGTCTCGTCCATTTACTGATCGTAATGCTCGAAGAGGTGGCTATAATCGAAATGCTGTGCCTGGTAATGCAGAATTTAACTTGTTTATTGTTTATTGTTTATTGTGGTGTTTGTTACCTTAAACAAAGTATTATATAGTTCGATTTTTATTTTGAAGTTTTTGAGACACTGGTGATGATATTCAACTTTTTTGTGGAATAATTTGATATTATGGGAGAGATAAAAGAAATCTTGAAATGTGACATGTCTTTTGGTACGACAATGGATGAAAAATTGAATTTACCACTAGGATCAACTTCTGCATTGTTGCTTGGCCAAGTTTTTTGGGCAGATAATATCTTTTTATAAACCTAATTAAATTAAAACATACAAATATTCGACATTTTTTTAATGTTTTTCAGATAAGGGCAGTTTGCTCAGCCTTATGAAACTTAAGTTTATTCAAATGAATCAAATTTGTAAGGTACAGTACCACACTTCAAAGTACTAACTGTTAATTAGATCGCAATTTCTTTTTCAGCTGATAGGGAGAAGCCTTATTCGTCCACAGAATAGAATTCTTCAATATTTTAGGCATGATTTAATGCGTTCACATTTCACAATTATATTTTGAAATTTTTATCATTGACACTATAGTTAATTTGTGTTGATTGTTTCACATCTCCAATTTTTAAATCCTGTTAATGTAAGAATTGTAGCTGTTTACTTCTATCATACGGTGTTCTCAACTGTTTATTATGAGGCTTTTTCCATGTTCTTGTGCTTGATGGAAGCGCTGTTACTAGATGCAGGAAGGAACAGAGAGTTCCGTGTGGTGAGAGATAACAGGATTAACCGAAATGGAAATAGAGAAATCAAGTCTCCTCCACTACAAAGCTCAACATCTGCCAATGAGAAAGTGGTAGCAAATATCACTGAAAAAGGGTGAGTTCATGTGGGTACTTTCAATTTTATTTTTATTCTAAATTTGTGCTTTTCTGTTAACCTTTGCATTACATATATTGCGATCTAAATTGTCTTGTAAATTCCAACATTTTGGTAATGTACCTTTTTTAGATGAAACTAGAACATTCTATTTATGTATATGTTGATTATCATTTTAAGTTATAAGTAGTTTAGAATTATTAGGTGTTGACTGTTGATACTGTTGGCATTGCCAATTACCTTCATACCTTGAAAATCATTGTTATCCATATTGGAAAATATATTCTACTTGAATGTAGGTAGTTGTTGAGTATCTCTTGTTTTATCGAATTGAGAAATGAGGACATCTAATATAAGAAGAATAAATTGGTAGTGGGTAAACAACAGTAGGTGTTTCAAAATAATGTTTGCTCTGCCTGTAAATGTATTATAAAAAATTGAGGCAGCTTTGATGGATGTGGCTTCTATTAGTATTTTTAAGTATCTAGATTATTGTTTGAGAAGGCCCTTAATTTTTGGTGTCCGATTTTCAGTACATTTCAATTTTATCAATAGACAATTTTGCTTTGATGTTTGTTGTGTTTATAGTAGCTGAATCTTGCTTGTCATGGAAGACATATTGAATATGGTCCTGTTGTTTTTTCAGTAGCTCAAAAGGAATTTTAAGTGGTCAAAAACCCTATGGCGGCCGGAGTTTATCTCAAGCTTCAAATGGACCAACTGATTTACAACCCAGACATGCCAGAGATGCTAATGCTAGTGGTACTCATAGAAAAGAATTATCAGAGGAAAAGCAAACTAAAGGTCCTGGTGCAGATTCACGTGCACACGTGGCCAAACGTAACAATTCACAAGCACCTTCTGCCACATTAGCATCAAGCAATTCGGTTGTTGGGGTGTACTTTTCGTCTACAGATCCTGTTCATGTGCCATCTCCTGATTCTAGATCATCTGCTGCTGTTGGAGCTATTAAGCGCGAAGTTGGCGTTGTGGGTGGAGGTCGACTGTCTACTGACAGTGCTGGCAAAGATCCATCAGCACCAAGTGGTTCTTTCTCAACTTCACTTGTGGGAAGAGATAATTCTTCAGAGTCATTTAGACCATTTCTTGCTATTTCTAAAAATGATCAAGTGAGTCAAACTGCTGCAACAGAGTCCGGAATGCCTGGCATTCCAGTCAGCAGGGCATTGTTAAGCAATCAGTATACTAGCAGATCACACCAACAATCTGTAGGTCATCAAAAAGGTACTTATCACATATGGGTTTTACATGACGTATGACTCCTAGTACAAGGGAATAGGGTTTTATTATAAAATACTAAAGTAGTATTCTCCTTAGTGATTTTTGTTGCTATTTTAGTTGCATAAATTTAACCATATGGTTCTCTCTCTCTCTCTCTCTCTTCTGTACTTCATCTAGTTGATATGTTGAATGCTAGCAATGTAAAAGAAATATGTTAGTTCAAAATTGAACAGAAGCTTGACTATTTGTGTCCTGGTTGAAGCTGTCACAAATTTTGATATGATGCCATGTTATTCTTGGTTTTAGTGCTTTTGCAGTTTAATGTGGTATTTTTGTAGATGCTGTTTCTGAATGATTCAGAGTATGATGTCTTTTCATCAAAATGGTTCTTTCTAAAATGTATTAGAAACCATCACTAGCCTTTTTTATTTTTGGATTTTTACTGTTAGGAATTTGAGAAATTAGTTTGTCATTAGATAAGGTTGAATGTGATAGAAATAGTTGACTACTTAATTAATCAGTCACGCCGTGTTGGTTAAGGAGGTGGATTTTTTCTGTTTATGTTGAGTTTCGAGAGGCATTGTATATAATGAGGCATTTTCTGAGTGCCGTGAAACCTTAAAATGTTATTATTGTGTTATTCTATTTTGATTTGCCAATTTTCGTTTTGCCTTGTGAATCAAAGTAGGCGGCCATGCCCATTCTTTTCTTTTAATGAGTGTCTAAAGTTTAAATCTTATTATTTTATATCTGATGCTTTCGGAAACTTAGTAAGTTCATGGAAAATAGTTAGATTGCTGCTGTAAAGGAATTTAATTATTAGAGGTTTCATGCTTCCATGTTTGTCAAATTTTCGCAAAATAATTATTTACAAGTTTTATGCAGCTTCACAACATAACAAGGAATGGAAACCAAAATCAAGCCAAAAATCAAATGTTACTGGCCCTGGAGTGATTGGAACGCCTACCAAGTCTACTTCACCTCCAGTTGACAATTCTAAGGACCTGGAATCAGATGCGGCAAACTTGCAACATAAAGTTCCTCGAGTAAACATTTCTGAAAACCAGAATGTAATCATTGCACATCATATTCGAGTCCCTGAGACCGATCGCTGCCGGCTGACTTTTGGCAGTTTTGGAGTCGATTTTGATTCTTCCCAGAAATTTGGATCTGGATTTCAAGCTGTCAGTGCTACTGAAGGATCAAATATGGACTCTGCAGCTAGGTTGGTGCTCTTTTTAAGAAATTAAATGCATTTGAGTGATGGCTATACTGTTGCACATTTGAATATTTGATCAATAATTTTGAATATATGTTTGTTTAGAAGTTCTCTATAAAATTGTGACTGAATTCAATTCTTGACGATGACTAATTGTTTGGCTGATCGGACTTCAGAATTATAATTACATTATTTATTATTGTTAATGTGTATGTTTGAATTGACATGTATGCATATTGAAAACTTGATTTGTATCAGTGTAGTGAATTAGTAATCATGGGACATTTTTAAAACTAAAGTGTGACATGTTAATGTTTATGGCAGCTCATCTGTACCTGCTTCCAAGTCTTCTGGTATTGATGTTTCTGGCAGCAAGCCAGCAGAGATTCTAAATGATCAAGTTATAAATTCTGAGTCTAACTCACCAGCATCGGGTGAATCATCGGAGCATCAATTGCCTGATGATATAAAAGATACCTCAAGTCCCCAGAATTTGGACAATTATGCTGATATTGGATTAATTCGGGACAATACTCCGGCCTATGCTCTTTCAGAGTCGCAACAGCAAGATCCTCCAGAATTGGCAAGTTTTTCGGTGAGCTCATTTTTCCAACACTTATTTTACTCATTGTCTTTGATCTAGTGAAGATCGAAACTTGTGTATGCATGACATTTGACTCTAATTTATAATTTTTTTTTTAACATTTTACTTTGAAAAGAAGTATAGTTGCACTGTTTGGCCTAGCTGTCTCATTACTTCTTATATGGAACATTCTCATCTTCATTGGTTTTCTGCAGGCATATGATCCCCAAACTGCCTATGATATGCCATACTTCAGGCCCACAATGGATGATACCGTACGAGGGCAAGGTCTACCAACTCATCAGGAGGTCAATGTGAGTTTCTTATTTTCATGTATTTATTAAATCAGTATTCAGTTCATCTCTCTTTCAAATATGTGTGCACTCTCTGCTCATGCTCATTTATAGCTATTCTTTTTTTTATCTTGAAGTATATTTATAGCTCTTTGTGATAACAGATGTGTCAACTTTACCTCTAATGGAGAATATTGTGCGCACAATTTGTTCATAGACTTTTTATTGCCATGAAGTTTTAGGTTGAGTTCTTTCAACTATTCTTTGTTGAAGTTTGGTCTTTGTTGCTTTATGTATGTGTGTGCCTGAATGAATTACACTTCTTCATATGCATAATTTATGTCGTAATGGCCGTCTCTAGACATGATTTATAAGGGCATTGCTGCTGCATTTAGTTTGACTTATTTTCTGTTAGTTAATTGAAGGCCACAATTTATTTTCATCTTAACTAATGTTTTTGTAATTTTATGACTACAGGCCTTAAACAGCATCCCTGCATCAACAATAGCTATGGTACAGCAACAACCGCAACAAATGGCCCAGATGTCCCAGATGTATCCTCAAGTTCATCTTTCCCATTTCCCTAATCTTATGCCATACCGCCAGATCATCTCCCCGGTTTATGTACCACAAATGGCTATGCCTGGCTATTCTAATAATCCTGCCTATCCACATCCATCAAATGGCAACAGTTACGTGTTGATGCCTGGCGGAAGTTCACATCTCAGTGCAAATGGCGTCAAGTATGGAATTCAGCAGTTTAAGCCAGTTCCTCCTGGCAATCCGACTGGGTTTGGAAATTTTACAAGTCCAGCTGGGTATGCCATTAATGCTCCTGGTGTGGTTGGGAGTGCAACTGGGCTTGAAGATTCATCTCGAATGAAGTACAAAGATAACAACCTTTATGTTCCGAATCCACAGGTAAAGCTGATATATTCTTTTAAGGCAATAGCAACAAATTCTTTGCTTTATAATAAGATTGAATGTTCTCCAAAGTGCTTAACCATGTTTTTAATATATGACATGGCAGGCTGAAACATCCGAACTCTGGATACAAAACCCTAGGGAGATTCCTGGATTGCAATCTGCTCCATACTACAACATGCCTGCACAATCGCCTCATGCTGCTTATATGCCATCCCATGCTGGTCATGCTTCCTTCAATGCTGCAGTACCACAATCTTCCCATATGCAATTCACTGGCATGTACCATCATCCTTCGCAACAACCTCCTGCAATGGCCAATCCGCACCATCTAGGCCCTGCTTTGGGTGGGAACGTTGGAGTCGGGGTTGGCCCAGCTGCTCCTGGGGGACAAGTTGGTGCTTATCAGCAACCTCAATTGGGAAATTTCAATTGGACACCGAACTTCTGAAAGACACAATACGCCAAATCTAACCCTTGTCGCATGTAAGGGATTTAAGTAGCTCTATAGAAAGTTTCTAGTTTCATTTGTGAAATGAGTTACCCATAATCTTTTCTCATTTAATGCATCATTTGGTGTTCATTTTCCAATATCTTCGGTTCTGTTCATTTTGGCTGACTCTAATTAACTCGCACAAAATTTCTGCCTTCACTCTTTACTGTCAAAGTCTCAAAGCTTATTGGGTGGCATGGAGTTGTCAAATGTGTGTTTGGGCGTGCATATACAGCCCTCTTACTTGGGCTCTGTATGGTATTGGGCTGGACATGGGCAAGGGTTGGACCGGCTCCATCAAATTTTATGTATCTAACTGGATACAAGCTTTTGCTACTAAAATATTGAACCTTTTTGACCCTTAAAACTGCAAGTTAACTGGAAAGTACCTTGGAACTTTTGGTAATTTTCATCCTATATTTTGTACTGAATATTTTGAATCTACCATAAAGTTTACTTGAATTGTAGTTATATTATGATCCTTATACAGGTTTTGAAATTTTGTTATAAATCAGTGAGATTATGCAAATTATCTTAAACCTCCTTAAAAAGACATAAGAGACTTCTTGAAGTCCGCAGAATTCACCTGAAATCTCATCCTTCATAATTAGATCAAAACCTTACAGTAAGATGCATGAAATTTACCTTTATTAGACTTAATAGTTAACATATCAATGTGATGGAATCCATCCCAGCTTCACATTGATTTCTTTGTTATTATACTTTTCTTTTAAAAATTTAACTTGGGTTCGCTCAAAACTCAGTTACATTGCATGAACATGAACATCTCTGCTATGGCCAAAAAGCATAAAGCAGCTTATAAAGATATTGATCATCATGTGCCAATGTCACTGTTTTTTGGAGAATAATTTCCTGTGATTGTTTGTGTTATACATAAATCAAAATCAGAGAGAAGAGTTGTTGTTGTTGTTTCCTTTGTCAGAGGAAAAGAAGAAAAAGTGTGAAAAAAAGAGGAAGGAGTTAGAGCATTGTTGTGTCTTTGTTCACTTTAAACTTAAAAAAAAAAAATACTATTCTCTGCTTTCTTCCTTGGGATCACCAAACATTCCTTTTCATGTTTCATGCCACAACACAACTCTCTCTCTCTTTATTTTTCCTAGCATAAGCCTTCCTTTATCTCCTACCAATGCCTCTCTCTGGCTCCTCCATGTGAATTCAAATCCCCAGTTTGATCATTGATGACCTTAGTTGTCTATGAATTACTTTCCATGTCATTTTTTAGATATTTTGAGTTACGGAATACATACATGCATTTTGTACCAGTGGGTTCAAAAGAAGAAAAGGGAATTAAGGTTGTTTATGGTATGAGATGATTTGCCATGATCTCTTCTATGGAAGATACCAAATCACCATAACTGTTAGATGCTTGTGTGTGAGATTCCTTTCTTTTCTTGGTTATATTTCCTCATTACAACAATTAAATATAAACCAAACACTCCCTAAATCTAGAAGCGGTGAGATTAAAGTCTAAAACCTTTTGCATAACAACAAAAGATCTTTAGAAAAAGGAATAAAACGAAAGAGAATCCAATTCCATCGAAAAGGGAACTTAATTATTTTAGGGAACTTGATTTCTAAGGCGGGATGGAGAATTAAGTTTCCTTTCCGGCAAAAACTTGATCAATAATGTTAAACAACCTAAAAAATAGTTCAAAAATCAACCCAAATAATGTGTCAAGTAATTTGTCATTGACCACATTATCCCATGATTTATATGATTATGACAAGTGTCTTACCGCATCATTTGGATTGGATTTTAGATTAATTTTTTAGATTGTATAATATTACTCAAACTTGATTCCTAATTTGTGAGTGAGACTTACATAATTTGATTCTCAACCGGTTTGAGTAAACATATACTATAGTCACAAATCAAGAATAAAATTTATTTTCTCTCATATAAACACGTCCTTAATCTAGTACTGACACGTGTGAGAATATGTTGATGGTAAATTTTGACCATGTGGCCCAAATTCATAAGCATATATAGTCAAAAATGGTCTTTATATATTATAAATAAAGAAGGGGACGTTATAAAAGGCTATTCACATCACAACCATTTTGTTTTTTAAATGGAGTTGTGAGTTGTCTGCAATGAAATCAAATCACCTTCTTTGTGAGTCTTAATGTTATTATAATGAAAAGATTGAAGTGCCATATGGGCCAAGCATGCATATCTATCTAGGGTTTTGATTAATGGAGCTAATAAGGATGGAGGTGACCCACACATTTGAAATGAAGATCAACAAGAAATGATGGAATTATGGAAAAGTTTGATCCTCTTGAAACAACTATCCTTTCCGAGTATAGAGGATTTGTAAGTGTGTGGCATGGAAGTGGAGGCAGATGCACTTTTTATATATATATTTCCTCGGTATGCATCAATGTGATTACATCGGTACAATATATGTGAGTCATTGATTATAGAAGTGATTGTTGATTATCCCTTTAATATATACTTATGTAACAAAATTAGTATAATGTACGTGAGTCATTGATTAAATATAAATCATTGTTAATTAAGTTAAAATGGATGAACTTAACATTTGATAGTTGAGAAAATTATTATAACGGTATATATCATCGAGAAATGACTATTATATATTTCATCCATTGAGAAAATGACTAATATATATTTCAATAATTCAATTGATGGATGATCTGTATTTCACACTACCTTCTTGTGGTTGCCACCACATCAGCATTCATACAAAGTGGTGTTGTGACCCAACAAGCAAATATGGGTCTATCAAGCAAGGTAGCAAGATCAAAATTTCTTTTCAACTTTTTTCCAATATTGTTGTCTAAATTAAATATACAGTTTTTATAGACTTAGATTTCCCAAAATTGTTCCACTATACTAAAGTTTGCTGAAATTTTTAAAAACATAATGTTTTTAATTTTAACTAACTCATTGAAAGAGATTTTTAACAAATTTTCAATATTAAAGATAGACCATTTACCCATTTTCAAGATATTATGTAAATATATCAGTATTTAGATCATAATATTAAAAAAAAGTAATATTATTTTGTCCAAATTTTATGGGAAACGATATGGTATCACTATAATTCATTCATTTAAATCATACAAATCAATCCATTATGAGTTTATGACATGATGTATCAACAATTAATATTTTCTTGTCTTAAGTGGGTATGACATTCTTTATTTCTTCAAATTAATGATAGCATATTATTATTATGTGCTAGCATACAAGAAAATTAATGAGGAAATAGCCCCAAAAACAACCTTTTATATGTGCTAGCACCCTTTGCATTGTATATGCAATAGGACAATTTCATTAATGTGCTAGGAAATTAACAATGTCATCTCATATGATGTGTCAAATCTGGTGGGCTAATGCATCCACCAATAATTTATATATATCCTTCTGGTATGTGTTCTTAGGTGGGATGATGGTGAATTGGAAAAAAAAATGGGATGAAACTTTTCCTTGTTAGGGCATGTCAATGGGGCATTTTAGTTGGGGTTTTTTTTGGGGTCCCTCAAATTGGTCACTCTCCATGATCTGAATGGAATCTTGTGTTTCCATGTAATTCACATCAATCGTCAATGATCTGAAAGGAATCTCTCTACCTTTTATTTTATTTATTTAAACTTAATCTCTACAGTACGTATTATCTCTTTAAAAGTGCCATTGTTGTTGCTCGATGTTATATATATACTATTAATTGAAAGGAAGTTGTGTTGATATTTGTCCAATAATGCTCTTCGAATAAGATCATATGCTTGAATCTTGGTATAGTTTTACTAGAAGCAAACAATACAAAACATACTCTGAATTATAGGACACAAAATTAAAATCAAGTCATTGAAGCTTTGTAGGGTGGTCACATTTTTATCCTTCCTTAATTCTTATCAAGGTGTGTTTACTGATCATAGATTCAAGAGAACTTAATTCATATTGTAATTATATTGTTTAATATTAGAAATTGTTAGAGATCAAATTACGTGGATTCTACATAAAAATCTAGAATTAAGTTCTTGCTAGAAATAGAACTTTAATTTCCCCTCCCACATAGTGAACTGTGTTCACTTTCCATTGAAAGTTGATTCCATCCCTTTATTTTCATTTCTGATTAATAAATACACCCTCAATGTAAGGCATCGATGATGATCCTATTTCCTCTCACTTGAAGCTTTTGAATGCATTATTATATGAACCAGGCCAGTGCAATTATGAGAAAATTTCTTGAGTTTGAAGGGAAGTCTAGAGGGGAAAAGATAAGAATAAGAGGAATAGAGTACATGAGTACATGTGACGAAAGGAAAAAGATATAGAAGAGAATTTGAAGAGGAATTTAATGCACACGCACACGTAACTTTTTTGAGAGACCCTTTTTCTTTTTAGATAAACAAATCATGATCATTATCAATTTAGTTATCTATTTAATCTTCCTTTTTTTTTTCTCTCTTTCTCTCCACACAAACAACACACATTCTCTTGCCTTAATCCTTCCTCAAAACATTAATCAATTAATTAGTAAATTAATCAAATCACATTGATCATCTTATAAAGTTAAGGATCCACGAGTGTAATCATTGTACAAATAAACACCACCCCACTTACAATAACATGCTCTCTCTCTTTTTGTAACCCCGGCCCTCTTCATCAAATCCTTGGCCTCCATCCTGGTGTGAGCGGATTTCTTACCCAAGACCTTTTATTTAATTGATATGATCAAGAGACTTTACTGGTTAAACTAATCCGTACCCCAATTTCTCTCTCTCTCTCTCACCAAAAAGCACATGCACACAAAAGAAAGAGATATGTATGGGCAACCGATGGAATTAACGGAGGGTGTATATATATATATATATATATATATATATATATATATATACATATATTGGACGAGATGAAGTTGGTTCGGTGGTAAAACCCTTTACACCTGCACCACGAGGTATGTTGGACGAGATGAGGTTGGTCCTGCGGTAAAACTCTTTACACCTGCACCACGAGGTTACGGGTTCTAGTTCTCACCCTCTAATTTTATATATATATATATATATATATATATATATATATATATAGTGTGAAAGTTTGATCAATGTGATGCAGAAAATTAGTTTCTTTTCTAAAGTTGTTTACAGTTTTTATAGATCTATAAAAACTCCATGAGGCCATATATATACCACAGGTGTAGAGACTTGAATCCGGAATGAATCCGGGATATTGTAAAATTGAATGAATGTCATTTGCCTACACGCCACATGAGAAGGTGATTCACGAGAATATATATGGATGGATACTTATGGTGTAATGTATAGGATGGGTACATGATGATTTGATAAAGCAAGATGATGTGCATTAATCCGCTCAACAGCTCATTGAACGTGTGTTGCAAGATATCTTGTCATCATTCTACAAATCTGTTAAAAAATATATGAAAATTTTTAGGTACAGATGTCTACATTTTCTCAAGGAATTTTCAAATTGTAATGAATTTTTCACATCAAGAATTACTGGTTGAAATTTGGCATTCGAATATGGTAAAAAAGTTTCCATCAAGGTTCGCACTAGATGGACTTTTATATGCATGCATATACATACATATACAAATACTCATGTCTCTATATGTTTTGTGTGAGTAAGAGATTCCATCGTTTCTATATGTTAATTATTTAAGAGATCATTTACACATTATAACACATAATTAAGTTAGGAAGTGCACAGTCGAATAATGTTGAGATTAAATTATATATGAGCAGTTCGAATATCTACTCATACAAACCTCTATAGAAACTCACAGGCATGCTAAAACTCCCACAAAAAGTGCACGACAATTAGCTAGTGAAGCTACCAACCAATGTATGTTATCAATTATCAATTACCCTAAAATTATGATTGTAAGAACATGAATATATTCCTTTCAAAAAAAAGTAAGAACATGAATATATAATCACTTTCACCCAAAATTTTTGGAAGTACTTGTAAAAAATATATAAAATTAAGATGAAAAAAAAACAAAAAAAAAACAAAAAAACAAAAAACAAAATGGGAGTGCCCACTAGTGAAGGTCAAATGGGTGACAAGATAAATTTAATTAGTTGTAAAAGGAAAAACACACCAAATCATATTTCCTTAATTATTGATTGTTTTGTTAATCAAGATTAGTGAGAGAGGTAATTAGTGGATGTTCACTGTACCAACTGCATAATCATATGATTTGCCATTTGAAAGGCTAGCTAGTTTATAGGCTTTATTAGAAGATAATTAATAATTAATCTTATTCTTGGTAGTTAATTAAATAAATTATAATATCATAAATATTGCTTTAATTATGTCTACTAAAAAATCCCTGTTTAATTACCCTGTTTAAACCATATCAACCCCATAATTATATTGGTTGATTTGCTACTTAAATGGCCTATAACTCTATATTCACTAGAGGATTTGCCGACCATCACTGTTTCTCATTACTATAATATTATAAAAATTGTATTACAATTTCAATGCTAAATTTGATAACGTGTTTGTTGGAATGAAAAACGTTTAAAATAGTTTTTTTATACGAGTCCGGTTATATTAAGTTAAATTTTTAACTATTTAAAAATAAAATTCAATTTTTTAACTTTAATATCTCAACTATTAAATTAAAAAACACATAAACAAATGAACTATACAACGATTATTCAAAGCGATTCAAATCTAATACATTATCGACTAAATGAGCCATTTTTACAACCACTAACAAAATCATTTTTAGGATTGAAGTTATCAGTGTTACGAAACTAACTGTCCATTTTTGTAATGTACTGTAACATTGGTTTTGACAAAATATTTTTTTCTGACGGACCTAACCGGTAACCACACACATATATTAAGAAAAAACAATTCTGAAAAATCGAAACCAACTTTAATTGGTTGAAAATACAAAGGAGGGCACAGCATAATTTGTGTTCATCTGATTGGTTGATGGTGAAAAAAAGTCAAAAGATCAAAGGGGCCGCATTAGTTGACTGTTCAAGCTATTTAATTAGCAGGCACAATAATGTTTCCTAGTATCATTGAAAGCAAATGCTAGCGGTCTCTAAATCTCCATAGTTCCCACTAAAATTATATTTAATTCATTGCCAAAAAATTAAAATAAAATCTTGGATTGCTATCTCTAAATCTTGTTTTTGTTTTTAGATTTAATAACAAATAAGTATTTCATATATGTAAAATTGAACTATAGCTACTTTAAAAACATAAAAGCCATTTTAATTATATTTTACAAATTAAGAGTATGTTTGGTATAACTTTTCAAGTAGAGTTTTTATAGTAGATTTTTTTTTTGTAGTAAAGCTTCTAATGAGTAGAGTTTCTAACAAAAAAAAAACTCTTGGTTGTATAAATTACAAAAAATGTGTTCAAAATGTATTTTTTAAAATGACTTTTGGTTGTGTAAATTACAAAAAGGATTTTGACAATGTATTTATAATGAAAGAATCAAAAGCGTTTTTTTAATGTTAGAAGCTATTTTGAAGTTTTTTTTTAATTGTTTGACAAAACTCAAAACAGCTTTTTTAATGTATGGATTGTCTCAATTACCTTTAAAAAAAAGCCATTTTATGTCTATTTGGAGAAGCCCCAAATTTGGGCTTTTCCATAAAGCTTTTTTTGAGCTTTTTAAAAATATATGCTTTGTCTCAACTACCCTTTATAAAATTTAGATATTCCACCATAACACTTTCATTATAAATACATTGTCAACACATTTTTTGTAATTTACTCAACCCTCAACTACCTTATATAAAATTTAGAGATTCCACCATAACACTTTCATTATAAATACATTGTCAACACATTTTTTGTAATTTACTCAACCAAAAGCTATTTCTAGAAATACAGTGTCAACACATTTTTTGTAATTTACACAACTAAAAGCTTTTTTTGTTAGAAGTTCTACTCTTTAGAAACTCTACTCTTTAGAAACTCTACTACAAAAAGATCTATTATAGAAGCTCTACTTGAAAAGTTATACCAAACACGCACTAAGAATGGTTTTAAGATTGTCGATAACAGATATATAAGCGGTGATTTAAACCCAGAGGTTAACCATATTCTGGCAACTTTTTTATTTCAAAAAATATATCAAATAATACCAATTAGCTTTGAAATAACATATATTAAATATATAACTTGATCAGACAATGGAGACAAATTAAAAAAAAAATAAAACAATCTTGCAATAATAAACTTATAAATTATAAGTTCGACTCATACTTTAATTTAATTCATCGTAGTTTTATAAAATAAAATAAAATAAAGAGAGATAGAGATAGAAGATCTTTTTGGGTTAAAGAAAAGAAAATTGATATTATAATTCAGGAAAATCAAAGAAAGTATATGGACCCAGATGAAGATTGGCTTTGTTGTTAGTATCAACATATCTTCTTTGCACAATCATAAAAAACACTAATAATTATTTACCATCCCTTTTACTTTTTTTGAAGTAAAAGCAAGGATCTTAGGTCACTTCATCAACCAAAATTTATTAGAGTAAATTAAAATTTATTAGTGTAAATTAAAGAAAGAGAGATACTTGATCTCCTCATCTGAACTCTTATTTTACTTCCATAGTTCTTGATTTCAAAAGCTCTTGTACCACATAGATATTATTAATATCTAATGCTTTTAACATGTTTAGGCTGAATGGCTTATAGATTTGAGTTTATGTATATATATATATATATATATATATATGAGTATAATTTGTTGTTAATAAAAAAGAAAATTAATTGAAAATAAATCCTAATCACGCCCATGATTAATAATGCTAATGGGTATTTGCGCATTCCTCTTGTATATTTGTGATGAGGTTTGAAGAATCTCATTTCATTCCTTAAAAAACAAGGGTGAGAAGACAACTCTTATGTATTGTCGGAGTAGCTATCTAGACTGATATATAATATTGGGTTTTGCAGGTCCTAGTAAATTGCTGAAATCCGAATAAAATCTTTAACACATTGGGTGTATTGTTGAGTAGTGCATCCGGCAACTGAAAATCCAATATAACAATATACTTAAAAGCTCGACAAAAGTTCAGATCATCAGAAGTAAGGGTGTGCGGCGTATCGGATCCATTGGATTTTCCATAATCTAAAATCCGATCCTATCCGTTTGGATCGAAGAAATTATAATCCGATCTGATCCAATCTTAAAGTGAAATCCAATCTAATCCAATCAAATTGTAAAGTATTTAAATTTGATCCTATCCATAAGTTCCAAACACACACATAAATAAAATCATTCAAGAGTTTAAAATAAAAATATAATCATTTGTTATAACAAAATACAATACCACCCAAAATTTGATCAAAGTTCATCTATATAAAACAAAATAAATTGGCTCAATATAAATTAAGTGTATATTCTGACGGATCCGGTTTTACATGGAAATCCAAGATATGATTTGATCCAATGGATTTTAGATTTTAGAATCCAATATGATCATTTATGTCATCAAATCTGAAAAGATCCTATTGGATTATATTAGATCATGTACACCCTTAATCTGAAGTTCCGTGTTAATATATACTCAAATTAGAATAGTAGAAGATCCGGACTAGTTAACTAAGGGGTCGATTATTTTTTCCACCTAAAATTTAATGGGTCCAAATCATAATTATTAAGTTGTTTTGTTTGTTTTTTTTAAGTGGTCAAACAACTTTAAAATACCAAAAAAACAACTTAAAAATAAAAAGTAAAAAATCCTCATTTTTCACTTAATTGCAAATCACTGAATTGCATTAAATGCAATCCAAAATCTTTTCTTCCGATACTATCCTCATATATAACATATTTCAAATTTCATCATAATTATATATGGTATAGAAATCTTTATTTTAATATATTGCTTATTTTAAATAGCTTTAAAAATAAAAAAGTACCCTAATTACTTCTCATATTGGTGTTTAATATCAATACTTTATTATGATTTTAGGGTGGTGTATTTGTATATTATTATTTTTAGTTTTTTGTGTGAGTTTTCCTGTTACCCCTTTTATTTTTTGAAAAAAAAAACAATTTCTTTTCTTAGTAAAAACGATGTTCTTTTTGTAATCGAATAAAAAGATCATGATCATATGTGTTCATATATAATTATTATTTTTGGATTTTTTTTATTCCATATTATATATATAATTGCTTAACATGGGTATAAATGTAAAAGTACTTATTTTTAGACAATTTCATTTTTAAAAAACAAACGTGTTGAAAATACATTTCGATGTGAGGAAAAAAAAAACATGTCATTCAAGTTCAAATTTCAATTCATATTCAGTCTTTAGAAAAATTCAGAACTGTTCGGTTTTCAGATAAAAAAAACAAACGATCCCTAAGATTAGTAGTGTAAATCATAATTAATTATCAATTATAAGCCCCATCATGAATGCCAAACTGGCACACTCTTTGTTAATCCAAAGCTTATGGACAAAAGCTAGCTTGGATTCTTTGGCCTTCTTATAAAGCCTTTTGTGAAAGAGAGTTGCACAGAAACTCTCTCTCTCTCTCTCTCTCTCTCCATTTCAATAATTCTCTCTTCTCTCCAGGCGTGGCTATTGGCTTTCATTACACAACAACACACACATTCTCTCTCTCTTTCTCTCTCTGGAGAACCAACCCCCCACAATCAATGGCCATGTCTGTGTTGTTTCCTTCTGATTTGCGCCCACAAACTCATGAAACACAAAAAAGAAGACAATCTCATGTCTCTGCTGCTGCTGCTTCTAGCTCTCTTCCTTTAATTAATTTCCTTCAATTCCATTTCATCATTTGATTTGATTTTCTCTCCCAAAAACAACTTTAATTTGAGTGCCACCACCACCACTACTCTCTTTGAAGCAGACAACAGTATCATTTAAAAACACCGCCCAAGTACAGTTTTTGTTCTTGAAACTTATCGAATTGTATCATATAAAGCTGTCATGGATGTTTGGGAGAAATCTCTAAGTAGAGAAGATCATCACAACACAAAAAGGAGAGAAAACCCTTCTTTCTCTTCCACTCTTCTTGATGCTATCTACCGTTCGATCGACGAACCAAACGGTAGTAAAGGAGCTGATCATCATCATCATCATCGTCGTCATCGTGATCAAGAAGAAGAGCTGATTTTCTACAAGGAGAAAACTATGAGGAAGAAGAAACATAGCGGTAACATTAATGAAGAAGAAGTAGAAGAAGAAATGAGAAGGGCTTGCATGATTGAGAGGTGGATAGAGAAGAAAACCAGCAGCGAAAAGGTGGTTGTTCGACGAAAATCCATGGCGGATTTCGACAGGACGAAGAATCTGCTGCCTAAAAACGAGTTGCTGATGAAGAATTCGAGCTCCAGCTCTTCGGATTCCAGCTGCGGTGGTGGGTTTTCCTCCTCCGAATCGGATTCCTTCTACGCAGCCACCGCAAAGAAAAATTCTTGTAATTCGATGCAGAGGCCTAAGCCTATTCGAACCAGCATCTCCACAGGGCAGCCTGATCGATACGAAAAGGCGGTATTCCATCAAACACGTAGTGAAAATTCTTTTCAAGTATTACAGAAGCCGATCAAGAAAAACCATGAAAATGGTTTCATGAAGACGAAATCCAAGGCCATGAAGATTTACAGCGACCTCAAGAAGGTCAAGCAACCGATCTCTCCGGGAGGGAGGCTCGCGAGCTTCCTCAACTCTCTTTTCACTGCGGGGAATGCGAAGAAGGCCAAGATTTCATCGTCAAATAATGCAGTGCATGATCAATCGATAAGTAGTAGTAACACTACTTGTTCTTCGGCTTCTTCGTTTTCGAGGTCTTGCTTGAGCAACACTCCTTCATCAAGAGGGAAGCTTAGCAGCAACAACAATGGCATGAAAAGGTCGGTTAGGTTTTATCCTGTTAGTGTGATTGTTGATGAAGATTGCAGGCCTTGTGGGCACAAGAATTTGTCATATGAGAATAATAATGATCATGATCATGTCATGAGCGAAAATCGCCGCGTCGCGGAGGCTGCAAGGGAGCTGTTGAAGAGTTATCAAAAGAAGAAGGAGGACTTTGATGATCATGATCATCAAATGATCAGGGATATTTGTAATGTAAATGGAAGGTTAGATGTTGAAGACGAAGACGAAGACGATGATGCAGCAAGTTATGCAAGTTCTGATCTTTTTGAATTGGATACTATTGGGATTGAGAGGTATAGCGAAGAATTACCGGTTTATGAAACTACTCATCTTGGTACCAATAGAGCCATTGCTAGTGGGCTGATCTTGTAATTTCAAAAAAAAAAAGTTTTTCTAATTAATGAAATATGGTTTGGGGGTTTACATCAAAGAATAAGATGTTTCTTTCTCTTTATTAATTCTAATTAACCTCTTTTTTTGTTTGTATGTATCTTTGTTATTTTTATCTATGTTTGTACAAAAACGAAGATTAATTTCAGAATCTTAGAGATGAATCGAACATGTCGATATATGTTTTACTTTTTTTTCTTGAAATATTAAACTAGCATATAAATTCGTGGTGCAGATGTGATAGGTTTACACCGGACATATGTTTTACTTTCAGTAATTTAGATAGTTTGTGTTAGAGAATAACGACAAAAATGAAGATTATATCAAACATATGGATATTAGTTAGATTAGACATATATACATAAATCTTGAAAACAATTATGAGTGAAAAAAATGTGATCATTGTATGAAGATAGAGATCAAATAAATATAAAGAGGAAGTATATATTAAATAAATTAATTAATCAATTAAATCTATGGTGGAGATTCTTGAAATTGCATTCACACATTTGAAAAAAAAAGGTAATTAAAAAGAGAGGATGTGAAGAAGATATGAAGATGAGGTTAAAGCAAAGGGCAGATTTTCTACCCCATCAATCCATGGGGAAGAGAAAGAGAGAAAGAGAAAGAAAGTTATCAAAGCTTTTGCTTTCTCATTCTCTCTCACACATACACTCTCTCTATTTTCTCTCACTATATATGTGGGGTCCTTAATTGCTTGAACTTAACACTAACTTGATGATCATGACCATATATATAAATCAATGAGAAGGAATATTAATTTTTAGTAAAAAACAGTGACCAATTTTACTTTTATAAGTTTAAATTTTGATTAAAGTCGCCGGCAGGCTGCCGGATAATATTTTCCAGTAGCCGGAGATGGAAAGAGAGAGAGAGAAATTAATGAAATGAATACATGGTCTCTAAAGCTGTGGACAGAAGGATCTGATATTTGATCCTCAAAACCCTAGTTGTCAAATTTGGTTGGCTCATAAGCCATGAGTATGAACCAAAAAGTAATTGAAAGTTTTCTCCAAATTTCTACCTAAAATATTGCCAACAAAACTTCATTTTCAAACGGCCACCATATCAAAATACTATTGGTCCATTTTAGTTGTTTGCTTGACCTTTTTTTTTCACTCTCTTCCTCTCACATGCACATAAAACTATAAAATAACAAAGGAACATGCACAGCATTAGGGTTCTAAATGGGAAGGATTTTGAAATTAGATTTTTTATGAATATTTAAAGTTGGAAGCACTACTCTAGGACAATAGAGTTCAAATGTTTTGGGAAATTTTTTACCCTTTTAAAATTCTTCTTCTTTTTTTTGTCTAATTCTTTACATTTGTCTCTGATATTGACAGCATAATTATTGAGAAGAAGCATTAAGAATGTATAGATCTGATATATATCCTCAATATATTAATGTCACATTTCAAAAAAAAAAATCAGAAATGCTTCAAATCAAAAAGGTGAAATGTCAAATACAAAATTTAATAGCATTTTGAAGTACTCTTAATATTTCAAATGCTATAGACCTATATCTTCAATTCTCACAAATTTCTTCCATTATTGAAATATACATTGCAAACATATAATAGATATGGTCACCATATATAAGTGTCAATTATTGGATTTGGATCCTACTTTAATCTAAACTTTGCTTAGCTTTTCAAAATCATGTGATGTTAAACATTATTTACGATACATTACTTACATATATATATATATATATATATATATAATACACAATTCATCTATAAACCTTTGATATAAAATCATATACAAGCCCACCTTTAACCTTAATTTGGATCAAAATCCAAGGGTTGTTGTGTAAGTGGTGGGTCGGGTAAGAGAATATACAATAACCCTTGGATTTTTATCCAAATGATGAAAAGTAGGTTTGTATTTAATTTTATATTAGAGAGTTTATAGGTGAGATTAGCCTTTTATATATATACTAATTGCTAACCATAAGCTTTTCATGTGTGCTTGGATAGAATCTCTCGCTAGTCACTAGCATAGAATTCAAATCCTCTATCGTTTTCCCTTTTAAATTAATCTCACAAGGATGGATCAGACTTCAGAGCCTCAAAGGTCTAGCGAAAGTTGTTACGATCAAGAAATAATATATTTATGGTCTAAATATCTACTCATATAACTAAGAGATTTTTATAACTCTCACAATATAAGCAAAAAAAAATCCATTCAAATATATATAATGATACTTGAACTCACCACAAACGTTGAAGAAGTTACACTACTCAACCAAAAGTGGATGTTTTGTTTATATTATTGAAAAAAAATACAATTCTATGAACCACAAACTCGGTTTTGATCTTTGATTTCTTAACAATGAAAACAAGAATTGGTATAAACTAGACCTATTATATGCTTTATTCAATATTGATTGCAGACTTGAATTTTTAAAATCATCACAAACTTACATATATATATATATATATATATATATATATATATATATATATATATATGATATACAACATGTTGTGACAGCGACTCAAACCTGAGATATTACTATACTGAATGAATGCTCTTTTCACCGAGTCATATTGGGTGGTGGTCACTAACCGATATAATTATTCTTGCTTAATTAAAAAGATTAATTAGTTGGCCCATATTATATGATCTAAATACCAAATTCATATATTATTAAAAAGAGGAAATAGGTACATAGAGTACCATTAACAAATTATCTTCCTCATTTCAATTTTTTTTTATCTTCCTCATAATATTATGAGAAGCACAACTCTAGAGATCTAAATTACTTGGGAAGGACCACTAAATCATAACAGTTTGATATACTAATTAAGTGATCATCATAGCATAATTTTCAACTAACATATTTTATTAAGACACAATTTCTTAATTAATTATTTTAATTAGAGTAGTACTTGGTTTGAAAAGAAAAGGCTAACCCTATAAGTCAAAAGTATACTGTAGGCTCTAAATTACCTATACAATTCAAAATTATACATGGGGCCATAAGATTAATTAATTGTTGATCAATTAATAAAACAATATACTTGGGAGTAGTTAATTAAACATCAAGAAAATGACCTTGCCAAAGCAAAATTGCCATGCAAATAGGACATCATTGGCTTTGAAAATTTAATATTAATTTTCTAATAGTAGCTATACAAGTTAATTGAATTTATAAGCTAGTTAACGGATATTATATAAGATTTAAGATCGGTTTCAATTAACAACAAATCTCTAATTAATACTTAGTAATTAAATAAAGAAGAAGATGAAGAAGAAATTGAAATGTAGTTAAAAAGCTTTTCAATTTGAAAATTAAATGGTTGGTGAAGTGGGGAAGTTGAAAAACAATGATGAGATTTGATGGGTTCTGGGTCTTGTACTGGTGGTGGGTGTGACTTGTGAGAGATCATTCACCAACACATGCATCCATGCGTTGACAATACTTTTCTTCAACATATTCCCTAATCATGATTTCTTCAACATATTATGAATTTCTCTAATTAATTAATATTATTATTAAGATTCTCGATGATAACTTGATCGGTACATATAGATATAATGTAAATAAGTTAATTATTGTCACAGGGCAATGCATTATATCATTATATAGGTTAATTATGTATGGATATTGATGTGATTTAAAAAAATGTAAAAATATTTATAGAATGAGAGATTTTTAATGTATTTTAAGAGTTTTTTTTTTTTGTTGAACATCATTTAAAATTTAAGAGGGCAAAACCCACAAGAACCAAACACACAGGCAAAGCAAAGCCACCAGACTAGCCAACAGAACAGAATAATGTATTTTAAGAGTTGCATGAATATATTTCATATAATTACCGGTTATGATAGCAGATATCCAAAATACATATTATTGTTTGCTGCAGGGAAGTATCGGCAGATCATCATAAGCATGGAATGTCATATCATGAACTTGGCCAAGTTCATACATATAACACGTACACACATGATTTGCTCATATAATTACAACCTCACCTCATGTACCACAATCGATCTGCATCTCTAATGAGACCTCTTTGCATCACGAACCAATTAACTCGAAAGAAAAACCCCGAAAAAGATATATTAATTAATTGGATATGATCTGTCCCATTTTACAGTACGTGTTTTTAAAGAATCATGTCTTCTAACAAAATCGAATTGTTACTATCATGTATCATCTTCCTTTCAAGTAGTACAATACATTGGGAGGCAACCAATTAGCCACTGCTAGGGTTGTTACTCACCAACCATACACAAGTAACTGGCATCTGATCATGAACAGATCCAGAGGACGTTTCAAAAAAAAAACAATCCGGAGAATATATATACATATATATATATATATATCCGTCCTTTTTTTTTCCTCAGTAACACTAATATAAAATAAATCATCAGCATTGTCAAAGTAAATGAATCTAATGGTCAACATACAAGTCACACACCCAGAAGAAAAGTTTCAATATATACAAGGACTGAATCAAAAATTCAAGTTTGAGGGGGCCATTATACAAAAACAAAAAAACTTTAGGAGGGCCAAAGGGATTTTAAAAACTTTTTAAGAGGAGGGGGGATGGCCCCTACCAGCCCCCCTCTCCCTCTGCCTATATATATAAATATATATATATATATATATATATATATATATATATATATACACTCTTAACAAAGTGGTTATGTACTTTTTTCTTTATTTTAATGACAAGGGTTCGAGTTTCATATGTGTCCATTAAAATATTAAATCGTTAAATATATGGAGACCCTTCTTCGTAGTGGGAGTTGTATGTGATTTAACGGTTGATCTCACTAAATCAATCCATAATCTTTCTCCTGTTAGTTTGACCTGATATAAAATACATCAATTCCTTGAATGTGGGCCATTAGATTCAATTGCTTTGACCCGTGTTTATACACTTGTCAATGTTTATCTATAATCTATGGCTTATATTCAAGAACTGATGTATTTTATATCATATCGAACTGACAAGAGAAGGACTATGTATAAATATAGAGAGAAAGTTTCAAGTCAGTATGCACTGATATAACTTCATCTGTGCGTTGGATATAGACCATTAGATTTACATACTTTGACTCAAAGTGTATGCACTTGTCAAAACTTCTCCATAATCAGTGGTCTACATACAACGCACTGATATAAGTTATATCAGTGTGCACAGAGGAGAAAATGACTATATATATATATATATATATATATATATATATATATATAACAATACCATTATTGAATTGGGTCTACAAATTTGGATTAGGGTTCGAGTGTAAACCACAAGTGGATTGATAATTGGCTAGACCACCTTTTCTAGCTGTCTGTTTACAAGGGTGCAAGTCGGGTCAAGTAAAAAAAAATGCAGCAAAATATGTGAAGAATAAGAATTGCTTTGTCTTTAGGGATATATACATTACATATATATGATCAGAGAACTTGAACCTCAGATTTGTTAATTTTGGATTTGATCTTTTTCCTTCTCAATAATTAATTTTGGCAGCATTTGGACATTATTATTAATTGACAAATATATATATATAAATATAGGTTAAAAGTTTGTGAAATTCTAAGTTGTCAAGTTTGTTTTTTTCTACATGGGATTTGGAGTTCATTTTGTTTTATAAACCATTCATTTTATAGATGGCATAGTGCAAATGTTTTTTTGTTAGCACGTCTAATCAACTAAGGTACAAGAAGGTATAATTAATGTCAATGTAGAGATCCGTAGAAATCAAACACTATATTATGAAATTAAAATGATAATTTGTGTTATAAATGAGAAATCTTAAGACCGAATCTCATTTGGGATCACACCGAAATTTGAGGGGTTTATTTTATATTTAATTAAGTTATGTGTTGTATAATTATTTGTAAAAAATAATATATAATAAAATAAATATAATTGAAAATAAAAATATCAATTCCCCCGCGGAATATATAATGAGAACATCTTATTTATGTAATAAAAAATTCTTTTTTTCCTTTATAATGCAAATTTATTTTCCAAAACGTTACATATAGAATTTAAAAAAAAATCTATACGGGATTACATCGAACTTCCTTTATCCGTTCTGATGGATATTATTATTTAATTGAACTTAAAAAAAATAAAAATTGGTATTTTCAAATGTAAAATAAAAAGTTATATTCGAAACCTTGCCATCTTCAAATTCAAATCTTAATTATCTAAATTTTCTTCAATTTTTATATGTAAGAAAAAGAGAAGAAAAAAAAAAGATGAAATAAGACTACAAGGTTGCAAGCCAACCCCCACACACACACACATACTACTACACTAATGAGTTAAAACCTTTAAAATAAATTTGGGCTGCACGTGACAATGATGTCCACGTGTCTCAATCCTGTCTTGCATGCACACATGTGAAGTACTCTTCACTGATCCCCGTATGATCCTCTGATCTGATCATCGAATCAAATCACACAATCACACACACACCAAAACACAAAGCATAAATATCATATCAAGTTGAGTAAGGGGCCCACCTTTTTTTTTCTTTGATTAAACCTGCCCCCCTACTGCCTAGCAAAAAATACCACCACCGGTTGCTCGACACGTGTCCATAAATACACGTGTGGGTTCATACCACTTTATTTTAAAGTAAAATTAGTAAATTACCATTGCGCCCATGGAAGTTTAATGATGGATTCCTTTTAAGATGGGTATTGGTAGAAAAAATGGAAAATTAGAAAGCGAGAACTTCTAAAAGAGAAAATAAATGCTCGTTGGGTTGAGTTTTCTACTGCCTCAAAATGTCTATAAACGTCTATTTGAGTGTTTTAGAGTCGTTTAGTTGAGTTTTTGAGATTGTCTATTTTAAATTGAATAGAGACTAGTAGAGTTTAAACCTCTACTAGATAAAAGTTTATAGAAGAGATGCTTATTTAAATAGACATTTTTTTATATCAAAAATCTATCAATCAAACAATTATATTTTTTTTTTCAAAAACTCTTTTTGTAATAGATCTACGATAAGTAGATTTTTTATCGATAAAGGTTTTTTAAAAGTCCAATTAAATTAACTCTAAGTCAAATTCACTCTTAGTAAAGTTGTATACCCTTCGCTTCATTAAGAGATTAAAAATTCGAGTTTCAGATTTACTTATTTAACGGTAAATATAGAGAAAGAGAATAACATTCCCTATTGTACATAACGATTGGTCATGATGAAAACATGAAATAGTTGGTGTCATATTTCAAAAATAAAAGAATGAAAAAAAAGGAAGTAGACACTAGACAAGGCAGCTTTAGTAAAAGAAAAGGAAAGAAAATTAAAAGAAAAAGTTGAGGGAGAATTTTGGTGATCCCAAGAAGATTACATCTGTGGATTTAAACTGTTTCAACGTTGCAGCTTCTTTTTTTTTTTTAGTATTTTTTTTCTTTTATATTTTCCTAAAACAATGACAGTGACAGTAGAGGCGGATCATAGAAAATGAATGTAATGAGAAGATGACATATTTAATTGAACATAGCTTTCACTTTAGTTTGAGTTTAATTGTTTTCTAAAAGAGAAATTCAATTTCCTATTCTATAATAGGTTTGAAATAATCTCTTATTCATATAATAATTGATCGTAATCGAATTTAAATGCAGCCAGTAATTCATAAAATATCTTATTTATTGTATTATTTTCATTTAAATCGTGTCAATGAGAATGATTGAACCAGATTATGTATCGAAATAAGATAGGCAGGGTTGAAACTATAATTTTAGTTTGGAGCCTAATATAGTAAAATAAAAAATTTAGAGGGCCGAATTGAAAATATTTTAAAATGTATTGGAACTTCGATAAATATTTAAAACAATTTTAAATGGTTTAGGGACCCGATGCCAGACGGCTCCCCTTCTCTCCACCCCTTAGATCGGTGTATTTCCTATGGAATATATCTCTAAAATTATACTTTCTCTTCTTTTCATTGAAAAATAAAAACAATTTATTGCATGAAAATTCTCTCATTTGGGAATCTTTAATAACACATTGATTCATCTCAATTCCTATGGATTCCACACACCATTTTTGTACGTATATCGTATATATTAAGAACTGAGTTTTCACTGAATCTTTAAACTCGTTTAAATGAAAATTGAAATTATACAATGAAGAGTACTATACCACTCAAAACGGTTTCAAATTAAAATGTATATTTGTTTATTCTATAGCATTCGATTTAGAGTGTGTTTTGTATGGCTTTTCAAGTAGAGCTTCTAGAGTAGGTATTTTTGTAGTAGAGCTTCTAACAAAAAGGCTTTTGGTTGTGTAAATTACAAAAAATGTATATTGATATTATATTTTAACAAATAGCTTTTAGTGATGTAAATTACAAAAAGGGTGATAACAATGTATTTAATGAAAGAATTGTATAGTGGAATATTTAAATTTTATAAAGGGTAGTTGAATCAATTCATATGTTTAAAAAAGTTCAAAAAAAGTTTTTTGGAAAAGCCCAAATTTGGGACTTCTCCAAATAGACATAAAATGGTTTTTATAAAGGGTAATTGAGACAATTCATACATTAAAAAAACTGTTTTCAGTTTTGCCAAACAACTAAAAAAAATCCTCAAACTAGCTTCTAGCTTAAAAAAGTGATTTTGATCCTTACAAAAGCTATATCAAACACACACTTAATAGTGTTTACTGATGAATTGGAAACATCACTTAAAAAAAAAAAAAAAAAATTTCTGGGTCTAAGAAATATTCGGACTAGTGTTTATAAGGTAAACACCAACCAAAAGTGTTTATTAAACAAAGTGCTTTTGCATGAAGTCGAAAAAAGCATCCTCCACCAACCTCACACCCCATATACTGCATTAAACAAAGTGCATTTTCATATTCAATTCCAATTAAGCACTTTTTGGCACCATGTTTCTCACATATTTAATTGTAATTAAAAATATGATCATCACTAGACTGAAAACTACCTATCAAAAGATAATGATTGCATTATGACTAATTAATGTAATTAGATTCTAATAAACATATAAATAAACCTTTCCACCTGAACTCTCACTTTCAAGTTTCTACAAGCACTTTTTATCTTTTGGGTTAAAAAAATATATTAAATTAAACTAACCAGTAACCACCATTGTACACCAAGACCAATTGCAAAGGAATTAACTACAATTTTTAGGGTAAATTCTGGTTTTGAAAATCGCATGCTTGTAAGTAAATTAGATAATCTTTCTTTAAATTCTTATACATAAGTTAAGTTTTATCGACATTTTTGAGATATGCAATCTAATCAAATACAGAAAAACCATATTAAAGTTCTCGATGAAAAAATAACTAGTCAATATACATAACTTTCTATATAAAAATAATAATAAATAGAACATTCTCTATTAGTTTTGGTGGTGTGTACTTCCGATCCCCTTTCTCGTGAGTAGTGAGGTTTTGAGGTTTTAAGTTTTATCAAACCATATATATATAGTGTTTGATCTCGACAGGTTTCGACAGACCTCTGACATGTTCGGTATCAAATTTCAAACAAATAAATAAAACATGGACGTAGCTATTGTTCTCTTTGACTCTCACCCGGTTCCGGCCATGAAAGAATCTCTCTTTGATTTTGATTTTGATTTTTGTTTTGAAATTAAGTTGAATATATGTGTGATTTAAACACAAGTTTCATGAACTATTAGAAATGTTGACTTGAGAGGAAAAAACAAAAAACCCTATGGTGGGAAAAGCATTATATTCTTTGAAAGTGAAATTGCATGCTACGACTGTTTGTGTGGTTGCAGTATTAGCTAGAGGCCAGAGAGAGGTGACTGGTGACCCACCTTGGCTTTTGCCTTTAGCTAGGCTTAAAGTGAATGGGTTGCTATATAGTTACACACATAATTAGCTAGGTTAGCATTTTTATGTACAATTGAGGGTTGGGTTGGGTTTAGATCCGTTTAATTAATCGTCGGATCGTGTTCAGATTTACATAAACATAAATAGTAACTACTATTTTTAACACAATCTGTGAACATGATATAATAAGGATAATTAAACAAGCTAGGGTTGTAGATTTTGGTATGAATAATTAAATGGGTTACAAGTATGTCAGATCTGGATTTATATGACCACAATAAAAGCAAATTAATTTTGCTATCTTAGTGCGTATTGAGTGTTCATATTGTTACCCATAAAACTAATATTTACAATACCTATATTTTATTAAAAATTTTAATTATAAAAATATCTCAATAGAAATTTACCAAAGGTCAAATTACTTTAATTTAAAATAAAATAAATACTATATACACTCATTAATTATACTCATATCTTCAACTATATCTCTTTATTAAAAAAAAAACACAACTTACCTTTAAAAAAAAAAACTTATGATAAACTCTAATTAAAATTTAATTTTGTTTCAAGTATCTAATTTTCTCATTATTACATGATTATCATATAACAAAGTAATGGAAAAAGAATTTTCAGAGAACTCTGATCATACAGATGTATGTATTATTTTACCTTTTTGTTAATCTTTTTTTAATGTCTAATTAGGAACTCTATTGATAAACAAAATATATATTTTTTTAAAAAGATAACCATATATATCAATAAATTTTTATTTTGTTTTCCTAGCTAATCCTCTTGATTAGATTGTTATTTCTTTTGTTACAAGTTATATATTATTAATAATATATGCCATGATGGTGGCAATGGTTTTCAGGATATTTATTATTATAAGATATCAAATAGAATAGTTATGTTAAACCCATCAACATCGTGGGGATTGATAAAGAAAAAATCATTTACTTTTTTAACTTGTTAAGAGTATCTATTACCGGATATGATTTGCCGGTGAATATCTCATGTTAGAGTCATTGTCATTACACCTTAAAACTTGTTGACAGTTATAAGAAAATTTCAACACGTGAACTTGAAGTGTATATTAACAGATTCCATATATATATATATATATATATATATATATATATATTAAACCTAAACAAGCAATGTATATTAATTAAAATTGGATGTCAAAATCATATATATGAATTGAAGCTTCTTAGAAGTTGACAATCGAATAAATTTAGTTGTTTTTTTATTCTTAATTTCAAGCTAGACCGTTTAGATTATTATTTTATAACGACATATGTGTAATGTAACTTCCAAGTAATTTTGTTTCCCTCATTTGCTATTGTCATAATAGGAAATTCAATAATTAATATATTAGTTATATTAGTTATTGAATTTCCTATTATAAAAATAAGCTTCTACAGTTGAGAGTTATAAGAAAATTTCAACACGGTGAACTTGAAATGTACATTAACAGATTCCATACTTAAAAATTTCCTGACAAGAAAATTCTTATAACTAATATATTTATATACGAATTTCCTTGTCAAGTTCATCCCAAAGAAAAATACGTCTGAACATATGAATTTTGATCATGATTTTTTTTTCAGTACCGATTAAACTAGAAAATATAATATAAAGAGAGAAATTATCAGCTGTGAGATTAATTGAATACTGTATGCAACGCTACCATGTTGCACAACATTATGTAATAGTCACTTTTAGGAGTTCTTGCAAATCACTCTTTATATAACGTTATGAAACAAGTTACATGTCCATACCTCTTCAAGCTAGGGCTATATTTTTTTTTACCAAATCAATTAATATTTATTTACAGTATCTATCTATCAACCTATCGAAATTATGTTTTTTTTGAAATTTTTTTCCATTAGTAGGATTCGAGACGCTGACTTGAGAGTTATTTGTCAAAGTCTCAAGCTCGTCCATATGGAAACTATACTTGTAATAGACTTGTTAGATTAATTGGAGAAGACCCGCTTCAATCTTGAAAATTATCAAAATTTAGCTCAATTTCTTTGTCAATATAAAAAATCGGTTTTCAAATTCAGTATATTTTCATAAATTATAAGAATTTCAATATTTGTTATTTTGAAAATTTTGGGTTAATCCAGTTTCAAAATTATGATACAAAAATTAAGTGCATCATTACGGTAATAAAAAAGTAACTATATAATTTTTTAACATCTTTTGGTGTCTTTTATAATTTAATTTTATATATAAGTCAAAATTCAATGAAAAAAAGATAGTTCATTATTTGAATAAAAATTAAGAATATGTTTTTTTTTTAAAGTTGATCTATCTATTTAGATATATGCATTTTTTTCAAGTAATAAAATTTCATCGGGTATCACGGTTTAGAGAATTCTATTCTAACCCACCTTGAAGAAACGTACGAGAATTTCGTGCCTGATATATACACTCTCTCTGATATATATATATATATATATATATATATATATATATATATATATTAAAAGAATAAAATTGGGGATATTATAATTTATAAGTGTTTTAAATATTATTCAAATAACAAGGAGATTTTTAATTCGGTAAGGCTTGAAAAAGTCTATCAACCGCGTCTCCTTAAATTTGCAATGTACTTAATTAACGTGTATAAGATTAATATAATCAAATGGTTTAATAAACTATCAATTTTAGACGATTAACTCATCAACCCGATCACTATATATAACAGCTTAATTAGTATCTCTCTCTTTATTAACAGTTTCAAATCAAGTATAATTCCTATCGATATCAGATTAAGCTGCCAATTGTTTCTGATCTCTCTCTTCATGAAGGTAATTTTTTTTTTTTTTGTGAAGAATGTATGTATATATAACTAAATATTATTTGTTGTGGATTGTTTGGATATTTTAAAACATGTATAGACTTCGCCATTAATATAAATTACATTTTATACTTCGGAATGCCCACGTTCACTGGATGAAAATTATTTGTAATATATATATATATATATATATATATGGAATCCTTATATTTTTTCATGTGAAATCTCACTTTGCAACGGTGTATAGTACTAACTATGTAACATTACAAAAACGAGTCCCAATTTAATTTGTAGCATTACATAATCATATCGAATCTCTACTTACTATAGTATACTTCCTATGATGTTGCAGCAACAAATAGTCATAAAAGTTCCAATGAGTGGTGAAAAAGACAAAACCAAAGTCCGGATGATTGTAGCCAAAACACATGGTTCGTACATGTACAACTTTGTTAATTGTTAATTTTTTATACATATATTAGATAACACAAAAACTCTTATACATTTTATTAATTTGTATATAGGTGTAGAATCGATGGCGATAAAAGGGCCGGATGAAGACCGGGTGGTGGTGATCGGAAACAGAGTGGATCCGGCTGAGTTGACAAGGTCACTGAGGAAGAAGTTAGGGGATGCCACCATTGTTAGTGTGCAAAATCTAAATGAGAGAGTTCGTGAAGATGAAGATAGGTGTTGTTATGCTACTTCATCATCAAATTCAAGTTATTATAATTGTGATGAATATTATCCACAGCCACAGTGTCCTGTATATTATAAAGCGGTTGAAGATCCATACCCATCTAACAATTATTGCTCCATCATGTAATGTGATGATACATTCACATTCATGAAGCAATTAATTAAATTTTTTAGTTTTATTTTTCATTTCATATATATATGTGTGTGTTTTTTTTTACAAGTGAAGATAATTCATGAGTGATAATAAGAGGTGCAGAGGCAGTAGGTTCCTGCACGTCCGAGTCATTCCACAATATTGTACAACCTGATAATTTTAATTTATGAGTTATAATTATATGATTTTTCATTGCATATATACAGTACGTAGATATATATATTTGATGTGATTTTTTTTAATATTATGTTAATGTGTTGAAATTAATTAGCTTTGATTAATTGGTTGTGATTGAGGACTTTTAATAGAGGCTGTTGCAAAAAAATATCCGGTTCACGTTTAAAAAAGATTGATATGTTTATTGAAATATATAACTTAATTATATTATATATATATATATTGAGTGAGTTTTTCATAAGAGATTTCTTATTTTAATTTCGGTAAGGATCACAATGAAATCACATTGATTTGAATAAATTTTGATATGGATTTTTTTGTGATTGATAAGTTTATAGAAATATACCAATGAATAAAATTTGAATTTTTCAAATACTACTAGAACTATTTATCCTGATTTTTTTAAATAAAAAAGTATCGAAAAAATATGTGAAATATAAGAAAATTCAAGAAAAATAATCTAGTGTTTGAAAAATGCTCAAATTTTATTTATAGGTAGATTTTAATGAATTTATCATCCACAAAAATATTCAGATCAAAATTCATTCAAATCAATGTGATTTCATAGTGGTCCTTACCGAAATTAAAATAAATGATTCATTATAGAGACTCACTCATATATATATATATATATATATTTATAATATATATATATATATTTATAATATATATATATATATATATTTATATATATATTTATAAAAGTAAACTTAATTATATTATAAAAGAATAAATACAACATTTTTATTTACTCTTTCTGTCATTAATATATAGCATTAAAGGCATATATGAACATTTTCGATAGTTCATATAATTCCAAGTCAAGATAGAAGCCGGAAGGCAAAAGAGGGTGAGAAAATGCACTGACTTCAAATGAAACGACAACCAATTGACTTCTTGCGCTTGCACAAATTTAGGCGCAGACTTGTCAATTAATTCCAATTAGAATATAAGTCTACACGCCAAAGACCAAGTATTGTAAATTGTAAACAAATTGCCCAATTAATTTATGGAATTAGATGTAAAGCCCCTTTTCTGAAAATCCAGGGAATTGTCAAAGATTACACTTACGCATTTTCTAATAGGGAATCTCAAAGAGGGAAAGGAACACTACAAATGCTGTCGGAAAAGACAATTTCCCGTCGGAGTCCAATTAATTTATAGAATTAGACGTAAAGTTCCTTTACTAAAAATCCATGGAATTGTCAAAGATTACACTTACCCATTTTCTAATAGGGAATTTCAAAGAGGGAAAGGAGCACTACAAAAAGAAAATGGTCTTTTCCGTAGGAAATATGCTTTTTCGACAGGAAAAAGCCGTCGAAGGCCGTCGCAAATACGCTCGTCGTAAATAATCATTTACCGATGAGCCGTCACAAACACTACCATTTTCGACAGTCATGGTTGTCAGAAAAACAAAATGTTGTCAGTAATAGTAATTAAAAGTGGTCAAAATTACTAGTATTTCCGATGGCTTATCTTTATTTCCGATGGGGATGGCCATCAGAAAGAGTACAATAAAAAAAACGATGCGACATCGACTTGCTAGCAAAATATTACCCTAAACTCCATGCATTTTCTAGTGAAAACTTAATTCCTGTCAAAAATAGAACTTAATATTAGGGATGATCATTTATCTTTAGGACCCAAATCCCCACTCCCCTATCTTCATTTAGTGGAAAAATTTTGGACAAAAAAAATTGGGGGGGGGGGGGGGGGGGAATGGGCATCTCCAAATTGAAATGGGGATCCTCATGTCCCAAATTTTCCCACAAATTTATGGAAATATGGATGAGGATGTAGGTGCCCCATCCACATTTCCCTATTTCCCCCAAACATTATAAATAATATATTAATATATATAATATTAATATATATATTTTTAATATTTTTATTCTTTCTATTTTACTATATATATATATATGCACACTTCTTGAGGCGGGGGGGGATGACCCATCCTCATTTCCCAAAATTTCCCACAAATTTATGGAAATATGGATGAGGATGTATGTGCCCCATCCACATTTCCCTATTTCCCCCAAACCTTATAAATAATATATTAATATATATAATATTAATATTTATATTCTTAATATTTTTATTCTTTCTATTTTACTATATATATACACTTCTTTATAACTTTAAAACCTAACCCTAAATCCTATATACTTCTTTTTTGATAGATTGTGTGTCTTTTTTACTATGTAATTTTTGCTTAAACATGGGAAATGGGAAAGACGGGGGAAACGGGAAAATGAGGAAAAATTAAGAAAATGGAGAAATGGCAATGGGGATGGGGATGGGGGAACCTCACCCCAAAACTACCCCATTCCCATTTCCCCAGGGGGTTTGGAAAATGAGGATGAGGATGGGGATGAGCGAACCTTTATCGAGGAAATATGTGTTTTTGTCACTTTTTTAAGTTGGTGTTTCAAGACTATCACCACTTTAATAACTTATGTTTTAAAGGCACCAAAATAAGTGACTTCCAAAACTAACATTACCTCACTCTATTTTTTTTATTTACTTTTTTGATTTTATTCTGTCATCTTCTTCATAGAAGTCTGTTGGACCTCCATTGGAGGTCAAAATGAGGGTTGAAATCGACCTTCAATGGGAGTTGAAATCGACCTCCAATGGAAGTTGAAGTCGTTCGACCTCCATTGGAAGTCTATTCGATCTCCATGGAGGTCAATGAAGAAGAAGATGATGAAAAAAAACTTTATTTTTTTCCGAGACTTTTCATGTACTTGCCGAGACTTTGCATATTTTTTCGAGACTTTTCAGGTATTTTTTGAGACTTTTTATAATTTTCCAAGACTTTTCATGTATTTTTCGAGGCTTTTCATGTATTTTTAGAGATTTTTCATAATTCTTTGAGACATTTCATGTATTTTTTGAGCTTTTTCATATTTTTTTAGTCTTTTCATGTATTTTCTGAGACTTTTTATAATTTTCTGAGACTTTTGGTAATTTCTGAGGCTTTCTGGGTAAAAATGAAAATTTTCAATACTTTTGGTCATTTCCGAGACTTTTTGGTAATTTCTGAAACTTTTAACAATTTCCGAGACTTTCTAGGTACAAATGAAAATTTTCAAGACTTTTTTCTGGGTAAAAATGAAAAGTCTCGGTAAATTTCATTTTTGCTTAAAAAATCTTGGAAATTACCAAATGTCTAGGAATGCTTGAAAAGTCTCGGAAATGACCTCCAATTTTTTTTCCATCTTCTTCTTAATCGACCTCCAATGGATCGGAGGTCGATTTTGACCTCCATTGGATACCGATTTCGACTTCCATTGGAGGCAGATTTCCTTCTCATTTGGAGGCCGATTTCGACCTCCGGGAAATCACTAGAGGTCTCGGAAATGCTTGAAAAGGCTTGGAAATGACCTACAATTTTTTTTCCAACTTCTTCTTAATCGACCTCCATTGGAAGATGATTTCGACCTCCATTGATGGAGGATTTTGAAAGGAAAAAAAAAAAAACAAAATGGTGATGAAGGTTACGGGAGGGGGGGGGGGGGGGGGGGGGGGGGCATTTTTGTCCGTGCACCATAATATGTGTCTTTTAAACATAAGTTTTTACAATAAAGACAGTGTTGAAAAGCCACCTCCAAGTAGTGTCATTTAATTTTTTAACTCAACCTATATCCATCCCCATTTCCCAAATGGTCATCCCTACTTAATATCAAATTATATGGACTCCACATATAAATCAGGAATTTCCCTTACTTGATTATGTTTCTATTGAAACTTGATTCCTTTTAATTTTCATTTTCAATTAGTAAGCATCCCCTTAAATGAGTTTTTGTTTAATGTTTCCCGCAGAGTTCTTGGAAAAAGTCCCATCACAAAAATAAATATGGTCATCTTAAAACACACTCACAAAAATAAGTTTCATGCATTTTTATGTTGCAAAGACTTATTTTCGTGTTTATGAGATTTATTAGGTATATTTACAATTTCCAAGATTTATTGGATAAAAATGAAATTTTTCAAAAAAAAGTTGGTAATCTTCGTCATCAAGACCTCCAATGGAGGTCTTTCATCTCCATTGATGGAGGACCTCCACCTCCATTAGGTCCTTCATCAATAGAGATTTTTGAAAAACAAAACCCTAAAAATGGCATAAACGTAATAAAAGAATGATATGAGAGTATTTTAATCCAATAATACCATTTAAACTCAACTTATTAAACTAGTGATACTAGGGGTGGGCACTAAGTTCGGAACCGAACTGAACCGAATCGAACCGAACCAAAAAAAGGGTGTTCGGTTCATAAAATGAATTCGGTTTAAACCGGTTTAAAAAGTTGAAAACCGAAAAGTAAACCAAACCGGTTTGAACCGATTAAATCGCCTATATAAGTAAAAAAACACTAACCTACTTCTTTTCTTTCATTAAATATTGCTATTTATTACTTATGTTTTATTTGGGTTTTTTTGGGCTTGACTATTAAAATTTATGAAACTTTGGTCCAAAATTAGAATCCAACAACCCATCAAATTTAAAAACATATTAAAAAGACTCATTAAACCCATCAAGCCCATAAGGCCCATTAGGCCCAAAACCAAAATGAACCGAACCGAACCGAACCGATTAAAATCAGTTCGGTTTAGTTCGGTTACCAATTCTTATTCGTTTTAAACCGGTTCAATTTTAGGTAAACTGAAATATTTTCGGTTCAATTCGGTTTTGCCCAAAACCGAACCGAACCGAACTGTGCCCACCCCTAAGTGATACACTCAAAATTCAACATAAAAATAATGTTATTTTCTATTATTTCCACTTTTTTTCTAATCCGTTGTTGTATGTATGTAAATCACATATGATTTATTAGTTAAGTTTGAGATGTTTGTTTGTATTCTAATGAGTCGAATCAAGAACATTAAAGTTTTGAACAATTTCATACGGATTTTGGGTTCCTTAATTATTTTATGATTGAAAATTTTAGTGGATCTTTCAATCAAATATTTCAAAAATGACAATTCTAACAATAATTGTTCAACAAGAAAACCCAGTCAAAGATTTCGACATCTATAAATGATGAAACTAAAAGCATCATACCAATTCCAATTTAAAGCCAAAATTTTAGTGATTTTTAGCACAAGTTAGGTGTGGACTTGAACCTAAAAGATCTCTCAATATATAAAAAATGAAAGCAAAAGATATTCTCATGCATGGAATTTCATTTTCATGCAATTAATTGCTTTAGCTTTTCTTCAATATAAACAGTGACTAGAACTATATATCTTTTCATGATTGCAATGGCTAATGATATTAACCTTGAATTTGGACAGATTTTTGAACATTAAAGGTGAAAAATAAAATTATAATAATCGTGCAAAATATGCGCCGATGCAGCCGGCCAACCAGGGTTGCTTTCAGTTTCTTGGCAATGTAGCATTATTTGTTTTTTTGGGTGAAAATGATATTGAAAATAAATTAGGTTGGAGTCTCTATTGCGTGGATTGTGTTTTTGAAGTCTTTAGAGTAGACTTATTAACAGTAAAATTTAATGTTAAATTTGACCATTATATGATTTGATAGTTAGAAAATTCAAACTCTAGCTAGGATATTGTTTCATTTATCAATTATTTGATTTTATCTTTGGAACGAGCATTATAATAAATCATGACAAGACGGGCGGACCTACGTGGAGACCATGACAGGTCTGTGCCCCACCTCTAATTTTTAAAAAAATGATTTTATATTTATATTTATATATATATATATGTCACAAATAATAAACTATAACATATATTTACTCAGTATAGTTGGCATAGGTTTTTTTTTTTTTTTATACGTATGATAGTTGATGGTTCAATTCTTACTACAAGTAAAATAAATATTTTTTTAATATTTTTTTTTGTTTTAATCTATTTTCCAATTTTTATCTCAAATTTCCCATCTTCTTCTATAACAAAATAATCAATTTTATTTTTCATGACATTATATAATTCTTAATTACCCTTAATTTGTGGTTTACTTAATTCAATTTTATTATGTAATAAATTATCTATTATTATTTTGAATTTTTTTTATTTCTAATATTTTTGGTTTGACATACATAACACATCCAATCAATAAACCCTAAAATCTTAAATTTTAATTTATTGTATTAAAATAGTTCATATATTATTATGATTCATTTTATTTTATCATTTATATTTTTCTTTATTTTGTTATTCTAATTTATTTCGAATCAATAATTTAAAAAAAATTCAAAAACATTTCTATTTATTAATCAATTATTTTTTATAAATTTAAAGTGAATTCATAATAAATAAATAAAAAAAATTATTATAAAACTATATTTTACCTTTTTAAGAATAAATATTATATTTTTTCATTGTTCATGTTGTTTTTTTTGTTATTATTATTATTATTAATAATAATATTATGTTTCTTGTTTTTTTTTGTTGATATATGTGTTTCTTGTTTTTAGTTCTTTTCAATATAAGATTATTAAGTTCATCTCGAATAAGTGTTCTATTTTTTTTTATTTAAAATTTATTATACTATCAATTTTTTTATATAAAAAAACTCATTTTATTATGATTTTAAATTTTCATTATTATTTTTATATAATTGTTATTTTGTTTAAATACCCCGCCTCATTAAAATTTCTGGATCCGCCGTCAAGACCCATGTTTCTATTTGTAGAAAAGGAGACATGTAATTCTCATAACAGGGAAAAAACTATCGACGTACATATACTAGTAAAATGCATACAAGGAAAATCTACTAAAAAGCACTCAAACTTTTTTCAAGTATAAATTGTATAACCAACAATTTAATAACGAGCCATTATCTCTTCAGATTAGTACTAAAAAAATTCAGGACTAAATTAAAGTTATGTAATATTGTGGAACCAACATTACGATTTTGTTTTTGAGGACATACCTGACTGACCGGAGAATTAGTAGTCAAATAATACTCTGGGAATTTATTTTCATTTTTTTTAAGAATAATCTAGGAAATCTTGGTGTACTTAAAGATTTCTGGAATATATTCAAAAAAATACTTTTCAAATTTCAAAGTCACTAAAATATATAGTATCTTGATTTATGGGCCTTGATCTTAGGCCCAAGATATATAGAATCTTTTTTGGAATGATTATAAATGGACCTGATTTTGGGCCTATATTTTGGCCATGTATGATCCAATATTTGGTTGGATCAATTTGGGAATTTGTGATTGTACTAGGTTTTTTTTTTTTTTTTTTTTAGAAAAAAAAACGAAATAAACTATTACATAACAATAATCCATTAATCCCTTAAAGATTTTATTGTTTTTGACACTAGCTAGGACAATTTGTGCTACTGCTTCAATCAACAATAATTTTATTAAATTGAAAATAAAGAATTTAATTGGTGTGAAATCATAATTTTATATCTACACCTTTTTTTTTTCAATAGAATATTCTATCTCACTCACATTGGGAAAAGCTTCAAGCTTGTTGTCACTCTTCCATAATAATGAGGGGTTTTAGCAAAATTGCCCTATTTTAGGGACTGAATTGCAAATCTACCCTAAGATCCAAATTAATTGCAAATCTACCCTAAAATGACCTCAATACCCTTATCATAACTACACCCCTATTTACTAACTATATTAATTACATTTATTAACCACCAACCAACCATTTACCAACCCTTAAAAAAAAACTAAAAATTTACCAACAACTAACCTTTTTTTTATCTCTACACCATCTAACATTTTTTTTCTCTACATCATCTAACATTTTTTTTTCTCTACATCACATTTCATTTTCATGTTTGAAGTTTTAAAAACATTGGAGAATGGTTTGAAGTTGTTTGAAAGGGTAAGTATTACTTTATAAAATAATTTATCCACCATCCTAATTTTGTTCTTTTAATCCAAAAACGGTTTTTAAAGTTTTGAAAAACCATCGGGTCGGGTGGCCCGACGTCGGGCACCCCATCCCGATGGAAAAATTACATCAGGATGGGGTGCCCGACATCGGGCCACCCCGACCAGATGGTTTTTCATATTTTTGAAAAACCATCGGGTCGGGGTGGCCCGATGGAATATTTCATCGGGATGGGGTGCCCGACATCGGGCCACCCCGACCCGATGGTTTTTCATATTTTTTGAAAAACCATCGGGTCGGGGTGGCCCGACGTCGGGCCACTTCATCCCGATGGAATATTTCATCGGGATGGGGTGTCCGACATCGGGCCACCCCGACCCGACCCGATGGTTTTTCAAAACTTTAAAAACCGTTTTTGGATTAAAAGAACAAAATTGGGAGGGTGGAAAAATTATTTAATAAAGTAATACTTACCCTTTCAAACAACTTCAAACCATTCTCCAATTTTTTTAAAACTTCAAACATGAAAATGAAATGTGATGTAGAGAAAAAAAAAATGTTAGATGATGTAGAGAAAAAAAATGTTTGATGGTGTAGAGATAAAAAAAAGGTTAGTTGTTGGTAAATTTTTAGTTTTTTTTAAGGGTTGGTAAATGGTTGGTTGGTGGTTAGTAAATGTAATTAATATAGTTAGTAAATAAGGGTGTAGTTATGATAAGGGTATTGAGGTCATTTTAGGGTAGATTTGCAATTAATTTGGATCTTAGGGTAGATTTGCAATTCAGTCCCTAAAATAGGACAATTTTGCTAAAAACCCTTAATATAGTTAGTAAATAGGGGTGTAGTTATGATAAGGGTATTGAGGTCATTTTAGGGTAGATTTACAATTAATTTGGATCTTAGGGCAGATTTGCAATTCAGTCCCTAAAATAGGGCAATTTTACTAAAAACCCATGTAAATATATCAATCTTTTGATTGAACTAAGAAAAAAAAAATTATAATTGAGCATTCAAATTCTACTTGCTAATTAAATATTTATATTTTTCAAGGTAATTGAGCATTGTAGAGAAATTTCATTGACCAAGAAGCAAGCACCAACTTTGTCTTGGATCTGTGTATATGATGATGGCAACTTCATCAAATTCAATGGTGGTCAACACCAGTTTTGATGCTTTAAGTCCCTTGAAATTGCCCACTATTTCAAAGGTTTGATTCCCACAAATTGGAACTTTTCAATTTCTTGTTCTTAATTAGCAGTATCAACTTTCAAATTTTAATACTCAATTCCTTGAAAGATGCATTTGAAGATGTATTATATGGTATTTTTCAAGTGGGTGTCTGATTTATAGTTAATTTTCAGATTCTGAACTGTTGTTGGGTTAGATTGTGCATTCAAGTTTTGATTTTTATGTTTTATATATGAAAAAAAACTAGAAAATGTTTAGTGAGTTGATACTATTAATTTGCTCTGTGTTTGGATAGTTCAAGATTGGACTTTGTCAGTTATCAGTTACATTAGACAAAAATCAAAATCTAATACATGCCAGGAATTCGATAAAAGTTGCAGTAGAGCAAGGAGCAAAGCTTGTTGTATTGCCTGTGAGTTTTCACTACTAACTAGCTTGTAAAAGAAAAATGTCTATTAGAAGTGTCTTTGGATGTTGGTTTAACTTTATTTGGTGGTAGGAAATGTGGAATTGTCCTTATTCGATCGATTACTTTGCGAAATACGCTGAGGATTTTGATGATGATAAGGATGCCTCGCCGTCATTTTCATTGCTATCGGAGGCTGCTTCTTGTCATGGAATCACAATTGTAGGTGGCTCTATGCCTGAATGGAACGATGGTCAGTTGTATAATACTTGTTGTGTTTTCGGACCGGATGGAAAATTGAAGGCTAAGCATAGGAAAGTAAGTCTAGACTTAATGTTAACGAATTTCATTTCTTATGTTCAACGACGTTAAAGGAAGTTTCACAAAAATGAAATATGTTTGCAGATACATTTGTTTGATACTGACATCCAGGGAGATATTTCATTCAAGGAATCGGACACCTTTAGTGCAGGAGATGAACCTACCATTGTTGAAACAGGTATGCAATTGAACAGAAACCATGATTTTGGATTGAATTTGCTTCAGTTTCCAAACTTGAGTTAAGAATACTGAAGATACATATTTGTGATGCTCTCTTTGGTTTAACCGTATCCCCAGATCTTAAATTTCAATTAAAGTGATGTTTGGCACAATTATATTGTACGTATTCATTAATAATTGATGATCATCGAAAAGCTTATAGGAGCATTAGTGAAGTGATTCAGGGCTACCGCATTCATGTTTGTTTTTATAAATTACGTATTCTCAATTCACTTTTCTATTTACTAAGCAACTGACAATTTTTCGATAAATGCAGAAATGGGCCGCATTGGAGTGGGAATTTGTCATGATATACGCTTCCCTGAACTTGCGCTGTTATATAGAGCGAAAGGTTCTCTATTTTGTTACAAGTATTAATTAGTTTCTAGGTGAAATATGCATAAACGTTTATAAAGCTCAATCAACATTTTGATTAATGCTAGGTGCTCATATAATATGTTATCCTGGGGCATTCAGCATGAGCACAGGTGAATTGTTCTGGGAGCTGGTGCAGAGAGCAAGGTAAGAATTAATACTGTGCGCTAATGGATCAAGTTGTATTAGAAATGTTCATACATACAATGTTGTATTGTTGTTTAATTGTCCTACAAAGTTTGGACAACGCTGCACTTGTACTTACATGTCCCTTTTACTTCAACATTTCAGGGCAGCTGATAACCAGGTAACCGTTAACTTAAAGCTTATATGATCTGTAGCCCGAGAGCTTGAGCTGACATTGATGGAATTTGCAGATATTTGTAGCTACTTGCTCACCTTCTCGAGATTCTACCGGGTTCTATAAGATATGGGGTCATTCCTCTCTTGTTGCACCGGTATTCGAACAAGTTCTGGTTTAGTTACTTAACTTATGTGCCTCGTAATAAAGAGTTGGTTCCAATGAATTGCTAACAATGCTTCAATCCATTTGTGTCTTCAACAGTCTGGGGAGATGATCGCGACCTCGGGCTGTGAAGAGACCGTAGTAGTAGCTGAGATTGATTATTCTGCAATTGAGCTTCAAAGGTAAGGGTGTACAATCATAGACAATCAAGCTAAAAGCTTTAGTTTATTAAGACGTTCCTCATCTTGATCAAAATGTTTTTTTTTTATTATACAGGCATAATATACCACTTGAGAGACAACGCCGGAGAGATGTTTACGAGTTCATCAACAAATCAGAAGCAGAACCTTGATTTATGAAGAATCAGTACATGAACATCATGTAATAATTAATTTGCATATCGTGTTTTATTAACATAAACTTAGATGTCTAACGAATATGATCTTCTTCTATGAACTTTGATCAAATGCTAATCTAAGATGTTCCAGGTTTTAGTACTCGATAAATTAGTAGTCTTTTGTCATATAATAAGTTTTGTCGGTCCCTACGTTTTTGATTAAATTTTAAGATAATACATCTATGAATTTCCCATGGAAGAATATATACATATATGAGTGACTATAATGTTTTTTTTTATATAAATATGAATATATATTGTTGCTTTTTATTTCTTCTTGAAATTTAAATATGGTTAATCTATCTCTCATTTTTAGCAATGCACTCAGAAGTTTTGGGGTTGAATTCTTGTATTGCTTGTTCTTGGAATGAATCTTAGCTTCAAAAAGAAAAAAAAAAACTGGAAATTAAAATGGTATATTTTGTTCTTAATATTTGTGATTTCCTATGATTTCTTTCAAATTTTTTTATTCCCAAATTCTTCCTTGAAAAATTCCAAATTCCTTTTTTTGATTTTTTTTTTATAAATTCAGTATAATGTGGGTTCCTTGCAAGATCGAGTTCATGTTTTTCATGAGTATATGAAGAAATTAATGTATATATAATATCATATTTCAATGATTAATCCCATAAAATTAAAGAGAATTAATTAAGTTTGATAAGATGAGGTTGCCTACACTATAGTCTCTATTTGCAAGCCCCGAATTAATAAAAATAATTATTAAAGAAATTATATGACATGGAATTTAAAGCGAACTAAACGGAAAAAGTCTGTCATGAAACATACATATTAAGTCATTTATTCATAATTCGTACATCCTCTAATTGAAGTTTTCTTTATAAATTTAATTTCAAAATGTGTATTTCTTGATTATCTCAACTACCATATCACGATCCATAATTTATATATATATATATATATATATATATATATATATATATTGTCTATTGAATAGTTCAAGGTATAGTCACACCTCTCAACAAAGTTGAAGTCTCGAGTTCAAATTCCCCTTCTCCCAATTCAAAAAAAAAAAAAAGAGCCCAAAGTCATGGGTGCAATATTACATGCGGTCTTTAATTATTAATTAATGTAATATTGAAAATACAAGATTGATGGATCTGGATTTAATTTAACTACATTACACAGGAAGACCAACAACCAACAAGCAAGCTAAGTCCTCCTACTATAAATAGCTCAAATCCCACCATCTTCATTATTCAGATTTCAGCAAAAGCAAGAGAGCAATCAAAAACGGCCAACACTCTTAAACCTGTCAAGTTCTTAGCAATCTTCTTGGTCTCCATCCTCGCTATGAAATCGGGTGAGTTTTTTTCTGCACTTTCATGTTGATATACACCATTACCATATGTAACATACATGAAACTTGATTCGGGTGTTGTAGTTTTTGTTTTAAGATATATATATATATATATATATATATATATATATATATATATATCCTCCCACATAAGAGTAGTGTATCTATCATTATACAAACCATTACTACATATATACATAAAACTTGATTGATTTGATATTAGACTTCTCTCGTATTGTAAGAATATGTAGTTATCTGAACCGTATGTGTTTTTTTATATAGTGTTTGATCTAAAGAGTTTTCGACAGATCTTGATATAATTTGATTGTATACATGCATAGACTATGATAGTGTGGAAGCATGCTGGAGGCTCAGTGAAACATTCACAGGACCATGCATCCTGAATGTGGATGATGGCTGGTGTGAGAGTCCATGCCAGAACAATGAAAATGCTAGCAGAGGCGGCTGTGATTCCTCTACAGCTACTTGCATCATTCTGCGAATTCAATAATTGTTGACATGCATGCATGCAATTTCTGCTATTGTTGTATAAAAGTGAAAGTTATCCCCAACAGACCATGGTACTTTAATTTGTGTGTTAGAATTTGTTTCGTATGTGTTAATCAAATAATCTACTACCGTGTAAAAGTAAAATTTATCCTAAATAGACTATGGTACATCAATCAATGTGCTCGAACTTGTTTCATATGTGGTCATATAATAATAAAGCTATATATGTATATGCTTTAATTTGTTTCTAATAGAGTAATAGTTCCATCGATCATGTGTGGTGTGTTTAGCTATAGCTATTAAATAATTTAATAAATAAATGTACTTACTGTTTTGGTTGAAGATGTGCAATATTGTATTCTTATAATTAAGTTATCATTAAGTATCTGTTGAGACCTAACGAGATTAAGTAGTATAAGTGTAATTTGGATATACTCCCATACAGTGACATCTACTCCCACAACACCGGGCCACTAGCAGAAAATTCTCTACACATACAATGAGTACAAACAAAAATAGAAACTCCTTTTAGTTGGCATAACATGAGAACAAACACTCAATCATAACATGAGTACATGACCATACAAAATGTCCAAAAACATTCATGACAATCAACAAGTTTCCTATCCAAGATTTGATAACTCACTGCTTGAACATAAGCAACACCCTAAATCAACTAAAACAAACCCACACACTCTTGATCAAAACCATAACCAAACCCCACCAAAAATATCATCTCATCCAATTCCTGACCAAACTACTTCAGCTTCCTGGTGACAACCTGACCTATGCACGCAACCTGTTCGATCAAATTCCCAACGGTAGAAGAAACCAGTTCCTTTGGACTTCTCTGATACGTCACCATGTTGTCAATGCACATTTCAGCCAATCCATCTTTTTATATGTTGAAATGCAGCAACTGGGTGTGTCACCATCTGGGTTCACCTTCTCTTCTGTGCTGGCTGCATGTGCGCGTATTCCCGCCTTTGTTGAAGGCAAGCAAGTTCATGCTAAAGTAGTTCAATTGGGTTTTTTGCAGAATAAGTTTGTGTTAACTGCATTGCTTGACATGTATGCGAAATGCGGGTTTGTAATGGAGGCAAGGAGAGTTTTTGATGTATTGGATGATAAGGATAAAGATGTAACTGCTTGTACTGCTATGATATGTGGATATACTAAGATGGGTATGATGGATGATGCTCGAAGATTGTTTGATGTAACGAAGGAGAGGAATGTGATCTCTTGGAGTGCAATGGTTGCTGGGTATGCGAATTGTGGTGATATGAGAGCGGCGAAAGAGTTATATGATAGGATGATAGAGAAGAATTCGGTGACATGGGTTGCTATGGTTGCTGGTTATGGGAAGTGTGGTGATGTGAGTGAGGCTAAAAGAGTGTTTGATGAGATTTTGGAACCGGATGCTTCGTGTTGGGCGGCAATGGTGGCTTGTTATGCGCAAAACGGGTATGCGAAGGAGAGTATTGAGATGTATGAGGCGATGAGAGAAGGGGACGTAAGAATCAGTGAGGTGGCTATGGTGGGAGCTATCTCAGCTTGTACACAACTTGGAGACATTGAAATGGCAGCCATATTGGATAAGCATGTAGAGGATGGTTGTTGTGGTAAGTTGTCCTGATTACATGTTTTGGAGTGATTTTGTAAGAAACACTTCCATAAGTAAAAGCACACCCTATAGAAGCACTATTTAAAAGTGCTTTTGATGGTACTAAAAACACTCTTAAACACACTGTAAATTGTATTGAAATGCTCACTAAATTAATCATCCGTTGGCATAGGTGTTCAAACTATTGTAAAACTGAATTCTTTTACACTTTCAGACAGGACACAGTTCGTATCAAATGCATTGATCCATATGCATGCAAAATGTGGATGTCTGGAGCAAGCTCGGAAAGAATTCGACAGAATGAAGGACAGAGACGTTGTATCATACAGTGCGATGATCACGGCCCTTGCTAACCACGGGAAGTCCGAGGAAGCTCTGCATACTTTCTTGAAGATGAAAGAGGAAGGAATAAAGCCAAACCAGGTTACATTCATTGGGGTCCTCTATGCATGCAGTCAAGGAGGGCTGGTTGAAGAAGGGCTCAAGCACTATGAGCTGATGACTCGAAATTTCGGCATTGAGCCCTTACTCGAGCACCTAACTTGCATGGTTGATCTCCTCGGAAAAGCTGGGCAACTCGAGAAGGCATACGGTGTTATAATGGAGTACTCAAATGCTGTTGATGGAGGAGTTTGGGGTGCTCTGTTAGGAGCTTGTAAAATTCATGGTAATGCTGAATTGGGAGAGATTGCAACCAGGCATCTATTTGAAATTGAGCCTGATGATGCAGGGAATTATATCGTTTTGGCGAATATTTATGCATCGGTAGGTAAATGGAAAGATGCAGAGAGAGTGAGGTTGATGATGAGAGAAAGAAAGAGAAAAACTCCTGGTTTGAGCTGGATTTCAAGTTTGAGATAAATGAAAATTCTGAGGCTTCTGATTTCTCTCATTTGTTGAGATATTTGAGAGCAGTGAAGACATTCTATGTATACAGTAGTGAGATTTTGAAGTGTCAAACTCGAAATGAAAACCATAATGTTCAAGATGCAATCCTTTGCTTCAATGTATATGCAGAATATAATGAATCCCATTTCAAAGGTTTCGATTTCTTCTCAAGCCAAACTATGGTAGTTTTCGTCTTTATAAACGAATGAACGAGTGCCAGAGTCATGAAAGTACCACACTTCCTTTATGCAAAAGCATATTTTGGATGTTAGGTTGTTATATGAATGCTTTACATGCATTCTAGTTATAGTTCCAAAATTGGAAATCATAGCCGGGTAGAAATAAAGCATCTAACCCCATTTAAATAATAATATTAAAAATACATTCGACGGACCAAAATATATTATGAAGAATAGCCATCTGGAACTCTTGGCAAACAATACTTCAGCATTCATTTGTTTCTGCTAATGGCTACTTCATTGGACAACCAAAGGTCTGCATGGCGGTGCCTGTGGATTTAATCATGTCTTCAACGGAGCTTTCTTCTCCCTGTCAGATATTCGAGCAGGGGCATTCGAATGTGATTTGAACCTACCTCTCCCTCCATCTTCCCTCTCCTGAAAATTTCACACCACAAACATTCAATTTTCCTTGTAAGCCGAGTGGCATAATGTCACCTAGTATAAAGGGCAAGACTTCTATCCAAAGCAACTAATCAATAAAAATAACACAGCTTGTCTGGACTCGAAATGAATTTTCTGTCAAGTCAGAATACTAAATAGAAGTAACGGTTCTCTTTACCTTTTTCTTAACAATCTGTACCACATCCTCATCCTGAAGAACATGACTAAGGCCACAATGCTGTGGGAAATGCCTTGCACTTACACCCCAAACTAGCACATATTTGACATCCTTTACCAAACTCCTGTGTATGTGATTACAGAAGTCTTCCACAGTACAGCCACCTCTATCCTATGGAGTACCAGACGAGATAAAAAAATAAAATAAAGAAATGGGTAAAAGAATAGCTCGAAAATCACATGCATAAATTATCCACATATGTACATATGTATTCATCGAACAAGAGGATGATATGAGACATACAAGAGATAGAACTACAGGGTCTGTGAAATCAGGTTGCTGGCCTTGTGGCTTAGTATAAACTCTAACAAGTCCCATTGCATCCCACACACTTGCAAGCAGTCTGTCGAAGTTCAGCTGTATAAGCAACATGTACAATAAGTTAATGTTTCACAAAACCACTACATGAAACAGAAAATTTATACGCAATAATCAGCTCAAACTATGACCGAGTTACAAATGATTGGCAATCACACATGATCGTCTGTAATGTGCTTGTTGGCATACAACACAAGATGGGGCATACAGAAGTACATGGAAGAAACAATGCATTTAGACAGTACACCTCAATTCAATGTTATTGGTACTAGCCAAAAGATAAGGAGTTAAGCAGACCGGCCAGCAAGGTCTTTACATGTCATTAGATAATATCAGTCATCACCCATTTTACATTTAAAAAAAATAATAATAATAATTATAAGCTTAGAACATACCTTCAGATTGCAGCTAATGACAACTGAATTTGGCTGTCGGGCTAAGTAATCCACATCATCGATACCAATGACATCTATCTTATTGTAAACATATATACACTTCATGTATTTACGGTTCCCTTCAATGACATCTATAAGATCATCCACAGTAGCATCCTCTCGAAAAAGCAACTACAACAAAGTCCATCACAAAATTAAGTACACTTTCCTTTGGGATAGCTGGTTAAAGATAGAAAAGAGAAGAAATATAGACCTTTTCAGAGATGGTGCATATAATGCATGTCAGAAGAAAGTGATTATGCCAAGAAAATGACAGTCCTGTAACCATTATTTCATGCCAATATTGGGATACTTAACAGTTTTTGACACTCAAGCAATCACATAATCTGACCAAATACTTAACTACTCCCACATATTCTGATGCAAACCATTAATGATTACAAGTATGGGGGTAAAAAGTACCTCTGCATTGTGGATCTTGTATTCATGTAGAATTTGGTAACAGAGCTTCTCATCCACATGAGTTAATTGTAAAGTACTGTTGAAAGAAATACCGCCAGTTTTTTTCTTTTTGAAATAAATCTGCCAATTAAACAAAAGAAAAGGCCAAATGAAGCAAATCCATGACTATACATCCTTAGAGATATGGGGAAAAGATTACATATACTTCATTATTAAGTACATAAGATATGATGAATGATGCTAGAGAGGAAAAAGAAAAACCATAAACAGCCAAGTTTTTTGAGAAAGCGAAGATGAAGAACAGAGAAGAAAGAATAATTAAGGAGAAAACGCAATCTTACAATGTGGACTTTATTAGATTTCACAAACAAAATGACATGATTCATTTGATTGAGATGTTAAACATAATTAACTTATATAAATGCATAATTGAAGGGATAAACTTACTTGAGGTGGTCTCTTGTTTAATCGTAAACCTACAGCTTCCAGTTCTTTTGTCAATATTTGCCGATGACCCTCACTCTGAAGTATTTTGCAAACAGATTACACAAAAAGGATTAAGGAAAGATTAGATACAACTTAAAAACCAGAACATGAGAGTGTCATAAATAAGAACAGATCAAGTAGGAAAGCGAGTTGGATATAAATATTCAGCAACAAAATAAAAGTATCATCACCGCAACTACAATATACATTCACCATCCAGAAAAATATATATATATATATATATATATTTTTATATATATTAGAACATGAACACTTACTTTTGAGGCATCAAGAACCATCAACACAATGTCTGAAGACTTTGAAACTGCAATAACCTGACATATGAACAGTTATGTCATATTTCTTTAACTCCTACCGTCCTACGACATCCAACCAAGATGGGCCAAAGACTGGGTAACAAAAACAACCAAGTGCCAAGCAAGTTTCATTAAAATAATTTCCACATGAATTCTACCAAATAAGATCTAATAAGATATCCGCGAGCATTTTCTTTGCTTGGGGCATAAACACATGATTAATTTTTATATAAACAGTCTAAACATGCTGACACAATACCATATAAAATAGGAGTTGAGAGATTTTTACCTGCCGCCCACGTCCTTTTCCTTCAGAAGCACCTTCGATAATTCCAGGAAGATCAAGCAGCTGAATTTTAGTGTCATTGTAGTGTATGATACCCGGAATGCAAGTAAGTGTTGTGAACTCATAAGATGCAGCTTCAGAACGAGTGCCCGTTAACATAGTTAAAAGGGTAGACTTCCCCACACTGCAGTCAAATTACAATTACAACTCAATATTAGCTCTCTTCTCTATCTCTTCATCTTTCCCTCACCTTCTAACACACACGGAATTGCATATATCTGCTCATATTTAAAATTGCATGCAATTGATAGGAAAATAGGATGCTTATGATAATGATGATAACGCAAACATGAACGAGCAGCTAAGCTTTCAAATTTGCAAAGATGTTCAATTATTTTGGAGTTGAGCATGGATATTTAGGACATAAAGGTGACAGACCTAGGAAAACCTATAAGTGCAACACGTCCATGGCCAAATTTTGTAACTTCAAAACCTTCTCCAGCTCCACTAGAACCCTGTACCACGGATTCAAATAACAATAAGTAAAAACCTCAAAGGTTTTTCTAAACTATCTGTCATTAGCAACACAAAACCAACATAGCCACACAAACACAAAGTCCCAAATTAAGTAAGCCAACAGCATCCAACACTGATAATTTCGCAAAATTTTCCGCTTCATAACTACAAAATCATCACAATGCACAATATATGAGAGAAAATTTAAATGGCATACTTTTGGAGGCTCCAACAATTGTGTTCTTAGTTTTGCAATCTTTGCCTTGAGCTGCCCAAGATGATACTCTACATATTCAATAAATTCCATTAATTTTTTTTTTTACAAATTCAAGCACTTGCATATAAACATGAATTGCACATATACATGTACATATGTATATACAAAAACAAAAATTTACATGCATTTAATGATATACCTGTGGCTTTATTTTTCTGGGTACGAGCCATCTCGGCTTCGATTTCTTTAATCTTTTCAACGATCCCCATTGTTTGTTTTTCTTTATATTACCTGCTATAAACTATAAACTATAAAAACAAAAATTGTCAAAAACAAAAATTATAAACTTGCACACACTAGGGAACTGAATTGAAGTTGATATAAAATAAACAATCAGATTGAATTGATAGATTTGTATTGGCTTTGAGCAAAGTGAGTAGTGAGAAATCCAAGAAAGAGAAGATTTTGATGTTAGTTTTGAAGAGAAAGATGTGAAACTGTATAGGAATTGTAGGGAAGGAACTGGAGAGAAAACGGATTGCTGTGGAAACTCGGTTGAGAGACGGACGACTCACCGGGGCTGAGTGAACGCGGATCGGAGCAGCAGCTGCAGCAGATTAAACACAGACCAGAGAGAGAGTGTGTGAGTACTTGCGAGGAAACAAAAAGCAGAGAAGAGAAGAGGTGGTGACAAGGGCTACAGGGTGAGGGGGTGTATGTAGCATTGTTGTAGGGTTCGGTTAGAGGCGGCTTAAATATGAGTGTCCAAATTATTGGAAATTTCGGTTTATTTTTATATTGATCCCCAAAATGTAAAATATTAAGATATTTCGATTAACGTATCGGTATTTACTTCTTTTCAAATTTTTTTAACAATATTTATTAATCCGGAATCAGGTATTTTTTTTTAAAACTTTCGTTATTGATATAATTCGAACAACTAATCTGGAAATCATTTACTCAAACCTCAAACTCGATCATCTACCAATTGAGCATGTTGGCTACTTCTTTTCAATTTATAAAAAATTCCAATAAGATGTCATCAATATATTTAAAATATCGAGTGTATTAAAAAAAATTGGCAAATTACACTGAACCCCTTGAGGTTTGGACAAGTTACACTTATATGGATAAGTTTCTTTATTATACACTAACACCCCCAAAATTTAAATTTGACTTTAAAAATACCTAAAATGCCCCTAGTTATATTATTTTACACTTTTTTTTTACCTTTTAATCAAACACTTTATAAACTTTAATAAAATAAAAAAATTAAATAAAAGATATGATTCATTAAATAAATAAATAAATAGTTTAAATAAATAAATAGTTTTTTTAAAATTAAATAAATAAATAGTTTATATAAATAAATAATTTTAAAAATAAATAAATAAATGAATAGTTTTAAAAAATAAAATAAATAAACAGTTTAAAAAATAAAATAAATAATTAGTTTAAAAAAATAAATAAATAGTTTTAAAATTTAAATAAATAAGTGAAAAACTTAAAAACATTAAATTTTTTAAGGATATCCATTAATAGGGACAAGAAAAACTCTAAATATCTAAATTTTTACTGTAAAGATGATGGTGAGAGAAGCTTTAAGGTTCCCAACGCTCCTTAGATATTTAGAGCTTATATTGTCCTTATTAATGGATATTTTTTTAAAAAAATTAATGTTTTTAATTTTTTCACTCATTTTTTCAACTATTTATTTATTTAAAACTATTTATTTATTTGATTTTTTAAAACTTTTTTATTTAATGTTTTAAATTATTTATTTACTTAATTTTTTCTAAAATATTTATTTTTTTTATTTTTTAAAACTATTTATTTATTTAATTTTTAAAACTATTTATTTATTTAATGAATCATATTTTTTTATTTAGTTTTTTTATTTTTATTAAAGTTTATAAAGTTTTTGGTTAAAAGGTAAAAAAAATAAAGTGTAAAATAATATAACTATGGGCATTTTAGGTATTTTCGAAGTCAAATTTAAGTTTTGGGGGTGTTAATGTATAATAAAGAAACTTTTTCATCTAAGTGTAACTTGTTCAAGCCTCAAGGAGTTCAGTGTAATTTGCTCTAAAAAAATTTCTATCGATCACCCAACTAATGCAGTTGTGGGTTTCCTACTTTCGTTATAAGTCCGAGAAGGTAATAGGGTGATGCTGCCATGTCAGCAACACTTTAATGACATGGCAGCATCAGCATCAGCGCAAACACCTAAGTTTTAGCCCATAAGTTGAGCCAACCTGCTTTTCTTTTTCCTTTCTCCTTTTTCTTTTCGGATAAAATATAAAAATAAGAGGTGAAAAATGGAAAATATAATCTGGAAAATGTTAACAGGTTTAATGTACATAGTTAAGATTAAAAATAAATAAGCAAAAGATTACATTTACTAAATTACATAATTTATGTGATTTTTTGTGTTTAAGATCTAACCTAAAAAAAGGAGAAATATGTTGTCCGTTGGAGAGACCTCTCATTGTGGGATTTGCATCTCCCATCACTCTAGGCCGTGCTTTTAGCAATTAACCTCACCAAATTCCATCAAACCCTGACCGAATTGGTATAAGATTTTCAAAAAATAATAAATTTGTAGAAAAGCATTTTATATAAAAGAATAACTAGAGCAGCATACAATTATATGAAACGTCATATGCCAAAAGACATCTAAGTTCATGTCAGCAGACTCAGCACAACTGATGTTAATAGACAGTATGCAAAATTAGTTACTTTATTTTAGTTTTAGATACCTAAACTTGTGAATTATTTATTTACAGTATTACAAGTACCCAGATGATCTTGTTTCATGTACATTTCTCCCGGCAGACGCGACTGGCTTGCCGGAGCTTAGATTTGGTGAAACCTGTGACTGCATCTCGGCAAGTTCCCTCACTCGTAGTAGAATTGCTGCAGGAATAGGCATTGCAGATGCATGTTTCCGGGAGTTGATCTAAATGTTACAAGAGAAAAGAAACAACTTAAGACAATGATTTTCGATAAGCCAGGAAGATTGTAATCGCGTGATCAAACAATGAGAATGAAGAAAAACAAGAAGCGGACTGCTCACCTTTTTGTCTTGAGGTGTTTGTGCAAGGCTAGCTTTCAGCAGATTCCTCCACTTGTCCTACAAAATACACTATGTTATCAGCCTACAATTATTTGGAATGGCTGAATCGAGCCCTATAATTCCAAAACAGGTGTTGATTCTGCAATACAGAATCTAGCGATTGAAGTATTATGTACGTACCTTGAGATCAACAGAGGTACGGTATGAATAAGAAGCAAACGCAAGCCTTTTGATCTCAGACCACCTTCCAGCTCCGTACCTGGATACGCCCTCAACAAGTTTCGTAACTTCGGAGAGAGTCCACGCTCGGTGATGTTTCCTTCTCATTCCACCTTTCCCGGTAGGAACAGTAACTACATTTTCATCTGAAGTATCCCCAGATGGATCTATATGTTTTGGTTCCACATTTTGCCCTTGATCAATTGAATCTACAGCTGATAATTGTTTATCCTTCTCTGGTTCAGCCGTCGTAACCTGGGTAAGCAAATAAAATTTCCTATTAGCAATAGAAGTACTGTGTAATTACTGGGTAAAGTTTAGATTTACTATAGGAATTAGTACTCAATACATAGACATCCAGCAAGTCTTATTGTAAAACCGCACAAAAACTTGAACCACGGTACATTATGACCAGGAGAACCATATTCTATTTTCTACTTTTCTCAACAAATATACAACTTATCATCAAAACCTATATCCCGATCCTGTTCATATGCTCACTTACCACTCAGTTCTTCAAGAAATACCAGGTGTACTCCCTATCAATACACGTTCTAAGTCTTAAAGAAAGATAACAAATCATCTCACTCTTCTTTCATATCATCACCTATGAGGACTACTACTGCTTGGTTTCATATATGCCAGATCACTTGTTGAATGTAAGTCTTGCCAGCTCTCATGGTAAACAATGTTAGATTTTAGACAAATGGAATCCAATATGATTTTCTGTTCATATGAACTGACCACAAATCCAGGGGAAAACAAGTGTCATATGTTTAATGAATTAGGAAGACAAACATATTTTTTTGAGGCAGAGGTCTTACCGGCTGCTGAATCTGTTCAGAAACAGATCTGGCTTTCAAAGCTTCATCCCCGCTCTCATTATTTGGTTGAGTATTATGCACAACAAGGGCCTTCTTTACTAGTGTTGCTGCCACGCTCATGCCAATGGGATGGAATCCCTACAGATTACAGAATGAGAGCCAAATTAAGGTCATAAAAGTAAACACAGAAGTACTTATACAGTAGTTATACTCTCACTAGAAGAACCATTTTCCAGGAGAAGTAAAACCATGAGGTAGGAGGTCGCCTTGCCTCAAGTAAAGCAGAAGACAGAAATTATCATCTTATAGAAACGATTCCTTAAAAGGTTTTTGCTAAAAGTGGTAGAGTTATAAGAATAATTGTCATTTAAGAACAAGGAACCCGTACCATAAGAAAATTATAAGCAAATGAATATGTGCACAACTATATCATAATTAAAAAAAGATGTAATTTCCATGAACATTGAATGCTTTAATACGCCAGGAATGGAAACAATCAAATGATCGATTTGCATTTTGTACCTTTGCATAACGAACATGCAAACAGTTTATTTTCCTGTAATATATGGAATTCGATTATTTATTTATTTTTATTTATAAAAAAAAAGAGAGGTGTATTGTAGCTTCAATTTCAGAACTATAAAGCATGAGAACACTTAACATGCAAATAGATTTTGAGATAGAGATCATGGCATTCCTTTGGAAGTCCAAAAAGAAAAAGTCACATGAGAAATGAAACTCAATCCCATGTCATAAGTGAAGAAACTAGCATCTTAATGGATAAAATAATGTAAAACCTACTCAATCTGACATTTAACAGAAAGGGAAATACAGCCATTGTTTGCATTTTAAAACATGCTTAAGAAGCAAAAAATATATAAGTCACATCCAGTGCACCAAGGGGTATACATACCATAAGTGCCATTACATTTTTCCTCGGACGGCTTCTTCGGACCCGACAAACGTATGGAACCTCAACCCCAGATCCTCCAAAGGAATCCATCCTGGCCATTTTGAAGGGCCTAACATTAGATTTTATGGATATCTGTCGAAGGCCAGAGTTTTTAGTTGAAGCTACTGACTTTCCACTGTGCTCTTTGGACTCCACTTCTGAAAGTTCTTCAATGTATCTTCTTGTGGGCTTCCGAACTCTTTTGGCAGCTCTCTCTTCCGTGTTAAGATCTTCAGCTCCAAAATCATCGTCTATGCTAGAGTTTCTCAGTCTCTCACCGGAAACAGCTTGAAGATTTTCCATTTGGTCACTGCAGTTGATTGGTGAATCTTTGCAGTTGTCATTCACTGTTCTAACCGCTGGAGCCTTGGCCGAGTCACTACCTAGATTGTTATGGTTTTCTTCTTTATCTTTGTTCACCAATTTGTTATCTTTAATTACGAAACTTGACGTTGAAACATCACAAGAATTAGTTAAGCCCATAGCAATCCTTCTCTTCAGCCACTGCTTGTCCTTGACAGTAGTTTCCCGCCCAAATGTCGCTTTAAAAGTTTCATGAAGTTCTTTTATTGATAGATTGTCCAAGCAAATTTCCCCCTTTAACTTAGAAAAATCGGGATTTAAACTAGTGCACTCAGCAGAGGCTGATGACTGACCTTCTACCAGTTCGTTTGGAGGATTTGAGCACTCCCCAACACTCCCAGATTGATTAATATGACTTTCATTCATACTTGGAGCAGAGGAAGGGTCATTTTCCTGCAAAGGAATTTCAGACGGAGCTTCTCATCAATAGCGAGCAATTTATCATGTTGATCAGAATGCTGGCTGTCTACAATCACATAAGCAGAACAATGATCAGAGGATCCGAAAACTAAAAGAAGACTCTTCCTTTTTGACCTCTCGCGACATCTCCCCAATGTACTAGAAATTTTATAGGCCGAGAAAGAACCAAGATAATTAACAAGTTGGTCGATAATTGGTAAGCTAGAACTACCTATATTTGCAAATGTACAAGTTAAAAACATTAGAGGCTCAGAGAATAAATGTATGCTACAGGCATAAATTCGATGCGTGAGTTGTAACTTAAGCCACTGAAAGCAGCATTATATGGTATCTAACACGACTCTATAAGGAAAGGAAAAACCCATAAAAGAGGAAAATGAAGAAGGGGAAAAAAGTACAAGTGAGAAATAACTTCAACAATTAAAAATCCAAACTACAATCCTATCTATGAAACTACACCAATGCTAAGGACCCAACTGGTTCCTAAATACTAGTATAAGTCGTAGTTTTAGTGGCGGATCACATGATGCTGCTGCTGCTGGCAGTAGTACAAATGTACAATAGAAATTAATAATCAAGAAAGCAATAATCCATTCCATTTAAAAAATAATAATCAGAGAATCCCCTTAAAAGTTCTAGGCAATACCTCAAGATGTACATTTGATTTTCCAGCATCAACTTCTGTGTTTTCAGATTGTGACAAACCTGGCATACATTGCTAATTCAGACATAAAAAAACATACTGAACAGACAATACAATATGATAAAATAAGATATGATAAACAATAATCTATTGAGCCAAGATGGTGATGTGGCTAACCTAAAGGAAATTATCAGGTCTAAAGTAACTTGGAAAAAGGCATACAAGAACAAAATTCAATTATTAAACAGTTAAAAGCTTGATAAGCAAAGTAGCAACAAGGCGTAAAAGTATCAGTGGTCTACAATGAAGTATGCCTTGCTGAAAATAAAATCCAAATCAAAGATTTGAGAATGATTCTCATAACCTAGACATTGGGAAAATGAGATAATGATGAATTTCGCCCACATTAGAAAAAAAAAATCATTGTCTACAACCTATTTCATCATCTTTAAGTTAATGGTCAAAATGTTTCATGTTGTGACACTACTAGTAGTAATAATACTAGCAGAATGTTTCAGTTCATAGCATCTCTGTTATTTTCTTAAAATTGGTGTTTAATAGTCTTAGAAGTAGTAACACAAACCTTCTGAGTTCTCTAATTGGGGAATCCCAGAGGAAGTCCTTTCACTTGAAATGCACCCTCCTGTCTGCCCAGTGTCTGCAACAAGATGCATTTCTATCTTGTCATCAGCTAGCAAATTTCCAACCTCCATAATTTCATCATCTGTTGCAGGCACGAATCTCCCATCTCCCTCAATCTGTACATTATACAGAACATCAGAACTTCATATCCCATCTAAAACAAAGCAGTACGGGACAAAGAATGAGAACATAAAGGGAACAATCATGAGATACATAGATCCATTATATCAGCACACATCCACTGATGTACAAAATTGTTAGATTCTGCTTTCAATATGCTTCTTCACTGATTTTCAAAATAAAGGCAGCATAATTGTGATCCACTCTGAACAAGAGTTGTCCTTACCAGATTTCAAATGTACAGCCTATCTTATGAAAGCACTTTCAATTGGCAAATTAAAATCAGTAATTGAGGCTAGGATCTAAAATCAACCTCATTTTGACACATCTTTATGTAAAAAAGACGAGCAAGCAAATTAAATACTAATCACTGGTCATATGTTTCTGACTACCAGTGTTCTAAAAGGCGCTAGGCGGCGCCGCGGCCGCCCTTAAGTGGAGAACAGTTGTTGAATTGAAGACAAAGAGTGGAAAAAAGAAAAATAAGAGGAGCTGCTGGCTTGTGTTATGAAACAGTAGCCAAAAACGACGTTGTTTTGGTATTCTTCTCTTTTTTCATAAAAAAAAAACCTAGGCGGTCAACGCCGCCTGGCACCAATTATGAGTCCGACCGCCAAGACTCGCCGATTAGGGCATAATCGGAACGGCAAGTGGTCGCCGAGCGCCTAGGGCGTTTTTTAGAACACTGCTACCTACTATTATGAATGCCATCTCATCAAAGCAAATAAGTCATGAAGTACTCAAATTAACTAATAACTCCATAAAAAACTGAAAGAACACATACCTTGCTGTTGTATAGCAAAAAATGAAATCATATCAGCCACTGCGTGTTTCAAAAATGTAGAGAATACTCATTTGGAATTGCAATTGATTAACAGAGAAAAAACGAAGACACTTACGATTCATTTGAAGTTTAAAATACTTTATTCCCAACAAAGACTACTAAGAAATTGCAGGAGGCATAATACACAAAGGTGTTCCTCTTGAAATACTCAAAACATTCTCAAGCTATTATGCTTTCCTAATTATAATAAGTGTAGCATACAAGCAGAGCAGATAGCACACAATATGAATCTCTTTCAAATTTTTACAACTCACATGCACTATATATACAAATGCAACAAGCACTCCTTCGGTCCTTCACATTTCTATTTCTAACTCCCACTTAAGTGAAACTAGAGTGATTACAACTACCTTGAGCAACAAATGATCAAATATTCAACTTCATATACCATATTCCCATCTAAACCAAAGCAGTTCAGGACAAAGAATGAGAACATAAAGGAAAGAATTATGAGATGCATAGATCCATTATACCAGCACACATCCACTGGTGTACAAATTGTTAGATTTTGCTTTCAATATGCTTGTTCACTGATTTTCAAAATAAAGGCAGCATAATTGTGATCCACTTGGAACAAGAGTTGTCATGACCAATTGACCAGATTTCAAACATACAACCTATCTTATGACAGCACTTTCGATTGACAAATTAATATAAGTAATTGAGTCTAGGATCTAAAATCAACCTCATTTTGACACTATGTAAACAAAAAACGAGCAAACAAATTAAATACTAATCACTCATATGTTTCTAATTACTAATCTAAGGCAAATAAGTTAAGAAGTACTCAAATTAACTAATAAGCAACTCCATAAAAAACTGAAAGATCACATACCCTGCTGTTGTATAATTGTATAGCAAAAAAAAAAGTATATCAGCAATTGCGAGTTTCAAAAACATAGAGAATACTCATCTTGAATTGCAATTGCTTAACAGAGAAAAAACGAAAACAATTACGCTTCATTTGAAGGTTAAAATGCTTTATTCCCAACAAAGACTATTAAGAGATTTCAGGAGGCATAATACACAAAGGAGTACCCCTTGAAATAGTCGAACATTCTCAAGCTATTAGGCTTTCCTAATTATAATAAGTGTAGCATAGAAGCGGAGCAGACAGCACACAAATATGAAGCTCTTTCAAATTTTTTCAACTCACATGCACTATATATACAAATGCAACAAACACTCCTTCACACTTCTATTCAACCAATCAACCTCTAAAGCAAAATTACTGATTTCTTACTCCAACAGCAACTTAAGTAAAACTAGGGTGATTACAACTACCTTGAGCAACAGCTGATCAAATATTCAACTTTTCTTCATTTATATACAATAAAACAACATCAACAACAAGAGAATTACAATTCTGTACACACACACACACACACACACACATATATATATATATGTGTGTGTGTGTAAAAACGTACCCGGACAAGCTTGTACACAACTGGATCTGCACCCAGCTTCGGTGAAGACAACGAAGAGCTACTTTTCTCAAACCCACTTTCCTCAAACTTCCCTTCATCATTCCTCTCAACTCCAACCACTGTTTCCATGGAAAATCCACCACATGCAACTCAAATATACTAACTGAAAAACCACCCAGAAACAATTAAAAAGAAACAAAAAAAAAAAAGAAGCCAAAGTCAAGTATTTTCCTTTCCAAAACAATAAAACCATCAATTAAATTAACTACTTTAACTTCATTAATGAATTCCCAAGCAATCCAACACATGAAACATTAAAAATTATTAACTTTTTTCCTATACAAATCAAAATTATAAAACCTATCAAATAAAAATTCAACAAATAAATATATATTCAATTAAATTTCACTTCTTTATTATTCTCATTTTGAACATGCAAATACCAAATAAACAAAATTTAATTTTTTTTTTCCTATTCTCAATACAAACAAATTAACTACATTTCGAGTACTACAAAATTTGACTAAATAAATATAAATTTGTTCGCATAAACAAAACAAAACAAAAACACTAAATTTCCTAAAACAGTAATAAAAAAAAACCACACTTAAAAAAACAGATTATATATAAATAGAGCAATACAAGTAACTGGAGAGTGAATCAAAGGAGATTGAGAGATATTGTTGACTCACCATAGGAGTGTAAATAGTGGTCTTGAAAGCGACCGAGTTGACTCAGCGAAAGCTACCGAGTCGCAAAACTGTGAAAACAAAAAATAATTCGGGAGAGAAAAAGAGGGAGGAGAAACAATCTTTTGGTTGTTTGTGTGCTGCGCGCGTGAGGTTTGTGTAGGTGTGTGTGTGTGTGTGTGAGGTACATTTCCTGGATTCGAAATTTCGCGTGAATTGGATTTGATAAATTAGGGTGGGGTCCGATTGATTAGTCCTCACACTCACAGTTTCATAGTATTAGGTAACATTGTAATTAGGTTATAAAAATCTAATTTTTTCATCATATAATATAATATAATACTGCACGTGTGAGATTAATGTTATAGAGTCGGTTAATCCCGCACATGCGAGATTAACGCTATTTGGTCAGGATAATTTCGTACATTTCTTCATAAGAGATTCGACTTTACTATCGTATTTCAAAGGTACTATATTATAAAATCGGTTAATCCTGTACATTCGAGATTAACGTGATATGGTAAAAATAATTTCCTACAATTTTTGATAAGAGATTTGACTTTATTGTCATATTACAAAGTCGCTATGTAACGTTGATGTAATATGCTTTTACTCATGTTTCATTTTCAGATTTTATAATTCTTTTATATAAAAAAAAGGGTAGATAACTTTCTCTTGATCACGTAGAGAATGTATTTTATTATAAATATATTATTTCTTTCTTTGTATCTCAAATATAAATCAAATTAAATCTCAACATATATGTTTTATTATATCAATTATAATTCTTTTTTCTTATCAAAATTACACTTACTCAATTTTATATTAACTAATTTTATTACATCCTTCAAATATTTTCTCTCTCTCTGAATCTTATTTATCTCACTCTAATACTATGTCATACTTTGAATATGTTATTTATTTATTTATATAGTTTTTGCTTATTTTTTTTAATAATAATAATAATAATAATAATGTGTTAATTAATATAATTAAAACATGTCATACTTTTTTTTTGAACTATTAAAATATTTCGAGATTGGAAAATGAGACATTATTCAAACCCACAACATTTTGGATATAGGTGTGAGAGTTCGATAATCATATATCTATGTTTAATTAATAAGAAATTTTATCAAACAAACGTTTATAATTTTTAACAATAAAAATAGTTTTTGGATATATGAAAAATATTAAGAGTACAATTTAAATTAAATTTTTTTTCTCTTGAACACTATTAATACTTTTTTTTTTTAAAGGAAACTTAAAGAAACAAGAAACAACTAGCACATAATTTCTTCTACGACAAACCGCTCGTCATACGGAGGGTATTCCTCTAACCAGAAACAGTCTTCATCCACAATCAAAGCTTGCTTCAAAAGGTTGTGGGCGACGAAATTCGCTTATCTTGACACAAAAACCACTGAGCATCTCGGATCACTACGCAAACAGTCCGCAATTTCGTCCACCACCAGCCCAACCTGCGACGGCTATATAGGACTGTCTGACATCACTCTGTTAACAACACCCAAAGCATCATTTTCAGCAACATAGGACACTAAACCAGTTTCAGACGCAAACTTAATGCCATGAAGCACAGCTACTGCGTCCGCCACCAAAGGGTCATATCCCGCTTAAATGTGTTGAATACTCGAAGCCATAACATGGCCCAGACTGTCGCGAATCACCAAGCCCACCCCTACCAGTTGGTCATCGATCCACATTTAGAGCAGCATCACAGTTAATTTTGTAAATCCCTTGCTCTGGACGCTGCCATTTAATATCTGTTTTTTCCTCCACCTTCTCAGTTCTCACCACACCTATTATTAACAGCATTTGCAGTATGATAACTTTCCAGAAAATCCAAATACCAATCAACCACTCCGTCCACACCAAGATTACAAGGCTCATACACATCCTTATCATAATAGCCACGCATCATAAACACTATTAATATTTAAAAAAAATACTATTATTGAATCTTAAATCAATGGCCATAAATTTTAATATATATTATTTTAGAGTAAAGCTAAAGCTAGACATCCCGCCAACTTTATATCTCAACTATACTTAAAAAAAAGTACTTTATATTTCAACTTGTATTCTAACTATTGATGTGTAAATAAAAAAATTGTCATATTAATTATGATTTATTTCACTTATCATATTCATATGGATTATATTGTTTAAGTTACAATATAAGATATGAGTTGGAATATCTAACATTGTTCTTATTTTTATTATGTTTTCATCGTAATTCATGGATCATCTTAATTGTTTTTTATAAATCCACAATTTAAGATAATTTATCTTAATAAAAAATTATTATTCATTTTCAACAATTAATGAATTTTTTATAATGTTTTAAAACATAAACAACATTTTAAACTAATGTTTTAAAATAAAAACTGCATTTCTTAACTAATGTTTTCTTTAATATAACCTCTTAAGATATGTGACAATTTAATTCATTATTTCACGGCTCCTTCTCTAAAACATAATCATGGTTCTGTCTCTAATTACAAATCAATTTTGTAACTATACACATTTGGATTTTATATATTTTGATAAGGTCTAATATGTACGAGTGTGTGTACAAGAGAGTTATTGGATGCGAAAATTTACACATTTTTATGTGCACGATCTCGATTCTCTAACATTAGAGAACTAACCATGGGTTCTTTGATGTCAAACATAAAGACATGAAAAATTCTCAATGAGAAAAGTACTATATATATTAAATAAAAAGCTTTTAGTAATGATGATAATAAATTTATTATTATTATATTATTCAAAAAAATACGTTTTAATATAGTTTTAGGACCAACAATAATATGAAATAATTAAGATAATAATGAATTTTATTTCATATATATATAAATATTAATTTATTTCCAACAGTAATTCAATTTTTAATTGATAAATTTGGTTTGTAAATAAAACTAAAATTGATGAAATTCTTCAAAATCATGTATCTAAACGCATTATATAAACTAAATTAACTAAATAAGCAAAACTTGCACAAAAATTTTATTTAAAAAGGTAAACGTAATATGCACACATCAAATAATAGCACTTCCGTATATAAAGCAAAAAAAAAAACAACAAAAAAAACTCAAAGTCTTTCTACAAATATTTTTATTTTTTGCAACAAATTTTTTATAAATGTACTTTTCTTCACCAAAAAATATGTTGATATCTTAATGTATAAGTTTTAAAATTCTTTATTATTTATTTGTTTTTTTAGCTTAATTTTAGTCTAATAGTTATAGATCTAGAAACTTTATATACACATGAAAGCACCTATTGAGCATTACAAGATTATAATTACTTAAAAAAATATTTTTATCTATTATAAATATGCTTTTCACAATGGTGATAGCAATCGTAATTATCATTCTTTGCAAAGTGATAAAACCAGTGACAACCCTCTATCCAATCTAATTCAATCTCATTAAAATAATCCAACACATTCTCGTGTGCCAAACATGCCCACGAATTATGCCAAACACTCTCCTTCTTCTCTTTCTCATTTTGAAACTTAATATCAAAAACCTATTTATCTTCTATCATGCCTAGAAATATATCCTCAAGATTAAAGGATAATTATGAAACTCAAAACATAACAAATTTCAAATGTTTACCGCTATAATGCTAAAGGACCAAGAGTTGAGCCACCCCATATAAAGTTTTCTGCAAAATTTTGTCCTGAACAATGTGTAGTTGTATCTCGTATACCTCTTACATGTAACCTAGTATCCTCTATTGCCTTTGGATCAAACCATCCTTCATTTGAACATAGTACAAACGTAGAATTGATGCAAGTTCATGATAATTTATACATTAGTTAGAAATTACCTCAACAATAGCGGTGTGGAGTCCATCATCAAACTTTTCTAGTTCACTCTTGCCCTTTATAATTGGAACAACCAAAAATTCTTTAAAAAAAATTGTCTGTATAGTTCCATGTGTACTTCTATCTTATTCATGAATTAAGTCTCGAATAAGCATAATAAGTCTCGGGTATTCATAAATAAGTTTCGAAATGGAACAAATAAGTCTCGAAATTTAAAAAAAATCTTAACATCGGCTACTGTTCATCTTCTTAGATTCGACAAACCCAACCCCAAACCTACTAATTCAAGATTCAAACAAACCTTCATTCAGATTCAACAAACTCACCATTCACACCAAATTGATAACAAGCTCACAATAAAAACTAAATTGAAAACTTAAATTAAAAACTTAGATTTTTTAAAATAGATAATTAAAAAAAATTGGAGATATATTGGATCTCCCAAGTCCCAAATTCAAGTGGCGGTGATACTTGTACGTGGCGGAGTCAAGAGTTTTCAGTCGACGATGAGATCAGAGGTAGAAGATAAATGGGGGGAGAGATTGTTTGAGACAATGGGAAGGGAGAGAGAGAGAGTGTGTGTGTGTGTGTGTGTGTGTGAGAGAGAGAGAGAGAGAGAGATAGAGAAATATGCAGAAAAATTAAAAGCCTTATAAAAATATATTAATAATAAGTGGGGGCATTTTCGTCAGCACACCCCTTTAGGTGCTAATAAAACAAGACTTATTAAAGTAGTGATAGTTGCACAATTCAACTTTGAAAAGGTGCTATTTGGAACTATTCCCTCAACTTATTATTCATTTTCAACAATTAATGAATTTTTTATAATGTTTTAAAACATAAACAACATTTTAAACTAATGTTTTAAAATACAAACTGCATTTCTTAACTAATGTTTTTTTTAATATAACCTCTTAAGATATGTGACAATTTAATTCATTATTTCACGATTCCCTCTTTAGAACATAATCATGGCTCTGGCTCTAATTACAAATCAGTTTTGTAACTATACACGTTTGGATTTTATATATTTTGATAAGGTCTAATATATATGTATGAGTGTGTGTACGAGAGAGTTATTAGATGCGAAATTTTACACATTTTTATGTGCATGATCTCGATTCTCTAACATTAGAAAACTAACCATGGGTTCTTTGATGTCAAACATAAAGACATGAAAAATTCTCAATGAGAGAAGTACTATATATATTAAATAAAAAACTTTTAGTAATGATGATAATAAATTTATTATTATTATATTATTCAAAAAAATACGTTTTGATATAGTTTAAGGACCAACAATAATATGAAATAATTAAGATAATAATGAATTTTATTTCATATATATATATATTTATATATAAATATTAATTTATTTCCAACAGTAATTCAATTTTTAATTGATAAATTTGGTTTGTAAATAAAACTAAAATTGATGAAATTCTTCAAAATCATGTATCTAAACGCATTATATAAACTAAATTAACTAAATAAGCAAAACTTGCACAATAACTTCATTTAAAAAGGTAAACGTAATATGCACACATCAAATAATAGCACTTACGTATATAAAGCAAAAAAAAAAAACAACAAAAAAAACTCAAAGTCTTTCTACAAATATTTTTATTTTTTGCAACAAATTTTTTATAATTGTACTTTTCTTCACCAAAAAATATGTTGATATCTTAATGTATAAGTTTTAAAATTCTTTATTATTTATTTGTTTTTTTAGCTTAATTTTAGTCTAATAGTTATAGATCTAGAAACTTTATATACACATGAAAGCACCTATTGAGCATTACAAGATTATAATTACTTAAAAAAATATTTTTATCTATTATAAATATGCTTTTCACAATGGTGATAGCAATCGTAATTATCATTCTTTGCAAAGTAATAAAACCAGTGACAACCCTCTATCCAATCTAATTCAATCTCATTAAAATAATCCAACACATTCTCGTGTGCCAAACATGCCCACGAATTATGCCAAACACTCTCCTTCTTCTCTTTCTCATTTTGAAACTTAATATCAAAAACCTATTTATCTTCTATCCTGCCTAGAAATATATCCTCAAGATTAAAGGATAATTATGAAACTCAAAACATAACAAATTTCAAATGTTTACCGCTATAATGCTAAAGGACCAAGAGTTGAGCCACCCCATATAAAGTTTTCTGCAAAATTTTGTCCTGAACAATGTGTAGTTGTATCTCGTATACCTCTTGCATGTAACCTAGTATCCTCTATTGCCTTTGGATCAAACTATCCTTCATTTGAACATAGTACAAACGTAGAATTGATGCAAGTTCATGATAATTTATACATTAGTTAGAAATTACCTCAACAATAGCGGTGTGGAGTCCATCATCAAACTTTTCTAGTTCACTCTTGCCCTTTATAATTGGAACAGCCAAGAATTCTTTAAAAAAAATTCTCTGTATAGTTCCATGTCTACTTCTATCTTAGTTGCAAAAGCACTATGAGCTTTCTGGCATGAGAATTGAGAACATGTACACTTAGTAAACCAAATTTCAAAAGTATTTTCTATACTCAATCTGATTTTTTATGTTTTTCAATTATGTGGATTTTTAAGATAGTCATATAAGTATTAGAAAAATATTTAATAGAAGTAACGTTAAAAGGTAGTACTTTGAAAATATTTAAACTTCTCAAATCCCTAAAAAAAATAGATACTATGGTTACGAAAACAAATAGTCACACAAGGTAAACTAAATTAAAAGCATCTTATCATGACAAGGGAAATTTACATCAACATGAACATCAAATAGAAAAGAATCAATGAAATATTAACATCTTTTCCACACAAACTAACATTAGAAGTGGTATAGGATCATACTCCCTTCTAACAATATAACACCACTAGTTGTTTGGAAATATTCAAGATCTCATTGTAACAAAACTTTGTCTTTTTTTTATATGACATTAGTCAAATATATATATATATATATATAGTCTTTTTCCTGTCAGTGCGCACTGACAGAATTATATAAGGACATTGAATGTGAGCCACTCATTTATACCACTCATTTATAAAAGAGTTTTGATAAATGCATACATACCAAGTCAAAATATGTAAAATGAATGGCTCACATTCAATGTCGTTATATAATTCTATCGGTGCGCACTTATTTGAAAATTATTGTATATATATATATATATGTATATATATAAATATATATATTTTCTAAAAGATATAGTGAAGAGATCTGTAACGAAGCACACTCACACTAAGACATTCAAATAAAAATTGCATAAGAAACAAACAAAACGTGTTTATTCACTATAATATGTTAGAATGAGGTGAGCTTTATATAAATGAGTTCTAAATGACTATGCTCTGTTGTTGTTACAGTAAATATAACAAACAAATTTAAATCATGGAATTGGACATCGTCCTCATATTTAGATCTCAAATCTTTTTTGTGTCGCAATATGAAGTGGTTACGGGCGATGAACCTGCATAAACTAGTAAAGAATTCAAGGAATAACTTATTGGATATCGATTTAGATAAGGATAGTAGCTGTTTGTGTCTCGTTAATATTTTTACTATTGAAGTGTCACCCATTGAGAGGTCGAAGTCATTAAGACATTCATGATGTTTCGTATGTTTTAAATGATGTTGCTGCTGCGAAGGAAATAATAGGATTTGTAATAGGGCATCACGCCCCTAGCTTGGATGATGCTTCTGACTATCAGGATGGGAAGGGTATTTTTGTTCGAACACTTATATTGGATATAGATGATATTCAGCAACAAAATGGGCGGTACTTTACACTTGTCGATGACTGGAATTCTACCAATAATGGTTGGAGGAAAGTTAAGGAAATGTATAAAGATAAATGCATTAATCTAGAGGTGTTGGAGAAGGATTACAACCATGCTTTTTCTGTCATGCATTTTGGAAAGGAGTTTTTGGATTTTGCTGAGTCTTCAAATACTCATCGGGCCTCTTCTCCGTATCTAAAATCTCAAAATTGTTTTGCATCTGTTGCTAAGGGGGTGGGTTACCATAGTGACTACAGGATAACAGTAATGATAGTGATTAGTGATTTGGTCTATTGTATAACAAGATTGTCTCATAAATCAATAATAAGCTGCCTTGGTTTATTCTTGTAATGTTCATCATCAGCAATCCAACGGTAAGCATACGAAAACAAACCCGAGTCGGCTTCAGATTCCCTTTCGCCTCGTTGAATTGCTTTCATCGACGAATGTGAACAGTTTCAGCTTCAGATTCCCTTCCGCTTCAAGTTTTTCTACCAAGCTTTTAATGAACTTATACTACGATTTCCGTTAGATTGAAATCTTTGACATCTCTGGTTCAGATTTCTGTCTTAATTTTCTTCTATAAAAAATGGAATTGGACATCGTTTGGAACATTTCCAATGTGCCAAAAGAACTTACACTGGAATAGAACCGTAAACAAAAAAAAAAATCATCTTGCTCTTTCAGAATACCGTAGTTTTTATTCCAATTTTTAACTTTCATTTCTTTGAATTTTGAATTAAAAAAACTCCAGCAAGTTACAACATCATTGAGTCAAACATATTAAATATAGAGAAGACAAAATAAGATCTCAAAACAATGATTAAGTGAAACATCAAACTTATTATTAACAACACAAAAATCAAAACAAAAATATCATAACTGAAATGTACCTATATGAAATAATTGACATTTATGACTTAGAAAAACGTTTCAAACAAGTAAATTTAACATACCTGAGCATACCATTTCTTGAACCAAACATATTTAGATTGAATCTTTCTACAACTTTCATATGTGGGACGGGTACCATGGTCTTGGTTCTCATAATTGTAATAATAGTTTGGACTGAATTATTTTTCCCAAAATTAAGACCCCAATTAACGAATTCATACAATACATCTGCAAAATAAAAATTACTTCCACTTGAGCTTACCATTTCTTGAACCAAACATATTTAGATTGAATCATTCTACAACTTTCATATGTGGGACAATTACCATGGTCTTGGTTCTCATCATTGTAATAATAGTTTGGTTTGAATTATTTTTCCCAATAATTAAGACCTCAATACGTGTAAACATTTTCATAAAACAAATATTTCTTTCATTTGATCATATCATATCCTAAACCAAACATATTTGGATTGAATCATTCTACAACTTTTATATGCAGATACCATGGACCCATGGTCTTGGTTCTCATTATTGTAATAATAGTTCGGTATAAATTATTTTTCAGATCTAATCTCTTGTTTTTGGAGCTATGTGTCGCAATATGAAGTGGTTACGGATGATGAACCTGTATAAACTAGCAAAGAATTCAAGGAAGAACTTATTGGGTATCGATTTAGATAAGGATAGTAGCTGATTATGTCTCATTCATGTTTTCACTTCTGAAGTGTCATCCAATGAGAGGTCGAAGCCATTGCCTAAGCAATTCGAGTTTCTAAATGTTGTGGAACAAGACATTCATGATGTTTCGTATGTTCTAAATGATGTTGCTACTGCGAAGGAAGTAATAGGATTTGTAATTGGATGAGTGAAATGTATTTTTGTTTGAACACTTATATTGGATCTAGACGATACTCATCAACAAAATGGGCGGTATTTTACACTTGTCAATGATTGGAATTCTACCAAAAATGATTGGAGGAAAGTTAAGGATATGTATAAAAGATAAAGACATTAATTTGGAGGTCTTGGAAATGGATTACAACCATGCTTTTGCTGCCATGCATTTTGGAAAAGAGTTTTTGGATTTTGCTGAGTCTTCGAATACTCATCGAGCTTATCTTCGTATCTAAAATCTCAAGACTATTTTGCATCTGTTGCTAAGAGGATGCGTGACCATAGTGACTACAGTGATAGCAGTGATTTGAGTACAAAGACATTATATGAAGTAATTGACATTTATGACTTAGAAAAGCATTTCAATTAAGTACCTTTAATGTACATGAGCATACAATTTCTTGAACCAAACATATTTAGATTGAATCTTTTTACAACTTTCATATGTGGACAGTTCTCATCATTGTAATAATAGTTCAGTTTGAATTATTTTTCCTAATAATTAAGACCTCAATACGTGTAAACGTTTTCATAAAACAAATATTACTTCCATTTGATCATATCATTTCCTAAACCCAACATATTTTGATTAAATCATTCTACAACTTTATATGCAGATACCATGGACCCTTGGTCTTAGTTCTCATCATTGTAATAATAGTTCCGTCTAAATTATTTTTTCCAATAAATAAGACCCCGTATAAACGTTTTTATAAAACGAATACATAAATTACAACTACAAAATAAAAATTACTTATTTTTGCAACATTTATATATGTTTGATTACTACTGACACCATAATGAGAAAACTCAACATTTAATTTGCAATCAACTTGTTACATTTTGGACACCGTCATTTAAAATAAATTTACAAGTTGATTGCAATGTCATACACTCATACTAGATACATTTTGGATTAAATTTTAAATGTTAAAATAAACTTGTTACATACTACATTGGAGTGGTTATGTCTAACACAAGTTAAAATACCTGTAACGTCAAAATAGCAACATCATATTAACCTACAACTTTTATGTCGGTATGATTAATAACTATGTTATAATTAAAAATTTAATGTTATACTTATAACATTATGTTAACTTGCAACATTTACATTTCAATGGTTATGATTAATGTCACGACGAATATTTTACAAGTTTTAATTTTTACACGTTAAAACGAATTTGTTACATTTTACATCATATTATGTACATATAACAAGATTGTGAGTATATAAATTTCGAAGTTGCAACATTACCTTGTATTATTTATGTTGGAATGATTAATAACTTACAACATAATTGTTACATTCTACATTTAATTGTTAATTGTTATTTTTATTCTTTTTTTCCCTCATATAGTTAATTTTTTAAAAATTAAATATTATTTAAACATTTAAATATATTTTTTCAATAAATTTTTAAGCAAACATGTGCTCTATGTTAAATATTTAAGTAATGTTATTGGGAATAGAATAGCCAAACCCATATTCAAATAATTAATATGTAATTAATTAGACTTTGTCTAATAGGAAATTAATTGAAGAGGGCAAGTAAATTTTTTCAGAATTAGTTGGGTTTGGAAACAAATATTTAATAATTCAGTTATTATTATTATTAGGGAGAATTGTAAATAACCTCTAAAAGTATCTCCAATGCAAGAGTGACTTGCGAAAAAAAAAGATGTCACATATGATAAATAGACGGTCTATTAAAAAATGTATCTCCAATCCAGCCGTACATATTCAACTATACACTGATGTGGCAAAAAAATATTAGACATTGTCAACATAAGAGCATCTCCAATGCAAACTTGGCTTGTGAAAAAAAAAGATACCACGTAGGATAAATAGATATTTCGTTAATAATTGTGTCTCCAATGCAACCGTGCATATTCAACCTCAAGCTGACGTGTGAAAAAAAATAATAGACATTGTTAACATGACCGTCCACTTTCAGACGGCTTGTTGCACAACCCTTTTTTAGGTTGACTCATCAAACATTTAAAATTGACATTAATTTTTCATATATTTTTGGTAAATAAATAAAATAAAAAAGAAAATAAGAAATAAAATTGGACATGTTATTAAAACAAAATGTGTTTTAAACGGAAGCATTGGAGACCAAATTTTAAGTTGATTGTCTATCCGGTCCATATTTATGCCACATATGAGCATCTCCAATGGTAATGTGGCTTACATTTGAAAAAAATAGTGATATGTCAACATTGTCAAGCCAATTGTTTTCTATGTGGCATGTAACTAAACTTGATAGACATCCAAATAAAAAAGTGGTCTCCAATGCTTCACTTGTAAAACAAATGTTTTTAATGACATGTAAATTTATTATTGGTCTCCTTAAATGTACTTTAGAATTGTTGAATAAAACAAAACAGAAGAGAAGATGGCTGTCCAACAGACCGTCTGAAATCAGAGAGTCAAGTTGACATCCTCTAAAAAAAAGTTGACACCTCAGCTTGAAGTTGTACTAGAGAAGTTGCATTGGAGATGAATTTTTTAACAAAGTAGATGTCCATCCTATGTGGCATATACTTTTTTCACAACCCACGTTAGCATTGGAGATGCTCTAGAAGCAAGTCTCTTGATATTGTTGCCATGTCAACAATTATTCATATGCAAGCCGTTTTTGCATTGGAGATGCTCTAACCGTCTACTTTCAGACGGCCTGTTGCACAACTATTTTTTCGGTTGACTCAACAAGTATTTAAAATTGACATTAATTTTGCTTGATATTATTTTTTCAACTTTTTTTTGTAAGGAAATAAAATTAAAATTAAAAAAGGAAAAAAAAAATTGGACATGTCATTTAAAATAAATTTGTTTTAAACAGGAGCATGAAGACCAAATTTTGAGTTGATTGTCTATCAAGACTATCTTTATGTCATATAGGAAGTAAGTCTCTTGACATTTTTGTCATATCAACGATTTTTGGTATGCAAACCACAGTTGTATTGCATATTCTCTAATGTTTGATCAAATACCAAATCAAACTCTCTGGTTTAAACAATTTCAAAAACAAATCTATCATTAGTTGACTTTATTTGTTTTTTATGAGAAGTTAGACTTTATTTAAATATAATGAAATATGATTATTTAAGTGATTTTTTCTATAATTGACCATTAGTTACTTTTTTCTATAATTGACCGTCAGTTAATTTTTTTTTTCCAATCTAGATCTCCACCTCAAAGTTCTTCTTTTGTTGTTTTTTTAAAAAAAAAATTATTATTAATTTTTTTTTTTGTAATTGGATCACCATCGTCATATATATAAATAGATCTCCCTTGTCCATTTAAGAATTTGGACAGAGATTTAGACTTTTGTATTATTTTTTTTGAATTATATAAATATTTAAAAAAAAAATTGTTTTATATTTTTTGGTGTTGACATTCTACATGTTTATGATTTAAAGACAATAATACCATTGGAATCATTATATTTGACAAACGGTTGATTAGATAAGGGACCAAATTAAAGGATTTTGAAAAATATAGGGATCACGAGCACTAAAAAAAATAGAAAAGACGTTTAAAAACCAGATATTTTGTAAAAACTAGAGATCTAAATGATCAAATCATTTTTTCTTAAAGAAAAAAAAACAGGATTGATAGTTCCCGACTTGAGGGTTGTCAATTATACAATCTTGTTATGCTCAAGTAGAACCAAAATAATCATGTCGAATCGGATTTAGTCAAGAGACTCGTCAAACCGAATTGCCAATCCATATATCATTTGAATTAAATCAATATGTGAATTGCTTAAACAAGGATTTTTTTTTTTATCTAAAGTTTCGTCAATAGTTCTGTAACACTGAAATCTTTTTCCTTCTTTTGTTTTCTATTTAATAATTACTCGAGGAAAGTGTATATATATATATATATATATATATATATATATATAGAGTAATTTTTCAATAATGACTTTTTACCATTCACACTTTTAGCATCTTTGATGAAATTATATATAATATATTGAATTACTATATATATATATGAAAATTTTCACCTCAGTGAATTGCATGTGAACCATTAGATTCCATTAGATTCAATTATTTTAATCCAGTATGTATGCACTTGTTGTTGCTTATTCATAATTTATGGTCCACATGCAATGCATTGATAATATTTATATCAGTTCAGACTGAGGAGAAAAAGACTATATATATAAAATTACTCGAGGGAAGTTAACGCAATAATTACTAAGTTTATTGTTACAAAAATTTTATTTTCTAGCGTTTCATTATAATATAATGTTTTTTTTATAAATCTGACAATATATTGGTTAAAGATTTGTCGGAACGATATCAATCAGAGCATGTTCAATTCATATATCTACTCGCATATGCTGTTAAATATGCTAGGTTAGGGATTAAAAATAGAATTTAAGATAAAAGTGAGTGAGATTAAAAAGCATTGTAATTTTGATCAAATTGATCCTATATTTTTTACAAGCATCAAATTGGTTACTCACATTAGTCAATTATAGAACTAAAATTATATTTTAATCTTATTCATTACACAAATAGATGATTTGTCAATAGTACAATATCTGAAATTAGAGAGTTAACTAGTTAATGGTTGTTTGTTTTTTTGTCTGAAGATTGAACGGTCATAAATTTTTTTGAAGACTGAATAGAGACTGAAATTTGAATTTGAATGACGTGTTTTTTTTCCTCACATCTGAATATATTGTCAACGCGTTTGTTTTTTTAAAGTAAAATTGTCTGAAACTAAATAATTTTACAGTTATATCAATGTTAAACAATTATACATATAATATGGAATTAAAACAATCCAAGAATAATAATTATATAGGAACACATATGATCATGGTCTTCTTCTTCGATTACAAATAAACTTCATTTTTACTAAGAAAAGAAAAAGTTTTTCTTTTCAAAAAATAAAAAGGACAGCAGGAAAACTCACGCAAAACAATCTAAAAAATATATATAAACATCACCATAATATCATAATAAAATATTAATATTAAACACTAATATGAGAAGTGATTATGATTCTTTTTTATTAAAGCTATTTAAAATAATCAATATATTAAAATAAAGATTTCTATACCATATATAATTATGATAAAATTTGAAATATGTTATATATGGGGATAGTATCGGAAGAAAAGATTTTGGATTACATTTAATGCAATCCAGTGATTTGCAATTAAGTGAAAAGTCAGGATTTTTTACTTTTTATTTTAAGTTGTTTTTTTGATATTTTTAAGTTGTTTAACCACTTAAAAAAACAAATAAAATAACTTAATAATTATGATTCAGACCCTTTAAGTTTTAAGTTGAAAAAACAAACGGCCTCATAAATTTATACGATTTAAAAAAAAAAATTAATATCTAATGTTTAGAGGTTGAGTACCCCTTCTATCCATTAAATCGACTAAGTGTGAGAACACCATCTCTCTTACGTTAATTACATTCCGAGTCTTGATTGCCTATTGGTATTTGATTCTTAAGATAATATATGTATTGCTGCCATCTAATTTTTTAAGAATTTTAAAATCATGCAAATAAATTAAATAAACCAAATAAATCCTAATATTTAATCAAATTAAACAATAAAAACAAAAATCCTCCGGTTCTTAATAATAATAAGAGCAAATCGCCATCAAAGTCCCTTGAGGTTCCTTTTTTTATACACACAAATAACTCTATTTTTAATTGACATTCACCCCCTGCCGTTAGTCAAACTTGATCAAAGTTGTTTACCTAGTTTTACTATCAAAATACCACAATACCCTTCAAAATTCTTAATTAAAAAAAATTTAAACAAAAAAAATCAGTTTTATTTTATGGATCCATTAAAAAAACCAAATAAGTTAAAATCAATAATTTATTAAAAAAAAAGAAAACTATTTTTAAAAAATAAATAGATTGATCTCCGCTGTCCATCTTAGGATCATATGACAAATTTTCTTTAAAAAAAAAAGATGGAACGGGTGGAGATGGACAGTGGAGATCCTTGGATCTCCACCATGGATTGTGGGAATCACTGTCATGTATTGCAAACAAACAATCCACACACCATCCCAAATAAGTTTAGAACTTAGAAGCTGTGCATATTAAATCACCACAAACAAGCTTTTACAAATTTTAACGAGTATAATATGTACTGTGATCTTACAAGACATCACTAGTAAAGTTGGTCCAGCCAAATCTTCCAATATGCCTTATTATAATATTGGTTACCTGAAATTTGAAACAACAAGATCACAAAGGTAAGCTTTTAGCTTGAAAACCAACTTCAAAACTTGCATACTTGGAGATAAAGCAACATTTATACAACAATACACAGATTAAAAAAATTACCTCCAAAAGAGAAGTCCAGAGGTTCCCATATATGTGAATTGTGATGGGTAACTATTTCATTGCATGAGACTGAAGATATTCAAGAAAAGTTGCACAACCAAAAGCATCCATCCATCCTGAACAAAATACCTCCAACGACCAACTTCAATCAATAAAACAAGCTAAATTCGGCATGCATAGATAACAAAGATATCATGACCAGAAACATGTACCAAGTAATCACTATGGTAACAGTTTCTTCTATATATATAACTCATCTTGACTATACGCAAGAGGAAATTGAAAATTACTCTATAGTTTATTCCATAATGAAACTACTGTGTTCCCATAGTAGTCTCCGAAAATTCCCATGTTCCTCTCATTTTTGTTCCCTCCAAATGGCTAAAAATATTCAACTAAAACACCCTTGCAAGAGGCAATTCAGCTTAACTATCTTAAACGGTCTATTTCACAACTTGACAATTAGGACAATGAGGGAATAAGTGCTCACCACTCCTAGCATTCATTAGATAAATCAAATTAAGAATTGAGAATGAGAGCATGTGATAAACGGTCTATTTCACAACTTGACAATTAGGACAATGAGGGAATAAGTGATCACCACTCCTAGCATTCATTAGATAAACCAAATTAAGAATTGAGAATGAAAGCATGTGATTTAGAATCCAAATAAAATAATTAGTTTAAATACAATCCGAGAGAATTTCATATAGAACCCAAATATATAATAATTCACAAGAGGATCATACAACATCATATCGTTTGATCATGTTTGAGCATATAATTTTGACTTTAAAGTGGAAAACAGAAGTAAATACGGGAAACGTAATAAGAGTGAACAATATGCTCTCACCTAGTGCGAACTAAACCATATACTTGTGCACAAGTTTAGGGTTTAGGGTTCCAGGTTGGGGATAAACACGAAGCATGTTGTTGCGTTGCTTGACATTTCTCTGAATTTGTTACAAAACAATATGAAAGAACGTCATGGGCATTGTTCATTGTCGGTGTGGCATGTCCACTATATGTAAAACATCACGGAATCTTGCTAACCTGCATGTTCTAATGAATTAGAAATTCTGCATAAAACCAACAGAGAAAAAAAAGTTCTAAGTCCAGGCTAAGACAAGGACAGAAAGGCAATCAATATCGCACATCCCACTCTGGCCTGATACTGTCTAATGGCATTGTAGCAAGCCTTAGATATGTAAAGCAAAACTGGTGATCGATAACCAAAACGAACTCTAATGTTGTACAAATGACATGATAGTTATGTTACAAAAAAAATTCTAGTGAAGATGACAGATAAGCTAGAAGCAGAATACACAAAAATCATCTTAGCTACTCGTGAAGAAATTATTACAGCAGAATTTCCAAGTCGGATATAGAGTAGTATAGGAGTTCCCGAACTCCAAGAACTAGAAAGAGTTCAAGAAGACTAACAAACTCCAAATATTCAATTTAAGCATTGTTGTGATCCTCTTAGCCCATTGTTATTGGGAAAGGGAGTAGCAAAACAATGCTAACAACATTCTGTTCTGCCAAGCAAGCATAAAAGAAATCTATAACAATTTCAAAAAGTTTAACTCGATCACATGATTTCACAACCAATGCTGTAACAAGTAAAAAAAACCTTTAACAAGCTAAAAAATGTGGAAAGCAATACACAACAATATACAAGAAAGCCAATGGAACCATCAAACACAGGTTACGGCTGCCCATAATCAACCTTCATGTATTCTTCAGTCATTATTCTTAGGGTCCGCCACCCAAGAGGCCATGATCAACTATTTCAGGTGTTAGGGCTGCGGGCTGCCACCCATTATATATCTAATGACATCATATCAAGTCCTATAATGTGAAGCAGAAATGATGATCGACAACCAAACTGAACTTTAAGTTTAAATGTTTATACAATGACATAATAGTTAAATCACAAGAAACAAATTTCTAGAGTGTCGAACAAATGTAGGATCCTAACACTTATAGAGTAAGTATTACTGTAGAAGATAGATAAGGTGCAAAGCATAAGACACAAGAGTCATCCTACTAATGAAGAAATTATTACAGCGGAGTCGGAAACAGTTATAGGAGTTCCCGAACTCCAAGAACTATAAAGAGTTCAAGAAGACTAACAAACTCCAAATTTTCAATTTAAGCATGGTTATGGATCCACTTAGCCCATCGTTATTGGGAAAGGGAGGAGTAAATCAATGCTAAAACTGAAATTCTATATTGCCAAGTGGATGTTTCATACGACGACTCCACAAATATAACCCAGATTTATAATCTCACAACCAAAGCTATAACTATGAGCAAACAGAGACAAAGATTGGTTAAAAAGCTATAACAACGAGCAAACAAAGAAACACAGAACAATATATAAGAAATAAAAAGGAACCGACAAACACAGCTTATGGTCAAACATAATCAACCTCAAACACAGCTTATGGTCAAACATAATCAACCTGTGCATATATCTAGGGTATTATACTCAGACACTGCCACGCATCAACTATTTCTAAGACGTTATACTATGGATCAACCAGCAATGATCAACCTGGGTGTTTCTGAAAAGCAAAAGAAACCATCAAATTAGCTTATGGGAAATTCTAGAGCAAAAGCATGAGCTTGGGGAAACAACACATTTCTTATAATAACTAAAATATAAGTAGAATTAGGAGTTACAAAACTCCAAATGCATAAATCATAGTCATTGGACAGAGAACAGAAACTGAATCGATGCTAACGATAATTAAACACACTCTAAAAACTGGATCGATGCTCAACAAATTAAATTCAACTTTGAAAATTTCACAAAATCAAATTAAACTTCAATACAAAAACCAAATAATTTTATGTTATAGCTTCTAATTTAATTACAAAAAAGTAAATAAAACATGAAAACGTATTTAAGAAACTCCAATAATAAAAATTTCAAGAGCTAACATTTCTAGTTATACATACATAATTAACCAGGGTGGTGATTTCCAAATAGGACTTGCAAATTTCAAGAGCTGTTTTATTGGCACAAAGGACCAAAATTGATCTTCCCCAACTCAAAATTGAAAATGGAAAATCAGAAAAAAAAAGTACCAAAAATTCAATCTAATGATCTTCTGCTATGCTAACCGAAACCCTATTTTCCAATTTGAACCAATTTGAAGGAATAAAGCACATAGTAAGTCCAGCAGAAATATTAGACAAGCAAATTTCTCATTCACTACAGCATCAAACTCCTCAACTGACGAATCTGGGAGGAAATTGTTCACACAAAAAAAAAAAATTATCTTTATAACTTTTCATGATAAACAAAAATGAAACAAGAGAAAGAATAGAACCTTAAAACAAAATTCTTTTCTTTCTATAATATGAACGTCGGCCGCGTCATCATACACGACGATTTCTGCGGGGACCGGAACTGGAGAGACGGAGAGAGAGGAGATAGGGAGGCCAGTCTGGCACTCCGAGCAGATTTCGTCTAGAGAGTAGCAGATCAGATAGTCCATTGTCGACCATCGGGAGAAAAAACAGTAGTGTTTGGATGGCTGGAAATTTTTTTCTCTTTTTTAGATCCAGTTCGGTTTCTCGAGAAAATTTTTATTTTACAACGTGAGTGGACACATCATGGCCTTTTGCCGAAGCGACCGGTCACGTCATCGGCTAGGTGCTAACGTGGTTAATATTACCATGATGTGGCGTGCCACGTTGTAAGCCACCTGGCACGCCATGATGAAATTACATAATTACCTGCTGATTGGGCCTGGGCCGTTTGGTTGGCCCAAATTGAACAATTGCTCGTCCCTCTTATTATTTGAGCCCATCATAGTTTTGTCTTTTGGTTTAGACCCTCCTATAAATTCGGCTTATGTATTTCAATTTCCTGTTAACTCGTATGTAATTTAATCCTGTTTTATTTACAAATACAATTTGTAGTAACAATCAAATTGTTGTTTTAATAATCTTTAATTATCACTTTATCATCACCATAAAGGAATAGGAATGGACGAAGAAGAACTTTTGCGGTGGGGATGGAATCATAGGCACCTGCTTATACATGCATAAAGTGCTTATAAAAAAACACTTAATTAATTAGTACATAAATTTGGTGGTTAAACCAATGATATGACGCAAATAATACAAAAGTACATGAAACATGATTAGGGGGCGGGGAGGAGGGGAATCATTAAATAATAATAAAAATGGTAATTTTTTTTTAACAATCACAAATGAAACATCACGGGTTTACAAGGGGCATTCCCCAGGCTAAACAAAAAACTTGACTTAACAAAAAGTTGGAACATATAGATTTATATAATTCTTCAAACACATTTATAATTGTTCTCGACATGGTTTCATCTTTTGAAAATGTTGTTTGATAGTCTCAATATCAATGCCATCAGATATGTCCTTTTCTATATAAACAACCAAATTATCATTCTTCCATTGATCTCTCATCCTGTTACGCAGTTGAGTTTTTTATAATATTCATGGTTGAAAATGATCTCTCAACAGTAGCAGTAGCAACCAGTAGAATCAATGCTAATGTCAAAAGCAAGTAAACCAATGAAAATATTTTTTATGGGCAACCATCATTTTTGCAAGCTCAATAATTCCTTTCAATTTTAAAAACTCATCACTAGAGCGTATATCCATAATATAAGTTTCGAGTTGACAATCAAGTATCATATGATCCACAAGAGAAAAATTCTTTCGGTAAAACTGAGCAAGACGTATCAATTTTTGCTTGTCAAAAGCAGAAAAGGAATCATTTGGATTTAAACATGCCAAACAAACAAGCAACTCAGTATTTATCTCATTGAAACGGCTATTTAGCTCTTAAAGTTGCATATCTAAAATAGCATAAAATAACTCAACTTGAAAGTGATGCAAATTTGTGATTTCTTGAGCTTTACGCATCTTTCACCCTCGAGCTACAAACATACCATCCATGTTAGGCATATCAGTATTATATTTGAGACAAAAAGAGGATAATTGGTTAAGTAAAGAAACCCATCCACTTTCCCTCATAATTTGTAATCGGTGCTTACATAAACCAACCAACTTCATAACATTTACTATATCTTGATCTTTTCTCTGTAAGGCCTGAGATAATTCATTTGTAATTCCAAGTACATATTTCATCAAATGTAAGCAAAAGATAAAATTAAATGATTGCACCAACTCTACTAGATTATTTGCTTCACATCTTTGCTCAGAAGTTGATCCATCATCTGCAATTATCTCAGGTACATCAATAACAGATGGAAACATAGTAATTATGCTTATTAAAGTACAATAATGTGAACCCCATCGTGTGTCACCGGAACCTTTCAAATTAGTCTCTTGATTGAGACCGCTCCCATTTGAAAGTTCACCACTTTTGAGTGCTTCAAAAACTACTATAGCTTGCTTCTCCCAAAGAATATCCCGACGTTTAGGTGAAGCTCTAACAATATTCACTACAGTGGCAACTATGTTGAATAAAGATTGAACATCTATATGATTTTGTGCTAAAGCAACAAGAGCCAATTGAAGTTGATGAGCAAAACAATGAATATAATAAGCACACTCATTCTCCTTCATAATTAGTGATTTAAGACCAATAAACTCACCTTGCATATTATTTGCCCCATCATAACCTTGCCCTCGCAATCTAGATATGCTCAATCCATGCCTAGAAAATATGTTATCAATTGTGGCCTTGATTGAGAGAGCGGTAGTACTAGCAACATGTTTGATACTAATAAACCGCTCAACTACTTGTCCATTAGGATTTACATAACGCAATACCATAGCCATTTGCTCTTTTGTTGATACATCATGAGATTCATCAATCACGACTGAAAACAATGCATCACCTATTTCCTTAATAATAGTATTGGTAGTTTCAATTGCAAGAGGATGTACAATAATCTTTTTGAATATCATGTGCAGTTAACTTGAGGTTTTCTGGAGCATTTTGCAATGTATTAGCTTTAATATTTTCATTATGGACTGCAATGTAACTTTGCAAAATTAAATGTATTAGCATTTTGCAAAGTTACCGCAGTAACTTTCTTGAACTTTATCAATTTTTTGCAGACCATAATGAAAATATTAAAGCTAAAACATTGTAAAATGCTCCAGAAATTGGAGCCAAACCGGAATTAGGGAACCGGAACCGGAACCGGAACTGGCGTCATGTCTACGTATGAGTAGAGTTTCGAATATAATTCCGAACAAGAGAAGTCCCATGCATATATATATATATATATATATATATATATATATATATAGAAAATTTCATATGAGTGTGCACTTATGGAATTATATAAGGATATTGAATATGAACCACTCATTTTACATACTTTGACTTGGTATGTATGCACTTATCAAAGCTCTTTTTATAAATGAGTGACTCACATTCAATATACTCATATATATATATATATATATATATATATATCTAAGGATATTGAATGAGTGACCCACATTCAATATCCTCACATTTATAAATGAGTGGCTCACATTCAATATCCTCATATATATATATATATAATATTTTTCTATTGTCAGTTCGAACTGATATAAAATATATATATATATATATATATATATATAATCTTTCTATTGTCAGTATAAGATATATCAGTTCCTTGTATGTGAGCCATTGGATTTAAAATATGCTTTGACTTGACTGCATCCAAGTGCATTCAGCCAAGTCAAAGCATTTAAATCCAATGACTTACATGCAATGAACTGATATATCTTATATTAGTTCGAATTGACAATAGAAAAATTATATATATATATATATATATGATAATTTTCACCTCAGTACGCACTGATAAATATTTATCAGTGCGTTGCATTTGGACCATTAAATTCAATTGCTTTGACTCAGTATGTATGCACTTGTTAGTGTTTATCCATAATCTATGGCCCACATGCAATACACTGATGTTTAAATGCATTTAAATCTCAACTATTGGATTAAGAGCACATGAGTGGTTGAGATGTTGAAGTCAAAATTTTATATCATAAATTTAAGTTGATTTAATTAGCTTGACCATATATATATATATATATATATATAGGAAATATGCCTTTATAGTCAAAAAATTAGGAGGTTTATTGTTTTTACCCAACATTAGTATTTTTATTGTTTTTACCCAATAATTGACTGTGAAGACCTAAATACCCCTCAGTATTTTATTTACCTTTGCTCTCTCCTTTGGTCAGAATTATTTTTTTCCTTCATTCTTTCTCCTCCTTCTTTCTCTCACGCCTCTCCATTTTCTCTCTTCCTTCTCTCTCATCAATCTCTTCAATCTCTTTCTTACTCACGCCTCTCTCCTTTTTCCACCATAATTTTTTTTACAATCAGATCTCTTCAATCTCTTCTTTCTCTCTTTCTTACTCACGCCTCTCTCCTCTCTCCACCACAATTATTTTTACAATCAGATCTCCTCTCTCCTCTTTAATCCAAGCAAATTTTGAAAATTTTAATCCTCTCTCACGTCTCCAGATCTTGGTTTTGTGTTCCAATCATTTTTTTGTTCCTCTTTTCTCTCCTTTGGTTTGCAGATTTGGGTTGTTGATTTTAAGGGTGGTTGTGGTTGTGGTTGTGTTTAAGTTTGAGTATTGTTTGTTAAAACAAATTTCAGATTTCCTTTTGTTAAATTTTTTTCCTATATTTTAAATTTTTTTCTAGATTTCGTTTAAATTTTTTTCTAGATTTCGTTTAAGAAATTTTTCAGATACAATTCCAGGTTTTTTTTATTTAGAAAATTTTCCTGATTTTAAAAAAATTCCAAATTATGTTTGTTAAATTTTTTTTTTCCAGATTTTATTTTGTTTAAAGAAAAATTACAGGTCTTTTTTGATTTTGAAAAATTTCCAGATTATGTTTGTTAATTTTTTTTTTCCCGATTATGTTTTTTTTTTAATTTTTTTTTTTTCAGATTTTGTTTCATTGAAACAAAAATTCCTTCCTAAAAAAAATAACATTTACTAGATAACCATTGTTTCAAAGATTTTTTAATTTTGTTTGTATAAGGAAATCTGGAAAATTTCCAAATCTATTCAAATATGGAAATTTTTTCCAGATTTCTTTAAACACATCAGGCCACCAATTAAACACACCAGGCCGCCACCAATTAAACACACCAGGCCACCAATTAAACACATCAACCCAATTAAACACACCAGGGCAAACCAATTAAACACATAAAGGGAGACTAATTAAACACACAGGGCGAAAATAATTAAACACACCATGAAAACCCAATTAAACACACCAGGGTAACATATCATGACAAACCAATTAAACACACCAGGACAATTCAATTAAATACACCACTGCCAATCAAACACACCATGAGAGACCAATTAAATACACTAGAACAATTCAATTAAACACAACAAGGCAGACTAATTAAACACATCAGTGCAACTCAATTAAACACACTATGGAAAGTCAATTAAACACATCAGGGTAACACCGAATTAAACACACCAAGTCCAAAAGAAAAAAAAATACTAGAGGTTTGGGAAGAAGAAAAAAAATAGAGAAAAAAATGGTTTTTTTTAGGAAGAAGAAAAAGAAAAAGAAAAAGAAAATAGATAATTTTTTTATAAAGAAGGGCAATTTTGTCCAAATAGTGGAAATTTTGGTAGAAATAATAAAAATACTAATCTTTGGTAAAAACAATAAACCCACTAATTTAATGGTTAGTTTTAAAGTTCACCCTATTTTATATCAGTAACCTAAAAAGTTTTTCAAACATTCAATCTTCTTCTCAATCACGTCTTTGCTCTGGTTAAGCACCATAGGAGCATGTTTAATTATGTTTCTCACCACATTATTAGAGATTTGAACCGATGATCGCAGAAGCGTAATGCTTAATATACACCCATAACTCATAGCAATTAACGTCAATAGCAGAAAAAATAAGATGAGAGAAAATAAACCAATCACAACACAAGATACTCGTGGAAAACCCAAATCGGGTAAAAAACCACGGGCCTTCAGGACGACAGAGATAGTTCCACTATATGATAAATTGTTACAACCATATACTTCAGGATTCTCTCTCACGCCTTAACCCCAAACCATGCTCACAACGCTCACAACACTCACAAGATCCTCACCAAGAACCCCTCAATATCCCCTGAATATCACCCACGGATCTCATACTTGATCCACTGATATTCCATTGGATTCCTCTCCGGATATTCCCATGAGTCTCTCACCCGGATCTCACCACTCTCTGATATTACATGGTGTTTCTTGACTCCACACAAAATAACCTAATTACAAGGTCTATTTATACTAGCTATAGGGAGTTTAAGATAAAAGGAAATCCTACTCCTAAACATACAAGAATTACTTGTTCCACATAAATACTATTTCCTATTTATGACAAGTCTTCTTGTTAAGGAGAAATCATTTTTCTTCAAGTACATGACTTTCTAATTCTTCATGAAGACAAACTCTTTTTCCTTTTCCGATAAGCACAAGAACTTCCCAGAAGAAAACCTTTCCTTTTTTCGCGCAACATTCATGATCTCAACAAAATACGCCATTACCGCGGTCTCGGTCGCGGTGTGCACCCCGCTCCCTACACCGCGGAAAAGCCACTGAAGTCCACCGCTCAGAATACCGCGGTTGGTGCCTTTGCCACTGCCGCGGTCTACACCGTGCTATACATACTGGAATTGACCGCTCCCTATGTCGCGATCCATGCGCTTGTCCGCATTGCGGTCGACGCCACGGTTTCTTCCAGAATCCATTTCTTCTGTTCTTCTTCGGTCTTCAAGCTCCCTCAAACACCAACTATAACTTCCAAACGTATCCCACGTCTCCAGGAAGTTCCAACATCAGTTGAGTCTCGTTTGGTTCACATTGGGTTCACTTGAGAACACGAGCCAAAACCTAACACACATTGCAATCCAAACCAGCTTCAACCAGATAGTCAAACCTTTCCTGTAATTGATCCCCTCTGCCTCGGAACTTTTTCAAAGCTTTCGTCATTTCTTCTGAGTTTTCCACGTATCCCAATCCCAACAACGACGCTGTTTAATTTTCTCCAGATGTTCACTAGGATTTTGGCGAACTACCTGTTGGTTGGTTTGAACTTTTGTTTTTGAAGCCAAATGAAACAACTTCAATGGGTCATCCTTTATTATTTCGCATAAACCATCTCTCCCAACTTGCAACTCACTGCATACAGTTTTAGGTCCCTTTAGAGACGACAAACCCATAAGCTCTGCATGTGCGGATACCATTTTTCCGATGTCTTCCATTCTCATTCCAATCTCAACCAGAAATCCCACTGCTGCAAGAGATTATTTGCACAATTACTGGACAAGATTTGTGGATTCTGCATAAATAAAGAATAAACTTCGTTCATCTTCAAAACCAATTTGAGTAATCGGCCAAACAGTACATAGACCTTCCTGCCCAAACCTTCAAACACTAATGCAGGATTTGTTTTGAACAAACTACGCAACTGCTCCTCACTATAAACCACTTTGTCCTGAAAATCCTTTGTGTCAAACATCCGATTCCAATTGTACATGACTTTACCAGATTAGTACCCTCCAATCCAATCATTCTTGAATCGTAGTTGCTTTAATATTTCAAGAACCATAGCAAATTTACTGTCAACACTACCAAGCAACAGAGACGGGCAACAACTTACAAGCTTAATAACCGTATTTCTACTTAAAACTCAAATTTTCATAAGCCAGAAGTTTCAAAGCCAATACCCCATAATCATATTCAAATATCTCCCTTGCTTTTTTGTACATATTTCCAATGTTAGTACGAGGAATCCCATAACCACATAAAACATGAAAGTTGTCAAACATTACATGATCATCACTCAAAAACATCAAGTGCTGTGGAAGAAGCGAGGAGACCTCAGACGGGCTCAAACCCAAGCTCTCAAGAAATGGCTCAAGCTCGTTAATTGGATTGTATCTAAGGAACTTGGTTAAAGACCGAGTTACATCATTATCGTTGTTAATCTTGGAGAACAATTTTTCAACATACGGTGGAGAGTTCTTGCTGATATGCTCTGCATCTGTAAAGCTTAAGCTCCTAGTAGAATGCAAGTAATCAAAAAGCACGTCTTGAGCCTCGGTTCTGGAAAGCCGAGAGACTCGGGTAGCAACTAAAGAATTAGGTGAGCGATTTGACTCAGTGAATGAGACTTTTGGTTGTTGTGCAAGTCTAGAACTGCAAAGGGATCGAAATTTAACAGAAATGAAAGATGGGTTCTTCACAATATTGGGATTCTCATTGACAAGAGGAGAGAAAACAACAAAACGGCTATGTTTGACAATCATTTTAGACAATTTAAATACCCTTTTATCGATTCTAGAAAATATCATGACAAGCAGTGAAATTTACCCAGACAAAGTTTCTAACTGAACATTTACTAAGAGCAGAGTCTATATAACTGAATTGAAATGGGAAACCCTAATAAATTACTTCGTATCGCAAAGTTTGTGGTTTGGCTCAAGCAGGACTGGCTTCGGTTAGAATGGGGAGATATCTTATGTATGTTTTGGTACTTCTCAGCATTGTTATGGGTGTGGGTTGTTTCGGTTTACTCTGTTTTTCCTCTTTGTTTTGGTTGTTACTGTTGTTTACTCTGGTTTGCTTTCTCGTTCTCAGCTGAGGACTATTGCCTCTTTGTAGGCCTGTGCTGCTTTCCTTTCGAATAAAGCTTGCTGTTTTCAAAAAAAAGATAACCAAGAAAGTTCTATTTTTAAACTTAAAATTAATGAATACTTTACCTAATCAAATGTAAACAAATTCATTGAACATGTAAACTATTTTTAATCAAATGTTAACAAAACTAGAACATTACATATAGGTATCTTTTCCTAAGCAAGCTGCTGTATAGTAAATCCTTCTGGATTCATTCCATCCCAGTATTAAAATCTCTCCACCTCAGGCGTGAGACTAGCCAAATGAGTTGAAACATATTGTTTAGTGAGGCTAAAATGGGTCATAAGAAGACAGACATGAGTGAGAAGCTCTCCACCTTTCCTAAGTTGCTGAGCATGCTGTTTCCATCCACAATTGTGTGCAGCATATACCAACATTTCAACCCAAACATCACTTATTATCTTCCATTTTCTTTCAGGCTCATTTTGCAATTGCGTGGAAACCATAAGTCCATACTTCAACAACGACTGACTTTCTCCTTTAAAGAATTCATTGAAGTCATCATCAGCATCTTTCTGATATTTATTCAGAAAATTGCTGAATTTTTTAAGCAAATCGGAATAATTTTGAAGCAAAGCTTCGCAAGCCTTACTTTTATTATGTGTATCATGCAGCTTATTTTTCTTCAAAAGCTGTATGATCTCATCATTGGTCTCTTTTAACCTTATCTCACCAATCCCTACGGGCAACATGGATGGACGGAAGACTAGAAGATACAACATGTAATCCGATAAGTATTTGCTAATTTTGGAATCTACATCATCATCAAGATCACCACAGTAGCATATATCTGTTGCAATGTGCCAGATAATAAGACTATCCACAAATTCTACATTAACAGTGCACCACTCAGAAGTCAACTCATCAAGATTGTATTTTTCAGTAAGAGTAACGTTGCCTCTTTGACGCAAAATTAAATCGCGCATCATGTATGACGTGTAGCTGCTAGCATCTATACCAAACATATCAGTGCGTTGTTTTAGACAGTCTAAGATTTTTTCTTGCAAGAGATCAATATTCACATCCACCCAAGTCAAGTACTTATTCTCTAATAATTTGCCTATAAAAGTTAAGTTTAGAACTTCGATGCAAGTAGGCTGCACCTTTTTGAGGCAAGAACATAGAATGTTGTATTGACCCATGGATTCTGACCACCTTTTGGTACTGGTGAAAAGTGATTGAGAATGAGAAAAAAGCCTCCAAATTTTTGAGAGGGAATTATGTTGTGAGTTTTGGAATTTGATCAACCAAAGCTTTGTCCAATCTGACAAAAAGAGTACGAGGAGCGCATAAAGCTCTAGAAGAACGGCCACAACAAGCAGCAAATAGGATAGGGAGACGTCGGTTAGTTGATAAACATGGGTATCAACAATAGTGGAGAAGACAACTAAAGCACAAACAGAGCAAAAGAAGGTGATGCAACGAAGAGCGATTCCCAAATGAGAATAAACAATGGCGGCCTTGGTGTAGAGTACATCATACATAAATCCAAGCTCAACTTCTACCAATTTGAAGGCTTCTTTTGCATTCTTTCTGGTTATGATGATGGAATAGATGCGTTTTCGTTCATCATCATTGAGAGTTCGTTCTGCAAAAAAATATTTAGTTCTGTTGAATAAAAAATAAGCAAGAACGAGGTAATGGTCCTCCGTATGAATGCCATCTTGTGGAATGACCATTGCTTCTTCTTCTTCTTCTTCTCTTTTCCCTCTAGTATCTCGATCATCAACATATTTAACAAAATCCTGACAAGAATCAGGACTTGACGGCAGGGAATCTTTGAAATGCTCACTACTTGAAGACATGAGAGCATATGTCCTCTCTCCATATTTGATTACCCCTGAAATAAAAATTGGAATGGTAAGGAATGTAAGGGCAGTGTTGCCCCAAGATCGTAAGAAGACATAAAAGGCCACTCCAACTTGGATAATAAGTCCAAGAAAGTGTCTTAACCACAACTCATTATCTTCTAGTGAATAAGCAGTGATAGTGTCTGGGCCACCCAAATGCAAGAGCAAGAACGGTGCCCAAAATTCCTGGAGAGAATTGTTTGGTACAGGAGTTTTATCTTCAGAGTCTCTTATAGTGCTGGCAAGGTTGCCCAGGGCAACAGTTGCTACCCAATCAGCTGATAGGTATGCTGACCAAACAATGATTTTGATCCAGGCTCTATTTGTCAATTTTCGTTGATTACTGAAAATGATGAGGATAATTTGTAAAACAAGGCTGAGTAGTATTATCACTCGAACTTCACATTTGTTCCAAAGATTTATGATCCTTTCTTGAAAAAGCTGCATTTTGCCTTCTCTCATAAAAAGATAAAAACTGCGAGAAACGTAAAATTTAAGAAAAGAAGAAGCAAACGAGACATTAATAAAGTACCTCTCTTCATGGATCATTACAAAGGCAAGATATGTATATGCTAAATGGGATTATCAAAAGATTTTTTGCAAAAATAATAGGTACCCACAAAATATAATGACACTAATGCTGAAAAGTTTTCATTGTCGCCTCTAATTAATTGATCTTCAAAGTCTGTGCAAAATCTGTGAGGACAAAATATGTACCATTCAATAGCTCATGCATTACTATTAATCATTATATATAAGAGATATAAAAAAAAAGTATTATAACTAGGCATATGAGACCTATTCAGGTTTAGGGTTTTCATCAATGCCCCGTGACCCTGTCATATATGTATGAGATTCTGTTATAATAAAGAGTAGAAGATTTCTATAATCTAGAATAGTGATTGATTAAACGGTCTACAATTTCTATAATATGTATAGTCCGTTAACATACGTTAAGATAACATAAACATATACGACAATCTACAAAAACAAAACAGTAGATGATATCATTAAATATAATATGACATTTTGCTTGTATGGTTTTAAAGATGTATTAAATTATATATATTTCTAGTAAATAAAAAAATTACAATATTCAATTGTATATAAACATGCCGCACAAGCTATGTAAAAAGAAAGCTGTAGTCATTGACAACATGAAGTATGATGGCAATTTTTTTTTCTTTCAATTTAGTAATTATAAAATAACTCACTTACCTTGAAAAGAAAATGCAACCAAGAACTCTTTGGAAGCTAATTGAGGCAGGTGGTGTAATTGGATATTTTAAGGTCTGACTTAGGTGGCCATTTTATAATAGAAAAACAAGAGACAAGGCTAATTGAGAAGTATTAAAGAATAACTTGTGCAATGGGGATGGTATCACAAACACTTGCTTAGTTGCTTTCCAAAGAGTGACTAAATTAAATCACTTTTCCTTTTAAAAGCAATATTATATTGATGCAAAGAAGAAAGATCGAGTACATGAAATGGAGTGGGAATCAAGTCATAATGCATCCTGAAAAAGCTAGAGGAAGATAGAATTTGCATACTTTAATTTAGCACATAAGATTTGTCGTATAACATAAATAAACAAGTCCTCAACACGTCAGTAACTTAGGTCAACAATTTAACCTCAGACATCTTAACCAGTGAATCACTTCTTCGACAGAGACAAGGTTTCCTGATTGTGGATGACTCTGTTTCCACTGTACCAGATCCTCCAAAACAAAATTACCAACAGCTCAGATCCCATGACAAAATAAAATCCATGATGACATTGGAGCAGCCAGTGACAGTTGACGCAGAACGGAAGTTCTAGGATCACAAGCGTAACCCTAACAGAACATAAACTGGAATCCACCAGAAAAAAGAAACTGAAACCAAATTGTAAAATTTATTGAATACCTCGAAACTGATAACAAAAGCCTTAAATAGGCTTTGAAAACCCTAAAAACAGAAAAGACTAAAATATCCTCATCTAAAAAATAAAAAACGGAAAACAAATAAAAACATAAAAATCTTCGGATGCCCGATAACCTATCTTAAACAGCTCCGTTGAGGGAGTAAATGACGTCAACCGGGCAAGCCCTAGTTGTACCGCTATGGAGCTTCGAAAACCCTTTCCGAAAACATATTATAATAGGAAATCTGTCAACCGAGAGAAAAGTTACGCCCGTTTCATTGAAACACCTCTTTTGGATAATTTTCTATCCATCTCTTCTTCAAAGTCCAAAGCCAATTGTCCTACATCAGTCTCTCCCACCTGTGAAGAACTCGACCTCGAGTTATAATCTGGATAGAGCGGAACATCATCACAAAACTCATAAAGGTCAGCTACGTTGAAAGTTCGGGAAATGTTCATATCAGTAGGCAAATCGATCACATAGGCATTATTGTTGATCTTCTTGACCACCTTGTACGGTCCATACTTCCTTGGCTTCAACTTATTATAGGTACCAACCGGGAACCTCTCCTTACGCAAAAACACCATAACCTGGTCTCCCTCAGCAAACAACTTCTCACGCCTTTTAACATCTGCTGCAGCCTTATACTTTGCATTCTTCTCCTCTAACCGTGCCTTCACTTCAGCCTGAACATCACGAACCTGCTCAGCCATAGTCTCAGCAGCAACACTCATACCAGTGACCTTGGGAAGCTTTGCCAGATCCAACGCGTGCTTAGGAGATTGTCGATACACTAAAGCGAATGGAGACTTACCCGTAGCAGTATGAACAGCATTGTTATATGCAAACTCAGCTTGTGCCAGAGCCACGTCCCACTGTTTTGGCTTATCCCCACAGATACTCCGAATTAAATTCCCCAGTGTTCGGTTTAGATTCTCTGTCTGTCCGTCAGTCTGTGGATGCGCAGTGCTACTGAACTTCAGAGTGGTATCCATCCGTCGCCACAATGTCACCCAAAAATGGCTAAGAAACTTCGAGTCCCTATCAGATGTGATTGATTGGGGTACACCATGTAAAGGAACAACCTCCCGAAAGAACAACTGAGCCACATGTGATTCATCAGATGTCTTCCGACAAGGTATAAAATGCCCCATTTTTGAGAACCTGTCAACCACAACAAACACGGAATCTACCCCACGCTGAGTTCGTGGAAGACCCAAAACGAAGTCCATTGCTAAATCCTCCCATATGGCATTCGGAACAGGTAGTGGCATGTACAATCCCGTATTTTGAGCCTGTCCTTTAGAAGTTTGACAGACGTAACACTTGCGAACATAGTTACCGACATCACGTTTCAATTGCGGCCAGTAATAACGTTCGGACACCCCACTAATAGTTTTGTCACGTCCCAAGTGACCACCCAAACCACCACCATGCAACTCTCGAATCAGTTTCTCTCTCAGAGAGCTCCGCGGGATACATAACTGATTGCCACAGAACAAATAGCCCTCGGTCATATGAAACTCCCCGTCAGTTTGTTTCAGAACACACTTTTCCCATATCTCTCCAAAGTCCTCATCATCAGGATACAATTCTTTCAGAAACTCAAACCCAATAATCTCTTGCTGCATAGTCACCAATAAGCTTGCACGCCGACTCAGCGCGTCAGCTACCTTATTTAACATTCCAGACTTGTGCTTCAAAACAAACGGAAACTTCTGCAAGTAAGTTGCCCACCGAGTATGCATATTACTTAAGCTTCTCTGACTGTTCAAGTACTTCAGAGCTTGATGATCAGTGTAAAGAATAAACTCGCGCTGAATTAGGTAATGCTCCCAATTCTTTAGAGCACGAATAATTGCATAGAATTCCTGATCATAGGTACTCCATTTGCACCGCGCATCACTCAGCTTTTCACTAAAAAACGCCACTGGTTTCTTCTCTTGTGACAACACTGCTCCAATCCCGACTCCACTAGAGTCACATTCCACTTCAAATAACTTCTCAAAACTGGGTAGAGCAAGAACAAGAGTGGTGCATAGTTTTTCTTTGATGACTGCGAAGGGTGTTTCGGCTGCCTCACTCCACTGAAACTTTCCCTTTTTCAGACACTCTGTAATAGGGGCCACAATACTACTAAAATCCCTCACAAATCGACGGTAAAACGTCGCCAATCCATGAAAACTCCTCACCTCTCCAACTGTCTTCGGTGTAGGCCAATCACGAATGGCTCTAATATTTTCTCCATCTACCAAAATTCCGTCCGAACTGACCACATATCTAAGGAATAGTAACCGCGCTGTCATCCAACTGCATTTTTTAAAGTTGATAAACAATTTGTTGTTTAACAATACCTCTAACACAGCTCGCAGATGCTCCATGTGGTCTTCCTCACTACGGCTGTAAATCAATATATCGTCGAAATAAACGACTACATATTTTCCAATGAAAGGCCGCAACACCTGGTTCATAAGCCGCATGAAAGTGCTCGGAGCATTGGATAGTCCGAAAGGCATCACCAACCACTCATACAGCCCATCCTTAGTTTTGAAAGCTGTCTTCCATTCATCCCCAGGTTTGACCCGAATCTGATGATACCCGCTCCTCAGGTCGATTTTGGAGAATAATTTCGACCCCTCTAACATATCTAGCATGTCATCCAATCTCGGAATGGGAAAGCTGTACCTGACAGTTATCTTGTTAATCGCACGACTATCCACGCACATCCTCCAACTGCCATCTTTCTTCGGAACAAGTAATGTGGGAACAGCACATGGACTCATGCTCTCTCGAATGAATCCCTTCTTCATTAACTCCTCCACTTTTTCCTGTAAAATCTGATTCTCCTTGGGACTCATCCGATAGTGTGGTAAATTCGGTAAACTTGCTCCCAGAACTAAATCAATCTGGTGCTGAATATCTCTCAACGGTGGGAGGTCATCCGGTAAGTCTTCTGTCACCAAATCACTAAATTCAGTAAGCAAGGTCTGCACCTTCTCGGGCACTACAATTCTTTGCTCTTCTCTGCTTTCTGTCACCAAAGCCCGCACCACTACAACATGTACCTCTTGTGCCTCCTTAATCTCAGCTTCTAAATCAGTTACAGACGTGATTAAAGTGACCAAAGACTGCTCATTTACCGTGGCTTTAGTTGAACTCCCTACTGGATTCCGTTTCGGAACCATCGCAATTCTCCTGCCACCCCAATTGAAAACACAAACATTGTCACGTCCTCTGTAGGTTATGTCCACATCAAACTGCCAAGGACGTCCCAGTAAAACGTGACCAGCATCCATGTCGACTACATCACATGCCACATCTTCCCGGTAGTATTGCCCAATCGAAATAGGAACTTTGCACAACTCTGTCACATTCGCCTTGGGTCCCTTTTGAATCCACCCAATCGCATAAGGCTTGGGATGTTTCTCTGTACGCAGATTCAGATGTTCTACCAATTTTCTGGAAACAAAATTCTCACAAAATTCGCATAAGGCTCTGATACCAATTGACGCAGAACGGAAGTTCTAGGATCACAAGCGTAACCCTAACATAACATAAACTGGAATCCACCAGAAAAAAGAAACTGAAACCAAATTGTAAAATTTATTGAATACCTCGAAACTGATAACAAAAGCCTTAAATAGGCTTTGAAAACCCTAAAAATAGAAAAGACTAAAATATCCTCATCTAAAAAATAAAAAACGGAAAACAAATAAAAACATAAAAATTTTCGGATGCCCGATAACCTATCTTAAACAGCTCCGTTGAGGGAGTAAATGACGTCAACCGGGCAAGCCCTAGTTGAACCGTCCGCATGAAAAATGTACAGATCAGACTCCCACAGTTGATAGTTTATTTATAACATATTTTTTTTCATAGTACATAGTTTATGCAGTACAAAAATTGAAAATTGTATGTTTTGGTACTTAAATAGTTTCAAATCGGACACACACATATATATATATATATATTTTTAATTTTTAGATATTTTACAATTTGATAGGATTTAATATTTTCTCAAAAATTAAAAGAAATGGCATATTTTGGTAACATTAGAGTATTTAAAAGTTCTAATCTTTTTTTAAAAAAACCTTGATGGGGAATACATATAAATGTTGGGAAAAAGTTCGACGTGGAAGCGCAAGCCTAATTTACACCGCAAACAGATAATGTATCAAAACACAAAATAAGTTGAAGAGGAACATCCAACCACACAACACAAGCTTTTTACGTGGAAACCCAAAACGTGGAAAAACCACGGCCGGTTAGAAAGACGAAAGAAAAATATCCAATATGTATAAAATTGTTACAACTACACACTACACACTCAATATTCTCTCTCAAACCCCAAACCCCAAACCCCAATTACAACCAAGCTCTCAACCAATCTCTAAGCTCACAGCTCTCTCTAGGTCCTCTATGAGTGTCTCCCGAATATCTGATGGTGTCCCCTGAATATACCTGCGAATCTTTTCCCCTGACATTCCCTGGATTTTCCTTTGGGTCTCCCCCCGGATTATCCGAATATCCCCTGGATCTTTCTCCCCTGGATATCCCTTGGGTTTCCCTCAGGATCTCACTCCTCGGATTCACCCACGCTATGATGTTTCCATTTGTCTCTGCTCATAGTGTTCCAGGCATAAGCCTTCCCTATTTATAGATTTAGTGAACTTGGAGCCCAAGTCACTTGTTTGGAGCCAAATTATATGCTTGGCTTCTCTAACATACCACTTGGTCCCAAAGTAATTACATGGCTTCTCTTACACAATACTTGGTCCCAAAGTAATTACTTGCCTTCTCTCACTAGGCATGACCCCGGTTCGGTTAGAACCGGCGAACCGAACCGGAACCGGCGTCAAAAAACCGGAACCGAACCAAAAAAAACGGTTCCGGTTCCTTAAGGGCCGGAACAGGCCGGTTCGAACCGGCGGTTCGGTTCCAGTTCGAACCGGCCGGTTCCAATTTTTTGGTCATGGCCCATAACCCTTGTCCATTAGTTATAATTTCTATTGCATTATTATCCCTTTTATATAGGTCATGCCACTCTTCACTTGTCTTATTTATCCAATGTGGGATGTAGGATTGAATATAACTATGATTATAAGCAATCACTCTATGACCAAGATTAGAGAAAAATAATATGTGAATAAGATTTGATGTCATATGCATATTATATATATATATATATATATATATATATTAATAGTATATTAAAAAAATGATACATATTACTGCATTCACAATCCACATAATACAGAAGATTAAGAAAAATACATATAGAGATGTGATGTGATTTAATCCAAAATTAGATGATTCCTTTTATAAAATGATCAAATTCTTTTTTCTTTTATTAACAATATTCCATTTGTTTACATCCAATAACATGTTAAAAAAGTTTTCAAATGGAAATTCATTATGTTATATCAATGAATGTAAATGGAAATTCAATCCTACATCCCACATCGGATAAATAAGAGAAGTGGAGAGAGGCCTAACCTATATAAAAATAAGGAGACTGCAAAGGAAAATAAACATTCTTGGACAAGGGTTATGGGCCACAACCCAATACTCTACAATGTCCTATCTAACATTTTATTTTTGTTTATAAATAAAATGTTATTTTTTGAAAAAAAAAAAAGAACCGGCGGTTCCGAAAATGGAACCGGAACCCACGAGCCAATTTCCAAAAATAAAAGGGTGCACATACAATTTTTTAGGGGCGCAATCTTGACTAGAGTTCATATTAGGCTCAATCTTCATATAAGATGGCAAAATGCTGATTTCCACTTATTAATTTATTTGGAGCCCAAATTTTGTATAATTCCTTAGAGTTTGAAAAATAACAACTAAGTTTGGGTCCTTTATTTTTAAAAATGGTGAGCATTAAGCAAAAAAATAATAAAAATTTAGACCTTTTCTTATTGGCCTAGGGCGGTTGCCCTTGGTGTCCTGCCTCAAGGCTGGCCCTAGGAGCAGCAGAAGGGAATCCTTGAATAAGGTCAAACCACTTCTAATATCTGCAAGCTGTTGAGAAATATGCACACCCAATGTATGAATAAAAACATATAAGATTTTAAGTGGTTTAGTGTAGTGTACATCCATGGATTGCACCGGCACTCAATTTCAACTATCAAATTAGTGTTTAATTACAAATAGTGAAACATTCTCTCTCAATATTTTTTTCTCTTTCGCTAGTTGAACTACGAGAGTATTTTATTATTAGAGTGCTTATACATTATTGTTGGACCCTTTCCCTTCTAGTATGACACCTAAGGGTATGTGTTAAAGCCATTTCCTATCCATTTCACTTTTTAGATCTGTTGGTTGCTAGCAATTATAGTAAAGCTCATAGCAATCTCTCCTAAATAAGATATGAACTCACTTTTTAAATAAAACAAGAAAACTACGCTAGGCTTCATAACCCAACACAAGCGTGTTACCCCAAAGGGTATGGAGAACAGATTCTTCATGGGTGAGACAGAATCCCTCTAGTTGGGAGCCAATATATGTTGGCTGCTTTCCAAAGTAACAGTTTAACCTTTGGTGGAGCTTTAAGCCTCTGTATGGATTTCTATACCACCTAGAACTAGAAGATGTTGTAAGTACAAAACTCATATTATGATATTGTCCACTTTGGGCCTAAGCCCGTACGGATTTGCTCTTGGCTTCTTAGGTCTCTACCCAAAAGGCCTCATATAAATGGAGGGTTCTTTCCATACTTATATACACATGATCATCCGCATGTCTAGCCAATGTGGGATTTTGGTTGGGCCTCCCCTTAAGTGATCATATATCCGTCAATGCTAGGATGAGCACTCCATCGAGGTCACTCATCTCCACCGTGTCGGAGCATACACCTTACGTGAAGCACTAGAGCATCACCTACCTCAAGAGCTAACATCACGGATCCATTGTGAGCTAAATGGGGCCCACCACATCTTGGTTTGGTTCGGGTACGTCTGGCCAAGTCTAGGGCACGACTCTGATACCACTTGTTATAACTACTTGTAAGTACGAAACTCATATTCTCCACATTGGTATGATATTGTCCGCTTTGGGCCTAAACCCACATAGATTTTCTCTTGGATCTATACCCAAAAGGCCACATACCAATGAAGGTTGTTTCCATACTTATATACTCATGATCATCCTCATGTCAAGTGATAACATCGTAAAATACACCTTTTGAGGTCCCTATTTACTATCGTTTGCTTTCGTTTTCGAGCATATTTTGGTTTATAATATGTTTTGTGAGCATTGTGTAGGTTTTATCCCTTAAAATAAGGTGTTGAGCTAAATTGAAGAGTTTTGGAGTTAGAAAAACTGAATTTGTAAATCTCCGTGCAGTACACTCAATTTTCGGGGGCCTTATCTCCCTCCTCCAATCGAACTACATTGCCCATTACCTATTTTCGGAAAGCCCCAGATGTTTTCTTTCCAACGGCTTTTACAGATCGTGATTCTAAGGCTTCTGGAGGAATTTATGGTCGTTTTCGTAACGGTGTGCGAAGCCGAAAACTGTCCACGAAATCACCCGCGAAATTACCCGTGAAATTTTGGGCAGTGCTTTCCGTGAGAAAAGTCTCTGAGGGAGGACCAAACAGACCCACCCGGGATAGACCTGGTTTCAGCCTTTTTCAGCCACTATTTGAAGGGTAAACTTGTCCTTTCACCCCAACTTCATACCCTAACTTCCCAACTCTATAAATACCCCCATTTTCTCTCCTCTAACCAGACTTTTTCTCTCTCTTTTTCAAACCCATCTCTCCCTTCTCTCATCTCTTTTCTCTTCATCTTCTTCACAATAATAAGGAGAGACCCAAGCTCCCATGCATGCTTTTCCTCCATGGGAGCACACCATACACCTCCATAACACCATTTTACACTTCCTCCATCCATTTTAGAACAGATATCAAGGAAATAGGAATGGTTTTAGGACCAAATCCGAGCTAGGAAGGTTTGGAGCATCTTTGGAGGACTTGTCTTCAAGGGTTTGCTCTTATTTACTCTTTTATTTGTAATTTTCATTTCCTTAATGTGTAACCGATTTGGGAATATTGTAAACCTTCACATGTGCACTATATGTTTATTTGTGCTTAAATTCGATTGGGTTTTGTTTTACTCATTGTTAATTTCAATATTTAAACTCTTATCGTGAAATCCATGTGTGTGGAGAATCAAAATTGATATGTATGCATGATTGGGATTAGGAGTAGAGTAATTTAATGTAGGAGTAGAGTAATTTAGCTTCCCATGAGTGTTTGTATGTTAATGGATGACCAAAATACCATGTATTGAGTAATTTGAGTATTAGGGATTTTAGCCCCAAAGAGTGAAAAATGTTTCAGTTCAGGCATTTAGTTGCTAAATTGGCCTTGGTTCACATCCTTGTGTTTAATGGGTCTTTTTAAGACACATTTGCCTATCCTTGGCCGGATTAGGTGATGAATTGATTTTGGAAAAATTTCCAAATCAAGAGGATGAACCATTAACTAAATTGAATGTCCTTAATGTTAAACAATCAACTTATTGCACGTTGTTATTTGGTGAACTTGTTTTCCATTTTTAGCCATCCTAGGGAGATTGATAAAACCGAATTCGTATCTAGAGTAAAGACCATTGAATTCCTCTTGTACTTGTGTACTAATATGGATATTTAGTGTGTTTAATGTTTTCACTCGGTTAGCCACCTTGTGAATTGGCTATGTGTTATATATCGCGTGGTTCACATTAACATGCTCAGCGTTGTATCTTCTACATTTGACCAGAAAGTTGAGAGATCACTAGGCTATTGGGATGATTTTTTTCGTCCAAATAACCCAAAATTTGTCCCTATAGACCTATTGGGACGAAAACAATTCGTCCCAAATCCCGGCACCTCAGGTGGGTCGTAATAGCCTCTTTGGGACGAAAATTCAAATTCATCCCCAAAGAGTACCTATTGCGACGAAACATAAATACATTAAATTTTTTGTCATTTTGGGATATATATTATTTCGTCCCAATAAATTATCTACACACTACCACACCCCATCCATTATAGCCCTTCCACCACTATCTGTGGTGGGTCTTGAACTCGTGACCCAACATGTAGCAACGTGAATGGTAGCCTTTACCACCATACCACATGTTTCGATTTGTTGGTAGTTGCACAATATTTACATATAACCTATATAGGTTGTTAAATTTTCATTGATGATTTTAAATCAAACTCTTATTGGAAAAAACAATTGTTTGATAAATTTAAATTTTATTCCGTTAATCAAAATTTTAATTTCAATGATGGTTGTGAATCTCCCTTACACACCTAGTTGTCATGGGTTCGAGTCCCAATATATGCATTTTACAAGCATGTGTCATGTGTGGAGAGTTTTCTCCCAGTTTGTGGGAGCAGCCCTCTATTCGGTTGTGAGAATTGTAGTCCACATGTAACCTCTCCCCGATAGTGAGAGTAGTATTATGGGTCGTGCTTGTAGAGTCTAATTAATCTCGTCAGGTCCCGGCAGTAGTTGTATTTCAAAACAATAATGATAGACATATATTATAAACGATTATTTTTTGTCTTTTTACATTTAATGGTGTAGAGCTCAAACCATTACACTACACAACTTCAACTTTGATAAATAATGCAAAACTATTTATATATAATGTAAATATGTTATTAAATTTATTTTTTTATTAAAATTAATATTGTGTTGAACAAATTTTAAAAAATTATTACTAGATAATTTAAAGTGATTCCAGTAATCTTTATAATTATTTTGTATGATATACAAATGGCTATTAAAAAACGTTAATTAGATAATATTTTATTAAACTATTAGATCAATGGTTACAAGAACAAATCAGGAATGCAACTCGAACTTCAGTACAGATTTCTCCCCACATTTGTGAAATAATGAGAAAAATTAGACTCGGATCTTTATCACAAAAGAGAAGGAAAAGTTTCCATATACTTTGCTAAAGGTGACTGAGAATTTTTTTCATCCCAATAGCCAACTATAGACCTATTGAGATTAAAAAAATTCATTCTCTTTGGATAATATATTGGGACGAAAATTTTCGTCCCACTACCCACCAACCACCAACTCCCTCTCTACAATCGAGCCTCATTTAATGTTTCATTCTCCACCAGTGTTGACCCACTCACCTAAAACTGAAGCAAAGCTTATCCAATTTGCTACTGCTTCAAATTTGTTAATTAAAACATACTATTTATATATAACCTCTATATGTTATTAAATTTTTATTATAGATTAATTCCAATAATTTCTTTTCTTGTTAAAAAACGTTTATTGTAGCACTTAATTAAACTATTTTTAAAAAAATCATATATTGTCATATGAAATGGTCTATCATTAATCGTACGTGGAATAGAGAGACTTTCTTTACATTTTTTCAATTTAATAGACAAATGTAATATTTGAATTCCTAAAACAAAAGGGAAAGAAAAATGTACAACAACTTTTCTAAAAAGTTTTAGATTCTTATTTATTATATTTATAAATATATATATATATATATTTATATAATTTTTCGTAATTTTTTGAATTAATCTATAATAATTAATATAAAAAAGTGAAGCAAATTTAATTATGATCTTTGTCTCTTAGGAAAAACTTAAAAAATGAAAAATATAATCCCGATAAATCATTATCAACATTAAATATTATTTTTGTCATAATAAAATAACCTCTATAATATTTTTTTCTTTTCTTTCCAAAAAAAAATATCAAACCTTTTAGGGACAAATAATTTTCGTTCCAATAGACATCCTATTGGGACAAATTATTTTCGTCTCTAAAAGTTTCATTATTTTTGCATCTTTTAGGGAAGAATAATTTTTTTCGTCCCAATAGACATTTTATTGGGACAAATATTTTTCGTCCCTAAAAGTCTCGTCGGGTTTGTCCTTTTTAGGGATCGATAATTTGTTTCGTCCCAATAAACACTCTATTGAGACGAATTTTTTCGTCCGTAAAGGTTTCTTTAGGTTTGAAATTTTTAAATACGAATATGTTATTGTGTCCCAATAGACGTTCGATTGGGAGGAATAAAATTTGTCCCGTTTATTTGTCCCAATAAATTTCGTCCCTATAACCCAATTTTGCTTGAAGTGCCTACGCCTGTGATCGCTGGGACTCCGTCGCACTCTACTACGCCTGCCTCGATGTTCACCTTGACACTGCCCGAATGCAGCTCGAGAGTGGCACGATTTTCTCCAAGCACACCTTCGAAGGCACCATGTGCTACTACTCTGCTCTTAATCTAAATGTCGGGAAGCTCTTAAAGGCCTTCGAAGCTAGCCACTGCTGCTGATACTTTCTTGAGGAATCGGTGAGGAAGGTTGTCATTTTTTCTTTTTCTTTTTTTCTTTTTCTTGAGGAATATATGATTTGGTTTCGGAATCCTTAATCAAGAGAACTAGCCCTTGAATCCGTGTTGAATGGTGCTTGAATGTTTATAATCAACATGACTGGCTTGTGGGTTTGGTGAACTTATATACCTATTGTAACCACTATCTTGCATCTCTCCAAGCCACATTTATTTTCGTAGCTAGGGTGTTTTGCCTTTAGGAGTAGACTAATTTATATTGCTTTGTAGTTTAATTGCATTGCCTCTTTAAATTTCTTTGTAGTGTAATTCATTTCCATGTAGTTAGATTTAGAAAGGCAAGCACCCAGTTACATTTCTATCCTTAGCATAATTTAATTTAGTTTAGTTTTATTCACACCTCAAACACCATCAGCATTATGCATACAACTCACACATACCATTCTCACCTCTTCCATGTTCTATTTATATCGCTTTCAGTAACGCTTTAGCTAGAGACAGTTAGACGGATACCACCTCTCTGTGGAAACGACCCTTGCTTACATGCTATACCAGTCCTTTGACTCGTTGCATTTGCGAGGTAGATTTAATTAGAAATCTTTTTGGTAGGCACAACGACGACCTCATCAGTGTTTAATGGAAGGAAATTTGGAGAAGAGATTTTGGCCCCGTTTGATTTTTTGTCTGAAGACTGAACTGTGGTGAATGTTACTAAAGACTAAATAGTGACTGAAAACTAAAAACTGAAAAAACGTGTTCGTTTTTTTCACTGAAAAATGAATATAAGTGATAAATTGTTTGTTTTTTTAAGTTATAAATATCTGAAAATAAATACGTTTACATCTATGCTCTTCTAACTATTATTTGTTATATATATTTACATTTAATAGATTAAGGACAACTCTAACATGTAAATTAATTTTAAAATAAATTTATTTAGTTATTAATAATATTTCATACATTATTCCATTTGTTGAATTACATGAAAATGAACATAATATTTGATGATGAGACATAATAAAATTCTCAAGAAATATTAAAGAAACAAAAAATCAACTACTATGTGATTTTGACCCAAATAGCTTAACTAGGAATACCGACCACAAACAATTGATAATGTCCTAGTAGCGCCACTGGCTGGTGCATGACCTCTCACAACATGGTTCCAAGAACCGATCATTCGAACCGGCCCATCTAAAGCCAAAATCAATAGCCTCTGATTCAATGCAAATGAGAGTGTAGTTAATGATGGAGCCGCCATTGTCACATAAATATTGTCACCAACATGTGCATGATCATGATTGTCACCAACTCTCAGTTCAAACTCTATTGCAATATTTTGATTGTATTCAAGCAACACTTCTGGCTTGATAGCAGTGATCAACGGCCTTGATTTGTTTGACATCAACAAATATGGTGGATAAAATGCTTCAAGACAAGTGGAAATAGATTAAAATAGTGAGGATAGTTTTGGAAGTAAAATTTTGTATAAAATTCCATTGGATTTGTGTTAAATGAAAAGTGAAAAATTTTAACTTTTCAAAACAAGTGGTTTTAGGGGTTTATTGAGTGATTTTAACACTTAAAAAATCAAACAAAATAACCGAATGAAATACACATTAAGTGTCATTCAGTGTTAAGTGGAAAAATCAAACATCACCTTTAATTTATCTGTGAATAAAGAAAGAAGAAAGAGAAAAAAAAATAAATTAAACATTCATTTTAATTTTTAGAACAGTGGCCACCCAAGAACTTTTATTTATTTATTTTTATAAATGACTAAGTGGAACCGAGAGGGGTTTTACAATATTACCCTTCGAAGTTACTTTTAATTTAAGGAGGGAAGAATATTAATCATTTATTATTTTTATTTTAAAAAATTGTTATTATTTATTTAAAATAAAATAAATTAAATGAATATTGAAATTCATTTCTAAATAATAATAATAATATTTAAATAAAAATACTTAAAATAAAGGGTATAATAGTAAAATGGAAACCATTCAATATTTAAATGAAAACATTTGCTTAAAAAAAAAAAAGAACAAACAAGCCGGAGGATCTTGATGATTTTATAAGACTTCGGACTTTTATAAGACTTAAGTATAAAAAACAAACATCACCTTAATCTTAAAGAATAACTAAATAAAATTATTTATTTAAATTGTAATTTAGTCTTAAAAGAATATCAGAATTGTACAACCACTCATGGCTCTCGCGGTTTTTTCGGAGTGATCTGAGTTAATACATTAGGAAAATATTGTTTACTTAAACCAAAATGTGCCGCTAGAAGGTAAACGTGAGTGAGCAACTCTCCACCTTCCCTCAGTTGCTGAGCATGTTCTTTCCATTCACAACTGTGTGCAACATATGCAAGCATTTCCACCCAAACATCACTTATTATCTCCCATTTTTTTTTATTATCATCTCCTACCTTCCTATGCAACAACCTGTAAAATAAACACCCATACTTCAACAATGACGGATTTCCTTTCATGTCGAAAAATTCTCTGCTTCCCCACCTTCCGTCTTCAAACATTTTGATCAAAGGCTTTAAGTCCTTTTCATACTTTCGAAGCAAAGCCTCGTAAGCTTTACTAATTTCACTGCATATATCAATATCATTATTCCTCTTTTGCTTGAAAAGTGTTGTGACCTCAGCACATATTTCTTTGTACCTTACCTCACCAATCCCTTTTGGCAACATAGATGGACGGAAGACTAGAAGATAACACATGTAATCCGATAAGCATTTGCCAATTTTACATTTAGGATCAAGTTTTGTAACATCACCATAGTAACATATATCAGTAGCAATGTGCCAAATAATAACACTATCCACAAATTCTAAGGCAGCAATGGACCACTTAGCTTCCTGCTCAAGAATATTGTGCCTTTCTTTAATGACAGAATAGCCTCTTCGAGTCAAGAATATATCGCGTTGTTCATGGTATGATACATCATCTTTATTGACTGTACGACCTTGTTCTTTTAGATACTTTATAATTGTTTCTTGTAAATGATCAACATTCACATCTACTCTAGTCAAGTACATATTCTTTAACCATTTGCGGATAAAAGGTAACTTTTGGACTCCAAAGCAAGCAGGTTGCACGTCTTTAATGTAAGAACTTAATAGGCTGTACTGACCCATGGATTCTGACCACCTTTTGTTACTGGTCAAAAGTGATTGAGAATGGCTAGAAAACTTCCAAAAAAGATCGGCCAAAGTTTTTGAGATGGGATTATGTTGTGCGTTTTTGGGTTTGATCAACCAAAGCTTTCCCCAATCTGATAAAGAGAGTAGGATGAGTGCATAAAGCTCTAGAAGGACAGCCCCAACTAGCAGCAAATAGGTTATGGAGATGTCAACCAGTGGGTAGACATGGGTATCAATGATAGTAGAGAAGACAACTAAAGAACAAACTGAGGAAAAGAAGGTGATGCAGCGGAAAACAATTCCCAAATGAGAATAAACAATAGCTGCCTTGGTGTAGAGCATATCATACATAAAACCAAGCTCAACTGCTACCAATTTGAAGGCTTCTGCAGCCGGTTTGTTTTTTATGATGGAATAGATGCGTTTTTGTTCATTCGTATTGAGAGTTCGTTCTGCAAAGAAAAATTTAGTTCTGATGAATAAGTAATAAGCAAGAACGAGATAATGGTCCTCCGTACGAATGCCATCTTGTGGAATAACCATTGGTTCTTCTGATCCTTCTTCTCTTTTCCCTCGGATATCTTTATCATCAACATATTTAACAAAATCCTGACAAGAATCAGGACTTGATGGCAGGTAATCTTTGAAATGTTGACTACTTGAAGACATGAGTGTATATGTCCTCTCTCCATATTTGATTGCTCCTGAGATAAAAATTGGAATGGTAAGGAATGTAAGAGCAGTATTACCCCAAGATCGTAAGAAGACATAAAACGCCACTCCAACTTGGATAATAAGTACAATAAAGTGCCTTAACCACAGCTCATTATCTTCTAACGAATAAGCCGTGATAGTGTCGGGGCCACCCAAATGCAAGAGCAAGAACGGTGCCCAAAATTCTTGGAGAGCATTGTTTGGTACATGAATGCTATCTTTAGAGTCTCCTATACTGCTGGCAAGGTTGCCCAGGGCAACAGTTGCTACCCAATCAGCTGACAGGTATGCTGACCAAACGATGATTCTGATCCAGAATCTTGCTGTCCATTTTCGTCGATTACCCAAAATGATTAGGATGATTTGTAAAACAAGACTGAGCAGAATTATCACTCGAACTTCATATTTGTTCCAAAGATTTATGATCCTTTCTGGGAAAAGCTGCATTTTGCCTTCTCTGATAGAAAAATCAAAACTGCAAGAAACTTAAAATTTAAGTGAAGAAGAAGCAAAAACGACATTAATTAGTACCTCTGTTCACGAATCATTACAAAGGCTAGATATATGTTAAAAATGAGATTATATAAAGAGCTTTTTTTCGCAAAAATAATAGGTACCCAAAAAAAAATATAATGACACTAATTCTGAAAAGTTTTCACAGTTGCCTCTAATAGATTGATCTTCAAAAACAGGTTGCATTATTAAGAAGGGCTAAAAAAATAAATAGCACTTTTTGGAGATGGTATTTCAACAATGTCACTGCTCTAATAACTTATGTTTAAAAGACACCTATTATGGTGAACGGACAAAAATACGCCCAATTGTTGTTCCACATCAGCTTTCTTTCATTCAGTTTACAGTGATAAAGCTGTGAAGTAGAGAGAGAAAGTCCGGTTGAAACTCAGGCAATCACTCGAACGGTGACGGAGTGGTGCTACGCAGACACGTTCGGGGGAGCAATTCATGAAAAAGCTCGGGCAGTTCATGAAAAAGCTCGTAGCCTTATGCAAAAAGCTCGGGTAGGGCAATTCATGAAAAAGCTCGGGCAGTTTATGAAAAAGCTCGGGCAATTCATGAAAAAGCTCGGAGCCTTCATGCAAAAGCTCGGAGCCTTATGTAAAAAGCTCGGGAAGGGCAATTCATGAAAAAGCTCGGGCAGTTTATGAAAAAGCTCGGAGTCTTATGCAAAAAGCTCGGGCAGGACAGTTTATGAAAAAGCTCGGAGCTTTTATGAAAAAGCTCGGAGCTTTCATGAAAAAGCTCGGAGCCTTATGCAAATAGCTCGGGCAGGACAATTCATAAAAAAGCTCGAAGACTTATTAAAAATGCTCAGAGATTCAAAATTGACAAAACTAATATCCTTGAAAAAAGCTCGGACAACAATTTAAAAGGCTCGGATAATTTTACAAAAGGCTCAGACACAGTGTTAAAAGTCTCGAAAACCCAGATCTTCATCATCTTATATATAAATTTTACCAACTCAATTTTCATACAAGTTTATTGTAGAGAGAGAGAGAAGTTACTGAGTTCATTGTTTGAAGCGTGGAGATAGAAGTACAAACAAAATAAAAAATTGATTATTTAAGGGCAATTTTGGTAGTTCACCATAATATGTGCCTTTTAAACATAACTTATTAAAGCAGTGACGTTGGTGCAACACACCTCCGTGACATTTATCACCATTTCCACTTATTACAAATCATGATTAAAAAAAAAAGAATAAACAATGTATTATAACTAAGCATAAGGTAGCCTATTCAAGTTTTGGATTTTAGTCAATGCTATGTCATATAAGTGTGAGATTATGTTAATTACTATACAAAATCTGAATAGTTACGTACAATAAATAAAGAGTAAAAGATTTCTATAATCTAGAAGGGTGATTAATTAATCGGTCTGCAATTTCTACAGGCTTGTATAGTCAGTAAACATCTAACGTAAAACTTTTCACACAACAATCTGCGAAAACAAAACAGTAACATAAAGTATAATATAACATTTTTCTCATATTTTTTTTATGGAAGAGTCAGAAGCCACCCACAAAGCAGCCCCGACCCAAGTTTATTAATAGCCCTCACTTGTGGCGGAGGAATACTGTGGAACCAAAAACTGACACTAAGGGATTACAAGAATTGACATAAAACCTGTCCCAAGAATCAAAACGAACCAAAAAAAACAATGTATACATTCACTATAAACTCAAGAATAAAACAAATTAACCATGCTTAACATAAGCCGTACCCAACATTTTTCTCATATGATTTTAAAGATGTATCAAATTTGTGCATGCCTAATAACTTATTGTAAAAAACAAAAAAAATTACAATATTCAGTTGTATATAAACATGCCGCACAAGATATAAAAAAGGAAAGCTGTAGTCATTGACAACATGTAGTATGATAGCAAGTAGTTTTTTTTTCAATTTATTAATAAAATCACTTACCTGGAAAAGAAAATGTACCCAAGAACTTTGGAAGATATAATTGAGGCAGGTGGTGTAATTCAATAATTTAAGCTAATTGAGGCATGTGGTGTAATTTAATATAGTTTAAGGTCTGGATTTGGTGGCCATTTTATAATAGAAAAACAAGAGACAAAAGCCGATGGAGAAGTATTAAAGAATAACTTGTCCAATGGGGATGGTATCACAAGCACTTCATTACCAAAAAGTGATTAAATCAAATCACTTTTCCTTTCAAAAGCTGGAAATAAAATAAAAATAATAAATACTTAGACCAGTGATAAAGCAATGTATTGATGCAAAGAAAAAAGAGTACATGAAATTGAGTGGGAATCAAGTCAGTATGCATCCCGGAAAAGCTGGAGGAACAGAGAATTTGCACACTTTACATAATACAGAGTTGTATAATCTTGCACGGGCGGGATTAACGTTACAAAGTCAGAATAATCTTGCATTTTTTTTGTGGGGTTCAACTTTACAATCATATTTCGAAGTTTTTTTTTTATTTAATTTTTTGACTTCAACATCCAACAGACCATTCACGCGTTCTTAATCTAAGAGTTGTAAATACATTATAAATTCGATAATTGTCTCAACCATTGGAATAAAAGCATATGCGTGGTTGAAATGTTAAATTGATGGGATGGAATCACAAACACTTGCTTACCAAAAAGTGATTAAACTAAATACTTTCCATTTCAAAGCTGGAAATATAAATAATAAATACTTAGAGCAGTGATAAAGAAATGTATTGATGCAAAGAAGAAACAGTACATGAAATAGAGTGGGAAACAAGTATTTACGCATACTGAAAAAGCTGGAGCCTGGAGGAACAGAGAATTTGAACACTTTACGGAGCACAGGGTCAGATAATCTCGTACTTGCACAAGCGGAATTACAGTTACATAGTCAGAATAATCTTGCATGTTTTTTGTGTGGGATTCAACTTTATAACTACATTACAAAGTTTTTGTGACTTAATTTTTTGACTTCAACATCCATCACTTATATATTCGTAATCCAAGAATTGTAAATGCATTACAAATTTAACAATTGTCTCAACATTGAATTTAGAATACATGAGTTGTTGAAATGTTGAATTGATGGAAATTCTTCAAAATCATGTGTAAATGCATTAGATAAACCAAATTAAGAATTGAGAGTGAGAGCATGTAATCAAAATACAATAATTAGTTTAATTAATTACAAATTGAGAGCATTTGATAAATAGAATCCAAATATATATATAATAATTCACAAGGGTGAGGAGGATCACAAAACATCATATCTTTTGATCAATATATATCTTGTAAACAAAACTGACAAGGCATCATATTTAAACTTAGTAGAACTTCCATTGCACATATGAATAGCATATTTTATATCTGCTTTGCCCTCTACAAGTTGACAGAACTCTTCGGTTCATCATTATTGACTAAGAACACCCAAGTGTTTGATGAAGGTCTGAGAGAAAACTCAGAGAAGAGAGAAAACTCAGAGGAGAGAACTCCTTTAACGGAGCTTTTAAGCTTCTGATTTTCATTAATCTTTGGAGGGAAAATACAAGAGTATTTACACGAGAATGAGAAGAGCTACACACATACGATAGTAATTATGGAAATAAGTTGTTTACAGAAATAACTATTAGTGTCATCTCAGCACTAACCAACTCTATTAACTTTAGTCTTGCTGAGGTATTAACGACTAACTTGATCATGCACCATATTGCATTTGTATCTTCTGTATATGCACACAGTGTAGCAAACCCAGACTTGGTCTTCAAGCTCTTCAAGCTACTGATATGCAATTCTGGTTTAGTGTCAGGGTTGTTGAGCTGTTCTTGACTATTACTCTTCAATTAATCCCGAAAACAAAAGTTGAGGTATTTTGATGTAGGACAATTTCTTTAATTTGGGTCTTTTCTTGTTTAGCAAGTTTATTTATTTTAGTTTGATTAGGAATTAAATTTATGTTTTGGAAATAAATCAAACTTACCTTTTGGGTAAGATTTGATCTTTGTTTTCCGGTCAAGTTAGGAGTCATGAATCGTAAAAGATTCTGATTAGTTTTGATATTTTCCTGTTTTAGTCTTTTTTTAGGAATATCGTATTCAAGTCGTATTAGGATTAGTTTATTATAAATAGTATTATTAATTCCAATTATTGTAACTTTTTAAACTTTTGATTTATTTTAATAAAATCGTTCCTTTGGAACATTTATCTGTCGTGGATTCGACATGCTCTTTGAGGATTCGAGAGCACCATTTTCTAACGAAGATTAGGGAATGATGGCCCCTGCATGGCGGTCCATGCTTGGGTAACTACCGGTCTCTACGTTATGGTTCATCTGAGTGTGTCTCAGGGTTCGACGAAGTGATCATTCTTATTTTCGCCATACACCGCTGCGTCAATTGGTATCAGAGCGACCGAGTCTACCTCTGTGCTAGGCTCAGCGTCCACAGACCACAACCAACTACCTTCCTAAACGCCATATATTCACCCTCCATATCTCCTTATAAAAAAACGAAATTGAAAAAGAAAAGACAGCAGAAATTGTGGATCAGCCTCAACAGTGCCAGAAATTTCAGATCAACCTCACGAGTTCCAGACGTGCCCTAATATTCATCACCATTAATCGCGTGCCGCCATTCATATCCACCACTTTCAATTTATTTTTCGTAATCAGTTCTCAGGATTCAATTGTTGGTACGTTTTTTTTTTCAGACTTTGATTTCGGTTCTCAATGGGTTTCAATGGTTCTCATGGTTCCAATAATTATTTTTCAAGTTATAATGCTTATCAACCAGGACTTCGAATTTTTTCTGGACATATGAAAACTGAAGAATTTATTAATTGGTTGGAAGAAGTTGAAGAACATTTTGAATATCAGAAAACTGAAGAAAGTCAGAAAGTTTTATTTGTAGAAATTTATTTGAAAAAAGATGCATTAATTTGGTGGGAAGACTTTCAAAAGGATCGGAAAAGATTTGGAATGGATAGGATCCAATCATGGCATGTTATGAAACAAGTAATGTGGGAGGAATATCTTCCAAATGATTATTTTGAAGATTTTTGTCATGCAGAAGATATAGTTGAAGATATTTCGTATGAAGTGGAAATTGTCGAAGGGATTGAAGGCGAGCCTTGGATCTTAGAAGTTGAAGACTACGATCCAACCATTGATATTGATTGCACTTTAGATGTGGCTGACGCAAAACTGGAAGCCAAATCGATTTCCATTGATAAAGTTTCCAAGGGTGACAACTTGTGTGCTATTATTGATACGAGTCATAACAGAGCTCGGAGTACTTTGTTTTTCGCCTTGATTTGGACAACTTGGGAGTCAAAGAATCATTTAGTGTTCAAAGGCATTATAACGCCAGTTGACCAAGCCGCAACCAATAGGCATCGCCAATGGCGAATAGCTTGGGTATTTTCTGCATTTCGTTGGACGATTGCTTTGGTGCCATTGTGGATCTGGGATGGACTACGGAGAGAATTTTCGGTTGGGGTTTACTACTCCCACAAGACGAATAGGGGTTCTTCCTTGTTTACTTGTCTTTCCGCATGCTTCAACCGAACTCGAGGACGAGTTTTTTTTTTAAGAAGGGGTGACTGATGTAGGACAATTTCTTTAATTTGGGTCTTTTCTTGTTTAGCAAGTTTATTTATTTTAGTTTGATTAGGAATTAAATTTATGTTTTGGAAATAAATCAAACTTACCTTTTGGGTAAGATTTGATCTTTGTTTTCCGGTCAAGTTAGGAGTCATGAATCGTAAAAGATTCTGATTAGTTTTGATATTTTCCTGTTTTAGTCTTTTTTTAGGAATATCGTATTCAAGTCGTATTAGGATTAGTTTATTATAAATAGTATTATTAATTCCAATTATTGTAACTTTTTAAACTTTTGATTTATTTTAATAAAATCGTTCCTTTGGAACATTTATCTGTCGTGGATTCGACATGCTCTTTGAGGATTCAAGAGCACCATTTTCTAACGAAGATTAGGGAATGATGGCCCCTGCATGGCGGTCCATGCTTGGGTAACTACCGGTCTCTACGTTATGGTTCATCTGAGTGTGTCTCAGGGTTCGACGAAGTGATCATTCTTATTTTCGCCATACACCGCTGCGTCATATTTATCGTACATTACCGACACTCAATTAATGAAATTGTGGGTTTGAATTACATTCCCCTCCCTATTTTCGGAGTTCCTATGACAATTTCTTCTGCGCCAAAGGATGATTGTAGATTAAGTTTTAAGTACGTGTTTGACATTGTAGATTAAGTTTTAAGTACGTGTTTGACATTGTAATGCAATGAAATAAATGAAAATAAATGTTTTATAAAGCTTGTTTTCTTGATTACAAAATCATCGCATGCATCATAAGTCATAACTGCTCTCTAGCTAGCAAAGTTAAATTTGGCTGAAAGCAACACTCATATTTTATCAATTAATTAATTTATTAATATGTATCTCTCCTACAAATAACAAAACAATGCAAAGTTAAAATTCTACATATTAATGAAATGATATAATTATATTTATATTTTATTATGTGAAAACCAAAATGTCGACATTTGTTGATATGTCAACTTTTCGGTGGTTAGATGCACCGCTCAACATGTGTACTTGGTATATTGAAAATTTTCTCTCAGATATCTAATTCTTTAGTACTTCACATAATCTTCTGTACAAATATCAAAAACAGATGAAGAAACTTATTTGAATCATATGTAAACAAATTCATTAGACTTGTAAATTATTTTTAGTCAAATATCAACAAACTACATAGCACAATATTACATATGAATTTTCTTCCAAAAATACCTACAATTTCTGCTGTGTAGTACATTCTTCAAGATTCATTCTATCCAAATCAGACGCATTTGTTTCTTCTTCCTCCAAATCTGATACCTCCAAATCAGATAGCGACGGCATTTGTTTCTCCCATTCAGGCGTAAAACTCAACAAATGAGTTGAAACATATTGTTTAGTCAAGCCAAAATGGGTCATAAGAAGACAGACATGGGTTAGAAGCTCTCCACCTTTCCCAAGCTGCTGAGCATGCTCTTTCCATCCACAATTGTGTGCCGCATATATCAACATTTCGACCCAAACATCACTTATTATCTCCCATTTTCTTTCATGCACATTTTGCAATTGCTTAGAAACCATAAGTCCATACTTCAACAACGAATGACTTTCTCCCTTAAAGAATTCATTGAAGTCATCAGCATTTTTTTCATCATTTTGAAGCATATTTTCAAAATTTTGAAGCAAATTGCTGAAATGTTGAAGCAAAGCCTTGCAAGCCTTACTTTCACTGGATATATCATCATCCCTCTTTTGCTTGAAAAGTTTTGTGGCCTCGGCACAGGTTTCTCTGTACCTTACCTCACCAATCCCTTTGGGCAACATGGATTGACGGAAGACTAGAAGATACAACATGTAATCGGATAAGTATTTACTAATCTTGCAGTTTGAATCAACAATATTACCTCTGTACATATCATAAAGATCACCATGGTAGCATAAATCCGTAGCAATGTGCCAAATAATAAGACTATCCACAAATTCTACACCAATAGTGCACCACTGAGATGCCAACTTATCAAATTGGTGCCTTTCTCTAAGAGCAAAGTTGCCTCTTCGACTCAAAAGCGGATCGCGTCCAAGGTATGAGATTTTATTCATATGAAGCATACCACCTTGTTCTTTTAGATACCCTAAGATTTTTTCTTGTAAATGACGATCACTATTCACATCTACCCAAGTTAAGTAGTTCCTCTCTATTAATTTCCTCGTAAAAGGTAACTTTTGAACTTCAATGCAAGAAGGTTGCACGGTTTTCAGGCAAAACCTTAAGAGATTGTATTGACCCATGGATTCTGACCACCTTTTAGTACGGGTCAAAAGTGTTTGAGAATGAGAAAAAAACTTCCAAAAGAGATTGACCCAAGATTTTGAGAGGGAATTATGTTGTGAGTTTTTGAGTTTTATCAACCAAAGCTTTGCCCAATATGATAAAAAGAGTAGGATGAGCGCATAAACCTCTAGAAGAACGGCCCCAACTAGCAGCAAATAGGTTATGGAGATGTCAATGAGTGGGTAGGCATGGGTATCAATGATGGTAAAAAAGAAAACTAAAGCAGAAAAAGAGCAAGAGAAGGTGATGCAACGGAAAAAGATTCCCAACCGAGAATAAACAATGGCAGCCTTGGTGTAGAACATATCATATATTAATTCAAGTTCAACTGCTATCAGCTTGAAGACTTCTTTTGCATCCTGTCTGTTTTTGAAGATGGAATAGATGCATAGCCGTTCTTTCTCATCTAGAGTTCGTTTTGCAAAGAAAAATTTAGTTCTGTTGAATAAAAAATAAGCTAGAACCAGATAATGGTTCTCTCTATTAATGCTGTTTTGTGGAATAACCATTGCTTCTTCTGATCCTTCTGCTCTTTTCCCTGACATGTCTTGATCAACATATTTAACAAAATCCTGACAAGAATCGGGACTTGACGGCAAGGAATCTCTGAAATGCTCACTACTTGAAGACCATAGTGCATATGTCCTCTCTCCATATTTGATTATTCCAGAGATAAAAATTGGAATGGTAAGGAAGGTAAGGGCAGAGTTACCCCAAGATCGGAAGAAGACATAAAATGCCACTCCAACTTGAATATTAAGTCCAACAAAGTGCCTTAACCACAGCTCGTTATCTTCTAACGAATAAGCTGTGATAGTGTCAGGGCCACCCAAATGCAAGAGCAAGAACGGTGCCCAAAATTCCTGAAGAGCATTGTTTGGTACAGTAGTGCTATCTTCAGAGTCTCCTATGGTGCTGGCAAGGTTGCCGAGGGCAACAGTTGCTACCCAATCAGCTGTTAGGTATGCTGACCAAACAATGATTCTGATCCACATTCTGGCTGTCAATTTTCGTTGATTACTGAAAATGATGAGGATGATTTGTAACACAAGGCTAAATAGAATCATCACCCGAACTTGGCTTCTGTTCCAAAGATTTATGATCTTTTCTGGGAAAAGCTGCATTGCTGTTATATGATAAAGATCAATTAAAACTGCAAGCAACTCAACATATCGGCAAAGAAGAAGCAGAAAAGGCTAAAAGTAAATGAAGACTCTCCTTTCCTAGAAATGCATAAATAGTTTTTCTGATGATATTATATGATAGTCTTTACGATGATAGAAGAATTTTCAAAACTAACCATTTGATCTTCTCCAAATACCCCCTATTTAAAAAGACGAGATTTTTCACTTGAAAGTGAACATGTGCTATTTCACTCTTCAAGAGTGAAACATCTAATCTGTGAAACATATGTTTCACTTTTTTTTTTGAACAGCCTGAATTTTATTGAAAGGACATGGGAAAACCGAAAGAGCCCCAAACAAACATATGTTTCACTCTTGAGCAGGGGCGAAGCCAGGATCTTATAGTAGGGTGGGCTACTCATTTAAAAAAATAAATAAAACGAACTTCAATGATACGAGAAAATTGCATTAATTGAAAATTAAAGATAAACTTTGATAAGAGGGGACATCATGAGCCATGCTCCTCAAACTTCTTATTCTAAACAAAATACATGTACGTTTTTGTGTTGAGTTAGGTTAGTTTAGTATTAGAATTGTAAATTAATCGTAATTTCGTAAGAATATAATATAAGAGCAGTAAATGTAATTATTACACTCTAATATAAGGGAAGTAAATGTAATTTTATATTAACTTTAAACTTCTTTTCAAAGAAGTCAGCCTTGGCTTATCAAATGCCTCCGCCCATGCTCTTGAGAGTGGAACATCTTGTTTTGAAACATGTCAAGAGTGAAACAACATGAGAGTGAACAATACGAGCGCAACACATGAACAATATAATAAGTGAAAAAAAAATGATGTTTCACTTTAAAAGGTGAAACAATATGCTGTTTCACGTTTGAATTTTTTCATTTTTGAAAGTGAAATAACATTTGTTTTTTTTAAACAAAGTGAAACAACATTTCGAACTTTCTATGTTTCACTCTAAACGAAATCATTTGAAATTTATTTCACATTCGAAATGGATGTTTCACTTTAGAGAGTAAAATATGTTTCACTTAAAATGAAACATCTGGACTGTTTCACTTTCAAAAGAGAAATATGTTTCACTTACATATCTTTAAGTGCAACATCAGAAAATGTTTTACTTCAAGTGACACATCTTCTGATATGTTTCATTTATAATGAAACATCAAAGTATGTATGTTTCACTTAAAAGTGAAACAATCAACTTTAACACATAATGTGTGTTGCATTGGAGAGTGAAACACATGGTGTGTTTCACTTCCCAACGTGACACACTGCAGGTTCATGAAAAAAGAAGCTCGAAAAAAAATATTTCAACATTTTCTCCACCTAAAACTTCAATTTTTTGATAATTGGAAGTAAGCCCATTAACATAAACATGAAACAAAGTAAAAAATTCAATTAAAAACGTAAAATTTACATACCTTTAACTAGGTTGGAAAGATTTCTAGTACAAAATCAACGATATCACATTCCGTCTGTTTCGTCGATTTCTAACAAATTTTTTTTGTCGATTTTTCAATACGAAAAAGTCGTTTGACAACAATTCAATCGAAATGAGATTTTTTGTAGTAGGTTTTGATTGTAAAAGGAAAATGGAGAGAGAGTGGTTGAAGAAAATGTAAAGAAGGGTAATAATGTGATTGGATGGTTATTTGGTGAAAAGAAATTAATATAAATGGTTAGAAATAACAATTTGATGAGAGAAGGTTAAAAACAATAATGAATAATTTATATAGATTGTTTTTGGTAGTTTTCACCGGAGGGATTATATACAATAATAGTCCATCAGATAATGATAGTAATAATAATAATATTTGTTTTCCAAACAACTGAAAATTTTCACAATCTTTATTCATATAAATAATGAAAAAATCAAATAAAATGAAACCATATTTTCTTAATTAGTTATAAGACCTTTTGTACAATTATAAGAGGCCTCATTACTAAGTAATTAGTAGGTAAAAAAAAATTCACAACCGTCCACAATTCAATTGCTTATGCATTATGAAATTTCAAAAAAAAAAGAACAAAAAAAGAAAAATAAAAAGAAAATAACTTATGCATTACTAAACATGATCATTCATATATATATATATATATATATATATATATATAAAACTTGGTTTGAATAAAAGATGGTTTGTACCGGAGGATGCATATAAATAACTCGATCACTTACCTCGAAAAGAAAATGAACCCAAGAACTTTTGAAGCTAAATGAGGCAACTTGTATGTGGTACCAAACCCAACTGATGAAGTAATTCGATATTTTAAGGTTTAACTTTGGAGGCCATTATATAATAGAAAAAATAAAATAAAGACATAGCTAACACAGAAGCATTAAAGAATAACTTGTGCAATGGGGATGGCATCACAAGCACATGATTTACAAAAAATAAATATAAAAGTGATTAAATTATATCACTTTGCCTTTCAAAAGGCTGGACATTTATTGTGACATCTTAGACTACCATAGAGCAACGTATTGATGCAAAGAAGAAAAAGTTGATGCAATTGGAGTGGGAATCAAGTAATAATGAATAACCCCATCCATTTTTTTTTCATGTTCTTCACCACTTATGGAAATTTCTTTTCACCCCACATTCCCATAACCAAACAATTACATTATTATCCTTATCATCTTCTTATTCAACATTTTTACTATCTCTCCCTTCCCTCTCTACCATCAAAAATCCTACAGCAATCTACTACAAAAAATTTGTAACGAGAAATCGTTGAAAAGCTTTACAGAAATTCCACAAAGATGATTTGGGAAGAGATTTTAAAATTTCAAAATTGTGGTTCAAATCTCTCCGAAACACTTTAAGTATATAAATATTTTATTTGAATTGCATTATTTACTTTGTTACATATTTAGTTTCTGAGTTTTTGTTGTTTTGTTGAATGGTTGAAGATCTCAGTGAAAAAAAATGGTTGAAAAATGATTTTCTTAGAAATTATGAAGAGCATGGGTATTTCATGTTAGCAATGTGTTCTGATTTTTTTGCTTTTCAAAAACACACCCAAATTAAAAAAAAAAACACTTTTATTTACTAATTTAACACATCATTATCCAACCTTCTCACAACCCAAAACATCACAAATAACAACCAAACAAAAATTTAAACACAAAATATCAAGAATGACTTGGAAACATCCTTTACGGATAAATATGTCCAAGAAAAGTGAAACATCTGCTAACACTCACGAAACAAACCATAATTCAAAAAACACTCCAATTATTACAAAAACATCAGCTGGGGAGACATCTAGTTTCCTTGCTGCCTTGTGTTGTGCTTGGGGTTCTTCGTGTTTGAAGAAGGTTTTCAGATGACAGCAAGGAGTCATGTTCCAAGGAGTTTTTGAAGTCCTTCTTTTTCGGTTGCTGTTTTTCTCTGTTTGTTTTGCTCCCCTGTTCTGCTGGGGTTGGTGTATGGCTGTTGCTTGCCTCTTTCGGCAGCTGTTTCTTTGCTTTTGTGCTTGTTTCCTTTCCGGCTTAAAGCCGATGAATAAACTTTAGCCGTTTCAAAAAAAATTATTACAAAAACATCACAAATCACAACTAAACACAAATTTCACCACCAAAAAAATAATAATCCAAGAATAGCATGGAAACATTTGTGCATAAAAATGTTCATCAAAGGTGAACCATATTATGTTTCACATTTCAAACATCTGTTAAATATCATAAAACACAAAAAAATTCAAAAAACCATTATTCAACTGCTCACCATCAAAACATCACAAATCACAATCACACAAATTTCAACAAAGAAAATCCAAGAATTCACATTAAAATACATTAGAACCGATTTCGAATCGAAAGCCAAGAATTTGAAGGCTACTTAACTTCTAAGTTTCTGGCAATGGGATTTTGCATAGGAGTAATCATAAGGTTTTATTGATTGATCTCCCATTCCTGGAATTACTTGGATAAAATCCTGTTTACTTTGAGATCCTAGACTCTTTCTTTAACTTTTTTTTTTTAAAGTATCATACTATTATATAAATTGGGGTTTTTTTTAAGAAGGGGGAGGACTCGAACCCGCAACTTTATGATGCAGGTGTGAATGGGTTTTAGCTTCAGACCAACTCATCTCATCTATGAATTCTGTAACTTAGTCTCAAAGAATAACTAAGTAAATTATTTATTTAAACTGTGATTTAATCTCGAAAGAATATCATAATTGCACAACCACTCATGGCTCATGCGGTTTTTTAGGAGTGATCTGTGTTAATACATTATGAAAATATTGTTTACTTAGGCCAAAATGTGCCACAAGAAGGCAAACGTGAGTGAGTAGCTCTCCACCTTTCCATAGCTGCTGAGCATGCTCTCTCCATTCACAATGGTGTGCAGTATATGCAAGCATTTCCACCCAAACAGCACTTATTATCTCCCATTTTTTTTCAAAATCATCTCCTACCCTCTGCTGCAACAACATGTAAAGAAAACAAGCCTGCTTCAACAATGATTGACTATCTTTCATGTCAAACAATTCTTCCACACTGCTGTCTTTATACTTTTGAAGCAAAGCCTTGTTAGCCTCTTCATACTTTTGAAGCAAAGCCTTCCAAGCCTTACTTTCACTAGATATATCATCATCCCTCTTTTGCTTGAGAAGTGTTGTGACCTCAGCACAGGTTTCTTTGTACCTTACCTCACTAATCCCTTTCGGCAACATAGATAGACGGAAGACTAGAAGATAACACATATAGTCTGATAAGCATTTGCTAATTTTACATTTGGGATCAAGTACTTTTCTAACATCTCCTTCATATTTATCATCAAGATCACCGTAGTAGCATAAATCAGTAGCAATGTGCCAAATAATAAAACTATCTGCAAATTCTACACCAATAGTGCACCAATAAATGTCAGTAAACTTGTACCTTTCGAGTGCAAAGCCGCCTCTTTGAGTCAAGAATATATCATGTTTATAATATGACGATACATCATCATTTTTATCGACTATATTACCTTGTTCTTTTATATACTGTAAGATTTTTTCTTGTAACTGATCAGCATTCACATCTGCACTAGTCAAGTACTTACTCTCTAACCATTTACCGATAAAAGGTAATTTTAGGACTCCGAAGCAAGCATACTGCACGTCTTTTAGGCAAGAACTTATGAGGTTGTACTGACCCATGGATTCTGACCACCTCTTCTTACTAGTCAAAAGTGACTGAGAATGACAATAAAACCTCCAAAAAAGATCGACCAAAGTTTTTGAGATGGGATTATGTTGTGCTTTTTTGAGTTTGATCAACCAAAGCTTTGCCCAATCAGATAACAAGAGCAGGATGAGGGCATAAAGCTCTAGAAGAGCGGCACCAACTAGCAGCAAATAGGTTACGGAGATGTCAGTTAGAGGGTATACATGGGTATCAATGATAGTTGAGAAGACAACTAGAGCAGAAATAGAGGAAAAAAAGGTGATGCAACGGAGAATGATTCCCAAACGAGAATAAACAATGGCCGCCTTGGTGTAGAGCACATCATACATTAATCCAAGCTCAACCGCTACCAATTTGAAGGCTTCTATTGCATTCTGTTTGTTTTTTATCATGGAGTGGATGCATTTTCGTTCTTTCTCATCCAGAGTTCGTTCTGCAAAGAAAAATTTAGTTCTGTTGAATAAAAAGTAAGCTAGAACGAGATGATTGTCCTCTTTATGAATGCCATCTTGTGGAATAACCATTGCTTCTTCTGATCCTTCTTCTCTTTTACCTCTCATATCTTGATCATCAATATATTTAACAAAATCCTGACAAGAATCTGGACTTGACGGCAGAGAATCTTTGAAATGCTCACTACTTGAAGACCAGAGTACATATGTCCTCTCTCCGTATTTGATTACTCCTGAGATAAAAATTGGAATGGTAAGGAAGGTAAGGGCAGTGTTACCCCAAGATCGGAAGAAGACATAAAATGCCACTCCAACTTGGATAATAAGTCCAAGAAAGTGCCTTAACCACAACTCATTATCTTCTAACGAATAAGCTGTGATAGAGTCAGGGCCACCCAAGTGTAAGAGCAAGAAAGGTGCCCAAAATTCTTGAAGAGCACTGTCTGTTGTAGTAGTTCTATCTTTAGAGTCTCCTATACTGCTGGCAAGGTTACCCAGGGCAACAGTTGCTACCCAATCAGCCGACAAGTATGCAGACCAGACAATGATTTTGATCCAGACCCTGTTGGTCAATTTTCGTCGATTACCGAAAATGATGAGGATGGTTTGTAAAACAAGGCTGAGTAGAATTATCACTCGAACTTCGCATTTGTTCCAAAGATCTATGATCCTTTCGGGAAAAAGTTGCATTTTCCTTATCTGATGAAGATCAATTAAAACTGCGAGTCACTCAAGATTTAAGCGAAGAAGAAGAAGAAAAAACAATATTAGTAAGTACCTCTCTTCTTGGATCATTACGAAGGTTAGATCCTATAAATATATATATATATATATATATATATATATATATATGCTAAATGGTATTATCCAGGTTGAACTTCAAAAACAGTTAACAATCTGTCATATAGGTGTGAGATCCTATACACAGAATTTGAATAGTTACAAACTTACAATAATTAGTAAAACATTTCTATAATCTAGCTAGAATGATGATTAAATAACCAATCTACAATTTCTACAAAGAGTATAATCTGTTAACATACATTAAGATAACATAAAAAAATAAATAAATCATACAACAATCTACAAAGTCAAAACAGTAGATGATATAGATTTCAAAAAAAAAAACAGTAGATGATATAATATCACATTTTTCTCATTTATTTGATTTTAGAGATGTATTAAATTTTGTGCATGCCTAGTAAATGATTGTGAATATTAAAATAAAAAAATTACACTATTCAGTGTATATAAACATAGAGCACAGGCTATGGAAAAAGAAAGCTGTACGTAGTTATTGACAACATGAAGTATGATAGCTAGAAAACATTTTCTTTTCTCAATTGATAATTAATAAAATTAATAACTCACTTGGAAAAGAAAATGCACCCAAGAACTTTGGAAGCTAATTGAGGCAGGAGGTGTAATTGAATATTTGAAGATGTGACTTTGGTGGCCATTTTATAATAGAAAAAACAAGAGCCAAAGCTATTTGAGAAGTATTAAGGAATAACTTGTGCTATGGAGATGGTATCACAAGCACTTGCTTTCCAAAAAGTGAATAAAATTAAATCACTTTTCCTTTCAAAAGCTGGAAATAAAATAATGAGTATACTTAGACTAGTGATAAAGCAATGTATTGATGCAAAGGAGAAAGAGTGGGAATAAATCAAGTCATTATGCATCCTGAAAAAGCCAGAGCAACAGAGAATTTTCATACTTTAATTTACAACAAATCAAAATGAAAATGCCAACTTGGTACCGTCCAAAGGATGGAAAGTGTAGAAGAGGTTGATAAGAACGGTAAAGAGTTCAAGAAGACTAACAAACTTCAAATATTCAATTTAAGCATTGTTATAAGGAATGAAAGTATCAAATCAACGCTAACAACATTTTGTTTTGCGGGGGTCATTTTTAACTCTAGAGAGATACATAAATCTATGAACATTTAGCTTTCCCTCTGTTCTGTTTTGTTCGGCTGTTGTTCAGCTGTTGATCTGCTTTTCTCGGTTTGTTTTGGCCCTTCTTCGACCTTGTGGTTGACTGAGTGTGTGTAATACTGTTTGTTTCAGTTATGAATCCTTTGCCGTTAAAAAAAAAATTATAAGGGTATATCTTGAATGATGATACAGAAGAAGATGCTTGGTTAGTGGGAGTGGTTTGGGAGTCTGAAACGGTGTAGTTTTATTAGATGGGAGGAAAACAAATAAAACAAATAAAACAAATTAATCACAGTCAATTTTTTGTTTGACTGCCACATGTCCGCAGAAACTTAAAATCTGATCACAAATGAGATGGGTAGAGAATCTTTTCCAAATATACTACAATAGATGGATTTGGATCCTCTCCTAAGCTAAACTTTGCCTAATCTATTAATCCTCTCCAGGCACTTAGAGCCCGATCATAAGGAGAGCCAGGTACAGTATCTTCATTTGCATCTAACTGCAGCAATAAGTGTGCCTCTCGAAGAGGCAGACGTGGGTGAGCAACTCTCCACCTCTCCTGAGCTGCTGAGCATGCTGTTTCCATTCACAAGTTTGTGCAGCATATGCAAGCATTTCCACCCAAACATCATTTATTATCTCCCATCTTCTACTATTATCATCTACTTTCTTCTGCAACATGATGTAGAGAAAATAACCATGCTTCAACAATGATTGATTTACTTTCATCTCTAAAGATTTTCCCCCAATGCTCTCGCCATCAAGATTCTCGCTAACCCTATCTGCCTCTTGAAACAAAGCCTTCCAAGTCTCTTCATACTTTTGAGACAGCCTTGATAGCCATACTTTCACCGGATATAACAGCATCCCTCTTTTGCTTGGAAAGTGTTGAGATCTCATCACAGGTTTCTTTGTACCTTTCCTCACCATTCCATTTCGGCAACATAGATGGACAGAAGACTAGAAGATAACACATATAATCTGATAAGCATTTGCCAATTTTACATTCTTGATCAAGTTTTGTAACATCTCCTCCATATTTAACATCCAGATCACCATAGTAGCATATATCAGTAGCAATGTGCTAAATAAGAAGACTATCCACAAATTCTACTGGAACAATGGACCACTCAACATTAATCTTAAGAAAATCGTACCTTTCTGTAATGACAGAAATGCCTCTTCGAGTCAAAAATTTATCGCGTTCAGGGTATGATACATCATCTTTAATGACTCATGAAGAAAGGTACTCATGAAGAAATTACTACAGCAGAATTTTCAAGTCGGATATAGAGCAGTATAGGAGTTCCCGAACTCCAAGAACTATGAAGAGATCAAGAAGACTAACAAACTCCAAATATTCAATTTAAGCATTGTTATGGATCCTCTTAACCCACTGTTATTGGGAAAGGGTGTAGCAAATCAATGCTAAAACTGAAATTGTATTCTGCCAAAGCTATAACAATGAGCAAACAAAGGGTGGATGTGCAACATATCATACAACATATAATCTCACAATGAGCAGATGAAGACTACGATGGTTAAAAAGCTATAACAACGAGTAAACAAAAAACACAGAACAATATAAAAGAAATCCAAAGGTACCGTCAAACATAATCAACCTGCACATATTTCCAGGGTATTATATTCAGAGATTGCCACACCATCCATGATCAACTATGTTTGAGACGTTAACTCAGGATCAACCACCCACGATCAACCATCAAAAGAAACCATCAAAGTTAGCTTATGGGAACTTCTAGAACAAAAGCAGTAGCTTGAGGAAAATAACACATTTCTTATAATAACAAAAATATAAGTTGATGTAAGAGTTACAAAACTCCAAGTGCATAAATCGTAGTCGAAAGAGCCTTAAAACTCCTTCAGTTCAATGCATTTTCCACAATCCACTGAACCCAAAATCATTAGCAAGTGAACATAAACCGCATCAAAGCTGACGAATTAATTTCTACTATGAGAATTTCACAAAATCAAATTTAACTTCAATACCGAAACCAAATAATTTCTGCTTTAGTTTCTATTTTAAATACAAAAAAGTAAATAAAACATGAAAACACATTTAAGAAACTCCATGAATAAAAATTTCAAGAGCTATGTGCAATGGAAGTTATACATACATAATATACCAACTTACCAAGGCGGTGGTTTCCAAATAGGGACATAAAAATTGATCTTCCCCAACTCAGAATGGAAAATGGAAAATCAGAAAAAACACCAAAAATTCAATCTTTTTTCTACTATGCTAACCGAAACCATATTTTCCTCTGAATATCGATTCTTAGCATAATTTATAGAAGAGATTACTGACAGATATTAATTTATTGATTTCTAAAATAATAGACAAAAACATCAATACTTGCCTATAAAGCAAAATAAACCATCGATACTTGTCATAATCAAAATTTCACCAATATTTAATAATATCACATATTGTACTAATGTTTTATTATATGTCCTTCAACATTGATGATAGGTAAACCAAATTAAAAAAATCTCGAAAACATGACAAAAATTGAGGTATTTATCGTAAACTACGACACTCCTCAATTAATGAAATTGTGGGTTTGAATTATATTCAGCTCCCTATCTTTTGGAGTTCCTATGATAATTTCTTCTGCGTCAAAGGATGATCGTAGATCAAGTATGAAGTGTTTGTCTGTTTGACAATGTAATGCAATGAAAGAAATGAATATACATGTTTTATAAAGCTTGTTTTCTTGATTACAAAATCATCGCATGAATCATAACTGCTCTCTAGCTAGCAAAGTTAATTTTGGCTGAAAGCAACTCACATATTTTATCAATTAATTAATTTATTAATATGTTTCTCTCCTACAAAAAACAAAACAATGCAAAGTTAAAACTCTACATAATAATGAAATGACATATTTATATTTATATTTTATTACCTGAAAACCAAAAAGTTGATATTTGTTGACATATCTGCTTCTTGGTGGTTAGATACACCGCTCAATATGTGCACCCGGTACATTGAAGATTTTTATGCAACCAGCTGATATCTAATTCATTAATACTTCACATAATCTTCTGTACAAATTTCGTTTCAGAGGAAGAAACTTATTTGAATCATATGTAAACAAATTCATTACACTTGTAAACTATTTTTAATCAAATATATGTCAACAAACTACATATATAGCACATTACATAAGCATCTTCTTCCAAAGCAAAAGATTAAAATACCGACAATTTCTGCTGTGTAGTACATTCTTGTAGATTCATTCTATCCAAATCAGACGCATTTGTTTCTCCTTCCTCCAAGCCTTGCAAGCCTTACTTTCACTGAATATATCATCATACCTCTTTTGCTTGAAAAGTTTTGAAGCAGTTTTCATCACTAGCAATCAATTTTCGAAGAATTGGACTGAATGACATTTGTGATAAGCAAGTATACTCTGGTGTTCCAAGCAATCAACCAACTAGCAAGAAACAGAGCATCGGAATGCTTCCCAGTGTACTCATCTGGTATCAGCACGCTGAGCACGTGATGATCAACAAACCCAGTGTTTAACGGTGATGGATGGAAACCATTAGTAGGTTGTTAGTTGATGTCTGATTAGTTAAGATAGTAATAACCAGATTATGTGGCTGATTAGCTGGTCAAATATGATTGGCCAAACTTTCCTTAAATCACAGAAATGCTTTTAGCATGTGATTCAGATCTTTTGTATATATAATCAAAGCTCTGTAATTTTGTTTGCAATTCAGTGAGAGAACGCGCGTTTTCACAGCAAACCTCCATTAATGGAGTTTCTGTAAACCTTGAAGATCTGCTTTTTCTTTCGGTACTTTTATCATACACCTTTACACTTCTATCAAACACCTTCTGTGTTTATAATTTGACCCTCATTCAATAATGTTTTATTTGTAATATTATTTATAATAAGATCAGTTTTGTAAACACAAAAATGAGAAACTTGGATTTTGTATTCTTAACATGTGGTTTGGTGGTAAAATACGGTCATCAGCTTAATAATATTGCAAGTTCGATAATATTACAAGTTTACGTTGCTACAATACAGATATATCAATAAAAATAATATTTATAAGTTATTTTATCATTTATAAATAAATGTCTCAGCTCTCCACCAGAGAGAACTAAATATATATATATATATATATATATATATATCAGTCTTTTTATTGTTAGTTCGAACTGATATAAAATATATATCAGTTTTTTATATGTGGACCATTGTATTTAAAAGAGTTGTCAAAGCATTTAAATCAACTGGCTCACATGTAAGGAACTGATATATCTTATATTAGTTCGAACTGACAATAGAAAAATTATATATATATATATATATATTTATATATGTATTACTTTATTTGTTGATCGAATCATGCATGCTACATGTATACATCCTTAATTTTTATCTGTTTATAAATGCCAGCCCCATAAGTGGATATGAAAATATCACGCAAGAGAGGAAACTGAATCCACGCAAATAAGGTCACTGGGACAGTGCCAGCTGAGGCTATTAGAAATATAACCCATCTCCATGGATTAGAAATAACTATGCAAAATGTTGAACCAAATGCTACCATCATGCTTGCAATGGAGAAGAATAAGGTGATAAGGCCGATTATCAATTGCTTCGGTAAGGAAAAAAGGAAATCGTCTTCTGCATAACGTGAAGTGAGGATTCCCAGGAACATTTGGACCGAAGCAGTCGAAGAAAAGAGTGCTAGGGCAACAGAGATGGCGAAGATTTCAAATGATAATTCATGAAGATAATTCGGCCTTCCATGACTGTCGGTTCCCCCGGGAACAGTGAAGGCCGCAGTGAAGACAATTGTAATTATGAGTGCAGCCACGACGGAGCATGATGTGGCGGTATCTTTCATCCATTTTTCACCTTTCTCTACCAGCTCTTTGTGTGTTTCAGTAAATACCACTCTAGGAGTTTTGCCAATTAAATTATGTTTTCTTTGAAGGGATTGATGGAAACAATCTTCCACTGTCTGAAAAAAAAATACTTAAAGAATAGATGCTATATATGATTGTATAGAATATTATCTTTCTATAATCAAGACTTCTCAATAAAGTTAATCCGGACATCAAATTTCAACCATCATGTTATATTGTTATCTTAACTTTCTTCGGTAATTAAATCTTACTATAAAGAATTTTTTATGATGAATAAAAAAAAGAATTTTATTTAAAATACAAAAATTCATTTTAAAAGATATTGTACAGTCTTGACATGAAAATGACTATATACATGTATATATATATAATCACCTTGAACCATTGCAACTCGCGCTGCATCTGCAATGCTGCACCGGGGATTTCACTCGAAGGAGCCAATACTGCAGCAATATGCAAGATGGTGTCGCCGGGAATGTTCTTACCCATGGTTAATTGGTTCCTAACCATGGGATGTCACACTTGGTATACGAGGTTGAATACTTTCTCCTGACGATACAAAACCGCCAAACTCAACATGTGAAAGCCCAATTCATCGGTAAACGAAACCAAACCAATGTAGGCCTTGAGGATTTCATTGACGACCTCGTAAATCCCCAATCTTACAGCAGCGAAGGCTGGCTTTATGAGAAAGTCGATGGCTTTTTCATAATTCCAGTCTCTAGAATCACCAATCATCTTTCTTACAATTGCAAGTGTTTGTGTATGCATTAGCTTTTGATCATGTATTTTTTTGATGCTTGGTGCTGGTTTGTATACACATGTAGAAACTCCATCCATTATTTGTAAATTAATTGTAAAAAAATAAAAAATCTTTCAAATATAAGAATTAACTCAATTTTATTTATCTAATTAATGCTAAAATATATAATATTACGTACCTAGCAGCATGATTGGCTTCCAGAGCATAATATTCAATTCATGGCTCAATTTACCTGGTGAACATATATATATATACACAGAATGATTTAATTTTGAAGATTACTAAAAATTAATTACTAGTACCAAAAAGGCTAATGCAAATATTTAACTTTTTTCTAGCTATTATAATAAATTCGGGGGAGGGTACTAGCTAGACAAGGGCAGAGCCATAAAATTGTTTGGGGACCAATGTAGTATATTTTGGGATGACCAAAGTGAAATTTTACAAACCCCATAGCTTCGCCCATGACTAGAACCCGCCACCTCAATACTGACCAACCTCATCTAGTCACAGATATTTTTCTATTAGTAAATTCTTTGCAACAAAGAATTCAAATTCTCAGTAGAAATGCTAAAGTACTAAAAATTAAATTACCAATTAATTAGTATATGGATAGAAAAGAGAGTTTTACAAACCAAATGTAGCTTGAAGAAATTTCAAAGGTTTGGATTCTGCTGAGCAGCATTGGAATCTATCAGTTTGCTTCTCTATGTCTCCTCCCACTCTTTGGAGAGGGTAAGGATTCTTTTCTTCTTGCAAAGGAATGCCTGCATGCAAATAATAATGACTTCTCTTAGCAAGAATTTATATCCGGATTTTGTTATAAAATATGGACTTTTGAATTCTCAATTAGAATTAGAAAAAAAAAAGAGAGATGAAACTAAAAGGATTGTAATAGAAACCAACATTGATAAATAAACCTATGCCAAAATCCGAGCCGACTCCCACTTGCATATATCCGCGGCTTTCTAACCATTATATCAAAATTTGTTTTCCAGTAACGAGGATCAGGATTAGCTAACTTCGGATATTGCTCCAATAAATCAAGAGCTGTACCTGCGCATATATACAACGTTGTGAATTCAATCCCGCACACACAAAAAAAATAACAGGATGAATTCCAGTTTCTCATAATTTTCGTCTATCTAATTACAAAAGTAAGTAATTAATTAAATTGCAATACTCACCAAAGAGATTAGACTTGATCAGTATATTAAGCAGCAACAAACCACTGTCCCGATTCAAATCCTCTACCTTAGCAGTCTCTGATATTAGATATTCAACTGTTTCCTGTCGGCTACAATAGGCTGCGGCGTGAACCGGAAGAAATGTACATTCCTCATCAGTCTCATCACATATCAACTTCTTTCTCACAAACTCTTCCATATCTTTCTCAATTGGCGAATTGTTTTTGTTTCTCAAAAACGATTTCATATCTTCCTTACTTAGAACATTCTTGTTATTTTTCACCAACGCTTCTATATGTCTGATTCTTAGCAACTTCTTGTTGTTTTCCACAAACACTTTTGCAGCCTTGGTGTTGCCACTTAGAGCTGCGGTTACTAGAGCTGTGATACCGTTAATATTTTTTCGTTCCAGTGATTTGGGAGGGACTTTTTCTACAAACTTCTTGACTAGATTAATGGCTTCATCAAACTGACTGAGAAAGTGGAAAATGTTCTCTCCCGTTTCAGTAATATCATTGTGCAAGGCATCCGGATCCTTGTCTACGAAATCTTCCACGTCTTTCCATTTTTTCTGTCGTATAGCCTGGTATAAGGGCAGGTAACGAGCTACATGCACATTCCTTTCTCTTATTTTCTTCTTCGTTAATTTGATTTGCTCCTCTGTAATATACATATGATAGAAACTTTTAGTTAATTACGAATTCGTTAAAATACAAAATAACATAGTTCCTTGCTTCAAGGGTTGAGATTTGACGAATACAGCATACATCCGCGCACCAAGAAGAAAATATTGATAAACTAAAGAATGTAAAGCATGCATAATCATGAATAACATCAATATACTTGTATGCATTTATGAATGGCGCAGTTTCATTGGATATATATTTTGGTCATGGGAGTGAATAGAGTCCATTTTTGCTCACCCCCATGAAGGGGGGTGAGCGTTACCCCCATTCCCAATACATAACACGTGTCTAAGGAGAGGGTGGTTTTATCCAAATATATGAGAGTTTTTGGACAAAAATACCCTTCCTTAAACACATGTCATTTATTGAGGAGGGGGGTAATGCTCACCCCCATGATAAGGGGTAAGCAAAAGTCTTCTCGAGTGAATAGCCCCTTTTAAGCAGCTTTTTGTGGGACTAGCATGAAGTTAATAATTAGAGGAGTGCTAGATACACTCTCTCAACCCACTCTCCCAATCCACTCTCTGTTTATTTGCTGACATGTGGACAGCATTAATTTTTTCACATTAAATTTGTAGCCTTCATAAATAGCTTACTTTTTCATTTTATTTACAATATAGACTAATATCTTATTTCCTATCTTGCCCTTCTTCTTTAACTTTAATATTGTCATTTAATATCAGTATATATATATATATATATATATATATATATATATATATATCAAGTGTATTTCTTTTTAAGACTCTACAATTTCTTTTATTTCTTAAGTGTTTGGTCCCAAATTGAATTGTTCTGATATTTCTTTTCATCAAATTTTCATTACCAAACACTGGTTAATTGGAGTTAAATAGTTTAAAAATATATTATAAAAACTTCATATAAACCGAATTTTATTATTTTAATTTTTAACATCTGAGGAGAGAAATATGAACTTCAGTTACCCTTATTTGGTTCGCCCTAATTGTATATGTGTTTAAGCCAAAATCTTTACCTTTCAAGGTTTAGCTAATGAAAGAATTTTTTTTTCTCTATATGTGATTTAATAAAAAAAAATCTGGTTAAATTGATAGGCAAATAAAGTTAACTTAACGCAAATCAATTTTAAATTAAAAAATAAAAAATATGTAGGTATTGTTTAACAAAAGATTTTTTTCTTTATTTTTTATTTTAAATTTAGATATAGACATTAAGTTTTACTGATCTTGTCTTGTGAATTTTTATAATATATTTTAAAACTATTTAACTCTAATTTGTTTTACTATTTATTTATTTTATGCAACAACTATCAAGTTAGCTAGTGATGTAAAAAGAAATGTTTGAATAAATTTAGTAAAAAGAGAAATAAATATATGAGCAATACATATATTTAAAAAAATAAAAAATAAAAAACTGATATTAAATAATAATATATTAAAGTTAAAGAAGAAGGGCAATATAGAAAATAAATTGTTGGTTTGCATTGTAAATAAAATGAAAAAAGAGACAATTTATAAAGACTACAAATTTAATGTGAAAAATTAATGATGTCCACATGTCAGCAAATAAACATAGAGTGGAGTGGGAGAGTGGGTTGAGAGAGTGTATCTAGCATTCCTCTAATAATTAAGTTTAAATAACACCAAAGTAAAGTAACGGACAAAAATACATTGACTTCAGTTATCCTTTTGCTTTGTCTTTTTCTCAAGAAAAAGAATTTTTTCTCAAGTAAAAATGAAGAATCTTTCAAGAAAATTGTAGAGGAATTGCAGGTTTATATCTTTTGGTAAGTGTTTGAGACGAAAAAAAAAAGAATCGATAAGAAGGAGGAAAAAATTCATGAAAGAATATAAATAAATAAATAAATAAACGAAGAAAACAGACCTGAAATATTTTTAGAAATGAAGTCTCAAATTAAACAAAATAAATCCCGGACATTAACGTGCTGGTTTTTTTTTTATATCTTAAGTATTAAAAGACCTTATTTTACTTAAGTCATTAATACTATTTAAATATTAAGACACTCTCATTTGTTTGTTTTTTATTTGAGATCATATATATATATATATATATATATATATATATATTAAATATTAAGTGTTTTTGGTTTTATTATTATACTCTCATCTATAGGAATGATTTAACTTTTAATATATTCACCTGTTCACTTTTTTTTTTCAACATGTATTTAATTTAATTTATAATTATTTGTTAATTTAAATATTTTATTTAAAATAAATAAACAATAAAAAAAATTATTTTAAAAAATTTAGAACTTTTCTTCTGCGACGGAAACCTTGACAGCTCCACCTCATCCTCCTCACATGTCTCGGCGTTCCCCATGCGAACGACTCCCTCCCTCCTTCAATCTCGTACTCAAAATACTTACTCTAGGCCAATCGAGGCCACCATCGTTTTCAAACTTTGGTTGTTGTTAATGCTTATGAAATCTTTTTGAAACGAATGGGAGGAGGCCTCCTCCCGTCAGAATCAAGGTGGAGGACGGTCGACCTCATCTCGTCAAATCCCAAGGAGGCGCCGCCTCTTCCTAGGTCAATTTTTAGAGTTTAGGAAATTAGGGATTTTTTAAGGTTATTTTTGGTAATAAATTAATTGTACAAGGTTAATTGTGGTATTAACTATAAATATGTTAATTATGATTTATTACATAAGTGAAAAACCAATTTTTTATACTTTTTTTCTATTAGACATATATATATATCTTAAAATAAGATATATATTTATCTTAATTTAATAAGAATAGCTAATAAGACTTATATTTAAAAAAAATGCTTGTCATTTATTTTTCTGAAGGATATTTTTATCAGAAAAACAATTTTATGCAATTAAAACTTAAATTATTAACTGGTGCTGGTTCCACAGAATCATCATCCAAAAATGCTAAAAAATTTAAGAACCTTAATATTTAGCTTTATATTTTTACCTTCAAAGATCTTTTGGAGATGATTGATCATTTGATGATCTTCCTTGGCTTGTTCACGGATATAAATACCTCTACTTGCATTTGGCTCCATATCGATCAGCGATTTTCTCTGTTAACTGACAAGGAAGCTTGATCCTTTATAATTCAGTGATCTGATGCAGAGAAAGAGTGCATTGGTTTCGAATTATTTATAATAATTAGCAATCTCTAAAAGCTAACGAATCAAATATTCCAATGCACATGAATTTCACAAAATTTTTTTGTACGGAATCCTGGTATCCACAACTTCTTGAATGTAAGTGTTAAGGAAATCACTGAATCAATTTTATTTTGTTTGCTCTAAGTATCTTAGAATGCCTGAATAGAAAAAGAATATATTCTTTAATTTAAGTTGTTGATAAGCAATACCCTTTCATGAAATAAAATATATGGTTCTTAGATTTTATTTTTTTTAATGTTTTTTGAGTCAAAACAAAGAATTTTTTTTTTTTTTAACAGCAAAGTTTATTATTAAAAAAACAGCCAAGCCGAAGAGCCGCAAACAAACAACAAGCCCGCAGGCCAACAGAGCGTACAGCCGAAAAAACCCCAAACTGAAAAGAACACCGGACCAACCAACAAAAACTATAACATAATGCAACCCACTAGCAAAACGCAAAACTAATTGTTATATACTTATATGCATACCATTATTTTGAACCAAGCCGTCGTTTTCTCTGCTTGTCTGCTCCAGGCATCTTAGAAGGCATGAATAAAAAAAGTTCTAGCCTTTAATTTAAGTTATTGATAAGCAGTACCTTTCTCTTTCGTGAAATAAAATATATGGTTCTTAAGATTTTTTTAATATTCTTTTAAGTCAAACCAAAGATAGTTATAAGGATGCCATTATTTTGAATGAAGCCAACCTCATTAATTTTGTCAGCTCCAAGCATCTTAAAATACATGAATAGAAGCATAATGTATGCCCCTCATACATACATCAAGAGATTGTTGGTTCGAGTCTCTCTTCATCCCCAAACTCCTAATTATTGTAATATTTTCATTTAAAAAAAAGACATGAATATAAAAGATTCTAAACTTTAATTTAAGTTGTTGATAAGTAATATTCTTTGAGTCAAACCAAAGATATATAGTTATTTATGCATGCCACTATTTTGAAATACTACTATTTTATGTAAATGTAACTAAAATGAACATTATTGTCAAAAAAAAAAAGCATTTAATTTAATTTAAGAGGGAATGCAGGAAAATAGCACTAAATGGGTTTGATTTGTAGGAATATCATCAAGTTAATAATTCTATGTTTTTTTATCACCAAAGTATAGAACTGGACAAAAATGTCCTAGAATTTGACTTTATCAGCATTTTCCCTTTCTTCTTTCTTCTTGTTGGAAAAAAATGTAGCTTTCTCTCTCTCACTTGTCTCTCCCACTCCATCTATTTAGTCTTTATTTTTTTGTTCGAATGGCGGAAATTTATTTAAAGAGCTAAAAGAGGAAAAACGAGCAACAAAGAGCGAACATGCCAAACTGCCAAAGGCCAACAAGAGTACAAGCAAAGCTGAAAAAACAAAAACAGGGGAACCTTGAAAAAATAGTCTTTATCTTGACCTCACAAACCTTGAAAAACAGTCCATCTATTTTTTCTTTCTTCTTTCTTCTTGTTGGAAAAAACGCAGCTTTCTCTCTCACTCCATCCATTTGGTATTTATCTTAAGCTTACAAACCTCTAAAAATAGTCGATCCAGTTGTTATTCAACCTCATTGGAAGTGCAATTTCTTTCCTCGATAATCAATTACTTATTTAAGGTTACCCGAAACTTATAGATTATTACCCGAGACTTATTAAATGTTACCCGAGATTTAATGAAAGGCTAAATGTTATACAACAATTATATAATGCCAAACAATAAGGTTGGTTATTCTTGTTTTTCTTGTTTTGGTTATTGCTTTGGTCTGTTCTCAGGCCAATTTTTTTTTTTATGAAATATATGGAAAAACTAATAGCTGTCATAATACACCTATCTTGTTTTTTAAAACAAAAATGATCCAGTAAGTCTCGGATAGCAAAAATTAAGTTTTGGATAGAGACAAATTAAGTCTCAGATAGAAGCAAAAATTAAGTTTTGGATAGCAAAGATTAAATAGTCGTTTGTTTTTTCCACTTAAAACTTAATGAGTCTGAATCATAATTACTAAGTTGCTTTGTTTGTTTTTTTAAGTGGTCAAACAACTTAAAAATATCAAAAAACAACTTAAAATAAAAATAAAAAAATCTTGATTTTTCACTTAATTGCAAATCACTGAATTGCATTAAATGCAATTCAAAAATCTTTTTTTCCGATACTATCCCCATATATAAAATATTTCCAATTTCATCATAATTATATGGTATAGAAATCTATATTTTAATATATTGGTTATTTTAAATAGCTTTAAAAAAAAGAACCATAATCACTTCTCATATTGGTGTTTAATATCAATACTTTATTATAATATTAGGGTGATGTATTTATATATTATTATTTTTAGATTGTTTTGTGTGAGTTTTCTTGCTACCCATTTTATTTTTTATTTTTTTTTAAACATTTTCTTTTCTTAGTAAAAATTAAGTTTATTTGTAATCGAAGAAGAAGATCATAATCATATGTGTTCATATATAATTATTATTTTTGGATTGTTTTTATTCTATATTATAGTTATAATTGTTTAGCATGAGTATAGATGTAAAATTACTTGGTTTCAGACAATTTTACTTTTAAAAAACAAACGTATTGACAATACATTCAGAAGTGAGGAAAAAAAAAATAAACATGTCATTCAAGTTCAGATTTCAGTCCCTATTCAGTCTTCAGAAAAATTCAGAACTGTTCAGTCTTCAGACAAAAAAACAAACGACCCCTAAGTCTTGGATAGCGAAAAATAAGTCTCGAATAGCAAGAAAAAATTAAGTCTTAGATAGCAACAAATTAAGTCTCGAAAAGCAAAGATTAATGCCCCATTTGATTTTTGTCTGAAAACTGAATAGTGCTGAATGTTACTGAAGATTGAATAAACTGAATAAACTTTATTGAGAAACAAAGCAAACAGAGCCAGGGCACACAAGGCACCCAACCAAGAAACACAATCAAAGCCAAAACAACAAGAGCAGAGAACAACAAGAAAACACAGCAACAATCAACAGGAAAGCAAAAGAAAGGAGAAGCAAAAACAGCCTCAACAAGCCCAAGCCACCTGAACCAGACCACTCACAGCACCCTGCTTGGCAAGAAAATCAGCAGAAGCATTGCTACTTCTAGAAACAAATATATGTATGCCGTTCAATAGCCCATGCATTATTATTAATCATGATTAAAAAATAATAAACAATGTATTATAACTAAGCATAAGGTACCTATTCAAGTTTTGGGTTTTCATCAATGCTATGTGATATACGTGTGAGATTATTAATATAATTACTATATAGAATCTGAATAGTTACAATAAAGACTAAAAGATATCTATAATCTAGAAAGGGATTAATTAATCTGTCTGCAATTTCTACAACACGTATAGTCAGTAAACATATAACGTAAAACTTTTCATACATGCAACAATCTGAGAAAACAAAACAGTAACATAAAGTATAATATAACATTTTTCTCAAATGATTTTAAAGACGTATCAAAGTTCTGCATGCCTAATAAATTACTGAAAATAACAAAAAAAAAATGACAATATTCAGTTATATATAAACATACCGCACAAGCTATGAAAAAAGAAAGCTGTAGTCATTGACAACATGTAATACGATAGCAAGTTATTTTTTTTTTCAATTTAATAATTAATAAAATAAATCACCTACGTGGAAAAGAAAATGCGCGTACCCAAGAACTTTGGAAGATATAATTGAGGCAGGTGGTGTAATTTAATATTTTAAGATAATTGAGGCAGGGGGTGTAATTGAATATAGTTTAAGGTCTGGCTTTGGTGGCCATTTTATAATTGAAAAACAAGAGACAAAAGCTGATGGAGAAGTATTAAAGAATAACTTGTGCAGTGGGGATGGTATCACTTGCTTACCAAAAAGTGATTAAATTAAATCACTTTTCCTTTCAAAAGCTGGAAATAAAATAAAAAGAATAAATACTTAGATCGATGCAAAGAAGAAACAGTACATGAAATGGAGTGGGAAACAAGTCATTACGCATCCTGAAAATTTACACCGAATGATGATGTGAGTGGGCACGTTATGGCATCTTAGCTCTGACAAATTATACCCATTTATCTATAGCAAAGGATTTGCATACAAAATCTGTAACATCATTGTTCTATCAGAAAATGAAAACTGAAAGCACATTTTTTTTCTTTCTATAAAGCTTGTTTTCTTGATTACAAAATCATATCATCACATATCTGCAGACTGCAGCATAATTGCTCTCAATCTTGCAAAGCTTACAAGGTCACTAACACATCTTTACAAATTTATTCAAACTCATAACACATCTTTCACTTAAATACACTACACTTGTGTTGTAAATCTCTTCTTTTTGCAACATTTCTCACACGCTTCCCGAATACCGATACAACAATCTAAAATAATAACAAAATATAAACAAAAGCATGCACGGAAACAATTAAGTTATAGATATTCTACATTTTCTTTATCGAATTTGATCTTCTGGATTCGATATTGTTTGCTCAAGCCCAGATGTACCATAAGAAGACTAACATGAGTGAGTAGCTCTCCGCCTTTTCGAAACTGTTGACCGTGCTCTTTCCATCTACACTTATTTGAAGCGTATGTCAACATTTCCACCCACACTTCACTAATGACCTCCCATTTGTGGTCGATTTGCAGAGATTATAATTGGTTGGCAAGCCTACATCCATAGAACAACAATGACTGACTTTTATCCAATTTTGCTTCCTCTGCAACACCGAAATTCACTTTAAGCAAATCCTTGCAAGCTTTACCTTTTGATATGTATTTTTTTCTAAGTTCCCTGTACGAACCCAAAAAAGAATCACTCACCTCTTCATCCATGAAAAAATATCAACGCTTCGGTAAACGTATCTCTATACCTTATCTCACCAATCCCTTCAGGTAGCATAGATGGATTGAAAACCAAAAGATACATCAAGATCACTATAATCCAATAAACATTTGCTGATTCTGCGTTTCAAAACCAATTTTTCAAAATCACCTCCATGTATATCATCAAGATCACTATAGTAACATAGGTCAGTAGCGATGTGCCATAGAAGAAGGCTATGATCAAAGTCTACATTTGTCGTGCTCCAGGAAAATTGATCATGAAGTCCATACTTTTTTTCAAGCACATAAGCACCTCTTTTTGCCAATAATATCCTGCATGACTCGATATCAGTGTTCTAGAAGTCGGCCGACTAAGCCGATTAATCGGCGCAATTCTGTTAGGCATTGGGTTAACGTGGCGAAAAGGCTGAAATCGCCCTCATTCCGCGGTCTCCGACTAATTGGACAAGGCGGCGACTAATCGACAAGTCGGCTAGACAGAGTCAGAGTCGCTGAGACCATTCAGTCACCGAAAGCTGCCGTCTTCCGTCACCGCCGACACCAGTTCGCAGCCATCGCCAGTTCGTCGGTCTTCCTCCTGTCTCCACGACTCCAAAGTCCATATAGGTTTGTGGTTGTTGTTGTTGTTTTTGTTTTCTGGGTTGCTTGTTTGTATTGCTCTGTTATGTCTCTGTTTTCGGGTGGAGGGAGAGTTGGGTTTTGCTTCAAGGGGTGGATAGAAATGGAGTCTTTGTGTTGGGTTGCTGGTTTGTGTTGAAGTGCTGAGTAAAAACTAAGAAAAGCAAAGGTGTTTAATAAGAACCACCAAGTGTTTGATGAAAGTCTTCTAAGAGAAAATGGTGAGTAGTGACATAGACTTTCACTTAGCTGATAGGGTCTCATTGCCTCTTCCTTTGAGCAGATATGAGCTCTCTGTGAATCACTGTGAGTTGAACTTTTAGGTAGAGGTTTATTATCTCTAACATGTGTTATGAGTTATTAATCTTGCAGAGAAGCTGAAACCTAGAGACTGTGCCCAAGCTTGGTTCTGGTTGCTTTGTTGTTTTAACTATTGATTGCCGCCTACTGTGTTGGCTTCTGAGTTTCTTGGCTCATCAACCCATTTTGTCATGTATTCATTCAATTCAATTTCTTGAATCTTGGTGTCTTGACAAAATTGTACAGAAGCTTGATTATTTCAACAATGTCGGTTCCAATAGAACAAGTCATGACCACCGTGTACATTTGCATGGAAAAGGAATTGGATTCAGTCATTTTCAATGGCATGTGAATCAGCTCCTTTTCATTCATGTTTTTCATGTCTCTCTAGGCTTCAAATTTTTCATAAATCAGCTAAGTGAAATTTTTTTTATCAATTTGTGAGATCGGAGGTCAAATGAGTGTAGTGGAAATGAAAATGGAGAGCAGTGAAAACATATTGTTAATGTCAAGACCGATAATAACTTTTATCTAATCACAAATTTAGTCATTTTAGAGAGTAAATTTTCGAATGCTCATTGTGATTTAAGGACTTGAGACCCCCAACGCGGGAAGACATCAAGGACAAATTCTTTGAAACCGACCCATGTACTAAAGCTTGAGTGAACAAAATTGAGACTGTGGACATTAGTCCAATGATTCCTCCATTTTTTGGACATAACACATGTCTGAACTGCATACTTTGTGTCCATAAGAGAGAGAATGTGATAGATTATACGTTCAGGCAAGCTACTAAGTCGATCAACTACCATTTCATCAATGATTTGGACTTTCTTTCTAATGTTAAGCTCCTCAAATCTACATGACAAAATATACTGATAAAACATTTTCGTAAGACATGACATTGTTATGCCACTAACACGAAACCTCGGCCTGCTTAGATTGAAGGACTGTCGATTATTCAGACATTAGCAACAAAACTTAGGGAGCTCCAGAAATTGAGAAAAGTTCTAGAAAAAGTGCGAGAGACTATAAGGACATAAAAATTCCGTCAATTAATAACTATTACAATTTAGGAATGGAGGATAAGAACACAAGTCAATCTAATCAATGTGGTGTGCTGAGCATACCATAAGCAACTTCATCACGTCTTATTATTATATATTCTATACTCAGATTAATAATGTCTATTGTCATTAATAATTATCTAATAAATAATTAAACTTTTAAAATTCTGATCAATTGGTTTTATAAATAGTTTAATATATGATCTATGAGATCATAACCATTGGCCAAGCTTATGGCTCAGTTTCACAGAAGTAAAAAATAATTCTGAAATTCTGAAATTATTAATTCATTTTGAAATAACCCAATAATATATATGAATATAAAAACATAAAAGTGAATTCTGATTTAATGTCCAGCTAATTAACATGTTTGAATTTCACAGTTTGAATTTCATTTCAGTCATAATACAAATATTTAGTTAGATAATTTACAGATATTATAGGGAAAATTTCAAAAATATTAAATTCATTATAAGTCTATATTTTCTCATAAACTTAAAAATACACTTGAGAAAGATTTATGTCCAAACAAAATAATATTTAAGACAAATAAATTCATGGTTTTAATGCATAAGAAATCATACATTTTATGAATGAACAGTTTACTTACCTGAACTCGTATAGAATAATAGAAATAGTAACAAAATTCTTCAGCAGATTCGTAATTGGCTGAAGAATTCATGGTTTTAATAATTTTTATCTGTTTATAAATGCCAGCCCCATAAGTGGATATGAAAATATCACGCAAGAGAGGAAACTGAATCCACGCAAATAAGGTCACTGGGACAGTGCCAGCTGAGGCTATTAGATATGTAACCCATCTCCATGGATTAGAAATTAATAACTATGCAAAATGTTGAACCAAATGCTACATCATGCTTGCAATGGAGAAGAATAAGGTGATAATGCCAATTATCGTCTTTTGCATAACGTGAAGTGAGGATTCCCAGGAACATTTGGACCGAAACAGTCAAAGAAAAGAGTGCTAGGGCAACAGAGATGGCGAAGAATATTATCTTTCTATAATCAAGACTTCTCAATAAAGTTAATCCGGACATCAAATTTCAACCATAATATGTTATATTGTTATCTTAACTTTCTTCAGTAATTAAATCTTACTATAAAGAATTTTTTATGATGAGTAAAAAAAAAGGATTTTATTTGAAATACAAAAATTCATTTTAAAAGATGTTGTACGGTCTTGACATGAAAATTACTATATATGTATATATATAATCACCTTGAACCATTGCAACTCGCGCTGCATCTGCAATGCTGCACCGGGGATTGCACTCGAAGGAGCAAATACTGCAGCAATATGCAAGATGGTGTCGCCGGGAATGTTCTTACCCATGGTTAACTGGTTCCTAACCATGGGATGACACACTTGGTATACGAGGTTGAATACTTCCTCCTGACGATGCAAAACCGCCAAACTCAACATGTGAAAGCCCAATTAATCGGTAAACGAAACCAAACCAATGTAGGCCTTGAGGATTTCATTGACGACCTCGTAAATCCCCAATCTTACAGCAGCGAAGGCTGGCTTTATGAGAAAGTCGATGGCTTTTTCATAATTCCAGTCTGTAGAATCACCAATCATCTTTCTTACAATTGCAAGTGTTTGTTTATGGCTTTATGCATTAGATTTTTTTGATCATGTATGTCTTTGATGCTTGGTGCTGTTTTGTATACACATGTAGAAATTCAATTCGTTAATTGTAAATTAATTATAAAAAAATAAAAAAATCATTCAAATAAAAGAATTAACTCAATTTTATTTATCTAATTAATGCTAAAATATATAATATTACCTAGCAGCATGATTGGCTTCCAGAGCATAATATTCAATTCATGGCTCAATTTACCTGGTGAACATATATATATATATATATAAAAAGAATGATTTAATTTTGAAGATTACTAAAAATTAATTACTAGGTACCAAAAAGGCTAATGCAAATATCTGGCTCATCTGGCCACAGACATTTTTCTATTAGTAAATTCATTACAACAAAGAATTCAAATTCTCAGTAGAAATGCTAAAGTACTAAAAATTAAATTACCAATTAATTAGTATATGGATAGAAAAGAGAGTTTTACAAACCAAATGTAGCTTGAAGAAATTTCAAAGGTTTGGATTCTGCTGAGCAGCATTGGAATCTATCAGTTTGCTTCTCTATGTCTCCTCCCACTCTTTGGAGAGGGTAAGGATTCTTTTCTTCTTGCAAAGGAATGCCTGCATGCAAATAATAATGACTTCTCTTAGCAAGAATTTATATCCGGATTTTGTTATAAAATATGGACTTTTGAATTCTCAATTAGAATTAGAAAAAAAAAAGTAATGAAATTAAAAGGATTGTAATGGAAACCAACATTGATAAATAAAGCTATGCCAAAATCCGAGCCGACTCCCACTTGCATATATCCGCGGCTTTCTAACCATTATATCAAAATTTGTGTTCCAGTAACGAGGATCAGGATTAGCTAACTCCGGATATTGCTCCAATAAATGAAGAGCTGTACCTCTGCATATATACAACGTTGTGAAATCAAATCCCGCACCAAAAAAAGGATGAATTCCGGTTTCTCATAATATTCGTCTAGCTAATTACAAAAGTAAGTAATTAATTAAATTGCAAAACTCACCAAAGAGATTAGACTTGATCAGTATATTAAGCAGCAACAAACCACTGATCCGCGATTCAAGTCCCCTACCTTAGCAATCTCTGATATTAGATATTCAACTGTTTCCTGTCGGCTACAATAGGTTGCGGCGTGAACCAGAAGAAATGTACATTCCTCATCAGTCTCATCACATATCTGTTGGAAAATTCCATCATGTGGGGCCACACATGTAAATATTAAATGTGTTGTGCTATCTTTAGTTAAGCCTAAATTAAAATGATCTAATTAATATTTAAAGTTTTAAGGTTTAAGGTATAATTATCATGGAGTTAATGTGTAGATACCAGAGTGCTATTTCTAATTTGATGAGGGGCAGAATTAGAAATAGCAAAATATATAATAATCTTATTATTATATTTAGGGTTATGGTCCCCAAATTACACGATTAAATTTTGGCTTGTCTGTATCCCATCAACAGAACAAGAGAGAACACTTTTGTGTCCCAGGATCGTGATAATTTGGAAGATCTCAACCCGTTCACCAACCTACGGCAATAGATTCAGGTACGCTTCCGTTTATTGTTATCTCCCATTTGTCTTGAATTGATATAGGTTAGGAACATGTATTTAGGGTTTGATGTTAATATATATGTGTATATATGTATATTCTCATTAAGGGTAGTTTAGTCTTTTTGTTAGTTACTAATTTTTTTAGGTTTTCTTTGCCTTATAAAGACAGCAGCTGCTGTTCTTTTCTATTTGTACAAAAATACGTTTAACAACTCCAAAAACAGAGAGATGTTTTCATCATGCTATTCTTGTTTGTTTCTTTGACAATAGAAGATTCTGTTGATTTATTTTCATGGTGTCAGAGCATGGTTCGATAGGCTGCTGCTTTTGACTCCGATTGGTGAGATTATTTTCGTTTTATTGATGCACACTGATTGCTGTGTTTATTTTACTTTGATTTCATATATTGCTTTTTGTCTTGCTACCTTGAACGTTTGATTGTATTCTATATGGATTCATCGGATGATATGAAAGCAATTACTGTTCGTCTTAATGGTGCCAATTACTCATATTGGAAATTTGCGATGAAGAATTTTTTGATTGGAAAAGATTGGTGGGATATCATAGACGGAACAACTCCGAAACCTGATTCGAAAGTGGATGATTACGCAAAACTCAGTAAAAGATGGCTTTTGGGTAATGCCAAAATACTGACTTGGATAAATAATTCTGTGTAAAATTCTATTGGTGTGCAACTCATGAAGTTTGATTTGGCAAAAGATGCTTGGGATTATTTGGGAGGATTGTTTAAACAATCAAATTTTGCTTGTAGATACTAACTTGAGATGGATATTAGGGCTGCCAAGCAAGGTGAACGTTCAATTCAAGAGTTTTTTTTCATATATGACTGAGATATGGGATCAACTTGCATTGATGGATCCTAAAGAATGTACAAGTCTCCCTGCCTATCAGAAGTTATATGAAGAACAAAAATTGGTGGAGTTTCTTATGGCTCTTAGAGATGATTTTGAAGGTGTTAGAGGTTCTATGATTCATCGAAATCATTTGCCAAATCTTTCTTCAGCTATATCTGAGTTACTTGCTGAGGAAACTAGTTTCAAGACAATGACTGGAATTTCTGAATCAGGGAAGAAAATTATTCCTTCACAAGTGTTTGTTGCAAGTAATAATAAGGGAGGGAATTCGATTACTGAAAAATCAAAATTTCGCACACCAATAGATGAATGTTCTTACTGTCATAGTAAAGGCCATTGGAAACAGGATTGTCCTTCTCTACCACACAAAGCACAAGATTTTAATGAAAGGCAGGCACAAAGAGGACATTCTCAAGGCGGACAGTCACAATATCCTAATCGTTTCTCACATTCTTAGCCTCACGTACCACGACCACCAACTGCCAATACTTCTTTATAATCGAAGCTAGCAGCTATGTCTTCTGCTCCCTCTGGTAATGATAGCTCTTCCGACTTGTCGTCTCTTGTTGCAGCAGAGGTTTCTCGACTTCTAGGCATCTCTTCAACACCTAGTGCGTCAATTGTCTCTAGTACAGGTTTGTCTCTCATGACTAGTTCTGATACTCTCACCAAATGGATTCTTGATTCTGGTGCTTCAAATCATATGACTCCACATATATCACTCTTGCACAATACTTTTCCACCATCGTCGCCCACTAATATTCAGGTTGTGAATGGTTCTTATGCACCACTTAAGTGCATAGGTATTGTTTCACAACCTACATGGACAATATCTGATGTTTATCATGTACCAAATCTTTCTGTGAACCTTTTGTCTATTGGAAAATTAACTGATCTTGGTCTTCCTATTACATTTTCTTCTGATCATTTTTTTATACAGGACCGCACATCCAAGAAGCAGATTGGGATATGCCATAGAGAGGGTGGACTTTATTTGCTTGATTCATTGCATTTACCTGTAGCTCAATCTACTGCAACATTATCATATGAGTCTTCTTTACAAAATTTGATGTCTAGGTCTAGTTTATTTCATTTATGGCATTCTCGTTTGGGTCATGTTTCTAGTTCTCGTCTTTAATAAATGATTCGTAAGAAAATGTTGAACTCATCAATAAAGGTTAATGATATTTCTGATTGTGTTGGTTGTCATTTGGGAAAACAATGTAGTTTGCCTTTTAATGTTAGTGATTCTCTTACTTGTGCTCCTTTTCAACTTATTCACTCTGATGTTTGGGGAAAGGCACCAGTTTCCACAAAGGGTGGTGCCCAATATTATGTTGTGTTTGTGGATGATTTTTCTCGTTATTGTTGAATATATCTTATGCGAAAAAGATCTGAATTTTATGATATTCATGTTAGTTTTCTTGCTATGGTAAAAACTCAATTTTCTACCACGATTAAAACTTTTCGATGTGATTCTGGTGGTGAGTATTTATCAAATGATTTTCGAAAACTTCTTGATTCGGAGGGAACAATTCATCAGCTGTCTTGTCCACACACACCACAGCAGAATGGGGTAGCCGAACGCAAGCATCGTTGATCGGACTATTTTATACCTACTTTAGGTCCCCATTTTCCTATCGTTTGTTCTCGTTTTCGAGCGTATTTTGTATATAATGTGTTTGTTGAGCCTTTTGTAGGTACATATTCCCTACATTTTGGTTTTGAGCTTTAGAACAGTTTAGGAGGCAAAAACGTGCCAAAAAGAGATTAAATGGAAGTATTCAGAGTGTCGCGCCTCACTGTTGACACAGACCGTGGCATGATCTAAGCCCAGCCGTGTCCCACGGTTGATCCGTCATCGAGCAAGAATGCAACATCGAGACCGCGTGCATGAACCCCTCTGATTTTTCGACAGCTTATGGGCTGATATTGTATGGGCATGTGCAGAACGTCCGACTTGTGGGTACAATAACTCCCTCCTCCAATCGATTCATGTTGAGATCTTTATATATTCGAAAAGCTCCGGAAATCTAGTTTCCAGAACATTTCACGGATTGTGATTCCGAGCTTTCTGCAGGAAGTTATGCCCATTTCCGTAACTGCGCGTGATGCTGAAATGCTGAATTGCTGTCAGGTCCAAACGGCTACTTCAAACGGCGGCCAGGCCGCAGAACCAAACCGCCGATTACCTCCTGAAGGTCTTTTTTTGCCCAAAAATTGAAGGGCAATCTTGTCATTTCACCCAGCCTTCAGCCCTAACCTCCCCACACTATTTAAACACCTTATTCTCTTCTCTCCAAACAGACTTCTTCTTCCCCAAACTTCTTCTTCTTTATCTTCTTCAATTCAAAAGAGAGAGAGAAGCTTTCAAAGCTTCCATGGAGGTTTTCCTCCATGGAAGTCTTACCACTACCATTTCTACCCATCATTCCCCACATTTGAGAGTTGATTGCGGAGATTAGGAGTGGTCTTTGAACCAATTTCGTGCTAGGAAAAGGATGGAGCTCTTGGAGGGTTCTTCAAGGGTTGTATTTACTTACTCTTCTCTTGTATTTCATGTTTTCTCTTATGTGTAATCCCCCATTTGGGAATATTTGTAATCTTACATTTTGGTTATTTATATATGATGATTTTATATTTATTTGGGTCTTGTTTCATTCTTGTTATTATTATTATGAATTAATCTCTTATTGTGAATAACATGTGTATGGATGATTTGAAATTAATATGTATTCAAGATTGGGAATATGAGTAGATTAGTGTAATTTAGGAGTAGATTAATCAAACATCCCATGATTGTGTGTATGTTGATGGATAATTAGAAATGCTATGTTAGGATCAATTTGAGTGTATGAGAATTAGTTGGGGTTATGCTTTTGGAACGGCCTTTCCGGGTATGATCTTGATTAATAGCTCACAAGAGTGGAAATAACTTGTTTTATGCATGGCGTGCTAGAATAGGTTTTGGTTATTTGTTTTGTGCTAAAATGGGTCTTTGGCTATGTCTCACGCTAGGGGCTCTAGGTGAGTTATGGTTGGGGACAATTTTAATATATCCACTTGTGGGATTTTTATCCAAGTCATTGGACCTAACGTTGCCATTTTACATTACCTAGTTAGTATTAGGGCTCAATCTAGCTTTGGTTTGTAGAATTGGTTCAGAGATGTTGGTTGCGGTTTCGTGCTTGAGAGGATCTCGACACACTCTTCAACCTTTAGCTCAAATGAATGGATACCCTAAGTTGGATTTAGGCTTGAACAAACCCTTGACTTGAGTGAATGTGCTTAAGTGTTCAACCATCTAATAGATATGCCTTTGTGTTTGGTGAACTTATTGCCCCTTGTGTGACCATTTTCATACATCTCTCCAATCCACCATTTTATTATTTCTCACTTAATCACCATTCTCACCCTTCCACATTCTCTTTGTTTGCATTATTTTCCTTTACATTTTCTACACACACACACGACATCACTTCACACACCATTCTCACATCTCCACATTCTATTTACATGTTTTCCCTAAACTCTAAAACTTGAAACGGTTAACAAACACAACCATACGGAACGATACCCTTGATTACCGCTTTACTAGTATTTTGCTAGTTTAGAGCACATTGCGTAGGATCTTTTAATATAAAAATCTTTTGATCCTCGCATTCTTTCAACGACGGAAAAAGCGAGTTATCAATCGTCATCTACTTGAGACTGCTCGTTCACTACTTCTTTCTGCATCTACCCCTTCAATTTTTTGGGGAGAGCTTATTCACACGGCTGCATATTTGATTAATCGCATTCCTTCTATAGTTTCGGGTGGTGTATCACCTTATGAGCGATTATATGGTCTTATTCCAAATTATGATTTTCTTCGTGTTTTTGGATGTGCCTGTTTCGTTTTGTTACCTAAGACAAAGAACACAAAATTGTCTGTTAGATCTTCATTATGTGTTTTCATAGGGTATGGTATTGGGCAAATTTGGGTATCAATGTTATCATCCAGACACAGGTAGGTTGTTTGTTTCTCGTCATATAGTTTTTCTAGAACATATACCATACTATCAGATTCCCAAATCTTCTCCCATGTATGATAAAACATAATTGATCCATATTGACCCGTTTAAAGCTGATGAACCCGATGATGATGTTTCCTCAAACACAAGTAATTTTGATTCTCGTCCTCCTATTATCCGTCAGTATTCTCGCAAGACTTTGCAGCAATCAACATCTGATGTTCCACATTCTGATGGCTCAATCTCAACTAATTCTTTGGATGTTGCAGATCTGGTGCCAACCACTCCTCGATATCCCACTCGTATTAGGCAAGCACCTAATAGGTATAGTCCTCCTTCAAATTTTTATTCTACAAGTTCTATTACTTTTTTTAACTAACATCCATTCTTTGGTGGAGCCTAAGTCATATAAAGATGTTGTTTTAGATCTAAATTGGAGATTATCCATAGAAGAAGAGCTTACTGCTCTTCAAAAGACAGACACTTGGGAGTATATCATTGTATGTAGGTAAGCATGTGATTGGTTGTAAATGGGTTTTCAAAATAAAAACTCGTTCTGATGGCAGTTTGGAGAGATACAAGGCACGTTTGGTCGCTAAAGGATACTCACAAGAACACGGAATAGATTATGATGAGACTTTTACCCCTGTAGCCCAGATGAAAACTGTACGTACTCTTATTTCCATTGCTTCTGTTCGTAAGTGGCATATGTATCAAATGGATGTCAAAAATGCATTTTTAAATGGTGATTTGGTTGAAGAGGTTTATATGCATGCTCCACTTGGGTTACCCCACCAACCTGGTTAGGTTTGTAAGTTAAGACTTGCTCTTTATGGGTTAAAGCAGGCACTAAGAGCTTGGTTTGAGAAATTTAGCTATGTTTTACTTCGTCTTGGATTTTATTGCTCAGATAATGATTCTGCCATGTTTTTGAGATGTAGTGCTAATGGTTGTATTATTTTATTGTTGTATGTTGATGATATGATAATCACCAGTGATAATGAGCAGGGTATTTGTGATCTTAAGCAACAACTTCACACAAACTTTGAGATGAAAGATTTGGGGTGTTTGCGTTATTTTCTTGGTATTGAAGTTGCTTACTCTCCCCAAGGTTATATTCTTTCCCAGTCAAAATATGTTGTTGATATCATTGCTCGAGCAGGTTTATCAGATTCTCGTCCAGTTGATACTCCTATTGAGTAAAATCATAAACTTTGTCCTGATGATGGTGAAATTTTAACGAATTCTACACGATAATAGAGAGGTGGTTGGTTCTCTTGTCTATCTTACTACCACAAGACCTGACATCGCGTATGCAGTTCATATTGTAAGCCAATTTGCATCAGCTCCTCGAACAACTCATTGGACTGCTGTTATACGTGTATTGAGATATTTGCAAAGCACACTTCATCATGGTTTGTTGTTGTCTTCTTCATCTGATCTTTGTCTACGTGCGTATTCTGATGCTAATTGGGCTAGAGATCCTTCAAATAGAAAGTCTACCACCGGTTATTGTATTTTTTTGGGTGATTCTTTGCTTTCTTGGAAGAGTAAGAAACAGTCGGTTGTTGCTAGATCATCGGCTGAGGCTGAATATCGAGCTATGGCTACCACTGCTGCTGAAATTATTTGGTTTCGTAGACTTCTAGATGAGGTTGGTGTCTCTCAAACTGGTTCTACTCTGATGTATTGCGACAATCAAAATGCTATACAAATTGCCAAGAATCCGGTTTTTCATGAACGCACTAAACATATTGAGATTGATTGTCACTTTGTACGTCATCACTACTTGGGAGGCTTTATTTCTCTTCCTCATACCTTTTCTTCCTCACAACTTGCGAATTTCTTCACCAAATCTCTTACCATTACTCGATTTCGTCATCTTTTGAGCAAACTCTCGATGATTCACCCATCTTGAGTTTGACGAGGGGTGTTAATATATATGTGTATGTCTGTATATTCTCATTAAGGGTAGTTTAGTCTTTTTGTTAGTTACTAGTTTTCTTAGGTTTTCTTTGTCTTATAAAGACAACATCTGCTATTCTTTTCTATTTGTTCAAAAATACGTTAACTCCAAAAACAGAGAAATGTTTTCATCATGTTGTTCTTGTTTGTTTCTTTGACAATAGAAGATTATGTTGATTTATTTTCAGATTAAGCATGCTTTAGAAACATGTTTAGGATAAACTTTCGGATTAATTATGTGCCAATACATGTTGATTATGTGTTAATCGAATTACTTACAATATCAACTTCTTTCTCACAAACTTTTCCATATCTTTCTCACTTGGCGAATAGTTTATGTTTCTCAAAAACGATATCATGTCTTCCTTACTTAGAACATTCTTGTTATTTTTCACCAACGCTTCTATATGTCTGATTCTTAGTAACTTCTTGTTCTTTTCCATAAACACTTTTCCAGCCTTGGTGTTGCCACTTAGAGCTGCGGTTACTAGAGCTGTGATACCGTTAATATTTTTTCTTTCCAGTGATTCTGGAGGGACTTTTTCTACAACTTCTTGACTAGGTTAATGGCTTCATCAAACTGACTGAGAAAGTGGAAAATGTTCTCTCCCGTTTCAGCAATATCATCGTGCAAGGCTTCCGGATTGTTGTCTGCGAAATCTTCCACATCTTTCCAGTTTTTCTCTCGTATAGCCTTGTATAGGGGCTGGTAACGAGCTACATCCCATTCCTTTCTCTTATTTTCTCCTTCATTAATTTGATTTGCTCCTCTATAATATACATATGATAGAAACTTTTAGTTAATTACGAATTCGTTAAAATACAAAATAACATAGTTCTTCGCTTCTAGTTGGATACAATTCACCGGTGAGATTCGACGTTCTCCGTTTGAATTCTTCAAGAAATTTCATAGCTATAATGATGGCAATTGGGATAGTGAAAAGGCCGAGGAAATGCATGTAAGTTGTCTAGTTTTTTTTTTAAGCTTTATAATATTTTCATTCATAAATTACATGTAATTTTATTTCTATATTTTCATTAAAATAATCTATTGTTATATATGTAAACTGTTTGTTGTAGAAAAAAATAGACTCAAATAAGCCTCCTCCTGAAACTGAAAACGCAAGGGCAAAAGAATGGGAGATATATAGGAAGGTTACCGAAAAGCCTAGGCATGGTCGTGTTCTTGGGTTAGGTGATGGCCTAAAATGAAGTGATGTATTTACTTCATATATTAGTACAAATTGCGGTAAACGTATTTCTTAGAGAGTCAATATGAAATGAAAGCCTTGTGGGAAGAAATTCATAATTTGAAAGATTTAATGCATGAATTGAAAAATTCATTTCAAACGATGACATCCGGAAGTTCGCAATCAATGGTACTACAGTTTCATTATTATACCTTTTATCTAAAAATTGTGATGTGTATTTTCCGGTTAAGGAAATTACAAGAAGAATTTAGAATGATATTTCAGATCTGAAATACAGAAGAAGAAATAAAAGAGGAGGAACAGAGGAGATAACAAGAGGGAAGGATATTTTAAGCCATATTCAATCATAATTTCATTACAACTATTGTCGGCTATTTATAAGCCAATTGAGACACATGTTTCTACACCACTAAACTGCACGCTCTAAACCACTTGCAACTGAAAACAATGCATGAAATATGGAGGCAGTATTGCACATACATCCATTTATTGAAACAACCTACCACTAAGTCCTATTCTCAACCAAAGCCACAATGTGCATAACTGATGAAGCCACAACATCCCATGCAGATGTGCTAGCACATATCATTTCCCTCCCCTCAAATCATCCTTGTCCACAAGGATGAAATACAGATGTGTTTCTGTAAATCGCTACTGATTCGATTAGAGATTAGGGGCTCTGTTCACGTAGACCTTCTAAGTCAGGATCATCATTGGATTGGTCATCTGGTGAAGAACCTCCAGTGCCTCTTCTTGCTTCACTATCTTTGCTGCTTTTTGCTTTATAATTATTTCACTAAGTACTTATTGAACTTCCAACACATATTGAGAATTGGGGATCAGTGGTAGTGGCAACAATCTTGGGTTTGTTAGGGTCAGGATTTCGTGAAAAGACAAGGCTTTCTGTGAGTCCTCCATAATAATTAGTAAGAATTCCATTAATCATCATCATGTCCCGATACTTGAAAACAGAAGAAAGATCAAAGTAAGAAGAATCATCAGATTGAGGTGGGCAAGTAGCCTTGATACACTCTTGTAAAGCCAACTCATATGGGATTTGCTTCATGTCACCACCTGTGGTTGCTGGTTTCTTGAAAGTTTTTTCTCTAGCAAAGGGGTTGTCAATTGGAGGTATATTTCGTAAGGCTTGTAAAGACTGAAGGTTGGTTAAGATGGTGTTGAGGGTAGAGTGAATTTGGCCGAATTGGGACTCATGATGAGCCAAAATTTCATAAACTTCGTTACGGAATTCAGCATCCATAAGAACCGATCCTAGCTCTGATACCAAATGATGTGTATTTTTCGGTTAAGGAAATTACAAGAATAATTTAGAATGATATTTCAGACCTGAAATACATAAGAAGAAATAAAAGAGGAGGAACAGAGGAGATAACAAAAGGGAAGGATATTTTAAGCCATATTCAATCATAATTTCATTACAACTATTGTCCGTTATTTATAAGCCAATTGAGACACATGTTTCTACACCACTAAACTACACGTTCTAAACCACTTGCAACTGAAAACAATGCATGAAATATGGAGGCAGTATTGCACATACATCCATTTATTGAAACAACCTACCACTAAGTCCTATTCTCAAGCAAAGCCATAATGTGCATAACTAATGAAGCCACAACGTCCCATGCAGATGTGCTGGCACATATCAAATTGATTATATTTGATACAATAAATAATATTTAATATTATTAAATATTATTATATTTCTTTATGCAGGATAATATTATTGAAGATTTAAATGCTTACATTGAAAGGTAGTCGGATAGCTAGGTTTGATATTTGGGCATTCCCTAAGTCATATGATTTGTACTTTTAAACATTTCAATATCAATTTTATTTTTTTTGTTGCCATGGATATTTTTATTGAAAGTTGGGTACTTGTAATTTGGAGATTACATTTCATATGGTAACTCTATATTTGTGTTTCCTTTCAATTTCTATTGAGATAAATTTGTGAATGTTTTTTTTTGGTTGAAATTTTTAATTTTATACAATATTGTTTCTCATGTTATAATTTTTGAATACATATTATAACAATAATAATTATATTATTTTTTACTTTCGACAATAACATTTCTCAGTAATTAATTATTTTTTAGTACGACCTCCATCGACAATATTTCTGACAATATTAATTGATAATAAATTATTTCCTACCACAACTTTCCTCGATAAGTCTTCATTTTTAATCACAATCTCCCTTGATAAATCATTATATTAATTCAACCATGGCTTCCCGTATTTTTGACTGTGGCATTACTTGTAAATACTATATTTCCAACTGTAGTGTTTCTCGATAATATATTATTTCCGACTTCTGTGGTCATTGGAAATACATCGTAATGGTTCTTGGAAATACATTATTTTCGACCACAATGGTACTTGGAAATATATTATTTTCGATTGTGGGGCTCATCGGAAATACATTATTTCCGATTGATGTGGTCCTTGGAAATATATTATTTTCGACAACTATGGTACTTGGAAATATATTATTTCCGACTATGGGGCTCATTGGAAATACATAATTTCCGATTGATGTGATACTTGGAAATATATTATTTCCTACTGTAGAGCTCATCGGAAATAAATTATTTCCGGCTGGTGTTGTCCTTGGAAATACATTAATTCTAATTGCTATGGTCATTGGAAATATATTATTTCTGACTTTGACACTCATCGGAAATAAATTATTTTCGACAGCTTCTCTCCTCAAAAATACATTAATTCTGACCTCTACATTCATCGGAAATACATTATTATCGACCATTGTGTCCCTTGAAAAAACCCTAACCACACGTTTCGTTGAAAATGCATTATTTCCTACCACATTGCTCCTTGGTAATATATACATTATTTCCGATCACCATCTTCCTCGTAAATGATCCCCTAACTTGGTTTACAAAACATTTTTGCGACGGCATAGTTCCTTTATCTCTAACCACTCATAGCCCTTAGAAATGTTGTATTTTCGATGGCTGGTCAGAAAAGGATTATTTCCCACAATATCATTTTCGATGGAGACATACGACATTTTCCCGTCATAAATACACATTCTCGACAATTTTTTGACATTTTCTAACCATATTTAGCACTCGGAAATGACCCTTTAATTTCTTGGAAAAAAGAAAAGAAGTAATTTACACCAAATGATGACGTGAGTGGGCATGTAATGGCATTTTGCCGATGTGATCTGCCACGTCATCATCCAGGTGCTGACTTGGTCAATCTTACCATGACATGGGTTGCCATGTTGTATGATGAAATTAGTATAAATAGCTGCAGATTGGGCCTGGGCCAATTGAAGAATGGTACGGCCGACTTGTTATTCGTTTGTATTTTCCTTGTTTGACCCATCTAGTCAAATTGAGCTTCTTAGCTCTGACCCATTATACCCATTTATCTATAACAAAGGATTTGCATACAAAATCTATAACATCATTGTTCTCTCAGAAAATGAAAACTTAAAGCTTGTTTTCTTGATTACAAAATCATACCATCACATATCTGCAGACTGCAGCGTAACTGCTCTCTAGCTTGCAAATTTTTGGCTGAAACAAGATCAAATATAAATTTATTCAAATTCAATTCAACATTTACACATCTTTCACATAAATACACTACACTTGTGATGTACCTTGCTTCTTTTTGCAACAATCCTTACAAGCGGCGTCACGAAAACCAACACAACAACATAAAATAAATGCAGGCAACAAGACAATAAAAAAACATACTAAATAACAATCAAGTTTTAGATATCCTATATTTTTTTCATCGAATTTGACATTCTGGATTCGATATTGTTCGCTCAAGCCAAGATGCACCATAAGAAGACGAACATGAGTGAGTAGCTCTCCACCTTTTCGAAGCTGTTGACCGTGCTCTTTCCATCTACACTTATTTGAAGCGTATGTCAACATTTCCACCCACACTTCACTTATGACATCCCATTTGTTAGGGTGGTTGTTGTCGATTTCCAGAGATTTTAATTGTTTGGCAAGCCTACTTCCATATAACAACAATGACTGACTTTTATCTCCTTTTATTGCTTCCTGTGCAGCATCGAAATTCACTTGAAGCAAAGCCTTGCAAGCTTCGCTTTTTCTTAAGTATTTTTCTCTACGTTCCAAAATTGGACCGTCTATATAATAAACCTCTTCATACAGGGAAAATCTCAGCGCTTCGGTAAACGTATCTCTATACCTTATCTCACCAATCCCTTCGGGTAGCATAGACGGATTAAAAACCAGAAGATACAACATGTAATCCGATAAACATTTGCTGGTTTTGCATTTCGAATCCAATTTGTTAACATCACCTCCATGTATATCATCAAGATCACTATAGTAACATAGGTCAGTAGCGATGTGCCATAGAAGAAGGCTATGATCAAATTCTACCTTTGTCGTGCTCCAGCAAAATTGATCATGAAGCCCATACCTTTTTTCAAGCACGTAATCACCTCTTTTCGCCAATAATATCCTGCATGACTCGATATTGAAACGATCATCTTTAATTTCATTAGATTTCTCTACGAGCTGCCTGAAGATCAGTTCTTCAATATCCATATCCACATCTTCCCAAGACAAGCATCGGTACTTCTCTAATAAATCTCCAATCCAAGGTAACTTTTGAAATCCAAACCATCTTTGTTGTTGGAGACAAGAACTCACAAGATTGTACTGCGCCATAGATCTCGACCACCTTTTGCGATTTGCAAGAATTGAATGACAAGGAAAGGTAGCACAACACATCGACCTAAGATTTATCTTTCTGAGACCGGCATACCAGAGCGCTGTCCAATCAGAGAAAAGGATAACGCAGAAGGCGTAAACCTCCAGGACAACAGCTCCAATCAACAATATGTAGGTTATGGAGACGTCGATGGATGAGTAGGCATGGATATCAATGATGACTGAGAACAAAACTAGAGCTGTGACAGATGCAATGAAGCTAATGACACGAAAAAGGATTCCTAATCGAGAATAAACAATGGCGGCCTTGGTGTAGAGCAGATCATACATGAAACTAAGTTCGATTGCTATCAATTTGAAGGCATCTTCTGGTAACTTTTTTTCAATCTGTGAGCAGCTCTCTATCCTTTCACGAGTTCCTAAAATTGAATCTGTAAATAGATATTGAAATCTCTTAAACAGAAAGTAAGCTACTTGGAGATCACTTGCACCTGTTTCCAAGCTTTCGCTTTCTAGGATTGTTGCCGGTTTGGGAACTGCTAGTGTAAAAAAGAATTTTGAGCAACCATGTAATCTTTCTCTCCCTTTTTCAATTCTTTGCATCTGAATAATATTCGGACCAGGATCTGGATTTGAAAGCAATGAATTTTTAAATCGTTGAGCACTGGAAGATCTGAGCACGAAAGTCCTCTCACCATACTTGATAATTCCTGTGATGAAGATGGGAATGGCAATAAATGTAAGGGCACTGTTGCCTCAAGATCGTAAGAAGACGTAAAACGCGACTCCAACGTGGACAACAAGTCCAAGCAAGTGCCTTAACCACAACTCGTTATCCTCTAACGAATAAGCTGTGATGGTGTCAGGGCCGCCCAGATGCAAGAGCAGGAATTGTGCCCAGAATATCTGGAGATCGGAGTCTGCATGCGTGCTGGCGGCAAGTTTACCCAAGGCTACAGTAGCTACCCAATCAGCTGTAAGGTATGCTGACCAAACAACAATCCTGTACCAGCTTCTGGCAGTGAATTTTCTTCGACTACCAAAAGTGATAAGGATGATTTGTAGAATAAGGCTGAGTAGAATTATCACTCGAACCTCACATTTGTTCCACAGATTTAAGATTTTTTCTGAGAAAACCTCCATTGCCATTATCTTTTTTCCTACAGGAAAAAAAGGGATCGTTGTTACTAATTAAGTCAAGTGGAACAAATTATAGAAAAATTTGTTATCATCAGAATATTGAAACACAGCCCCATCCACTTGGTAAAAAAAAACCGGAATAGATCAGCTGTCTAAAAATGGTGTTATAATTTGTGATTAACCAACCAAATTGAGATATGTGTCTACATTTATGGAAGAAGTTGAAAAAAAAAATTAAATTGATTGGTTAGACATGTCTCAATTTGATTGGTTAGACATAAATTGGGACATCAAATTTAGACCGGTGATTTGAGTCCAAAAAACCATTGCATTATTGATGTACTGATCTAGAAGCTTTATTTAAATAAAAGCTTTAAGCAAAAGTCCAAAAATAAGAAAAGCCACTGCAAGGGAGTTTATAATCTATAATACAATTAATTGATCAATTTAAAGTTTGTATAACATGAATATTTAGATAAAGAAAAATGATTATCGGTTTACCTTCAGGACGCACGTTACAATACTTTTTATATGAAAATCTGCAAAAACAAAGCATTAGATGACCACATCAAGTATAATAGCACGGTTTTTTGTTCTTCCCAATATCTTGCTAATAAGATAAGTCGCTTACCTGAAAAAGAAAATACACCCGAGAAATTTTGAAGCTAATTGAAGTAGGTTATGTTGTGAAAGCAACTAATGATGTAATTTAATATTTGAAGGTCTAACCTTGGTGATCATTTTATAATATCAAGACAAGAGACAAAGCTGACTGGTTAAAGAATAACTTAGTGCAATGGGGATGGTATCATAAGCACCTGTTTTTCAAAAAAGTGATTAAATTAAATCATTTTTAATCGGTACTACAGGTCATAAAAGTACAACATACCTGAACTGGAATGGGAATTAAGTAATGTGATTCAATAAGAAATAGAGACCAATAGAGAATTTGCAATGCATACATTGACAGAATAAAATTTTGTGAAAAGAACTTTGAATTACAAATTATGTTTTGAGATCCAAACTCGTTGGCCCTATGATGAAGTAAGAATTTGGCTAATGCAGAAACAAAGGCATATAATGAGAAAAAATGTTGATGGTAGTTGTAGTGGTAGTTGATCGTAGACAATATTTTGTAAATGTTGTATTATTATATTTATTTTTATTGTTGTTATAATTCAGTTGTGATAACTTTTAATTAATTAATTAATTGTTTTGTTTAAATTAATTATAATTTGTTAAATAATTATGGATAAGGTTGATATTTAAAATATGTTATATAATTTATTTATTAATTTATATATATAGTATATTTTAATGAAGAGTAATGATTGTTTGATAAAAATTAAAAAAAAAAAAGTAAATCCAATTTATCTTTTCCAATTTAGTTGTATTGCAGGAAAAGAGACATATTTTGAAAAGATCCAAATGGGAAAACCTATTTTTTGAAAATAAAACCCACAAATGATGATGTGGCACAATGGGTTTTATGTTTGAGTCATATGTACCGTGAATGCTCTAAGCACCTGCTTTGCGAAAAAATTATTAAAATAAATCACTCTTAATCAGTACTTACTGCACTGGTCATAAAGCAATGAATTGACGCAAAGTGGAAAGAGTACATACATGAGCTTGAGTGGGATTGTGGGAATCAAGTAATGTGATTCGATAAGAGTTAAGAGGGACAGAAAACATTTTTCTTTTGGGGTTTGAAGTACAAAGTAACTGCACTAATTGTCAGGTTTTGTATACTTATCTCTCATTTTAAATTCAGTAATGTCAGACAACCCAAAAATTTAGTTCAAATTTCAATTCAAATGATGAGGTAAATGATTTTTTTTCGTTAACCACATCATCCCATATTATGTGTGGTGGTGACAACTCACTTACCACATTATTTGGATTAAAATTTGGATTAATTATTTAGGTTCTATAACATTACTCTTTAAAAATATACTAGAAAAGTTGAAATTAAATGGAAGTAGATATATAGAATTCTTCAGGTCAAAATCAATTATATTCTTCCAAGTCCAATACACTACACTTATAACGTAGCTTGCTTTTTTGGGCAACAAAGTGGACAACAACAAATGTCCACTTTGTTGTCTTCTATAAGACTTGCAGGCTACTAGAGATTCACAACATGAGGAAGTGTTGTTTCTGGGCCTGTGTGAACTCTTTGGTTCGTCGTAATCAACCATGATCTCAACCTAAATACCAATAACACACTGCCACAGATATAGAAGAAAAGCAAAACTCGCAAATCGGAAGACAAGTAAATACCTACGATGAGGTGGCAATGTGGCATTGTACAAAGCATTCGGCAAAACCATATATACTTATGCACAGATTTTGGGTCAAACCCTTAGAATGATATGGACTTTGCTCATTTTCGGAGTGACATGAGGATATTTTGTATCCATCCACCATCCTCCATCCTTAAACATCACGGAACTAAGAGTGCATTGGTTTCCAATTATTTATAATTAGCACAAACTCTACAAGGTAATTAATCTAATGCATATATATACGAAAATTATCAGACGTGGAATCCATATTGGTACCAGTATAAAATGAAAAAAATAAGTAATTTAAACCGGTGCTAATCAATTTTTTTGTGCGGGATATTGTACCTGATCAGCCCTCATACATATAATGAGAATCGTAATCATCAAATAATGTTTGTTGCAAATAAAGCAATTTATATACCTTCCTTCAGAATTATGAAATTGCCTTTATTGTTTATTCTTCATGTCTGTTTTCTATTTCAATTCACGTGGAAATTGTCAACTGAGTACTGATCATGAATCATGAATATCTAGAATGTATTTTTCATTAATATATACCATGTTATTGTGGATTGTTTGCAAATCTTATTCAAATAAAAAACAGGACATAACCTGTTAATCAAAATGTATACTAAACTTTGAATACTTACCTATATATTTCATTTTTGTCACTGTTTGTATGTGCGAGACAAACAAACATATGCAGAAACGTTTGTTTATGTCATGTGAGTTCCTTAAATATATGTAGACACGTTTTGGGTTGCATCGTCCAAAAGCAAGCTTACGACGATTGTGTTTTCAAAGCCGACAATGTTTATGCGACCAATAACTTAATTGTATAGATTTTTTTTTCATCTCCGGACGTGGACATAGTCTTTACGCCGAAATATGTAAGTTTCTTGTGTTCTGCTTTATTTTATTTTGTCTATTTACTTTTAATTTTGACAGTTTGCATAACAAACTTAAACAATTTTACTGATTTCTCCACTCTGTTTGGGTGGAAGAAGCTGCTTCAACCATCTTTGAAAATGAGTGATTAATTAATTGTTCTGCCTTTTTTTTAATGAGAAAGAGTGCATCTGATTTCAACTATTTATAAGAATCTCAAAAGGGAATGAATAGAGAAAATTGTAACCTTTAATTTAAGTTGTAGGAAAGCAATATATACCTTTCTTTTGCATGAAATAAAATACATGGTTCTTGGATTTTATTTTAATGTTCTTTGAGTCAAACCAAAGATAGTAATATATGCATTCCTTTATCTTCAAACACTATTCTATGTACTGTAACTCAAATGAACATAAAATTTGAATTTGCAATGGAACATACATTTCATTTGCTTTTCTTCTTTGCATCAATTCATTGATTCAATCTCCAATAATCTAAGTATTGAATTTTGACATTAATAATAATTGTACCGAAGTTATGAACGAATGTGGAACAAGTCTCGCAACATATGTACCTTACGTAAGATGTCAAAAAATAAATAGCACTTTTTGGAGGTGGCATTTCAACACTGTCACTGCTTTAATAAGTTATGTTTAAAAGTCACTTATTATGGTGAACGAACAAAAATACCCCCAATAGTTGTTCCATATCAGATTTCTTTTTTTATTCAGTTTACAGTAACAAAGTTGTGAAGTAGAGAGAGAAAGTCTGTTTGAAACTCAGGCAATCACTCAAAAGGTGACGGAGTGACGCTACGTAGACGCATTCGAGGGTCGAGCTTTCATGAAAAAGCTCGGAGCATGAAAAAGCTCGGAACCTTTATGAAAAATCTCGGACCATGAAAAAACTCGGAGCCTTTATGAAAAAGCTCGGAGCCTTTACAAAAAAGCTCAGAGACTCATTAAAAAGGCTCAGAGATTCAAAATTGACAAAACTAATATTCATAAAAAAAGCTCGGACAACAATTTAAAAGGCTCAGATAGTTTTACAAAAGACACAGACACAATGTTAAAAGTCTCAGAAACCCAGATCTTCATCGTCTTATATACAAATTTTTCATAAATTAAAATCCTAATAAAAAAAGCTCGGACAACAATTTGAAAGGCCCAGACAATTTTAAAAAACTGAGATAGAAAACTGATAAGATGAGTGGTGCCTCACGTGTAACACCAACTCAATTTTCAGACAAGTTTATTGTAGAGATGAAAGTACAAACAAAATAAAAAAAAAACTGATTAATTAAGGATAGTTCATCATAATAGGTGATTTTTAAACATAACTTATTAAAGCAGTGACGTGGGTGCAACGCACCTCTAAAAATATGACATTTCTTACCATTTCCACCCTTACATAACTTTAGTCCTGATTTATTTTTTTTCAAAACATGACTTGACCACAAAAGAACACCTTCGCTTTGCGAAACTTGTTTATAATTACATTACACTTGTATTCGTAGTTCAATTTATACTTATTTTTTTATGGTTTAACTTTGATAACCCGAGTTTCGATGGTTTCAGTTAGAAATCGAATCTGTCAAAACCACAAAAATGAGTTCTTGTATTATATTCCAATTTTGTAGGCATTTTTTCATTCGTTTCCTCTTTTGTTTCATATATTTTTACATTACACTTGTTTTCTTAATCAAATTTATACTCATATTTTGTAGCATAAATATGAGAACACAGTTTCGCCGGTTTCGACGTCCGTTGAAACCATAACAAAGAGTTTTGATATGCACGAATTGTTGGCATTTTTTCATTCATATTTTTCTCGTGCTTATATTTTCATTGAATTTGTGTTCTTAGTCCAATTGCTACTTGTTATAGGGATTTTTTGATAACATGATAAGTCAGCATGATCACCTGAAAGTACGGTGATAAGATATGCCACGTCACCAAAGTCAGCTAGGAAGGATCAACCCAAGACGACCAGTAGATAATCTTAAGGCTTGATTAAGTTTACCTAAGATGGTGGGGGAAACTAACCGATAAGGTGAGAATAACCTGGTCAGGGAAGCTAGCCGATCGGGTAAAGATAACTTGGTCAGGTAAATACAATCCGATTGGGGTAAAAGAGATCTGGTCGGGTTAGGCAGCTGGTCAGTTAGATAACACGTGGAAGACATTAAATACAATCACGACTCAAATACGTAAGAGAAGAGTCTTATTCAAATAAGATATCACGAAGTAAACTCTGCTAAGGAAACAAACTTCCTTATAGTATCAGAGTCCAAATCAAGCAACATCTAATTCATTCAATTCGTGGAAGATGTGAAACAAGAAATAAGACAAAGGCTATTTCAACAAGTAATAAGTCCTAATTAAACACTACTACCTTTCCTTACTTGTATACTAAGATTTGGGGTTCTATGTACATATAAATAGACCATAAAATAACATTGTAAAGAGAGGATGATTAGATATTCGTGAGAGCAAAAGAGCCTGAGTCTGTAACAATTTCAACATAGTAAATTCTTTTCTCGCCATCACCGGCAACCGTGGATGTTTCCCCGTCTTGAGGTTTTGCCACGTAAAATATTGCTTTCACAATTTCTCTTTATTCTGTTCAATTAATTATATAACCACAAACATTACATACTTTGTGTGATACGTGATCGACTTTACGAGATCTAAATATCACCGTCAACAATTGGTGCTAGAAGGAGGGGGGGTGAAAAATTAACCTCGATGAACTTAAGAAATAGTGACATGGTGGATAATAGGGATGGAATCAGATCCCCACGCGAAACCGGTACCCTCATGATACAGACAACACTGGGATAATAAACATCAGAGGAGATCCGCTCTCCGTGACTCCAACCTCAATCGGTCAAACCGCGATAACTTCCACAAACGCTCCTCCAAGAATTTCCCCAGATGCATTCCAGCAGGTCCAAGAGTCTTTGCGGAGAGTCATTGAAGACGTCGCTAGACAGGGAATCAATATAACCACAACTGCTAATCCGACTTCACCGTACCAACTATCTACACCTATAGTGGCCCAAGACCCCAAAGTGCATTCTGAGATAGTAAGCATGACCCTAGGCGCGCCCCGTAAAACCAGTAGAGATAGGTCGGATCACCTGGGAAAAGGGTGAACACTCCCAAATGGGAGATGAAAGAGTTAGCAGACGGGGAAGGCAAGATCAATATCGAGCAGACTCTGAGCCAGAGGAAACCTGCAGAGATGTTCGTAGGCGGGATCGATCTAGTTTGTCAAATGACCGTGATCAACCACCTCGCATAACACGCCGAAAGAGCAAGTCCCCGCTGAGATTACATAACCCAGGTACCCGAACTAAAATGGGCACCTGCAGAATCCAGTAAGGGTTCACCGACCGCCAGCGATCGGGAGTAGATAGTGAGCCAGAAGAGGAGCGAGATATCCTGATACGGAAATTAACCCAGAAGGTAGAAACATTAGAACGCGATGCATTATTTTATCTCTACTTAATTTAAAGAAAAGTTCGTTCACTGGGATCGGTGATTCTATTGGTTGAAAGCTAATTAATTCAACTAAAAACTAATCTAAGTGCATGAAATCTAAATAGCATAATGATTGGTTTTTGGAAAGAGACAAGTGATTAACTAATTGGCAAATGTAAATAACTAGTTATCGCAAAGCACACACAAAGAGATGATTATGGAGAAAACGTTAGGGAATTAATGCTACCTAATGAAACTTCTTTATGTAATCCTTAAGTCATATGAAGCTCTTGAATTCAATTATTAGGGCTTGTTTTGTAACTAAGAAGTTCTTAATCATTCCCACTACTCACACAAGGTCATGTAATGAGCAATGATTAGAATTAAATTTTAATTTAAAACTCTAAGCCAAATTAAAACTAGCAAGGTCATGCATATGCAAACTCTCTCAATTACTAAGCTTAGTGTTAAGGCTTAAATGAGATGGTCACCCATACTTAATCCTCTTCCTCTTGTATAAACTAATCCTAACACACACATTCATTGAGGTCACAACTGAATATGAGTAAAGAGATTAGAGCAAGTAATCCAATAAAAGAGACTAATAATGAATTGAATTGGAAGTATTAGACTCTTGGATTACAAAGAGTTATTCAATTGGTTACATCAATCCCCTAATTTAAAAGATTAGTTACACATCAAATGAATAAAAGAAAACATAGAAGAGTTTAAGAAGAAACCAAAGTTTGTCATTAAGGCTTCTTGTCTATTGAGTTCCTTCTTCTTGGTTCCAAACTCCAATGATGGATGAATGATGGTAGAAAGATGTGTGAAGGATGATGTAGAGGTGTGATGGCTGCTGGGTATCTTCTCTGTGTGTGTGTGAGCCCCCTTTCACCAATTTTTCTTTGAGAATTTATATGGGAGCCAAATGGGCCCACGAATCGACCTAGGAAAACATGACGGCGTGCTGTCGCGACCATGAATGTCGCGGTTGTCCAAGACGACATAACACCGCGATGACGCTTGATCTTCCATTCCGCGTGTAGTTAGAGTGACAACAACAGCGACACTTGGGTCGCGAGAGTTGTTGTCGCGATCTACCAAGACGACACTTCGACAATGACACTTCTTCCTCCTTAGCTTCCTTGCAACAGTAGTGACAATTGGGTCGCGAGAGTTGTTGTCCCGAGGTTTATCGCGGACTTCCAAGACGACACTTTGATAGCGACACTTCATTCTTCAAGGCTCTACTTCTTGATTTTGTGCTTTGTGTCCCAATTTCTTTCTCTTCCTTCAGAAATGCCCTTGATACAAAGAATTACCTATAAAATACCTACACGAGCCATTAAACAATAAGCGTAGGAAGGGGGACCCAAAATCTAGTGTTATCGTGGCTCGATCAGAATGTCGCCAAAGGCCCAAGGATCTATTGGACGATGATTCCGAAAGCCCATTCGCCAACAACATTCTCCAAACCAGTTTCCGGATGTCACATCCCATATCGCTAGCGAGTGAGGTCCATGGTTTGTATATAAGCATTGGTTTCTCCTAACTAAGTAGACGCGTTTTGGGTCATGAGTGAAGGATGCTTGCATGAAACCCATGATCCAAAGCAAATCTGTAAGGGTGAAAGACACGTGTGTGAAGACCAAAGCGGACAAATCTATTTAGTGGGCTTGGGCTGTTACAAATGGTATTAGAGCAGGCTCGCTACCCGGTGTGGATGTGGATTTGGATTTGTGATAGTGTTTGGACCCTCACGAGGACGCAAGGTCCGAAGGGGGATAGATTGTCACATCCCACATCGCTAGCAAGTGAGATCCATGGTTTGTATATAAGCATTGATCTCTCCTAACTAAGTAGACGCGTTTTGGGTCATGGGTGAAGGATGCTTGCGTGAAACCCATGATCCCAAGCAAATCCGTGAAGGTGAATGACACGTGTGTGAAGCCCAAAGCCGACAATATCTACTTGGTGGGCCTGAGTTGTTACACCGAAAAGATTCAGAATGCCTCAGGTTGAGCAATTTAAAGCAGACACAGATCGGAAGGAACACGTGAGACGTTTCCGAAGTGCGATGGCACAGTATGCTTACAATGACCCATTGTTATGCTTAACGTTCCCACAAACGCTCTGGTACTTGGGGTCCAAGTGGTTTGAAAGGCTTCTTAAGGGAACAATCAAGAATTTTCGAGAATTGGCTCAGGTTTTTTCACGACAATTCTTGAGAAATATACAAAAGAGGAAATCAATAGCTCACCTATCTACCCTCAAACAGGGAAAGAATGAATCATTAAAAGATTACATAAAAAGGTTCTCTCAAGAATTGTTAGAGATCCATAACCCTAACGATGAGGTTGTGGTGGCCGTCTTCACCAACAACCTACAGAAGGGTCGGCTTTTCTTCGATTTGAGGAGGGAATGCCCGAATACATATGCCGACCTGATGGATGTGGCATGCAGTTATGCAATAGCCGAAGAAGAGGAGCTAGCTCAAGGGGTAGTTATATGCATAGGGGTCGCCCTGGGGAGAACGTTAAAACAAGTGAAAGCTATGCAAAGAACCAAAATGGTGATCACCAGGAGCGAGACGAGAATCGTAGAAACAGTCGGAGTGATAAAAAGTTCCATGGTCAGTACACCAACTACACTCCCCTTACCAAGAGACATGAAGAAATCTTGGCGATCGTAGAAGACCAGAATCTAGTCAAATATTCTCCTAGACAATCAATCCACGCTCGGAGAGACACGAAAAAATATTACAGGTTCCACAAGGAAAGTAGTCACGATACATCAAAGTGCTACCAACTAAAAGATCAAATCGAGACACTTATTAGGGAAGGTCATCTTAAAGATTTAATTCTTATAAGGACAGACGATCAGCAGAAGGATCCTCTTGGAGACGATCGGCTAGGGGGAAAAGAAGAAAATAAATGAAGCCCAGGCCGAGGCAGCAGCGAATGGACAATCAACACTATTTTCTGAGGACCCTACAAAAAAAAACTCTACTCTTGAGAGGGATAGCTTAGTTGCTTTTAGTTTTTATTTAAGACATTTTTAGTTTGTTTTTATTTTTAGTTATTCTAATTATTTTTGGTCTTGATATTGTTAATTTACAGATTAATTAATAAATAAGCCAAGAAAGGTGTTCAAATTTTTTATATAATCATCTTTGTTATCAATCCGGCCACCCCGAAGTGCCGGTTCTACAAGGAAAAAACACTCGGGTACGCCATCAGGGAAAACCTGGTGAGATGCGTTAGGCTATATTAGTATTGCACTAACGATTTGCCCAAACCCTTATAAACAGAAAAAACCGGGAGACATCCTTGGTGACTTGTTTACATGGGAAAAACAGGAAAAAAAATGGGGGAAGGTTCCCAAAACACCTCTTGGCTAAAGACTCAAGACGGTCGGAAATTATCCTGAACAAATAATTGGGACACCGACTGAATCAACTTCAAGGACCATGGTGGTCGGGAATTATCCTAGGCAAAGAGTCGGGACACCGATCAGTCCGTCGGCAATTATCCTAGGCAAAGAGCTGGGACGCCGATTGGTCCATCGGGAATTATCCTAGATAAAGAGCCGGGACACCGACCGATCCAGCTATAAGGAAGCAAAAATCAAGGAGTCTACGACTGATCAGTTTAATAAGATACTTGATCAGTTTAGCAACAAAAAACGATCAGTTTAATAAGATACTGATCGGGTTAAAGCGATAAGATCAGAAACACAAAAAAACAATTGATTCAAATCCCCTTCGACTAGCCGCCAAGAAACTAGTCTCGCAGATTTGAGGGGGTATTGTTATATGGATTTTTTGTTAACAAGACAAGTCAGCATGATCACCTGAAAGTGCGGTGATTAGATATGCCACGTCACCAAAGTCAGTCAGGAAAGATCAACCCAAGATGACCAATAGATGATCTCAAGGCTTGATTAAGTTTACCTAAGATGGTGGGGGAAACTAACCGATCGGGTGCGAATAACCTGGTCGGGGAAGCTAGCAGATCGGGTAGAGATAACTTGGTCGGGTAAATACAATCAGATCGGGGTAAAAGAGATCTGGTCGGGTTAGGCAGTTGGTCAGTTAGATAACACGTGGAAGACATTAAATACAATCACGACTCAAATACGTAAGAGAAGAGTCTTATTCAAATAAGATATCACGAAGTAAACTCTGCTAAGGAAACAAACTTCCTTATAGTATCAGAGTCCAAATCAAGCAACAAGTCTAATTCATTCAATTCGTGGAAGATGTGAAACAAGAAATAAGACAAAGGCTATTTCAACAAGTAATAAGTCCTAATTAAACACTACTACCTTTCATTACTTGTATACTAAGATTTTGGGTTCTATGTACATATAAATAGACCATAAAATAACATTGTAAAGAGAGGATGATTAGATATTCGTGAGATCTAGAGAGCCTGAGTCTGTAACAATTTTAACATAGTGAATTCTTTTCTCGCCGTCACCGGCAACCATGGATGTTTCCCCGTCTTGGGGTTTTACCACGTACAATATTGCTTGCACAATTTCTCTATATTCTTTTCAATTCATTATACAACCACAAACATTAAATACTTTGTGTGACGCGAGATCGACTTTACGAAATCCAAAAATCACCGTCAACACTACTCATTATATATTGATACCCGAGTTTTGGCCGTTTTGGTTTCAAACCGAATTGGTATAAGCCACGAAAATGAGTTCCTACATTATATGCAAGTTTTGTAGCTATTTATTCATTTAGTCATCTTTCTTGCTTATAATTACATTAAACTAGTATTTTTAATTCAAATTATACCCATTTTTTTTTCATTCTTTTCCTTTTTGATCCTTATATTTACTTTACACTTGTATTCATAATCAAATTTATACTCATATTTTGTAGCTTAACTATGAGAAATTGAGAATAAGAGTTTTGAGTATTCTCAAAAGCAAATTTTCATCAAGGGGCTTTCAGATGACCACAACACTGTCCAAGCTCATTCTATTTTGCAACACTGGAGTCTGTAACTGACCAAGCTTAGTATGTTGACAGTGAAGAAACCAATAGTGTCACTTCCAATCTCAATAACCTCTTAACACAGTTCACTTCCCTTTCAATGTAGATAGGCCTTTCAAAAGGTCTATCAGGTATCACTGTTAAAATTCATCTTGAAATTACATAGTTTTTCTTGATCTGGGGTACTGCACCTATGTTGTCTAATGAAGGTTTCAGATATTACATGGCTTTTGTTGATGCCTACAAGGTTTACTGTTATTTTTCCTTTGAGATTAAAGTCTGAATTAAGCTTCATAAAGCTGTCAATGAGATGAATAAAGAATAAAAGTTGTCATTAATGGCTTCATCAAGCTAATTCTGTAAATTGATAAAACTGACTATATGTTGTTGTGTAGTAATATCCACCTCTCGGTTATCCGTAATCAAGAAAAAGATTGTAATATTTATCAACCACATTTTATTACATCTTCACTTTTGTTCCTTGAGTTAAACCAATTTCAGATATTATTATTTATTCTATTATGACCAATGTTTTGCAATCTGTATTTGGTCATGAATAATTTTGATCAAAGCTAGCATGGGTATCAAAGGTTTTAATTTTAACTGACAACTCACGCTTAAACATCAAAATTTAAAAAATAATTTTTCACCCCCCTTTTTTTTTCCTTCTAAATGGTCAATTAATTTATACATGCAGATGGTTGCTTGTATATATATCAACAATATTACTAAAGAAAGTCGCTCAATTAAAGACATGGATAGAAAATTTAATTAAAACTTCTATTGACATTTTTTATATAGATACACATGAAGTGATAAACAGTTAGTATCATCTCTCAACTAGATTGAATTATATAATTACACACACATCCTTTATTGATTGCGAAATGCCTATATATTTAAGATTTTCGCACTGATAATTTTTGTACGTATATATAGATCCTTACTTCATTGGTCTAAGAAAGGTGCGGCCATAAGTGAATTTGTAAATATCAAGCAAGAGAGGAAACTGCATCAATATGAAAATAAGGTCACTGGGATAAAACCAAGTATGGCCATTAGAAAAGTAACCCATTTCCATGATTGATAAAGAAATATGTGGAAGGTTGAAGCGAAGGCTAACATATCATGGTTGCAATAGAGAATAACAAGGTGACAAGGCGGATAATTAACTTCAACGATTCGAGAAAATCCTCTTCTGCATACTGCGAACTGCGAAGTCAGGATTCCCGGCCAAGAACATTTGCAGTACTCAAATGAGTACATAATAATCACTCCACCACAGTTCCTTAAAGTTTCCATTTCTAGTGGTACATACATTCCATTCACTTTTTTCTTCTTTACATCAATTCATCGCTTTTATCGTCTTATCGATCTCCAATCTAAGTATTGAGTTCTTAAAATACTATGAAATAGTTCTTTAATTAAGAGAAACAGAGGGTTTTTTTTTTTTTTTTTTGCAACAAACCTGGAAGCTGTGAAGGAAAAAAAACACATAAGAAGATATATTGAGAAATAAAGCTTATTACATCTCTCATTAATGCACAACATTGTTTAATATATGTCTCTCTACCAGAGAGAACTTTATATAATTACAAATACACAATATCCTTAATATAATTATATATTTGTTGAGTTCAGGCATGCTACATATATACATCCTTAATTTCTATTGGTTTATAAATGCCAGGACCATAAGTGGATTTGAAAATATCAACCAAAAGAGGAAATTGCATCCATGCAAATAAGGTCACTGGGACAGCACCAAGTGAGGCTATTAGAAAAGTAACCCATCTCCATGGATGAGAAATAACTATGTAAAATGTTGCAGCAAAGGCTACCATCATGCTTGCAATGGAGAAGAACAACGACACTAGGCCGGTAATGAGTTTCTTCGGCAAGGAAAAGAGGAAATCGTCTTCCGAATAACGCGAAGAAAGGATTCCCAGGAACATCTGTACCGAAGCAGTCGAAGAAAAGAGTGCTAGGGCAACAGAGATGGCGAAGATTTTGAACGACAATTCATCCAAGAAAATTGGCCTTCCTCGACTGTCTATCCCTCCCGGAACAGTGAAGGCCGCGGTGAAGACAACTGTAATTATGAGCGCAGCCACGACAGAGCACGAAGTGGCGGTATCTTTCATCCACTTTTCACCTTTCTCTACCAGCGCATTGTGAGTTTCTGAAAACAACTCTCTAGGAGTTTTTCCAGCTCCATCGTGCTTTCCTTGGAGAGATGGATGGAAAAGATCTTCTACCGTCTGAAGAAAAAGTAGATAAATCTTCTTATTTAAAAATACTGGACGAATTTGACTGAAGAACTACTATATATATATATAAACAGATACGTATAAATTAAATCACCTTGAACCATTGCAACTCGCGCTGCATCTGCAATGCTGCACCGGGGACTTCACTCGAAGGAGCCAATATTCCGGCCATATGCAAGATGGTGAAACCAAGACTGTTCTTGCCCATCGTTATCTGATCCCTGACCATCGGATCACACACTTGATATACGAGATTGAATACTTTCTCTTGACGATTTAGAACCGCAAGACTCAACATGGTGTGCCCTAAATGATCTACAAACGAGACCGAAACGTTGTAGGCTTTGAGGATTTCGTTTACGACCTCGTAAATCCCCATACTTGTAGCAATGAGGGCTGGCTCTTTGAGCAACGTGATGGCTTTTACATAATTCCAGTTGCTATAATCTCCAATCATCATCCTGACTATTTCAAGTGTTTGTGTGTGCATTTGCTTTTTATCATGTATGTGTTTGATGCTTGCTGCTGGTTTGTATATACATTATACACATTGAAATTAACACAATTAATTATCAATAAATTAAAAAAGAAAAACTCTGAATTTAAAGAATGAACCCAATTTAATTACTATTAATGCTAATATATATAGAAAATTACCTAGTTGCATGAGTGCATTCCAGAACAAAATATTCAATTTGTGGCGCAATTCACCTTGCCATATATAAGTAGAAAGATTTTAGTTTGAAGAGTACTAAAAGTTAATTCTATGAAATTAAGAAAAAAAAAACTTATATGAGGTACGGACAAGAACCATGTGGATATAACTTTGTCTCTTAAGTCTTAACAAGTTCTTCACACAAAGAATTAATTTTATAGACAAAGAATTCGAATTCTCGGTACATAAATTTGCATGCACACTTGAAAATTTCTAATTATATATTTAGTATATGGATAGAAAAGAGAGAGATTTACGAACCAAATGTAGCGATGATCTGTTGAAGAAATCCGAAAGGTTCGGATTCTGCGGAGCAGCTTCCGAATTTATCAGTTTGCTTCTCTATGTCTCCACCTACTCTTTTAGGGAGATCAAGGTAAGGATTCTTTTCTTCTTGCAAAGGAATGCCTGCAAAGAAATATATCAGAATTTATAGTTGAACTTTTCAATATACATAATCTTGGAAATTTTTTATGTCAAGGAGCCTATTAGATTAGATATAACATGATACGAGACAATTGGGTCTTCTTAATTTGTGTTGTTAGGCACAAAAGAGTCGAAAAAAGATAAAGAAATATATATCATCGGTTATATTCATCAAATGTGTTTAACGGGTCATCAATTAGAAAAATGATGAAAAAGGATATTGTAATTGAAACCAACAATGATAGATGAAGCTTTGCCAAATTCCAAGCCGAGTTCCGCTTGCAAATATCAGAGGCTTTCTAGCCAATCTATCAAAATTGCTTCTCCAGTACCGACGGTTCTGATCATCACGAGCTAACTCCGGATATTGCTTCAGTAAATAAAGAGCTGTACCTGTGTGCATACATGGAGGAGTAAACAAAATAGCTAATTATTGATCTGCTATTAGAGGATCCTTGTCCAATGCAACTATTTATTCAGTGTGTCGGTATTAATCACTAGATTCAAAAGTTTAACCAAGTCTAAATACAGATATAGATTTCAAAATAAATACAAAATTATATAAAACTCTTTAACAGACCCCTCACATGACAGATCGACGAGTTTGACATGTGAATCAAGCTCAAATACTGGACCCAAAAGCTGCACATCGATCAAGCTCAAATCAGAGTGTAACTAACCACTTGACCCAAGAGATTAACCAAGCCCAAATACAGATATATATTTCAGAATTGAGTTCAGTTACTATACAGTTTCAGTATAGTTACTGTAGGTTGTTATTAGTAGTTGGATTTCAATCCAAGGGTATACAAAAATCAAAGATTTAAAATTATAAAAAAAAGACTAAAAGAAAATATCTAATTTACCGTCTCATAACTACTTGACAACTATGTAGGTCTTCTATGATAGCTAAATCTTTCCGGAATAAATACACAATTATATAAAGTAATTCTTTAACACACTCCTCACATGCCATGCAGATGCGTGTGGGCCAGATGCAAATTTAAGTATAAATACCTAGACAAATGCATGTGACGAAACTTGAACCTAGTACTTCTAGATCAAACCAAACTCTAATACCTTATTGCTAACTACTGGACTCAAAAACTTAAAGCTATATGGTAATCCAAAAAACCATATAAATTAAGCTCTCTAACATGGTGTATCGATAATTAAACCTAGTAAATTGATATACTTACCAAAGAGATTGGACTTGATCAGAATCTTAAGCAGCTTAGCGCCACTCTTCCCAGTCAAGTCTTCCACCTTAGCAGTCTCTGATATCAGATATTCAACTGTCTCTTTTCTACTACAATAGGCTGCTGCGTGAATTGGAAGCAAGTCACTTTCCTCCAGTTTGAAAGTCAGCAATTTATGGTTCTTTTCCACAAACACTTTCGCAGCCTTCGTGTTGCCACTCACAGCTGCGGTTATCAGAGCTGTGCTACCTTGGATATTTACTCGTTCCAGTGATTTGGGAAGTACTTTCGATACAAACTTCTCGATTAGGCCAATGGCTTCATCAAACGGACAAAGCAAGTGGAAAATGTTCTGTCCAACTTCTGTAATATCATCCTTCAAGGCGTCCGGATCCTTGTTTACGAAATCTTCCACAGCTTTCCAGTTTTTCTCTCGTATAGACCTGTATAGGGGCCTGTAACGAGCAACATCCGCATTCCTTGCTCTTATCTTGCTCTCCATAAATCTGATTTGATCCTCTATAATGTTTACATATGATAAAATTTGTCAAATAAAAATACTATACATGATTTTTCACTAACATATATAATATTAGAAATTCTCAGGTTCAGATGTCTCGAAACATTGTATTTTTTCCCGGAAAATACAGCAATTGAATTCAGAGAAAGAAATTATTTCTGAGGGCTGGTCTGAAAAGATTATTTCCCGCAATATATATTATTTCCGAGGGAGACCGACAACTTGTTACAGTAAAAAAAACACATTTTTATTTTATTTTATACATGTCCAACCTCTTTTGGCCCTCAAAAAAGACCTTATTTTTTGTTACTAGTTTTATTAAACCAGAATTTATATCTTAAATAATCAATTAATTAACTTATATTATAAGAAGTAGCTTTATAATTATATTGTACCTTCAATTGCCCTCGCCATTTGCTCATTCATTTGCATGAGCTGCTCTGCCATGGCTTGATCATTCATTGGCATGAATTGCTGTGGTGGCATGAATTGCTGTGGTGGCCTTTGCATGAATTGCTGTGGTGGCATGAATTGCTGTGGTGGCCTTTGCATGAATTGCTGTGGTGGCATGAATTGCTGTGGTGGCCTTTGCATGAATTGCTGTGGTGGCATGGATTGCTGTGGTGGCCTTTGCATGAATTGATGTGGTGGCATGAATTGCTGTGGTGGCGCCGCAGCAGCTTGATGATGATCAATCATTGGCATGATTTGGTCTCCAGCAGGTTGATAATTCATTTGCATGAATTGCTGTGCCGCTGCGGCTTGATGATGATCAATCACTGGCATGATTTGGTTATCTTCCTCAGTTGTTTGATCATTAATTGGTTTCATGACTCGATCGATTTCTCACTGTTGGCTGATGACCAGGAAGCAGCTTGAACCAGCTTTCAGTGATCTGATGTAGAGAAAGAATGTACTGCATTAGTTTCCAATTTTTATAATTAAGAATTAATCTCTAAAGCTAATAATGATATTAATTATTACTGTTGGAATTTTTATAATTTAAATAAAGTTATCAATTCAATTAATGTACTACATGCTTTATTGATTCTTGTCGATCTGTTTTCTTTTTTCCATTCACGTGAAAATTGTCGAACCGAGTACTGATCTTCTACTATGGATTTTGATTAGTATCATGTTAAATTGTGGATGGTTTAGCCAACCAGATTGTTTGAAAATCTCATTCAAGTAAAATCGACCATGATAACACTGAGCTTGATAACTTCTAACAAAATGTATAATTAAATTTCAATATCTAGTTAAACTATTAATATATATTCACCTATTTCATACTATTTGCATAGTGCGAGAGTCGAGACACTCGTTATTGAAAGGGGTTATAAGTAGTTTATATACCATGTGAATTCTTTAAATTGTAAGTGCGATTTGAGTTGCATAATCTAAAACCCAGTCAACTGTTTGAAAATCTTGTTCATTCACGTAATAAAAGATTAGGAAAACACTAAATATTCCGTTGGATATGGCTTATATTCCCATGTTTACCGAATGAGATTCAATCAATGCGAAAATTTCCTAGAGACTTGGGAAACGTTTGGACTTTGGAAGTAGGAGATTGTGTTTGACTTAATAACAAGGTTATTGTGCGTAGAGTAAACGAGCAAATACTAGAAAGATCCCAGAGAGTGAACATTGTATGTAATTAGGTTCGGGGTTTCAGAGAAAGAATCTTGATTGTGTAGTTGTAACAATTTGCTACATAGTATATTATTTCTCTTTTTGTCTTGACGTCTATGATTTTTCTCTGTTCTTAGGTTTTCTCGTAAATCCCGTGTCTTCTATGTGATTAAATTGATTTATTTTCTTCAATCTCTTTTTTTCTGCAAGTCATAATTATCGTTTGTTTGTTGCTATCCGACTATAAATCTATATTTCATTAATGTACACTATTTGTAGTGCACGACCCTTGCTGCTGCTGTAAGGGGTTCCGGCTAGTTAATATAACATGTAAATTCTTTAAATTGTAAACAGGTTTTGATAATCTTATTTTAGTAAAATCTATCATCAGGACAACACTAACCTAATAATTTATAACAAAATGTATACTAAAATTTGAATATCTAGATCAACCAGAGATATTCACCTATATATCATTCATGTATACACCATTTGTAGCACTAGACACTTGAAATGAGTTCTGACTAGTTTATACACCGTGTGAATTGTTTAAACCTGGTTGCATAGTTCAAAAGCAACTACTTACGAGTTACGAGGATTGTGTATTCAAAGCCGACAATTTTTACACTACCAATGACCTAATTACAAAGCCTAAAAGCAAACCAGTGAGAGGATTGTGGATAGACACTAGCAAACATGCATATGTGATCATGTGTTACTTTGTACAAATTTTGTGGTCCCTAAATCTTTGAGTGCGCATCAATATTTAATTGCTTTAGCTTATAAAGTACCAATCAATTTCCAGCTTTAAATAATTTCGATATAAAGTCATTTAAAATTATTCATCTTTGAAAACACTGGTGATTGTTTATGATTCCTTTTCCTGTGTATGCTTTATGCTACCTTTCTCCATTAATTTTCTTAATTTTTTTTTAAAAAGAAATTGGTATCCAAAGTCCAAACACAAAACCTTAAAATATTGAATCGCATGCATCACCTGTTAGCTTGGGTTTGTTTACCTTGCTAAAACACATTTGCCGGCATGACAACCTAAAAATTTAGTCCAAATTTCAATCCAAATAATGTAGCAAATGATTTTTTTCATTAACCACTTCATCTCATATTGTGTGTAATGTTATTCACTTGCCACATCATTTGAGTTAAAATTTGGATTAATTATTTGGGTTGTATGACATTACTAATATATATATATATATATATATATATATATCATTCCAATGTTGATTATTGACTCTTTAATTTTAATTTGCATCTCTCCATTACATTTTTATTTGTGTTTCTTTTTATTTTTACTAATAAATATCGACGATGATACGAAAAATTTATTCAAGTGCTCACTTGGGAAAACTTATTGGGTGGTTTTAGATAAGTGGAGAAAGAACTTTCTAAGTAAATATAGTACTTTATATGGTCATTTACCTGAAATTGAATATATGCATTGGCCGATGAGAAATTCTCATATACATGCTACTTTGCTAGTTTTGTTTAAAAAATTTATAAAGTTTAATGTTTCATTCTAAGTCAATAGATAGATATTGTCCTTTTTTGAACCAAATTTATAGAGTTTCGTACAATAACTTTATTTACATTTAAATTTATATAAATACAGGATCATATGTATTATCTGAGATTATCAGGTTTGAGTCATGCTGTAAATTTATATATGTTTCTCTATATATATATATATATATATATATATATATATATATATATATATATATATATATATATATATATATATATATATCATTGTCATTCTTCCAATGCAATTGGAAATGATCTATTGAAATTTCAAATTTTCAAGTTGGATTTTTAAAAATTCTTTTAATGGAAAATTAATTTATTAAACATTGTATTTGTATTGCTTCTCGGAATGTCTATTGTTTTTTAACTTCGGTTACTAACCGAACCAATGATCCAACCGAATCGAGACCCAAATCCAGGCCCATAATTTAATGCTCGTCTACGTGGACAGACAACGTGAAATTCCATATACACCCTTTCAATTACGAATCCACGTGGCATATGGGTTTTGATTGTTGTTATTACACGTGGCTTCTCCTGGTAATTTCAAACTTATCTTCGTTTTTACTTGCTTTTTCTCAGCAACCAAACAGATTACAAACGCTCGAGAGGTGCGAGTCATGCGACTATGAGCACTGGTTCGAGGTTGTGGAGACTCGTATGTGATAACCCACTTCGAGATGAGATCGTTACTGGCCCTGGAGACCCTAGCCATGGCTGTTTCAGGTTAAAGTTTTGACTTTTTTTGGCTTTTCAATCAATAATTTTTTGTTTAACAATTCAAAAAACCAGAATAAAAAAAAATGATTTCGATTGAGTTCGGTTAGTGTCGGTTAGATTCTGTTCAAACCGACCCTAACTGACCCCTGTGCAAAACCCATGGTCGTACACTTGTACTTTTGTTGCACGTACCTTGTATGCTTTTTCTCATCATCCAAACACATCAAAAAAAGGGTCGAGAAATGTAATATGAGATAGTTAATAATGGCTGTGTCAAGACCCTAGTTTTGCCTTTGTGCAGGTGAAAAGATATTCCTTTTTTGCTCCAGGCCTTCTCATAAGCTGACTTTGATGGTTTCTTTTGCTTTCGGAAATAGTTGATCATGATTCATCGGTGGCTGCGGTTATCGATGATAGTGCCCAAGAAATATGCATAGGTTGATTATGTTTGACTATAAGCCATGTTTGATTTTGCCTTTGGATTTCTTGGATATTTTTGTGTGTTTGTTAGCTTGTAATTGTTACATCTTTGGTTGTGAGATCATGTATTCGAGTTAAATTTTTGGAACTATTGAATGATTTCTTTCATACCCGCTTGAGCAGAACAAAATGTTAGTTGTTAGCATTGATTTGCTACTCCCTTTCCCATTGACGATGGGTTAAGAGGATCCATAACAATGCTTAAATTGAAAATTTGGAGTTTGTTAGTCTTCTTGAACTCTTTATAGTTCTTGGAGTTCGGGAACTCCTATACTGCTCTAAATGGGACTTGAAAATTCTGCTGTAATAATTTATTCATGAGTAGCGAGGATAATTTGTATGTATTCTTCTTCTACTCATCTGTCTTCTTCAGTGATGCTTCTTGGATAAGTGTTAGAATACTACATCTGTTAGCACTCTAGTATATTTTCTTGTAAGTAACATAACTACCATTTCATTTGTATAACCTTAGAGTTCGGTTTGGTTATTGTTCACCAGTTTTGCTTCACATGTCAGGCTTGAATGCTTGATACTATGCCTTTAGTCGTATTATGAAGATCTGGACATAGAACTTTTTTTCTCTCTTCTTTTATGCAGAATTTCTAATTCATTAGAACATGCAAGGTATTGTCAATGGAAAGAATTTTGTTAGCATTAGACAGAATTTTGTTAGCATTGATTTGCTACTTCCTTTCCCAATAACAATGGGCTAAGAGGATCCATAACAATGCTTAAATTGATAATTTGGAGTTTGTTAGTCTTCATGAACTCTTTATAGTTCTCGGAGTTCGGGAACTCCAATATTGCTCTGACTTGGAAAATCTGCTGTAATAATTTCTTCATTAGTATAATTTCTTCTGCTTCCACTTTATCTATCTTCTAGAGTGACATTTCTTGCATAAGTGGTAAGATCCAATTTGTTAGGCACTAAAAAATTCATTTGAAATATAACTACTGTGTCATTTTAAAACCTTGGATTTCAGTTTGTTTATTGATCACCAGTTCCACTTCACGTTTCTAAGGCTCGCTACATCGTCATTAGACATATTATGAAGAGCAGGGCAGAAGTATGTGAGATATTGTTTATTGTGATCTTGTCTTATCCCAGAACTAGAACTTCTTTTCTTCGTTTTCATTTTATACAGAATTTCTAAATCGTGGGAATATGCAGGTTATTGTTAATGGAATTCTCAGGGTTCAGAATAGCAAATGAGCAAAGTCCATATCATTATAAGTATATATGGTTTAGCTGAATGCTTTGTACAATGTCAGCACAATATTGTTGGTATTTACTTGTCTTTCGACTTGCAAAATTTACTATTCTTCTATATGTTTGGCAGTGTGTTATTGATATTTAGGTTGATATCATACTTGATTACGATGAACCGAAGAGTTCACTCAGGCCCAGAAACACCACTTCCTGATGTTGTGAATCACTAGCAGCCTACTAGTCTTATAGAGGACGCAGCAGCTTATTACGCTGTAGCTGTTTAAAGCTAGCAAGAGTTTGCTTGAAGTGAATTTTGAGGAAAAAAAAAATACAAGGAGACAAAAGTCAGTGTTATTCTAGGGATGTAGCTTGCAAAACAATTGCAATCGTTGGAAAACCAAAATGATTGGAGTTGTGAACAAAACTGGGAGATGATAACTCTGAAGTGTGGGTGGAAATGATGGCATATGCTGCTAGCAGGACCAACAGCTTTGAAAATGCTCACCCATGTCCGCCTTCTTATGGTACATCTTGACTTGAGCGAACAATATCAAATCTAGAAGCAATACTTTGGTGAACGATCCAAAGTTAAACTAACATTTGAATGTCACTTTTTATGTTGGTATTGCTTGCTTGATTGTTTCATAATTGTCATTGTCCTCTTTGTTGCCCAACAAAGCCAGCTGCATTCTAAGTTTAGTGTATTGAACTAGGGAAGAATATAATTGATTTTGATTTGAAGAATTCTATGTCTACTTCCTTTCCAGCTTTTCTACTATATATTTTATTCTCCAAGGTACTTCAATTTACAATTACTTCGGTTACTTTGTACTTCAAAACCCAAAAGAAAAATGTTTTCTAGTATATATATTATTCTGTCAATGTATGCATTGCAAATCCTCTGTTGGTCTCTAACTCTTATCGAATCACATTACTTGATTCCCACTCCAGTTCAGGTATGTTTTCATCTTGTGACCTATAAGTACTGATTAAAAATGATTTAATTTAATTTAATCACTTTTTTGCAAAGCAGGTGCTTATGATACCATTCCCTTTGCACTAAGTTATTCTTTAATACTTCTCAGTCAGCTTTGTCTCTTGTTTTGATATTATAAAATGGTCACCAAAGTTAGAGATTCAAATATTAAATTACATCACCTGTTGGTTTCACAACACAACCTGCCTCAATTAGCTTCAAAAGTTCTTGGGTGCATTTCCATTTCCGTGTAAGTGACTTATGTTATTAGTAAGATATTGGGAAAAAACAAACTTGCTATTATACTTCGTATATATGGTCATCTAATGCTTTGTTTTTGCAGATTATTGTATCAAAAGTTTTATGTCATTTTAACGTTCGTCCTGAAGGTAAAGTGACAGTCATTTTTTTTCATCTAAAGTATAAATCTTATACATTGATTGATCAATTTCTATTATAGATTATAGACTACCTTGCAATGGCTTTTCTTATTTTTGGAATTCTGCTTAAATATATTATTTAAATAAATCTTCTAGGTCAGTACATCAATAATGCAATGGTTGACTAGGAATCAAACCGATTTTTTGATTTAATTTAAATTTGCGTTGGTGAACGTGGTTGGGTTTCAATATTCTGATGATAACAAATTTTTCCATAATTTGTTTCACTAGACTTAGTAACATCAAATGTGGTTTTGTTTCTTGTTGGAAAAAAGATAAGGGCAATGCAGGTTTTCCCAGAAAAAATCATAAATCTCTGGAACAAATGTGAGGTTCGAGTGATAATTCTACTCAGCCTTTCTCTCCAAATCATCCTCATCACTTTTGGCAGTCCAAGAAAATTCACTGCCAGAACCTGGATCAGGATCGTTGTTTGGTCAGCATACCTTACAGCTGATTGGGTAGCTTCTGTAGCCTTGGGAAACCTTGCCGCCAGCAAGCAAGCAACAGACTCCGATCTCCAGGAATTTTGGGCACCATTCCTGCTCTTGCATCTGGGTGGCCCTGACACCATCACAGCTTATTCATTAGAGGATAACGAGTTGTGGTTAAGGCACTTGCTTGGACTTGTTGCCCAAGTTGGAGTCGCACTTTACGTCTTCTTACGATCTTGGAGCAACAACGCCCTTACATTTATCTCCATTCCCATCTTCATCACAGGAATTATCAAGTATGGTGAGAGAACTTTCGTCCTCAGATCATCAAGCGCTAAACAATTTAAAAATTCCTTGCTTTCGAATCCAGATCCTGGTCCGAATTTTAATCAAATGGAAAAGATTGAAGAGAGACGAGAACAGCTATGCCAAGATCGACGAGAAGAACAACCACCGAGTCTTGACCTGCAAGAGTTTGTAGACGTCATGATTACACCAGCATCTCCCAAAATGGCAACAGTCGTAGAAAGCGAAAGTTTGGAAACAGGTGCAAGTGATCTCCAAGTAGCTTACTTTTTGTTCCAGAGATTTCAATATCTCTTTGCAGATTCAATTTTAGGAACTCGTGAACGGAAAGATAGCTGCTCACTGATTGAAAACAAGTCAGCAGAAGATGCCTTCAAATTGATAGCAATCGAACTTGGTTTCATGTATGATCTGCTCTACACCAAGGCCCCCATTGTTTATTCTCGATTAGGAATCATTTTTCGTGTCATTAGCTTCATTGCATCTGTCACAGCTCTATATTTGTTCTCAGTCATCATTGATATCCCTGCCTACTCATCCATCGACGTCTTTGTAACTTACATATTGTTGATTGGAGCTGTTGTCCTGGAGGTTTATGCCTTCTGCATTCTCCTTTTCTCTGATTGGACAGCGCTCTGGTATGCCGGTCTCAGAAAGACAAATCATAGTTTGATGTGTTGCGCTACTTTTCCTTGTCATTCAATTCTTGCAAATCGCAAAAGGTGGTCGAGATCTATGGCACAGTACAATCTTGTAAGTTCTTGCCTCCATAACATACAACCCAGATGGTTTGGGGTTCAAAAGTTACCTTGGATTGGCGATGTATTAGAGAAGTACCAATGCTTGTCTTGGAAAGACGTGAATATGGATCTTGAAGAAATGATCTTCAGGCAGCTCATAGAGAAATCTAACGAAATTAAAGATGATCGTTTCAATATCGAGTCATGCAGGATATTATTGGCAAAAAGAGGTGACAAAGTGCTTGAAAAAAGGTATGGACTTCATGATCAATTTTCCTGGAGCACGACAAAGGTAGAATTTGATCATAGCCTTCTTCTATGGCACATCGCTACTGACCTTTGTTACCATAGTGATCTTGATGATATACATGGAGGTGATTTTGAGAAATTGGATTCAAAATGCAGAATCAGCAAATGTTTATCAGATTACATATTGTATCTTTTGGTTTTCAATCCATCTATGCTACCTGAAGGGATTGGTGAGATAAGGTATAGAGATACGTTTGCCGAAGCGTTGAGATTTTTCATGGAAGAAGAGGTGGGTAATTCTTTATTCCGTACAATTTCGGAACTTAGAGAAAAATACATAACAAAAAGTGAAGCTCGCATGGCTTTGCTTCAAGTGAATTTTGATGCTAAACAGGAAGCAATAAAAGGAGATAAAAGTCAGTCATTGTTGTTCTATGGATGCAGGCTTGCCAAACAATTAAAATCTCTGGAAATCGACAACAACCACCCTAACAAATGGGAGGTCATTAGTGAAGTGTGGGTGGAAATGTTGACATATGTTTCAAACAAGTGTAGATGGAAAGAGCACGGTCAACAGCTTCGAAAAGGTGGAGAGCTACTCACTCATGTTCGCGTTCTTATGGTGCATCTTGGCTTGAGCGAACAATATCGAATCCAGATTCCAGAAGCTCGATTTCGAATTCTTAAACGAAAATAAGAATTCGATTACTGTTTGTTTTTGTATTGTCCTATCCTTGCCTTTAATTATTTTAAATTGTTACAGTAAATGTTGCAAAAGGAAGCGAGATTCATCACAAATGACCAGTGTAGTGTATTTAAGTGAAAGATGTGTAAATGTCGATTTGAATTTGAATAAATTTATATTTGATCTTGTTTCAGCCAAAACTTTGCAAGCTAGAGAGCAGTTATGCTGCAGTCTGCAGATATGTGATGATATGATTTTGCAATCAAGAAAACAAGCTTTATGAAAACATATGCTTTCAGTTTTCATTTTCTGATAGACCAACGATGTTATAGATTTTGTATTTCAGTTAATGGGTCAGAGCTAAGAACCCCAATTTGGCTAGATGGGTCAAACAAGGAAAATAAAAAGGAATAACAAGTGGGCCGTACCATTCTTCAATTTGGGCCAATAAAACGGCCCAGGCCCAATCTGCAGCTATTTATCTAATTTCATCATACAACATGGCAAGCCACGTCATGGTAAGTTTGACCAAGTCAGCACCTGGACGATGATGTGGCAGATCACATCAGCAAAATGCCATGACGTGCCCACTCGTGTCATCATATGGTGTCAGCAAAGTCTAGTACATATATTTAAGTGGGAGATATGTTAATGTTGATTTGAATAAATTTATATATTTAATTTCATTTTAGCACAAGCACATTGATCTAGTTTCAGCTGAAACTCTGCTACTAGAGAGCTGTTATGTTGCAGCTATTGATGATGATTTTGTAATGAAGAAAGCAAGCTTTATAAAACATGTTTTTGGATTTTTTTTTTCATTGCTTTACAATGTCAAACACTTTACAACACAATCATTCTGAATTTCTGCAGATAGAACAAATCTTATGCTATAGATTTTGTATGCAAATCCTTTGTTCCTCCGGATGTTTCTGAAATCTGAATCCTTTGCAAATCCTTTCGATGTTTCCTCCAGATCATTGTTGTGTTTGATGGTTCCATTGGCTATCTTGCATATTGTTGTGTGTTGCTTTCCACATTTTTTTTAGCATTTTAACCAATTAAGGTTTTTGTTAGCTTTGATAGAGAGTTGATTGCGAGATCCTGTATTCGAGTAAAATCTTTGGAATTGTTGTAGATTTCTTTAATTCTTGCTGTTAGTGTTGTTAGTGTTGATTTGCTACACCCTTTCCCAATAACAATGGGCTAAGAGGATCCATAACAATGCTTAAATTGAATATTTGGAGTTTGTTAGTCTTCTTTAACTCTTTATAGTTCTTGGAGTTTGGTAACTCCTGTACTGCTCTATATCGGACTTGGAAATTATTATGCTGTAAAATTTTCTTCACGAGTAGCTAGGATGATTTTTATGTATTCTGCTTCTACTTATCTGTTTTTTTCAGTGATGATTCTTGCGTAAGTGTTAGGTTTAGGATCCTAGTATCCTACATTTGTTACTTGTTAGACACGCTAGTGTAACAACCCAAATTCGGGACCCAACGGACCATGATGTTAAGTGAATCGGACCTTGTAAAAACCTTAATTCACAAATATTCAAAATTTAAATCATCAACAATAAATAAATATATATATATATATATATATATATATATCCACCAATATACAATACCTAAATCTGATACCATCAAATTTACTAAACTTCCAGATTCTAAACGTAATTACAACATTAAATAAATAAATTGATTTCTTACGGTATGTACACATGAAATTAAATCATCCGACGATACATATCTCTCATAAGCTAATGCAAACCCCATCCATTCTAAATCAGTGAACTCAATCTGCAAAATGGTGGTGACAATGGATGAGCCGTCAACTCGGTAAGTAAATTCATGCATAACATGTAAAATAAATAGCATTTGTAAAATCTTTACATTTAAAACCTTGCTCATAGACTTTTCAGAAAATATTCCAACAATGTATTATTTAATAAAACCAGAATTTGCATTTAATACAATTTACGTACTTAAATATCAATAAAACAATTGAAGCAAAGTTTGAAATCATATTTGTTCATATTTTTAGATCATAAAACATTTCATAAAACGTTATAACAATATTAATCAAAAGATCATTAATAATCATAATTTAGAACACCATAATCGTACAGAAATAAACGATGCGGACCGATCATTTTATAAAACAGTAAACATATGGCTTTAAAGTATAAACAATAATCTTTTTATAAACGGTAAGCATATAGCTTTATGGTATAAATGGCATTCTTTTTTATAAAACCGTAAGGATATAGCTTTACAGTATAAACAATAATCGATATCAGTTAGCCCATGTTCAATAGTGTCACAAGTACTCGTGTGACGCGGCAACAGTATGTCACAATTACATCTGTGACGTGGCAACAGTATGTCACAAATACCCGTGTAAAGCGGTAACAGTATGTCGCAATTACCCATGTGACACGGCAATAATAGTAACTACGGAACAATAAGCCAAAACGGTTTTATAGATTCAGTATATCATAAATCAATAGTATTTTTGTATAGCATATCGGCATAGATAACAATAGAATTCTCAGTAGAACCATTTCAATATTAATAACAATAGTCAAATTGTATTCAAAATATGTAAGGAATTTAGTTCTGATAAGAATTAATTTAGAAAAGGGAAGAGAGAAAGAAGAGAGACAGATAGAAAAAGAAGAGAGACAGAGATAAAGAGAAATTAGGGAGATAATATTTGGTTTAAACATCTGATAACCTTTTTATTAATTAATTCAAACCTATAAATAGGCTGTTGAATGATACAATTTACTTGAATGAAAAATAGGAGTTGATCATATGTAACAACCCAATGATCAGCCAAAGCAAGATTCCTATCTAATCCTATCTAATTTATTAATTCAAATTTCAAACTAAAGATCAGTTGACCAAGTCCAACCAATTCTAGACCAAAGACCAAACCTCTTCTTGCATGACTCATGCACCCATCATAATTAATACATATCATTCCTTCCCCCATAAATCATCCTTATCCTCAAGAATGAAGCCCGTAGGTGGTTGGCCTGGGGTTGGAAAATCTTCAGTCATGAAGAATCGAGGACGTTGGCAACGGTGACCGAGAATGAATTTCTCGTCGCAATAATAACATAATCACTTTTCCTTCCGTTCTTTAGCTTTTTGTCCCTAGAGACGATCAATGGGAATTGTTGATGGGGGTGATTGTTGAGCCGGTGGAGGTCCGAGAATGCCAGATGTTAGGTTTGGATTGGCGCCTTTAGATGGTGTGGCAGGCTGGGATCTAGAGGAGGTAATGGTCTTTGTTTGTAAAGAATTACGCTCTTCAATCAAACGGGCTACACTATTTGACATGAATAATCTGGACATATAGCAAGTACTACAGTAAAACTTTCAGTTTATTCTATGATTTTTAGCATATCCAAAATATTACTTATATTCTTGTTTAACCCAAATCAGTCCTGCAGAAACCTTATCCGACCTTTGTCCTCTCCGAAATTTATATAAATATTTATACCCATGTATAAATTACGAAACTCTGTAGATTTAATCTAGACATATAATTTAATCTACGGTAAAATTTTCAGATCAATATGAAGTCATTAGATCATACAAAAATACCAATCTTTCATGGTTTCCCGAAACTGTCCAGCAGAATTCAAATACTGACCTCTGTGTATTCTTAAAATCAAAACAATATTTCTACATACTTAAAAATCATGAAACCTTGTAGAATGACACTAGACATATCCATATACCTTCTTATAAATTTTTATAATTTTTAACAATGATTAACCAACCTAAAACATTTTTAAGAAATCTGTCTACTCTAGTAAAAACAGGGGATCTCCAGAAATTTCTATAATGGTCCGAAAATCCAATTAAAATCATGCTAATGACCATGAACTATGGAATGAATACAAATCAATCTAATACATGTTTATTCTCATAAATGATTCATAAAATCAATCTAACATATCTAAGAAATCTTTGACAAGAGAACAACTTAGCACCAATTTCCTCAAACAATTGCTTATATCATGCTTCTGCCCAGTCTGTTAAGAGCCGTATATCTCACCAAAGATAACTTCAATTGACATCTCCACTGTCCAGATTCAAGAAATACAAGAGCAGATTATGCTGACCAAGTTTGAGTACGATCGGACCACAAATCGACCTCCAAAATGTTCCTAGAAGAAGTTTGGAACATTGAATATCTTATCTCAAACTTAGGTGGTACAAACTAATTGAGTCTCTCAGAATTGGATCAACTAACTATTTATTTGGGTTTGGGGCTTAACATTTACAATAAAGATAAGCCCAAATACTATCTGATTTGAGTCCAATCTAAATCATTACTTCTGTAGGCATGATTATAATCATCGCTAACACTATCATTTTGGACCTTAAATCTTTTAGAAACTAAATTGAGCCTAAATTCATAATATTTAGGACCAACCACTTGAGAACGGTCTGACCCATTCTTCGGGATATTACAGCTAGAATGTTTTTTTGTAGTATAACTATCATGTCATTTGTATAAGCTTAGAGATTGGTTTCAGTTTGGTTATCAATCTTTCTTTTTATGTTGTTTTGTAACAAATACGGGGATATGCCAGACAATGCAACAACATGCTTATGGTTCATCCCTAACTTGGAACCCTAAATCATGAACTTGGGCACTAGTATATGGTTTAGTCGGCACTAGGTGAGACCGTATTGTCTAATCTTAACACATTTCCCGTATTTACTTGTCTTTCAATTCGACTTCAAGGTCAAAATCATGTTAAATAATGATGAACCGAAGAGTTCTGTGAACTTATAGAGGTCAAAGCAGATATAAAATATGTTATTCATCAGTGCAATGGAAGTTCTACTAGTTGAAAAATGATGCCTTGTCAGTTTTATTTACAGAGATAATATATTGATCAAAAGATACGATGATTCCTTGTCTAAATTTTGATGGCTATCAAAAAGGAGATGTCTGCAACCACATTGAGACAAGCAGTTGTGAATGGCGCTAGTCGGCGTTGTTGCAGACGTGACCTACTTGACTTTTTATTTTATTTTAAATATTACAATAATTATAGGTATTTTTTGGAACCCACAATCTAGTAGTGCAAGTGTGATGAACTTGATGACTTGTTCCAAGATTGTCATCCAGGGTTCTCCAAACTTGTAAGCTCATCTTGACTTTCCATCCTTTTAAAGGTACCAAGTTACTGAGGTGCTGAGGACTTGTTAATTTATGATACAACAAATCTTATGTTATAAAATAACATCAAATAGCATTATTTTTAGATTGAATTTTGAGTGTATCACCATTTTAATAAGTTAAATTTAAATGGCACTAGGACTAAATACTCTCATCCCCTTTTTATATTATGTTTGTGTTTTTTTTTCCTTTTAAAATCCTCCATCATCGATGGATGAATTGAAGATGAAAGATCTCCCCAGATTCGACCTCCAATGGAGGTTTCAATGAAGAAGATGAAAGATCTCCACTGGAGGTCAATCGGAAAATTTCATTTTTTCTAGAGAGTTTCGGAAACTATAAAAAAAGTCTCGAAAATTATTTTTGTAAATGTGTTTTAAAGGTATTTTTACCGGATCTATATTTTAAGTGCTATTTAAACCTAAGTTATTAAAACAGTAATACTCTTAAAATTACACCTTGAAAAAAATGTTATTTAATTTTTGAACCCTATAAAATAAAGTATAAAAATTCTCTGTTACTCCGGCTTCTTCAGGATGCAAAATGACTTGATTAATTCTCACTCCATTTCACGTACTGTTTCTTCTTTGCATCAATACATTGCTTTATCACTTGTGTAAGTATTTATTATTTTGATTTCCGGCTTTTGAAAGGAAAAATGTCTTAATTTAATCGCTTTTTGCCATCCCCAATGCACAAGTTATTCTTCAATATTTCCCAATTGCTTTTGTTTTTTGATTTTCTATTATAGAATAACCATTAAATCTCGAAAAGGTTTCGGAAACTGCATGAAAAGTCTCGAAAATTATCTGAAAAGCTTCGGAAATATGAAAATAAGTATTGGAAATACAAAATAAGTCTTAAAAATACAGAAAAAACGTAAGACTTATTTTTGGTAAGTGCGTTTTAAGGGTATTTTTATCATAACCACACCTTAGGTATTATTAAAATTGAAGTTGTTAAAACAGTAATACTCTTAAAATTACACCTTGAAAAAGTGTTATTTAATTTTTGAATCCTATAAAATAAAATATACAAATTCTTTGTTCCTCTGGCTTCTTCAGGATGCATAATGTCTTGGTTAATTCCCACTCCATTTCATGTACTGTTTCTTCTTTACATCAATACATTGCTTTATCACTTGTGTAAATATTTATTATTTTGATTTCCAGCTTTTGAAAGTAAGATGTTTTAATTTAATCACTTTTTGGCTTGTGATATATGCCATCCCCAACGCACAAGTTATTCTTCAATAATTCCCAATTGCTTTTGTCTCTTGATTTTTTAATATAAAATGGCTATCAAAATCTCAGAAACTATCAAAAAGTCTCAAAAACTAAATGAAAAGTTTCGAAAATTACCTTAAAATTCTCGGAAATTATAAATAAGTCTTGGAAATACAAAATAAGTCTTAGAAACACATAAAAATACTATACTTATTTTTGTAAGTGTATTTAAGGGTATTTTTATTGGATCCATACTTTAGGTGCTATTTAAACTTAAATTATCAAAACAATGATACTTTTAAAATTATATCCTAAAAAAGTGTCATTTAATTTTTGAACTCTATAAAATGAAGTATACAAATTCTCTGTTCCTCCAGCTTCTTCAGGATATATATAATGACTAGATTAATTCCCACTCCATTACATGTACTGTTTCTTTTTTGCATCAATACATTGCTTTATTACTTGTGTAAGTATTTATTATTTTGATTTCCAGCTTTTGAAAGGAAAAATGTTTTGATTTAATCACTTTTTGGCTTGTGATATATGCCATCCCCAATGCACAAGTTATTCTTCAGTATTTCCCAATTGCTTTTGTCTCTTGATTTTTTATTATAAAAGGGCCATCAAAGTCAGACCTTAAAATATTCAATTACACTGCCTGCCTCAATTAGCTTAAAATATTGAATTACACCGCCAAAGTTATTCATGGGTGCAGTTTCTTTTCCGGGTAAGGCCATCTCCAATAAATAGTAATAGTTATAGTTATATTTGGATTTTAAAAAGTATTAGGAATGATATTTTTATAATAAATTTAATTATATCTAATTTATAATAAGTGATCAATAAATTATAATTTTTAAACTTTAATTTTGATAAAAATAATATCATTGTAAATTTCTCAATGAGATCTTTAAAATGATATTAATATTTAATATATTTAAATATTTATAAATTATTACAAATTTTGATAACATTAAAAAAAATTAATTTTAAAGTAAGGAAATATCATAAAATTTAAATTTCATAGATTAAAAAATAATGAACATAAACACAAATATAATGAAAAATTACATACATAATTGAAAGCACAAACATAATTTAGGAATTCAAACTATGGATGAATGTGATGTAAAACTATGTGGGAATGAGGTGTGTGTGTGTATATATATATATATATATATATATATATATATATGCAGTTTTGGAAAACTAACCGTTGAAAGGCTTTTTATATTTTTCTATAATTTTGTATATATCTTTTTTGGATTTTTTTGTTGATTTTTCTATTTTTTGGGATAAAATATATTTATTTCAAATTTTAATGTCTGGAAAATTGTAGACCATCCGTCTTAAACGATCAACATCAAATCTAATCCGTTCTTCTCTAACGGTTAACAAATCTGATCCGTTCATCTCCAACGGTCAATAAATCCAACTGGATCCCACATATTTATATCTCTTTAATTATGGTATGGGTCCCACAGAAAACCAAAATTATCACTATTTTATTCACCTAACACGTGTCCCACCATTTTATACATGAGTCCCACCATATAACTCTCACTCTCACCTTTACTAAATAAAACTCAACAAAATATTTCTCAACTTATTTTAACTCACACTTTAAGGCTCTATTGTGGATGGTTTTGAGAATTAAAATAAGCTTATAGCTCTCTACCGGAGATAGTTTAAGTGAGTTATTATATATATATATATATTTATATATTTGAATTGCTGTCGTACTTCATGTTGTCAACTTGTCATCATGACTACAGCTTTTTCTTAATGGAAAATTTTATGGATTTTATTTTAAGCATGTGAGACCTGCATGTTTATATAATCATATGAAGAAAAAAACATAACGGGATATATTATACTACATGTTCTCATCTACTGTTTTGTTTTTGTAAATTATCGAATGAAAAGTTTATGTTATCTACTTATCTTACATGTTGTAGAAACTCAGACCGATTAATTAATCACCATTCTATATTATAGAATTCTTTCTCTTTATTGTAACTAGTATTCAGATTTTGTATAGTAATTTACGGAATCTCACACAAATACGACAGCTTTGATGAAAACTCAAATCTGAATAGGTATCCTTGTACATACATTTCTAGGAGAAAGGTATTCCTAGAATTTTAGAAAGGTGCATATATCGTCCCATAACAAGATTGTCATATGAATTTCGGATTTCTGACATTATGAATTTTACTAATGCATCAGATCACTGAATAAGGTTCAAGCTGCTTCCTGGTCAGTCAACAGAGAAAATCACTGATCCACATGGACCCGAATGCAAGTAAAAATGATCATATTGGTGAACAAGCCACGTCAGATCAGCAAATCATGCAAATGAACCAAGCTGCGGCACAGCAAATCTTGCCAATGAATGATCAAGCTGCGGTACAGCAACTCATGCAAATGAATCAAGCTGCGGCACAGCAAATCTTGCCAATGAATGATCAAGCTGCGGCACAGCAATTCATGCAAATGAATGATCAAATGATCCAGAACCTTGAAGGTAAAATATAAACCTACATCTGTCTTATTAATATATATATATACACGAAAATTATTTGGTGCAGAAATCTGAATAATTTATTGTGTGGGATTCCGATTGACACCAGTGTAAAATCATATATAATTTATCATATGTATACATTACAGAGCAACGAATCAAAATTATCGAGAACAGAATAAGAGAAAGGAATGCGGATGTTGCTCGTTTCCGGCCACTATACAGGGCTATACGAGAGAAAAACTGGAAAGCTGTAGAAGATTTCGTAACAAACGACCCGGAAGCCTTGCACAAAGATATTACTGAAACGGGACTGAACATTTTCCACTTGCTCAGTCTATTTGATGAAGCCATTGGCCTAGTCGAGAATTTTGTATCGAAAGTACCTCCCGAATCTCTGGAACGAGTAAATATCGGAGGCATCAATGCGCTCACAATCGCCGCTCTAAGTGGCAACGCGAAGGCTGCGAAAGTGTTTGTGAGAAAGCACAAGAAGTTGCTAAGTACAAAACATATGGAAACTAACTTTCTTCCAGTTCATTAAGCAGCCTATTGTAGTAGAAAAGAAACAGTTGAATATTTGATTTCAGAGACTGCTGAGGTAGAAGACTTGAGTGACAAGAGTGGTGCTAAGCTGCTTAAGATTCTGATCAAGTCCAATCTTTTTGGTAAGTATTTCAACTTACTAGATTTAATTAGATACAGTGAGTTAGAGAGCTTTATATGTTTGGGTGTTTACCAGACAGCTTTAAGTTTTTAAAATCTAGTGTTTACCAACATAGTACTTTGCTACTTAAAATACTGATATGATCAATCTAATCTCTTTAGAGAGGATTGAAATTTAATTACTTCTTTTTCTAATTAGATAGACGAAAATTATGAGGTACTAGAATTCAGCCTTTTTCTTTGTTCGGGATTTGATAGCAGTATAGCACAATGTTGTGCAATAATTAAATAAAAGTTGTGAAATCAATCCAGCCAGCACTGGCAAAGCCACTTTTTGGACATAATTTTTTTAAAGTTTATTTAAATTTTACCTTATTTTTTGTTATTTACATTTTTATATTAAATTTTTAACAATTTTAAAATCCCCCACTCCCCCTAGATTGATGGAGCTGGCTTCGTCTCTGGATCTGGTATGAAAAAACGTACAGGGGTTCTCGCAGCAAATAATCAAGACTCGTTAGATAGATACACTAAATGTTTAGTTGCATTGTAGTCGGAGATAATTATACGGTCTGTTCTCATTTCGCCACTAGTTTTTCTATTATTGTCATATTAATTTTAGTATCCATGGATGTATATGCACAGGAACAGCTCTTGGTTTATTGAAGCAATATCCAGAGTTAGCTTGTCATGATCGAAACCGTAGCTGGAAAAGTAATTTTGATAGATTGGCTAGAAAGCCTCAGATTTTTGTAAGTGGGAGTCGGCTCGGATTTTGGCATAGCTTTATTTATCAATGTTGGTTTTCATTACAATCCTTTTTCATCTTTTAATTTTTCTAATTCTAATTGAGAATTCGATCAAAAGTCCAGATTTTAACTATAAATTCTTGCTAAGCCAAGTCATTATTTATTTGCTTGTAGGCATTCCTTTGCAAGAAGAAAAGAATCCTTACCCACTCCCTAAAAGAGTGGGAGGAGACATAGAGAAGCAAACTGATAGATTCCAATGCTGCTCAGCAGAATCCAAAACTTTCGGATTTCTTCAAGCTAAACTTGGTTTGTAAATCTCTCTTTTCTATTAATATACTAACTAATTAATTACTAATTTCGTACGTACATTACCTTTGTATTTCTACAATGAATTTGAATTCTCTGTGCAAAAAACTAATTTACTAGCAATAAAATACTTGCACAAGTCTTTTAGTATCCGATATAATTCATCAATATAAAATATTTCTGCTTATATCAGGTGAATTGCCCACAAATTGAATATTATGTTTTGGAATGCACTCATGCAGCTAGGTAAGATTATACATATTAGCAATGCACGTTTACTTTTGATTTGTGATTACAATGTTTTTTAAAATTAGTTGAGAATAAAATTATGTTGGTTCCAAACATGAATCAGGAATTTAGTTTATACCAGAAATAGAATTTAATTCCATTTCCACTAACCATCAAGTTCCCTATTGGTGGAACTAGAGACGAATGTAAGGGGGTCCCATAGGGGCCATGGCCCCCCTTCCCCAACCAATAAAAAAAATTTTCTATTATATATAAATTAAAATGTGAACCAATTAAAAAAAAACTATTATACATAAAATGTGATATAAATATATATATATATATATATATATATAAAGTAGGTGATAATATTATCTTGTCCCTCTATTATTTAATAATATAATTTAACTAATATTTTTTTTGTTTCCAAAATTCTATTGACCATGAAAATAGGAAACAAAATTAATTCATTTTAATATTTTAATTTTCTATTATATCTTACATTATTACCTAATCTAGTGTGTATTATATATGAGTAATATTAGGTTTCCCAATTTCTTTTCCACATATGTGTAGCACGTGAAGTGTCAATATCACATCACTCACTACATAATCTCACCTCACGTGCTACACACATGTGGGAAAGAATTTAGGAAAAAATTTAGAAAGACTAGCATTACTCATTATGTATATATATAATATATATTTTTTTTTAGATTTCACTAGAACAAACTAAGTAAATTTTGAACTCTTATACGACTACCTATATTATTTATTTTGTTAGGTTAATTATTAATATGATTTTGATAAATTTATTTTATTAGTTTATTATTTAAATTTTGTTCAAAATTATTATAAGTTAATTTGGTTTCACATGAATATTATAAAATTAAGTTACAAGTATTTAAATAATTGTGATTTAAATATATCAATGGTATAATGATATTTTAATTAAACTATTGAAATTTATATTTTATAAGTCGGGAACTACTAAAATATTATTTTCAGTAATGCATACCGTTAAGAATAGGCATAGGTTTTGCAATAAAATAAAAGATGTTTTTTCATACACTCTTTAATTATGTAATTGAAATGAAAATTAGGAAGAAAATTAGATTGATTTGGTTATAAATAATTTTCTAGATATAAAATAGGCGTGTTACATTTTAATTAATTAATGTCTATTTTATTTATTTATTTGTATCATTACTTTTAACACCGAACGGTATTACATTTAATTTTGTTAAAAAGTATTATATGTGGGATTCCACACTTTTTCTTGTACGGGATTCTTACTGATATTATTTTAAGATTGCGTGACCAACAATATTAATTTTTATCTTGGCCCTCCACAAAGCCAAAATTCTGGCTTCTCCTCAGGTGGAACTTGATTGCCTTTCATTTCCTTTCTTGAGTATTAGTAAGATTTTTTTTTTTAACTAAATGACAATTAATGAATTGAGTTTCTACATGTGTATACAAACCAGCACCAAGCATCAAGCGCATACATGATGAAAAGCAAATGCATACACAAACACTTGAAATAATCAGAATGATGATTGGTGATAGTAGTAACTGGAATTATGTAAAAGCCATCAAGTTTCTCAAAGAGTCAGCCTTCATCGCTGCAAGTTTGGGGATTCACGAGGTCGTCAATGAAATCCTCAAAGCCTACATTGGTTCGGTTTCGTTTACCAATGAATCGGGACATCATATGTTGAGTTTTGCAGTTTTGCATCGTCAAGAGAAAGTATTCAACCTCGTATACCAATTGTGTCATCCCATGATTAGGGACCAGTTAACCATGTGGAAGAACAACCTCGGCGACACCATCTTGCATCAAGCCGGAGTATTGGCGCCTTCGAGTGAAGTCCCCGGTGCAGCATTGCAGATGCAGCGCGAGTTGCAATGGTTCAAGGTGATTTATCTTTTCATTATTATATATAGTAATTTTCAGGTTAGGATAGTTAAGATATTTTTTTAAATGAATTTTAGTTTTTCATTGAATTAATTAATAATTTGACGTCTACATTAAATTCATCGAGAAGTCATCAATATTTGATACAATCATATATAGGGGTAGTCGGGATGTTTTTAAACAAATTCGTACGGAATCTCAATTGGCACCTATGTAAAATGAAAAATATATGCATTTACATCTATATGTCAGTAGGAATTTAATGTAATAAAAATATTTTTTAACTTTTTTTTCAGACAGTGGAAGATCTTTTCCATCCATCCCTTCAAAGAAAGTATGATTTAAATGACAAAACTCCTAGAGAAGTATTTACTGAAAACCACAATGCGCTGGTAGAGAAAGGTGAAAAATGGATGAAAGATACCGCCACATCATGCTCGGTTGTGGCTGCGCTCATAATTACAATTGTCTTCACCGCGGCCTTTACTGTTCCAGGGGGAATCGACAGTCAAGGAAAGCCTATTTTTTTTCATGAATTGTCATTCCAAATCTTTGCCATCTCTGTTGCCCTAGCACTCTTTTCTTCGACTGCTTCGGTGCAGATGTTCCTGGGAATCCTCACTTCGCGTTATTCAGAAGACGATTTCCTCGTTTCCTTGCCGAAGAAATTGATTATCGGCCTTATCACCTTGTTCTTCTCCATTGCAAGCATGATGGTAGCATTTGCTGCAACATTTTACATAGTTATTTCTCATCCATGGAGATGGGTTACTTTTCTAATTGCTTCACTTGGTGCTGTCCCAGTGACCCTATTTGCATGGATGCAGTTTCCTCTCTTGGTTGATATTTTCAAATCCACTTATGGGCCTGGCATTTATAAACCAATAGAACTTAAGGATGTATATATGTAGCATGCATGCATGATCTCAACAAATAATGCATTATTTTTGTTGGTGTTTTTTGGTTTGTTCTCAAGCGTGTTATTTTTTGACTTGTTCTCAAACGTGTTATTTTTCTTTTTACTTTTGTAATGCGCCATTTTTATAATAAATGTGTCAAAGTGACTTCTCTGGCTGCTTAGGTTATTTTTTTTTAAAAAAAAAGTAAGGATTTGCATATTATAATTATATAGTTAAAACAATGTTCATTGCTTAATTAGAAGTACTTTACTGTCAAAAATTAGAAGTACTTTAATTACATCAAAAAAAAAATTAGAAGTAATTTAATTTACTAATTAAAGTGCTTCTAAATAGTTCTAATTAAGCTATATATTCATGATTTCTTTAATTGAATGAATTTCTTTCTTTTAACTTGACTATGTGAGCGATATCTAGTTAGTATAATTTTTTTTTTATATCCGAGTTAGTATAATGTTGATATACAATTGTGCTTCTTTTGCGCATATATATATTAAGCGTTACCTTATGATATTTTTCTATAGACAATCAAGTCTTTAGCTCCCTATAATACATGCAGCCCAAGAATCTGCATGCAATCAAGTCTTGACCTTTTGAATTTCCTTGTAAAACTCCAAGTTTCCCATTTTTGTGTTCGCAAAACCGATCTTAGAAATAATTTTACAAAACATTATTGACTTTGTGGAAGTAATTAATACTTGTCTATAACAGCATCCATAGTGGGGTCTATAAGAGCATCCACAGTAGGGCTCTTTTGAGACCCATTTCAGTGGATCCATTTTTAAGTGAGTCTTAAGGAAGGGCACAATAGGGCTCAAAGTGACCCAAAAAAAAAAGGCTCCAAATGTGGGACCCACCCCACAAGACCTATTTTGGATTCCAAATTTGGAACTCATTTTGGATCTTATTCAATCATTGTTTTTTGGGTTCCCAACACTCTCAATCATTTAGGCTTATATATATTTATATATATATATATATATATATATAGTTTTTCTACTGTCAGTTCGTCCTAATATAAAATATATTTTAACGAAAAATATGGACTACAGATTATGAAGAAGTTTTGACAAGTGCATACAATTTGAGTCAAAGTATGTAAATCTAATGGTCCACATTCTTCATCCTGATATAAAGTATATCAGAACGAATTGACAATAAAAAAATTGTATATATATATATAATATTTAAATTTTAATATTTAATTGCTTTTAATATATAATTTATTACAAAATTTTAAAATTTTATACTAAATTTTAAATTTAAATAATTATATATAATGAACAAATATGAATAATTTTAATTGTTATTTAAAAAAATTATTTTAATGAAAATAAAATAATTTTTTTGAAAACATTACTTTTTTTTCAATTATTTTACTATACTTGAATTATGAATACTAGACTTGTCACATTATAAAATAACATTTATTCATATAAAAAAAAATTTAAACATGTTACATTAGAGAAAACATTATGGCTCATTACCATAATTTCTCCAAACATGCTCCATTAAATCTGATCGTAATGTATTTTTTTTTTTGTTGATGTAATTTGGTTGTATTAATTTTAAATTAATAAATTGTTTTATTTTAAATTAATTATAATTTATTAAATAATTATTGATAGTGTTGATATTTAAAATATATTATATAATTTATTTATTAATATATATATATAATATTTTAAAGAAGAGTAATGATTGTTAGGAAAAAAGTAAAAAAAAAATAGATCAATTTTCTCTTTTTCAATTTGGCCCCTTATGGGAAAAGAGGTCCAAATAAATAGGACCCAAATAAAAAGACCTATTTTTTGAAAAGAAGATCTATATTCGAAGATGTGATACAAATGGATCTTATGTTTGAATCTCCATCGCTGTCGATGCCAGAAAGGACCGTGGGTACAATCGAAATAGGAAAAAAAATATAAGACAGTATGTAGCTAAATGTTTAGTTGACAAGCAAAGAGGTGTCGACCATACGAGAGAAGAGATAAGATTATCGTGATACACTCTGGCCTATCTCTTCCTCCGTTTACTTGTCTCTTTCTCGCCATAACCATGTTTGAGTTTTGCGTTGCTTCCAAACTAGTGTGTGATTCAATTCATAATTACCTATAGGAATGATCTGGTGTGGCACATTTTTTTTAGAATTCGATTCTGTAACGTTAAATAATCAAGGCCCCGCATGAAAAATTATCATGAACTTGATATTTGTCTTCCTCATTTTGAGATTGAATTGAACCACTTTGTGAACGAATTAATAATATAATTGGCTGGAAAAATGCACCTATAGTTAGGGTGCATTTGGTCCCAATTTTAAAAAAATAGGAGCATTTATTTTAATTTGGTTATAATTTCATAAATAATTTCAGTGCTTTCAGAGTTTCATTCTGTTTATAGGATTGTATCTCTTAGAAATTATTTTTTAAGATCTTTTACATTTTTTTTTTATTTTCGAAAACAAATAATTGTTTCTCATTCACGAAAATCATGAGCTAATTCATTTTTTTTCTTCCTTTTATTATTATTATTGAAAAAACAAAAAACACACAACAGAAATAAATCCAAAAATTCCATTAAGAACAGAAACATTAAGTACTGCTTAATTAAAGATCATCAATGAAGAAAATACATTTGCAAGGATGTGCTAAAATTAAAATTAAATTAAATGGAAAATTTAATTTTAATTTTCCAGCTAGCCAGTACCACCAAGGATGCCTTTGAGCTTCTTGACTAGAGCATCATCAAGAAAAGTGGTCTGCTCAACCAATGTTGAAGCCAAGTTGTTTCCAAACAATGCAAAATCAAGAATTTGAAGGCCAGGGTTTGGGCTGTTGAAGCTGACAACAGCTAGGGATGAGTATTTACCGGCATTTATTTGGAAATGCAACAACCCTTGTGGGAACACCATCACATCTCCTTTCTTGAGTGTCTTCACATACACAGTATTGGCTGATGAGGATATGAATCCGGCTTTGATTCTGCCCTTAACGACGAAGAGGATTTCAGAGGCTGCTGGGTGTGTGTGCATTGGAATGACACCGCCCGGTGCTAGGTCTAAACGTGCCGAGGAGAGGCCGAGCCCGTTTACAGCCGGAAATTGAGCAACAAATGAGGGTGTCACAGCAGCTTTGATGATGTTTGTGGTGTTTCCAGCCACTCCTAGGCCTGAAAAGGCAAAGTGATCTGCTGTGACCTTGGTGGGTGTTATGCAAGGATAACCGGACGGGCCGTCGGCCTTGTTTAGGTTTGCAACACAGAAGTCATTGACAGCTGCATTGGTGGAGGAGGTGAAGAGGAGAGCAAAGATGAAGAAGAGAATGTGAATCATTTTTGTTGATGGGGTTTTTTTTTTGTGGGTTCTTTTGATGGGTTTGGCTTGGTTTATATAGAATTTTTGTGGATAGATGGGGATTGATGCAACTTGAAGAAGTGTGTCATGCAAGACAATAATTAATGGGTGAAAATGTGTACAAAATTTTGTGTTGTGGCCTTTGGTGAGTCCAATAATCAGACAAATAAAAATCCAAGGAGGTTCTTTTTCTTGTAAATGCTTTAATGATCATAAAAAGGCTATGATTTTTAGCACCCTTAACATCATCGAACAATGACAAGCACAATATATAAAGAGATAATGGATGACCCAAGCAATTGGCATGTTGATCATGAATTGCCACATTGACAATTGCCTTTTAAAGGAAATTTCCTTTTAAAAGGAAATTTAATTGGTATTTGAAATTTGTTAATTAATCAACATCTTCTTTGGGATTCACTCTAGCTAATAGGTTACAATTTTTTCTTCATAGACCAAGTAAAGAAGTTATATAGACAGCTAGTTATATAAACAGCTCTCTTCGAAAATATATATTAATCGCAGTCCAATATAGTTTGGTAGTAAAGGATGTTCCTTTAATTTGACAATGTTTCAGATTTAAGTCACCAGACAGTAAATGATATACATAAAAACCAGTAACTTAGAATTCAAAATCCGCGTTAGTAACGAATGAACAAAACGGGTTTAAAAAGTTAACATTATCAGGAGTGGATATTTGACATGAATTCAATTAAAAGCTTAAATCAGAATTCATTGGACTAATGTAAATCAGTAGAATGGAGTAGATATTGGGGGATTATATATCAAGGGGTACTTGTCCAAATGTAGCACATGGGAAGAGAAAATGAACGTTCATAAGAAGACAAGATGACAGCTAAAAGCTTAAAGGTATCTATATATCTTTACGATATCAAAACCTTGGTGTCCTTCAAATTTGCAGCCATGGAAACAATGGGTGGCTGTAAGAGTTTACCTTCTTGCTCAGCTTAGTAGCCAAAGCATCTAGCTATCCCAGTTGAGATGTTTCGCTAATTTGTTTACAAGTCAAAGGTTTATCGGGACCTTACCGAGATCAATCATTACATGTACGGTTCAACATCTACTTCTACATTTGAGAAATATTACACTCCCACAACACCTGAAGAAAACAAATAAATATATTTGGTGGATTTAGAGCAACTCCAATGTTAGACTACACACGACACCAAACTCTAAAATGACATTTGGAAACTCTCCAACCGTGCGCCATGTTGATGACTTGACGCTAATTACAATTCCCAATAAAATTTTAAAGAGAAAACCAAAACTAACCATCCAAAATATTAGAATTTCGTTTCTAACCACACACGAAAGTTTAATTGTTAATAACCATATTTTTTTTAAATTACTTGAATGTCCTCATATAAAAACTATCCCCGAACACACACTCTCTCTTTCTCTCTCCCCTCTCTTCTCTCTCCCTGCTCATCTCTCTCTTTTTCTTTCTCCTCTCTTTCTTTCCCCGCTCATCATCGTCGGATATCGTCGCTTGGGCATGCACCGCCCGGCGAAGGTGTCGCCGAGCTGCCTAGGTTGCGCCGCTTGGCTTCACTGTCTTCTCTCTCTTTTTCCTCTCTCTCTGCTCTCTCTCCCCGCTCCTCTCTCTCTCTCTCCTCTCTTCACTCTTTTATTGTTAAAAAATGTTTAAAGAAACAAAATGTTGAAATTTATCAATTTTGATTGGGTTGAGGTCTGATATTTTTGATGATTTGGGACTGGATGTTTGCATTTGGTTTGAAAAAAAATTTGAAAGCGTGAAATCTTCGACAGACTTAAAATGTTTTACGAAAACTTGAAATCATGCTTTAAATCTTACCCAAAAACTTGAAATCTTACCTAAAAACCTGTCAATATTTCAAGTTTTTACATAAGATTTCAAGTTTTCGAAACAGTGAAACTTGAAATCTTCTAGAAAAAACATGATTGAAATCTTATCCAAAAACTTGAAATCTTATCCAGAAACTTGTCAACATTTTAAGTTTTTATATAAGATTTCAAGTTTTCAAGTTTTCGAACTAGTGAAACTTGAAATCTTTTGAAAAAAACGTGAAACTTTATTTCATTCAATTCTTCACAGAAACACATAAAAGTGATGCAATAATGTTTAAATCATGTTAAAATAATTGTTTCAGACTCAATTAATTCACAAATGGAAGATATTTAGACAACTTAAATCGATTTAGAGCAAATCGGAAAAGTTTTTCCTCACTCACTTCTTCAAACCTTCAAACATACAAATCTTCAAAGATGATTCCATGATTCCATGGTTTTTTGTCCTCTAACAATGGTGCAATTGTGTTCGATTTGCAGAAAACAAAGAGAAGGAAAAAGAATGCACAGAGAAGAAGACAGTAAAAAAAATACAAAACAAATTAAAAAATTATTTTAGGGGTATTTTAGTAATTTATGGATATACATTGAATGTTTTTCAAAAAAGTGGTTATCAGCAATTAAATTTCGTATATAGTTAAAAACGAATTTCTCATATTAGATGTGCTCATTTTTAGCAATTTCCACTAAAGTTTTATAGCATTGTTGAATGGTTCGGGCAACCAGCTCAACTTAGTACGTGAATTTTTAATTATTTTTTAATTTTTTAATAGTCATATCGATTACTTTAAGTTTTTCAAATTCTTAATTTAACTATCTTATATTTAATTATAACAATATGTATTTCAAATATATATATTATTAAAAAAATCTTGTTGAGATCTTTAAAATAATGCCAATATCGATATACATATTTAATTTATTTAATTTACTTATGAATTATATATTTAAATAATGTTAAACTTTTATAACAATTTAAGTTGAAACAATACAGAATTAGGTTGATTGGGTGTATGACTCTCACATCTATATCATGAGATTGTGCGTTTGACTTTTTCTTCGCAAACCCCGAATTATTGAAATATTTAAAAATTAGATGGAAAAAAATTAATATGAAAAAAAATTAGTTGAGATAATTAAATGAAAATTAGTTGGATAAATAAGTTGAATAATATTAAGTGAAAAAATCAGGGAAAAATTATGTGATTAACTTTTTTATATATATTATGCAAAATTATTGAAGAATAATATTTTTATGTCAAAAAATTAATTAAAATTGTATAAGTTAAATAATAAAAATTAATTAATATTGTATAAATATTTATTGATAGAATACTTTTTAAAAATATTCTTTTAACGTAAAATTTGATATAAAATATTGTAGTAAAAAAAAAAATTAATGTAAGTATATACTTTCAACACTAAATTGAAGTCATATTTGATGTTCAGTATTGGTGTCTAAAACAATGAAATGGAAGATGAAGATGCATACCGCTAGGGATGACGTGACATTATATTATATTATATTATATGTATATATATATATATTTGGCAAATAGAAAGTAATGATTACTGTCATCACCGTATAAAATTCAAAGCCGAAATAATTGGAATCTGATAGGATCACTTTAATTTAGATGTACTTTCTTCTTTAGATGTTTTGTTATATTAGGCTAGATTCCACTCCAATATGAAAAGCAGCTTGAATTTGCCAGACTCTTTATTTGGATACTTTTTTTCTTGATTTGTGATGACCAACCCAAACCTATTTTCTTTTTCAAGTTTCCAATATTTCTGGGAATTTTTTGCTATCATAACACACCGGCCCAATGCAATATTATATCTGATTTTACACATAATCCTCATGGATTCGTTTCTGGGCTTCACAACCCAAAACGACTCTACATTTTAAGAAGCTCAAAAGGTACTATAAAAGCTATTCAAGACCCCACTTGCTAGCAATGTCAGGATTTGGCAGCTCTCGCTAATGCACTAGGGTTTTCAACCAATTAGCATGTATATTAAAATGAACCTAAATTTTACTCAACATAGACATGACAATTTTCAGATTTTTCAGAAATTTGGAACTCAAGTTCCAAACTTAATTAAATCACACTTTCTTTTTTCTGATAGCCGAATTTTCTGACTAAATCATCAACAGAAATCAGGGTAAAATCAGTTAATATTTGACCAAAAAATTTCACAAAAACTTGTATCGGATTAGTCTAAGCAATAAGCATCCCAAAGTTGTACACTACAACTCTACAAGTAGAAGGTTCTGTCGAGAACTACCTACAATCAAGCACGACAAGCGCATGGCTCGAATAGTGCTACTCCTACGACAGAACAAGGGTCTTCGAACACTTGCATTTTAATATACAATAAGTGTATATCAAGCACTACAATAGTATATGTATACAGTAGCAAGACCAACTATCTACCCTCGCAACAGGAGACCAGTCTCCCTATACTTCTATTTTTATGTACAATTTAATGTAAAAGATATATGACCAACTCAACTACCAATTAATGTGTAAATAAATATAAGTTTATAGTTCATATTTTGGATCTTTAAAGACACTCATTAACACAATTTATTTCAAGTTTTTATTTTTTTCATCCCATCCAAAAGATGCAAAACACTACCAGGTGCAGCATAATTACTATGTCAAGCTTAAAGTTAGTGAAGTAGGTCACTCTGACTGAGAAAAGCATAGTTTCCAGTCAAAACATCCCCAGTCAGGTGAGCTTTAGACCTGAGAGTGCATGAGTACTGTGAAAGTGCAGAAATCACTCTGCCAAAAAAATGAAAAAATAAAAATAAAAAATTGCTTAACAAGGAAACATGACCAAAGACTAATATGGAAAAAAAAATGTGTTCAAAGAAGTGCAATAGAGGGAATATATATATATATATATATATATATTTGTGTTAATAAATGCAAAAGGCTGTATTATTTTAGTCAACAACAAATAAAGAAGACAGAGAAAACAAAGAATGGCATGTGTTTTGGACTTTTGGGACAGAGCAAAAACACCGTAATACACCGGGTTTGAATTGATGAATAAATATATAGAAAATACAAGATTTATTTTTACATATGTAGTTATTGATTCTCTGATGAAGACTATCCAGAAAAAAAATGGGAACTTTTGTTTTTTAACATGGGCACTAACTCTACTAAACCAAAGCCTTGAGTTATATTTTCAGGATGAATCTAACCAGAGAGAATATATATATATATAAAACACTACAAAATTAAATATAAAAGATTTATTCAATTTTATTACGTTACATCGGGGCCATCAAAACAAAGAGAAGACTGTGTATCAGTGTATGTATATTGAGTACTATTTTAACATGTTATGATAAATCTGAAGATTGAAAAATCTATTCAGTGATATGTTGAACTAATTTTTTCTCATTAAATTTTTTAGATATTGAAGAATACAAGAAACAAGGATCTGTCCTGTAAATGAATACTGCTTCTGAGTTCTGAGGAAGCTCTGAGAGTGCACTTCCCAGCTGACAAGTTTCTGAGAAAAACTATCAAGAAACAAAAAAAAAAAAAAAGTGCTTTTAATTGCAAGCAAACAAAACCAAACCTCCCTCTATCCAATAGTCTATCACTTGCACTGCTATGACCTCCTCTTTCAACCTATTGAAATATCCCTCCACTACCACCTTTTGCAATGAGAAAATAATTCATTGAAATTTGAAAGGATAATGAAGGAGGAGGGCTAGCTTGTTTTTTCATACCTACATTTACATTAAAATATCGGTGACTACATTAATTTTGGCGGGGTCAGGTTTTGTTCAGTGTAGTTGTGTACAATTATTCCTCCTTTCAAAGGGTGAAAATCTTGTGAGGATCGGTCTTATCGTCCGGTGGTGAGATCGTCCAAATATATTATCCATTTTTATTAAAAATGTAAAATTAAAATTTAAAATATTAAAATTATAAAAAATTAGATAATTTGATTGGATCGTCTCACAATCTGACTGTAAGATTGTCCCCCACAAGATTTTCTACTTCAAAGAAATCAAAATTTAAGATTTTGAAGATTCTTTTTTAACCAGTTGATTATTATATTTATGGGAGGTGGGGGAGAAAGGATATATGAATTGAATCTACAATCTATTGATGTGATTGTAAAAATGACATTATGTCAGATAAATTCCCCCTTATCAGTTTCTTACAAAAGAAAAATCAGATTAGAAATCAACATTTATAAACACAGTCCGGAATAATTTGCACTGTCGAAAAGGAGACTCCCCCACACATAAGAGTTTTTATTAAGCAAATATGGAACTTGAACCCAGATAAAATAGAAGTGACCAACCATTTTATAGAGAGTTGATGTGCAATTTCCATCTCATTAGACTATATATAATACTCTCTTTTCACAATAATACAATACTTTTCGTGTAATCTCCAAATCAGTTAATCTTGTGATCCTAAAGAGAACAATATCATATTAATACCTTATTTTCAAATCAAATAACAAAGAAAACAGGTTTTGTATATAAAATGCTTTGGATCCAAAAGGAAAAAATATATATCAAAACTAGCTATGATCATGCTGCTAATTAACGAAAAATTAGAGATAAAACAAGATATTAAAAAAAGGCATTAAATTGTACTATAAATGATAAATCCGTCTGTTTGGTTAAATCTCTCACTTCTTTATATTATTTATGATATATATAAGAGTTGTGTTAATATATATTATTAAACAATTAAATATTTATTAAAAATATATATATGTATTTATATTGATTAAGATAATAAATATAATTAATATTTTCTTTTTAATTATTTTTTAACTGTTAAAATATAAGGATACAGGCTATCACTACTTAACACTGCCCTACATATAATATAAACATAGACACTAACATACATATGGAGATTGCTATGTCCACTCAAATTGTTGTAACTCTTTATTGAATTAAAATGCTTATCAACACATTGTTATTAAAAAAGTTTTGTGAAATAGCTTATATAAACATTTTCATGTGCATATGTCCCCTATTTTTATAAATAATACTGTGTTAATGCGCACTTTAAGGATTGAAAAATAAATAAAAAATTATATTTATTCTTTTTAAGATAATAAAAATTAATATATTAATATTTTAAAAGAATAAAAGTAATTTTTTTATTAAATTTTTTAATCCGTAAGACACATGTGAAGATGACATTTTTATTTACAAAGTGCATACGTTAATATGATTCCGTTAATTCTACTCCAAATCGATTATATATTTAGTAAATAAAATTGTATTGTGGCGGTAATCAAATCAAAAAGAAAAATGAAAGTATTTATTTAGACTATTTAAGATTAATGGCCTCAACTCGAAAAGAAAATTGATAGACATAATGTCAAACCTCAAATAAGGATGTGATAATATTTCAAGCACCTGCAATAAAATTATAAACTCAAAGATCTAACTTTGTTAATTTTTGTTAAGAAATGAAATAAATAAAGTTTATATATTTTTTATAATATTTATCTATCCACCTATTTAGATTATATATTTTTTTAAATGTTTGCTATTTGTAGGATTTAAACGTTGATTTAGAAATCATTTATCCAAATTTTAAGATCGTTCATTTGTCCGATGAGTTACATCTATATAGATAATAAATAAAATCTACATGAAAATGCTCTAAAATATAAAAATACAAATAAATTCTATGTAAATTTCTATAAGGTTTTTGAGCTAAATTCTCAAATGCAGATATCGTTATATTTATAATTATTTTTCTAATTGATATAATATCATTTTTCTAGCGATAGATTCATCTTGAAAACATAACCGTGAATGCTATATAATATATGTATCTAAAGTAGATAATATCTTTGTTTTAATTTGCAAAGACAATGTATCCACAACAAAAACAGATAATATTTATAGTACTTGCCAAAATATCTTAATTTCTCATCCAAATAACCATATCAATGCACAGCTAGTTCCAATCCAAATATAGTGAATTACATGGCACTCATTTCCAGGACTAAGAAAGTGGAGACAACAAAACTAATTAATTAAAGGTGCAATGTACAAGAACTTGTGGCCCCGCCTACATTTGAAATAAAATAAAAAATTAATTAATTTCACTTTGTTTTTTCTCTGTATATTTGTTTATGGATTTCTGTAAAGATGTCAGAGAGACAGCATAGAGCAGCAGCAACAAAGGCACAGCTACAGTTGCAGCAGAAGCAACAGAGGTGCAGTCATAATAAGAGCAGAACTCACCAGATAGATATATATATATATATATATATATATAAATTAGAAACAGTAGTAGAGGTTGAAGAGGGGAAGAAGAGGTTGGACCGGTTGGTCCACTAGATGGAGTCTGTGGATTTTAATTATGTTTATAGGTTGAGATGTGCGGCTATGAGTTCGAGCTATATCCGCTATTCATGTTTACTCATGTTTAATGGTAGGAATTATAAGTTTGTAAGTTTGAGTCATATCTTTCGATTATATTTATAGAAGGGCACCATAAATAGTATCGGTTTTGAGATTTTCGGGATTTGAAGCGAAATATAGAAAATGAGTCATTCGATAATCTATATGTCTACTTGATTTTTTTTTCCTATATAAATATTTGTAAAAATCAATATAATAACTTAAAGTCAAGACTATAACATAATAATATAGCAAAAAAAAAAATTACCAAAATAAATTTTGTATAATTACATTAAAAAATTTATCATTTAAACATTACTTATCTCACATTTTTTAAAGCAAAAGTACCAATTAAGTTTACATAAAAGAAAAAGTTTTAAAAAAAAGTATATTGATTTAATTATGTTCGAAACAACAACTTCTAAATATCTGTACTAAGAGAGTATTGGGTTTTTTATTTTTAAAGATTTAAATGACGATTATTTGTAAAAAAAAAAATATGAGTATTGCTAGGATTCAACTTATGTGTTTTTATCGGTAGATTTTAAAAAAAAAATTATATATGTATAATGAACTATTTTTAAAGTTATTTATAGGTCTGTTTTGTTTGAAAAAAATTATAAGTTATATTTTAAAATCAATTTTTTTAATTACAATTTAAAGACCTTTACTCGAAAGACCCTAGATGATTGTCTCATTCCGGAACTAACTTACTTTTTGAGTTTGAATTATACCTTCTAATCATGTTAGTAAAATAAAATAAAATAAAAAATGAAGGGGAGGTGGCAGCAATATATGATGAGAGAGGCCTTAATTTCTATCCATCCATGCAGCACAGGCACAGCACAGCAGAAGATTCTGCAACCAATGGTCTCTGCAGCAAAAAAAAATACCATTCATCAAAACTAAAACTACTTCTACTACCACCACCACTGAAGAAAAAAGCTCTCTCAATTATTATTATTATTACAACAACAACTACTGCTACAACTACACATATCTTCCAAATTCCTTTTCTTGTTGATCTATCTTCTTAGTCTTTGAAGATCTGGTCCTACTTTTCTTTTTTCTTTTTTCCTTAAAAAAAGTCTGTTTTTAAAGATGATGACTACTGGTGCAACAAGCAGTGCAAGAGATATTGCTATGAGGTCTCCTTTTACATCAAGTCAATGGCAAGAACTTGAACACCAAGCTCTCATCTTCAAATACATGGTCTCTGGAGTTGCAATCCCTCCTGAACTCATCTACTCTGTCAAGAGAAGCTTGGATTCTTCCATGAACACCAGACCCACCCCTCATCAACCCAGTAAGCACTCTCTCACATGCACACATATGTTAGGCTTTTTTAATGGACTTTTTTATATGAATTTCTGATTAAAAAAATTAAAATAAAATTTGTGGGTGCAGTTGGGTGGGGCTGTTTTCAGGTGGGTTTTGGCAGAAAAGCAGACCCAGAGCCTGGAAGATGCAGAAGAACAGATGGCAAAAAATGGAGGTGTTCAAAAGAAGCATACCCAGACTCTAAGTACTGTGAGAGACACATGCACAGAGGCAGAAATCGTTCAAGAAAGCCTGTGGAAATTATCTCTTCTTCTTCTTCATCTTCATCTTCTAATTGTTCTTCATCTTCATCTTCTTCATCAGCATCAACAACAGCAACATTAGTATCTTCTTCAACATTACTCAACAGAAACCTCTCCATGATCAACAGTACTAATACTAGTACTACTGCTGCTCCATTAATGTCTTCTGAAATCTATCAAGATCCATTAACTCATCATCAAAAAAGCACTTATCTCAACAACCCTTATCTTTATCCTCATCAGCAAAATAAAAGCACTTATAATATGATCTCTTCTTCTGGCTTTTCATCACCTCATGATCATAATAACACCACCACCAACACACCTCATCACATGTTTTTGGACTCTGGATCCTATTCTGACAAAGATTACAGGTTTGTGTGTACAAAATAAATTTTAATTGATATTATATATCAACATAATATTTATATTTATTGTTGTTGAAACTTGAAAGTAGGTACTTTCATGGAATAAAGGATCATCAGGGAGTTGTTGATGAGAGAGATTTCTTCCCTGAAGCTTCAGGGAGTGTTAGAGGAGGCATTAATATACATCATCATCATCAGGATTCAATATGTCAGCCATTAATGACTACAAACTCCTTTAGAGGATACTCACATGATCATCATCATCAGTCACACCAGTTTCATCAAAGCTTTTCTCATCACAACTCAAAACCACAACATTGCTTTGTTCTGGGCACAGATTTCAAGTCATCAACATCATCTGCATCAAGGGCACCATTGAAGATCGATAAAGAAGATCATGATCATCATGATGATGAAACTCAGAAGCCATTGCACCATTTCTTTGGTGAATGGCCACCCAAAAACACTGACTCTGCTTGGCTTGATCTTGCCTCCAATTCCAGAGTCCATAACTGGTAATTAGTTGTGCACTTCCTATTTCACCTTCGTATATATCTCTTTTAATTTCATTTTAGAAGGATCAAAGAATTTGATTGCTTGAAATAAAGTTATGTATTCGAATCATTTCAAAAAACTCAAAATTGTGCATTTCCCATTCACATTTGTATCTCTTTTTATTTTAGAAGGATCAAACCATTTGATTGCTCAAGTAAAGTTGATTATTAGAATCGAAAAATTCAAACTTATTGTATACCTTTTTCACATTCGTGTCTCTTTTTCATTTTGGAAGGATCGAACCATTTGATTTTTCAAAAGTAAAGTTGGGTATTAAAATCATTTAGTACAACTCAAAATTGTGCACCTCCCATTCCATGTTCGCATTTGATTACAGAATTTTCACTATAATCTTAACAATGGATTCAAAACTAAGTTACAGAACAAAACAGTATATCATTAATCTGTGTTTACTATTCCAATTTGTTGTCGTTTCTTAACTTTGATATTTTGTTTTTTGTTTTTTGTTTTTTTTTTCCATGTGTTTTTCAGACACAAGTTGATCTCTCAGGTACTACTACTCTTCAATCATGGACAATTGGACACTACCACCATCAAAACACTGTCCAAAAGAGTACTTGTTTGGTGGGTCATCAGTGACTTATTTCTTGTTGAAAATTTCGTGGCTGGGAGGGATTTTGTTTCTGCTTTTTAAAGTGTGAATAATAAATGGAGGGCCACAGGAGAGAAGGATATATACATATACATATATTATATATATATATATCCTTTCATTATTGCTTTCTTTAATTTCATATTTTTAATTTCTCTACCTTCTTGATCCCCTGAAAGGAAACATGTTTTGTGATGATTTTGTATAACATTTTGTTTGTTTGAATGGAAGCACTTTATATTTTTCATTATGGATTTTTGTTTTTTTTTTTTTTTTGGATCTTTGCTTGTAAATATCTCAGGAATTGTTCATGTTTATCTTGTCACACAGGACTTTGTTGGATAATATCAAACAGATAAAGAAATATCAAAGAAAACACTTTTACAGGTGTTGTAATAGCACTTTTTAGGTTTCTAGAAAAGTATCTATAGATTACTTACTTCTCTATAAAGCACTTTAAGTGCTTTCTAGTTTCTTCTACTAAAAACTTATTTGTGACCCCCCCCCCCCCCCCCCCCCAAGTTCATTTGCATATTAAACTTTAGTAAATTAATATACATAAAAAAATAGTTTTTTTTTACAAAAATAATATAGTTAAGGTAAAGCCTCTAAAAATTCATCAAATCATAAACTCTTCTTCTTTTAAAGAAAAAAAAATGAACTAATCAAATCTATTTAAAACAACGCTTAACAAATATGATCTATCACACCCACTCTTGCTTGAATCAGTTGTGCGAAGTAGTCTCAATATTAGTGATAAAAAATATTAGTAATAAGTGTAGAGAGACCTCTTCAAAGTACATATCAAAGTCATGATTGTATTGATAACCAAATCACAAAATGTAACGTGATTTTTGCAAATCACAAAACAGATACACATGTGATTACGATCTATTCCATTTTTTTAAACGAAAATTGAGCTTACACCATATATAAAAGAATTCAAATCCTAACCCCTAAATGAATGTTATGCCATGCAAAACATTTGTCACCAATTAATCTCCTATTTACAATCAACAAGTTAGAGCCACCCAATACCTCTATATATAAAACCCCAGCAAGCTCATTGAAGATCGATCATCAATCAAAACATAGCAAAAAAATAATTACATAGAAAAGAAAAGAAAACAAATGGGATTCTCCAACATGAAGTCATTGATATTGTGCTTGGCTTTGATTAGCCTGGTGGTGGCAAACCAAATCCAAGTGTGTGAATCCGAAAGCATAGACCCAAGTGTAGTTGACACATGCACGAGTTCTGGAGGTATAGCACCAGGGTGTGATCAGTACAAACATGTTCCTGTTAATGAATACAACCGTGGCTGCTCGAGTTACCATGACTGCCGTCAACGCTGATTCTGATCACAAGTATATATATAAATATAAATAAACTTTCATCTGAATTGGTATATATCCTGATCGATATTATATCGTATTACATGATATAAGTGGTCGAACGTATATATCTGATGTACCAAAGCATCTATTGTAAGATCGACAATTATTAAATTATATGATTGTCTCTGGTATGATTAGTGGGAGATTAGTTTGGGAGGTATATATATTTAGTACTTTTTGAATGTAATTATGAAGATGATGACAAAATAGAAATTGTTTGAATATTTGATTCCTTAGATTATAAGTTTGAATTTAAAATTGAATTGTTTCCATGTTATTTTATTTCAATAATACTACTTTATCTAAATTTGGTGTAAATGACGAGACATCATTATAATCTATTCATTTAAATTATATTATATTTGTGTGATTTAAATAAGGGTGCCGATATTAACACCCAATAAATATGATAAGCACACCCATATTTTAATAAAAAATTTAATTACAAAAGAAACATATGTTATATAAAAATAAAAATAAAAACAAATAATAAACAAAGTGTTTGGCAGTATCTTCCGGACAACTTGGGAAGCAAACTAATAATGCATGTCGCTAAAAACCATTAGAATTGTATGATTGTTCTAAATCACTAGCTGCAATGCAAGAAACAATATTCTTTGATGGGAAGTTATTGACCTTCAAGGCTTCAATTAAACTAGTTTCTCTAAGCGGTGATAACATTAAAGTGGCTAAATAAACTGAGATAACAACCATTTAATGTTGTGACTACCTTAAATACATGCTGTAATATTTTCTAACATATTCTACTGTTTTATCATAGGTAACATCAACTTTATTACTTAAAAAGTTGAGTTCTCTCTGTTTTCATTTTCTGAAGTTGAGCTTCTCGAAATTTAAGAATTCAATGGACTGTGTTTTCGAGCATGGAGAACTTAAGAACTTATCATTTCTGAAACTGAGTGTATTAATAACTTAAGAGGATGTATAAATAAATTGTATTAAAATGAAAACATTCATTTAAATAAAGGTACTATTGGCATTAAGATGGGTGTTTATAGTAATATTTTAATTTAAAATTTTAGATATGGATGTACTTATAAATATGGGTGGTTATCATATTTATAGGTGTCAATATCCGCACCATTTAAATAAATAGATTACAGTGATTCAACATCATTTGAACAATATATTTGGACATTAATCTATTTTATATTTCCAATGTAATGTAATATTTCATACCTATAAATAGATTTATTTATCCATTATATTTTAGGAGGATAAGATGATTTGATTTAAAGATAAGAAGATGTTAGTCCACTGATTTGCATATCACAGCTACACCATAAAGTTGTGGGTTCGAGTCTACCCCACTACAAATTCTGAATTATTGTCATTTTTTTTAAATGATTTTATTTTTAATGTCTAACAACAATTTTTGATATAACCATAAATATAAATTCAACATTTAAAGATAAAAATAAAATAAATAAACTAATTTAATGTCTGTACTTTCTATATGAGTGCATTGGAATCATTTTCGAAAATTCTAAATAATGGAAAGGCCACGAGTAATTTATTGCTTTTTTTTCATACATATAACATATCCAACATCAATCAAAACATAGCAAAAAAATAATTACATAGAAAAGAAAAGAAAACAAATGGGATTCTCCAACATGAAGTCATTGATATTGTGCTTGGCTTTGATTAGCCTGGTGGTGGCAAACCAAGTCCAAGTGTGTGAATCCGAAAGCATAGACCCAAGTGTAGTTGACACATGCACGAGTTCTGGAGGTATAGCACCAGGGTGTGATCAGTACAAACGTGTTCCTGTTAATGAATACAACCGTGGCTGTTCGAGTTATTATGACTGTCGTCAACGCTGATTCTGATCACAAGTATATATAAAAATATAAATAAACTTTCGTCTGAATTGGTATATATCATGATCGATATTATATCGTATTATATGATATGAGTGGTTGAACGTATATATCTGATGTACCAAAGCATCTATCGTAAGATTGACGATTGTTAAATTATATGATTGTCTCTAGTATGATTAGTGCCTTAGTGGGAGATTAGTTTGGGAGGATGGGAGGTATATATATTTAGTACTTTTTTAATGTAATTACGAAGATGATGACAAAATAGAAATTGTTTGAATATTTGATTCCTCAGATTATAAGTTTGAATTTAAAATTGAACTCTTTCCATGTTATTTTATTTCAATAATATTACTTTATCTAAATTTGGTGTCTAAATGATGAAACATCACTATAATCCATTCATTTAAATTGTATTAGATTTGTATGATTTAAGTAAAGATGCCGATATTAATACCCATAAATATGATAAGCACACCCATATTTTAATAAAAAAATTAATTACAAAATTATCACTATAGGAATTTACCAATACGGATAAATTAGTTTAATTGGAAATAAACCAAATACTATGTACACTCATCTACAACTATATCACTTTATTTAAAAAAAAAACCCTAATTCTATTTCAAATATCAAAATCTCTCAATTCAAGAATGCCCTGTAAACAGCTGGTTTCTTAGCAAAATCTGAAAGATTTAACTATGTATACAAAAGAAACATATGTTATATAAAAAAAATAATAATAATAATAAACAAAGTGTTTGGCAGTATCTTCCGGACAACTTGGGAAGCAAACTAATAATGCATGTCGCTAAAAACCATTAGAATTGTATGATTGTTCTAAATCACTAGCTGCAATGCAAGAAACAATATTCTTTGATGGGAAGTTATTGACCTTCAAGGCTTCAATTAAACTAGTTTCTTTAAGTGGTGATAACATTAAAGTGGAGAGAACAACCATTTAATATTGTGACTACCTTAAATACCTGCTGTAATATTTTCTAACATATCCTACTGTTTTATCATAGGTAACATCAACTTTTTATTACTTAAAAAGTTGAGTTCTCTCTGTTTTCATTTTCTGAAGTTGAACTTCTCAAAATTTAAGAATTTAATAATTCTCTGGACTGTGTTTTCGAGCATGGAGAACTTAAGAACTTATCATTTCTGAAACCGGATGTATTAATAACTTAAGAGGGCGTATAAATAAATTGTATTAAGATGAAAACATTCATTTAAATAAGGGTATTTTGGCATTAAGATAGATATTTATAATAATGTTTTAATTTAAAATTTTAGATATGGGTGTACTTATAAATATGTGTGTGGTTATCATATTTATTAGTGTCAATATCCACACCCTTTAAATAAATAGATTACAGTGATTCAACTTCATTTGAACAATATATTTGGACATTAATCTATTTTATATTTCCAATTTAATGTAATATTTCATACCTATAAATAGAGTTATTTATCCATTATATTTTAGGAGGATAAGATGATTTGATTTAAAGATAAGAAGATGTTAGTCCACTGATTTGCATATCACAGCCTACACCATAAAGTTGTACGATTGAGACTACCCCACCACAAATTCTGAATTATTGTAATATTTTTTTTTAAATGATTTTATTTTTAATGTCTAACAACAATTTTTGATATAATCATAAATATAAATTCAACATTTAAAGATAAAAATAAAATAAATAAACTAATTTAATGTCTGTACTTTCTATATGAGTGCATTGGAATCATTTTCGAAAATTCTAAATAATGGAGAGGCCACGAGTAATTTATTGCTTTTTTTTTCATACATATAACATATCCAACATGGTTTCTCTAAAAATATCTATCGAGTATTTTTCGCTGATTAAAGATTTTCTAATCATAACTCAAAACCACATCAACAACAGCAACAGCAGCTGGAACAACATTGCTTTGTTTTGGGCACAGATATCATGTCATCAACATCATCTGCAGCAAGGGCACCATTGAAGATTGAGAAAGAAGATCATGATCAGGATGATGATGATGATGGTGATGAAACTCAGAAGCCATTGCACCATCCATGATGTTGGAGGAGGCCAGCGACCTCCTCCTTGATGACAGAGGAGACATATTTATCAGCGTGTGTGGGGAATTTTTTTTCCCATATTATGGGAGTAGATCATATCTCTCGATTGTACTAATAGATATCCGGGCCATAATAGATATCGGGCCATGTATAAAGCAATTGATTTCATCATGTTTGACAAACCCTTGCCTTGTTCAATGTAAGATTTGCAAAATAAAAAAATAAAAACTTACAATTTTGACTTAATATTACTCTGTAATGAACAATATCCAACCGTCAATTTCCTCTCGATCTATCGGTGAGAAAAGTTCATGCATGTAAATGAAAATTCTTATATTTAGGAATTGTCATATATATAGAGCTATTCCTAAATAGATAACCAAAAATTCTACCCAGAATATAAACACCATTGCAAAACGTTGGAACCGTACCTCTATCTAAATTAAAAGCTAATCAAATTGGATCCCAACATATGTTAGAGCCATGTACGCAATACCTATATATATATATATAACACCCACCAAGATCATTGAATATCATCAAAACATTGCAACAATCACTTAGAAACGAAGAAGAAAGAAAAATTAATGGGTGTCTCGAACATGAAGTCATTGATATTGTGTTTGACTTTGATCAATTTGGTGGTGGCAAACCAGGTCCAAGTGGGTGAATCGAAAAGCATAGACCCAAGTGTTATTGACCCATGCAAGAGGTCCGGTGGTAAAGCACGACAAGAATGCTCCTCCTAAGCAAGCTAATGTTTACAATCGTGGCTGCTCAGGTCACAATTGTTGTCGAGGACAGTGAACAGCATATATGATTATATTATATGACATAATATGAGAAATTGAACTACATACTTGGTGTATTGAACATCCGTGTGACATAGATTGTTTTGTTGAGTTTAACTTTATGGGTTAAAGTTTTTTACAAAGTTTAATTTATTATTGGGATTATTCTCCATGTTAATATATTTATTTATGTAAAACTGTGAGTATGTAAAATGCCCTAATAATTCTGTAGTGTGGATGGTGTAGAAAAATCAGGACTTTTTCTTTTTACATTATAAAATTAAATGTCTAGTTTTGTTAAAGTATAAAGCAGTGGTTTTATAACATTACAAAACTCGTCTTATAACATCACAAAACTAAGATCTTATAAAAAAAAATGTCCTAATTAGAGAAACAATTTAAGATGTTTTCTGTTAGCATACGTCTTATTAAATCAAACTATAACAGTTTGAGTGACATATGTCAGGAAAAAAAAAGAACTCTTGAAATAAAGTGATGAAGTTGGTTTGAATTTTAAAATACAGTTGTTGTTCTTTAGCTCTCACTTTTTATTCAAAAATTGTTTTGATAAAATGCAACCACGTTATATATATTTACTAATAAAGTCCATTTCATAATACCGTACACTTGTATTTATAAAAAATTTCCCAATCTTAAATAGAATTCCAAAAATTGACAATTTTTGGAATCAATTTATAATTTTGTTGAAATGTGGACTCAACATTTAAAAATCATATACTATATTCTTAGAAATTTCTCTTAACAAAAATGAATCAGAAATCTTCCTACAAGTAAAGATTGTTGTAGAAAGAATAAACCAGCCAAATTTACTTATAAAATTCACAACTTTAAATGTTGTATTTATTGACATGTATTTAATTAAGGCTTTGTATGTACAAAAGCAAAGGTTAATTTTTATATAGTCTAAAAGTGAGAGTGACATAAGGATGGAATAAAGTTTCAAAATGTCTGTGGCACACAAAGTCATTTATTCAATTTGGTATGGGTATCTAATCACGTACGATTGATATAATTTCAGCGAGTTAAGCATTCGGCATATGCACAAAATGACCTATACGATATAGTTGATATATATAATTTTCCATCCAACATAGTGACTATGATATTCCTACCCAATAACTAACTTGAGATATACACACTTTACTGTTTTAAAATCGTTTTATATAGATCATAATGATGAATTTAAACTCTCTACCGATTTGAACTAGTTAAAATTTAAAAGGTTTTGTGACACATTATTAGAAAAATATACGATGAAATGACAAATGAATGTAGACAAATGAATGTAGAAGGAAGTACTCAAATGAAAATGATGTGCAATTCATAGAAAATTACAAGCATTCTATTTCTAAGTTTATCTTAATACTATTAAAAACAGAATCAATTTAGAGAAATATATATTTAATTATTTGAACTCTGTATTTCAATAAATAAATAAAAGACTTCACTCTATTTAGATGTATCAAAGAGGTCTGGTAGTCTAAGTGTATATTTAATATGACTTTTAAAATGATTAAAAGTGTTTTTTTTAATGTTAGAAGATATTTTAACTAACTTGAGATATACACACTTTACTGTTTTAAAATTGTTTTATATAGATTATAATGATGAATTTAAACTCTCTTCCGATTTGAATTAGTTAAAATTTAAAAGGTTTTGTGACACGTTACTAGAAAAATATACGATGAAATGATGAATGAATGTAGAAGGAAGTACTCAAATGAAAATGATGTGCAATTTATAGAAAATTACAAGTATTCTAGGTTTATCTTAATACTATTAAGAACATAATCGATTTAGAGAAATATATATTTAATGACTTGAACTCTGTATTTCAAAATAATAATAAAAAAGACTTCAATCTGTTTAGATGTATCAAATGGGCCCTGTAGTCTCAAGTCCGGCTCATGCTGAATTCTCAAAATTCAAGTTCAGCCTATGTATAAGTCCTATCATTAGAGCATCTCTAAGACTCCCTTAACTCCCTTATTTAAGGGTGGATGTTGTTGTAAGGAGTCATTAATGAGCTATTTGTTCCAAGAATATCTCATTTAAATAACTTATTTATAATTTATTATTATTATTTTATGTGGAACCTACTTATTTTTTATTATTTTTATATACTTATGAACTATATTTCTTATCTATACGTGGAGCACACTTAATTAAGGGAGACTGAAGCCACCCCTTAATCAAGGGAGTGAGCTCCACTAGATTCTAGAGAGTCATTAAGGATTCGTTTGGTGCGTCGCACTATATTGTATTAAGAGTTTAAAATATATTAAAATAATACAATATAACGTTTGGTTTGTTTTGCACTGTTCACTGTATTGTATTAACTAATACATTTTAATTGGTCTAATGCGGTGGATTTCTTATTAGCTAATACAAAATAGAGATGTTATATTAGTTAATACAGCCTAATACAAAATATCATCAAATACAAGATTGTATAAAAATAATACAATCCAATCCAACATAATCTAATTCAATAAAGTCAAATACAATACAATACAGTGTACCAAACGAGCTTTGAGAGATCTTTTGGAGATTTAAAAATTGCAACTCCTCCATTAATTAAGCTAAGGGGCTTGGTTAAGGGATCTCTTGAAGATGCTGTCTAGAAAAAAGAAAGAAAAAAATCAACACACAAATCCATAAACAATACACTTGGTGTGGCTTAACACCCAAAATTAACTGCTCCACACAGGAGATTCTTTTAACCAAACAAATGTTAAAAAAAGAGCCATTTTTTTAGTAAAGATAAAGATAGAAACAATTGAAAATAAATGACAACCTTACATTTAGGAAATTAAAGTAAACGTCAACTCTTATATTTAGAAATTGTCATTTATATATAGTGCTATACCTAAATAGATAACCAAATTATGCCCAAAATATAAATTCATGGCAAAACGTTGTAACCATATCTTTCTAGTTAAAGCTATTCAAATTCTCAACATGTTAAGAGCCATGCATACCTCTATATCTCTCTCTATATATAACACCCACCAAGCTCATTGAAGATCATCAAAACACAGCAACAACAACCACAGAGAAAAGGAGAGAAGAAAGAAAACATGGGTGTCTCAAACATGAAGTCATTGATATTGTGCTTAGCTTTGATCAGCTTGGTTGTGGCAAACCAAGTTAAAGTGGTTGAATCCAAAAGCATAGACCTAAGAGTTCTTGACCCATGCGTGAGGGCCGGTGTTAAAGCACCAGGGTGCGGTTACGACAAGAATGCTCCTCGTCAGCAAGCAAATATTTACAATCGTGGCTGCTCACCTCACCATCGCTGCCGCCGAGGTTTATGATAAACAGTATATACGTTAATGTTATATGATATGATATAAGTGGTTGAACGTATATGTTTGGTGAATTGAGCATCTATATGATTGTTTTGCTGTGTTTTATGATTGTCTCTATATGCATATGATACCCTAATTACAAGGCGTTTTTTACCATTCAATAAATTTATTTTATTATTATTGTCCAAGTCGATATATTTTAGGAGAAACTGTGAGTACCTAAGATGTTCTAATAATTATTTCTCTTGTAGTCTTGTGCGGATGGTGTTGAAAAACAAAATCAGGAATTCTGTTTTATAGTGTTACAAAACTAAATATCTAATTTTGTAAAGTTATATAACTGGTTTTTGTAACCTTACAAAACTCGTTCTATAACATCAAACAATAACATTTTGAGTGACATATGTCTAAAAGACTAAAAATAATAACTATTGAAATAAAGTGAAGTTGGTTTAAACAACCAGATTTGCTTTGGATCATTGAGCAACGTAATTAAAATGATTTTAGTAAGTTAAGTGCCCGGCATCCGGCATCCAACATGGTGAATATGATACCACTATTCATAATTATGTCGAGATCTATATACACTTTACTCTTTTAAAATCATTTTATAGATTATAACCATATATTCGAATTCTCTACTGATTTGAACTAATTAAAATTTGAAAGTTTTCGTGACACATTACTAGAAAAATATAAGAGGAATGAATGTAGAACGAAGTACTCAAATGATCAAAAGAATGTGTAATTTATAAATAATTACAACTATTTTGGGTTTATCTTAATTCTATTAAAAACAGAATCGATTTAGAGAATTATATATACATATTTCTAAGTAAAATGACTTAACTCTGTTTAGAGGTACGAAATGGGCCTGGCAATTTAAGCCCGGCCCATACCCAATTCTCAAAATTCAAATTCAGCTTATATTTAAGTCATATAATTAGGTGAATTGACTCGACTTGAGGCCAGAGCTGATTACAAAAAAAAAAATTAATTTAATAAGTTTACTTAACATAAGTTTAGGATCGGTTTAACAAAATTGATTTAAATTCATAATCGTGGTAACTCATTTAACAATCAAGTCGGCTTTACCGAATTGCCTTTAGTATATTCAGGTTGACATAAGTCCACCTGTGTGTCCATATGTGATTAGATGAGAATAGATAGATTAATGGTCCACTCAAAAGTTAATACGTATTAGAAAGGATCACATGTGATTAGACGAGAAAAGATAGATTAATTTTGAAAAACTGCTATATTGCGTGTTGTGAGTAGAGACAAATGCACCGTGCACTACACTCCCCCACCCAAGATTCTCTCCTAAGTTGATATAAGCTGGAACCTGAAATATATGTTAAAAGGATGCTAAAAATGGTTTCAACAAACACTTATTTGGTAGGAAAGAACAAAATTTGATCTGATCTCCTGTTTCCCACAACAAATTTCAAGTTTTTTAACTATGTTATCAGATCATAATTTTCATACAATCTTTAACATGATTTTCTTCACTGATTACATACAATCCACTCACAACTTTCATGCCTAAAAGTAGATACAATCTTGATCTAAAATCCAGGTCCAGGTCATTGCCAGACAAGGACAAATGGTTAGCATGATACCACCCTCTCTTTCCAACTCAAATCTACCCACAATCAACATTTTAAAATCCCCAACAACAATTCCATTTTACAAGGAATGATCTGAGCAGACTAATTAAACAATCATCTGTTAAGCAATAACCAAATATATATATATATATATATATATATATATATATATATATACACACACACATATGCAAGCCTGGAAGAGATAACGAGCACGATCGTTCTATTAAAGGTACAAAACTAATTTGGTAATAGCAAGTTAATCACCTTTTATAACAATCCATGGTATCCGTTACACAGCAACATATATGTGCAGAATAATAAACATTTACGATCAGGACTCGAGAGAGAATGATATGATAATAATGATCCAGCATATGTCAGAACCATTAGCATGTACTTTATTTTTACAACAAAACAGAACAGAGGAGCGCTTCAAGAACATCAAGACTACAATGAAATTTGTTATAGATGGCTTTTAAACCCTGTTAGCATGCATGAATAGTTTGAGATAATACTAATATCAGTTCCCATACCGAACCAAAACCTTGAACAATAATACCTCCAACCTTTCACTTAAAAAAAACAAAATGATCAATCCTTGAAGGCCAATCATCAATCTACAACATTTGAAACAAGTTCGCATCTTTCTTGTCAAAAATTACAATCAAGCTGAACATGACTAATTTACATACTTTTTCCTTAAATGAAACACCAACGCTAGAAAATTCAATATATATAACTAATACAATATAACAAGTAACAACACAATGCAAGGCACAAGAAATAGCAATCCTGAAGGGTGGAATCAAACATTCCGCAGAACAGCTTTCTTCATATATAGAAACAGTTTTAGTGGAAATATTACTCGTATAGACTACCAACCAACTACAACACTGCCAAAAAAGAACCCAATATACAACATGCTCTTCACTAAAGGTTTTTATATATGAGCAAACTGTCTTTTCTCATACAAGTAAATGAATTCAAAAACATCACACAAGAGAAGCAAAAAGAAAGTAACGAAGCACAATAACAGAACAGATAAGACAATAAATACCAAACTTCCAAGTTAGGACCTAAAAAACTTGAAAATTTCAAAAACTCCAGCAAACGGCAAGGCTAGAAAAAGAGATACAATTAAGTCTCCTGTCTGTAAATCAATAGAAGATCTTTTCTTTTTTCTTTATTTTCCACATACAACGCGTCAAACATGCATGATTTCTATATATGCAAAACAACCACTCCTAACATCTATACTCCAGCACGTCAACCGGTTGTAATAGCAGACAAACTGTCACATGCCTATCGACTATCGTCCCAAAATCACAATCCTCAAGTATATCAGTTATTCCTATTAGTGCTTCTCATTCATTTTCCATCGAATAGATGTGATGAAAATGCAAGTGCACTGGTAAAGCTGCAAAAAATAGAAATGAAAGTTCACATTGAAGAATAATTCTGAGACAAATTATTCACCGATACCAGAGATATAACTTCTAATATACGATAAGTATAAGAGTAAACTACAAAAAAACATATATGAATCCAAAGTAACTAAACATTGTCATCGTAATCCTTCAATAGTTTTCTAACTTTATCATAGAATCACACAAGTTAGCAGACAAAAATCAAGAATCCATGGCACAAGACAAGGGTATCTTCTGCTTCAAATTATAATCCGTGTAGACAAAACTACATAAACCAAGAACGAACAATGTACGAACAAAATGAAAGAAAATTCCAATCAACTAGGACCCATTTACAGAGAAACCTTCAAGAACCCCAAACAAAGACCACCTATACTCGAAAATCAATCAGTGATATGTACCCGCGATGACTACCTCCCATTACAGATGATCAAAGAATCTGAATGAATTTAAAACCCTCAACAGACACTATAATTGCTCTGTCATATAAGAATTTTCATCAACCCCAGCAATTATAATTCAGCTCTCTAAAAAACAAAAGAATTGAATGATAAAAATAATTTTAAAAGCTCAAGAAAACCTATAAAATGAAAAAAAAAAAAAAAAAAAAAAAAAGGTTCAAGTAGAGCAAGTTTCATATCTGTCCTTGATCATTAAAAGCTGCCTCCTCTTGAAAACCAAAAACCCCACTACACCAATCTGTAAAATTACTGCAACACCAGCAAACAACAGTCCAATCTTCTTCCCCGTATTGAGCTTGTTCTTGTGCGGCGGCGGGGGAGGCGGTGGCCTGTGCTTTGTTCTTCTATGTGACGTTTTATTGTGCGTCCTTCGAGGAGGGGGCGGCGGTGGGGGAGGAGTTCCATTGCCTTCAGGTGTAGGTGGGGATGCCTGTTGCGGAGGCGGTGGTTGATATGGAGGCGGCGGTTGATATGGAGGCGGTGGAGATGGTGGCGGAGGGGAAGGTGGCGGCGGCGGCGGCGGAGGAGGAGGGGTTGTACTCGCACCATTTTGTGACTTAACAAGAATTGCATGAATTGCAAAAACAAGGCCTAGAGTTATCAAGATTGGTGATAGAGATGGTTCCATTAAATAATCTCTAAAAAAAGTCAAAAGAAAAATCACAACTTTCTTGTCAAGATTTGGTTTTTCTTTCCTCTCTTCTCAATTGAAGAGCTAGGGTTTGGCCATCTGGGTCGGTTTTCGAATCTGGGTGTCTGATTTCTTCTCTCCCTGTAAGATCAACACAAAGGGTCAAATGGGTCAACCCCCAAATTCTCAATTTCCTCTTCAGAAATTTGGTACCAAAAATCTTCTCATGTTAGGTCAAAAAAGATGGGATTTTTTTGGGGACTTTTTTGAATCTGGGTACTTTGTGATTCCTTATTTTGTAAGAAGAATCAAGGAAAGTGGATCACATGGCTTCAATCCAAAATCCTTGATTTCTACAATGAAAGAATTTTGGAGCAAAAAAAAAAAAAAAAGAGAGAGAAAAGATTGAAGGTTGTGCAGCCAAAGATCGGATATTTTTGGAGGAATGGGTCAAATGGGTTGGTTTAGAAAAATTAAAATTTGCATGATTGACTGATTCAATGGTCCAATTTTTGCTGTTCCTTTTCACTTTCTTAGAAAATGAAGAGGATAGAAGACAACATTTGTGCCTGTGTCTCTCTGTACTAGAGAGAGAGAGAGAGAGAGAGAGAGAACGCGGGTTTCAACGGTTGGGGGGAGAGAGATAGGTTTTGTTACAGAGAGAAACAGAAAGAGAGAGAGAGAGAGAATCCTAGGACACGTTTCCAGGAGGAGACTTTTCGTTTTTCTTTTCGGATAAATTACACTGAACCCATTGAGATTTAGGCAAGTTACACTTATATGGAAACGTTTCTTTATTATACACTAACACCCCCAAAACTTAAATTTGACTTTTAAAATACCTAAAATGTCCCTAATTATATTATTTTATACTTTTCTTTTTACCTTTTAACCAAAAACTTTATAAACTTTAATAAAACTAAAAAAATAAATAAAAATATGATTCATTAAATAAATCAATAGTTTAAAAATAAATAAATAAATAGTTTTAAAAATAAATAAATAGTTTAAATAAATAGTTTTTTAAAATAAAATAAATAAATAGTTTTAAAAAATAAAATAAATAAATAGTTTTAAAATAAATAAATAAATAGTTTTAAAATGTAAATAAATAAATGAAAAAATTCAAAAACATTACACATTTTAAGGATATCCATTAATAGGGAGAAGAAAAACTCTACATATCCAAACTTTTATACTAAAGATGATGGTGAGAGAAGCTTCAATGTTCCTAACATTCCTTTGATATTTAGAGTTTATCTTGTCCCTATTAATGAATATTCTTAAAAAATTAATGTTTTTAATTTTTTTCATTTATTTTTTAAATTATTTATTTATTTATTTATTTAAAACTATTTATTTATTTGATTTTTTAATGCTTTTGTATTTAATTTTTTAATTATTTATATACTTAATTTTTTTTAAACTATTTATTTATTTAATTTTTTAAAACTATCTATTTATTTAATTTTTTAAAACTATCTATTTATTTAATTTTTTAAAACTATTGATTTATTTAATGAATCATATTTTTATTTAGTTTTTTATTTTTATTAAAGTTTATAAAGTTTTTGGTTAAAAGGTAAAAAAAAATAAAGTACAAAATAATATAACTATGGGCATTTTAGGTATTTTAAAAGTGAAATTTAAGTTTTTTAGGTGTTAGTGTATAATAAAGAAACTCTTCCATTTAAGTGTAATTTGTTTAAACCTTAAGGGGTTCACTGTAATTTACCCTTTCTTTTTTCTATTCTCTGAACTGCCCACAGTTTCATGTTGTTGTTGTGTGTTTGGGTTTGATTTGGCGATGGTTGATTGGTTGGCTTGGGTTTGTTTTTGTTTGGACCATGTTTTTGTGGGGCCCAATTATGGGGAGGTATCTTAGGTTTGTGTTTTGGGCCCATAAAGGCCCATTATAGGTTTCCTGATGAGACCCGACCACAACAATTTCCATTGATTTGATTAGGAATGGGCACTAAGTTCGGAACCGAACCGAACCGAATCGAATATAACAAAAAAAAAAGGGTGTTCGGTTCGGTTCGTCGAATGAATTCGGTTTAAACCGGTTTAAAAAGTTGAAAACCGAAAACTATTCGGTTCAAACAGGTTTGGTTTCCTAAAAAACCGGTTTGAACCGATTAAACCACCTATATAACTAAAAAAAAAACCTTAACACACTTATTCTCTTTCATTCTTTGCCTTATCATCTCTTCCTAGTTCCTACCGCCGACTTCTCTACTTCTCTCATCACAAATTCATACGGACATGAGACATACAATACAATTTACTATCTATTCAATTTGCGATAATGAATTGTAAATTAAATATTATTAGTTAGGATTGATTGGGTTTTTTTTTTGGCTTTGATTATTAAAATTTATGAAACTTTGTCCCAAAATTAGAATCCAACAAGGCAACAACCCATCAAAGTCAAAAACATAATAAAAAAGACTCATTAAGCCCGTCAAACCATAAAGGCCCAAAACCGAAATGAACTGAATCGAGCCGAACTGATTAAAATCAGTTCGGTTACCATTTTTTATTCGATTTAAACCGGTTCAATTTTAGGTAAACCGAAATATTTTCGGTTCAGTTCGATTTTGTCTAAAATCGAACCGAACCTAACCGTGCCCACCCCTAGATTTGATAAATTGGGTGGTGGCGTTAGGTGAGAAAACAAGTCAATTATGATACGATAATGATCTTCTCATCCTTTTTAGAGAATTTTCTCTGGGTTTGAGTATTAATAGGAAAAAAAAATTAGCAATTTTGTTTCTCAATTATTAAGATTAATTTGAGATTCGAAGAGGAAAATACGAATTGAACTCACAACATCATGTAAGAGTGAGGGCATATAACTAAGTCAACCCTATCTTATCCATTTTATTGGTTATTCGATTAAGGTTTTTAAGTTGTAATTTAGAGTTTAGAAAAACAGTTAAAATTAGGGTTATAGTATGATCTCGATGACAGCAATTATGAAATTTTGTACTTTTGTTTTTTGTTTTAATGTGAAATTGTGTATTTGTATTTGGGGTTCATTGTAAAGTCTGAAATTTTAATTTGAGTTACATTATGTTGTGAAGTTCATCGTCATAGATTATAAAGTTTGTGTAGTTTTAATGTGAGGTTTCCAAATGTTAATCGTCAATTTTACGAATTACTTAATTGAAACTCTAAAAGTATAGCAGCGAAACCCTTCGAGTTACACTTATATTTATGAATAGGCTAAGAAAGCAAAAAATAATCTGATTATAATTGGATTGAATTTAGTATTCTTAGTCGTCCCTAATTTCATATATGCAAAATTATTTTCTATTTACTCAAACAAAATATCACAAGTTAACTAATCTCCCAAATATCCATGGATATTATTGATATTCAATTTGCTAAATCGACAATTTATAAATATTATGGTAAATTGCACTGAACCCCTTGAGGTTTGGACAAGTTATACTTAACTGGAAAAATTTTGTTATTATACACTAACACCCCAAGACTTAGAGGTCGTTTGTTTTTTTCACTTAAAACTTAATGGGTCTGAATTGAACTCATTAAGTTGTTTTGTTTGTTTTTTTAAGTGGTCAAACAACTTAAAAATATCAAAAAACAACTTAAAATAAAAAGTAAGAAATCCTGACTTTTAACTTAATTCCAAATCACTGAATTACAATTAAAATATTCTCTTCCAAGTCTATCCTTTAAAAAAAGATATATTTCCAAATTTATATTAATTTGATATGGTATAAACATATTTCTTTTAACATATTTATTATTTAAACAGGTTTTAGAAAAGAAAAAAAAAACTCTAATTACTTCTCATAATGAAATTTTTCAAAGATTGAACAATTGAAATTCTCTCTTGCCACATTCCGGTAACAACTTTTTTTTTATCTAACTATTCGTATAGGGCTCAATAAATTTGTCTATCATATTGAGTAGATTTCGTGGCTTGAAGATGTTATAAAATTATTATATATGAAAAATTCAAGAACCTTTTTTTATTTGGTTTCCGGTGCATATGATCCAGGAAACCAAAAAAAACAAAAATGGTTTCATGAATTATATTCGCCAGAAACGTGGACAACATAAAAATTGAACTTGAACTTGAACTTTTTTTTTGACAATAAATTTAACTTAACCATTGTTTGCAAAATATACAAAATTATATTCTTTGATTAATTTTTTTAATTTGTTAAATTGAACTTTGTTTGCAAAAAAAAAAAAACATACAAAATGTTATAAAGAACTATTCATGTTAAATTACTTCTTTTAATTAATATAGATATAAATGTAAAATTACGTATTTTTTGACAATTTTATTTTAAAAAAACAAACATGTTGACAGTACATTCAGATGTGAGAAGAAAAAAAACAAATATGTCATTCAGGTTCAGATTTCAGTCCCTATTCAGTTTTCAGAAAAATTCATGACTGTTCAGTCTTCAGACAAAAAAACAAACGACCCCTTAAATTTGACTTTAAAAATACCTAAAATGCCTCTATTTATTTTATTTTATATTTTTGTTTACCTTTTAACCAAAAACTTTATAAACTTTAATAAAATAAAAAAATTAAATAAAAGCTATGATTTATTAAATAAATAGATTAAAACAATTAAATAATAAATAAATAGTTTCAAAATTTTAAATAAACAAATAGTTTTTTAAAACATAAATAGTTAAATAGTTAAAAAATAAATTAATTAATTAAAGAAACAAATATTTAAAAAAAATCAAATCAAATAAATATTTAAAAAAATTAAATAAATAAATAGATTTAAAAATTAAATAAATAAATAGTTTTAAAATTTTAAATAAATAAATAAATAATATAAAAAATTAAATAAATAAATAGTTTTATAAAATCAAATAAATAAATTGCTTAAATAATTAAAAAATAAATAGTTTAAATAAATAAATAAAAAACATTAATTTTTTAAGGAATTCCATTAATAGAGACAAGAAAAGCTCTAAATATTCAAACTTATACGGTAAGGATGATGGTGAGAGAAGCTTCAAGGTTTCCAACGCAAGGAGTCTTCTTGCCTTTTTCAACCACTTCCTTCAGTGTTGGGAACCTTGAAGCTTCTCTCACCATTATCCTTACCGTAAAAGCTTGGATATTTAGAGTTTTTCTTGTCCCTATTAATGGATATCCTTAAAAAAAATTAATGTTTTTTATTTTTTCAATTATTTATTTATTTTTTAAACTATTTAATTATTTTTTAAAACTGTTTATTTATTAGATTTTTTAAAATTATTTATTTATTTCATTTTTAACTACTTATTTATTATTTTTTTAAACTATTTATTTATTAGATTTTTTTTAAATATTTATATATTTAAATTTTTTAAATTGTTTATTTATTTAATTTTTTTTAACTATTTATTTAAATTTTTTTAACTATTTATTTATTTAATGAATCATATCTTTTATTTAATTTTTTTATTTTATTAAAGTTTATTAAATTTTTAGTTAAAAGGTAAAAATAAAGTATAAAATAATATAACTAGGAGCGTTTTAGCCATTTTTAAGTCAAATTTAAGTCTAGTGTGTGTTAATATATAATAACAAAACTTTTTCAACTCAGTGTAGCTTCCCCAAACATCAAAGGGTTCAGTGCAATTTGCCATAAATATTATTACACGTCTAAAAACTATATATATGTATATATATATACATACATACATACAAATTTTCTATTGTCAGTTCGTCCTGATATAAAATATATCAGGACAAAGAATGTGGACCATTAAATTTACATATTTTGACTCAAAGTGTATGCACTTGTCAAAACTTCTCCATAATTTGTGGTCAACATTCTTCGTCCTGATATATTTTATATCAGGACGAATTGACAGTAGTGTGTGTGTATATATATATATAAGTTCCTTACCTATGTGCTATTGGATTCAAAAGATGTTTTGACAAGTACATGCAGTAAAGTCAAAGCAATTAAATCTAATGACTCACATGCAAGGAACTGACATATCTTATATCAGTTCGATCTGACAATAGAAAAATTGTATATATATATATAATTAATTTTAATAAAAACAATACTAAAAAAATTCCACGAATTGTATATATATATATATCAGAGATGTATTGGGCTGCTGATGCAAGTGTGCTATGAATAGCCCAACCTAGTTTGAACAACTTGAGTCGTCCCAATCAGGGCCGTTGTCAAAATGTCAACAAATTAAAGTCTTGCAATTCTTAAAAAAAAAATAAAAATTTATTGAACTTGAAACATTTCAAGAAATTGGTTTACTAAATAAATAAATAACCATAAACAGTATAAAATCTGGAATTATATATATATTTTTTATAATTTAAAGATAAATTTTCTGTGTTAAGAATAACATTATTTTCAAAACTTTCATCTATATACCATAACTAATATAGAAATATATTTGTTTATTTATTTATGTACATAAAACAGATATAGTCAGAAATGATGTAATTTTCTTTGTCATTATTGTACAAGTTCTTTATTTAATTGGTGTATAACATGGGTAGATCGATGCAGATATCTAGGGTTTATCTCTTTTTTCCTATAGTAATATTAAAACTATAGTCCATAGATATATATATATATATACTGGATATATATATTATTTCGAAATTGTGAAAGATGGGTGAATATTGATTTATGTATCGTAATTCACAAAATCTGTATTAAACTATACTAATAGTTTACAAATACTATAATAAAAACTTCATGAAATTTGCAATCTCTATTGTAAAATTTTTCGTCAACTCTTTTATAAAAAAAAAAGTAGTCAACCTCATACAGACTACTCTTGATATGTAATGTGAAGACAGTCAAATGCAAGTTTTCTTTGAATTGAAAATATTACTCACACTTTAGAGTTTTAACTCTTATCTCTATCTCTCTGCAACAAATTAGAATAGATACAATGTCATCACATGAATGAGAGAGAGAGAGAGAGAGAGAGAGAGAGAGAGAGAGAGAGAGAGAGAGAGAAGGATGTTTTTGGCTGGATCCATGATGGGATCCATGGTGATTGAACCGCAGCAGATAGCATCGCAGTCTCTCTCTCTCTCTCTTTACTTTGATTTACATTTACAATATTATTTAGTTTACACAGTCCAAAAATTTGTCAGTAGCAGCCAGTAACTGTCCTCTGCATTTACATATATTTACCCCCACATAAAGGATCTATAAGCCATCCACCGATTTCTCTTGTCCCATAACTCTCTCCCTCTCTCTCTAGAGAGAGAGAGAAAAGCTTCCAACTCAAATAAATAACCCAATAAAGGCTGTGAAAGTGATTTATATTATTTGATCAACATTTATTTCATTGTATTCATATTCATGTGAACATTATCAGATTATATATTATATATACTTTACAATATTAGAGATATTTTTGTTGGAATTGCAGAGACAGAAATGGGCCATGACCATGTCATCATGCCATGCCTGCCAAGGGGGTCCAAAAAATATTATCTCCGACAAAAATAATATATCTACTTATAATGATCAATGGACCGTTAACAAAACTGAAACATAAACCATAATCAATAATTAAAGATGATGTTGATACGTGTTATATGATAAAGCGTATCCTATGTGTTCTCAAAAAATCATATATTAATTGTAACAGTTGGGAAAAAAAAATTATAGTGACTGTTTGACACAAAGTGGTGATTTCAAAGAATAAGAAGAAAAAAAAATGACTAAATTTCAATATTTCATTCATTAGTTTGAGCATTATTAGACTGTGTATGCACACAGAGATGTTGGAATTGCAGAGACAGGAATGGGAAAATAATGGAGATATGGGAGAAATATTGGGCCATGCATGGCCGTTCCGTATTGTCATGTGGGTCCAATTAATAAAAATTATGGGGGGTCCAATTATCTACAAAAATCTATTTATGAATTTTATTATCAATACTCAATAGTAGCATATGAATATAATAATGGGATGTGCCTTGGAACTTGAAGGGTGTCGTGCATGGCTTTTTGTTTCAGAGAACTGGTTAGGGCACGCGAGATGCTCTTTTGTGATGAGAGGAGGTGAGGTGATTGCCCTAAAAACTCACTGTACGTGTAGGCATTAATTGCTTTTTGATCGAGAAACTTTTTTATTTTGTCTTTTAATCATGAACATCTTGTATTGTTCTTTGCTTCAATGAATGTCTATGCTAGTGAATCATATATATCTTAGTATTATTGAAGCTATAGCCCAACATAAAAAAATTAAAAAAAATTCAACTTTACGACTACGTACAACACTTTGCTTCCGCTTTATGTTCACATTATTTATAAATATGTGAATTTTAATCATGACACTATATATCACAAGTTTTATATTGTTATTTTTAAGGATTAATTGTACAAACCTTCTTGAGTTTAGGACTATAATTATAGCTAAATGGACCTTTTACCCGAATTCACACAAACCTTCGATACCAAATATTATCTAATATATAATAAAATTTTAAAATTTTAATAAAAATGATGAGGATAATATTGTTATTTTTTTTCTCGATATTTATGGAGTTTTTTTAAAAAAAATAGGTAATCAATCTCAAACAAAGTAAAGCTCAACTATGAATGATTTTTTTTTCTTTTGTTTAAAATGGGTGTTGAACCTAGAAATAAAAAACTCGGATGATGATGATTTTCTCTTTAATTGAAAAGGGTGGTAAAGTGGTGATATATTTCGACAAAAAAGAAAAGTTCGCCATTTTGTTTCTCCTCAGAAAAATGGGTGATAAATATCCAAAAAAATAACATCATTATCCTCATCTTTTTTAAAATTTTTTAATTTTTATTATATATTAAATAATATTTGTTTAATTATTTATTTTAGGTAATAAAATAATACAAATGTGGCATTAAAATCATTTAACCCTAAAAGTTTAGTCAATGGTTAAGTTTAACGGAAGTCAATTTATGATAAGGGAGGTTTATGTAATTTTAAGCAAAATATCCATCTAACTGTAATTAGACCTAAATTTAGAGGGTTTGTGAAATTAGACCTATTTTTAATTATAATAGGGATAATGTTAAATTTATCTTTCCAAGATATATTGATGTAATTATTTTATACAAGTTATTTTTCTCAATTTTTTAGATCTTCCATATGTTAATGTAACCTTATAATTATGCTTATATACAATAATTTTTATATACAATAATTTTTAAATAAGTGCGTACTGATAGAATTATATAAGGATATTGAATGTGAGCCACTTATTTTACATATTTTGATTTGATATGTATACACTTGTCAAAACTCTTTTATAAATGAATGACTCACATTCAATTTTCTTAAATAATTCTATCAATGCGCACTGACAGGAAGAAAATTAAATCAAATGATTAATGAATCAAAGAGAGTGTAAATAAATAAATATATATATATATATATATATGCATGCCATGCAAAGCTAGCAATACAACTTTTGAGGCTCATATATATATATATATATATATATATATATATATTGATTGGCTGGCTTGAAAGCTAGTGATAGTGTGATACTGTGATGTGATCTTGTATATATCAATAAATAAGAAAACAAACACACAAACAAAGCAATCAATAGTAGTGATCATCACAGACACCCTATGGCTAGTAAAACTTGTTTTAATGACAGAAACAAGACGTATCAAAAAACCCAAAACCATGCAAAAACAAACCCTAGCTACCCATGGCTAAGCTTAGCCCTGCTTGTAGCCTTCTGAAAACCCTAATAAATTTGAATCTACAAAAATATCTAACAGTGTCTGCGAGATATGCAAAGTGTTTTTTTATTTTTTATTTTGTATGATAATGATGGGAGATATGTCGATTACTTGAATACTGGGCTCTGCATGAGAAGTAACTTGTACTGGATTTTTGTCTCGTTTTGTTTAATTAATAATATATATATATATTTCTTTCAACTTTTCTTTAAAAAAATAAAATAAAAATTCTCTGCTGTAATTTAAATGGATTCATCTTCTGCACAAGAATCTATCTCTAAATTTTCTTCGTGCAACAGTGCATATCATATCCAACAGCTTCTCAGTCCGTACATATTCTCTTCACTTTGCATTGATATTTGGATCCAAACTAACAACAACTATTGACTTCACCATATAGATATACCAAATTATAAATAATATTTTTCAAGATAAGCCCTAAATAATGAAGATTATTTCTTGAAAAAACTTTAATTTACTTTACCCTATAAAAAATAATAAAAACCAGAGTCCTTTAACATGAAGTGTGATTTTGTTGTTGTGAGACAAAGAAGACGGTGACTCCAATCTCTATATTAATATATGTATAATAAATGTGTGTTACAAAATAATATATATGCAAACATTGTTGGTACTTGGTAGGCTTATTGGAGCGTGATACTCACGTAACATGAGGCGGTGCAAACTTGAGGAAAGACAGTTTTTAGGGCACACAAATTTAGGCCGAGCCTCTTCTTTTGTAGGGCAGGCTTCCTTGGATTTTTCTGTCTCTGTCTTCTCTCTCTACAAGTAGAGTCAAAGACTTGTTTGACTTTTCTTTGGGTGTGCTTAATTACTGTACATCAAGGTGCAAATGCATTCTAGCATCGCAGCAGTTATATATGATCAATCATGGATAGTGATAATTCTTCAATATATTCTTGCAAATTCTTCTCAGAATTTTTTTATTAAAAAATCCAAGATATATTTTTGTTTGAACATGAATTATGAATTCAAAATTTCTCTTAATTTTTTTTTTTTTATCTAAGTAAGATGAATCTCTTTTATTTTTGTGAGTAGAAAATTAGAGATTACAAACCTCAAGTCCATAGTATTTACATATGGAGGAAGGATAAGATTACAGACTTAACGTTTTAAAGTCATACAATGTTAAATTTATATCCTTGACCACTCTGTTAATTAGTGTTAGTGCTAAATTAAATAAGACAAAAACAAGACATTAAAAGATAAATATGTGTGTAACTGTGTATAAATATATATATATATATATATATATATATATGTATAATATAGGATGGAATGGATATAATGTGTGTGTAACTGTGTAAGTGGTGTCATGTCTTAGTTGACAGAATAATCAGCAATTACCTCAAATTTTTAAATAGCTAGACACTTTTTTTGTTGTTGGCTACAACCTCACATCCAAGAAAAGAAGTCTTCGAAGAAAGAAATAACAAATAACAAATTAAAAAAGTGGGTTAGTTTTGTTTGATACATTGATTTGATCTTGCTAGCTGTTTGTCTGGCTGATCTAACCAAAGCAAAAGTGTCTTGTCAACAGAAAAGAACTGCTTTTCTTTTTCTTTTTACTTAAAGATCTGCCTTCATCTTTCATGTAGACAAGTTAAGTACATTAGGATTTATAGGACAGGTCAAGCTTTTGTTATCAGAAACACTTTTTAAGTGAAGTTGGAACCAGTAAATAATTATCGATTTCTTAAAAATATTGGGTAATTATGAAAATATTTTTTAATATCAGTACACCAAAATATAAAAAATATCGAAAACATAGGGAATATTGACAGTATTTACTTCCTATCACTAAATTTGTAAAATCCATGTTTAATTTTAAAGCATGTTCTTCTATGACAGGAACAATGTTTACATGTTATCTATATAATTAAATTTAAACTGTCGAGAAATATCATATGCTGATATGCACTCAACTAATTTCACTACTCAATATCACACAAAGGGAAATAAGTGAAATAAAATGTCATCTTCGACTGAGAAAATATCAACAAAATTAGATCATCTTTCTACAAAATCATAGTAAACTTTTCAATTAATTAATAATTACTAATGTTGATACATATAATCCGATACCCAACATGAGAAAATGCCATTTTACAACCACGCATATAAATAAACCAACAAAAACTAGAGAAAATTGCTTCACCTTTTAGTACTTCTCCTACAACAGTTGATTTACCCTCAAAATCAGGTTGTATACAAATATGTAAATTCAAAAACATAAAATAACTATTAATTAAGCCATTAAAATTGAAAAAACCCATCTGTGTTATAACATATTCTACCATCTACCGTAGCTTAACTTCGCGAATGTGTGTTGTTTGTTGTTTCCGATAAACCTTTTACAATCTCTCATCATATTTATTCATTCCATAGAGCAAACATAGGTACCTGTTGATGAACCAAACCCAGATTAACCAGCCTATTAGTACCGTTACTTGCATGATCACTGCTTCCATTGTTATCGTCGTCCTCATACTTCGGACCCTGCAACGAGAAATAGCCTTGAGAGTAATCACCTGATCCACCGATTCCAAACTCACTACCTAATCCAATCGAGCTTTTCGGACTTTGTGGGTTCGATGAGTTCCTACTGCTGCAGGGAGCTACCAAAGATGCATCACTGATGGAATTGGTACTCTGATGATGATGATCGTCCGAGTTATTTGCACTCCACATTATATCAGCCAGTTCGTCGGATGCTTCGCTATTATTTGTTATGGCAAGTAGGGGTTGAGATGTTGACGAAGCACATGAATTGTAGTTCTCAAGAGCCGTTGAAGCAGAGTCTTTCGGGGAACGTTTGGCAAGGTCACTGGCAATGAGTGTGGAGCTTGAACATATTCTCTTCACATCATACCTACTTATATCGAAATTGGTCACAGCACTTGTCCCCCTAAATTTGATTGCGGCAATATCATATGCTTCTGCGGCTTCTTCCTGCGTGCCTATGCGATCACAAAATCCAAAATCGTTTCATTTAATCGTTGCAATTACAGGAAAGAGTATATATCAAGTTGATCATTCATAAAGTTTCGCAACAGAACTCGTAAATAACCCCCAAAAAAGTAATTTTGAATATATTTGGCCTAACAACGAGTATTACTATCCAAAGAAATCGTCTTCAAAACAAATTAAAAGAACAATATATTCTAAAGAAAAACAGAAGTTAAATTTTCAAAACCAAACGCTATGTACCATACATATTGGAAGATCATTTAGGGTTTGATCAGTACTAGTTTCAAACTACGACAAATTTATTGTGAGAAACTATAAGATCATTGGTATTAGTTAACCCTAACTAACACAAAAATGAACAAAGCAATTTATAAGCCAATCAACTCCACAAACACAAGGATAGTATACAACATAATATATATATATATATATCATTATAATTCTTTCAATATATTGGACACGTATGTATTCTCTTTCAAGTTAATATAGACCGATACATAATTTTATTTTTTTAGTGAATTCCTAGTAATAAAAAAAAATACAACTAATCTCTCACTGTTTTTACATATATACAATTTTGTGTTAGGAAAAAATAATTATAGAGAAAGAGAAGAGAAGTGAAAACTTACTAAATGTTCCAAGGTACAAGTCTTTATTGCCTGCAACCCTTCCAATTCTAGCTTGCCATCTTCCATGCTGATGGTGTCTGTCAAGAAATGGAAAACAGAAAACAACTTAACAAATACAAGGAAAGTTTTATAGATTCATAGCTAGATAGCTTTCAATAATGTACTTATTATATACACACATATATATAATAATGTTAGCCTATTATTGTCCGTTTGTAATTGATCAAAAGACTGTAAAAATTGCAGTAAATAATGGGAAAACTTTATCATTCAAGTCACTTTCTGTCATGCATTACCTTGTCACTCCTCTGTACACTGATGCTCCTCTTGAAAACCCACTGCTTTTTCTGTCAAAATTTATATTTTAAACTTTGTACTCCTTTTTTTTAAAAAAAAAATTGAGTATAACCAAAGTTTTTATATATATGTATATATACCTTCTCAAATTGGCAACAAATTCCTGCCTGGTCATGTTCTTCATTTCTTCAAGCTCCTTCTCATAAGTACTCAACTAATAAGCATTGGAAAAAGGAATGCATGTCGGATTCTTAACCTTAATGGTACGAGAAATTTTAACAACATTATTTGTAAACCTAATAAACTAGTAGAGAATTAACATATATATCAATATCAATCTCATACCCTTCAAAAATGTTATACATGAATAATAGAAGAAAAAAATTATAAAGTGATGAAAAAGATAAGAACTTACAGGAAAATTTATGTGAGTGGTTAGACCCCAATATTTCAAGGCAGCCAAATCATAAGCCTTTGCTGCTTTCTCTTCCTTGTCATAGCCACCTGTTCATCAAATACATTTTTACAGAAAGAATAATGAAGAAAACACATTGCACATAACCCAATATTTCTTATATAATTTATGTACCATACCAAATTCAGAAATTCACAAAAAAATAAATTTAAACAAGTATTGGGAGAGTGTTGCACTTACCAAGATAAACTGCAAAGCATTGAAGCAACCAAAATTGCAAGAAACATACATAACAGCAGTTAGTTTCTTCCTTCTAACATTATATACATATAGATAAGCTTATAAAAATATAATTAAAATTAGTGATAATTAATTCCTTTTTAATTACCTTGTCTTCCTTTTCTTGTTTGTCCTTCTTTTCTGCAGCTGTTGTCCCACAAATGGGCCTCATATCTTCCAGTCCATCTATGCCTATAAATTAAATCACAAAAATTAAATAAAAACACAAAAAATATAAATTGAAAAATACTATGATTACAGTGAATATTAAAAAGAGGTATTTAAAAAAAATAATTAAATTAATATACCTAGTAACACCTCGATATTGAGAAGTTCTTTGCCCAAAAGTATCTATAGATTTTCTTGGCACAGGCTCTCTAGATAGAGCAGATTTTCCCGCAGCTGACCTTTTACGGTTATCAACGATCACCACTCCATTATTTTGAGCTTGCATTAATGGCGGCGGTGGTGGTGATGATGAAGAGATTGCACCAAAAGTACACACAGCAACATTGTTTTGTTGCTCTGATGAACTAGGGCTCATAGTTAAAGAGAGTGATGACTGGAAACCACCACTGTTGTTGTTATTCTCATGATCAGAGAATAATGGAGTTTGCCTCAACCAAGACTTGAACCCAGAAACTGAACTTGCACTGCCAACACTCTCAAATGGCACATGGTGGTGGTACATCTGGATGTGATTTGCATGATCAGACGGTTGGAAATGGATTTGATGATCAGAAGTAGGGATTAGGGTTTGATCATTATTGTTATTCATGAAGTTGCGGTGGAGATTATTATTATGATTTTCATTGAAGTTGCTTGTTGGTTCTATGTTGACATTAATCATTCTAGGGTTACTTTGATGATCTTCTTGTTCTTGATCTTGATGATCTTGTGGTGTTTGTGGTGGAGAATCTGAGTAACAACACCCAAGAAAATCTTCAAGCTTTGGTCCTCCTTCTTGGTCATCATCAGTACTTGTTGCACCTCCACAAACAACTCTATTCTCATATGCTCTCCAATCTACAACACCACAAAATAAACCCCAAAAAAAAAACATTTTTCAGATTCTAAAACTGTTTTTGAAAAAACCCACATAAAAAAAATGGGCTGATCTCAAAAAATAGTAATAATAATAAAAATAACATGCAACAAACGAAAATGAAACAATACCCTAGATTTTTGAAACATGCAACAAGAGAGAATTGAAGAGCTTAGCTAAGTAGGGGCATGCAAAGACCTTGAGAGGAAGAAGAGGAGCCTCTGAAAGGATCAGCGGCGCAGATAGAGCCATCAGAACGCAGAGGCATAACAGGCAACTGATGATGATGATGAGAGTCGTCTGATCTTCCATCAACAAAATCTTGATGATGTTCATGATCAATTCTCAAGTGCGGAGTCAGAGAAAACCCCAACCAATTACTCATGATATTATATTTTTTTCTCGGGAAACAATCAAAAAAATCAAACTTACTGGAATTTGGGTTTTTGGTTTTAGAGCTCAAACTTCAAAGTTTTTTTTTTCCTTCACAACACTCTTCTCTCTCTCTCTCTCGTCTTATATTCTCAGTATTCTGCACATATCTGTATCTGTTTTGCTAATTTTGCATTGGATTTCGTGCCTTTTCTTTCATTTCTTTCTCAGATTTTGCAGAGCTGGCCATCACACTTATTATATTTACTTTTATTTTTTCTTTGTCCTCTTTCTTTCCAGTAATTAAGAAAATTAATAAAGTATTCTTTTGTCTGAAAGTAAATTATTCCTATTTTATTTATTAAATCGATAATGTTAACATAAAGTAAAATTCTTTAAAATAATATTGTTGGAATAGAAAAAAATTATTATTTTAAAAGAGTTATTTATTTATCGATAAATAAATAATTTATTAATTTATCGATAAATGAATAATTTATTAATTTAAAAGGGAGTTTTATGTTTTTACTACTTTTTTCTAAAGTTTTATATTTTCATTTGTACATGTAATATACATATTTTCGATCAAAATATATAAGTACATAGAAGTTAATAAGTACTTACATATTAAAGGTTATCGGAGGTTTGAAAAATATTGAACTATTTTTATTGCCTCCTAATACAACATCAAAGATTCAATCAAGCGATGCTGGAATTATTCGAGCACTAAAAATTCATTATGGATGTCATTTTTACTTTAGCATTTTGGAGGGCTACGAGGTAGGAGCAATAAATCCCGAAAAAATTAACATATTGAATGCTATGAAATTTATTAATACGGCTTCGAACATTAATATGAAGACAACAACCATTACAAATTGTTTTCAGTTTTTTGTGAAGCTATTTTTTGTCTGCACTATAAAAATGTGATGAATGTTGATTATCTTTTGAATTATCCTAGTGAAAAATGATATATTACTGAAATCGTTTACTGATGAAGAAATTATTCAAGGGGTAATGAATACTCCTACCGATGATCATGATCCAGATGACAGTAGTGTTTTTACCAATCGCTTCTCCAAAAGAGGTCTTTTAAGCAATAGTAAGATTAAAAAACTTCTGACTACAAAATTAAAAAAAAAATACCAATAAAGTGTATGATTTGCAAAAAATTAAGGATCAGATTGGGTTCGGTTTCAGTACAAAGAAAAGATAAATGACTTTAGATGCATGTTTTAAGAAATATTTGAATTGAAAAAATAGAAGTAAGTTTTTTTTTTAAAGGAAGTTGTTAAGTTAAAAGTTTATTGATATGTATTATGAATTTTTATGTGTTATATTTTTTTTTATGTATTTAATCGATTATTAATTTATATATTCGTTGGGACCTAAAGGATTTAAAAAAAATTATTATCTTATGCAATTATCGAGGTTATTAATTTAATACACAGACCCAAGTCGGGACCGAAAGATTTTATTATTTAAACGGGGTTATTTTATTACATTAAATACAATAACTATTTTATATTTATAAAAATAAATTAATCGTTAATATGTACCTCGGTATCCTTATTAAATTTATATGAGAAAAGTAAAAGAAAAATATATATATTTATGACATCTCTCCTTTTCTCTAAGATTTCGGGTCCAATGAGAAATGTCAAATAGGTTGACTGGTTGAGCGGTGGCTCGCCGACTCGCCCCGCCCTTATTTTAGTTTTGTTTCAACTTAAATAAATTTTTTGTTTAAATTAGATAAAATTAATGTTAGTTTTTTATATCTTAATTTATTAATAGAATATATATTATTTTATTTATTAAAAGAATATATTTTACATTTTTATTAATTAAATATTCATATTAATAAATAAATATTAAACGATATCAGGTAAGAGGCGAAACGGGAACAACAAATCTTATTCTCATCATCAACATATTTGGTTTCAAGTTTCAACAGACTCTTCAAATAAGATTTTATTTCATACTCTTCGGTATTGAAAAGCAAATCTCCCTCTTCAATTATTATTATATTATTTTTTATTTCACATCTATATCATTTTTATCTTCTTAATAAAATTCAATTAATATAAAATAAGTTTTATCATCATAAAAATTATACTAATAGAAAGGTCTTATTTAGATCTTTAAAATGAGATTAATATTGAATATTTAATAATAATTTGAAAAAAAATAGAGGGTAAATAGATTTGTTGGTGGGAATGAAAGAATTTGAGTACTTTCGTTAAAATAATATAAATTTATTTCTAATTGGAAAGGATTCTTCGTTTTTCACTCCTCAAATTGCCATATAAGTATGCAAATATACATTTTGAAAAATGAAAATAGAAGAGTCTTTTAGTGATGTTCTTAGGAATCAACCCCAATACCCCTACTTTTCCATAAATTGCTACATAGGTAAGCAAATAGGCATTTGAAAAGTGAAAATATAAGAGTCTTTTGATGATGCTCATAGAAATCAACCCCAAAACCCCCCACTCTTCCCATTTATTCGGGTGAAACTCGGCCTCTTATGGGGTTTAAGTCCATGCACACAAACCCGCTTCGGATAGGGCTCATGGGCAGAGTTGGGCCTTGTCAAACACTTTAAGGCACAAACCCAATGACACCTATAGGTTTATAAGTGACGATATTTGCACACCTTAAAACCTGTATGTACACCCTAAATTAGTATATTTTAAAAAATCCAATAATACCCTTAAGTAAAATTATTAAGATGACTAGTTGTTTGTTAGTATGCACACCAATAATTATTAATCAGTTTCCCATTTAAATCTTTTGTAATTTTTTTTCTATTAATGGTTTGATATTAATATATATCATAAAAACTATTTCCATTTTAATAAACCTTAGATTCTTTTTTAAATATATTTTCAATCTCTTTTAAGAAAATACAAATTTATTGCTAAGTTTGAAAAATAAATCAAAACCATGAAATTAATTTGGTTGTGAAAAGTATGTTTTTTATTATTATTTTTATTTAAAGAACAACATCATTATGTATATAAACAGACTTTTAAATTAACCATATTATCTATATTTTTTATTTCTTTCAAACACACTTTATACTTTTATTTATTTATCAATATTATATGTTCTTTCTTATAAGTATATATTAGATGCCTTTCAATTTAATGGAACACCTGTTTTTTTTTAAATATCATTTAACATCTATCTAGTTCCACATCAATTTGGACATGATAAAAATCTTGCATCTGTGCAACTCTCTCAAACAGAAAGTGGTTCTCCAATAAAAAAAATCTTAAAATGGATTTTTAACGAAAATGGAGTTTGATTTTGAAAAAATTGGAAAGAAAAAAGAAGTAGGGAAGAGAAAGAATGGTATGAGAATTAAAGATAACAACAAAATTGGAAATAATAATAAAGTTGATTAAATAACATAATAATAGTTATAGATGGTGTATATTTACAAAAATATAAAAATACAATACAGTATAATTAAAGAAATGATATTTTGGTATTAAATGAGGTTTATTTACAAATTCAAGATTTTTAAAAACAATTATTTAATATTTTTGATACAGTTTTTTAAGGGTTACCGTTATTGCCCCTCATTGCTGAAGTGTTGAAAGCAACTTAGCTTGATGGACTCAATCAAGAGCCCATACAGCTGGGCTAACCGAAACCCAATTTGGGTCCATTCGATTACTCTTGAAAACATGAACCGTCCACGTGTTCTTATTAATGGATGCATATGATGATATGGGCCTTTAGAAAAAAATTAGAGAACAGGAATTTGTGGGCCATGGCATCAAATATTCAAGAAAGTTATAAAAATTTATTCTTCAAGAATCAAGATAATGGTTTCTCAATGTTGGCAAGAGAAGAAGTAGCTAGCACTAGCAGTAATGTCATTATCAGTGAGAGCTCAAGATGCATGACATTGTCTCTTTGAATGTAGTTTTCGAATTACGAACTGACGATCCATGAGGAAGGGGCAATGTTTACCGAAACTGTAAACTTATACGTCAAATATATAACAAATTAAATTTATGAGGTTGAAGGTGAGTATTTTGATCAAATTAGTGTTTTGAGGATGTATATTGAGAATTTAATCTTCAAAACTAACTTTGGAATATAGAAAAAGTAAAGGTTGTTCAAACAAAACAACCCGAACCCACGAAGACATGAGTTTGTGGGTTCGAGTCTCTCTCCGTCCTTTAAAATGATTCTATTATTACATTGCTTCATTTTTTTTAAGTGTTCTCCGAGATGATGGAGTTCTTAAAAAAAATAAAATAAATAAACTGTATGTAACACAATTAAATGTAGACCAAACCTTCCAAATTAAAAATTCCAATTCCGTATTCACTAATTAAGCTAGTTAGTATCCATAAATGGAAGAATCCAAATTAAAAATAATCAAATGTAACAATAAGACTTTGAATCATGGTTCAATAGAAAAACAAAACTTACTTCAACTCGGAATTAACTCCTAAATAGATTGAAACAAGAAAAAGAAAAAACAAAAACAAATTTAAGTCATTGAAAAATTCTAAAAGAACTTTCCTAAAGAAACTCAATAAAACAATGAAATTGAAAATCCATACTAAAGGTTATTAAAGTCTGAAATAGTGCCTAAAAATACAAAAAATATAGTTTCGAAAGTCTGAATTTAGAAAAACTGTGGTGCATTACAAGAATTCTCTATAGTAACTGCTATATTGCTATATGACTCGTTGAGTCGATTCCGACTCATATTATGAGATTTCACAAGAAGATGGAGTTGGAATAATTAGTTCCATTTTCTTAATATGCATATGGATCAATTATTGATTTCATTAACTTTCTTTTTTCTTTGATTCGTCTGAAAAGTGGGCTACTAACATCTCTAACATAAAAATGCTCTCCTAATCTAATCTAAACAAAAAAGGTTTAATTAAAGCTGGGCATGCTAATTGATATAATTAAACATGATAGTCCTAGATAATTAATTTAATTGTTAACTAGTAAATATATTTTTAATACTCCTATATAGATTAATAATAATCAATTATGAATCAGTGCTGGCATATGGAACTTCAACAAAGAAGTTACTAAAAAATTGTAGTAGGTTACATTTATGGGTTCATTACCTCATCTATGAATCTAGATATTATTTTATAAATTTGGGATTTATAAAAAAAAAAAAAATTGATGGTGAAAGATAATGTAAGAAAAATAAATAAAAATTTACCAACTCCATTGCTTTATGCAGGTATTATTTAATTAATTTCAGGTCAGGTTTCAATAATTAATGAGCAAGTAAGACTTCTATTATGTCATTTTCATTGTGGTTTATAGATGTTGGAGAGTAATTAATTAGCTATGTGTGAAAGAAAAGAAAAATTTATGTATATGATATTAGCTATTAACAAATTGACCAATGTGTTGCTTGCATATATTCTTACCAAACATAAAGTCATAAAGAAAGCATAATTTAAGTATTTATAAAATAAAGACAACTCCAAATTCCCAACCAAAAAAAAAAACCAACAAACAAACAAGTTGATAAACAAAAAACATAAAAAATATTTAACTAAATCATGTAGATTTTATTGGGTCAAGGTGTCTTGAAGGACTTGACCTAAATTTCAAGGTTTTGGTGGACAAAATCTTGAGAGAAATCTATGTCTTCTTCACTCTATTAGGACTAATTACTTATTAATTAATATTAATTATGTAATCAACTGAGAGAGTTTCTTTGTAGTTGGACCTATACACACTAATCTATCATCTAATTTTGTCATTTAACCATAATTAATTAACTCACTCTCGTAATTGTGCTCATCATGTGGTTCTTCTCTTATCATTTATATTCAGTGTCAGAAGAATTTTGTAGCACCCCAACACAAGAATCCAACATGCAATTATACAAACTTAATTATGAAGAAAAATTGGCCTCTTAATTGATCATTTGATCTTGAGCAACCACTAATTTTGTATCTTCTGTATTAATAAGTTGAAAACTTAAATAATTTTGTTTTTTTAGTTTTTTTAAAAAAAAGAGACAAAGTTCCACAATGATTGGCATTTGACAAGCATATTATTCTTCAATTTTTATAATTTATTATATGTCTACAGTGAAAGTCTAACCCAGCATAGGCATAGCTTTATTTTTAAATATTTGTTTTGCGCCAAATTTATTATTTTTAATTTGATTCCAAATCTCCAATGCCAATTATATATATATATATATATTTTTTGAATTTACAGCCTCATCACGTGGGTGTGAAAAGCGTTACATAGGTGTAAGAAGCATGTTATTAGCTAATCTGATCCGTCCTAGTTATAATTATTTGTTTTCACAAAATATATATTGTATAATTTTAGAGAAAAGTTTAACTGATATCTTAAGTGACTTAACTTTATATATCTTATTTAATTTGATCTTAATTAACTAACTTATCTTAGGATTCTTGAATATTGAGTGCTGGCCATTAGGGTCACTACAAAGAGAAAAACCTTTATGAAACGATCTCAATTGGGATCACTCAATCAAAACCGTGTAAATATGAACTGTTGGATTAACCCAAAAGAAAGGATTATTGGTAAGTCAATTTGGTTTGATCAACAAGAACATTTACAAACAGCCAAACTCAATTTCTGCAAGAAGATCCACTATTCCATATAAATCCAAAAATATAATATATAAAGTGTATTTCTTGGTTTTCACCTAATCACTTAAATTAAACAAAACTTCAAACCTAATTTCAACTATTAATTCTTTTGAGGAGGGTGAAGCTAGGAATTTGGCTTTAAGGGTCAAAACAAAAATTAATATTCAATGTCACACAAGTCAAATATATTAATATTTAAGAAAATAAATTGTTAAAAAAAAATATGATACCCTTAAACTAAAGGTAATGACACAAAAAACCTTAATTTTTAGAATTAAAATGCAACTCGTTGCTCTTTTATATCTCGAAAATCATTTAGAACCAAAGTTATCTAATTTTTTATACGGTTAACAAAAAATGTATAGAGTAAAACTTAAAGAATTGTCTCAAGATATAGATATATATATATATATATATATACATATATAAGTATTACATAAATTAGGGGTTTTTTTTTAGAAAGGGTGAGAACTTAAACCCACAATCTCTTGATATAAGTGTGAGAAGTTTACTATTAGAACAACCTCATCTCGTTACTAAACCTTTAATATTTACTTAGCTTTTTATATTAAAAATATATGAAATAATAATGTATATTAGACTAGGCAATACTGTATGAAACAATAGGAAATTATTTATTTATTTATTTATTAGAAATTTAAATCATGAAAAAAAAGAATTGATTTTATATTCTACTTTCATGGGCAATAAAATAAAAAAGATATTTATTAATTATATTATTGAGATAATGTGATGGTTCAAGCTAATATTATTATCTATGTATAAGAATAACATAATTTATACATTCCCCTAGCCCCCCCCCCCCCCCCCCCCCCCCCCACACACACACACACACACACACACACACACACACTCCCCTCTCCTTAAATTCAAAGCCTTTTTTTGTTGCCTCTTTTGATTTCATCAAGAAACATATGTTTTGTACATCAATTGGCAATATTTAGCACAAAACAAAATCTAGGTCAAAAAGTGCTTTTAATCAATCAATCTAGCAACCAATTTAAGTCATGTGAATTCACTTATTGATGAACTTCATATAAATGTTACTTATTTTAAATCTTCCTAAATATATATTGCCATTGACTGATCATTACAATCTTAATAAAATTTCTTCTCTAAAATGATCACATTGTCATTCAAATGATCTCAAATGTGTACATGGATCAACTAAAAGTTCGATTCTATATAATTTTTTTTTATAGTATATCCTTATAAAAATAAATAAATGTGAAGACACATTTACTTTATTATTGAAATATCCAGTTATTTTTTCCTCAGTGCGTTGTATGTGGATTGTAGACCACTGATTATGGAGAAGTTTTGACAAGTGCCATACATTTGAGTCAAAATATATAAATCTAATGGTCCACATCCAATGCACTAATAAAGTTATATTAATATGTACTGATTTGAAATTTTTTATGGAAATATCTACCCAAAACTCTTATACAGTTTTTGATTTAAACAAGTCTCCATAGATTCTGTTTTAGTATCTGCCTGTTTTAGTGAGTGCATTGCCGTGCAGCACTGCACTAGAATTCAATCGAAGGGCATACAAATTCTTCATTAATATACCCTAAGCTAATATTAAAAGAAAAATATCTCAAAAAAAAAGTCTAACTAATGACATAAATCCTTCATGCACTAACGCCAAGGTTTTTTCTTTGAAAAACTTTTAATGGCTCACATTTCAAAAAGCATATTCTCAAAAGACAGCTTTAGTCTTTAGGTAACCCTATTCATATTATTTTATGCAACTCTTTGCATGCTTTTGTCATCACATTTTAGGTAAAAAAAAAAAAACTTTGCCTGTGTATGTGCATGATTTGGTAAAATTTTTAATATATCTATATATATATATATATATATATATATATATATATGCACATGCAAAAAGAAAACTTGGGAATTATATCATCCATAGATCATAGCTACTAGATGACAAACAGATCCAATCTGGGTATCTCTGATTACTTTTACTACAGCCCTTTGATCTATAGACTTTTCTTTATTCTGCTGTCACTACTTTTGTCTGCATATATAGTCCCAAAATTGATAAATGGTTCCACACATGTATATATATACACACAGGTACTACTACATCTGTACATCCGTATAATATAAATAAATACAACGTGATATAGAAATGTACCACCACAACGTTCGTACGTTTGTGTGATATAAACAAATTAGATAACGTGATACTTAAATGTTTACCGTAAAATATATCACTACCATAATATATCGGTATAAAAATGTTTAATCAGTATCGTAACATCTGTACGTCCGTCTGTATAATATTAAACAAAGACCACGGTATACAGAAATGTTTACCGTTAAACAGTATTGAATGATGGCTTTCTCCACTAATTTGTAGGTATGTGAGCACTTGGAATTGATTATACAAGTGTGAAAAAATCTTTTTTCTCTCGCAGCCTTTGAGGTAATAAGTTGGACATACTTTTATAGCTCTCTCATTACTCAATCATGTAGTCCATGAAAATCAACGTCTCTTTCAGAGCTACATGTGTATTTCCTCTACATATATAACTATATATAAAAGAGTGGTAGTTGAGGGCTCTTCTTCCCCACCAAGAAGGGTAGATATAACTCATATCACTAACCAGTGACCATCTTCACATAAAAGCATCAAAGACTCTTAAAATCTCCTCCAAAATCTCTCTCTAGATCTCTCTAATGGCTGCCATGAAAAGAGAAGTGAACAAGGGGGCATGGACAGCAGAAGAAGATAGAAAACTGGGTGAGGTTATTGAGATTCAAGGTCCAAAAAAGTGGAAGACAATTGCAGTCAAAGCAGGTAGATATATTATTTATTAATTTGATTGGTTATTCTTCTCAATTTATAAGCTCAAAATAAAATCCTGATGGGTATTTTTTTTTTTAAGGTCTAAATCGATGTGGGAAAAGTTGTAGATTGAGATGGATGAATTATCTAAGACCAAACATCAAAAGAGGAAATATTTCTGACCAAGAAGAGGACTTGATACTTAGACTCCATAAACTCCTTGGAAACAGGTATCCAGAAATTTCCCAAACTTTCTTTGTTCATCGGACTCACCGGAGATTACTGTAAAATAAATAAATAAATAAAACCGAGTAGTTTTTCTATTCATTAATTTGTTTTATTTATTTATTTATATTAATATTTTTTTTTAATTGATTTTTTGTTAGATGGTCTTTGATAGCTGGGAGATTACCAGGTAGAACAGATAATGAGATAAAGAATTATTGGAATTCTCATTTGAGCAAAAAAATGAATAAGAAGAAATCTGAGAAAAAACAAACCGGAGCTTCATTAACAAGAGAGAAGACATCTATTGAGAAGAGAAGAGAAGTGGAGGAGGAGACCAGTGGAGAGATTAATAAGATGGCGATTACGAAAGAAGAGAACAAGTCTAGTGGTGATGAAAATGAACATGAACAAGAACAAGAATCATCATCATCAAATAATGGTATCAACTTTAATGTGGATGAATTCTTTGATTTCTCCAATGAAGATCCTCTAAACTTGGAATGGATTAACAGTTTTCTTGAAACCTGAAGAGGGTTTTTATTTTTATTTATTTTTACTTAAAAAAAAGTAGTGTAAAACTTTTTTTTTTCTCTCTCTAAAAAAAAAAATCTTGCTGTCAAGGTCTTTGTCAAAATTAATTCTTAATCTGTGTGAAAATTTTGTTGTCTATGCATGAATCTGGGTATTGATCATGATGTGTGTCAGCTTCTCCAGTTCTCCATGATTGGTGAATACTAATCATTTGTAAACCTAATTTGCATGTCTATTAGTGCAATAATGGTGTTTTTCACCAGCTTGGCCAAAGTAATATATATATATATATATATATATATATATATATTTATGACAATAACTATTAATCTAGGAGTGGGACCAAGTATTTTTTTTTAAAAGCTTTCGCTATTTGTAAGATTTGAATGGAGTCAATTGCCCAAATCCTAAGCTCGTCAATTTACTAGCTGAACTCCGCCCATGCTGGTGATGTGGGTATATATTTTGATTGATGAAACTTAAACAAGGACTCATAAAAATTAACCAAAAACACAAATGAGAGAAAGGAAAGGAATATTAATTATGGATATTGGATAGTAACACAAGGCATGGAAAAGAAGAAGAGAAGGGCAAAACCAGTTGATAGGCAATTTATACGATTGAAATATTTGGAGTTTAGTTCTCAAATACTTATGGAGAATGGAGATTCTTTGGTAGTGGAAAAGAGTGGTGTAAAGATTGCACCAGCAAAGTGAAATAAAGTGTCTGTCTGCATTATTGAAGACAGAGGATCGATCTTATTAATATGATATGATGAGACAAAAGCCTACAAAGTGAGTTACAAACTCACAATTTTGTTTCAGAGAATTTTTTTTAGAAAAAGTATAACCCTTTTTACTCACCAGTTATTCTTATATCTAACATTTCAGCCATCAAAAACTAATAAAAAAATATTTTTTTTAAAAAAATTATATTGTGCTTAGTAGACCCAAATCAAAGCTAAAAGCAAAAACATGAATATCCAAAAAATCCTCCCCTTTTTCTCTTTCATGTTGGACTAAAAAATCTTCCAACGTAATGTGTATATATAAAAAAAAAAATTTCCTAAGTTTTTCTTCAGTGTATTTATATACGGGCAAACTTGTCGGTTATATAATGTTTTATCAATTATACATTCTCATGGGTCATGGCTAATAGAAATTTGGAAGAATTCCAACCAAACATTCTCATGGCTAATATTGAATTTGGTAAAGTTCAATCCAATACTGTGACAATTGGTGATTGATTGGATTCATGTGGAAAATGAGATAAATTATCATTAACTACCACATCATTAGTTGCGATAGAGATTTGGATGCAGATATATGATGTATAACATTACTCTTCCTTTCTCTTGATTATAATGTGTTAGTATCCGTACTCGTTGCATGACAATTCATATTCGTACGGTATTATTCTCTTTTACATAGCCAATTAACTTTTTTTAAGGCCATGGATTTCATTGATGATGTTACATGCAAATCATGTGTTTAAAAAAGGAATATTATTCCATTTTTGTTTTTGCTTTTTTGAGCTCCACCAACATGGTTTCAATAATAGGATTCAATCAGCGAAAACCATCAAAGATATAAACATCCCAACGATCTCTCTAATCAGACCGGTCATGAAAAAAGATTCAAAACTACAAGTCCACAACTATATAACGTTGCACCTGATTTTTTTTTTAGGATTGACTTGACTAGAGAATTGTTATATTCATTTTCTCTTCAGTACGTACTGATATAAACATTGTATGTAAACCACTAATTATGGAGAAGTTTTGATAAATACATACGCTTTGAGTCAAAATATATAAATATAATAGTCAACATCCAACACACTATGACAGGTAGTGATTCATGCCACGGAAGTTTTTAAATTCGTCTTACATGAATTTAGGTCCTATTTCATGGTCCAGAAAAACCAGTACAGCCTGCACTTCTTTATAATTTCTCTTCGGAGTTGTAAATTGAATTCACCTCCTTAACACCATTTTGCTTCTCAGTGGACTGACAGATTCTCAAGAATAAAAGCTCGTCTTACATGAATGAATACATATATATATATATATATATATATATATATATATACACACTTCCAACTCATGGACAGAAAATAAGTACGATTCAAAGACTAAATTTGAAACCTATTAATATCACAGATTCTTTCAAGTAACTGTGTACTGACCTGAAATCAATATACATATGTACTTAAAAACATACAAACTTATTTTGATATGCTCAACAAACAACCTGTTAAGACATTTATATTGGCACGGTAAAAACTGAATGCATAAATTGTAATTCAGATCATATGGGAATTTCCGATTTTAATGTTCCCACCAAACAAGAAACTGAAAAACAAAGGCACTATATTTCACCTAATAACAACTAGAACTGCTTAAACAACCAAATCGATTGTTGTGTTTAGATTTGCACTTCAACATAGTAAGAAGTAGAAAGTTTAGTGAAAAGTGGTGTAAACATTTTCACTGAGCTTCTGAACTTCCACTAAGCAATCAATACCAACTTTTGACATGCAGTAACATCATAATTTGCAAAGTTTACTTCCTGAATAACCATTGTAAGTCAACTTCTATTTGGAATTTTATCTAAGGGAAGTGTAGTCACGTTTCACGTTTCTAATAAGACAGGCAAGCACTCAGACAGCTATAATTGCAAAAGTGAGTATGCATCACAAAAGCACTTCATCATTATATCAAAATGTGCAAAAGTAGAAAGTTAACAAATGGGGATTGCACTTGCACTATGTGATTACAAGTCATGTCGACTCAAATCATGTACTCAGACGTTATAATTACAATGGAGTAATTGCATTGACCAAAAAAAGAAAAGAAAAACAGAACTACAGTAGTAAAAACATCTTCACTTTTTACTTCAAATCAAAATCTTTGGTCTACCATTTATTTACCCGTTTGTATAAAAGTGAAAAGTTGAGAATTTAACTGCAGAAGCAGCACCAGTAGAGATCAGTACTGGAAACTAAGGAAAGAGCATGGAAACTAAGAGAAAGGAGGTTTGTTAACTAATGAATTTTATTCACTCGTATGAAAAATCAAGAACAGATAAATTGATGATCTCAGCAGTAAGTTCATGTACTTAATAGTATGATTTATGAACAGTTAATATCAGCAGACCCATCACTGACAGTTAGCCCCATGCCATGGAACAAGCATAGTTAACAACCAATTTACCATCGAAACCAAAATTCTGCAATGTCAAAGAAGTTGTACATAAGCAACAGATAAATATAAGAAATCAGGAATAACGTAAAATTCAATAGCTAAACGAACTGAGGCTGATGAGAGTATTTGAATAAGAGAACAACGCTATAATTCAATATGAATACATCTATACAGGCTACAAGAATTTAGTATAGCATGAGAATAACATAGATTAGAGTCTACTTTCATATGCAATGTGTACACAAGCTCAATTTATGGACCCTTTCGCTGTGATATTTAATAAAAAGAAGCATCTAATGAGAGTAATGGCACATTCACAAGTGTCTATCCTTTTATGTAAAAGTCAAATCAACACAAAAACAATGTGCCTAAGGATGTAACAAACTTCAAAATTATGCAAAAATCAATTGACTGCCAGAAAATAGAAAAAGCATCCTTTTGATTGGTTGTAAAGAACAAATCACGCATGGCATAAGCAATAATTGGTCTCAAACGGTAGCTTTGACAGCCAATAAAAAGATACACCACATGTCCACAAAAGCAAGTACACATCCAATTCAATAAATAATTTGGATTAATTTGACCACAAACATTTACCACCACCAAATATAAGAACGGGAAAAAGAAGTTACTAAGTAAATCAATATAGTCAAGTGAAACTTACATTGTATAGATCTATTACTAATTCATCTGGGTTTGGTGAGAAAGCACTGTTGACATAAACAAACTACAAAATAATAGAGAAGAGTTAATGCTCTGGAAATTCACATGTTATATTAAATTTTACTAAGATTAAAAATAAACTACCAATGTCTCCCGGCCAAGATGTCGGCAAAGGAAGTCGATCACTTTTGCAAACTTATCAGTCCCAGATATCTGCCCAAAAATATTGAGCATATGAATACTACCACTATTTCAAGTATAACACAAAAACCAAGACATTTATTAGAATGGAAAAAATCAGTCTTCTAGATGAAAAGTAGGCAAGATGATCTTATATGAACCAAGAATTCTAAAACCTCAGATTACATTACTTGTGTTAAAGCATGCTGTAAATTAATCTTGTCTCTTCAATCAACTTCATTTGATCAATAATTCAATAAATTAACTTGTCTCTTCAATCAACTTCATTTGGTCAATAATTCAATGAATTAACTTGTCTCCTCTCTTCTATTAACTTCATTTGATCAATAATTCAATGAATTAACTTGTCACTTCAATCAACTTCATTTGATCATAATTAAATTTGTGCCATTAAGTCCTAAATACCATCTAGCTATCATGTTTAGATATTACTGACACTAGAAATGGGGGCACTAGTGAGTATCCATGTGTACTATATCCAAGCTTCAAGTTGTGTATTGAAAACCAGTGATCCATCTAGCTTACATTCACTTAAATCTAAGTCCACCTTAGAGGAAGTGTAAAACCTCATTTAATATTTAATGAACATATTACCTCGTCTAAAGAGATGTTTCATTTCAAGTATATCGGCACATGCCAAAACCAGATATCATAATGTATGAGCATACGGCACTTTCTCCATAAGGAATTAAGCTTTCAAACCGTGAATACAATGCTTTTGAAATTACGTATAAATATCCAATCTTTTACACTCTATTAACTCTGGCAAAATTTATATCACAATAACAAAGTTGCATAGAAAACTGAAAGTCTTCACGACCTAAATTGGCGGCAATTTCATGATACTACAAATCTAACACCACATTCCAGTTAAACTTTTCGTTAAAACTACAATCTTAGTTCAATCCCTAACTCCCAATAATCTAGGGATTGTTCAAAATACAGATTAAAGAACTAAAAGAAGTGATTTTTATCAAAATCTTACACACCAGAACTGTAATGGGTATCAATATTTTCATCTTCCTAAATTCAATATTTTTTTCAAGAAACCATACACATAAATTCATCATAAACGAAACCTACCTAGATATCATAATGTATGAGCATACAGCACTTTCTCCATAAGGAATTAAGCTTTCAAACCGTGAATGCAAAGCTTTTGAAATTGTATAAATATCCAATCTTTTACACTCTATTAACTCAGGCAAAATTTATATCACAATATCAAAGTAGCACAGAAAATTGAAAGTCTTTATGACCTAAATTGGCAGCAATTTGATGATACTACAAATCTAATACCACCTTCCAATTAAACTTTTTGTTAAAACTACAATCTCAGTTAAATCCCTAACTCCCAATAATCTAGGGATTGTTCAAAATACAGATTTAAGAACTAAAAGAAGTGATTTTTATCAAAATCTTACACACCAGAACTGTAATGGGCATCAATATTTTCATCTTCCTAAAATTCAGTATTTTTTTTAAGAACCCATATACATAAATTCCTCATAAACAAAACCCACCTAGGTTTTCAACGATTATACAGAAATATCCATCAAAACCAAAAATTTCACAAATTTCACAACTAAAACAAAAAGCTGGCAATTTCACAGAAACGGAGACATAGATGGAGAATCTGATATCAAAAAACACCTTGAACTTAGCTTGCTTGAGTATAGGAGCACCGCCGGTGGCTCTAAAATGAACAACAACTGCATCGAAATTGAAAACGCATAGTTGATGAACAAATCGTAAAAGCATCAATTAGTGGACATAATTAACTAATTTCGATCAACTAAAAGGACAATTAATCAAAAACTGTAACTGGGTTTATGATGGGTGATGAAGAACTCACCTTTTCGAGCAGAACTCGCTGACTCAGTCGCCATCTTTGCTTTTGGGAGCTGGGTTGAAACGAGTTTTTAGAAAACGACGAGAAGAATTCTGCTATTTGCAGCCCAAATTTTGCTAATTCCGTTGTTATTACTATTTGGGCTTTTGAAGCATTATTTTTTTAAAATAAAAATTATTTTGGGCTTTTGAACTTGTAAGTCAAATTTTATTATAAATTCTTATAAATCCGATTAACCATATATATTAATGAAAAATATTAATATATTTTCATTTTTAATAATTATAAACGAATTTTTATTTATTTTAGATATGAAAATACAATATTATTAAAAATATATCTTTATTAATTTAATTGAATTACTTTATAAATTGTATAAATACTGTAAAAATTATTCCATTGAATAGATTTTCATTATTTTTCATTGTTCTTTAAGAGTTAACTCTTAGAGGCCGTTTGGTATACCGTCATCTTTACATGGGAATAGGAATCTCATAGCATTCCCATGTTTGGTAGAAAGTTTGGGTTTTTTGATCCCCGGGAAAGTGAATCCCATGGGAATCAGATTACCCTCCCAGGGGGTAATGTGATTCTCATCTCAATATGTGGGTTTCAGATTACCCTCCATCTGATTCCCACCGTGGGACCCACCCTCATAAAAAAAATATTTTTATTTTATTTTCTTCTTCTTGATTCTTCAATATGCTTCTGAAAATTAACATAAAAAAATCCCAATTTTCTTTTCTTACACTTTCTTCATCAAAAATCCCCAAATTAACATCAACAATACCGGCCGATGGGCTTGTTTGATGATGATGACGATGAGGAGGAGGAGCTTCGATGATGTCGACGATGAAGATCCCGGTTGGACGGAGGCGAAAACGACGAAGATCCCGACCGGACGGAAGCGACGACGACAAAGATCCAGGCCGGAGGCGACGGGGAGGAGGATCCCGGCTGGAGGAGACGACGACGACAAGGAGGAGGATCCGGCTGGAGGCGAGGAGGAGGATGATCCTGGCTGGAGGCAACGAGGAGGAGGAGGAGGCAGAGACGACGACGACGGCGACAATAGGTGGGTTTGAGTTTTTTTTTCTGGAAAGAGATCAAAGATTACAGATAAATAGGTGGGTTTTATTTATTTATTTATTTTTTTAAGGACTTCGATTTTTTTATTTTTTTTAATTTTTTAATAAATAAAAAAATCAAATTCCCATGTACAACCAAACACCGTTACTTAATATTCCCAGGAATCTGACATAATATTTCCATACCCAACCAAACACAAATATACAACTTTCCCAGGAATCACATTACTGGGTTTCACTTTCCCAAGAATCACATTATTTTGATTACCCCATACCAAACGGCCCCTTATTATAAAAAATATGTATAAATACAAAATAACGGATTTCATATACCATAATTGGATTTCACCCAACAGTTGAGATTTGACATTCGAACAATAATAATATGCTAATGTTCACATTAATAATAATAATAATAATAATAATAATAATAATAAAATCGTTACCTAATTAATTTGTTGAAATTCAATACGAAATCTCCATAATGTTTGTGATTATAATCTGACTTTTTGATGAAAGAAAGATTAATATATATCAATTAGTACCGATCAATGATCAATGATACATTAACTAACAATATCTTCAACAGTTTTTTATTCATTGTTGGAATCATTGTCCTTGTACATTAATATTAATATCCATTCTTTTTGAAATCTTATATTTGTTTAATGTGAAAGGGGAATCCCCTACCAAGGAATTAAAGAAATGCAATTTTTAAATCAAATTGATATAAACAATTAAAGATGTCCCATTTGTGTATAAATCACTAATTGAATTAATCATTAATTCTCTCCTACTAGAGTCTACCATTAGAGAGATTTTGTAGTTTTTCTAAGGTTGCCGAAATCCACACCCATAAATATGATAAGCATACCCATATTTTAATAAAAAATTTAATTACAAAAATATCTTAATAGAAATTTATCAATAAGACAAATTAGTTTAGTTAAAAATAAACCAAACACTATATACACTCATTAATTATACTAATATATATTTATTAAAAAAAACTAAACCCTAATTAAACATTAATTCTATTTCAGATATCAAAACCTCTCATTATCATATAACAAAGTTATGGAAAAATAATTTTCAGATAATTCTGGTCATACGAAGGTACATATAATTTTTTTGTTATGAACTCTATTGATAAACAAAAAGTGAGAAGTAATTTTTTTTAAACATCACTACGTATCGTTATGTATCCAGGATATTAAAGAGTTGCCTTGGTGGTCCAAGGCCTTGGTTCACTTGGAATGGTCCTTGGTTCAACTCTTGACAATTCCCTTGAGACTAGCCCTTTTATTGTAATAGTTATAATGATACTTAGATTTGTAAATGTTAAGAAGATATTTGATGCAGTTGTTGATGTCATAGAACATACTACGACTGCACTGTGTTTTTGAGCATAGAGAACTTAATGATTTATCATTTATGAAATTGAGTGTTGATAACTTAAGAGGATTTATTAATAAATTGTTGCGATAATTACTCTGATGACTATCAATTTATGTCACCACTATCAAAATTGCTACCAGATGGGAAATTGGTTTCAAAATAACTATTTTTGGCGAACACTGTTACACTAATGACCATTCCATCAATTTTCATACAATTCCATCCAATGAGTGGCATTTTGGTAAATAAGAGGATGTCATTAATTGCCGAACACTGTTACACTAATGACCATTCTATCCAATTCCATCAATTTCCATCCAATGAGTGGCATTTTGGTAAATAAGAGAATGCCATTAATTTATTTAGGTATTTTTGGAAATCAATTTTTGTTTTGTTTTTTGAAACAAATAATTATTTTTAGTGTGTGTATATACATATAGCATATTTCAAACATATATATATATATATTCAACTTATCTCAAATATAATTTTTTGAATTTTTAGATTTTGTAACCTTAATCTTCTCCAAAAAGATATATATATATATATATATATATATATATTTCTTTTCAACTTATCTCACATATATATTTTAGAATTTTTAGATTATGTAACCTTAATCTTCTCAAAAAAAGAAATATATATATATATATATTTATTATTTTTCAACTTATCTCAAATATATTTTTTAGAATTTTTAGATTTTGTAGTCTAAGTCTTTCTAAAAAAGAAATATATATGTTTGAGACATGCTATACGTATAGACACACACTAAATACAATTATTTGTTTCAAAAAACAAAATAAAAAATTGATTTTCAAAAAACATCTAAAATAAATTAATGTCATCCCCTTATTTACCAAAATGTCACTCATTGGGTGGAATTATATGGAAATAGATGGAATGACCATTAGTGTAACAGTATTTGTCAAAAATGGCTATTTTGATAACGGTGACAAAAGTTGATAGCTACCTTGGTAATTACCCCTAAATTGTATTAAAATGAATACATTCATTTAAATAAGGGTACTATTGACATTAAGATGAATGTTCATAGTAATGATTTAATTTTAAATTTTAGATCTATGTATATTTATAAATATGAATGTGTTTATCATATTTATGGGTGTCAATATCCACATATTTTTCCTAATTGAAATATCATTCTATTAGATTATTTACTGACTTGATCGTTAGAGATTTAGAATATTTTAGACTCATATACGTCACATTAGTATTTTCGATATTACAATTATTGTTTATGTTTAATCTTAAACTCAAGTGCATGAATTATAAAATAGTCGATTCGATTTTTAGTATTTAATAACAAATGAAATGGACATGTTATCTTATATAAGTTTAATAACGTATCGGTTTCAGTTTAATAATTTATATATAAAAAAAAAACAGTTCAATCTATTTATAATAGAGGCTTCTAACTATTTTTTTCACCAGCATCTAAACTTCTCCTTCCTTATTGTTATTATTTTTTTAACTAAGCATCTAACCTTCTTGGTAGTGACATTGTAAGCTATTAGCTATCAATCATATCAATCAAAAATAGAAATAAAGTAAAAACCTTAGACACCAAAACCATAATATTCTATGCTTAAAAGTAATTACCACATGTGAGCATATAATTAACGTGTACATCTATTAGATCTTCAAAGGTCTACATCTTAGATTATTATAATTAATTGGACGGCATTAACTTGTATCATAATGGTACATGTTAGTAATTAAAAATTTACTAAAAAAAATAAATTTATTATAAATATATATTTATTGTATTGACAAAGACGATAAATGTAATTAATTTTTTCCTTTTTAGGTATTTTCTTAGTTGTTAACATGTGACCTAAGGACACATGTTAATACTACCTTAATTATAATTATATATAATTTTTCTAGTATCAGTTTGAACTGATATAAGATATATCAGTTCCTTACATATGGGTCATTAAATTTAAATGCTTTGACTTGGCTGCATGTATTTGTTAAAGTAGATTTAAATGTTTTGATTTGACTGCATATACTTATCTTAACATCTTTTAAATCCAATAACCCACATATAACATACTGATATATCTTATATTAGTTAAAACCGATAATAAAAAGACTGTAATTATATATTATTAACTATATATCATTCCCCATGGTCCAGATTCCAAACATAAATGATAAAGTAAAATACTTTTTTTTTTCTTCTTCCATCTCTTTAGATTCTTAATGGGATGACATTACATTCCACAATGAAATAAAGTGGCCAAAATGATTTTCCATTTGGATGCTTGTCAAGCTCACTCATAAATCTAACCATTAATAATAATAAAATACACATGTACTTCTAAATTAAAATAGATTTTTTAAGTACAAAAATGAAAAGAAGATTTAGGAAGAGTTTTTTTTTTTTGGTCATGCTTTTGAAAACAATTACTTGTATCAAGAGGGATCTTAATTATACATGATTTCAAATTTATAGATTTTAAATTATAAATATAAGTTTGCATTAAATAAATGCATTTTCTAAATTTTATATATATATATATATATATATATATGTCTACAAGATCTTCATTAAATTAAAGAAACCACGATGTATGTTTTGATGAATATATCTAGTTTATCAGCATTATCTTACACTCTGAACACCTTTGTCTACCTATTAAATGTGTATAAATATCAAGCAACCAAAATAAAATATTACAAAAAAAAAAAGCAACCAAAAAAAGAATAGAGAAAAAATATTAAAAAATTGACTGAATTCATTTAAAAATCAAGTCTCCATTGATTTGATTTGAGTGCAGATATTGACATATGAGTTATGCACCGACAAAACCTGTTGAAACACGTTTTTTTTTTTTTAATGTAATATTGCAAAATTTATCCTTCAATCAAATATAGTTACAATATATATATATATAATATTGTTTACAGAAATTCAAAGTTAAAAATTCTAGGATATTTCAAATTTTACACTTTGGCACTGCAAAATTATATATCACTGTGGATGTGTGTATATAAATCTAGACTTTTCTCATCATAATTCTCCTAGAAAGATACTTTTATCAGCCAATTCTTTGAAATGTTTCTCCACAAACCTCGTCTCAATAATTTCATTGAAGGATCTTATAAATATTAAAAATACAGTGTATTTGAATATATTGGATATTATTTTGTTATCTTAAGGTTATTTTTAGTATTATATTAAGTGCTTAACGTAAAATATTCGAGCTTCAAATTTAGACAATGAGTGTATTAATCAATAAAGTGTGCAGATAGAATCTCTGGGTTGACAATATGGACACCCATTTCATTTTTATGGGTAATCATTCGATCCAAAAAGTTAAATTGTTAGGAAAATGACCTAATAATATAGATACATAACAAATTCAAATATATATTACCTAAGGAACTCTTGAAATCACATGCTCCAGCTAAACCAGGTTTTGATACTACATCAGGTAACAGTTACACAAAACACTATTAGTATTTCAGCATTTTAAAACACACATCTCACGGGTTAAGAGGAACCGCACGACTTGTCACGTGGTTGGTGGCTCAAATCTAGAGACAAACAATAAATTCAAATATAATCATATTTAGGGACTTTGGGTAAATTTCATGAGCAATGTTACTTTGTCAAAATCTGGTGTCTAAATTTGGTACCGAAATGATGTGGTATAACTATAACCCATTTATTTAAATCATGCAAATTTAATACAATTTAAATGAATAGATCATAGTGATGCCACATCGTTTGAACAGACACCAAATTTGGACAAATGCTAAAATTAGCATTATTGAAATTTAATTGTGATACCATATCAGAACAGCTCAACCCATAAACGAGAGAGGGTTTGGACAACACATAAAAGCTATATATTTAACATATATGTGCTACTGTAATAAAAGACGAACTCTAGAAAGAGACGTAGGGATATTCTTCATTGCATTTAGAATTTTCTTATCTTGAGAGGCATCTAGCTAAGCCACACATGATATTCTCTAACAAAACACATCTTATATTTACATCTAATATTTTATTTTATCTACTTAGTAGACATGCATGTTATTTTGCAGACACTCAAAGTTAATTAGTTTTGGTACAAGATTTATGCTACACTAGATGTTGCTTAATCAATTACTAGTCACAAAACCATCCGAATTCGGACCCGATTATTGAATCCATAAAAGAGAAATCAGAATCCTGAAGCTTGTCATCCTGATGATAATCAGAATTTGGAGATGCATAGCCTCTCTCACAACCAGTGTTATTAGTAGTAGTACTACTACTTGTGCTATTATTGTCTCCTCCATTACCATTTGTGTCAAAATTATTTGCAGCTAGTTGCGAAAAATCCGCGCCGTTGAGGAATTCCGACAAGAAATTCTCCTCCATCTCAAAATCTTTCAGGAAATAATCTGATGAATTGTGGTTCTCATCATCCCCCAGATTGAATTCCGGAAATGAATCAAGTCCCTTGATCACATTATTATCATGATCAGGCTCTACGGCCACCATTACTTGCTTGGTGTCAGGATAATAATGTTGAGAACATTTTTGTGGTTCCGGGGTGGTAATTATCACTTTTGTACACTTTGAGGCCTTTGTCCGAATCGGCTGAAAATCTGTAGGCATTGTTATGGATTTTCTAGGTAGGTCGAAATTCGGCTTTTCCGGAGAAGGGTTTTGCTGTTGATGATGATCCTGCAATTTCTTTCCAATGTTTGTGTTCCAGTAATTCTTGATTTCATTGTCTGTTCGCCCTGGAAGCCTCCCAGCAATTAAAGCCCACCTACAACCATATACATACATACAAATTAATATAATCTCCCCAGTAAAGCTAGGCTCTGATATAGGTACGAACGGTCGTAATTTAGTACCGAATTATGTCTAAACGAAATGAAAATTTTAACCTGTTTCCCAGGAGCTTGTGGAGTCTGATAATGAGTTCTTCTTCATCACGACTGATGTTTCCTCTCTTAATATCAGGTCTTAGATAATTTAGCCACCTGAGCCTGCAACTCTTCCCACATCTTTTAAGACCTGCAAAAATAATTAAAAAATTAAAAATTAAAAATTAAATACATATATATATATGTAATCATATAAAAACTAATAATTATAATTTCTTTGATTATTTAGTATATTTATTAAAACTCACCTGCTCTTTTTGGTAGATTTCTCCATTTTCCTTCACCATTGATTTTAATGTAATCTGTCAGTATTTTGTCTTCTGTAGCTGTCCATGCTCCTCTGTTCAAGCCTTCCTTTGCACAACATGGACTCCTACCCATCTTTTCGGAGAAATCGATCAGAGGATCCGACTCTCTTCGCTGTAGAAACCAACTATTTTCTCTTCTCTTTCCTTTTCTGTGTCTCTTTTCCAAGAACTTGGGCTGCTGAAAAGCTGAGCACAGGAGACAAGTCTTCAATGGTCTCTCATGACATGTAGATGAATATATACTATCAAGCTAGAAACTCATATACGGTCCACATAAGTTTAATTATTCAGAAAAAAAAAACCCCATTCGTGATTTTTAAAAATGAAATTATTTTTAAGAATTCAAATGTCTGAAAAGGGACTTTGGTTGCATGTGCCATAGGGGACCATCCTTTTGCCTAGCACTATATAGTAATCTTGTTAAAAAAAAAAAAAAAAAACCTTCAAGTGTATAATATAATTAATTATTTAACTTATATATATTTTCAGAATTTTTGAGTCTATATCTAGATGTGTTGTGATTTTAACATTCATCTGAATTTGATTAAATTTCTCAAATTTTTTTATTTAGATTTTTATTTAATTTTATAAGATTATCGCGTTCATAAAATTTAGAAATCCATAAAATAGTTTGAAAATGAGTAAGCCGAATTTAAAATTTCAACGGCTGGGTTTTGATGTTCAGATTGGGAAAATCATTTTGACATCTAAAGAAGTAGAGAGCGACGTATGACTTTATTTGTTCAATTTAATGGATTCAAATCATCTGTCTAAAAATGGTGTCATAAATTGTGTCTAACAAACCAAATTGGACCATATATGTAGATTTTTTAAAAAAATAATAATTAAATATAAATGATTGTATATACATGATCTAATTTGATTGGGTAAACGTAAATTGAGATACTATTTTTTGACATGTGATTTGAATCCCAATCTAGTTGTGGAGTGACAATGATATACCGCTCGTTTCTTAAATACCTTTCACCAACATTATGAAAGTCATCATCATAAATTCATCCCACACCTGCCCTTCCTTTTCTGCTCCATGGCTGCTGTTTCTCAAACTAACTTTCTCCATGAGCTTGAAAGTTGGTTGGAAATGGAATCACTCCAAAATTTTGACAGCAATAAAACTTTCCAAGGTATTTTAAAGAGATGAATCACACAACATTTCTTCATATTTGATATTTTTATACACGATAACAACTTTTTGTGTAACTGATATTTTTTTGTAAATTAAAAGTTGTTTTTTTTGTGTGTAAAAGATCAAACCTTAGATATCCGTATTTGTGTCATAAAAGTTGTGTCTTTCCTTTTATGAGCGATAAAAATACATTTTAACCGTTACTCTTTCATTATTTGAAAAATGATTGTCAATTTTTACAAAAGTTGTTTTCGCAGGTAAATAATCAAACTCGAAGGGTGTTCTGTAATTCTTTCTCAAGTTTAGCCATTTATACGCGAAAACAACTTTTGTAAAAACTGTAGCCACCTGGCTACAGTTTTCTTGTATAAAAGACCAAACCGCTTGAATATTTCCTTTTAATAATGATAAAAATAGCCTTTGGCCATTACCATTACCGATTAATGATTGGAAAGGTGAGTGCCTATTTTAACAAAGGCTTTAAATCCTCTCCTTATCTCATTTTTTTTCCTGACTTTTTTAAAGTATGTTATTGATTGTGGAAACCAATCACATTTTAACCACATATTTATTACAATACTTATGTATCATGAGATTATATGAGGTTAGGAAAAAGATGAGGTAATAAGATAATCCAAATCCCTTAAGAAAATGTTAAATAACCTATTTTACTGTTACTGGTTAACGAAGGGAGGTGAGTGATTATTTTAACAAAATATTTAATACCTTTTTACTGTTATTGATTAATGATCGGAGAAGTGAGTGTCGATTTTAACAAAAAAAGAAGTTGTTTTCGTACGTAAAAACTAAGGTCGAAGGAGTGTTTTGTGTAATCTTTCTATGGTAAAACCATAATTGTACTAACTTTTGATTGGTATGGCATGAAATTCCTGATTGAAGCTGAAGGATGGAACCCAAGTTGATAAAGTTTTAGCTATTGCAGGAAATTTTGCTATCACTCACCCATCTCTAAATTTATGTCTCCAAGACAATTTAGAGTATGAGTTACTCACATCCCTCTCTAAATTTATGTCTCCAAGATAATTTTTTTTAGAGTTTCTAATGTTCATACTCTAAATTTAGAGAATCACTATTTATTCTCTGAATTCACTTTTCAATAATTTTTATTCCATTTATATCATTTTACATTTTCCATTAAATTCAATTAATGTATAATAAATTTTAATTTATACATTTTATTAACATAAAAATTATACCATTAGAAAAGTCTCATCTAGATTTTTAAAATGAGTCCAATATTGAATATTAATGAATAATTTTTTATTTACCATACTTTATCATTTGTTTTTCACATTATTATTTTGTTATAATTTTCTCTAAAAAAATTATTTTATGTTATAAAAAATATATATTATTACATATTGATAATTATAAGTTAGTAATACAATAAAAACTGAAACATAGTATTGAAATAATAAATATTAATATTAAAAATTACAATAGTATAAAAATATTAAAATAAGGATAAAAAAATAAAAAACTTAAATAATAAGAACATAACATATGATAATGTCCAAATACATTAATATTTTGGAAAGCCATCCAAATGACTTTCATATCCACCAGAATTGTGAGTGTTTTTTTCTAAAATTTCCATCTTCTTCCTTCGAAAAAATTCACATTCGTTGAGATTTTTAATGGATGGGTGGTATATTTAATTGATTGAGAAAGTTTGATACAACAACAAATTAGTAACAAATGCTCCAAATAAATTGATGGGTGGTGTATTTATTTATTAGTAAGATATTTATAAATTCATACATTAATAAAACATTATATTTAAAAAAAGAAAAAGAAAATACAAATACTATTATAAATAATATTTGTTAAAATTTAATTGAACAATAATTTATTAAAGAAACTAAAAAATAATAATAAAAATATAAGCTATTTGAGGATATAAATAGAAATAGGGATAGAGATAGAGATAAAGATGAAATTTTTTTAAAGATGAAATCTGAAAGAAATATTCCCTTTTGAAACTATTTTAGAAATAGAAATAGAGATAAGTGGGACATGCTCTCAGGGCTCTCCCAATCTTGGCCGCTAAAAAATATATGTCACTTCATGAATATTGATAAAACTTTAACCTTCTATTACTAATTACTAATTACTAATTACTAATTAGTCATTTCAATTCAATTATGAAAGGGATGGACAGAATTGACAAAACTTCTAGAAGATAACTAGCTCTATACCTAACAAGAAAGAATAAAGGTGAAAAAAAGAGTCACGTGCAGTTATTTGTTACAACTTGTTTTCAAAAAGCAAACTTGTGTTAATAACGCATCCATGCTTCCATAAACATATTGTGAGTTTAAATTTTTGAAATTTTAAGTACAAACTATCTTTAATAACCTTAAAATATCAGTAATATTTATGAATATTTTTAATATCAATCCCACAAATAAATGAATAATTTCCTTTTGTTTAAAATACAGATATTTACTTTCTTATTACATAAAATTAAATGGCGTACGAAACTAGCATTTTTTTATTTATAAATGTCACATCACAGAAAAAAACAATTTTTTTTAAAGGTTTTCTCCTTTCAATCTAATTTTTTACTTTTCACACTCCTTTTTTTTAAATGTATTTAATTCTAAAAATTAAAATTAAAATTCTAAAGAAAATCTATTTTTTTTTCAAAATTAACCTTTTTACATTTAACATTCATTTTTTAAAACACCCCATCATAAAAACCTTTTTTTTTTTTTACAAAAATCGTTTTGTTTTAAAATTAAATATTGAAATTAATCTTTGTTAAAAAAAAATTGAATACTGGAATTTGGTATAAAAATGGACTGTTTAGGTAAAACTGAAATGACTCAAAAAGGCAAATGACTCACTTAGTCGATGACCTTGAGGGGCCGTTTGGTATACTGTAATCTGTACATGGGAATGAGCATCTCAAAGCATTCTCATGTTTGGTAGGAGGTTTGGGTTTTTGGTTTCCCGGAAAAGTGAATCTCATGGGAATCACATTACCCTCCCTCCAGAAGGGTAATGTGATTCCCATCTCAATAGGTGGGTTTCAGATTCCCCTCCATCTGATTCCCACCGTGGGACCCACCATCATTAAAAAAATTATTTTTATTTTATTTTCTCTTCTTCATTCTTCATGATTCATCTGAAAACTAATACCAAAAATCCCCAATTCATTTCACTGAAAACCCTAATCCTTAACCTCTTCTTCTTCGATTTTCAATCAATCAAACCCTAGATCAAATCGTCTCCTCTTCAATTCACCCTCAAATCCCAATTCTGACAATCGATCAATTTCTTCCAACAAATTTCCAATTTTACTCTTTTATTTTCTTACACTTTTTTCTTACACTTTCTCACTATCCAAACACTCAAACAACATCAAATTCCATCACCAGCACAAAAAGAAAAACGATTGCAGCAAGACCTGGGTTTGCTAGATGATGACGGTGACGACGAGGAGCTTCGACGGCGACGACGAGGAGCTTCGACGACGACGGCGAGGTCGAGGACGAGGAGCTTCGACGACGATGATGGCGAGGACGAGGAGCTTCGACGACGACGACGGAGAGGATCTCGGCCGGACTGAGGCGACACGACGACGACAAACACGAACCCGGCCAGAGGCGACGTCGACGACGACGTAGAGGATGGACAGAGGTTTTTTTTTTCTTGAAAAGGATCTCTTTTCTTGAAAGAGATGAAGATGGCAAAGAACATGTGTGGGTTTTTTGTTTAACATATAATTGGACTTCGAATTTTTTAAGTTTTTAATTTTTTAGTTTTTAATTAAAAAAAAACAAATTCCAATGTATACCAAACACTGTTACTTAATATTCCCAGGAATCCGACATAATATTCTCATGCACAACCAAACACATGTATACAACTTTCCCAGGAATCATATTCATAGGTTTCACTTTCTCAGGAATCACATTATTTTGATTACCCCATACCAAACGGCCTCTGCGTGTTTAGGTAAACTGAAATTGCAGGAATCAGAGGTGTGATGAGGCTTCAGAAAAATGTGATTTCGCGAGGAGGTGTGATTCTCAAAGGTGGGATCATCATATTCCTGAAATTGAAGATCTAGTGGCCATATTGTACTGCACATATTGTAGCTTCAATTAACAAAAATTTTTTTTTTTTTCTGTTTGTAATGAGATTACAGTTCCAGGTAACACACCCATTCGATTCAACAAGTGGGTGCTCTGCTCACCTACGCATTCTGGGTCTTCTCGTTAATTTTTGCCTTATCTCAAATATATAATTTTTTTTTGATGTACAAATATATAAAATTTTAATGATATTGAAAAAAATAATGTTTTAGGGTCCGTAAAACTTAATAAGATTAAATGTTTATATATATATATATATATATATATATATAACATTGGGGTATAACAAAATTGTTCTGTAGTACATTTAGAAATTTTTTATACTTGTTAGTAATTTTAATTAGGATAAAATTATTATATAATAATAAAAAATATATATAATATAGATAGATATTTAGGGGATTGTGATGCCCTTAATTTATTGATTTGATTTTTTAGGTTTTGGTAGACATATATCATCATAAAAGACACATTACATTTTTGTGTTCAAATATGTGGTTGATATTTCATTATTTCCCATAGAAAAACCCACTTGGATTTTGTAATGCAAGTTAGATTTTGACTTGTATTCGCAATACAAACCAAACATATTTAACTAATGTGAAAATGGTCTAAACGGATTCGGATGATTGCGATTTAGGTGGCGTTGGAAAGAAGAGTCCGAGACAAAGCTAATGGTCAAAACAACGCTGAAATCTGGTCTCCAATGCGCCCGTAGGAGCCACCGAAAGATTGCTACACAACATATGCGAGTTGCTACGCGACAGAGGTGTTGGGGCACGTGAGGGCGCTTGAAGCACTGTTTTGGGCCCCAGTTTGACATGTAGAACTCCTGAAAGACATGAAAAAAATGTTTGAGAGTCGATTTTCTTGTTGGTGAAGGTTTTGTTTCGGGATTATTTGTTTAGGAAAAACTTGTTGAGTGGTTTCCAACTGCTTATGAGAGTCTGATTTCTTAAAGCATCTCCCACACATACTTTATCTATATCTCTAAAATAGAGTTCCATAAGAGAATATTCCTCTCAGATTCTATCTCTAAAAAAATTTCACTCCCGCCACACTCTATATCTCTATCTCTATCTCTATCTCTATCATATTTCTATTTATATTTATATTTATATCTTCAAATAACTTATATTTTCATTATTATTTTTTAGTTTCTTTAATAAATTATTGTTCAACTAAATTTGAACAAATATTATTTATAATAACATTTGTACTTTTTTTACTTTTTAAAAAAATATAATGTTTTATTAGTGCATGAATTTATAATAACTAATTTTTAGGTTCTAAAACATTTTTCAACTAATTTTCTCAACCTACTTATTTCTTTTCTAACATTTATCAACTAATTTAGTATTTATTATTTTAATACTATGTTTCGGTTTTTATTTTTTTACTAACTTATAATTATCAATATGTAATAACAATTTTTTTATAACATAAAATAATTTTTTTAGAGAAAATTATAACAAAATAATAAAATGAAGAAAAAATGATAAAGTATGGGAAATAAAAAATTATTAATTAATATTCAATATTATACTCATTTTAAAGATCTAGATAAGACATTTCTAATGGTATAATTTTTATGTTAATAAAATGTATAAATTAAATTTTTTTTATACATTAATTGAATTTAATGAAAAAGGTAAAAGGATATAAATGGAATAAAAAATGTTAAAAAGTGAATTTAGAGTATGAGATATAGTTCTCTAAATTTAGCGTATCAAGTGTAGAACCTCTAAAAAAATTTCTTGGAGACAACATTATAGAGTATGGTGGGAGCAACCCATACTCTAAAATTTCTCGGAGACATAATTTTAGAGTATGGGTGGGAGATGCTCTTAGAGACCAAAAATAGTGAGACTTATTCTTTTGTTGATAACACCTGAAGAGACACCTAGAAACATCTGAGAGTGGTTGAATCCGAAGAGTGAGACCCGGGGGGGGGGGGGGGGGGGGGGGGGGGGGGAGACCCTAGGGATGTCAAAGAGGTGGGAGACCCAAGAGATATTTGGTTGGAGACCCGGAAAGAGATCCATGGCAATATCAAGGGAGGGATCCAGTGAATATCAAGGATCTGAGGAGAGATCTAGGGGTGATATTCATGCGAGACCTAGGGGATATTTATGGATGCATTTGGAGAGGACCTGGTGAGCACTGTGAGATGCGAGGTAGGATGTAAGTTCAGTTGTGAGTTTGGGCTCAGTAAAACTCGATTGTAATTGGGGTTTGGAGCTAACGAGCTAAAGAAAGAATATTGGGATTGCGTAATTGTAACAATTTTCTTCATAGTGATATTTTTCTCTTATCGTTCTAACGGATGTGGTTTTTTCTTTTTTTAGGTTTTTATGTAAATCTTGTGTTTATGTGAATGGATTCTTTTATCTTATTTTTATGTTAATAAACGTTAATTCTTACGCGGCGAAAATGTGAAATTAATCATGAGCTTCCGGATCATCATTTCCCGACAATGTAATCTAACATATGTAGTCAAAGCTAGAAACAGAAAATCTGAATTATCGTACCATCAAAGACTCCTCATGTCACTGCTTTTTCAAAAGTGCTTTTAAGAATTGCAATACATAATATCAATATTAAGCTAGCAGCCAGCTGCTTCTATAGCATACGTTTATAAACTCCACATATTCATGCATTCTTCCTCCAACATTATCAAATCATGTTTTGTTGAAAGGTTGAAGAATATTAGAAATGACAAGGCAAATATCCACATATACATGAATTTTGATGTCCTTGTTTATGTAAATAATTAAAATGAACCACACATAAATAAATAGAAAATCAAAGTGTAAAAGATACTATTAAACAGTTTTATCGAGCAACAGGTTTTAAGTACAGAATCTCACACAAATCTCACAATTTTTTATAAAATAATTTCGTCAGTACACTCGAGTTCCTTCCCAATTGAACAACTTTAAATACAAGACATCATATGATATTAGAGTAATTGCACAAACATCCCCCATGTGTAGGCTTATTTACACACATATAGACTTTTTACCAAATATTACACAAACATCCCCTACCTTCAGTTGACTTCCATCCAAATTAATTGTTGACCAGATTTTTAGTATAAAAAATCCAAAATACCCTTAGTTACTTATTTATACTTTACTTTGTTCCCCTTAAAATAAAATAAAATATTTAAAAATGCAAATAAAAAACTTTTAATTATATTTTTTCAAACAAATTAAAAATATATATATAAAACAAAAAATTTAGACTTTAAAAAAAAATTAGCAAAAAGAACAAAAGAAATTTTTTAAGAAAATAAATGGAGAACATATCTTAAATACGCCATTGCTGGGACTTGGATCTACAATCATGAAAAACAAAACTAGATTTTAAGTTTAACATTAAAATACAATCATTATTGATGATTCATAAACCAACAAACTACAATAATATTCAATTTTCAATCATCAATAGGATTCCATTCAAGCCACAAGAATTTTAGCAATAAATGGGATTCCACAATTATATTCAATTTTCAGTCATCAATAATGATTGTATTTTCATGTCAAAAACTTAAAATCTAGTTTTGTTTTACGTGATTGTGGATCTAAGTCCCAGCAATAGTGTATTTGAGATCTGTTATCCATTTTTTTTCTTAAAAAATTTTCCTTTATTCCTTTTTCTAATTTTTTTTAAGTTTAAAATTTTTGTTTTATATATTTTTGTCTTTTAAAATTTGTTTGAAAAATATATAATTAATTTTTTTGTATTTGCATTTTTATATAATTTATTTTATTTAAAGGGGAACAAAATAAAGTATAAATAAGTAATTAAAGGTATTTTGGACTTTTAATACTAAAATTCTGGTCAACAGTTAGTTTGGATGGAAATCAACTGACAGTAGGAGATGTTTATGTAATATTTGGAAAAAAGTTCATATGTGTAATTAGGCCTAAACTCAGAGGACGTTTGTGCAATTACTCCTATAATATTTATTCCGTAACATATCTTATGAGTTGAATCAATTAGTAACTATGCATGCTACATAAATATGTGGACTGAAAAAAAAATCTATAAGTTATTCAAATGTGTCAACTTGAATTTCATCTTTCAAACATGTGGTAGTAAATTGAGCTCGTATATATATATGCCCATGCATGGACTACCTAACACATTATAATAATATGGCGGCTGCTACCATTCAAGATTCCAAAAAAAAAAAAAAGAGGACAAATAGAGGTCCCATAAAAACTAAAATTTTGGTTTATTTTTTACTTGTAATATCAATATGTAATATTGTAGGGGCAAATTCTAAAGTGATTGGTGATGAGATGAAGTCATCAAGTTTTGCTTGTACTATATGGCCATCATTTATTAATTAGTTGGATCTTTTTGTTTTGTTTTTTTTTTAAACTTGTATAGTACTATATTGGCTTGCACATTGGATTAAATTGTGTACCCCTAAATTTGTACATCAACTACTTACATTTTTATTGTGAATCTTTGGATATTTAAGGCATGATTGTGATAGTGTTTTGTTTTATTTGTGAAAGTGGTTTTACAATAAATTTCATATGCTATTTGTATTTAATAATATAAAGTGATTAATAATCAAAAAAAATGGGTGGATCATTGATAAAGAGTGAATGTAAAATCGATCAATTACAAACAATCAATTACAAATGTAAGTATGGTCATTCTCTAGTCATGATGATACTGAAAAAACAAAAATCAAGAATGTCCTTTTATAATGCTATATAGCTGGTTTTATAACAATATAAATCTTAGTATAATTTTTTGTTTAGCTTTATAGCCAGTTTTATAATATTATAAAATGACAATTTTGAATATTTTTTACCGTCATGAATAAAAAATTAGAGTAATTCTACTTATATTTGATGTCTAAATTTGGAGTCAAAATGATTTGGTATCACTAAAACCCAATGATTTCAATCATTCAATTATAGTACAGAAAAATTAAGGATCCACATTATTTGGACATCAAATTTGGACAAAATAGCATTATTGAAAAAATTATTATACAAATGTAAACCCATATATATTATTTATGTATGTATAATTATACAAATTTGAGATTTGTGCGTCAATCTTTTTTAAGATGGTATTGTAATTGAACATACTAATTAATTAATTTTCTTCGTATAAATAATATATATGTATATATATATATTTGAGATCTGAAAGAGTATAAATTCCCAGCTAGCTAGGGACCAAAGTTTCCCATGAAACATTTCCTAAGTTTATAGCAGTCCGATTTAATTATCTAGGTTTTGAATTGCCCTTGAGTACTTAAAAACATTTTAATGTGAAAAAAATGTAGACCAAACAAAGGAGGTGAGTCGTGAAAGCTCACCAAACTATTGCTCTGTATAGCTGCTGGTGGTAGGTCCATATTTACATTAATGAATTTCAACTTGCTATATAAAATATTAAGAACAAAATTTGCCTTCAAAAAAACTCAATGGACCCATTAATTTCAGTGGAAAATTATTGATTTACAAAGATATAAGTGATAACGACAATTGAATCTGTCGAGTTTTGTTAAGTCAATACTTCCTTACTTCCTTTCAAAAAAAATAAAAAAATACTTCCTTACTTAACGTGATGTAATTATATGTCTCTACTAAAGAAAATATTTGAGGGGGGGTTAAAGTACAAAAATTACTAAATTTTAAGATAAATTTGTAGTATTTTAAAGAAGACTTTTAAGTGTGTTTTTTTTTGGATAATTACACTGTTAGGTTTTTGAGTCATGTTGACATAATTCTATATCAAAACGATATTTCTTTTGTATTGATTAGTTGTCTAGATTTATGGTTATTCAAGCTTCAAATAAGATTGACAACTCATCAAGCAAAGAGAAGTTTTCAAGAGGAACAAGCTTTGTTGCACATTAAAGGTATATCTAGACTTCGTTCATCTTCCAAGGCGTTTAGGCACACACATGTTGTTAAGCAAAAATCGCACACACATAAATCCAAACACACGCAGATAATATGAAAGCAATAAGAAGAAAAAGACAACACCAAAGATTTTACGTGGTTCAGCAATTTACCTACGTCCACGAAACTCACCACACTCAATCCACTACTTTCATAGTTGATTACAATCTTTTCGTCTCTATTTCAGTCTCTCTACAATTGCGCTCTCTCTCTAGCAATTTTTCTCACACATTAAGCACACCCAAAAAAATCAGAATACATATAATGGTGATATTTATATGGGAGCACTAGGGTTGCCCAAATCTTAATTGAAGTCTATTTCCTTTTCCTCTTTCTTCTCTATGTAAGAAATCTCATCGCACGTGAAATATGTGCTACAACGCTCTTACAGCGAAACCTACTGGATTTGAGCCGCTGTCAATACCGCTGTCAAAATTCACAACGCAACACACATTGGGAAACACTGGTTGATGGACCGCTGTCCAACTGCTCCAAAAATTCATAGCGCTCTTCAATAATTGGCGGACCGCTGTGGAAGGCACAACGCTAGCCACATCGGTCTTCTTTGGCCTTCACAACGCTTCCAAATGTTGTCTCTTTATGCATGTAGCGTGAAACACTTTGCTTTTTTGCTTCTTTTGTTGACCAACATTGAAGTCTTCACACACTTTCCCAACAATCTCCCATTTGAAGACTGGACCTCAATAAGCGTTCTTCATCCTTCCTTGATGACTTAATGGATAAATAATGATGCGCTCATCTCTCATATCTTCACTCTTGAAGACCCACTGAAGCTGTGTACAGCTCCAGTTTCTCAGTAGTGACTGGCTTGGTTAACATATATGCCAGGTTCTTAGTACCTATAATCTTCACTAACTTCAACATTTCTTCTTCGATTAACGACCGAATGAAGTGGTAGCTCATGTCTATATGCTTGGTCCTAGAATGGAACGCCGAATTATTGGGTAAGTGTATTGCACTCTGACTGTCACTGTGCAACACGTTCATAACCTGATCGAATCCCAACTCAGCTAACAACCCTTGCAACCATATCAGCTCCTTGCTTGCTTCTGTCACAACCACATGCTCTGCTTCAATTATAGAAATTGTCACTATCTTCTACAACTAGAACACCCAACTAATTGCGGTATTAGCCATTGTGAACACAAATCCGGTAGTACTTCTTCTATGATCCACCTCTCCAGCAAAGTCTGAATCCACATAACCTTTCAACTTGAGTTCATCTCTTCTGAAGGTTAGACATCTCTCCGTCGAACCCCGCAGATATCTCATGATCCACTTTACTGCCTCCCATTGAGGCTTACATGGATTAGACATGTATCGGCTCACAACTCCCACTGCATGGGAAATATCTAGTCTCGTGTAAGTCATGGCATACATTAGACTTCAAATGGCTGAAGCGTAAGGAACTTTAGCCATGAAGTCCTTCTCCTCTTCCGTCTTCGGACTCTTATCCTTAGACAATCTGAAATGACTAGCCAAAGGTGTTCTCAACGGTTTTGCATCACTCATGCTAAATCTCTGTAACACATTTTGAATGTACTCTGCTTGAGAAAGCTTCAAAGTACCTTCATGTTCGTCTCTGCAAATTTTCATTCCAAGAATTTGCTTTGCTGCACCTAAATCCTTCATATCGAACTCACTCGAGAGTTGCTTTTTCAAATTGTTAATCTCCTTTAAATCTGCACCAACTACTAACATGTCATCAACATAAAGTAGCAAAATAATAAAACTTGATTTAACCTTTTTGAAGTAGTAGCAGTGGTCAACATTGCATCTCAAATAGTCATTGCCTTGCAGGAACCCATCGAACTTCTTGCATCTCAAGTAGCCATTGTCCTTTCCTTCTAGTCAGTTTTGTAGGTGTAGAGAAGATAATCGAGGGCAGAAGAAAGAAGTTGAAGATTGGATATGTACCAGTTGTGGAAGATATTTGAATCAGATTGAAATTTTGAAATTTCATCTCCATTAATCATTAGATTATTTCCATTTTTTAAATATAAATAAAATATTTAACTTACATCTTCTAGGGGTAATAAAACAATTAAACAATTATTAATGAAAGGCATTGTAGTCATTTTACGCTGATCAGCTGGTCAACAGTTAAAATGGACGGAAGTCAACTAACGGCAGGGGAGGTTTGTACAAACTAGTTTAGTTGGCATTATATGTGTCGGTTGTCAAGACCTTTTTGTTTTAAGGTAAATTGCAATAACATACCCTCACATTTTGCCATACCACTGTCATATTGAATTTTTGGCTTAATTACAAGAAGCTACCCTAGACCCGTTTAACTACTGTTAGCTTTAACAGTGACATTAACACTAGAAGGATAAAAATATCTTTTTCTACCCCTTAAGAATACATATATATACATATATGTATATATTATTAAAAAAACCAAAAAAAAAAAATGGATCGCACCAGATCATCTTCTGCGATCTCACTATATCTCATTTGGAGATCTATTTCTTTTTCGTTGAAGAGACCGACCAGATCTCCGTTCAATCTCCATCAAACCAGATCAGTTCGATTTCCTTAAAGAGATTGAACCATCGGTTTGATTTTGGTTGGGGATTTTTTTTTTGGGTTGAAAGAATTTGGTGGAAAAAGTTTTGGTTGAGGCTGGAAGAAGAAGTTTCTGGTAGTTTGATTTGGCTGGAAAAAGCTTTGGTGGCGCGTAGGGAGTGGGAGATGGAAGAACGACAGCGACGGAAGCAGAGGCCCACGGAAGGAGATGGTTTCACGACGAACAAGTAGTGTAGTTCGGTGGTCATGCTGTGTGGTGACGATAAGAGGTTTGGTCGGGAGAGATCGAGGAGGAGATCTCCAATATTTGATCTCTTACGATGGAGATCTAGTGCATCGCACCTGTACCTCCAACAAGGAGGCATAATTTTTATTTTATTTTATTTCTATTATTTATAACTTTTTGTATTTATATTGACTCAATTCCTCGTCCGTTTTTTGTATTCCTTATATATATGTGTGTGTGTTTTTTTTAATTGAAATGATGTATGTGTATTTTGTTAATGAAAGGAATATATACATATATACATTATATATGTATGTATGTATTTGTATTTTTTTATAACGTATTTGAATTCTTATATATATATATATATATTTCATTTTTCAATTCTTTTAATATTTATTTAAATAATATATAAAAAAGGAAGGGCAATTAAGTACTTTTTATACTCCAATGTTAAGACCACTGTTAAATCTAACGGTAGTCAAACGGATCAAGGGTACCTTTATGTTATTAAACCAAAATTTCAATCTGATAGTGATATGGTAAAACGTGAGGGTATGTTATTGCAATTTACCCTTTGTTTTATTATATTCATGAATAACTATTAATTTCAATTCTCTATTTACAAAGGTAAAAGCTAGAAATAGTACATATAGATATGACGTCAGTTCTGTTCCAACCGTGAAACCGAACCTGAACCGTGCTTTTCGAAACCGGACTGGAACCGATTTTATGAAGAACGTTATGATCTTTTCGTACTTCATATGAAGAACGTTACGAAAGCGGGTGGAAGCACTGTAGAGGTTTGCAATTACTACAAAAAAGAATTTAAGTGGAGGATATGACTCCTATCAGAAACATATAACGAACACCCACCTAGACGCACAGCCAATATCGAGTTCACAATCCTAAATTTCCAGGTTCGATACCACTAATCAACAATTGTTTGAATATAGTGATGAAAAAAATAGAGAATAATTAACTAGAATGGTTTTAATAGAACACTTACCATTTAGTTTTGGTGAAAAAGTTGGTTTTATTAATTATTGTCAACAAACATTAAATCCTGCTGCATGTCGTGTTCCTAGAGCCACGCTCACAGAAACACTTGAAAATATTTATTACCGAGAAAAAAAGAAGTTGGAAAAATATTTTGAAAACTATAATGGTCGTGTTTCCGTATGTGCCGACATATGAAGTGACCATTGGCGAATGAATTCATACTTGAGTGTCACTTGTCATTACATGGATAATGCATGGACTATCCAAAAAAGAATTTTTGCATTTAAACTTTTTGATGGTGCACATACTACTGCTAATATCTTTAGGCAACTTAGAATTATTTTTGAAGAGTATAAAATTCAAAACAAAATTTTTTCAGTTGGTTTTGATAATGCTTCCAACAATACCGCAAGTATTCCTACTTTAATTGATTTATGCAAACCTTATCTTTGTGGTAAATTTTTTTCTCAAAAATATGCATGCCATGTTTTAAATTTATGTGTTCAAAAAGGTTTAGACACTTTTAAGATTTTATTGCCCCAATTAAAAATGCCCTCTGCTATTTGTGGAAAAAATTTTCCGCAATGAAAGCAAGGGCAAAATTTTGTAAACAAAGAGGTAGGCATCCCATTTGATTTCCTCGTGATGTTCCAACACGTTGGAATTTTACTTATAAATTGTTTGCTCAAAGTCATGATTATAGGGATTTATTAGTTAGTTTTATTTAATATAATGTTAATCACATTAATCTTTATACCGCACATTGGGATGTTTGTACAAAAAATTGTGGTCTGTTAAAAATCTTTAATAATGTCACTAACAATTTATCTGATGTTTATTATTCTACAACTAATTTAGTTATTGTTGACAATGTTAATATTGCTAGTGCATTTTCTCATTGTGAATCCGACACAGAATTACTAGAGTCTGTTACTGCTATGAAATCAAAATGGTTAGATTATTATAAAGAGTTTCCAAATATTTATTTGATTGCAATGTGTTTTGATCCACGTTGTAGATTAGAAAGTTTGTCTGAATATCTAACTGTTTATTATCAATGTTTACAAATAGATTATGATTTTGATATGGCTTCTTCTAGAATTAAGACATTATTGTATGATTTATATGATGAATATCTTAGAGTTTATGGCCCGTCCCTGAATGTAGATGTTCCACCAACTCAAAATGTATCTCATTCCCCATCATCCTCCGGATTTATGAATTTAGGGTATAATCTGTTAGCCAAAAAAATCAAAAAATTATGAGGTTCTTCTTCATCAAGCTCGAACTCGTATTCCGAGTTGAATCCTATCTAGATACCTCTTTTGAGTTTATGGAAGACAGTGCTGTTAAAAAATTTGATATCCTATTTGGTGGAATGAGCATGAAAGATATTTTCCAATCTTGGCTATTATAATCAAACAAATTCTTTCAACACCAGTTTCTACGGTGGTTGTAGAACAAGAGTTTAGCGTTTGTGGAAATATTCTGGACGCAAGACATTCGCTTTTGAGTCTGCAATCAATTCTGATACAAGTTTGTGTTGATGCTTGGACTGAGGAGTCAAACATACAACAAGAAATCGACCAAGCTGCACATGCACCATACAATTTCTTCAAAGATGACCAAGAGCAATCTGCTGGAAGTGGAACGAATGATCATGACAACGATTAATTACGGTACCACTTCACACAACGTGTCCACGTCGTCACCAAACCTGCAATAAAAGGTAAGAGAACTATGTGACATTTGATTCCTCTAAACCCCAAGAGGATACATAGACAACTTAATTGTGGTAAAAATTAAGTGCAATGCCAATTATATATTTTTTAGTTTTATTTTAATTTATTTTTTTAATTTGTCATATATTTATTTTATTTTAATTTCGAGTGACCCAATAAAATGCATTTACAATTTGACATGTCTAAGTTATTTTTTAAAATAAAAAAAAGGTTCCGAACCGTCAGAATCGGACCGGAATTGGAACCGTCGGTTCTGAACCGGGAACCGAACCGAACCGGAACCGGCGGCATGTCTAGGTACATACTCATGGTTTGAACGTCTACTCATCTCTGTTAAATGGTTACGGGTTCAAGTCTAATATTGTTCATACAAAAACAAGTGTAGAGAGATCTCTCTCATAATTGTAAGAGTAGTTATCTGAACTGCACTTATACTGATTGATCTCTATAGGTCATCGCAAACCTTTCACTGGATTTTTGAGCGTGACGAGATTAGGCTCCACAAGTACTGTTCGGAATACAACACCCACTATATGGGAGAGGTTTCTCCACACATTTTGATTTAATGGGTAAATGAAAATTGCGTATCTATCACAATTGTGCGTATATGTAATTTTTTTTTAAAAAATGTATATGTTATTTTTATACGGAATAAAAGTGAGTGTTGTGTAAAAAGAACCCAATATAAATGTGGAAAAAGGTTGTAAAATTAAATATGCTATAATGCTATACAAATTCGAAATCCACCCTAATTATAATAAAGCTGAGATCGAGTTCCTCTCGAAATAATAATTATAATATAGAGGAAATTGCACTAAACTTCCCTGAGGTTTGGTCTCTTGTACTAATCTACCGTTAGGTCAAACTTAACTATTTACTAAATTTTACCTTTAAAAGATTAAACTATCCATGATTCCTAAATTAAATTAATAAAAAAAATAAAAACAAAAAAAAACTCCACCATCCATCTCAACACATGGATGGTGGAAATCAAATAAAATTTTAAATAATTAAAAATTGAATTGAATTAAAGAATATAAAATTAAAAGAAAACAGAAATTTAAAAACAAAACAATTTTAAAAAGCAAAAATAAAAAATAAATCGAAAAAGTGGAAAAACAAATATCATGATCTCACCTGATATGTGTGGAGACCATGATGCTACTCACATGCACAAACAAGGATATTCATTTTTCCAGTTTTCCAATTTTATTTTTTATTTTTACTTTTTGAAAATTGTTTTGTTTTTAAATTTCTGTTTTTCTTTTAATTTATATATATTTTTAATTCAATTCAATCTTCAATTATTTAAAATTTTATTCGATCTCCACCATCCATGTTTTGAAAATTGTTTTTTTTATTAATTTAATTTAGGAATCATGAGTAGTTTAGTCTTTTAAAAGTAAAATTTATTCAACAATTAAATTTGACTTAAGGGTAAAGGATGTGAGTGTCAATTTATGATAAAATTGTTTCTAGGTGCAAGATGCCAAACCTCAACCTCAGGAAAGATGAGTGCAATTTGCTCAGTAATATAATATATAAGGGAGATTTGCAAAACTCTCAAGATTTGATCCTTAAAAAAAACAATAATCCAGTCTTGAATTTAGGTAAAAACATCTTTATTGTAATTCAAAACCACCTCATAATCTCAAAATTTATTTAAAAACCCCTTTAATTGTATATCGAAAACCTCCCACGGTTTTCATTTACATTCAAAACTAGATTGTTGTTCTTCAAAAACTGTCAAACCTAATGAGATTTTGCAAATATCATATATATAAAGTGCATCCTTGGTAAAATTTGTGGAGCTTTGATGGAATCCAAATCAGAAATCTCTTTTTCTCATATTCTAGTCTCACTCTCACAATCCATTACTTTTATTATTATTATTATTATCATTATTAATATTTGAAATTTGACATCGGCCCAGTCAAGGATTTATTAATTTTAATCGAGATTAATCGATACATATATGATTCGAATTGGTATATCTGCTCTCAAAATTTAGAAAAAACTCTCTACTAAATAGGTATATAAGACTTGAACCCCCTATGAATGCAAATGAAAAAGTAGTATAAGTACGTGAATTGAGCTAAGAGGACGTGACCATTACTTTTTTGTTTATATTGCAAAAAAATTTACAACAAAATCTATCTTTAGATTCACATAATTTATCTCTTCTTTTAAATAATTACCGAGAAATTGATTGATTGAATGTGAAATTAACCAGGTTGTTGTCTCTTAAGTCAATATTCCAATTATTCACAAAGTCATGCAAGAGAAACACAAAGTCTGCTTGGCATATAATGAAATTAGTTGTGAAATCACACCTTTAAATAATGTCTATCGGAACTTGGAAATATATGCATGACTTGATTGTAAATTTGATTGATTTTTCTAGAAAACATTGAAAAGATATCTCTTCACAAATTTCTCAAATTTCTATCACAAATTTGAAAATATACGCATTGAAAACATTGAATGCATATTTCTCGCATCTCCCACGAAAGGTGCCTTGACCGCCTTCCCCAGAGACGGCGCCACGTATGGCCATGATAGAGATTTTTTTATAATTAAAAAAAATTATTGTTTTTATACATAATTAAACCTTTTTCTTTAAAATAATTTTGTTTTATAACAACACTCTAAAGTACACAGAAGATTTCTCTTTGTTGTTTACATTGATTTTTTTTTTTTAGGATTTTTAATTAGAATCTTAATGATTAATTGTACAAATCTGGAGGTTGTTGTACTCTAATGATTAATCCCAAGACTTGCATAAGAATATAATTAATTAATTAACAATACTTAGGCAACTTAATTAGTCATCCACGCATTTTTATTATATCATTATATATATATATATATACATGTTAGGTTTAAAACCAATCAAAAATATTTTGTAGAGTATGACACGTAAAGAATTGATATTACTTTTTATAAAGCAAATATCAATTTAATTAATTAATAATTTTGTAGTTTTGTATAAATATTTAAATACACAAGAATGAAAGCTGCCTTCAAATCTTCAACTTTCGTCACGCTTTTGAACTCACTAATTAATTAATTAGGTGATTTGAAAGTGTTTTTTTTAATTAAAAGGACTTTTATCATTTTATAATGATCATAAATTACATCTAATGATTAAATTAGATGAAATGGAAAACTAGTAACAAAATATAAGCTTTTGTGTTTTTAACTGATATGTATGATTTATAAGTAAGATATGTCGAAAAATATCATTATAAATTAGCATGAAGACCAAAAAAAGAGAAGAAAATATTAGAAAAATGAAAAAAAAAATACATATTTTTAATTATAATACTGATTTAACTTTTTTAATTCGAGTAGTTTTGTTTTTTTAGGACATAAGGTCAATGATCTGTCTGTATCGGACTAAGTGCTCGTTTGGTTGATTTTTCTACTGTCTCAATTTGAGTTTTTTTTAAGTGGTTAGACTTTTGAGATTGTCTATTTTAAATTGAGTAGATACTAGTAGAGGTAGAGTTTAAACCTCTACTAGATAAAAACTCATGGGGAGATGCTTCTTCAAATAAACATTTTTTTTAAAAGTCTACCAACCAAACAATTATATATATTTAAAAAAAAAACTCTATTTCTAATAGATCTACTACAAGTAGATCTTTTACCGATAGAGATTTTTCGAGTGTCTTTCGAGTGTCTAACCAAACAAGCTCTAAATCAATTATTAGACTCTGGTCATTTAGAAATTAATTTATGAAACTGTTAGAACAATTTTAGAAATTAGTTTTAAAATCCATCAAAATCTGCCTTAAAATTTGCTACAAAAGTTTTTTTGTTAACCAAAAATTTTTAATTTATGCTTTTGCACATCAGCAGATTCCGTCAAAAATTAAACAAAATGTGACATGATGATTATTTACGTTATATTGTTCGCCCAAAATCGTTAATTTGAACCGAATTTCCCATATAATGGTCATTTTGATGGCATCTGATCAAATGGGTTGCTATGAGGATGATTTTCCCAAATATGATTCAAATGTACGATTTCATAAATGTGATGCGAAGGTCATACTGCACACCTCAAATTCCTTCTACTGTATTCGCTTTTAGTCGATATATTTTCAAAGGTTTTATAAGAGTTATGATTACAATAACATTGGGCCTAATTACTGTATATAAGTATGCAGCCCAGATGTTAATATCCTCATTATATACTTAAAGAACTCCACTTCTTAATATTTACTACAAAAACCCCACTTCTTAATATCCTCCAATAAGAGTTTACTATTTTAATTTCTTGACAATATTCTTCAACCACACACATGATGAGTTTACTAGTTTTTCTATGTTTGTTCTAATAATAATAAAAGTTAAGACAAGCCATTCTAGTATTTAAATTCATCTAATGGATAAAATGTAATACTAGTGTGCCAACCCGAGTGATGCACGGACTTTATTTATAAAAATATTTTAAATACATTATATTTTTGTTAACCGAAAAATCCACCCAGAGAGAAAAATTTCGATTAACACCCTGTTCCACTACTGATAGGTGGTAGTGTGGGAGGTACCTTCGGTACCGAGGTTCCTCTGGACAATTAGAGATGAAGACGAACAAGAATAAAGGAACCAAAAGGAAGATAAATGACACTGTTTTATTAAAATAAATATTGTGTAAAGGTTACAACACTCTCTCTTCACTCTCGCTAAACACAAAATGGAGATGGAGAATTTCGTTTACGTCGATAAGTGGTTATTATCCGTTCAGTGGTTGTCTTAAACTCTCACTGACTTCAAAGAACCCATAAGAAGTTTCTCTAGGTATAGAAGTCTCTCTTTTTATGATCTGAATATGAAATCGGGATCCCACCTCTTTATTCTTCAAGGCAGTATATATAGGCCCCCAATATCCCTCAGAATCTGGTTGCATTCATGAGGATTATTTTGAGTCATTTTCTAGCCGTTGAAAGGAGTTGAGTGAGGCTAAAGGCGCAAGATTTGATCCCGTTAATTACTGTCGTGTTTAAACTCTGATTCGGTTGACCGTTTTGTCTCATTTATGGAGCTTTAAATGGCGAAGGATTCTACTTTCCTAGCTTGCGTTGCTTGGAGAGGTACACTAGTTCTACGCCTTGGTGGAGTGGTACACTGGTGTACTGTTCTGACTTACTGGCATGGTGCTTATTCTATCATGTTGGTGGCTTCGTAGTGATATTCATCCTGCTGGTCATGCGGGGGGCCTATCTTGGTTGGTCCCTGGCTGATGTCAAGGTGTTCTGAGACACCAGGTATGCGTCGTGGTACCGGGGTTCCAGGTATGAGGGACCAGATACCTGCAAGGCACTAGGTCTGCGATATCGTAGTACCCCCTTCGTCAGGTATCAGAATGGATGCCCGCCGTGGTACCTGTTCTTCTTGGTTGAATATCTCTGGTGCTTCATCTATATAGGTTGGTAGTCGAGGTTCTGGTCTTTACCAGGTATTGATTTTCTCTAGGTTGTGGTATCGATCCCGCTATGTATATGAGAGCTGGGATTGGTCCCTGTTAGGTTTTGGCTCGTATTCTCAAGTGAACCCGATATGAACCAAACGAGACTCAACTGATGTTGGAACTTCCTGGAGATGTGGGATACGTTTGGAAGTTAGAGTTGGTGTTTGAGGGAGCTTGAAGACAGAAGAAGAATTGAAGAAACAGATTCTGGAAGAAACCGCGGCGTGGACCGCGATACGGACAAACGCATGGATCGCGGCACATGGATGTTGGAACCTAGGGTTACAGATTGCGCAACGGAAGGTTTTAAATTTTTTTATGCAATCATTAATCTAACCTATTTGTACAGTAATAATCAAATACAATAATAAAGTGATGAAACATTTTCATACCTACGTAGGAGGCTCCTTCACTTTGATACGAACTGCTCCTGATTTGAACCACGTGATCTTCCTCGATATCTCCCGGAACTGGTAACAGCGTGTGGGCGCGTCACGATATTCAGGACCTGTATAGAGGAAGAAGAGAAGAATACACACAAAAACAAACTCTAGAAGTGTAGTATTTTTGTGGTCTCACCACACTCTAATTTTTTTTTCTTCTTTTTGTTTGCTCTTCTCTTTTGCTGTGTATGTTTTGTTACGATGACAATTTCTCTTCATTTTGCAATTATTCAATTGTTGTGCTAGTCTCTCACTTGGTTTTTTCTTTTTAACAAAATCGACATTCGGTTTTTGAATTTAAAAAATATATATATCTCATATATATTAAAAACAAACCAAAAATCTTATATTTGATTTTTAAAATTTTTATAAAGATATCTCATATCTTTTTTAAAATTAATTAAATATTTATTTTGAATTCAAACATTTCAATTTCAATTTCAAATATTTAATTTAAAATAAAATAATCATATTATCTTATTTTATTCAAAATCAAATATCAACTAACACCCTCCATTTAGTGACTAACAACATAATTAAATAATCTTATTATTTAATTTATTTAATCACCATTATTCATTAATTAAATAATCACATTATTCAATTAACTCCCGAATAAATACGTGTCACTTTCGTAACACAATTAATTGGACAATCCAATTAATTAACCGTGACCTTTGTTACCTAAATCGATCGGGCTAGCAAGGGGACCTAATGGACCCACAGTATTTTGAGCTCCAATAATCCTTAGAAATTATTAATTAAACTCTTTAATTAGTATTTCATGATTATTAACTTCGGTGTTATTCCACTAAAAACCCGAAGCTGCACTCTCTCAACTGTAGACGTTTTTACACAAACCAATAACTCTCGGTGTCCATCGATATAGCTATTACATATGGTATAATCCTCCACAAGTAGTTCATAATTAGAGCTGGGTCATAATGTCCGTTATACCCCTCTAATCATATCTTTCCATTAAGTACCATTGATTCTCTAATGAACAATAAATCCTACATTCCTTACGGAATTAGGAGAGCGCTCATATTGTTCAAGCCCCGAATCAACCCTTAAGGGAACTACCATCTACTTCTCACAAGAAGGAGTGGATTCCACTATTGTGTATAAACCTTTCCAGCCACAAGCCAAACCGCGATCCCAACATATGGAGTATATTGATCGGGAATGCAACTCCGACCTCACCCATAGTATATCAAAGACCACGATCTAACTTGAAGGAGTCGATAAGACACTCAGGATTAAGATCACCCACATATAGCCATCATTAGTTGATATATATGAATCTCATCGTTAAACGGATCTTAGTGAGAGATTCATATAGATCATGGCCCAGTCCTATATGATCACATCATACAAGGTGCCTCCATTCTCATATCTACATATGAATGATCCAGGATAGGATCACCGTACACTACGAAATGTACCGCAGCTGTAGATTAACCACAAATAAAGTACCCAGCTTTATTTGCTATCTACGGACTCTTTAGATTGCTCGTTTCAAACTGAATTCATCTATATATGACACTCATATACTCAGTTCGAAATTACATCTGGCAATCTTGGATGTTAAGTGCACATGTTATATAAAGTATGACACAAAATGAATGAATATACTACTTCTTTTATTTATGTTCAAATTCTATTTACATATTACAAGCTTTAGGGCAAAAACCCTAACAATGGAGCGGTCAATTCCAGTATGTATAGCGCGATGTAGACCGCGGCGGAGGCAAAGGCACCAACCGTGGTATTATGAGCGATGGACTTCAGTGGCTTTTCCATGGTGTAGGGAGCGGGGTGCACACCGCGACCTAGACCGCGGTAATAGCAGATTTTGCCTAAATCAGGAATGTTGCGCGAAAATAGGAAAGGTTTTCTTCTGGAAAGTTCTTGTGCTTATTTGAAAAGGAAAAAGAGTTTGTCTTCATGAAGAATATGAAAGTCTTATGCTTGAAGGAAAAGATTTCTACTTACCAGAAGACTTGTCATAAATAGGAAATAGTATTTATGTGGAACAAGTAATTCTTGTATGTTTAGGAGTAGGATTTCCTTTTATATTAAACTCCCTATAGCTAGTATAAATAGACCTTGTAATTAGGTTATTTGGTATGGAATCAAGAAACACCATGTAACATCAGAGAGTAGTGAGATCCGGGTGAGAGACCCAATGGAATATCCGGGGAGGGATCCAAGGGAATATCAGTGGATCAAGTTAGAGATTCGTGGGTGATATTCAGGGGAGACCTAAGGGATATTGGGGGGTTCTTGGTGAGAATCTTGTGAGCGTGGTTTGGGGTTGAGATGTGAGAGAGAATCCTGAAGTATATAGTTGTAACAATTTATCATATAGTGGAACTTTCTCTGTCGTCCTGACGGCCCGTGGTTTTTTACCCGATTTGGGTTTTCCACCTGTATCTTGTGTTGTGATTGGTTTATTTTCTCTCATCTTATTTTTTCTGCTATTGACGTTATCAATTGCTATGAGTTATGGGCGTATATTAGGCATGACGCTTCCGCGATCATCGGTTCAAATCCCTAACAGTCCCTACCTGGTTGATGCTTATGGTGGAAAATTCTCCTTTAGACTCTTGCCAAAAAACCATGTTAACAGTTTGAATACCGATAGTTTAGAAGCGAATATGTTTAGACATAATGAGTATATACTTTTTAATTTATTTATCATATAATTATCATATGAGAAAAGAATTATCATTAATTAATGATAACTTCATTAGGTTTTCATTTGTTGTTAGGTGGAAGGAATGCTTCAACTCTAACAATCTTTTATATTTTGAAAGTATATAACACTGTATATAATATCAACCGTACAATTGAAATAAAATGATCAAAGTTTAATTTAAAAATAAAGGGAATAAAAAATTAATCTAGCAAACCATTTTAGAATGAGAAGTTTTATATTTTTATTGTTAATAATAAAAAAGTGAAATAGAATAATTCGGAGGTTGAGTAGTTTTGTAGTATATATGAACTATCGGATCCCGAGGATTTCACTTTTTTTTTTCACACTTGATAATTATCCTGTAAAAATATATAATGGAGTATCAATATCTTGTAATTAATTGGTGAGTTAGATACAAAGGGAGGGAGGGAGGGAGAAGGATATGGGATGGATTTAAAATGAATGACATAAATTATATTACAAATAATCTTATTAAATTGTGAAAAACAAAAGTAAAATACAAACTTGAAACAAAATGTGAAATATTAAATTGAAATTAATCATATTATAATTACTTAGTAATTAATGAGACCATAATTATAAAAGCTGTGGCTCTCCTTCTATTTATCAATATATATATATATATATGTTTATTACATTAATTAGCAATTAATATATGATATTATGTAACCATTTAAATTCTCTTGACATATATTTTTTAATATTTTGTGATTAATTTTTTTCTAAATTTGTTTTTATTAACCCATAACTTTTTTTCCATATTTTTTTAATTTATTACTTTTTTTCCCAAACTTATTAACCATCTGATTATTTTTTTCCTAGAATTTTTTGACTTTGTGATTGCTTTTTTTTTCAGTTTGTTTTTATTAACTGATATCTATTTTCTAGATTATTTTAATTTCCATATTAGTTTTTTCAACATAATTTTTATTTTTCGGATTACTTTTATTTTCCCACGTTTTTAAATTTCCTGATTACATTTTTTTCCAGATTGTTTCAAATCTGATTACTTTGTTTTTTCCAGAAATTTTATTTTTCTGACTATGTTTTTGATAGAATTTTTTTAATTATTTGATTAATTTTTTAATTTTATTTAATCAATTGATAAAATCAATTATTATTGTTGTACGGCCAAAAGTGACATCAGACTTTTTTATATTTCTAGATTTGTTTTTATTCTCTGATTACTTTTTTTTTCCAGATTTTTCTTGCTTTCCTGATTATTTATTTTTCCCAGATTTTCTAAACTTTCTGATTACTTCATTTTTTAATCAATTGATTAAATAAATTATTATTGTTGTAAGGACAAAAGTGATATTCGACTTTTTTATGTGTCCAGATTTGTTTTTATTCTCAGATTACTTTTTTTGTTTTCCAATTTTTTCTTACTTTCCTGATTACTTATTTTTACCTGATTTTTTAATTTTCTTATCCCTTTATTTAGTTTATTTATTAATTGATTTAATTAACTATTATTGTTCTAATGGAAAAAAATGACATTAGACTTTATCCATTACATTTTCCAATTTTAAAAATAAATAAATTAGATACATAAAAGATACAAAAAATGGGTTATAAACCAATACAAACATTTTCAAATAAATAAATAAACAAATAGAAACATAAGAATACTTTAACCATTTCCAATTAAAAAAAATTACGGTAGTGGTTTTTTTATTACTGTGTATTATGTTTTGTTTATAGTTTGTCTCATATATATATATATATATATATATATATATATTAAAACCTAATGAATCTCCTAATGAATTCTAAAGAAAGATGTCATATATATACATATATATATATATATATATATAAGGTTCGAACGATATACCTTTTAAGTGATGGCGATGGCGATAGTCATAGTAGAAACATTGGAAATGTCCTGAAAAAACACATGAAGAATTAATCAAAATTAGTGACACAGAGAAATGTGTTAAATTAATACTATGAATGAAACTAAATTGGTATATATTGATGAACAAATGATAAAGTATTACTTCTTCACATATATAAACAAACGAAATTCATGAATTGCAAGGAAAAAAACATATAAAATAAACATTAACAGTTTACAATTTTAAAAAATATAGATTAGAAACATAAAAGATTAGAAAAAAGGTAATTGTGAGAATGATATGAAATGGGTATAAAATGAAGGACATAAATTACATTACAAATAATCTATATTTTTTTTTGAAGCTACAAATAATCTATTGAAATGGGAAAAGTAAAAGTCAAATATCCGTTTGAAATCGAGGTTCAAATATTAATTTAAAATTAATCATATTAAATGATATCTACAGTTGTTTATAATAATATATTTTTTTGACGATAATACTAATTAAAACAAAACTCCCCATAGATTTTGTCGGTCATGTATCTCTTTGGTTGTTAAAAAATATTACAATTAATTGGTAATTAATCATATATATATATATATATATATATATATATATATATATATATAACAATATTATAAAGGTTGTGGCTCTTTATCTTTTTAGCCAAGGTTGTGGCTCTTTATCTTTTAAGCCAAGAACAATAATAATTACATTAATTTGTGACCATTTAACTTTTTAGCCAAAATAAAAACTAATCCAATATATTATATTATATAACCATATAAATTATATTATTATGATTAATGTTATTATAAAAAAATTAATAATATTTATGATTACAACATGTCGCAACCACATTAAAAGTAGAAAAAAGTTTATTATTATTATATTATATATGATATATATATATGATATATTTAAAATTTTTAAAAAATAAAAAAATTAAAAACATTTATGATTATCATGTGTTGCAACCATATCAAAAGTAGAAAATTTTTATTATTATTATATGATATATGATATGATATATAATTAAAATTTTAAAAAATAAATAACATATAAATTACCACGTGTGTTACGACCACCTTAAAGTTGGGAGAAAAGCTTATTATATATATATATATATATGAAAATTTTCATTTCAGTACATAGTAATAAATATTTATCGGTGCGTTGCTTGTGCACTATTAGATTCAATTGTTTTGATCCAATCTGTATACATTTATAAGTATTTATTTATAATTTATAGTTTATATGTAATGCACTAATATATTTTATATCGGTATATACCGAAAAGAAAAAGATTATATATATATATTTATATTTGAGAGCATTAATATATAATTATATATTACTTTGTTTTTTCAAATGCTTGGGTGGAAGCCAGGCTGTTTCCGCTCATGGTTGTCGATGACTGTTTCCGCTCGAGAAATGTTCTCTCTATGTGGCGCCTTTGGTCCGGGATGATTGTCCAAGTTAATATTTTTGTTTTGTTAATGAATTCCCTTTCAATAAAAAGAAAAAAAAGAAAAATTGGCACATCCTCCTATATACGGTGCCCACAGAGATACACCATATAGGGTACCTAGAGGTCCACCTCACGCGACAAAAATTATTGTTTATTGGTCCAGAGATCGAGGCTTTTTTGTTTTTCAGAGCAGCAATAAGACAAAGATTAACGATTAAAAATTATTTAAAATTGAAAATATTAATTACATTTATCTTCTTAGTTAATATAATAAATACCTTTTTTTAATAATTTTTTAGTTTTTAATCTTTATCCTAAATACACATGTTAATACTCCTTCTTTTTAATCTCCAACCCTCCGGAACGGTTGAATATATAGGTGAAGTTTTCCGATGAATTTAATGAACCCCAGTGACGCCGGTGCTTTGACAAGTTTAAAGCTATATATAATATATATCTAGAGATGTACATTTAGAGAATGAGGATGGAAATAGGTCCCCCCATCCCCACTTTCCAGACCCTTTCCCCATCCCCCATCCCCCATCCCCCATCATTTCCCCATTTGGGGAAAATGGGGATGGAGAATTTTGGGGGGAGGTATATCCATCCCCAATCTTAGTTTCCTGTTTTTTCCGTTTTTTTCCATTTTTTCTCGTTTCCCTGTTTCCCCCTTTTCCCACATTTCCTGTTTAATTAAAAATAAAAAAATTAAAAAAAAATATTCCATTAAAAATACAAACTAAAATTCGTTAATGCATTACAAATACATAATAAAATCATAAAGTGTGCATTACAAATACATAATAAAATCATAAAGTGTTTCAAATAATTCTAACTTTCAAACTAAGACTTTGAAGCCTTGAAAAATAATCTAGTAGCTTCAAAAAATCTCCACTCAATTCACTTTGAAGCCTTTGTTGCGCCACTACAACAGGCAGACTACAAACAACGGTACAACAAGAAGATGATTAGATGACAAAAGTAAAATATGTTCATAGTACTTCACACATCACATATTCATTGACAAAAGTAAAAGTTAGGTAAGCGGGCCAAGTAAAAACAAAGTGTTTACTTTGCTTTTGTTTTTCCTGCGTTCTTGCACATGATGGACAGTATACAGTGGACTAGTGGAGAGAAGTGGCACCAGCGGAGAGAAGTTGAGAGTCTGAAACTGATGTGGACAGTGGACTAGTGGAGAGATTGAGAGGAGCGGCAGCGGCAGTGAATGAGAAGAGTGAGAAAAGTTAAGACTTAAGACTAAATGAGTATATATAGTTAGGGTTTTTGAAGAGTAAATTATTTAAATTTTTTTTGTTTATTTACTTATTTATTTATTTATATATTTTTTTTTGAAGGAAATGGGGAAATAGGGAGGTCACCACATCCCTATTTCAATATATTTATGGAGAAAATAGGGAAATAGGGATGGGGGGACCTCCCCCCATCCCCATCCCCATTTCAAATTGGGGATGATTTTCATCCCCATCCCCACCCCATTCCCTATTTTTCTTTAAAAAAAATTCCCTAAGTAGGGATGGGGGCGTGAGGATTTAGGAATCCGGAGGAAAATGTGCATCTCTATTAATATATCTATCTTTTCAACAATTTATTTGATAAACTTCATGGAAGATTATTGTTTGACGAATTTAAAAGTTACAATATCCTAAAAATTATTCAGGCATGAAACCTGAAGAAATTATTGTATGGGACTCCTTTAAGGAAAAACTAGACAATTTAATTTCACTCAATAATAACATCACAATAACAACAGAGGAAATAGTCATTTCTAACCCAAAAATAAAATAATATTAGAGGGTTTCTAATTTTCTATTATTATCTTCTATTAATGTTTTTATTGTTTTTACCAAACAATATATTGAAGAGATAAAATTGTTTATGTTTTTTTAAATTATTTTTATTTTTAAAACTAATTTTATTTTATAAAAAACATTTTTTATTTTTCTTTTAAATTATGTTGGGTAACATATGTGACCTCCAATGGAGGCCAGCTGGAGGTCAGGTTGCTGGCCAAAAAAAAAACAAAAAACATTGAAAAGAAAGAAGAAAAAAACTGTTAAGATGAAAACTATTAAACACGTTAAATTAAATACACTGAAAATTAAAAATATATAAATTAAACACGTTAAAAATTAAAGACACATAAATTAAAAACACTATGAATTAAACATATTAAGAATTGAACACATAGATTAAACACGTAGGAATTAAACACACATAGATTAAGTACACTAGTAATTAAACACATCGATCTCCTCTTCTTCTTCCACCTCCTCCTCCTCCTCTCCATTGGAGGTCGTACCTCCAAAGGTGTCTAATAAAAAAATTGAAAGTATTATTTTAAGAAAGTATTTTTATTTCATCTTCTATTTCTCTCCATTGGAGGTCTATCTTGGAGGTCTCCCCAACCTCCAATAGCCTCCTATAAATAAAATTAAAAATATTTTTATTTTAAAAACCATTAAAGGTATTCTTGTTTAAATAGTGGATTATATTGTTTGATAAAAAACAAAACACTGATGCTAGATAAAAATAAAACTTTTCTAATTTTATGGCTAGTTTCAATTTTTACCGATAACAATAATGTAATGTATATATACATAAATTATAGTTCTCTAACGTTGCATAACTAATATAAAGACTACGTATTTATTTAGTTTTGTAACATAACCAACTCGGTAAATTACAAAACAAAGGTACTGAATATTTTTTTTTACAGAACCGTACTCAATGGAAAAGAATCATACAAGTACTATTATTCCAACCAATTATTACCTCATTATAATTTCCATGAAAAGAATCAGAGTTAACAGTCACCGATTTCAAAACCCTCTACTTATCTTGTTTTTCCTTAACTTTTTATAATCTAATAATACCTAACCAAAATAAAAAATACATAGTTAAGATTTGATAACTTTTTTCTCTCTCATACAACTTGGTGTTTTAATTACACTTGAAAATACCAAGGAAAAACAAGGACCAATGAGAAGATCCTGATCCGAGACAAAATTGTTTTTGTCTTTTCTAATTATTTTTATTTTTTAAATAACTTTTTTTATTTCTTTTTAAATTATTGTAGGTAACTTAGATCTCCATCTATGTGGACCTCCAATGGAGGTTAGGTCGCTGCCAAAAAAAAAAACCGAGAGGTCAGGTCACTGTCTAAACAAAACCCGAGAGGTCAGGTCGCTGCCCAAAAAAAAACCGGGAGGTCAGGAAAAAAAAACTATTAAGATGAAGAAGATTATGTACTCGTTTGGTTGAGCTTTCTACTGTCTCAAAATGTTAGAGTTTAAATCTCTGTTAGGCAAAAACTCATGTGGATGTGCTTCTTCAAATAGACATTTTTTTAAAAAAAGTTTACCAACCAAATAACTATTTTTTTTTCAAAAACTCTATTTCTAATAGATCAATACAAGTAGATATTTTACTAATAGAGGTTTTTTAAAAGCCTAACCAAACAAGCTCTAAACACATTAGATTAAATACACTGAGGATTAAATACACTGAGAAGTAAAAACACATAGATTAAACACGCTAGGAATTAAACACACTATGAATTGAACACGTTAGGAATTGAACACGTACGAATTAAACACACATAGATTAAATACACTAGTAATTAAACACACCGATCTCCTCTTCCTCCTCCTCCTCCTCTCCATTGGAGGCCTTGCCGACCTCCAAAAGCCTCTAATAACAAAAATTATAAGTAATTTTTTAAAAAAGCATTTTTATTTCTTCTTCTTCTCTCCATTGGAGGTCTAGCTTGGAGGTCTCGCCGACCTCCAACAGCCTCCAATAAAAAGAAAATTAAAAGTACTTTTATTTCATAAAAAACTATTAAAGGTATTCTTATTCTAATAGTGGATTATATTGTTTGATAAAAACAATCAAAACATTGATGCTAGGTAAAAATAAAAATTCAACTAATTTTATGGTTAGTTTCAATTTTTACCCATAACAATAATGTAATGTATATATATATATATATATATATATAAATTATAGTTCTCTAATGTTTCAGAACTAGCAAAAAAGACTACGCAATTATTTAGTTTTGTAACATAGCGAACTCGGTAAGTGACAGGACAAAGTTCCTGATTTTTTTTTTCATAACCGTACTCAATGGAAAAGAATCATACAAGTACTATTATTCCCACCAATTATTACCTCATTCTAATTTCCATGAAAAGAATCAAAGTTCATAGTGACCGATATAATCATTTCATTGGACTTATACACCTCCATTGAAGATATCATTAAAGAATCACAATTGTCTTGATCATCAACACCATAATCAATTCCAGCATTTGTCTGAACATTATTTTCTTCGTTGCCTGGAATATTATTGTCCTCATGATTATTATTTTCTTCTTTGGATTCGAATTTTCGGATAGTTGATGATGACGACAGTGATAATCCTGAAGGCCTTGAAGCTGATCAACCACTTGTCCAAAATGGTGTTCCAATAATTCTTGATTTCATGATCTTCCAGCTATCAAGGACCATCCATGAGGCCATGACCCACCCATCGTTATTAATATTGTGTGAACACTGAACAGTATCAATCAGTCGTACGATGATTATAATCTCATAGTGTGTAACTTTTTAGACAAAAAAGAAAGAATGCAAATTATTTCTTGTTTATTGAATATCATGACATGATTGTTAGAGCCGCACTGAGGCAGGGGCGCAGGGCACCATGGGAGCTCGCCCAAGGCCAAGGAAAAAAGTGCTCAAAAAGGTTTTTTTTTTTTAGAGGTCACAACTTAAATAAATAAGGGTTCAGATAATTGTTTAGTGGTCATAAAAAATATATGTTTTTTATAAAAAAATTGTACCATTATCTTATTTTTATAAAATATAGGCTAGCAGAGTGACATGATTGTCATACAATTCTTACGATTCGCTAAATTAGTTGGTTCTATAATTAATTATTTCTGGACTCGAAAGTTGACAGACACAAAAACCAAGTCCGGTTTCAATAGGATAGTGTTTACTGTTTAGTAATTTTATTAATAAGGTTATCAAAATCCTAATGAGATTTGATTCATAATTATTTGAGGTGAGTTTGGTACGGGGACGGGATAGGACAACGTGAGACTGGATTGGACTGGACAATTGTTTCGTTTTATGTTTGGAATGTCTGAGACAGAATTATGAACTGTAATGTTATGCGTTTGGTATGGCTGAGACATGACTGTACAAAATGTTCAAATGACCAGAGTACCCTCCTTATATAATAATATACATTATAATATATAATAATATACATTATAATATATAATAATATTAAATAATAATATATATTATATATATAATAATATATATATAAGATATATATAATATTAAATATTACTACATATAAAAAATAATATATATATATATATATATTATTTAATGTATGTAATATATAGAGTCCTTATCAAGTGAGGTATACCTTACTTTAATTTCGGTAAGGACTTTGATGAAATCATATCGATCTTTATGAATTTTGATTTGAATTTTTATGTGGATGATAAGTTCATTGAAATTTACCTATGATTCAAATTTGAAAATTTTTCAAGTACTAGAACTATTGTTTTGAATTTTCCTATATTTCACTTCTTTTTTCAATGTCTTTATATTTAATAAAATCGGGATAAATAGTTATATTACTTGAAAAATTCTCAAATTTTATTCATAGGTAGATTTCAATGAACTTATCATCCACACAAAAATTCAAATCAAAATTCATAAAAATCGATGTGATTTCATCAAAATCCTTACCGAAATTAAAATAAGGTATACCTCACTTGATAATTATTGATATGTATATATATTACAATAAAAAATATATATATTATATATTTTAATATATATAATATATAATATATAATAATATAATATAAATATTATATTATATTATAATATATACTATTTTATTATTATAATATATATATATAATATATGTATATATTATAATAATAATAATGTTTGATATATTATATATATATATTATAATATATTAAAGATTACAATATATATAATATATCCTATATATATTATTAATTAATATATAATATTATATATTATTAATTAATATATAATATAATATTATATTATATTATATATAATACATCGGACATGATTATAATTTTTTAAATATATAAAAAGTAAATTGATCTTTTTTGATATTTGTCTTATTTTATTCTATGCTGTCCTATGCTAATATCATATTAAATGTAGAATAAGAGAAAAATATCTCACATTATTGTGTCATGTACCAAATACCAAACACACCCCAAAAGCGTGAACTCTCCCCCGTCCTATTATCACCAATGTTAAGGATACAATTAATGAGTAGTCTTCAATCTTGTGGGGTTTGTATCCTGATGTGTCCTACGTTCAAGGAGTAGTCTTCAATCTTGTGGGGTTTGTATTCTGATGTGTGCTTCTGAACGCAGACTTCGAAGACCTACGCAACACGTGAAGTACACATGGTTAAAGGTTGTAAATGGGGTCCGTTGGCGATCACCAGCCCATGCTAAAGTCGCGCATCGGCTATTCAACAACAGGTCAAGAGTCGTCCTTTTATTAACTTATTAGTTCTTGATTATAAAGTAAGGTTGAATCTCTGTAAATTAATCTTCTATAAATTAATATCTTTTTAAACAATAAAAAATTTCAGTTCCGAATCGAAGTAGTATAAAAAATTAATAAATTTTTTTATCGTAATAATTAATAATTAATAATTTTTTTTGAAACTTAATGTAAATTTTTGATCTCGATTGTCTCATAAATTAATAATTTTATAAAAGTATAAAATATATTATATATTATTCAAGAATTAAAAAAATATTTTAATATGCTAGTTTGCACTAGGCAACAATGTTTAATAATTTTGATTTCATTATTCATCTTTTGAATTGTCCTCAATAATCTATTGTCATCACCTTCTTGTTGTAGCTAAAATGTTTCAATTAAATTTAGCATTTCAACAGCTTTACCAGTAGAGATTTTATGTAACTTATGATTATCGCCGTCTTTATCTAATCTCAACCATATCATTAATATTCTGCCATGTGATATCATTAATGATAAACTCTTTAGTTGGAGTGTAACACACTTCTTCTTCAAATTTAGTGGCAGATAGTGCATTGTGGTGTTCCTAAGTTGGATATGATTATATAGCTCTATAAGTGGTGCATGAGCAGTAAAATTGTCAATAAGAAGCGAACCTTTCAATTTGCCATAGATAGTGTCATTGCGATTAGGAATCCTGAAAAAAAAAGGGAGCAAACTTCTCTTGAAGAAGAAAAACGACTAAATAAGAAATCATGAAAATGAACCTTCCCTAAATATGAAAATCGACTTTCACACGTTTTTAAAGACATAATAACACTTTATAAGATAAAACTCTTCAAATTAATAACCCCACTAAATTAATACCAAATGTATATTCCAAAAATATTAATTTATAGAGGTTTTATTGTAATAGTTACCTTTACTCACCGACTGGGATATAATTATAGTTCCATCTTCTAACATCGGCCTATCATTGTCCAACCTTCGGTCCCAAGTGTCTTGTTGCATGCGAGCAATGCTGCGGATACAGTACTGTTTATTTTTTGAGGTGTCATTCGACAAGTTGGAGATAAATAACACTTTTTTGAGGTGTCATTTGGCAAGCCGGAGATAGATATCCCTTTTAGTCGACATCCCAACACGACCTTTGGCTTTGGAGATGCTTAGTAGCTACCGTTTGGAGGTGACGAAAAGGTTGCATCATTAGCTACCATAATCTATAGTAGCTAATGGTGACATGTGTAATTACCTCGTTGGGTGATTTCCTGTCACCGCTTTGTTATCAACAAAGCTCATCAGAAAAATCTCAGCCACAACAAACCTAACAGGTTTTGCATGTGATGAAATTCGAAGATTGGTTTTCTTGTTCATTTAGCAAATTGAGTTTTATAGTATATTAAAGGGTTTACGGGTCCGCGGGTCTGTGGGTCTGTGGGTCCAGACCCGGACCCATGAAATTTCACGGGTCCTCGGGGCGAGTCTAGGTCTGCTTAAGACCCGCGAATCCAGACCCGAACTCAAACCCGAAAATTTTCATAGGTCTGGATCTAAATTTTTTTGATAGGTCTGGGTTTGGGTCTGATAGGACCCGACCCGAACCCGACCCATTGCCATCCCTACCTACAAACATCAAGCCATAAATACACCATTAAGGGACGTAGGGGTCCTAAATATATGACCACCACATCAGGCCAAAAATACACCATTAAGGGACGTAGGGGTCCTAATGTATGACCACAACATCATGCCAAAAATATACCATAAAGGGGCGTAGGGGTCCACTTCTAAGATTGATAGTAGCTTGACGAAAATTATTTTTTCTTTTTTTGGTTTGACACGTGACGAATATTATTGTTGACCAATCCAGAGATCGAGGGTTTTTTTTTTTATATATTATTTTTTATCTCCAACTCTAAGGCTTGGTGGTCCCTGGTTGAATATACATGTGAAGTTTTCAGATTAATTTAATGAACCCCAGAGAAGGTGCTCTGACAAATTTAAAACTATATATAATATATATCTATGTTTTCAACAATTTGTTTAATAAACTTCATAGAAGATTATTGTTGACGAATTTAAAAGTTACAATATCCTAAAATTTATTCAGGCATGAAACCGGAAGAAATTATTGTATGGGACTCCATTAAGGGAAAACTATACAATTTTCACCCAATAATAACATCACAATAACAATAAAGTAATGCAAACATACATAAATTATAGTTCTCTCACATTAGAGTTAACAAAAAAACTTTATAATTGTTTAGTTTTGTAAAGTTCTCAATATTTTTGTTATATATTATATATAGCTAAAATAACAATAATTTTAGCTATATATTATATATAGCTAAAATTATATTGGTCCATATAATTTAATTTAAATACATCACAAAAATGGACTCCTAAAATCTAAATATATGACCTACAAACAGCAAGCCTACACCATTAAGAGACGTAGGGGTCCTAAATGTATGACCACAACATCATGCCAAAAATACACCATAAAGGGACATAGGGGTCCACTTCTAAGATTGACAGTAGCTTGACGAAAATCATTTTTTCTTTTTTTGGTTTGACACGTGACGAAAATTATTGTTGACCAATCCAGAGATCGAGGGTTTTTTTATATATTATTTTTATTTTTTATTTCCAACTCTAGAGGTATTATTACTAAAGTCCCTATTGTTTCATGAATTGTCACCTATTTAAACGTCTTTGCCATATTAGTCACTTTAGTCCCTTGTTTTTTCAAAATACATTGCTTTAGTCCATTTGACCAAAAACTAAGGGTCAACTATAATATAATATATAAAAATATAATTTTACCCTTTATAGTTATTTTTAAAAATTTTCTTTTTAGTCCCTCTAGTTTCAATAATAGCCGGTAAATCCCTGAAAAAATAAAATGCTTTTATCAAGGATTGAACCTTCAACCTAGTGATTAAAAGCAACTACCTCTAACCAGTTGAGCTACTCTAGTTTATTGTTGAGGATTTTTTGATTTATATATATATATATATCTAATCTGTTTATATAATTTAAAATAAACTTATATTTAATAATAATAATAATATATAAAAACATATTTATGAAAATGAAAAATAAAATAACAAAATAAAAGGAAATCCAAAAAATCTAAAAAATCAAAGCCTGTAATTGTTTTTTGGATTTTGTTTTTCAAAAAATATATTATTTCAATTTGATAAAAAAAAAACCCAAAAATCAAAGACCCGTAAATTGAAAAGGGAAAAAAATCAACAATAGAGAAGAAAAATAAATAAAAATTCCTTTTTTCCTTTTTTTACTTTTATTTTGTTATTTTCTTTTTCATTTTCATAAATATGTTTTTATATATTATTATTATTATTATTATTAAATATAATTTTATTTTAAATTATATAAACAGATTTAAATTAGTTTAAACAAATTATATAAATATATATAGATATATATATATATACACAATAATTTTCACATAAGTGCGCACTGATAGAATTATATAAGGACATTGAATGTGAACCACTCATTTTATATATTTTGACTTGTCATGTTTGCACTTGTCAAAACTCTTTTATAAATGAAAGAAAGAAGGGAGAGAGAGACGGTGAGAGTGAGGTTAGACTTGAGAGTGAGGGAGAGAGAAAGAGATTAGAGTTAGGGTTTGTTTTTATTAATTTTGTTTTTTAGTTGTTTTTATTATTTAATTTAATTAAATTTATTAATTTAAATGCATTTAATATATATATATAATATTATTTCATTTAAAGTTTAATTTTAAAATGTTTTTGTTTTTTAATTATTTGTAATTACAATGATGTCCTTTTAGTAATTTTACACAATCACAGTACTTTTTACTTCTAGTTTACCAAACACATTGAAATTGCTTTTGGTTCTCACAGCATTTTGAAAATCAGTTTACCAAACACTCAGCTGATTCTATCCACAGCAATTCCAAAAGCAATTCCTCCCACAGCAGATCCAAAAGCAATTTCCCCCACAGCACAACAATGTCAAACTAGGCCTAAAACTATATATAATATATATCTATGTTTTCAACAATTTGTTTAATAAACTTCATCGAAGATTATTGTTTGACGAATTTAAAAGTTACAATATCTTAAAATTTATTCAGGCATGAAACCGGAAGAAATTATTGTATGGGACTCCATTAGGGGAAAACTATACAATTTTCACCCAATAATAACATCACAATAACAATAAAGTAATGCAAACATACATAAATTATAGTTCTCTCACATTACAGAATTAACAAAAAAGACTTTACAATTGTTTAGTTTTACAATGTTACAAAACTAATTCCGTAATATTACAAAACAAAAGTTCTCAATATTTTTTTTCAAAACCATTTTCTACGAAGAAACGCCCTATACATATATACATATATACATTCAGACCCTCTGTTAGGCTGATTTTTGCTCTCCTTAAATGTATGTTGAAAATCACTTTACACATTATCTGTTCATCCGTTACTCTTATATCATTCATTTTATACTACTAATTGTATTCTAATCAAACTGGTCAGACACCACCCCAGCTTTTGGCAGAAGAAAAAGGTAATTTATTAAGAACTTTTGCATAATCAATTAAGCAGATGATTGTTTCAATAAGAATAATAATAATAGTAATAATAATAAGCAGGTGATGATGATTATGATTCCAATAAGCTACTATTCTTCATTTCTAGCACCCCCATCATATTTCATGTACTTTTGTATTATTTGCATCATTTCATTGGTTTAACAACCAAATTTATGTACTAATTAATTAAGTGCTTTTTATAAGCACTTTATGCGTGTATAAGCAGGTGCCTATGATTCCATCTCCATTGCAAAAGTTGTTCTTCGTCCATTCCTATTCCTTTATGGTGATGATAACTAATGATTACTAAAACAACAATTTGATTGTTACTACAAATTGCATGTACTCGTAAATAAAAATGGATTAAATTGCATACGAACAATTGATTTTAAAATTTAGTTAGAACGGAAATGAAGTGCATACGCCAAATTTATAGGAAAGGTCTAAACTAGGAGAACATATTAACCGAGACTATAAGAGTTTGACCAGTGGTACAACATTCATACCTATATCATGAGATTATGGATTCGAGTCATGTCTTTAGGGATGACAAAATTATCTACGGATACGGATATCTGTAAGAATCTGCTCAATTTAAAATGATGATGGATACTAGTATTTTAGTGATGGAGCGGCACCTATGCCATCATAATATCCATTTTATTTTCGGGGATGCGGATATATATGTCTATGGATATCCATCCCCATCCAGATCCATTATAAGTTTTAATATTTTAAAAATATAAAAATTTATTATGTAATTATTAATTTTAATTTTATAAGTTGTTATTAATTTTTATATTTGAACTTTATTGGATGTATTTGTTTCTTCTTAAATAGGATAAAATGTACTGTTACATATGTTAGTTACATTGTTTTCCTGTAAACTATACAAATTTAAAGTTTTTTCATCGGATACAGATATAAATGGAGCGGGGATGAATATCTCTATCTTAATTAGCGGATTATCCGAATCCGTCCCATTCACTTAAAAATGATGATGGATGAGGGGATGCAGATATATATATATCTCAAATGTATACGAGGATGGATATTCGGGTATCCATACCCAATCCAATCAATTCCCATCCCTACATGTCCTCAAAAACCCCAAATTGTCGCAATATATGAAAAAAGAAAAAGATTGTAAGAGCGACGAGCAATTCTCAATTTGGGCCAACCAAACGGCCCAGGCCCAACCGGCAGGCAATTATGTAATTTGATCATGGTATGCCAGGTGGCATACATCGTGGCAAGCCATATTTAACCACGTCAGCACCTAGCTGATGACGTGTCCAGTCATTTCGGCAAAAGAACATCCCAAAAACCACCGTTTTTTGTCCCAATGCTCGACAATGGCCTCTCTCGACGAAATCTGCTCGCAGTGCCAGACTGGCCTCCCTTTCTCGTCTCTCTCCGTCTCTCCAGATCCGCTCCGTGTATGATGACGCGGCCGACGTTCAGATTATAGAAACGAAAGAGTTTTGTTTTAAGGTTCTATTCCTTCTCTTGTTAGATAGATTTTTTTTTTTGTGAACAATGTCCTCCAGGATTCGTCAGTTGAGGAGTTTGATGCTGTAGTGAATGAGAAATTTGCTTGTCCATTATTTCTGCTGGACTTACTATGTGCTTTATTCCTTCAAATTGGTTCAAATTGGAAAATATGGTTTCGATTAGCATAGCAGAAGATAATGATTGAATTTTTGGTATTTTTTTTTTCTGATTTTCCATTTTCAATTCTGGGTTGGGGAAGATCAATTTTGGTCCTTTGTGCCACTGAAACAGCTCTTGAGATTTTAAAAGTCCCTATTTGGAAATTGGAAACCACAACCTTGGTTATTTATGTATATATAACTAGAAATGATAGCTCTTGAAATTTTTATTCTTGGAGTTTATAAATGCGTTTTCATGTTTTATTTAATTTTTTTTGTAATTAGATTAAAAACTATAACAGAAAATTATTTGGTTTCGGTGTTTAAGTTAAATTTGATTTTGTGAAATTTTCAAAGTTGAATTTAATTTGTTGAGCATCATTCTTCTGAATATGTTTAATTATTGTTAGCATCGATCCAGTTTCTGTTCTCTGTCCAATGACTATGATTTATGCATTTGGAGTTTTGTAACTCCTAATTCTACTTATATTTTAGTTATTATAAGAAATGTGTTATTTCCCCAAGTTCATGCTTTTGCTCTAGAATTTCCCATAAGCTAATTTGATGGTTTCTTTTGCTTTTCAGAAACATGCAGGTTGATCGCTATTGGTTGATCCAGAGTATAACGTCTCAGAAATAGTTGATGTGTGGCAGTGTCTGAGTATAATACCCTAGAAATATGCACAGGTTGATTATGTTTGACCATAAACTGTGTTTGACTGTTCCTTTTTATTTCTTATATTTTCTTCTGTGTTAGTTATAGCTTTCTAACCAATCATTGTCTTTGTGTGCTCATAGTTATAGCTTTGGTTGTGAGATTATAAATCTGGGTTATATTTCTGGAGTCGTCGTATGATTTGTTTCACATCCGCTTGTCAATATAGAATTTCAGTTTTAGCATTGATTTACTCCTCCCTTTCCCAATAACGATGGGCTAAGTGTATCCATAACCGTGCTTAAATTGAAAATTTGGAGTTTGTTAGTCTTCTTGAACTCTTTATAGTTATTGGAGCTCGGGAACTCCTATAACTGTATCCGACTCTGCTTTTATAATATCTTCATTAGTAGGATGACTCTTGTGTCTCATGCTTTTTGCACCTTATCTATCTTCTACGGTAATACTTACTCTTAGGATCCTACATTTGTTTGACACTCTAAAAATTTGTTTTTGTGATTTAACTATTATGTCATTGTATAAACTATTGAACTTAAAGTTCAGTTTGGTTGTCGATCACCATTTCTGCTTCATATTATAAGACTTGATATGATGTCATTAGATATATAATGGGTGGCAGCCCACAGCCATAATACCTGAAATAGTTGATCATGGCCTCATGGGTGGCGGACCATAAGAATAAGGCCTGAAGAACACATGAAGGTTGATTATGGGCGGCCAAAAGCTGTGTTTGATGGTTCCATTGGCTTTCTTGTTTATTGTTGTATATTGCTTTCCCCATTTTTTAGGTTTTTAAAGGTTTTTGTTACTTGTTACGGCATTGGTTGTGAAATCATGTAATCGAGTTAAACTTTTTGAAATTGTTGTAGATTTCTTTTATACTTGCTTGGCAGAACAGAATGTTCTTAGCATTGATTTGCTACTCCCTTTCCCAATAACAATGGGCTAAGAGGATCACAACAATGCTTAAATTGAATATTTGGAGTTTGTTAGTCTTCTTGAACTCTTTATAGTTCTTGGAGTTCGGTAACTCCTATACTACTCTATATCCGACTTGGAAATTCTGCTGTAATAATTTCTTCACGAGTAGCTGGGATGATTTTTGGGTATTCTGCTTCTAACTTTTCTGTCCTCTTCACTAGAATGTTTTTTTGTAACACAACTATCATTTCATTTGTACAGCATTAGAGGGTTTGGTTATCGATCACCTGTTTTGCTTTACATATCTAAGGCATGTTACAATGCCATTAGACAGTATCAGGCCAGAGTGGGATGTGAGATATTGATTACCTTTCTGTCCTTGTCTTAGCCTGGGACTTAGTACTTTTTTTTTCTCTGTTGGTTTTATGCAGAATTTCTAATTCATTAGAACATGCAGGTTAGCAAGATTCTGTGATGTTTTACAGATGGTGGACACGTCACCCCGACAATGAAGAATGCCCATATCGTTCTTTCATATTGTTTTGTAACAAATTCAGAGAAATGCCAAGCAATGCAACAACATGCTTAGGGTTTATCCCTAACCTGGAACCCTAAACACCTTAAACTTGTGCACAAGTGTATGGTTTAGTCCGCACTAGGTGAGAGCATATCGTTCACTCTTAACACGTTTCCCGTATTTATTTCTATTTCGACTTCAAGGTCAAAATCATATGCGCAAACTTGATCAAAAGATATGATGTTGTGTGATCCTCCTGTGAATTATTATATATTTGGGTTCTATATGAAATTCTCTCAGTTTGTATTTAAACTAATTATTTTTATTTGGATTCTAAATCACATGCTCGCATTCTCAATTCTTAATTTGATTTATCTAATGAATGCTGGGAGTGGTGATCACTTATTCCCTCATTGTCCTAATTGTCAAGTTGTGAATTGTCAAGTTGTGAAATAGATTGTTTAAGATAGTTAAGCTGAGTTGCCTCTTGCAAGGGTGTTTTAGCTGAATATTTTTAGCCATTTGGAGGGAACAATAATGAGAGGAACATGGGAATTTTTAGAGACTACAGTAGTTGTTCATTATAGGATAGACTATAGAGTAATTTTGGATTCTCTGTAGGCTTCAATTTCTTCTTGTGTATAGTCAAGATGAGTTACATATATACAAGAAACTGCTACCATAGTGATTACTTGGTACATGTTTCTGGTCATGATATCTTTGTTATTTATGCATGCCGAATTTAGCTTTTTTTATTGATTGAAGTTGGTCGTTGGAGGTATTTTGTTCAGGATGGATGGATACTTTTGGTTTTGCAACTTTTCTTGAATATCTTTAGTCTCATGCAATGAAATAGTTACCCATCCCAATTCACATATATGTAATCCTTTGGACTTCTCTTTTGTTGGAGATAAATTTTTTAATCTGTGTGTATTGTTGTCTAAATGTTGCTTTATCTCCAAGTATGCAAGTTTTGAAGTTGGTTTTGAAGCTAGAAACTTACCTTTGTGACCTTCTTGTTTCAACTTTCAGGTAAACGATATTTTTACAAGGAAGGCATATTGTAAGATCATGGTACATATTAAACTCATGAAAGCTTGTTTGTGGTGATTTAATATGCACAGCTTCTAAGTTCTAAACTTATTTGGAATGGTGTGTGGATTGTTTGTTTGCAATACATGACAGGGCCATAATCCATGGTGGAGATCCAAGGATCTCCGCTGTCCATCTGCATCTGTTCATCTTTATTTTTTAAAAATTGTTATTTGATCCTAGGAATGATGGTGGAGATCAATCTATTTATTTATATATATTTTTAATATATTATTGATTTTAACTTATTAGTTTTTACATATAAAAAAAAATAGATCCATTAAAAAAACTGATTTTTTTTGTTTTAAATTTGTTTAATTAAGAATTTTTAAGGACATTTTGGTATTTTTGTTTATATTGTTTGATGTGATTAACTATTAGGATTTATTCGGTTTATTTACTTTATTTGCATAATTTAAAAAAAAAACATAATTTAGAACTAAATGTTAGATTAAGAAATAAAAATTTTAGAATAAAAAAGAAACAAATTCGTTTTAAAATTTTGTTACTAATATCTCTAGGAATTTGTTATAACTAAACTTTTCTTGTCAAAAACCCCCTTTAAAAATTTATTAAACTTTATACCCAAAAAAAAAAATGTCAACCCAAAATGCAATAGACATTTTCCATCCACTATGACATACAAATATACAATACAATACATGCACACATACCAATCAATAAGAGCGAAATATATAGATATTAAAAACGAATACAAATACCCGGTTTTCGGGAATAAGACTCCAATACTTAACTATCGATTTGTTGATTAATATACAAAAAAAAATAAAAATTATAAAAGTTTTAGAACGTAGACAAGTGATTTTGTGTACAAAAAGATGGTAAAAACACAATACCAATCTGAACCAGACTTCATTTTCTGCTATTACTACTAACTAAAACTAAATGTCCTGGAACTGGGAATGATGGCACCAACTCACTTCTTATAGGCCTATCAATGAGAATATATTATTTTTATCTTTTTTTTTGAAACAAATAAACATATAATTCAAGAGCGAAAAATGATAAATTAGAGGGTTGATTTTTCGAAACTTGATCACCGTATCTTCTCTAATACTTGCTGAGTAATTACAGGTCATGTTTATGAATCTGATTCGAGCTGCATTTGTTTATTGAATCTGTAAAAAAGAGAAAAAAGTAATATGAAATTCTAATCATATTTTATTTCTATCAGACTATATGACTATATATTATTAATTAAAGAGGCGAAAAAATTAAATAAATTTCATGCAAGCTAACGAAGTGTACCTACGAGGTCCATATATAGCCATAACGCCCATAACCGTTCAGTAGAAGACCAGATTACAAATCCGAACCTGGATCCATCAATACCGTGTTATTTGCTGCAGCATTTGAGAACCAGGTACTTGTGAAACTAACTGCTCGGAACTAGGTGAAGCTTTTATTCTAGTGTTGACACCAACAGGGTTGCTGAGCCCTGGTCTGATCATCTCTTTGGTGTTATTATTCATGTTTGCTCCAGACTGCGAGGATTCCATCAATGCACGTACCTGACAGAATATTTTGTGTAACACAAACGTTGTCAACGCCCCATAAGGTAAGGATCTAGATTAGATAAATGAACAGATCGTTGAACTTACTATATCGATACGCTTTTTGTGGAGATCAGATGGTAACTGCAGTCATGGTGGAAAAATTTCATCAACTTGATTGTATTTTTATTTATAATTAAGCAAGAAATTTTTTATATCATGAAGTCTTTACGAGCCAAGGTAAGTAGAAGAAAGAGAAAAAAAAGGGAGAAATCCTGAGCATCATATCACAAACCAAAGTCATGAAATATAAATGTAAAATGCTTACAGGTTTTCTTTGGTGATTCCGGTGCTCTTCACTCGAGAATCCTGGTACTGACAAATCCCAATTTTTCTCTGCACATATTTTCAGATTCATTAAGGTTATCTTTGTTTGGCTTAAAAACAAATATAAGAAAAACGAGTAAACCTACACTACACTGTCCTGGCGATATTATCTACCACAACATTCTGTGCATATGCCTTTTGTTAACGAGCTACAATGTAGTGATATATCTATCTTCGTTAGCAATATGAATATCTAGAAGGCTGAAGCGAGGTTCTAACAACATTGCACTTCAAAACACATGCATGTAAATCAAGAGAGGGAGGCATCTAAAGGAAGCATAAGGTGACTCCTTATAACCTAGATGGTGGTTTATGTTATCACAAAGATAGAGACAAGGTATTTCCAGAAAAAATGAGCGAAAACACTGTCATGATGTGGGATATACTTGTAAAACATTCTGTGGCTACAAAGTTGATACTTAAAAAAGACATTATGAAGCTGAATCAAATAGAGAAGAAATACACATTTCAGACCCATATCAAATCAAGGTTTAACAAGTTAGCAATTGAAAATCACATATATACGCAGGGCAGCAGGAGTTCGAGAACGGACATAAAAGAATGAAGTTAGCATGTATGAAATGAGCCTCTATAACCTAAATGGCAGCTCATAGTAATATCACAAAGATGATTAACTATACAAAGTTGGGCCAAAAGCCTCCTTGCTCGAGAGGTCGACCATTGACCTCAAATTTCAATCGGCACATCTAATGGGTGTTACTAGTAGTAGTCATATATGTCACAAAATCATGAGGAGCACCATTTCAGAAATGTAAATGTGCAACTGAAATAGATCATATCTACATGACACATGACCAAAGCAAGGATCTATCAAAGAAAATTGTACACAATCAACCTTGATACTCGGGGCATACAGGTATTTTACTAACAGCTCCGCAAACTGGAAAGCACTTTCTACCATTAATATCAAATTAAGAATGCATCAGCAAGAAAGAATATACAGGACTACCAAAAATACACTCCAGGTCTAAATACAGATTTCTCTAAATCAAACAGATTATTAAAAGAGAGTATGCATATTCCAAATCCCGTCCTTCCAATGCTTTTCTCAAACAATAAACAATCTAATCTTACTTTCCCAAAAAAAAAAATCTAATCTCTTCTAAATTTCAAACAAAACACTATCACATTTAAACCGGTGATTGAAAATGACCGGACAACAATAAGCTTAATCTTTTTGAGAAATAACAATGTCTAAAGAGCAGAGCTGCACAAACCTAAGTGTAGCAATATATCCTTGGACTCTAAAGTAGACGATTTTCGATGCTTTGCCAAGTTACAAGCAAATGAAGTAACCTGCAAAAAGAATACATTATGAGTTCCTTCGACAAGACCATACAACGTCACTGTTTTCTTCTTTTAACTTTAAAGAAAAACGTTCATAAACCAATGTATGTGATCATGAAATATGGCAACAGTGTAGACTATTATGACAGCATACCAACTACATGACATCACAAGTAGCAAATATGCAGTGATCTAATAAACCATAAAAAGAGGACCCACTATGGCCTTCCAACTAGAAACTCCATGCAGCCATACAACATTTTAAGTGCCAACTCTTCTTAGAATTATTCATCAAACAGAAAACAGAATATCACCATGGATTTTCAAGGACTCAAATAATTATAGTTACCATCAAGGTATATTTTTTGTGAATCACTGACGTATGGGGATTCCATTTATACTAGTAGAGTGCAGTACAGCATCATTAATTTGCTGGTAGAAGAGCAAAGAATAAAAGCAGATTGCCTGATCAATATAAACCAAAGTTTGGGAGGTATAACACATGCGTGTAGAGCATTATCTGCATGCATGTTTCCTTAACCAGGCAAGTTGGATCCTAGATGTAGAAAAATTAATCACAGAAGAAAGAATTCACTAGCCAGTACCCAAGGCTTTGCAACTTCTGTTTCTTTTAAAACAAAAAGATTCAATTTGGAATACTAGGCGCATCGGCTTGTGGATTGTAAATAATGCAAGCATAGAAAGCCAACTTAACGGATATTAAAATAATTATATCATATATACAAAAGGTACATCACACAAATATGATTTGTTTGATTAAGTAAATTTGTAGGTGTAGCCTAAAGCTAAATAACATTTGGTAATAGTAGTTCATACTAAAAAAGGATGATGGAATTATGATTTCAAAGACGCAACAATTTTTTTAAAGTGCATAGCTCATATATTTAACAGAATCATTAGAACCTTGAAAAAAATAATTCATACCAAGCACCACAAATGCAGACAGAAATAGTGACAGCGAGAGAGAGACTGAGCCAGAAGAGTAGGGAGCAAAGCACATAATACATGTGTAATTGAGGTAAGAAAGTTAGCTAGCAGGTTCACTTTTGTACTCTTTTCTTTTTATCTAATGTAATGTTCTGCTTCCTAACAAAAAAGGAACAAAAGAAAGAAAAAAAGAGTTAAGTAGCTTAGCAGGCCTCACAGAATCAATGAAGTCATCAGCAATCTCCAAAAGAAGATCTTCAACTTCTGGATCCAGCTTTCCACGGGAATCCACCTGACAAGCCAAAAACTGAACACCATGAGAATATTCACAAAAGAAATGAAAGCAAGGTTTGAAGACTTATAGGAAAAGAACAGATACTGAGTGAAACACAGCAAACCTGGGAAACCAGATCCTGTATCTTTCTCTTCCCAAGAAGCTGATTAGTTGCTTCTGTCCCTTGGCTTGAGCTCCCCCCAGGCGTAGTTGTACCAGATGCAGTTGCATCTGGCTGTGATCCAGTCAAACTAAGAGACTTCTGACCTGTGGGACCTGGAATCCTTGGAGACTGCTGTTGCTGTTGGTGCAAGGGCGGTTGCTGTTGTGATTGTTGTGGTTGTAGTATTTGTTGTTGTAGTTGTTGCTGCTGTTGCTGGGGCTGCAGCTGTGAATGCCCCATTGGTGACTGCTGCTGTACCAGCTGGGATAATTGTTGTGGGTTCAAGGACATAGAATTCTGGTGCAATTGAGAAGACGAAGCCAAGTGCTGCTGTAAAAGGACCTGTGACTGCCTCTGACTTTGTTGCTGGAGACGAAATGAAGGTGAGGCAGGACCAGACATTGTCGGCATTTGCTTCAACCACTGTTGCTGTGACAAAGAGTTTTGCATCATACTTGCTTGTCCATTCTGAGCCAGCCCAGATAACTGGGGGTTCATAAATGCCAGAGACGATGATCTGGGTAAGTTTTGGACCTGCAGATTAAGAAGAAAGATTGGATGTCAAATTCATGTGCACAAAATAGAACTATAGAAGGGATACAAACGTTGCACACGATTGAAAAAGAAGATGAAATATTAGCCTCAATCCCCAGCTAAGCCCAATAGCTACAACAAAAGCAGATAAAAAAACCTACAATCCAAACCAAAGGAACTCAGACACATTGCAAAAAGCCAATGGCTATAATATGTCAAAGCATAAGAAATCAAGGCTTGTTGCCTCTCACATAAGCTGTGATAGATAATTAATCGTTAATAATTCACTTTATTCAGGAGGATTAATACAATTCAAGTATGCTGTATGCCACAATATCAATTAGCTACTGCATTTGTGTGAAACCACCTATCATCAAGGAGCCATGAGCCATCATATTTGTTAACTTGAGTCCTACAATAGCAAAATGCACTGAACTACTAAATGTGCAAAAGACCACCCACAGGATTAATTATACCTGAGCTGAGCTGAGAGGATTCTGTTGTGTCAATTGCTGTCTCATTTGCCCCTGGTTAATTCGTTGTTGAGCATAAGCAATTGCATTACTATTCCTCAAATTGAGTGCCCCCATCATCCCCATTGCTTGCATTCCTTGCAAAGGCTGCCCGGCAGCATTACCAGGATGGAATTGGGATCCCTGTACTAACCCTGCTTTCTGCCTTGGCTGTGTCCGAAAAAAAAAAAACAAAATTTACTTAGGAAAGGATATTGTTACCAGAATAATGCTTTTGGTTCAATATAATATCTACGAATTCTAACAAACCTCTCCATATCAATCATGAAAATTAAAGGACAACCAACATAATTTTATTAACAGGAAGACAACAAACATTTTGATCTTACTGTAGTAAAGGAACCAAGATTCACTTAATATGCTCGATAGTCAATACATAATTTAAATTAAGACAATAGAAAAATGGCGGCAAATAATCTGTAAGGGAAACAGTGGTACTATTAGCAACTTTTAAGCACTCTTATCACTTTCTTAAGTAGCAAAATAACCGCAGATCTAACTTTTAAAGAAAGTATGCACATTGTGATAGCAACCTACTCAAACAATTGCATGTTCATACCAATAGATCCAACAATCAGCACTGATAACTCAGATATCATATTTTATGCAATAGGGTTATAATATATGATCACATCCTCTGAGGATTTGATCAAATTCAACCCCTGTATATAAATCATTTGACCATTGAAAGTATAAAGACTCAGCAAGTGCATCATTGAACTAAATAATCTGCACTTTATACTACTTTATTGCTTCTACGAAGTTTAATCCATCGCATGTCACTTCCAAACGCAAGATAAGTACTTCAAAAGGACAAACCACATTAGGAAATCAACATTATGACCCTTGGCGTCCAAAGCTACAACAAACTAGGACCACTATAAGGATTCAGTCAATGGTAGTGACAAACAGTGCTTTAAATGGTCCATCGTTAAGCTAAAACTACCTTATCAGCTATCACTTACAAATCTTCAAAACAATGCAAATTTTACTTCAATCGTCAACACAACAATCACTGATGTAAAACACAAAATAAATAAATAAGGGTAAACTACACAATTATATGTGATAATGGCAATAAAACGAGCTTCAAATGGTATAGTCCAGCATTATGAAAATTGTTCAGATTTCAAAGTATTCTATCACATTTTAAGTAACTAAACTAATTCATCAGTATTACTTCGAAGCAAGAAAATTACTTCGAAGAAACTAACTATATTAACTCATTAACGTTACAATCACCAATGTAAAGAGACACCATATGAACAACCAATTTAACATCCTGCAAAAGGGGTTTCATTGTCTATCACTAAATTACAACAACAAAGAAGAAACAAACAAGTATTCCAAATTTGGTTTTCGAAAACAGCAACCACAATGATAAAAAAGAAAAAAAAAAGAATCTTTACCGAAGGAAGCAATTGAGGCTGAAAATTGAACTGGGCTGCCGCGGCTGCCGACCCACTCAGCATGGGGAGGTGGCCGCTCTGACCGATAAGCCCAGACCGCTGCAAATTAGGAGAAACCAGTTGCTGGTTCTGCTGCTGCTGCTGCTGCTGTTGGCTTTGTTGACCGAAATTCACTTGACCATACATCCCCTGCTGTCTCAAAACGCTGCCGTATTGAGGACTCTGCTGCTGTTGCTGCTGCTGGAACTGGTTAAGCCTCGAAATCGACGGAGATCGCTGCAGATTTTGCGAGATTTGGTAGCTGGACATGGCTGCTGCCACGTTCGCATTCTGTTGCTGTTGAACAAGTTGTTGAACTTGAACTTGTTGTTGTTGTTGGGGGTCGAGAGAGACTGATGGTGACGGTGACGGAGCCGGAGACGGGTTTTGTTGTTGTGGTTGTTGTTGGAGGACTAACGGCGTCGAATTGGTTGAAGTTATTAAATTTGGTGGCGGTGTTGTTGCTGTTGTTATTGTTGGAGTCGTTTGCGCAATTGGGTTGCTTTGAGTAGTAGTTGTTGTTATTAAAGTGGGGTTGGACTGAGGCGGTAGGACTCGGCCGTTCAAGGCGGTGACAGCGGTGGTGGTGGAAGATGATGACGTGGACGATGAAGTCGGGTCCATCATCGGAGATTGGAGGGCTTTCGGAGGCGATGTTTGTGTTGATAAATTCTCAGCCATTGATTTTGTTTTTTTTTTTCTTTCTTTCTAGGTGGTGTTGAGTTTCAGCCCATGGTGGATTTGATTTTTTTTTTTTAGTTTTTTCAGAGAGCTTTTTGGAGAAGGTTGAAGAGAGGAGAGACAAAGAGAGAGAGAGAGAGAGAGGGTATCTGGGTCGTACACGTGTGGGTTGATGAACTTGATTCTAACAAGGAAACCTGAATTAAGGGCCCATTAAGGTTTTGTAAAAAAAAAAACATATTAATAACCTTTTACAATTATTGAGATATATAATAAATAATATGTTTTTTTTTACTAAATATAAATAATATGTTTAAAAACATTATTTAAAAAAATAACATCATGACAAAATATAAAGTTTTAAGTTTGCAAATAATAAGAATTATATGAAATTGCTTAAACAAAAATTCTATGAATTTGAAATAATGTATTAATATTTTCTAAAAGATTAAGAAATTATAATCCGCACAATCCGAAAAAGCTAGATGTACCATATTATATGTAGATGTTTTTGAAGTCCGATACTAGTTGAGTCAAAACCTAATAAGATTAATCACTATAAACATAATAAATATTAACCACTCTGAAATTTTAGACAAAGTTGGAACTAGAACCTTCCATAGCTGATGTAAATGAGAAATGCATAACTTGTGTTAAAAACTAAAAATTATAGAAATTATAGAAATTAAAATATATTTTATCAAATTGTGTATTAGTTTTTAAAAATAGAATTATTGTTATCTATTTTCATTGGAATAAAGTCTCAAACAAATCATTGTAGTGGACTATTGCGTAAGAAATTTCATGTTTGCCAATATTTTGAAATAATTTCGAAAAGTTTAATTGGCCATAAGTTGAAAACTTGAAAAAAGAAAAATCATCTTAGTTTAAGATACTGAAAAATTGGGACCCCTATTAACTTAACAAGAATTCTCTGTTGAAAATTCTTACAATGTGCTCTGTACAAGTTTACATTCCTACTTTTTCATCAGTTTACAAGATTTCTACCAACACTGAACTCGAAACTGGTATGCAAACTATAAATAGATAACCAACTAAAAAAAATTAGAAAACATCTTCCACATCAACAATTCAATCCTAAAAATGTATACATTCTAGTTGAGGAATCTCTAGCTAGATCTACTATACCTATCCTACTGCCAATAACGAATCATGTCGTTTATGGAAAACACGAACAATCTACAACTTCTTTAGAGTAAAGACATACTCTTGGGATTGGCAAAGAAATGATCACGATATACCATCTTTGAATTCTTACATCTGTTTCCGATGAGGGTCTGTAGAATGGTAGGGGGGCCGTTGTATGTTGTTTGACGCATCCTCCTCGTGATAAGGTGTCCATCCAAAACCATCAGCTCCATCAATTTTTTGCAGCTCTACAGAAGTTGGAAAATATAGAGATGTGAATTAACAGTCAATTGACTTATAAAAGCTTGAAAGATGGCTCAAGAAGTGAGCACATTCAATAATGAAAAAATTGAAAGCAATCCTATCATTCCTTTTTCTCTTTCTTTTTTAATCTAATCTGACCATTTTCCCGCTCCTTTGAAAATTCATTATGCTATAATGAAATTATGCAGCCATCATTGTTGTGAACTTTAAATCACAGATATTGCAGACAGGAATAACTAAATTTGCAAGGAGTAAGTAAGTTTACACAGTTTCATAGATAACTCCGGTCAGGAGACTAGGAGAGTATGGTTCTTTTCCTAATTTTATTTCTTCTTTTTACCTTCACCGTACAGTTTCCTAAGCCTTGCCGTACCTCGGAAATGTTAAGCGAAACAATTTTTTAATCATAGAGTTGTTGATGTGAAAGTCCAAACATTTTGGTCCGTACCATTTTCGATAGATACAAAGAAGAAATACAATAGCATACCTGGGGGTTTAAAACATCCATCTGGTGGATAATATCATCCTGAAAAGATAAGTTAGAAAAATAAAAATTGTGAGAAATATGTTTCAAAATCAAGAATGAGAACTAAACGAACCAAAAATCACATAGGTAGAAGCTTGTACCTCTAATATCCCAGGATTTTGCATAACAATACCAAGAAGACGGCGTAAAAGTCCATTGTAGACAACATTGTTAATAGTTCCATCTCCATTTATCCAGGGCAATATTGGCATATATAAGTCAGAAGAAGAGAATTTGTAGCTTTCATCCCTATTGTTTCCTCCAGGCAAAGCAACACCACCTTTTGTACTGTCTTTATGCACATCGCTAGTTGAAGTTTCATTCAAGAGTTCGGTTACCTCTTCAGGAAGATTAAGAATAGTAACTTGGTGCACATCGCTAGCCTTCCTTTTCATTTTATTCTGTGAGTTAGCACCAGCAATATCATGGTTTTCTGGCGGATGCAGATCGCCTAAAACCTTAGTCAACAACGATTTGTTAAGATCTTGGCAGAAACCATCCATGGAGGTCAAAAAGAACTTGGAGCGATATAAAGCATCAACAACACGAACAGAGTCAAAAGCATTGACCTGTAGAAAAACGATTAGTATATTAGAAACACGTGTAAGAACTGCCTAAATGTCACCCTTTCCCTCAACCACCAATGTCAAGGCCTAAGGGCCAGTATACTAATTCTAGAAAAATTGTCAATATTTTAAGAACAAATAATCTAGAATTGTCGAATTATGATAAAACCAACCTTCAATGCTTGTCCAAATGTTTGGAGCACGTCAATGATACATTCTGGGATCTTTTCTCCTGGAAAGCAACATCCAGATAATAAATACTGTGGAAATGTGTATAAATTTTCTCTATCCTGAAACTGAAAGCAGAAGGTACATGTACTTGGATGTCCACACAGAAAAATAAAAATAAAACAGAGTATATACCTGGCATATCCACAACATGAGAAACTTCCGCGATGCTCAGTCCCTGGTCACCAGCCTTCTGAATGGCAGCATAAACAGTCTTAAAGACCTGAGGACTGAAAGAACTAACTTCTTTCTGATCAGGACTCAACATGTACTCAGCATAGGTTGACATGGCATCCCAAGGTGACTCACTAGAACTTCCTGCTATTGGAACAACACTTGCAACATCAAGAACTTCCTGCATACAGTCAGATTGACATGAACCACCACCATTTCTCACAACCAAAGTAGAGTTGAGTTCAGCATTCCCATGAAGTTCGGCGGTGCATGTTTCCCCATCCTTGAACATCTCTACAGCATCAGCTGTCAAAATAGTTGCACGATGTACAGATACAACGATACCTGGAAAGCCTTTTTCACGGCGAGAAGTAAGTTCTCCTTCTGATAAGAATTTTAATTTCTTAGCCTTATCATTGTCACATAAATCATTGTCCTCATTTTTACGTTTCAAACTTCTAAAGTCTTCAGCCTCTCCAACACCTTCGTCTGGCAAGCATGGAGAAATGGACAGTTCGCCAGAAGAAACTTGATAAAACAAATGCAAAATGTCCCCGCACTGTAAATCTGCATCAAGATTAATCCCGTGTTCTATAAGATCATTTTTCCTTTCATAGAGCTGACTAGAAAGTTTAGCAACTCTCTTTCCGGTATCAATCGGAAAGGGAGATTTTGAAATACTCTGCAAGAACAACTGAGAAAGTACAAAAGGTGCGCCGTTATCCCCATTCTGCCATATCATAAAGTGTGTTGTGTTAGGAAAAAAGATTCATATCTATAAAACACATGTAGATATAAAAACGCAGCTAAAGACCAGTCAAATGAGAAGAACACATAAAGTTCGTATAGGCAGTTTGAAATAAGAGCATCAAATCAGAGAGTTGAAAATATTTATTTATTTATGATTTTACATGTGCTCTAACTCAATTTTCAATGATTTATCACATCAAATTACTCGTACATAAAACCCATAAAGACGAGGTAGGGTGTCAAATCACTGAGAAAATATATAACTTTTTCACCCCAAGAATAAGATGGTAACATTTTCAAAATGCAGTGTGGAAGCAGCACAAGAATCCAACTTACATGAACAATGATGTTATATGATGATAAACAGCAAATTCACATTAACAATGGCATTCACATTTTTACCCAAGACTTCTACAAAAAATGCACCGGGTTACAACCCAAACTCAAGCATATTAATGGATATTCAGAAAGTGATCTTCAAACCGCCCCACACTCAGCTTCAAAGCAGCTCCAGGCCCTATGGGAGTGAAGACGAATTAAGGGATAAAAAAAAAACTATATATTAGCTTGAATAGCTTCTTTTAAACCCATAACCATGAGCTCCCCCAGTCATCGTCTAAGATGTAGACATACAATGATAATTAAAGCCAACCATATACAACCTAAGCTGACTTGACAACGCAACATCAATGGTTCAAAAAACACATCAAACAGAGACCAAATTAGTGCTAACCAACACACAAACATTGTAGACAAATTAAAATAAAAGGTAAAATGAGAAGATTGAACAAGAAATAATGCATTTGCGAATTGCAAAAAGTTAGGAAGCAGAGGCATAGTTGAGGGAAAAAAAAGGTTATATAATCAGAATTATTAGAAACAGTAGTATTAGATTAGATAAGAAAGAACATTGGTTAAAACGGAAACTAACGTGTTAAAATGTTATCGATGCTACTGAAGTGGAATTTTTTTCTGGTCAAGTAATATAACATTTTGACTAAAATGAAAAACTGGATCAAGATTGTGGTGGAACCCACTAATTTTTAATGCTTCTAAGTATCCCTAATACAGCAAGACTAACTTAAACCAGGATCACATTTGGACCTAAATGTACTGTAAAATAAAACCCAATTTACCATGAATTTCTTCTCTCTCAGGTAGCTAAAGGCCGTAAGAAGATCGTGTTCAGAATAACGCCGTATATTTTGTGCCAACAACATTTGCACTTCTGGTGCTTTTGAGGTGCTAAGAAAGATGAGCTTAAATAATTCTATGGCATTGGAAACAGCCAAAGATTCAGACACTTGTCTGCCAATACTTATCCCTTCATTCAAGTGCTTGATAACCTTTTGATGATTGTATCTTGTTCTTTGAGCACCATCTTTGTGTTGTCCCAAACCAATGTTCTCATCATTACAAGTAGTTGGAGAATCCAATCCAGATTTATTGTGATTCTGCAAGCAAAGTTAACTATTTTAGCACCAGCTCTGAAAGCTACTCGACAGCAAAATAATGATGCACTACATATATTGGCAGATATTCTGGGCCAAAACAAAGTGGAAAATTTGTGCAAATCATTGACAATACAAAAAGATCTGAACTATATCATTGACAATGCAAAGAGATCTGAGCTACTCTCGTATCATTGCTCTCTAGAACAGATTTTTAACTATAGTACTCTGGATGCAATTACAGGATATATATAAATAAAGATAGGGTTCTAAAATGTTTTACATTTGACCATTCCCCGGAGACCGATCCAACTCTCGTAGATGCCTCCAATTTAGCCAGTTGTTTCAACTGAAGGACACCCTCAAGGACTCTCTTAATATTTATGTCATCAAAATCATCCCAACGGTTTTCCTCAAAACCTGCATCTTCAGTATGTGCAATCATTGCTCTGGTTATGACCTTCCCTGGAGAAGCATTTTCAAGTGGCCTGCAATCATCATTGCTTTGGGTTTTTTCCAGGTGTTTCACATATCGTTCACTAAGCAAATTACAGAGTTTCATGAGAGCTTTTCTAAATTTTGTATTTCTTTTCAGCGATGACATTCTTTTTGCACAAGCCGTAGGAGATGCTGGAAGGTTAGAAAGTGAAGACCAATCCACGCGGTGAAATTTTGAGCCAAGAGCTGCTCGGTGTCTTACATATTCAATCACCAATTGCCTGCGAGGAAAATTATAAATTATATAACAGAAAATAATTATAAAATATTTCGATAAGAAAATCAAAGGATTATTGTTATTCCTTTCTTAAAAGAATGACATATGCTTCTAAATTAGACCAGATAAAGAATCCACTGACTGCGTACTACTAAATATCGCCCTCATGTATAAAATGAAGTTAAAAATCCTTAAAGCTCCTACTAATTTAGTTTTGCCAACTCTTATTATATTAATATATTATCACCGCATCCTAGTTACTTCTCAAAAGATATAGGACCAACATCTTGTATTAAGAATTTGAAATTGACCAAATCTCAGCCCCAAGTTATCTTTTCCTTATGTTCCTAACTATACAGATATGCTTTTGGCGGAGAGTCCTTATGGTCTAAAAACTGACACTTCTTTGCCTTTACCTATCTGCTTCATCTTTCCACAAGAATCTTTTTTGACGTGATCGCTTCACATTTGAACCAAGTAAGGAATTGTACTCATCATCTTCTTCATTTGGTCCAGTCTCTTCAACAGTTTCTAGATGATCATCCTCCGGACATCCTGGCAAATGAAAGTCATCTTCTCCCGAATTTAAAATGCAAGGATCTAGTTCTTCTATAAATTTGTTTTCAGTATTAGGGGATGTAGCAATCCTCTGCCCAACCAGCTGTCCAATTACAGCATCAACTCTTGTACGCTTTACTGATCTTCCTTCTAAAGATTTCCTTCTCTTCTGAGGCGATGGAGATAAGTTATTCTTTAGCAATCGACGCTCCTCCCCGTCAGCACTAAAAGCACCCCGAAATCTATTAAGACGCTGGTGTTTCTTATCATAATACATACGCAGCACCTGTAAAAGGAAATCAAAGAGACAAACATGTAGTCAATTCAACCCAAAAGAATACAAGGTATGCTCAAAAGAGAGAACTAATAAGAGATGAATAGTAATGTACACCTCTTACAATCCTATATAATAAGTTAATAACCACAGACTAAGAATATTAACTAGTAAACACCACAATCCACAAAGTACAAACATTCAACGAAAAGGATATTTAGTGACTTGTCAATATCATCAAGCTAAGCAAAATGAAATATCATCTAACCTGTTCTAAGGTCAGATTAAGATCCTTTGCAATCTTCTCACACTCTTTGAATGGAAGCTTTTCATGATTGTCCTTCGCTATACGGTTCTGGAGCTCGGCACGCTGATCAGCTGTCATAACCCGAAATGATGCCCATGACCGGTAAACAAAAACCTGTAAGAACAATATTAAGGCAGCCACTTAAGTTCATACTTATAAAAGAAAAGTGGAGAGCAAACAATATAGGATTATAATGCCACATAAGTCCTTGCTAATCACTGACATTGAATCTTCAGCCATCAACAATAACAAGCACATCACCTTCATAAAAGACAAAATTGAACCTGTCAAGCACATACCTCATGAACAGCTGATCCAGGAAAGGCATGTAAAGCAGCTATTCGGTCAGCCACAGCATAACAATACTCTAGAGTTTGCCAATATTCATCAACAGCTTCTTCACTTGATAAGATAAAATCATGTCTGATTCGTGGGCGCAGATCTAGAGATGTAAAATTGGACGTTGTAGATACTGATGGTGGTTCCTCTATATAAGGTTTAAGCTCCATTGCATGTGTCAAGTTGGCATGTGGGATGTTGATTCCATCATCTGAATGTCCATTAGCTACCAGCCGAATCAACTATTCAAAAAATCATCCGTTTAGACACAATAATAATTGAGCTAACACAAAAGCACATACATAAATTCATCCAAATAATTCAAGTGAATTGCAATCTCATTTTTCAAAGAGGAAAGGACCCACAAGCATGACCATAACAAGCCATTTCAAAAATTGTTAAGAGTAGCTAAAGTTTGCACCAAGTCAAATCAAAATCTAGTTTGGTGATAAAGTGAGTCGATATAATTAAAGTCGATTCATCTGTGACCAAGTAAAAATACCTTCAACCGTCGTAGAATGTCAATGATCACCGATAGTCTACCGGTTGCCTGAGTATCCATCAGAAGCTTATACTCTTGGAGAGGAAGATCAGAAAGACACAAACCCCCCTTACACTTCTCAATCATACTATCACTTTTATGAGTAGATCCTGCAACTTGTGAGAAGAGTTCAAGCGGAATGTTCTTAATGGCTGTTTCTAACGAAAACAGCTTGCAGGAGCTGTGGGTACCTATAAAGTCAGGTACATGTTCTCCGGGTGATAAAGCATCATCTGAACCAGGTGAACTACTCAAGTAATTCCACAGAAACTTATGCAGCAGCTTTGCACGAATCATTTTTGCTATCACAAAACCATTTGCACGTATAGTTTCTAATCTAAAGGCTTTATCATCTGATTCTACTGCTACACGGCTCTGAGTTCTTTGGACACCATCCAACACAGGAACTGAATCATTTTTCTTCCACCTAGATGAGCCTCGGCCACGAATTTGCATTTCAAAAGATCTGACTCTATCGTGAATTTCACTAAGTAAATCAGGAGTTAAATTTTGAATAGATGGGTGGAAGACCACCTGAGTGATGCGGCTACGGCCACAATTTGAGAGAACAGGGACATTAATGTTTAAGCATTTGCAGTGCCCTTGCTGCTGAAGATTTGTTAATATACGTAAAATAGTTTTCCTATCCATTGTTGTGCCCTTGTCCTCAAGGCTAACGAGCCATTTTTGTAGCTCAGCTCTCAAAATGAACTTGTCGTCCTGAAGAAGAACAATAATGGTTAAATACTTAAATAACCAGTAGAAAGAAGAAGCAAGAGTCATTATCCCGGTGTCATTGCCCAGGAAAGAGGATGATGTAAACAACCTGTAACCGTTCTAGAATCCTTTGCTCCCTTCGCAAGCCATCAGCAGTCAAAAGAGGGAAAGGATTTGTATGTGGCTTCGACAAAGCAGGATGTCCTTTTTCAGATCGAGAAGTATTTGTTTCAGTAGCTGTACTCTCTAAATCAATTTCTTCCTGAACCGGAACTGAGATGATTTCCAACTCTCCATTCGTAGTAGAGCTATTACTAGTAGAGTTGAGGATAGGTGTATAGATGACGTCATCTTGTCCATCCTTTAGGTCAGTACCACTGGGCTCTTGGATCAACTCTTGCAGGTTGCCAGGACAGGGAAGCATACGGTTAGTTCTACCATTTCCAAATGAGCCATAAGGAATTTCAATATTGATTTCCGCGTCATTTTTTTCTCCAGGAGTAGCAAAATCACTTTCAGAAGTTGAATGACCATACCGAAAAAAGGTTTGAGCTGGTTTATGAGGAACATCATCTGGATTGCCACTGTCAAGGTAAGAAATCTCGTTCTCACCATCAACAATTTTTGAATTAGATATAAATGGATTAGATGATTTTGAATTGGAATTTCCAGATGTCCAAACTCGAAATGCCACAGTTCTCTTATGATTCTCTGCCTGCAGATGCATCCCAAACCTAGTGAACATGTTACAAAGTCGAGAATAATTCTTCTTGTTCTCAATTCTAAGCCTGTCACATACCTGCTTGAACAAATGTGAAAAAGAAACCAAAAAAAATTAAAATTAATACAATTATCAGTTGAAAGCATGGCATATGCAGCATGGATCTGCGAAAATGCATCAGAAAAGCCAGGGTCTAAAAGAATTCATACAAGAAGATGAAAAATAGAAACAGCATCACCAACAATACAGTTGATGCAAGAACAATAATCAAACTCAAACTATTATCAACTCCTCTGAACAAGCTGATAGTGATGCTGTCTTTAGTTACATGGTAAGTTTAGGCCTACCTTTAATTGATGGAAGTACAGGCAATATTAATCAAACCGAGCACTCATGTTGGGTTTGAACATACATCCCATAGATCCTGAAACCTTAGGCAAAAGACAGGGCGAAAGTCTCATTCTAATATTTCGTGGCCTAGGTTTTAGTCAAATTAGATTTTCATTTGACATGGCTAATAAGGTATGAATACCTATTAACAAAAATACTTTCAGGAATTTTTAAGAAAATAAAGTGCATATATCTTTTCCTTAAAATCTAATATGGATGAAGTACGTATTAAATTAACTTAAATAAAAGACAGAAAAGCCATCATGCCAGATTCTTATTTCTGTAAGACTTTTTGGCTGTAACTGCTAATATTATTTGGTTTAATCAAATGATATTTTACAATGATCTAATCGATTTTTCTGATTTTATCTAAACAACACAGCCTAAAATTAATTCCTACATGAGCAGAGAGTGGGGAAATTATTGTTACTAAAAAATTATTTGAAATAAAAAATGATTTTTTTTTTCTCCTTGTTAAGGCAATAACATAAGGAAAATGTCTACAGAAGAAAATACATTAATTTAGCAAAGATAATAACAAATGAAGACACCTCTATAACAGTCAGCCCCTCGGATCCTTCAGCATCAACCATATCATATATTTGATGCTCAATGGGGAGCTCTACAAGCTGTTCATTCTTTGGAGATCTCCTTCCAAACTTCATCTGTTGTTCTTTCTCTGTATTATCCCCACATCCAAGAGAATTTCGCTCAAATTCTTTCAAAGAAAATGTTTTCAATAGACGTATACATCGCTCAACCTGCTAAATGTGGAAACATATCAAGCAGTGAGCTAGATAATCGGATTCTTTTGTTTGAAAGCTGAGCATTTCTGCAGTCATCAAATTCAGAATAAGAAGAGTCTATGCTCAACACAAGACTGTTCGTTTCATATGACCTATAAAAACAATAACCAAAAGCTAAAAAAACTTCAACTACCTAAAGGTAAAAAGAAGAAGAAGGAAATAGAGCAAAAGAAAATAATGGTTGCACTTTGCTAGTTCATAGTTGCAGGCTAGGGATAACTAAATCAATTTGAAGGACTAAAGAACAGAATAAGCATATTTAAAAACTATGTTGAGGCAAGGTTAGAACAATAAGGGGCTGTTTGTTTTTTTTTATCTAAAGTGACCTTAATTTGTTAGACATATGGATAAGTCTTACAGATTAAGATACTATGATATGTTTGTTTTTTCATTTTAGATGACTTATTACAAATATAAAACTGATTATGTAGTGTATGGGTTTATTTAAAATTGAGAATTTTTATAAAATTGATTTTTAGGGTTTTATTAAGTGCGGATAAAATCGTAAATGTATGAATTTTTATAAGACATTTGTGGAAATTTACTAAAAAAACTCTACCGTAGCACTTTTTTAATAAGATAAAAGTAATTTTTTTTTTCTTTTTCTAAAAAACATATATATCTTAAAATAAGATATAAGTTGAAAAAACAAACAAACTGATTTATCTTAATTTAAGATATAAGAGTTAATAAGTCTTATAGTAAAAAAAACAAACAGCCTCTAAGTCCACCAGAAATATCACATAAACAAATTTTATAACTCACCTTCTTATTCACTACTGCATCAAACTCCTCAACCGTACCGGAATCTTTCAAACTCACCTTCTCATTCACTACCGCATCAAACTCCTCAACTGTACCGGAATCTTTCAAACGTTGACGAATCTGGGAGGGCATTGCTCACAAACATGAGAATAGAAAAAATTTTGAAACTCCAGCAAACTCCTCCTTTTCTTTCTCTCACACACACACAAAAAAGGAAATTCTTTACTTTCTATAATTTTTCATGATAAAAAAGAAGAGAGAGAGAGAGTGAGAGAGAGAGAGAGAACCTTACATTTCTCCAACTCCTATGTCTCAAAGTCGATCCACAATAACCTAGGTCTTGTTTTAAATCTGTGACAACAAGAACCTTCAATAGAAGAAAAGTCAGCACAATGGCATACAAGAGGACTCACATACTAAAACCATCCAAATATAACTAACCTTTTCATTTGCTTCTTCAAGCTTTTTACAAATAGCTTCCATTGCTGGCAAATAATCCTTTACATGCACATCTTGCGTAAAACTCTCTCTGGGAAAACTATCTCTACTCGTAGTATTTTCACTTTCATATTCCTTCCCGAAACTCTCCACGGTTGGTCCTTCTTTGCTGATCTCTAGTTTTTGTTGAGCACTCAAATGCTTCGCATAGCGATGTAAGTACATCAAATTGGTACTTATACATGAACTGCTTTTTGACTCCCCTTCAACACCGCAAGTTTCCTTTGTCCTCACAACTGCTGGTTGCCTCATAATCAATCCTTTGCATTCAAGGTTCTTCACTATATAAAAGAAATTTTTCCCTTCAATCCCAAATTCTTTAGCCAGTTGAGTCTGTGTTATTCCATTTTCTCTGAAATTATTCAACATGTTAGTGCAGCCATGGCATTTATATCACAAATATTGTGCTGAATTCATTATATAAACGTGAGAAGGCAAATAAACACTAGGTTTCAGAAAAATTATTCGAACTAACTTAATCGTCCCATTCTAGAGTCAAACTAACAATTATCAACTTCCACCGTTATAATTTCTCAAAAAAAAAAAAAAAAAAAAACAAACTTCCACTGTTATAAGCTATCTGTTGACATTCCGATAATCTAACAAAAATCAATAAAACAATAACAATCACTAGTTTTGACATATTTTACTTGTAATTCCAATCATAGCAACTAACATACTTATCACAATATGCAAAAATCCACATTCGAACACTAGCTTTTGTATCCTGTATGCTCACGAATTTGAATCCAAACACACAACTCATAATCAACTACGACAAACTTCAATCGCCAAAATTCACCGGAAAAACATACATGTCAACACAAAATTTAAAATTTGCTTCTATACAATAAAAAAATTTGAAAATTTGAAGATCACCTAGCCAAGGCGAGTCGCTCGAGAACACGACGTTGCGGAGCCGAGAGGCCGGAGGTTCCAGACGACATGTCGTACAGTCCGACGAAGCTGTCTCCGAGCTGAGAACTGGCAACGATCCTCAAGCCGAGCCTCTCCGCGTCGTCGACTCGCTGAATCGACGCGTCGGCCGCGTCAAGCGCGGCGTTTTGCGGGGAGCGGAACTGGAGAGACGGGATTTTGAGGAGATTCGAGTGAAGCGACGCTCTGTGAGACGGCGAAAGCGAGAGGGAAAGAGAGTTCTCGAGATTCGGCCAGAGAGACGAGATAGGGAGGCCGGTCTGTCCCTGCGAGCAGATTTCTTCGAGAGCGGAGGAGATCAGAGAGTCCATTCTCTAGCATTGGGAGGGAAAAACGGTGGTGTTTGGATGGCTGAAAAAAAAAAGAAAAAAAAAAGAGTGCGAGCTCGGGGAGTAATTTATATGTCATGATGACGTGACTGGCACGTCATCGTCTTTTGCTGACGTGACTAGACATGTCATCACATGGTTTGCCACGTCAGAAACCAACGCATGACATGGCTGATCACACTGTCACCCATCCCATATGGTACCAGACACGTCAAGGTCATGATATCCAAATGATGACACAACTGAGTATATCATCATATTTTGCCAATATAACCTACAACGTCATGGTCCATGACACCCAAATGATGATGTGACTGAACATGTCATCACTTTTTGCCAACATGACTTACCACATCATTGAAAAGGTGCTGATGTAGTTAATCTTTCCATGATCTGGCATTCCACGTTGTAACTTATCCCATGACATGCCAGGCACTTCGCTACGTCAGCATATCAAATGACATTTTGTTATAGATTGGGCCTGGGCTGTATTGTTGGCTCAAATTGAAAAATGGTCCGTCCCTCTTGTTAAATTGGGCTTCTTAACTATGAAACTGAAATTGTTTTATTGTTAAAAAATAATTAACTGAAATTGTTTTGATATCCACTTAATTTCACCTTTCCCTTGGTTTGGTTTCAAATAAATTTAGATATATATATATATATTATTTTATTATTATTATTATTTTCTTTCAACTTATAGTCTGAATTATATATTATCAAAATTGTTTTGTTTATTTTTTTAAAATATTATCAATATTTAGATAATTTTGGTTTAGAATTTTTGAAAATATTTGTCTTTAATTGCTCCTATCATAGCAAACAAAAATACATGTTGCAGTGTCTATTTAAGTCTAGCAAATTTTAAATCTATTCAATTTCTGGATTAAAAAAACCCAAAAAAAAAAAACTCCCAAATCTCAAAAACGACGGTTGAAATGCAATTTGTAGTAGCAATCAAATCTTCATCGTCACCATCTTCTCTATAATAATTCCTATAAATACAGATTACAGCACTTATTTCCGCGTGAGATCGACGATATAAAGTTATCCGTACATTTTCTTAAAAATGATCATATCATTCAGTAATGTTACAAAATTGATCTAATATGAAAATTTAGCACTTGATAATTACTTGTATATAATTATACTAAAAAAAAAAATCATCAACTCCAATAGTTAGATAATAGGATAATCCTCACATGCCCTAGAGAACAATTTAGCCTGGCTGCCCATAAAAAATTGGTAGGTATCTATGACATGTCCCTATCATATTTTATGAGATAGTCACCGTTCAAGACACAGTGACAATGAAGACCAGGCATAAAAATGATTTAGTGATTATAGTTATGGACATATATGGTTACTTGTCAAGCAGCCACACAAGATAGTCACTCTAAGTCCTAACAACATCTCCTTAATTATTGTGACCGATGAAGACCACACAACTACATTACTTAAAGATTAAATCAAATTGATTTACAATATTGTCTTTATTTGTTGTAATACTAAATTGAAATATAAATAATATAATTAAATCTTAAATAATTTATATATTTTATAGTAAAAAAAATTACTAGAATCTAATAAAATTCTTTGATAAGAAGAAAAGGACACACTTTTTTATTTTTTATAAGAAGTATCATGTTAAAGTTTTTGAATTCTATCTAAAAACTAAAGTCAAAATCAGAAAACACTAATAATAATAATGATAAAAAAATCCTAAAGTTTTTGAAATTTGAAAATAGTTATTAAATACTATATCAAACACATATTTAAATATCAAAACATAAACATACAATTTAAGTTTTTTATATTGTCTTGTTCTAATATTATTTTTGTATCCACCACAACTTTTTCCTACTATGTATGCTAGTATCTCTTACAAAAAGTCAAAATGAAAAGTATTTTTTTAATAAAATATAAATAAATACAACTAAAAATTATATAAATAAATAAATAAACAAAAAAACTAGTGAAAAGAATAAAACATATGGGATTTTATTTATCATTATTTTTTTAAAAGAAATTATGGAAAGAAAAAGTCATCCATTTTAAACACATAAAAAACTCAAATCATTATTCACTTCATTCCATAAATGGAATATTTTATATGTAATAATAAAAAATTAATAATGCAAAATATAAAACAATATAAATACTATTATTTTTAACTAAACCAACTAACAAAGAGAAAAAAATAACAAAAAAAAATAAAATAATTCCCTTCTCTGTCTCTCTTTCATTTGTTCCTCTTAATCCTTTGTTTCTTCCTCCCACCAAACAGAAGTTGGAGAAAGATTCAATCTTTAATACACACTCTCTCTCTCTCTCTTGTTCATGTTTTCAAGGTCTCAGCTGAATCCATCAACTTTCTGAGACCAAAGAAGATTCATTTTCTGGAGAAAAATCCTTCCTTTATTTTTTTCCATTTCATTTTCTTCCCCACCAACCATGTGCTGCCATTTCAAGGTACGTAATGACTAAAAATGCTAAAAAAGCTCAAACCCAGAAGAGCTTTTTTAGCAGTTTGGTTGTATTTATACTAAGTTTCATCAATTGGGTTTGTAAAGTTTACATATTTTGATTCACTGTTTTGTGTGAGTTCTGGGATATTTGTTTTTTTTTTATATAGTTTTTTGTATGGTTGTTGTGTTTATGCTTTCAAAAAGCACTTGCTTTTGTTGTTTTTTTCCACATTGGGAGATGCTGTAGATCTCTTTAATTGGTGTAGCAATTCGGTTCCTTTTTTCCCGCAGTCACATGATGAACTGCAGAAAACCATGGTTTTCTGCAACAGAAAAAGTGTTTTTCTTTTTCATTTTTAGTATTTTTTTCCCTGCAACACAGGTTTGGGATTTGTTTGAGGTTTCTTGAGAAAACAAAAAAAAAGGTTCTTTTTTGTGGGGAAAATTTTATATTTTTGTGGCAACAATTTCCATGATTGTTTTTTTCTGCTTCATACATTGTCACTTATCACCTATGCTAATTCTCTGTTTGGTTACTGAGAAAATGATAGAAAATCAAGGGAAAACAGGAATAGTCGCCTCAACTTAAGTCAAATTATTGGATAAGGCTAAATTTTATTGGAGGGTTTTACTCAGTTTAGTATAATCCCAAGATTAGTTATGAAATTATGATCTGAGAGTATGATTTCTTTTCTTTTTTTTTTCTGTTTATTTTCTGAGCAACCAAACTGATTGTATGGCTTTTCAATTTTGCAGTGTGCTTTTTGTTGTTGTAAAAAGGTGTTTTTAGATGAGATACAATGATGAGTACCTTTCAAAGTCCATTTGAGAAGCCTGTCTCTCTTTATGTGTTCTTTTTTTACTATTTGTTTTTGGTCATGTGGCTTGTTTGTATAAATTCTGATGCAGGAGCAGGGCTGGTTTTGATTGAATCGAATCGAAATTGGAATGGAAGGGGATATATTTTCAGGCTTAGGTAACGGAACACCAGGGGATGGCAAGGTTTTGCAAACATTCAACAAGAGTTTTGGGCAAGTTCAAGACATTCTAGACCAAAACAGGTTGCTAATCAACGAGATTAACCAAAACCACGAGTCAAAAGTCCCCGATAACTTGTCACGAAATGTTGGTTTGATCAGAGAGCTAAATAACAACATTAGAAGGGTGGTAAATCTCTATGCCGATCTTTCTAGCTCTTTCACAAGATCGGTGGAGTCTTCATCCGAAGGAGAATTGGCTGGGGGATTGAGTTCGGATGGAAAAGCCAGTCAGAAGAGATATAGATCCGGGTAACTTAATTGAATTAAACTTTCTTATAAGTTCTATGTTCATTAATGATGGAATAAGCAGAGTATTTTGAAAAAAAAGGAAAAAAATTGGAAACGAATTCGATGAGATTATATATAATTCATATGAATGATTTGTATGTAGAATGAGGCTTTGATCAGCTTCAGCATAAATATCACCATTTCAATTGAAATAGCATTTTGACAAATTTACCAATGTAATTCTATGTAACTGTATTATCTCATTGAAATCAAGAATCTTATCTTTCACATTTCCTATATCGAACTTTTTTCCTGTATGCTTGATTGATGCTATGTTTTTTATTTTTTCTTTATGTACTTGAATTTTTTGATGGATGACTTGTTATATGTTAAGTCTTTTGTACTTTATCTGGTCTTAAATTATTGTTCTATAGACTCTAACTTGAGTGCTTAACTGTCATCAAAGAATCAATTAGAGTATTAAATTAGTTATCTTTTGGGTTGTTAGAGAGAGACTTAAGTCTAATTTAGTAATCATCAAACTCCTTTTTTCACTTAATCAACTATTTATGATGATATCTTATGATCTGCTTTTTGATGGGAACTTTCAACAACCCAACTTTATTCCTTTCCCATGTTTGTCAAAAGAGATTCTCTATGGTGTTTGTTTCCTAGTTGAAGATTACATTGAAAGAGTTGGTATATACTGTTCTTTTAACCCCTTGAAGAGCTTAAAAAATCTAATCTTTAGAAGCTATTCTCTCTTTCTTTCTCTACATACATCTCACATATACACAAAACAACAATTTTTATTGTAAAATAAGTGCTTTTGAAAGTGGACCCTATGGAGATTAGTTTCATTTCTTCTTTGTGTATTTTCTTTGAACCAATTATTGTTTTCTAGATTTAGGTGGAGGACCCATGTGTATGATTGCTATGAATAGCTGGAAACCTAATTCTCTCCTCATATATTTCAAGATATCATGTTGGTTTTTGCCAGCAATTTTAGCTATAATCTATAAATGTACTGTATAGCTGAATATGTTAGAATAATTTATAAAATATGCTTTTCTAAAAGTGATTATGAAGTCAAGGAGATATAATTAGTTAGGCTTTTATAACGAGCGAGGACAAATGAGAGTTCGGGAACATGTGAACACAGAGAGATAATCTGCTTTTTTATTAGCTTTGCTTGTTGCACTTTCTGCTGCATATGGATTAGCTTAATTGTCTTCTTTCATTTTATTGTTTTTATTATCTTGTAGTGGAGTGAAGATGCTGAAACTATGCTTTTACTATAATGCTTTTTGAACCAACATGTTATAACAACTATGATCAAAAGTTGGTCTTTGTTGACATTATGGCCATATATAATTGCAATGACCATTTATTATAATCTGTTGCATATATTTGGATCTTGTTGTGTTCTGGCATGAATCACGTTGTGTGTCTAAGATCTTGTAACATTTATGTTTTGGTTGTCTACGTGCCTCTTGCCGACAAGAGTTTGAGAAAAAAAAAAAAAAACAATCCTTCAATGGATTGTTATGATCACTCAAAGTGATTTCAAAAGTATTTCTGAATGATAAGAATGTGTAGTTTTTTTTTTTTTTTGTGATCTTATTATCAGTAGAACACACACCAAACTATTTGGCCAATAAGATATTAGATATCATTAGAAAAAACTAGAAAGATATGTTTGTTTTTTGACTTTTCTCCTTGTTGAAATAAAGAAGTAAATCTGGGGAATCTCAAGGCTGTTTGATAATGATGTGAAGAAAGATTTTTTTTTTTTTGGTATAAAAAATCCAAGGCATGCAGCATGCTCTTCACATGAAGTGGAGAAATCAGACAATAAAGAATGTAAAGACTCTGTGTCTTTACTCCAATGTCTTCTTTCCTTTCTTTGTTTATGCTCACTTTGTTTTATTTCTTTATTTCTTTCTTTATTATTATTATTATTCTTATTTGAAACCAAATTTGGATTTTCTTGCTTATTGTACCAAGAGAGACAAGTCCATCATCATCTGAACGAGAAAATCTTAAATGGGATGGTTTCATTATGTGTTTCAATTTAAAGATCTCTTATCTAATAAGTCTAAAAAATCTCATCAATTGAAATTAGCAAACCCTTGTATCTCTTGTAGACCAATTCATGGGAAGCAATGAATACAGAAGAAAAATAAAAAATGAAAATAAATGGATTGTAACTTTACATGTATAAATGTGGAAGCTACTGCTCTTTTTTCTCCATCAAGCTAGTCAAACACTCTTTCCAATCTGAAACTTTCTCGTCTCCATTGACCACCTATTGTCCACACAAAACCATCAATATCCTCATCAACAATAGAATCAAAAAACAGACGAAAAACAACAAGAAGAAAATGACATACTCAACACACATTAACAAGGTGTTAGTTACATTAAAAACATTATCATTTTGGTTGTCTTGTTATGTAATCTTTTAAAAGCAGGACCCAAATCCGAAAACCGAAAACCTCAAGCACTACATTATATATGCTATATGCTTACACTATACCGAAACAGTTAATAACAATGTCGAATCTGAAATTTTTTGACCGAATGTAATAGTACATAATCCTTTTTATTAGTAGTATATATAAGGGTATCATACTTCACCGACAGGTTCATATTGCCGGACAACATGTGATATAAAAAAAATTTACACACATTAACAAGGTGCTACATTGAAAACATTATCATTTGGTTATCTTGTTATGTAGTCTTTTAAAATCAGGACCTGAATTGGAAAACCGACAAACTCGAGTCCTGCATCATGCTATATATATGCATACACTATACCGAAACAGTTGATATCAATGTCGAATCTAAATTTTTATGACCGAAGATAGCACCATTTCGTAGAAGTAGTATCTACGGGGGTATCATATTCCACACCAACCTCAAATATCAATCCTTTTTGTGGGATTGTTTCAAGTGCTTCCACACATATAGAGGCAGCATCCTCCTTGCTGAGACTTCCAGTTGCTGCACAGCCCTGTTTTGAAAAATAAAGGCACAACAATGGCATTTGAGCATTCAAAAGCTTGAAAAGTCACATTATTTTGGTCTTCTCTATTACTTGTATGTCTGAAATAACCAATTAAAATTCTAGATAATCGATAATACCTCTACAAATTTGAAGCCTTGCTTTCCACCTGGAGTGTTTTGTAACACGCCGGCCCTTATGATGGTGTAAGGAATTCCTGAGGCCATTAGTGTTGACTCATCTTTTTCAGCCAATTTTCTTGCATTGCCGCTCATGAGAGCTTGAACGCCACTGCTGCCTCTATAAACAGACAACTGCAGCCTTATTCAACCACACGATAAATTTTTTACTACGATTGACAACGGCTTTTTATTTAAGCTCGAACTTTTGTGTGCGAGATAGAAAGAGAATTAAGGATAGAGAGTACCTGTGATAAGAGAATTACATGTTTTACTCCTTTCAAGCTCCCCACATTCGCTATGAAGCCTTCCTGTGAAGAGCATCAAACAAAGAATTCGATAAAGTTGATAGCCAAGAAGAGAATTCACAGGAATGTACACAACATTTCTTTTCTTTGCATAGTTATGGGCACCAGTTGCTATATTACAGTTCTGTCTTTACTGATCATCCAGTGTGACATCTCATTACAATGACATAACAATTGACATTACAGTGCTATTAAACATGAATCTTTTTGGAAGATTTCGGTTTCTTCGGTGTATTTTGTTGCTGATATTGCTTTGAATGTGATTTTATCGTAACCTTGAAACTCCTTAAGATCAACTGAAAGTTTAGTAAGTTGCTGATATTTCTCATTAACTAAAAATATTTTGTCAAGTAAGCTAGTAATTGAATGGTATATTGTTCATCACATCATCAGTCTGGTTATAGCCAATACTTTGTTATCGAAATAAGATACACAATGACAAGTTGTACGTGGTTTTTCAACAGAATGTTGTGCACAATCATTTGTGATACTTATATGAGGTAAAACCCATAAAAGACTTACTTTTGGGCATACGATTGAACGGACACCTTGAAGAGCTTTCTTCAGGAATTTCTTGTCACTTGCATCACCAGCAATTGACTGTGTGAAGAAAACAACGACAACAAATCAGCCATTTCAATGTAGAAAACAAAAGAGCATTCAATAAGTGTTCTTTCCACCCACCTCAACATAATTTCCGAAGGATTCCATGGCGTTTCGTTTATCCTTCACCAATGCTTTAATTCGAGTTCTTTTGACAATCAATGACAATATCACAATCTGCATATGAGGTAAAAAAACAATGCAAGACTCATACACAAAGCAGTTAAAAAGGTTTACAAACAGTAGTTAGATTTGATGAGGAGATTTCGAAACTGATAACACAAGGCATTGAGTAGGCAAACACAAGCAGCAATAGCTGAAAACAAACCTGACCAATCTCACTGTCTCCATCTGTTACCAAAACTGTATCCCTCACTTCATCTGATTTTCAAAAGCATTTCAAGGTCACGCTTCTTTCAACACACATCAATATAAATACAATTATAGTAAACATTCCATGAATTGATGTATCCGAAGGTTCATTGATTACCTGGATATTCATCTTCATCCTTGTCTTGGTCTTCCTCATTGGATTCGTCTTTTGGGATGAGATCAGGTGCTCCATACCATTTCCTCAACTTGGGGCCACCTAAAAACAACAATACAAAACGCACCCACAAAACACAGAGTGAAAATGTAATTCAAAAACAAGTAATTAACTAAACCATCAATGACAAAGGAAGTATAAACTGCATAAGTTAAGCAGTTTGGAAGTGCTTTTATAAGAAGAACTTTCAAGTCTAAGCATTTTCCACCAAAAGCACCCAAGATTCCTTTCTTCAAAAACAAATTCGAATGTTTTATTATAGCAAAAAACCCCATTTTTGCTTATTTTTAACCAAATATTATAACAAGAAGCATTTTAATTAAACCATGAATAACATGGAATCAAAACAGCATAAGTTAGGCACTTTGGGGAAAGCTTTTTTAAAAAGCCCTTTCCACAAAAGCACCCAAGATTGCTTTCTTCAAAAACCACTTCGTAAGCCTTTTTATACCCATAATCCCATTTTAGTTTATGTTCAACCAAGCATCACAAAATCACAACATAGATACAAACTTACATATTCAAAAGCACTTTCAAGTACAAGCAATTCCTACAAAAAAGCACCAAAGATTGCTTCCTTCAAAAACCACTTCAAATACCCTTTTATCCCAAAACTCCATTTTTTGCTTACGTTCAACCAAGCATCACATCATATATACAAACTCACTTATTCAAAAGCACTTTCAATTATAAGCATTTTCTACAAAAAAAACAACCCAAAATTACTTTCTTCAAAAACAACTTCGAATGCCCTTTAATCCCAAAACCCCAATTTTGCTTAAGTTCAACCAATCACTACAACATAGATACAAAACCCACTTACACTAAAATCGCTTTCAAAAAATATCAAAAACTAAAACAATGTACCTTCAATGTAATCAAGAATTTGATCCACAAAGCTGATTTTTTTCTTAGCAGAACAACGAATAAGACCCCGTCGTTTTTCTTGGACATCGAACACGAAAGACGAATCCTTCGCTAATTTGGTACATGAATTATTCAGAGAAGCAGAAAAAACGAGTGAATTTTGGCAAAAGAGAGTTGGAGGAAGAACAGTAGTACCCGCCATTGAGTGTTGTTACTTCTATCAAAACCACCCGTTTTTCATACATTACCCGCCAAAGTGGATAACGGACATCGTGAAATCCCTAATATACCCCTATCATTATAAACTGGGCTTTCTGTTTTTCTCAGAAACCAAACGGCCCACGCCATAACGGCAGCTAATGTGATTTGATGAATGCTGATATGGCAACGTGCCCGTGCATGTCATGGGATGAGTTACGACGTGGCAAGCCACGTCGTTAATTGGGTAAGGACATGGCAAACCAGACGATGACATAATTGGTCACGTCGGCAAAAGGTGATGACGTGACGGAGACATATAAATTTCTCTCCGAACTCGCCCCATTTTTTTTTCTTGGGAAACTGAACTGGGAAAACAGAAATAAAAAATTTCCAACCATCCAAACACCACCGTTTTTCCCTCACAATGGTCGACAATGGGCCTTTTTTGTTCAATGTCGGCAATTATAAATGGGCCTTTTATGTTCAATGTGGGCCATCCAAATGGCACAGGCCCAATTTACAACTAATGTGATATAAGGGATATTATTATTTTCCCTATTGGTCATTTTGCACCATCTAATTTCAGTCATGACCAAAATTCACCATCCAATTTCAGTTAATAGTCAAAATACCCTCTACTGTTGCCAATTAGGGTTGCACATTTTACCCCAGAGCCCCAATTCCCCACGACCCCATTCCCATTTGGGGAATTTTTTTTTGGGGGAAAATGGAGAAACAGGTGGGGATGAGTATGATTTTCATCCCCAAATTGAAATGGGGATGGGGATGGGGAGACCCTCCCCCAACCCCATTTCCCCATTTCCCCCACAAATTTCTCCCAAATGGGTATGGGGATGGGGTTTCCTCATTTCCCTAAAAATATTATAAATATAATTATATATATATATTTAATTTTTTTATTATTTCAAAATCTAACTATACAAACCTCATTTACTCTTTCAAAATCTAAATTCTTATTGAAATTCTTATTGAAATACTTTATTTTGTAATGTATTTTCTTTGTATTTGTAATGCACTGATGGATTTTTGATATTATATTTGTAATGTAATTTTTTTTTATTTGTAATTATTAGTAAAATGGGGAAATGAGGAAACAGGGAAAAACGGGGGAAACAGGGGAAATGGGGAACTGAGGTTGGGGATGGGGGGTACCTCCCCCCAAAATCCCCCAACCCCATTTCCCCCCAAATGGGGAAATGGGGGGAGGGTCTAGGAAGTGGGGATGAGAATGGGGGGACCTATATCCACCCCCATTCCCCAAATGTGCATCCCTATTGCCAATCCGTTAAAATTTTGAATTTTCTGTTATGTCAATGAGGGTAGGATGGTAGATGACAGGAAAGTTAATAAAATATTTAATGAAATAATATTTAAAGAAATAAAAAAATATTTTAAAAATAACACAAACAAAAAAAGAAAATACTTGGGTACTAACCTTTGTGTTTTGATTGGTTGAAAACACCAACACCAGCCCTATGAATTTAAAATCAGGAACTATAAATGGTTTTTTCAACCAATTAAAACACATGGCCAGTGACCGCACCAAATCGGGCGTTGACAATAGTACGAGGTCGTGGTGTAGTACAATAATAAATAAAGTTCGTTCCCACAGCGAGGTGGAATCCGTCGACCCTTATTAATTTAGCCAAACACGGATATAACGTGTGTGTTATTGTGTATGACAAGTAAATAATGCAATAAAACATAAATTATGTACAAAATATATTTACATGGATAGAATGGAATGAAGAGATGCATGATGTATATGGTTACACTAAGTAGATGACTCCACCATAATAATCACACAATTTCATGCAAACATGCTCATCAAAGTTGAAAGTCATGCTCACTTAATCTTTACCAATATTCTCTCTCAAGCAACAAAGGCTATACCCACATGTATCAACAACCTATCTCTCGATAGTTACTCGAACCGCACATGAGTTCATTAAGAACTATGACACACATTTAGCAACTATACATGCAAAGCCTCATGTATATCTACAGTTTCCTACATGTAATGGACAATCTACTCATGCACGATGCGTGCTTCACTTCTCAGTCTTTCACACAATAACCAAAGTTCATTTAAGTAGTGGCTAATCACTCAAACTCATTAAGAACTTCAAATAGCTACTCAATCATCAACTAACATATTCAACAAAAGAGGCAACAATGTTAAGTTTACATACACTCTATAATGAATGAAAGTGCACACCAAAGATGAGATAAGAAATACAAAGAAAGAAGTACAAAAGATAGAAATGAGAACCCTTCCTCTTCTAGGAATCGAATGTCGGGTTTTCTCGGTTGTCAAGGTCTCCAATCTCTTGAATGCCCGACTCACTCATAGAAGAGAAAACTCTCACCTCTCTCCTTATCTTTCTAATTTCCCTAAGATGGATGACTGAAAGTGGAAATAAGTTCACCAAACAACAATGTGCATCAAGTTGATTGTTTATCATTAAGAACATTCAATTCAAGTTAAGGGTTCATTCTCTTGATTAAAGAATTCACCAAAATCAATTCATCACCCAACCAAAGCCATGGGAGATCAATTGTGTCTTAAAACAAAGACCCATTAAGAATAAGAATATGGAACCAAAACTTACTTTTCCTATTCTTTAGAGCTAATTTTCTAACACTCAAATCATTCTAAACATGTCATTTTGAGTAATCCATCAATATACAAACAATCATGAGATGCTAGATTACACTACTCATACTCTAAATTACTCTACTCCTAAATCCTATTCATGCATACATATCAATTTCGAACCTCCACTATTTTCCTAGGTTAAACAAGCATAAAGGTATCATCCAACTCAACATCAAAAGATTGACATTGTGCAAACAAATTTAAACGATGCATGAAGCTAAAAGCATACAATGCATGTCTCTACCGGCACGTAAAAGAAAGCAACTGAACATGGAGGCCAAAAATTCCAAAAACTGTCAAAATTTAAATTCGTCCAATGTCCACTTTCTGGTGCATATCTTTAAAAGAACTCAAAATAATTTGACAAAATGTTTACACCATATAGTAGACTGCCGCCCAGAATTTTACTTTCTTTATAAATTCAGAATTGTAACTAAAAATCGATGTACATTACGCGAGCAAAAAAATTAATTTCGCCACCTATTAGTACAGTTTTAATGAAACATATGGCTCAAAAAATTTCAAAACATGACAACTTTTGCAGAGATTTGAAAATTTTCTAAAACAAACATCACCCTAAGATCTAAGCACAATACATATAGATCTAAACAAAAATAAAAATCACAAAACAATAAGCAAACCATTTTACCGTTGAAGCATTAGGACTCATGAGTGGTCATTGAATCAACCAAGCCATCACGACGCTCTCTTGAGTTGTGTGGTATATCAAACCTAAAAAATTTCCTTTCCTTGCACAAGACAACTAATTGGTCTATTTCTATACATGTTTTAGACCCCCATTTCCTATTATTTGTGCTTTGTTCTCGAATGAAATTAGGTATTTTATGTGTTTGTTGAGCATGTGTAGGTGACATTCCATTCAAGAGGTGTTGAATCTTATTTTGGGAGAAAATGAGCAAAAAGATGAATTTCGGCCTGTGCAGATCACTCAAGTTGCGGGGCCCATATCTCTCAGCTCCGATTAAATTGTGTGTCCTACTACCTATGGATTGAAAACCCCAGAAGTCTAGTTTCCGGCGCACTTTTTGGAACGTAATTCTGATATTCCTAGAAGACCAAGACAAATTGGTCTAGAATTATTTCAAAACTTTTGAAATCAAATTCTAATGACTCTAGAAGATCAAGACATGTCTGAGAAATTTCATAAACTCAAATTAAAAGTCAAATCATCAAAAGAGGAAATCCAAGTTATGAAGGAATTCTCATTCCTTGTTTCATTCTACTTTCCCACTTGGTGTATTTCCTAAACCTAAGACGAATTTGGGGTTCATAAGGAAAAATCACCTACAAATACTTCCTATTCTTTGCATAGATATAGAAGCCAATGGAGGTCCCAAGCCAATGAGGGGGCTATCCCCCATCACACCACCACTACCATTGTTGCACTTGGAAGCTTGAAGAAGGCATTCATGGGTTTTATCAACTCTTTATCCTCTTTTTTTAATCTTTTCATGTGTAATTAACTCCATACTAGGGAATCGATGCGAACCTATGTGTAAGTATCTCATTTTATGATTGGCTTATTTCGTTGACAAAATCACATTTGGGGTCAAATATTGTAAATGGTAGATTAGGAGTTGAAGATCTCCCATCATTAAGGCTTTGAACTCCAAGTGCTTCAAGGAAGGTAGATTACTTGACTCTACTCTTATATGAAGAGATTTAGTTGCACACACACACTTTTCTCATGCATGCTTTATTTATCTTGCATTGTGCCTTCTTGTTCTCTTGGGTATGTTTCCCTTGCATGTTTTCTTTGGAAATCCCTGTACATGTGGGTATGTGCGTGGGTAGGGGACCCGCGCACAGGCTGGCAGAAGACCTGCACACTTTGCTGTTTTTGCTTGCTCCCCAGTGGCATCGCTGTTGGTGCGCTGTGAATTATCACAACGGTATGTTTTCCAGTAGGTCACCGCTGTGGCACCGCCGTTGGTGAGATGTGTGTTATCACAGTGCCATGGATTCATGATAATTTGACCAATAAGTATTTGATTTGGTGTAAGTAAACTATAATGCAAAGAAAAGAAAATCATTAATAAAGTAACATACTAATCAAAATATTTAATTTTGCATTTGATCCTATTAGTACATATGAAGAGTACTAGCAAGCTAGATTACAAATAGATTATTGGAAATCTTAAATAAAAAATATCAAGTTATTTGGAATATTATGTGCTTTATATGGTGTATAAATAAATTGTAAATAATATCGAAAAATGTGCTCTGTATGGATGAAATATATGTTGCTAAGAAATGAAGACGGTTTAAACTTTAAACACTAATAAAATACAAACTTCTATTATGATGGTGATGAAGATGATATTTTATTTATAATTATTTGAATACAACCAACACATTAATGTTTCTCATTGGCTAAGATTCCTGGCTCCGTCCATGCATCGATATTAAAGTCTTGAATCATAGAATTTGATTGTATTACTAATTCTTTGAGGAAAATAATCCTTGTATTAGTCAAATTATTTTTTACTTGAGTTGCTGGCAGAAAGAATAGGACACAATGCAACTCTTTTCAGAAAAAGTCGCAAGACTTTGGAATTTATGGGAAGTTCGGTTGGTGGTACTACTCAGCCTTGTTTTACAAGTTATCCTCATTATTTTCGGTGCTCGGAGAAAGATCACTGCAAGAATCTGGATACGAATCCTGGTTTGGTCAGCACACATGACTGCTGACTGGGTAGCAACTGTTGCCTTGGGCAACCTTGCCAGCAGCCAATTAGGAGATTCTGAATATTGCTCTCCGGGACGGAACAACAATCTCCAAGCATTCTGGGCACCATTCTTGCTTTTGCACTTGGGTGGTCCGGACACCATCACAGCATATGCCTTGGAAGATAATGAGCTGTGGTTAAGACATTTTCTTGGGCTTGTTGTCCAAGTTGGTGTGGCTTTTTATGTCTTCTTAAGATCCTGGAGCAACAGTGCCATCATGTTTATAAACATTCCTATGTTTATCTCGGGCATTATCAAATATGGCGAGAGGAATTTTGTGCTCAGATCTTCAAGCACACAGTATTTTAGTAATTCATTGCCTCAAAGACCTGATCCATGCCAAGAATTTGTTACAGTTAGGGGAGAATTTGCAGCGGGGTCGCTGGAAGAATCACCAGAACGATCACCACTACTGTTTCGGTAAAGATCAAAAGGATTCACGGTTGAAGTACGAGATGACATTGCTCCAAAGGACTATTATATCGTTCAAGCTTTTTTTTTGTTTCAAAAGATTTAAATATATCTTTGCAAATCTATTGCTAGACGATAAAGAAAGGCAATGCATCTATTCCACCATTACAGATAAGAATGCTGTAGATGCCTTCAAAATGGTTGCAGTTGAGCTTGGATTTATGTATGATGTGTTCTACACCAAGGCCGCCATTGTTTATTCTCAGTTGGGAATCTTTCTTCGCTGCATCAGCTTCGTTTGCTCTCTTTCTGCTTTGGTTGTCTTCTCAATTATCATCGATGTCCATGCCTATTCACTAACTGATATCTCCATAACTTATTTACTGCTTGTTGGGGGTGTTCTTATTGAGATTTATGCATTCCTCTTGCTCCTTTTCTCAGATTGGACAAATATTTGGTTGATCAAACTAAAAAAGGAGACCTCAAAAACTTTGGTTGAACATTTTTGGAGGTTCATCAGTCCACTTTTGAGCAACCGCATGAGGTGGTCGGGATCCATAGGTCAGTACAACCTTATAAGTACTTGCTTGAGGAAGGTGCAACCTGCATATTTTGGAGTACAGAAGTTACCTTTTGTGGGCGAAACGTTAGACAAGTACTGTCACTTGATGTTAGCGCACAAACGTCACTACGCGGAAGCGTTGCCGGATAGAACACAAACAAACAATAGCAAAAGAATTAAGATGAAGAAGAAAATAATCCAATCACACACAACACAAGAGTTTTACATGGAAACCCAAATCGGGAAAAAACCACGGCCGTCAGGACGACAAGAAATCAATCCACTATGAAGAAAATTGTTACAACTTCACTCTCAGGATTTTCCTCTCTCTAACCCCAAACCCAATTACACCCAATGCTCTCTTTGAGATCTCTCTAAATAATTGCTAATTTGCTCCACACCCAATAGCCTAGCTATTATGGTATATTTATATGAATTACAGGGAGTTTAAATCAACAAGGAAATCCTTTTCCTATACATACAAGATTTCCTTGTTTCACATAAATAATATTTCCTATTTATGACAAGTTATCTTGTAAAGGAGAAATCCTTATTCTATAAGCATAAGACTTTCCTATTCCAATAAATATAAAAACTTCAAGAAGAAAACCTTTCCTTTTATCGCCAACATTCCTGATCTGGGCAAAATCCGTCATTACCGCGGTCTGGGTCGCGGTTGGCCACCCGCGACCTGGACCGCACAAAGCTACTGATGTCCACCACTCAGAATACCGCGGTTGGTGTCTTTGCCTCCGCCGCGGTCTGCACCGCGCTCTACTCACTGGAATGTACCGCTGTCTGCACCGTTCCCTATGCATGTGTCCGCAGCGCGGTCCATGTAGCGGTTCTCTTCAGAATTCGTTTCTTCAGTTCTTCTTCGGTCTTCAAGCCTCCCTCAATCTCGATCTCATACTTCCAAACGTGTCCCACGTCTCCAGGAAGTCTTCGCATTGGTGAATCTCGTTTGGTAACCATTGGAAATTCAAGCCATATCCAACACTTGAATCTGGAAGATGTGAATATAAATAATGTACAAGAAACAATCTTCAACTTTCTGAAAAAACATGGCGATATAATTAATGGCCTAGAAGGGCCAGATGTTTTGCGTGATGTGTTCTTTTCTCTAAGAGGCAACTTTATGCTTCAAAAATGGTACGGTAAGGATTTTTATTACGGATGGTGTACTGTTGACATAGAATTTGTTGACAGCCTTGTTATTTGGCACATTGCCACTGATTTATTATACTATGATGATCTGGATATACATGAAGGAGATGTTAGTAAACTCGATCCGAAATGTAAAGTCAGCAAATATTTATCGGATTACATGTTATATCTTCCAGAATTTTGCCCATTTATGCTTCAGCAGGGGTTTGGTTTGTTAAGGTATAAAGAGGCGTGTGCCAAGGCCATAGACCATTTTCAGGAAAAGAGGCTAGATGATATACCCAATGAAGGTAATGCCCGGAAGGAGTTGCTTGAAAAGTACCCGAAGCAGTCAATAAAAACAGGAGTATCTTTTGGACTAATGTTAATGGGAGAAAATCAGTCATTGCTGATGTATGGATGTAGGCTTTCAATGCAATTTCAAGAGTTGGCAGACATTCATCGTCAAAGAAAATGGGAAGTAGTATGTGATGTTTGGGCGGAAATGATGGCATTTGCTGCACACAATTGTGGATGGAAAGGGCATGTTCAACAATTGAGGGAAGGTGGAGAGTTGCTCACCCATGGCTTCCTTGTTATGGCACATTTTGGTTTAATTAAACAAAATACTGGTCATAAACTAATGAAGTTCACATCACCATCACTTGAGGAAGGCTCAAAGGATTTTCTAGAAGGATATGTAGAGATGCAAAGAGAGAGAGAAGGAAACATCCCGTGATAAGATTATGTTTTAGGTTTCTAGAGTTATAATAAAGCTCTCTTAAAATGTATGATTAAAATCACTTTACACGTTATCTATTCCACTTATCTCTTTCAGTTTGCATCTCTTGATTCCTACTCCATTTCATGTACTTTAAATTTCTTCTTTGCATTGATCAATTCATTGCTCTATCAACAATTTAAAGTACTAATTGAGTTCTAATCAAGCTGGTCAGACACCACCCCAGCTTTTGCCTGGAAAAATGTCATTTATTAAGAACTTTTTGCATAATTAATTAAGCCGGTGATGATTATGATACCATCCCAATCCCAAATATTGCGTAAGTTATTCTTCATTACATTTACTTTCTATTATTTGCATCAATTCGTTGATTTAAGTTTAACCACCAGATTAGGGTATCGATTTAGTGGATAAAAATGTTGAAAATTAAACCTGACTTCCAGACATCCACCTCCATTCTAGAAGCCACCAAGATTGACTTCCAACAGCCACCAAGATTGACCACCTTCTACCAACCCCCAACTACCACCACCAAACATTTAGAAGTTTTTCTTTGACTTGTTTGATTGTTTTAATTTATTTTGTTTGTGTTTTTCTCATCTCATTTCCCTATATAAAGGAATGAAGATTGTATTGTAAAAGTGTGGAGTGGTGTAAGAAAATATTGAGAGATACAAAGAGAGTTTTGAGTTTTCTCCTTCTGTTGAGTGCCCGAAATCTCTCTCAGAGGTGCACCACAAGTGACCTCGACCACACCATCCCACCAACAGTGGTATCAGAGCCCAGGCGAGCCAGAAATTCGGAAAACAGAGGCCAAATCCGAATTTGCCCAGAAATCAAAGTGCTCAAAATTGATTTTTGATCACCCCAGAGTCTTCTACTCATCTCTACGAGTGCAACGGTGAATATTTCACCCAAATCGGAGCTCCGACGAAGTCGCACGCTCTCTCTGAAGTTGGAGAGTGCGTTCACGCGCCACCACGCGCAGCCTATCCTCCGGCGAGTCACCGCCACGCGCCGATCGTCTTCTTCGCCCGATCTACAGGATCCGACCCGAGAGCCGACCCAAGAGCCGACCCAAGATCCGACTCGTGAGCCGACCCGGACCCGCGCCTGCTGACGTGTGCTGACGTCACTAACGGCGTTAATTGCCCAGAATATTCCGTCCGCCAAAAAGGAATATTCCGTTATCTCTGTTGACTTTTTGCCAAAAGTTTGACCGCTCGTTTCGGACGCTTTCGAACTCGGTTTCCAACAAACGCAGACTGGTTTCCAACATTTTGGACCATTCCAAACGCAACCGTGTACTCGGTTTCTGCAAATTCAGACTCCAGAATAGTGATCTAAACATTTCAAGTCTCAATGGCCAACGGAAACGCGCATATTGTCATCCCGAAACTCACCAAAGACAACTATGACAATTGGTGCATACATATGAGAGCTCTACTAGGTTCTCAAGATGTCATGGATATTGTGGAGGATGGATACACAGAACCCGCCTCCAAAGAAGCTGAAGGAGACTTGACAGATACTCAGATAACGACTCTCAAAGCCGATCGAAAAAGAGATTGTAAAGCAAAGTCCATAATCTATCAAGGAATAGATGAGGCCACATTCGAGATCATAGCATCCTCTAAGTCGTCGAAAGAAATATGGGATACTCTTCATAAGACCTACAAAGGTGCTGATAAAGTGAAAAGAATCCGTCTTCAAACTCTACGAGGTGAGTTCGAATCCCTACGGATGAAATCTAATGAATCCATTGCTGAGTTCTATACACGAGTTATGGTCGTTGCGAATCAGCTAAGAAGAAATGGAGAAACTCTCATCGACATGAGAATTTCAGAGAAAATTTTGAGATCATTGGATCCAAAGTTTGATTTTATAGTTGTGGCACTAGAAGAAACAAAAGATCTGGAGACAATGTCTGTTGAAGAACTAGTGGGTTCATTGCAAGCCTATGAGCAGAAAGTCACAAGAAGAAGTGACGACAAAGTATTGGAGCAAGCTCTCCAGTCAAAGTTCTCCCTAAATGAAAAAAGATACGAGCAAGGGGGAACCTCACAACAAGGAAGAGAACGAGGTAGAGGATCTCGTGGAAGAGGTTTTGGAAATGCCGAAACCAGAGGTAGAGGCAGAGGAGGAAGAGACACAAATAAAGGAGGACGTGGACAACAGAACTATGTCCCACGAGAAAGAGGACGTGGAAGAAGAGACGGCTACAACAACCGTCCAAACATTGACAAAAGAAATGTTCAATGCTATAACTGCCACAAATATGGCCACTATAGCAACGAGTGCAGAGGTAATCCAAATGAGGTAAATGAAAATTCTAACTTTGCAGAGAAAGAGCAAGTAGAAGGAGAATCGTTGATGTTGATGGCACACAACTCAACATATCAAAACCAAAATGTTTGGTTTCTTGATTCTGGAGCCAGCAATCATATGACTGGCAGGAAAGACTTATTCACGGAACTTGATGAGAAAGTTCGTGGAGAAATCTCATTTGGCGACCTCTCAAAAATCCCTGTCCAAGGAAGAGGAGATGTCATGATCAAGCAGAAGAATGGAGATCACGCATTCATCTCCAATGTTTACTATGTTCCAGACATGAGGACAAACATCCTAAGTCTCGGACAACTCTTAGAGAAAGGTTATCATATTAGCCTCCAAAATATGCAACTTACCATCACAGATGCTCGAGGGAAGCTGGTTACTCGAGGGAAGCTGGTTACTCGAGTCCAGATGACGAAGAACAGAATGTTTCCTCTCGCAATTCATCATGATATGCCAAAATGTTTGACATCCATCATCAATGACAAAGATTGGTTGTGGCATCTAAGGTATGGACATCTCAACTTTGAAAGTTTAAAGCAATTAGGAAGTAAGAAGATGGTGAAAGGATTGCCAACTATCCATCACCCAAATGAGATGTGTGAAAGCTGTGTTCTCAGTAAACAACACAGAAAAAGCTTCGGAAATGAGTCAAATTGGAAAGCAACCATGCCACTAGAGCTCGTTCACACAGATGTGTGTGGTCCATTGACGCCAGTATCAAATGGACAGAATCAATACTTCCTTACCTTTATTGACGACTACAGCAGGAAGACTTGGGTCTATTTCCTAAAAAGGAAATCTGAAGTATTTGATCACTTCAAAGAGTTCAAAACTCTTGTGGAGAAACAAAGTGGCTATTACATCAAAACATTGAGATCAGATCAAGGTGGAGAATACACTGCAGGTGCTTTCCAGGAATTCCTTAAGCAACAAGGAATCAGACATCAGTTTACACCAGCCTATACTCCCCAGTTAAATGGTGTAGCTGAAAGGAAGAATCGAACAATTCTTAACATGGCCAGAATCATGTTAAAAGATAAAAACATGCCCAAAAGCTTTTGGGCTGAAGCAGTTTTGTGTGCGGTATATCTACTAAACAGATGTCCTACAAAGAGTCTAGATACAAAGACACCGCAAGAAGCATGGAGCACTCACAAACCAAGTATGAGTCACCTCAGAGTTCTTGGCTCCATTGCCTATATCAAGGTTCCAGAAGCGAGAAGAACCAAGCTTGAAGATAAAGGTGAAAAGTGTATCCTTGTTGGATACTGTGACAGAACAATGGGTTACCGGCTATACAACCCTGTTACCAAGAAAGTGATCTTCAGCAGAAATGTCATTTTTGAAGAAAATGAATCCTGGAATTGGGATCAGACCAAAGCTTCCAGAAGTGCAGAGTTGATACCTGCAGAAGAGACAAAAGAAGTGGCTAGAGAGCCACAAATACCCAGAGATCAGCAGACTCCTCAACGTGGTTCCCCTTCACCATAAAGGTACGATACTCAATTACCAATTGATCGTGACTTTTCAGATATGAGGCCTAGAGCGACACGTAGCCTAGAAGATCTGTATGAAAATACAGAACAGGTGGAAGAAGATATTACTCTGTATTGTCTGCTGATGACAAGTGATCTAGTTAGCTTTGAAGAGGCTAACCAAAAGGAAAATTGGAGAAGCGCAATGGATGAGGAGATTCGATCCATTGAAAAGAACAAGACATGGGAGTTGACTACTCTCCCAAAAGGCCAGAAAACTATCGGCGTGAAATGGGTCTACAAGACCAAAAGAGATGCAAAATGAGAAGTCCAGAGATACAAGGCAAGACTTGTAGCAAAAGGCTATAAGCAAAAGGAAGGAGTTGATTACGGAGAAGTCTTTGCCCTAGTTGCCAGACTAGAAACCATCAGATTGCTGATATCATTGGCAGCTCAGAAAAGTTGGAAAATTTACCAACTTGATGTAAAGTCAGCATTCCTGAATGGCTTTCTTGAAAAAGAAATCTATGTGGAACAACCACCTGGATATGTGAAGAAAGGCAGAGAAGATAAAGTGTGCAGACTGAAGAAAGCTCTATATGGTTTGAAGCAAGCACCTCGTGCATGGAACACGAGGATTGACGATTACTTCCAAGAGAGCGGATTTGAGAAATGTCCGTATGAGCATGCACTATACATGAAAAAGGAGACTGACGGAAGTTTGTTATATGCATGTCTATATGTTGATGACTTGATCTTCACCGGCAACAATCCAGCCATGTTTGAAGATTTCAAACGGAGAATGGTGAAAGAATTTGAGATGACTGACATTGGTCTAATGTCTCATTTTCTCGGCATTGAAGTTACGCAAAGTGAAAAAGGTATCTTCATCTCTCAGAGTATCTATGCAAAAGAAATTTTGAAAAAATTTGGTATGGAAAAATGCAATCCTGTCACAACTCCAGTGGAAACAGGAATAGAGTTAAGAAAGAATGAAAGAGGAGATGTTGATCCAACCTATTTCAAGAGCTTGGTTGGAAGCCTGAGATACTTGACGTGTACCAGGCCAGATATACTCTATGGAGTTGGACTAGTCAGCAGATACATGGAGACTCCTGACCAGTCTCACCTGAATGCAGCAAAGAGGATACTCCGGTACATAAAAGGTACTGTTGATGATGGTATACTGTATACCAAAAGTGAAGACTGCAGGTTGATTGGCTATTCAGATAGTGATTAGGGAAGAGATCTGGATGAACGTAAAAGCACGACAGGCTTTACATTTTTTATGGGAGATGCAGCGTTCACATGGTCATCCAAAAAGCAAGCCATTGTGACACTGTCATCATGTGAAGCTGAGTACGTTGCTGCCTGCTCAGCTGTTTGTCATGGTATCTGGATCAGGAATGTGTTACAGTACTTGGGATTTCCACAAGTAAATCCCACAGATGTCTACATCGACAATCGGTCAGCGATTGCATTAGCAAAGAATCCAGTATTCCATGAAAGAAGCAAACATATTGATACGAGGTATCATTTCATCAGAGAGCATGTGAAGAATAAAGAGGTGGAACTAGTCTCTTGCAGGACATATGATCAAGCTGCTGATATTTTCACCAAGCCTCTCAAACACGATGTGTTTTCAAGACTAAAGACAATGTTTGGTATGACAAAGCATGGAGAGTCAAGTTTAAGGGGGGATGTTGAAAATTAAACCTGACTTCCAGACATCCACCTCCATTCTAGAAGCCACCAAGATTGACTTCCAACAGCCACCAAGATTGACCACCTTCTACCAACCCCCAACTACCACCACCAAACATTTAGAAGTTTTTCTTTGACTTGTTTGATTGTTTTAATTTATTTTGTTTGTGTTTTTCTCATCTCATTTCCCTATATAAAGGAATGAAGATTGTATTGTAAAAGTGTGGAGTGGTGTAAGAAAATATTGAGAGATACAAAGAGAGTTTTGAGTTTTCTCCTTCTGTTGAGTGCCCGAAATCTCTCTCAGAGGTGCACCACAAGTGACCTCGACCACACCATCCCACCAACAAAAAAGAGTTAATGGGTCAGAGCTAAGAAGCCAATTTAACTTTTTTTTTTTTTTGGAAAAAAGAAGCCTAATTCAACCGAGTGGCTCAAATAAGGATGTGAAAGGTAGGGTAGTCACCCAAAAGATAGGGCAGTCACCCAACTACCAAACCGATTAATCTGCCCAAACCAAACTAACGTAAACGGGTTGGTTTGGGTTTTTTTTTTGAACGGCAGTCTTTATTGAAAGGCCAGAAGAGGCCACAAAAAAAACAGGAAACTGGGGAGCCACATGGGGCCGCAAAACAAAAGAACGAAAGCTCAGTCATAAGGAAAAACAACAACTACAGAAAAACTGGGCAAAAACACAGAACAGGCAAACCAGTTACAACCGAAAGCAGAACGGAACTCCAAGGCAAAGGAGAAAACAGCCAACCTCTCCCCACAAAAACGAAACAAAACGCAAAACAAGACGAGAAAAATCACATCTCCGCCCAGACTACAAAATCCCCGTCAGCATTGGAACCTTTCTTCGCTAACATGTCCGTAAAAGAGTTGAAAGCTCTTGAGTCGTACATATCAGAAGTTCTGCCCAGAAACTCCAACATAGCTCGAATGTCGCAAATCATCCCCACATGCTTGATACTGCCTATATCGCCGTTATTGACCCAAGACACCACCACCTTTAAGTCCCAAACAATAATGAAATCCTTGCCCACATGCATAAAACCTTGCCAACCGAGCCCCTCAAAACCCTTCCCACGCCAGACGATCCTGGAGAGCATTTAACTGACCCATCCACATGGAGTTTAAGAGTATGGATAGGCGGTGGAACCCACTCTTCCGCTCTGGTGATCCTTCTCAGATTATTCTTGTACGTTCTTCAGTTTTTGGTTGGGTTATTTTGTCAAAACCACAATGAGATTGTTATCGAAGAAGATAATGAGTTGTGGTTAAGACACCTTATTGGCCTTATTGTCCAAGTTGGAGTAACATTGCTCTCACATATATAGCAATTCCAATATTTATCACAGGATTAATCAAGTATGGTGAGAGGACTTTCGTACTCATATCTTTGAGCAGCCAATAAATTCTGAAATGATCCCAAACATATTAGTCTTTGATGGAGTCTCTTGATTGGCACCGTAGTATCTCTGATCTCTTCCGTGATAGGTTGAGATGGTCGATCCCCTCCCATTCAAAAATACAAATCTCCATTGTCAAAATTACTAATAATATTCGTATTAGTCAAATTATTTTTTACTTGAGTTGCTTGCAGATTGGATTTTCCGGAAAGATAAGGTACACGATGCAGTTGTTTCCGGAAATTGTCATAAGACTTCGGAGTGGATGGGAAGTTCTGTTGATGGTTCTACTCAGCCATTAAGTACTTTTTTATAAGCACTTTATTAACATATAAGCAGGTGCCTATGATTCCATCCCCAATGCAAAAGTTGTTATTACTAAACACAACAATTTGTTTGTTGCTACAAATTGTGCTTATAGATGAAATTGGAATAGATTGCATCTGAAAAACGTCTTTGAGACTTAGTCAGCACGAAAATGAAGTACGTGCTAAGCCAGCTAATCATGATCATCAGACTACAACTCATCCGATTTCACCAACTCAATGTCAACACTGTACAAGTTATCTTCAAGTTGCAGGAGTTGCTGACATGGCAATAATTTATTATTGAGTATATATATATATATATATATATATATATGTGTGTGTGTGTGCGCGCGCCCTCATGCACATGAATACTACAGAAAGCAAGTTGAGCTGAATATCCAGTTTTGAAATATTCTAAATTTCCTCTTCTTTGTTCTTCGATTTCTTCTTCTTTTCAGTTCGGACGCCTGAATTTATAGGAAGAGCCAAACCAAGGAGAAAAAGTACGCAATTACAAAAAAAACTATTTCAATTAATGGGTCACAGCTAAAAAGCCGAATTTAACAGGACGGATCATTCTTCAATTTGGGACAGCCTTTTCGCCCAGGGCTAATATGCAACTAATTAGTGGTGGCAATACGGGCCGCCCAGCCCGTTAGGCCCGTCTGTGAAACGGGCCGGGCCGGGCCGGCCCGTTAGACAAAAAAGGGGCCTGGTCTGGGTAGAGACAAACCGGGCCGGGCCTTAAACCGGCCGACCCGTCATATGCCCATCAGGCTTCGAATTTTTTTTAAAAAAAATTGTAAAAGATTTAAAAAAATATAATTTTTAAAAGTTTTGAATATTTTTTCTCCTCTAACGGTCACTTGGCTAATTATAAAAGCCACCTTTCAATTCAATTTTTTTTTTTAAAAAAATTCAAATTTGAAAAAAATTGAAATTTTTTTTTCTGGCGGGCCTTGACGGGCGGCCCGTCTACGCCCGTCATAAAATTGAAAAAAAAATTTGACGGGCCACCCGTTGGCCAGGCCCACAGACGGTCCGTCAAGGCCCGCCAAGAAAAAAACTTTTTAAAATTATTTTAGAGCTACTGGCTTTGCGGGCCTTACCGGGCCTGACCCGGAATTTTTTAAAGGGGGCCCGGCCCGGCCCACCAGTGAAACGGGCTTAGGCATGGCCCGTTTTGCTAGCCGAGCGGGCCGACCCAGGCCCGCGAAAAAAACAGGCCGGGCTAGGCGGCCCATTTGGGCACGGCCCAAATTGCCAGCACTACAACTAATTATCTAATTTGATCATGACCTCCCAGGCACGTCATGGTATGGCTTACAACGTGGCAAGCCATGTCATACTATATTTAAACCTGTCAGCATCTAGCCGATGACGTGACCGGTCACCTGGACAAAATGCAATTACATGCCCCGTCACGTCATCATTTGTTGTAAATTTCTCGCAGAACTCACCCATTGATTGTGTGAAGAAAACAAGGAAAACAAATCAGCCATTTCAATGTAGAAAACGAAAGAGAGAATTCAATGACTGTTCTTTCCACCCACCTCAACATAATTTCCGAAGGATTCCAAAACTGCATTCCTCACTTCATCTGTTTTTCAAAAGCATTTCAAGGTTATGCTTCTTTCAACACTCATCGAGGCGATGTCTCGTACAAATATAAATACAAGTATAGTAAACATTCCATGAATTGATGTATCTGAAGGTTACGTTGATTGATTACTTGGATATTTATCTCCATCTTTGTCTTGGTCTTCCTCGTCTGATTCGTCTTTTGGGATCAGATCAGGTGCCCCATACCTTTTCCTCAACTTGGGTCCCCCTAAAAAAAACAACACAAAACACACCCACAAAACAGAGTGAAAATGTAATTCAAAAACAAGTAATTAACTAAACCATCAATGACAAAGGAAGTATAAACTGCATAAGTTAAGCAGTCTGGAAGTGCTTTTATAAGAAGAACTTTCAAGTCTAAGCATTTTCCACAAAAAACACTCAAGATTCCTTTCTTCAAAAACAAATTCGAATATTTTATTATCGCGAAAAAACCCCATTTTTGCTTATTTTTAACCAAATATTATAACAGGAAGCATTTTAATTAAACCATGAATAACATGGAAGCAAAACAGCATAAGTTAGGCACTTTTGGGAAAGCTTTTTTAAAAAGCCCTTTCTACAAAAGCACCCAAGATTGCTTTCTTCAAAAACCACTTCGAAAGCCTTTTTATACCCATAATCCCATTTTAGCTTATGTTCAACCAAGCATCACAAAATCACAACATAGATACGAACTTACTTATTCAAAAGCACTTTCAAGTATAAGCAATTCCGACAAAAAAAGCACCCAAGATTGCTTCCTTCAAAAACCACTTCAAATACCTTTTAATCCCAAAACTTCATTTTTTGATTACGTTCAACCAAGCATCACATCATATATACAAACTCACTTATTCAAAAGCACTTTCAATTATAAGCATTTTCTACAAAAAAAAAAAAAACAACCCAAAATCACTTTCTTCAAAAACAACTTCGAATGCCCTTTAATCCCAAAACCCCAATTTCGCTTAAGTTTGACCGATCACTACAACATAGATACAAAGCCCACTTGTACAAAAATCGCTTTCAAAAAATATCAAAAACCAAAACAATGTACCTTCAATGTAATCAAGAATTTGATCCACAAAGCTGATCTTTTTCTTAGCAGAACAACGAATAAGACCCCGTCGTTTTTCTTCGATATCGAACGCGAAAGATGAATCCTTCACTACTTTGTGTCTTTGTTACATGAATTTTTCTGAGAAGCAGAAAAAAACGAGTGAATTTTGGCAGAAGAGAGTTGGAGGAAGAACAGTAGTAGTACCCGCCATTGACAGACCCTTCTGTTGTTACTTCCACCAAAACATTACCCGCCAAAGTGGATAACGGACATCGTGAAATCCCTAATATACCCCTACCATTATAAAATGGGCCTTTTTTTCTCTAATATACCCCTACCATAAATTTCTCTCCGAATTCGCACCATTTTTATTTTCTCGAGAAACCGAATCGGAAAAAATAAATTTCCAGGCATCCAAACACCACTTTTCCCCCTCCCAATGCTCGACAATGGACTCTCTAATCTCCTCCTTTGTCGACGAAATCTGCTGGGACAGACCGCCGTGCTTATCTCGTCTACGAAGCTCGAGAACTCTCTCTCCGTTTCCTCCGAGATTTGTCGGCGTTTGAAAGTTTTCGGCGGTACGGTTGAGGAATTTGATGCGGTAATTGAGTGATAAAAAGTGAATGTTGTATTTAATAATTTAAATTGAGAAATTGTGTAGTTTTATACAGCCTGATCTTGCTTTGCTGTTTAGTAATATTTTTTATGGTTTTTGTTTCATATCATCAAGTTGAGATTTATTCATGATTTGAGTTTGACTCATGCATTTAGAGTAAAAGGATAGAATCATTACAATGTTTTTCATTGCTCTAGAATGTCTCATATAGATGTGTTTGATGAATCCTTTAGATTTCTTGAATTGCGTATAAATAACCGGTTCTTCTTCACTGCTCTTTTCTTCTTATGTAGCATTTATAATTTATCAATCCATGCAGGTTATTTTAGTGGAAAGTCCATGAAGTTTAAGATTGAAAACATGATCCCAAGGTCAGCCTATCTATGCCCTGAGAGAAATTTAGGTGCATCCAATGCATCGTACATTTTCCATTCACATCACGGTATGTAGCATTGAAATAAATGTGATTGACTACTTATGTCATATGATATGATCTGAATGAAAAATACATAATGTGTCGGATACAAGCAAGACCAATCCTAATATCCTATGCCCTTCTTAGACAGTTTAGGACCAGGTGAGTAAATAAACAAAGAAAGCATTCTCCAAAGGATGATAGAAAATAACTTCTGCAAACTGAGAGTTTTCTCATATAATTCCACAAATTGCTAAACCTTTTGTGCACGAGAAGGCAATGAAAAGTCTTCTATGGGACCAGGATGCCACTTCATTCGCATATCTGTCCAACAGTATTTCGAAATATATGCCGGAGTTACCCGTCCTCACCCTAGTGTGAGTGGAATTTGAACCCAAGACCTCTTATACAGCGACAAGAGGTCTTTCCAGCTAAGCTAGCTAATACTCACCTACTGTGTATAATTGCACGAATAATTAGAAACATACAGTAAAGATTAGAAGGCATAATTGCACTAACTTCTTTCGAGTTTAGACATAATAACAGGTGAAAATAAATTGTCATATGTTACATGTAACATATAGTAAAGATTAGAAATTCTCTTGTAGGCTGGCATCTCACTTTATAAAGTGACCAAGTGAGTAATGGAAAACAAAACTATAATATACAGTTTTGTCTTTTAATATAAAAAGGAAGCACTTCACATTACAGATAATCTTATTTTTTACAGAACTTTACAGGCTGTAGTGCCCCTTTATAAATTGAGGTGTCATCCACTTGACAAGATAAGTCCTCTAGCAAGTATTTACATAAAAGCATATAATGTAACAGAATTCCACATCAATCTGTTAAAAAGGGTAGTTATAAGTTATAAGTTATAACCTACATTGTCAGGGTATAATTCAGCTGGTAGATGGACGAGTTTAGAGATTGGACAAATGACTCCTAGGTCAGCAGTTCGAATCCTACCAATAACGAAAACTTTCAAAAAACTACATGGTCCCGAATTAATAGATATTGTCAAAAAAAGAAGAAGTTATAACCTACATTTGAGGAATAAGTTCAACACACACCAATCTGTTATAAAGGGTGGTTATAAGTTATAACCTACATTTGAGGAATAAATTCAACACAGAGCTACAAATTGACTAATTATAAGCATTCATTTTGTTGCTCTCAGAAGAAATGCCAATCAAGTATGGAAGAATCTTGATTTTCTAACTCATTTATAAATATTACTCAAAATTTAAAAAATAAGTAAAATCTGGATTATTTGTTGCAGTTTCTCAGCCTAGATGTTTAACCCTCAATAAAATTCATGTTATATTTTGAAGGTGTATGCCCTCAATTCCACTGTTCTTCAAGCTCTTTCCAATTTGCAATTCTTGATTCCTACTCTATTTCATGTACTTTTTCTTCTTTGCATCAATTCATTAATTAGTTGCTTTATCTCCGGTCCAAGTAATGATTTATCCCCAGCTTTTGAAAGAAGTGATTTGTTGTAATCACTTTTTTTTTTTTCGTGATCACTTTTGGACCGATCAACCAATGTAAACTGTTCTTGGAAGAAGAAAATATTTAAATGGAGTGTATATAAATTTGTTCAAATAATTTTCCTTCACATTGCAACTATGTAGCACGGATACGGGTACAGGGATATGATACGGTAAAAATCTAAAAATTAGGATACTGATACAGCAGGATACGTCGATTAAAATAATATATATTTATATTTTAAAAATAATAATATATGAAAACATATTCGATAATTCATTCAAAACATATTCAGACTCCAAATAAAACATATCACATAAATCATAACATAAACAAAATGCAGTGATAAGTGATACCGGTCGAAGCTTTTTCAGTCTTTGAAGTTGGACCTTCTTCCTTTTTTCTTCTTTCCGCGTTTCAACTTTCAACCGGAAGCCAATCATAATTGAAAATGAGCCAGAAATCCCTAATATGATATATTTCCTTAAATATTTCATTTTGACCCCTAAACTTTTTTGAAATTATAATTTGACCATGTTTTATACTAAAATACTTAAAAAATTGCCCCAAACGTATCATGTCCGTATCCTGCCGTATCCTTGCTGTATCCAGTGCCGGTCCTGACTATTCCGATGCCCCTAGGCGAAATCTAAAAAATGGACCCTATACCAACAAAATCATCCCCACTTCATCTCAAAATAAAAATAAAAATTTAAAATCCATGACTTTTATGTCTCCGGTTGCCCTTTTTTTAGGTGATAAAAAAATATGAAACTTCAAAAAATTGAGTTTTGTACTATAATAAAACGAATTGAGCCAGATTCTAATTTTGTTTTTTAGTATTTGTTTGAGTTTTTTTTTTGGATTTTTTTTAACAACTTAACCCATAACAAAAACTCACATAATATATTTGGGCCCCCCCAGGGTATTAGAGGCCCAAGGTGGGTGCCCCCATTGACCGACCCCAAGGCCGCCTCTGGCCGTATCCCCTCATATCCTCCACTTAAACTTGTGAAAAAGTCAATGGATATGCCATTTGGCGTGTTGGATACGTATCTTGGAGTATCCGAACTTGATACGAGTTATCTCCACCAAATGGAGTACGTATTCGTGCTTCCTAGCGTTAATGCACACTAAATACTGTCACCACTGTATAAACTAAACTTAAACCCTTCTCCATCTTGGTCAGATCAGAATTTGAACCCAAGACTTGTTGCACGACAAGAGGTCTTATTTGCTAAGCTAGGTAGTATCCACCACATCACAACATATAAATTTGAAAAGATAACTGCACTAAATTTACCTGAGTTTTGCATAATAACATATGGAAACTAGTTTTGTCAAGCAAAGATTTACAACTTAACTCATCACAACATATATAATGTATCATGTTATAAAGGGTCGTAATAACCTACTTATGAAAAATAAGTTCAACAGTGCTACAATTTGACTTGTTATAACTTATAAGCAGCCCTTCTGTTGCTCTTAGAAGAAATGCCAATCAAATATGGTTGAGCCTTGATTTTCTGATACAATTATGAATATTACTCACATTTAAAAAAGAAGTACAAATCTGGATTAATTGTTGCAGTTTCTCATAATCCTAGATGATTAACACTCAATAAATTTCATGTTATATTTTGAAGGTGTATGCAGTATGCACTCAATTCATCTGTTCTTCCAGCTCTTTCCTGTTTGCATTTCTTGATTCTTACTCCATTTAATGTACTTTTTCTTCTTTGCATCAATTCATTATTGCTTTATGACCAGTACGTACAAGTAATGATCTATCTTTAGCTTTCGAAAGGAAAAGTGCATGTGATATTGTGATACTATCCCCATTGCACAAGTTATTCTCTAATACTTCTCAGTTAGCTTTGTCTATTGTTTTTCTATTATAAAATGGCATCCACAGTTAAACTATAGAATATTGAATTACACCACCTGCCTCAATTAGCTTCCAAAGTTCTTGGGTGCATCTTGTTTTACAGGTAAGTGGGTTATTTTATTAATAAATTATTGGAAAAAGCTGGAAATGCTATTTTGCTTCATGATGTCATGCTATTTTAATGCTTGTCTCGTTTATTTTATTAGTTCTATCTACAACATATATCTTGAACGCCTCATTTGTTGTAGACTTGTAGTAGATGGTACATATATATTAGCTTGTATAATTTTATGCATTAAATACCATCGTGTGTCTGATTACATGAAAATTTTAAGTTTTTGGTTTGAATGGCCCTGTACCATGGTTTCATATATAGTTAAAGAGGTCTCGAGTTTGAGTCTCAATTTAGTGTTGCGATTGAGATACCAAGACTGGCATACTAAACAGGATTTACAAAACTTTAAATAAATGTTTACTATTTCAAACTGCTTCTACTTTTATCACTTTTTGAATAAGCAGATGGTTATGATTCCATCCTCATGGCTCATTGCATAAGTTATTCTCCAATTAATTAGGAACTATGGATCCATCCTTTACACTATTCATTTTACTTTTCAGTTAGCTTTCACTCTTGTTGCTATTACATCAACTGCATTGATTGGCTTCAAAAGTTCTGAGCTGCATTTCCTTTTTCCAGGTAAATGAGTTATTTTATTAATAAAATATAGGCATAAAATTAAACTTACTATTATACCTCATAATGTGTTCTCTAAAGCTTTAGCTACTTTCTCTCTTGTTGCTATTACATCACCTGTTGGTTTAATTGGCATCATCAACTGCCTTGATTGGCTTCAAAAGTTCTGAGGTGCTGAGGTGTATTTCCTTTTTCCAGGTAAATGAGTTATTTTATTAAATTTGCTATTATAGTTCTTCATGTGTTCTCTACAGCTGTCTTTTGGTAGCTTCCATTTATAAATTCATGGGTGCATTGCATTGGTTAACTAGGAATACATATGTAGCCTCCTCACCTGTGAGCCTGTGTTCAACTTTTAATCCCAAAACCCCATATTTATCCAAATCTCATGTGCCAAATAGCATCATTGGGTTTTTAGGTTGAGTAGTTTTTTAATAATAAAACTGATGTGCCAAATAGAATCATTGGGTTTTTGGGTTGAGTAGTTTTTTAACATAGTACTAGAGCTAAGAGCCTTGGCATCGAGTCTTAATTTCCTTCACACTCTTTATCAATTTCATGTTCCTTGACCTAGTTATATGGAAGGAGACTTTGTAATGTTTATCATCTCTATAATATGTGAAAAAAGATGTTAATTACCGTGTCATATTCTCATACCTTAAATATGATATAACTGTATTTTTATAGTTTTATCTCAAAGTTTTCGAGTTTAGACTTTAGTGTTGTTTTAAAAAAGATATAACTATAATTATCTTCAACAAGACTATATATATATATGATTTCCACAAGTCACCTAACCTCATCTAGTTTGAACTCACTACATCCAATTGAGAATATTAAATCTTAGATCCTTTGTCATAGCCACATACATGTGTATAGGGCGAAATATTGTAAATTTTCTAGTTAATATTCAAATTCTTTACTAGATGTTCTTGAATCATTTTTTTTTTGGATAAATAATTGAATCCCTTTTGAGACAAACTATCTTTCACTATATATATTGTGTATATCAAAACAATTTATCCACTAATTTGTACACTTATGTCAAATGTAGTTTTATTTATTTATTAATTTTTCATTTTTACCTTAACGTTTTTAGTTCTTGGCATTCTGATTTGTCAGGAAAACAGGGAGGCAATGTTAACGGACAAAATTATAGAGCTTTGGAATGAATGGGATATTCGAGTGTTGGTTCAACTTAGCCTTCTTTTACAAATTTTCCTCACCATTTTTGGTGCTCGAAGAAAATATACAACAAGAATCTGGATAAGGATCCTTGTTTGGTCAGCATATTTGAGTGCTGACACGTTAGCAACCGTGGTCTTGAGCAAACTTGCAAGCAGTCAAAAATCGAACTGTCAAGAAAGCTCTTCATCGAATGCTCTCCGGACATTTTGGGCGCCGTTTTTGCTCTTGCATTTGGGTGGGCCTGGCACTAACACAGCTTACTCTCTCGAAGATAATGAGTTGTGGTTAAGACACTTTCTTGGCCTTATTGTCCAAGTTGCATTGACATTTTCTATCTTCGTACGATCTTGGAGAATAATGCTCTCACATATATTGCAATTCCAATAATTATCACAGGATTAATCAAGTATAATGAGAGGACTTTCGTACTCAGATGTTCGAGCAGCCAATATCTCAAAAATCTCTTGCTCTCAGATCCCGATCCTGGTCCAGATTTTATTGCTATCGAAGAACATATTCATGGAAAACCACAGCCAAGATGTTCACCATGTCTAAGTTTATGTGTAGGCAAAGAAACAGTTCCGAGACAATCCCCCGCAACGGCGGCAGTCTCAACGGCGACAGCTTCACCAACTGAAAGGTCAGAAGCATCAACATCATCAGCAAAACCAACAGAGACATTCATATCTAGACTGTTCAGTTGTTTGTTCAGTTGTCCGTTCAGTAGTCGAGTACGTCGCAAAAAAGTCTGTCGTACGAAAAGAATCCTCACCAAGAGACAATGATCTGGAAGTGGCTTACTTTTTATTCAAGAGATTTAGGTATCTCTTTGCAGATTTGATTCTAAGCATCAGCGAACGGAAGGAAAGCTACTCCAAATTTGAAAAAAAGTCAGCAAAAGATGCCTTTAAACTGGTAGCAGTTGAGCTTGGATACATGTACGATGTGCTCTACACCAAAGTTACCATTATTTATTCACCATATGGAATCCTTTTCCGTTTCATCAGCTTCTGTTGCACTGCTTCTGCTTTGATTGCCATCATATTCATTGATATGGATACCTACCGAGCAATTGACATCTACATAACATACATTCTAATGATTAGTGCTATTGTCGTAGAGATATATGCCTTCATCTTGATACTTTTCTCTGACTGGACAAGGCTCGTTTTGACCAAACTCAGCTCCGGGTGTTGTCACTTTCCCGGTCGCAGAAGGTGGTCAGAATCCATGGCACAGTACAACCTCATAAGTTCTTGCCTCCGCAATGTTCAATCCATATGCAATGGCATTCACAATTTGCCTTGGATCGGCGAATTGGTAGATAAGTACCATTACTTGTCCCGGAAAGATGTGGATGATGCTCTACAAGATATTATCTTCAAGCAGCTCCGAGAGAAAAGTGATGAAATTAAAGATGACCGTTTTAGTATCAAGTCATGCAAGAAATTATTGGCACATAGAGGTGATAATGTGCTTGAGAAAAGGTACAATCTTCCTGATATATCTAGTTGGAGCATAAATGATGTCGACTTTGATCACAGCCTGCTTCTTTGGCATATTGCTACTGATCTATGTTATGATAGTGATAGACATGATAAAACAGTTGACCCGGAATCAGTTGACCCGAAATGCAGAATAAGCAAATATTTATCCGATTATATGTTGTATCTTTTAGTCTTTTGTCCATCTATGCTACAGGAAGGAATTGCTGAGATAAGATATAGAGACACCTTGGCCGAGTGCAAGAGATTCTTCCCAGAAGAAAAAATACGCTGCTGGAAATTTGTGTTGAAAAGGAAAAATTCCATTGAGAAGACTGAAGCTTGCAAGAAGTTGCTTGGAGTGAAATTCGGTGATGAGCAGGAACACATAAAAGGAGATAAAAGCCAGTCAGTTTTATTTTACGGATGTAGGCTTGCAAAACAATTGCAAGATCTGGAAACCCAGGCTGCTTTGACTAGAAAACAAAAATGGGAGATGATAAGCGAAGTGTGGGTGGAAATGTTGACATATGCTGCAAATAAGTGTAGATGGAAAGAGCATGGTCAACAGCTTAGAAGAGGTGGAGAACTGCTCACCCATGTCCGTCTTCTTATGGTACATCTTGGCTTGAGCGAACAATATCGAATCCAGAAGCAGTTTATCAGTGAAAAACTTGATCGAAACATTCAATGCTGCTCATGGCTACGTGCACCTTATAACATGTTGTGCCGCTTACTACGTATACCTTGTTGTCCTTGTTATCAGTTTTATCAGTGTCTTTGTTGTTGTTGTGAGTGTCTTCGTTGTCGATGTTGTAAGAACTCTGATTCTCATGCATCAAAAGTATGATATTATGTTAGTAGTATGATGCATCAATTATATCTTAGTTTTGGTGTGTCGCTGTTGGGTGTGCTCTGTCTTTAGGGGCTGTTTCTGGGTTTGTTTTGTTGGTTGATGTGCTGCTTGTTAGCCTTTGTTGTCGCTTTCCTTGTATGTTTTTGGGTTCTTGCTGGTTGTCTTGGGGAGGTTTTCCCTTGTTAGCTCGGCTTGTTGTTCTCTGTTTTTCAGAGGCTTGTGGCTTCTTTTCTTGGTCTTCCCTGGCCTAAAATAGAACTTCACAGTTATAAAAAAAAATGTACCGTTTCTTGTTATTATTATTTATTAGGGCCATAATCATAAATAGCCCTAAAATTAAGGGAGTATACAAAAATATCATTTCTCAATAACTTTTCTTTTTTTATCAAAGAGAAATGATTTTAGACCAAAATACCCTTAGTGCAAATATCACACGTAAGGATAACAACTTTTTTTTTAATCATCTTCATCGCCTCCATCAATGGAGGTCTATTCCAGACCTCCATATGTGGAGGTTTGTTCGACCTCCATTGATGGAGATCTATTCGATCTTTATCAATGGAGGTTTGAAAAAAAAGTTTTAGTTTTTTTAGAAAATTGAAAATTGGAAGAGAGATTGAAAAATGGAAATTTTGAAGTTTCCAGAAACATTACACTTTGAAATGTAATTTTAGCGTGTAATCCTTTTATAATTTCAGCGTGTAAAAATGCATTTCAGCGTGTAAAGATGTTGATATTTCAGCGTGTAAAGATTTTCAGCATGTAATCATGTTAACATTTTAGCATGTAAAGATTTCCATCGTGTAATCATGTTCATATTTCAGCGTGTAAAGATTCAGCGTGTAAAAATTTCAGTGTGAAACGAAATACTTTCAAAGGACTTTTGAGGGGGCAAATGATATCTGATTTTCGCCCGTAATATATCGTTGGAATCGTTTCGACGAGGAGAACAATAATTTAAAGAGAAAAGATAGGAAAAAAGTTTTAGAGAGAGAAACATGACAAGAAGAACTTATGAAAGAGAAAGAAAAAGTTGTGTCAGAGAATAAAGTGAAAAGGTAGATAAATGCAATCTTGTCCAAAAAACATTTCTCTTGGATAAAAAAAGAAAACTTATTAGGATGTGATAGTTCTGTATACTGCATTAATTTTCAGGCCAAAATGAGGAATGTTGCCTTATTATATTAATATCATGTTAATGTTATCTACCGCAGCTAATCTCTTCCCTGTGGAGAAGATCCAGTTGTGGCAGTCCACCTTCACTGCCTCCTGTTTTTTTTTTTATAACTTTTTTTAAAGATCATTTTCTATTTTTTGAAATCCTTGATTTTTGTGAATTTTTGGATTGAAATTGAATGACTATATAATCACTCTTTTAACTATACATCTCTGTGGAGAGATGTTTTGAAGCAGCCAAAAAATGCGTATAAGAATTGTTTTAGGACAGCTATAAAATACCTTATAATACATGTTTTAGGGCCTCTGAAAAAAACATGTTTTAGGGCATTAAGAAAAATGCCGTATAAGACAAAATTTTGAAAAAATGCTACAAAAATAGAAATTGAATAAAAAATTTTTGAAGCTTTTTTCTATTAGTGGAATTCGAGACGTTGATCTTGGAGTCATCTGTTCAAGTCTCCAGCTCGTCCATCTATCAGCAGAGTTACGCCTCTGGAGGCTGCCATTGCATTAACATTGAAATTGAATATTCAAAAACTAGCATAATATCAAATTGTTTTTAAAGTCTGCAACAAATGCCATATTACAGCAAAATCATGCCATATTACAAAGTCTACTCATTTGCTAAGGTAGAATCCTACTGCCCCTGTCCATCGACTAGTTATTAACCCAGTGGCAACGACCTACAAAAGTGAATGAAAAAAAAACATATTAGATAATTTTATCAAAACAAAAGGTCCATATCCGGTATATAAGGATGGGCGTGGGGGACTAATGGGACGGGAGAGGATACCCCCACCCCCACCCTCACTCCACCTCCACTCCTCAACCTTCCCCCACCATCTCTCCCAAAACCCATTTGGGGGGGCCGGGGGTAGAGGCTTTTGGGGAGAGGTTCCCCCTACCCTTCCCTCAAAACTCATTTCTCATATTTATTTTTATTTTCAATTCTAAATTTCAAATTTTCATGAGAATTAATAATTCGTAAAATTAATTAAAAAAAAAAAAAAAACCTCCACTCCACTGCTGCCCATTGTGCAGCGTATGACATTGTTCGCAACAATTTTTTTTTTGGTATGGAACATTAATAGCTTCAAAGCATATAGGCATTATTAGACAGAGACATAATTCTTTTTTATTGTTATTTGTTTTAATTAAAAGAATATATTGTTGTCTACTTGTCTTAACTTATTATATTAATTATTAGACATTAGTGTATTGCCGTATATAAATAAAAATTAAATTAAAAATAATATATATATATATATATATTTGGGAGAAATGAGGAAATGAGTTTGGGAGGTCCCCTCACCATCTCCCCCAAAATCCATTTGGAGGCAAAATTTGTCCCCAAAACCCCATGGGGGATGGGACCCCTTTGGGAAACGCCCATCTCTACTGGCAGTATATCAAGAATATCAAAAACTGTTTGAAGAACGTACAAAGGTGAAAGGTGTATGCACTAAATTCTTTACTTGCAGAACCCCAATTCCAAAATACGCAAAAGCAAAGGTAATTAAAAAACAAATTATGGAAAATGAATCCAAAGTGTTCCATAGATATATTCAAAAGCTTACAGAAAACAGAAAAAGTCAAGGTAAAATATTTTAAGGGTAAAATGACGGAGACAAATCAAAGGACGTACATAGATGCAGACCGAATTCTACCAAAAGAAATGAAACAAACTCAAAAGCACCCAAATATCAAATCAACACAAAAGAAAACTTGATAGACAATACCCAACAAACCTTCAATTCCAGTATTTAAGATAGAACTCATGCTAGGCAAATTTCAACGAAAATCTTGTAGAAATTAAATAGCAAAGATGACCAAAAAGAACACAGACAACATTGACACTCCTGTCAATGTCCGTAGGGACATGTGAACATAAATGGAAATTTTGTCTCACAAATATCTCATACCAAAATCCATATTGCATACCGTAAAATATCTACTATCTAAAGATTCATGTACTAGAGAAATCAATCTATTACAGAGTAACTGGTTCCTATTAGTAAACATTCATGGTGATGAGTAACGAAGCTTGATAAAATGAGTGATGCAGTCCTTCTCACTTCTTCCACCAACATGTTGAGCAACCTTCCTCCAATCATCACCATAATGCATAATGGCCTCCAAAAGTTGCAAAGTGTCTTTGTCCATCCAATCCATTATCGTCTCCTCACTGATCTCAACCCGCCTGAAATCCGACGAACTCACACCCACCCGATGGTTACCACGAACATAGCATACTGACAAATAATCAAAAAAACAAAAAATCAGATAATCAAAACGATTCACACATATATCCCAAGAGCAGAGCATTTCTTTCAATCAATTTGTACACAAACAAGCCATCTCAATGGAAACACAAATTATAAATACTCATTGAGGCGATGTTTAGTACAAATATAAATACAACTATAGTAAACATTCCATGAATTGATGTATCTGAAAGTTGATTGATTACCTGGATATTCATCTTCATCTTTGTCTTGGTCTTCCTCATCGGATTCGTCTTTTGGGATGAGATCAGATGCCCCATACCATTTCCTCAACACCACACCCCCCCCCCCCCCCCCCCCCCCCCCCCCCCCACACACACACACTAAAAAAACAACACAAAATACAGAGAGTGAAAATTAAATAAATGGTGCCACTATTGACACCCATAAAATTTATCAGTATATAGAATAATTCTAATGAAAATCCACAGAGTGATGATATTTGCACCCTGTAAAAACTTTATGTGCACCCCTCAAATAAATATCTTTTTTAAAAATCCAATATTACTCTTGAGTACAATTACTAAAAAGATTAAATAATTTGTAATTACATCCACAAATAATTATTAATCAATTTCCTATTAATCGTTTGTCAAAAAAAAAGTAGACCCATATTTCACCAATTTTTTTCTTTTTATTTTCTCATTTATCCTATTCAATTACCGCACTATCCTTAACATTTAACATTCAACACACTTTTATTGTCTTTTTAATGATTGGATAACGAAAGGGGGAAAATGGCTAATTCAAAAAATAGAGTGGGTAGAATGATATTCCCTTATCATCAAGGGGGAAATAATAATATCCCTTCAATAACGAAGGGCAATTCAGTCTTTTTATTAACTCAATTTTAATAATATGGAAGATCCGATTAATAAATACATATTTATTCTCTAGCTACATTTATACAAAATATCAAGAGAGGTTAGTGTATTTACCCCTTTTGCAAATTGTATGAACAAATCTGATAATCTTTAAGAATCCGTTTGAGTGCAACATTGGCAAATAGAATGAGAATATAGAATACATTTTCATCCATCCAATCTCTTTTTGATATCTTTTTCGAGAAATTAAAAGATTAATATATACAATTTTTTAATAGTATCTATTTATCTACAAGGTATTTTTTTGAAGTTTTTAACATTAATAAGATTCTAACCACCGACATGGAACACTTTAACTTTATTAATTACTTTGTAAAAAGGAAAAGCATGATTTTTTTTTGGGCAATTACCAATTGGGTCATGAACTTTTTTTAAAATTTCAAGTTGTTTGCGACTTTTACAAAAATGACCAAATTGGTCATTACATTTTTCCCAAGTGCCAAATTGGTCCCTCTAACTAAGTTCTATCCATCAACTTTAACTGTGTAGGGGTAAAATTGTATTCCTAAACAATATAATATTGACACATGCATCGTTTTTTTAACACATGTATATTTTTGTTTATTTTATTTGTATGTTTTGATTTTTAAATAATTTTAAAAACATCAGTATAATATTAGCAAAAAAAAAACAATATTATATAAAAGTGATAAAAGACTAAGCTGAGAATGAACGGTAACTTTGTTTTAAAAAATAAAAGTATAATTGATATTGTCTTATTAAAATATTTTTAGAATTTTTTTAGAGAATTTTAATAAAAAAAAAGGGTACAAATGGTGTTTCATTAATAATATTTTTAGATTTTATTGTAATTATAATGGAGAATTTAATGTACAGAGACAAAATAACTTTGCTATAATATGACAAATAAAGGGTATTTACGTTTTTGCAGGGGGCTATCTAGTTCTTGTGAGTTTTTGAGGGTGGTTTTCGTTTGGTGTGTGGAGTTTTTTTTTCTTTTTTTGCTCGCTGTGGTGCTGCAGATAGAGGTGGGTTCTCCTGATATCTTTTGTTGTTGTGTGTTGGCCAATGGCCTTGGTTCTCTTGTTAATAAAATTGTAATTGTTCAAAAAAAAAACTAAAACGATTAAAGTTAACTGTTATATTTAGCACCGTTAAGTCATTAGAGGGACCTATTTGGTCACTTCTAAAAGGAGAGGGACTAATTTGACACTTGAAAAAAATATGAGGACCAATTTGGTCACTTTTATAAAAATCGTAAACAACTTGAAATTTTAAAAAAAGTTCAGGACTTAATTGGTAATTGCCCTTTTTTTTAAAAGAGGTGCAACACGAGGACTTCCCATGCCAGGAGGTCACCGGTATAAAATAATGATTATCATTCTCTCTAATGTAACAAAGGTAATATTTCAAAGTCGAATTTCAAACAAATATAAAGTGTTAGAATCCCGCACCTCAACATAAAATATACATACTTTGCTTCACAAAGTTGATTATCTTAATGCACAAAATATACATACTTTGCTTCACAAAGTTGATTATCTTAATTCATTCTTTGTAACAGCGTACATGGCAGGCAAGTATACATGGATGAACAACTTTGTCTTTGCTTCATATTACTTCAAATCCCATCCATTTCTATCACAAACACTATTACCAAATTGCTGCAACTCTATGATCCCCTCCACCCAAAAATATGGATGAACAACTTGTCTTTCCCCTTGTAGAAATTCTCTTGCGCAAACTACAGTTCCTTCATAAACAAAATGTTCCATTGGGACGGTGGTGTGTGGATATTATTGAACTTGAAAAGCTCGAGACAATCTTAAGCTCTTTCAGGGCTGTTCTCTTAGATGCTGAGAAACAACAGCTTCACAACAACGATGTGCGAAGAGGGCTAAAAATGCTTAAGGATGCATGCTATGATGCAGAGGACGTGTTAGAAGAATTGGAGATTGAAGCTCTACACAATAGGCAATTGAAAATGGATCAATCAAGGAGCATCGCAAGAAAGGTACGGGATTTCATTTCATGCTCATCTAGTTTGCGATTTATGGTAGAAAGTAGTGAACAAATTAAGGAGATTAGAGAAAGATTAGGTGGAATTGAAGATGATTTGTCAAAATTTGGTTTCAAGGAAACAGTTGTACATCATCATCAAGACATTAATGGAAATATTCCTAAGGAGAGGGAAGTCATCACCCACTCGTCCTTCGTGGTTGCTTCTGATGTTTTTGAGAGAGATGGTGATAAAGAAAACATCATAAACTTTTTAATGCATGATGATTCGAATGTCTCGGATAATTTGGATATCCATGGCAATATCATTTATATTTCAGGTCCTAGTGGTATTGGAAAAACCACACTTGCAAAACTGGTGTACAACGACAAGAGGATAGATGAAACTTTTGATATAAAAATGTGGGTATGTTACCCACAAAAATATTTTGAGAAGGAAATAATAATAGACATAATCTATTCTGTAACTGGTCGAATCGAAAACAACATGGAGAAAGATCAATTACTACAAGTCTTGCACAGTATTTTGAACAAGAAAAAGTATTTACTTGTGGTGGATGAATTTTTTAATCCTGCATTTTTCTCTATTAATTGGACCAAATTCACAAGTTTATTATCGGTGGGTGCAAAAGAGAGTAAAATCATAATAATTACAGCTTGGGAGAGACGCTTATCAAGTTTAAATAGGCTTTCATTTGGGAGTAGCTTGACTTTATTTATGAGATATGCATTTAAAGCAGGAAAAGAAAAAAATCTATACCTCATAAAAATTGGAGAAGAAATTGCCAAAAAATGTGCAGGCTGTCCTTTAGTATTAAAACTATTAGGAAGCATACTTCATTTCTCCACTGATGAAGATGATTGGAAATATGTGAGAGATAATATCAAGTTGGAAAAAGAAACAGAAACAGAAACAGAAGCCATATCAATTCTAAAACTAGGTTATGATCTATTACCATCTCATTTGAAACAGTGTTTTATCTACTGTTCCGTCTTTCCAAAAGATCATTGCTTTAATAATATTACTTTGATTCAATTTTGGATGGCTCATGGGCTTCTTCAAACTGATGATGAAAATGAAGAGCCGGAATCTATTGGCATGCGGTATATAAATGAATTAAGATGGAGATGTTTGTTCCAAGATTTTGAACAAAACTTTGACTTCATCACTTTCAAAATGCATAATCTTGTCCATTGTCTTGCACGAAAAATTGCTGATGATGTTGATGGCAGCCTCATAATGGATTCTGGCAAGCAATACCGGCATATTTCGGTGAAATATGTTGATGATGTGAAAAAACCATTAATTGGCAGCACAATGACGAGAAGCATTTTATTTTTTGAAATGATCAGCTCAAGCCAATCACTTATAATATCATGCATCTCAAAGCACCCGAATTTGCGGGTGCTAGATTTTAGAGATTCTGATATAGAGGTATTGCCTGAAAGTATTGGTAAATTGAAACATCTGAGATATCTCAACCTAACAAGAAATATTAAAATCAAGAGACTTCCAAAGTCCATTTTCATGCTGAGAATTTTGGAAACTCTATTACTTGGTGGGTGTAAAGTGCTAGAAGAGTTACCGGGAGATATAAGGAACCTAGTTAACCTCAGAATGCTAGTGTTCAGCTCGAAACAAAGGCGTCTGCCGGAAAATGGAATTGGGTGCTTGACTTCTCTAAGGCGTTTGGGAATTTCTTCTTGCTATCATTTGGAAAATTTGTTCGAAGATATTGGTCGCCTCCAAGCCCTTCGGACATTAATCATTGAGGATTGCCCGAAGCTAGTCTGTTTACCACCTGGTGCGAAAGACTTAAGCTCGTTAGAGAATCTGATGATTTCTGATCGCGAAATGAGTGCAAAATGTTATTTGAAAATGGATATACCAGTACTTCAAAGCATAAAGCCTCACCTTCGAATTCTTTGCATTGACGGTTTGCCAGAATTCAATGAGTGGCCGCAATGGCTTCTTCAGTGTTCAGCCAACACATTACAGTGGATGGCCATTAAAAATTGTCCCAACTTGGAAGGGCTACCCTCAGAACCACTACAGATTCTCAAATCACTTGAAGTTCTTGAAATTTCAAATTGTCCGAAATTTTCTTCTTTTCCTGAAGATATGCATGGTCTCACTGCCCTGAGAGAGCTAAAAGTTCGAGATTGTCCAGATTTAAGCAAGAGATGCAAACGGGATACCGGTGAAGATTGGCCGAAGATAAATCATATTCCCAGGATCGTGCTTGATGGCAAGGTGATTAAATCAAGTGATTATAATTAGGTAATTGATTAATCTCTCTCCTTTTCTTATTATGTAATTGATTAATCTCTCTTTCGTTTTTTATTCTCATATTTATTTTTATTTTTAGTCTTTCTTCTTGCTTTCATCATTGATGAATAGGGCTACGTAATCAGGTATTCAAATCCAAATTCAGGTAAAAAAAATTGAATAATAATTAGTGCTGCTCTGATTTTCATTGTACAATGTGGTGAGTTGAGATTGAAGAAAGACTTGTATTTGTCCTATAGTTTGTCTGTTTGGTATATTTGTCACTTTACTATCAAGTAAAACTGAAAATTCGAAAAATGTTTAATCTTCTAATAAAATGACTCAAACGTATTGATCATCGGCAATGGAGTTTCATGATCGGCGGTAGAGTATCTTTGATCCTCTGCGAAGGAGATAGTCGCCGTGACAGAAGGTGATGGCCGATTTCTATCGGATCTCCTCCCATCGGCGATCGGATCTCCATTGCCTTCTACTTTTTTTTTTAAATTTATTTTTTAACAACCCCTCTTCAATAATAATATTCTATGGGGATCATACTTCTTGTTTTAGGCAGTAGGCACTCAAAAAAATTTGTATATCACTTATCAATCACCATTTCTATTTCACTGTTTTTCAGGATGACCGAGAGAGCAAGCTAGGCAAAGATATCATGAGACTTAAGAGGTATACGTATAACTTCTCTTATCAATTAATTACATATATAAATTGTGGCCTTGCTATGCTAATAAAAAAGAAGCTAATTACTGTTAATCCTAAACCCGAAACCTTGACATCATGCTTATTATCTTTTTATATAGATTATGAAAAACCTCTTAATTTCTTTTATTGTTCAATCTCTGGCAGGTGGTTATTCATATTAAGGTCGAGATCATGCTTGATCAAGGTTGCAGCTTCTTAAGTTGTACATATTGGTGTTTTAATTTTTTTTTCTTTTCAAGTTGTGTTGGCAGACAATTATGCCATGTATAAAGTGATCAAGGATTTGCTTGAATTTATTTGTATTTGATTCAAAACACTTACACAAACACACATTCATGTTATATAACTATCATGCATATATTTTCTAATTAAAGAATAAAGTGATACTGTATTTGGCCATCAAGTATTTTTCAATCCTGCCGAGTTCTAGATGTAATTCCAATTTTGATAAAAAAGAAGAAGAAGAAGAAGAAGAATTCCAATTTAAACAGAAGTTAGAATGAAAAAAGAGAGTTGTAATATGTATTTAGGATAGATGAGATGTATTTAGAATCTATCAAAACCTCACATAACACACACATATATATATATATAGTTAGAGTACGTGGAAGTTCATCTGTAAAGCTGTAATTTGACCTTTTATATATATGTATGCATTTTTAATGCTAGGTCTCAGAAGAAATGCGCCAAAGGTTTTCTGTGACATTATCGAAGAACAGAGTGATGTGTATCAAATACACACAGCAGAATTTAGAAGAATTTAAAAGAGAGAAACATGAAGATTTGAAGGAAAGGTTATTTTATATATTTCAACATAAACCTCAATCTAGTTGAATTCAACCATTTATAGCTGATGTTCGAATGAGTAAATACAACAGTTAATAATCAAAGCAGTTAACAAAACAGCTAGCAAAAGAATAGGGACAAGTTCTTCCACTACAACAATCGCGGAGGTGCTTCTATCACCACTCACCAAAAGTGGGTCATGACAGACATGGACATACCCATGTATTCCCTTATTTCAGCAACAGCTAACCATTAACAACAACTAAACAAACCTATTTATGACTAAGTCCTTCCCTTCGATATGGCTTGCATGACGTGACTTTGGACCATGCACATATCACAAAGGTTTAAAAAAAAATAAGGTCAGTACTCTCTCTATATATAGATATATATATATATATATATATAATATTTCTCCTATTGTCAGTTCGTTCTGATATAAAATATATCAGTTCCTTGAATGTGAACCATTAGATTTAATTGTTTTGACCTAATATGTATGTACTTGTCAGAATTTCTCCATAATCTATGATCCACATTCAAGGAACTGATATATCATGACGAACTAATAAGAGAAAAACTATATATATATATATATATATATATATATGAGAAGATCAATAAATGTTATGTGTTATTGTGTTATTTTGTTTTTGATATGCATGGGACATTTCCAAGGCGAATAAGCCCTTTGTCAGCAAATCACAGTGGCCGGCGGTGATGTTATTGTGATTTACTTTCGTGACAGTGTATATATATACAAATCCTCTTTTCCTCTTTAACTCTATCAGTTGCATGTACTTTTTAAATTCTTCTTTGCATCAATCCATTGCTTTATCACCAATCTAAGTAGTAATTAATTTCCAGCTTTTGAAAGGTCATTTAATTTACCACTTTTTTTCAGGATAGGAAATTGACGCAGTAGGAAGCTAGATAAAAGCCAAATCCATGGCAAACAACGGAAAACCCCAAATGGAGAGAAAACTCTCTGTATTTTAATTCTCAATATCCATAGTCTGCCTATTATAATAACAAAGAGGAGTATTTATAGTATACTCATAAAACAACACAAAATATAAAAACGATTAATAATATGCTAAATCCTCTTACATCAGTAATGCTAGAGATTCAATTTGAATCTTAACCCGTAAAAGTGACGGTTTCAATCGATCTCGCCAAAATTCAATTTTAGATGCCACAAATCGTTATGAATCAAATTGACATATCAACGTTATTATGTTGTTAAATGCACAAATATTGTCATACCAAATCACAATTCCTGGTATCGAGTCAGGATTTACAACTCTCTAATTACATTTAGATAAAGACAACATAGAAAAAAGTCAATAATTAATCTAAATATTAGCTTGTAATGTGACCGTTTCATTTGACTACAACCTTGTAGTTGGTGCAGTTGGCGCAAGTCAACGTGTGGATTGCATCATCTTGAGGTATGTTGAACCCATCTAATAAAGAGATATCAAAGAAATCCAGATTGTTGAATTCACGAAACGCACCTTTGATGTCCTTGTCGCTGTCGTTGCAATAAACTAATAACAGATACGAGAAGCAAAGAAGAGTTCAATTAATGGGTCATAAATAAAAAGCCCAATTCAAAAGGAAAAATAAGAGGGACGGACCATTCTTCAACTAATGTAATTTATCATGACTTGTCCGAGCCACGTCGTTGTAAGATTAGCCACATCAGCACCTTTGCCGATGACGTGACAAGCCACATCAGCAAAAGCAAATGGCGTGCCAACTCACATAATCAGATATTCTGTGCCTCGAGAAACAAAAATGAAAATTTCCAGGCATCCAAACACCACCGTTTTTTCTCCCAATGCTCGACAATGTACTCTCTCGACGAAATCTGCTCGCGGGGCCAGACCGGCCTCCGTACCTCCTCTCTCTGGTCGAAGCTCTCTGGACTGTACAACATCTCGTCTGGAAACTCCGGCCTCTCGGCTCCGCAATGTCGTGTTCTCCAGCGACTCGCATTGGCTAGGTAATCTTCAAATTTTCAAATTTTGTTATTGTATAGAAGCAAAATTGAAGATTTTTGTTTACATGTATGTTTTTCCGGTGAATTTTTGCGATTGAAATTTGTTGTAGTTGATTATGAGTTGTGTGTTCAGATACGAATTCGTGAGCTTACATGATATCTTAAGCTAGTGTATTTTTACATATTGTGATAATTATGCTAGTTGATATGATTGGAATTACACGTAAAATAGATTGTTACGGTTTTCTTGATGTTTGTTTGATTAGTGATATTATAGATTTATATGCATGTGAACGGATAGCTAATAGCAGTGTTAGTTGATAATTGTTAGTTAGACTTCATTTTTCGTACTAGAATGAGACAATTAAGTTGGTTTGGTTAGAATAATTTGGCTGAGAAGTAGTGTTTATTTGCCATTCATATAAGAAAATCAGCACAATAATTGTAATATAAATGTGATGGCTACACTAACATGTTGAATACTTGCAGAGAAAATGGAATAACACAGTTTCAACTGGCTAAGGAATTCGGGGTTGAAGGGATCAAAGGATTGATAATGAGGCAACCAGCAGTTGTGAGGATAATGGTAACTAGTGGTGTTGAAGGGAAGTTAAAAACCAATTTGATGTACTTACATCCCTATGTGAAGCATTTGAGCTCTACAAAAACTAGAGATTAGCAAAGAAGGACCAACCGTGAAGAGTTTTGGGAAGGAATATGAAAATGAAAATGCTACGATTGACATAGCTTTCCCAGAGAGAGTTTTATGCAAGATGTGCACGTAAAGGATTATTTGCCAGCAATGGAAGCTATTTGTGAAAAGCTCGAAGAAGTGAATTGAAAGGTTAGAGTTATATTTGGAAGGTTTTAGTATGTGCATCCTCTTGTATGCTGTTGTGTTGAATTTTCTTCTATTGAAGGTTCTTGTTGTCTCAGATTTAAAACGAGACCTAGGAGTTGGAGAAATTCTCTTGTAAGGTGGCATCTCACTTTATAAAGTGAGCAATGAAAGACAAAACTATTGTTTTGTATTTTGTATATGCAGTTTTGTGTTTTAATATAAAATGGAAGCACTTCACACTGCAAATAATCTTTTTTTTTTTTTGGACAATTTGACAGCTTGTAAATGTAAGTTTTTCTTGTAGTGTCACTTTATAAATTGAGGTGCCATCCACCTTACAAGAGGTGATCTCTAGCAAAGATTTCCAACAAATCATATAATGTATCAGAATCAACACCTCTCTGTTATAAAGGGTAATTATAGTTATATATAACCTACATTTGAGGAATAAGTTCAACACAGACTCACAGAGCTACAATTTGACTTGTTATAAGCATCCATTCTGTTGCTCTTAGAAGAAATGCTAATTAAGTATGGTAGAATCTTGATTTTCTGACACAATTATGAATATTACTCACATTTAAAAAAGAAGTACAACTATGGATTAATTATTGCAGTTTCTCATAATCCTAGATGATTAACACTCAATAAAATTCATGTTATATTTTGAAGGTGTATGCACTCAATTCCTCTGTTTTTCAAGCTCTTTCTAATTTGCAATTCTTGATTTCTACTCCAGCTTTTTGTTCTTTGAATCAATTCATTAATTGCTTTATGACCAGTCCAAGTAATGATTTATCTGCAGCTTTTGAATGGAAAAGTAACTTAATTTATTCACTTTTTGTTTTTGCAAAGCAAGTGCATGTGATACCATCCCCATTGTACAAGTTATTCTCTAATAATTCGCAGTTAGCTTTGCCTCTTGTTTTTCTATTATAAACTCCACAGTTAAACCATAAAATATTAAATTTCATCACCTGCTTCAATTAACTACCAAAGTTCTTGGTGCATCGATGATCAATCTTCTTTTCCAGGTACGTGATCTATTTTATTAATAAATAATGCTGCTTTATGAATTGTCACCAACTTTTATCCAAAAAGCATCATATTTGTTGTGGAAGATGATACACATTAGCATGAATAATCTTATGTATTAAGTACTATTTTGTGTCTTATTACTTGAAAGTTTAAACTTTTGGCTCTAGTAGTCTCTTAATCTTAAGCTTAAGTACATGGTATCAAAGTCAAAGAGGTATCGAGTTTGAGTCTCAATTTAGCCTCCAAGTATTCAATTTAGATTCGTTTAATGTTTCCTTTAGATTTCATTAATATATTTTTTAACTGATTAATTTCTTCATTTACTCTCTTGTTACCTTTCCTTCTGTTGTGCCTTGTGAGATCAAGTATTCGAGTTATATTCGTGGGATATTTTTATTCCACAAACAAATATATTATTGTTTGCATTGATTTACTCCCTTTCCCAAAACAATAAATTGAATATTTGAAGATTGTTAGTACTCGTTTTGAACTGATTCTAGTTCTTTGAGTTTTGAAACTCCTACGTTGCTCCGTATCTTTCTAGTGAAATCTACAGTGATTATTTCTTCTCAAGTATTACGTGTGACCTTCGTTGTAAATGCATTCTAAGCAATTTCTGTTCTAGAATTTAATTAGTGTTTAGTGTTATGTGATTGTTTAAGTTTAGTTGGACTTTGGTATGCATACAAACAACTAATCCTTCTTCGCTGCTTTTAGGTCTTGCAATGATGTAATTTCTAAACATAATATATGGAGAGCTGGGCAAAAGAATGCAAGGAATATCTGCTGCTCTATGCCCATCTCTCATCCATTAGTTAAAATATTTGATCTGTTTTCTTCTTATGTAGCATTTATAATTTATCAATTCAAGCAGGTTATTTTAGTGGAAAGCTCTAGCATAGGGAAAGTCCATGAAGTTTTAAGGTTGAATTCTATTTCCCATTTTCCCATCTTCTGCCTATCTATGCCGTGAGAGAAACCTAGGTGCATCCATTGCATCACACATCTTCCATTCAAATTATGTCATATAATATTGGATTTAAAGTGATGAGCTATCAATATGCCACTTGACATGATTTAAATGGAATATGCACAATGTATCGGATACACCCAAGACTTTATTTTATGTCATTTAAAGACAGATTATGCTCAGGTGAGTACTAGCTAACTTAGTGGGTAAGGGGTCTTGTTGTTGTGTAAGAGGTCTTGGGTTCAAGCTGTGGGAATGAAGAGGCACTCTGGACCCATTGAAAGCCTTTTTATTGCCTTCTTATGCACAAAAGATTCAGCAATTTGTTAAATAATATGAGAAAACTCTCAGTTTGCAGAAGTTCTTTTCTGTCATCCTTTGGAGAATGCTCTCTTTATTTATTTTTCTATGTAACTATTTTTTTTCTTCATGTTCACTTTTGGACAGATCAAACAATGTAAACTGTTATTGGAAGAACACTATTTACTAAAATACTGTCACTGTTATATACACTAAACTTAACCTTCCTCCATCTTGGTGGGAGCAGGAACCTGAGACTTGTTGCACAACAAGTGGTCTTATCTGCTAAGCTAGGTAGTATCCACCTCATCACAACATATAAATCTGGAAAGATAATTGTACTAATTACTTTACCTGAGTTTTGGATTCAAATCACCTGTCAAAAAACGGTGTTCCAATTTGTATATAACAAACCATATTGGGCTATGTGTACACAATCATTTACATTTAATTATTTTTTTGAATGCTTGTATACATGACCCATTTTGGTTGGTTAGATACAAATTGAGACACCATTTTTTGATAGGTGATTTGAATACCTGAGTTTTGCATAAATAATACGTAAAACCAGTTTTGTCAGGCAAAGATTTATAACTTACCTAATCACAACTTATATAATATATCAGGACTCTACATCACTCTGGTTATAATGGGTCGCTATAACCTACATATGGAGAATAAGTTCAACACAGAGATGCAGTTTGACTTGTTATAAGCATCCAGTTTGTTGCTTTCAAAAGAAATGCCAATCAAGTATGGTAGAATCTTGATTTTGTGACACATTTATAAAAATTACTCACATTTAATATAAAGAAGTAAAAATCTGGATTAATTGTTGCAGCTTCTCAGAATCCTAGCCGATTAACACTCAATAAAATTCTTAATCAATAAAATTCATGTTATATTTTGTAGGTATATGTACTCAATTCCTTTGTTCTTCAAGCTCTTTTCAATTTGCATTTCTTGATTCCTACTCCATTTCATGTACTTTTTCTTCTTTGAATCAATTCATTAATTGCTTTATGATCAGTCCAAGTAATGATTTATCTCTAGCTTTTGAAAGGAGAAGTGATTTAATTTAATAACACTTTTATTTTTGAAAAGCAAGTGCTTGTGATATATATTATATACCATCCCGATTGCACAAGTTATTCTCTAAGACTTCTCAATTAGCTCTGTCTCTTGTTTTTCCAATATAAAATGGCCATAAGATATTGAATTACATCACCCCTGCTTCAATTAGCTTCCAAGGTTCTTGGGTGCATCGATCTTCTTTTCCAGGTAAGTGATTTATTTTATCAATAAATTATTAAAAAAAACAATGCTATTTTAATCATGTGTTGTCTTGTTATTAACACAACTGTTATTTTAATGTATTAAACACTATCGTGGGTCTTATAAACAGTAGAAGAATGTTTGGGTACTGACCGGTCAGTCAGTACCCAAAATACCGATCCCATTAATAGGAGTGTAGTACGTGGTCCAATTTGTGAGATTAATGTAAAAAGTAAAAGAAAAAAGGCCACGTACTACACTCCCATTGATAGGGTCAGTATTTTGGGTACTGACCGGTCAGTACTCAAGCATTGTTCTATACAGTATTTTGGCTTGAGTAGTCTATTGAGTACATCCTATATAGTAGGGCAGCCCGGGCAGGACTCCTTATTATAGAATATTGTACAGGATTCTGAAATTTAGCATTTTTGTTTTTTGGCATAAAAATGTTTATCTGGACAAAGAAGTAAAGAAAAGATTTTGTAAATTAAATTAATGCTATCTCTGTTTTTAATTAGCTTTTTATTGTTACTATTATTTCTTTCAATTATTCCTCAGAACATGCATTTTCTAAATACTAAAATTTATTTTAAAAGGCTTTCAATTTATATAGCACTAGTATCTTCTTTGTGATGTGATAGTAAAAGACTTTGTTTGTTCATATATAATATATTAGTGTCACGAATATAATAACTTGATAGATAAGTATCCGAGTTAAACTGTTTTATTTTGATAATGCCAAAATATTCTTCACTTCAAAATAGCTAAAAAGAGGAAATTAATAGATATATCTTTTGATTTTGTTTTAGTTAACTAGAATGCAAAGAAAATAAAATAATTATAGTAGTGACATAGTGACATATTAATCCAAATATTCAATTTTGTGTTTGATCCTATTAGTATATATAAAGAGTACTAGATTTACAAATAAGCAAATCTTAAATTAAAAACAATCTAGATATTCATAATATCATGAAATTTATATGGTAAGTATATAAATAAATTGTAAATAATATGGAAAAATGCATGATTTTTTTTCCTTTTGAATATATATAATTTGTTATTTTGTTATTCTTTAAATACTATTGTTATCGTGCTCTGTATAGATGATAGATGATAGATGATAGCTAATTAGATATGCTGCTAGGAGAGTAGGAGATGACCAAGATATAAAACAAATTAAGAAAATCAAACTTTAATTATTATGGTGATAATAAAGCATAATTAAAAAATCTTATAATTATTTGAATACAACTAATAATAAGCTTTCGCAGCTGAGGGAGGCCGGAGCCTTCCGCTGCGAAATGGTGGAGGTGAGACCACTCCTTCCCTCCTCGTGACGGAGTATGGAGATCCAATCAGGAGTTTAGATCTCCGTCTTTTAATTTTTATTTATAAAATAAACTTTAAAAAAAATCTGATACCGACCATCAGTGTGAGTACGACTATTACTAATGTGTTCTAATGTTTTAAAACAAGTATTCTTCAGCCTTTTCAAAAGCAGAATTCATCCAATATGTACTTGCTTAGTATGCATAAAAATGTTTGTCCTTAAATTTTTAGTTGCTTGCAGTTTAATCTTTGAGAAAAGAGGAGGGGTATCATGGAGATTTTTCCAGGGAAAATCAGAAAAATTTGGAATGGGTGGGAAGTTCGAGGACTGGTTCTGCTCAGCCTTATTCTGCAAATCATCCTCATCTTATTCGGTTCTCGTCGAAAGTTCACAGCAAGACTTACGGTGAGAATACTTGTTTGGTCAGCATATTTGGTAGCTGATTCTGTGGCAACTATTGCCTTGGGCAACCTAGCTAATAGCCAAGCAGATAGTGAAGGCAATAAACATAAGAAATCAGGCAGTGCCCTCCAGTCATTTTGGGCGCCATTCCTTCTCTTGCATCTTGGTGGCCCAGACACTATCACAGCTTACTCATTAGAAGATAATGAGTTGTGGTTGAGACATTTTCTTGGACTTTTCGTACAAGCTGGTTTGGCCTTTTATGTCTTCCTTAGGTCTTGGAGCGACAATGCCCTCACATTTATAGCCATTCCCATGTTTATAACAGGAATTATCAAGTATGGAGAAAGGACGTTTGTACTCAGGTCTTCAAGCGCGGAGAATTTTAAAAATTCTTTGCTCTCATTTCCCCTTGATCTTGATTTTCCTGATCAAGCGGGGAGCACTTATCTAGCTGAAGCTTATTTTTTGTTCAAAAAACAATCTACATATTTGTTTGCAAGCCTGGTTATTGATTACTATGGACCAAATGACCCTACCTACTCTATCATGCACAACAAATTAGCAAACGATGCCTTCAAACTGGTAGAAGCTGAGCTTGGATTCATGTATGATGTTCTCTACACAAAAGCCACTATCGTTTACTCTCGCTACGGAATCTTTCTTCGTTGCATGAGCTTCTTTTCTTCCGTTTCTGCATTAATTGTCTACTCGGTCACCATTGATATCCATTCTTATCCAATAGCTGACATCTCCTTGACTTATCTACTGCTAGTCGTGGCTGTCTTTCTGGAGGTTTATGCGTTCATCCTATTTCTATTATCTGACATAACAAAAATCTGGTTGATCAAGTACAAAATCGTTGACAAAAATCTGGTTCAGCTTTTAGGGAGGGTTGCTGGTCGCATTTGTTCAGTAATATATCCTAAAAACAGGTGGTCAAGATCCATGGCACAGTACAACCTAATAAGCTCTTGTCTCAAAGAAAAGTCAGCCACACGAATTGGCTTTCTTATTACCTTTCTTATCAGCAAACTGGTAAACGTTAAGTATCGGCACTTGACTCGAAAAGAAGTTGATATTGATTTGCAAAAAGTTATCTTCGAGCATCTGAAATGTAAAAGTAAAAAAATTATAGATAAATTTGATAATTACATTGATAATCGCCAAAAAACGAAGAAATTGTTGGAACGAAGAGGTGATTATGTGATTAAGAAGAAATTTTCTGGTGAATCTAATTGGAGCACAGTTGAGGTAGATTTTGACCACAGCCTTCTTGCTTGGCACATTGCTACTACTCTGTGTTACTATCATGATCATATTCCTGAATTTCCTTTGAAACGAGAAATTAGCAAAGGCTTATCAGATTACATGTTGTATCTTCTTGTCTTTTGTCCATCAATGCTGTCAAAGGGGATCTCTTTTGAGAATAAGTACGAAGATACCTGTAATGCAATTAAGAGTAATATTTTACAATCGAATGGGATATCTGATGAAGCGAGTCAAATGACAAGAGCTTGCAAGGGGTTGCTTGAAGATGTGAAGAGTGACCAAGAGGAAGACGATATGTCAGTGCTTCATGTTGGTCATAGGCTTGCCCAGAGATTGCGATCATCCGAGGTTGGAGACAAATGGGAGATGTTAAGTGAAGTATGGATAGAAATGTTGTCTTATGCTGCCAATCGTTGTCCATGGAAAGAGCATGGACGCCAATTGACGAATGGCGGAGAGCTGCTCACTCATGTATCACTTCTTATAGCACATCTTGGCTTAAGTGAACAATATGAAATGAAGAAGAACTCCATTTTGGCACTATCGGACAGGGAATGGCAGCATCTGTTGTGAGACATAATTTTTCTTTGTTAAAGGATTTGGAACCACAATTTTCGTTAATCTTACTGATGTTCATGCATCTTAATTTTAGTTGAGTACTCTAATTTTTATCACTGTTTAATATATATTTGATATACCTTTGCTAAAAAAAATAAAAAATATATTTGATATACCCTTAGAAACCATAAGAAGAACATCACCCCTATTGACGAAAAAGTGAGGATTAGATACAAATGTTTGGTCCTTTTAATGAAACATTGTTTTTTTTTTACTTCATTTATGTGTATCGGAGTATTTCATCCTCTTCTCTTTAAAACTACATCAAAATGACCTCTTTGACTAAAAAAATAACAGTCAAACATAATATATGTATAAAAAAAATACTATTTTACTCCTATTAAAAATAATTGTATATTTTCAAAAGGGTTATTATCAGTTAATCCCTAAGTTTTACAGTAATGTCACTTTTTTTAAACAAGTTTACTTTTTAGTAACTTTTTTCCTTGACTTTTGAAAAGTATATCAAATTAAATAGGGCAATTACCAATTAGGTCATGGATTTTTTTTTTTAATTTCAAGTTGTTTGCGACTTTTATAAAAGTGATTAAATTGGTTCTCATTTTTTTTTTCAAGTGTCAAATTGGTCCCTCTCTTTTTAGAAGTGACCAAATCGGTCTATCAAATGACTTAACGGTGTTAAATATAACATTTGACTTTAATAATTTTAGTTAAAGTACGTAAATACCCTTTATTTGTCATATTATAGCAAAGTTATTTTGTCTCTGTGCATTAAATTCTCTATTATAATTATAATAAAATCTAAAAATATTATTAATGAAACATCATTTGTACATTTTTTTATTAAATATTTTAATAAGACAATGTCAATTATAATTTTATTTTTTTAAACAAAGTTACCGTTCATTCTCAGTTTAGTCTTTTATCACTTTTATATAATATTGTTTTTTTTTGTTAATATTATACAGGTGATGTTTTCAAAATTATTTAAAAATCAAAACACACAAATAAAATAAACAAAAATACACATGTGTTAAAAAAACGATGCATGTGTCAATATTATATTGTTTAGGAATAAAATACAATTTTACCCATGCACAATTAAAGTTGACGGATAGAACTTAGTTAGATGAACTAATTTGACACTTGAGAAAAATGTAAGGACCAATTTGGTAACTTTTGTAAAAGTCGTAAACAACTTGGAATTTTAAAAAAAGTTCAGGACCCAATTAGTAATTACCCAATTAAATATATTCATCTGTTAGTTAGTTGTCAGTAAAACTTAACATTTACAAAGATATTTTTGTCTTTAAATCAAGGACATGCCATGTTTCACAAAAATAGAAATAAAAAAATCAAAATAATATATATATATATATATATATATATATTTTTTGAAGGAAATAGTTTATATATCAAAAAATAACTATATATTTTTTAATATTTAGTTAATTTATCAAAAAAAATCCAAAAAATACAATTTTTAAAAAATAGTTAAATAATACAAAAATAAAATATTTTAAACCTCCACCATCCAAATCTTAGATGGATGGTGGAGATCTATTTATTTAAAAAAAAAAAATTATAAAAATATGGAAAAAAAAAACATTTCCACCGTTGAAAACATTTTCTTACAAAAACACAAAATTTTAAATAAAAAACAAATGAGAAAAGAGAGATCTGAAAAGAGAGAAACCTGAGGAGAGGGATCTGGAACTCCTCCAAGATCCACTAGATCTCTCTCCTCCATTGTTCATCACAAACAACAACTCCAAACCCAACATCAACGTGAATTATCAATCATCAAACAACACCAAACCCAACACAAATTCATCATTATCATGAATCATCACAGACCTAGAACACCACACCAACACCAGAGCTGGACCAACATCATCACCACCACCAGATCTGAATTGAATTGGTAGTAGAGATTACAGATCAAAAGAACCTCAAGGTTCGGGGACCTGAAAAATCCAACAAAGGATAATCTCAACTTGCCTTTACTCACAAGCCACAATCAATTAAGTAAATCTATGTAACATACCCAAAATTGGAACCACAAAACTGATATTTACTTCCTTGCTTACAAATTACATGTAACAAAAAATCAATTGCAACTATTATGCATCCAAATTAAAGTATAATAGCTTAAAATTTGAAATGTAGATGAATCTTGCGATTTAAATTTGGTTTTTATACCTTTCGGTGGCGTAACTGAGGGAGCGATCAGAGCAATGTCTGGTTTTGATTTGGGTGAGAGACGCGTGGCTCCAATCTGCTACAGATCGGAGCATGCAGTTGACTCTTCCCTCAAAGTCGGGAGACCACCAGCTGAGATTATCAAGGTGAGTTGAGAGAGGGTGTTTATCAGGCACTCGTGAGTCAACTCGGCCCAGTTGTAACTCGGTCTTGTGTCTGTGTCTAGCAGTGGAGATCCTGATTTCCAGATCTCTTGTTCATCTTATCTTCAGATCTCTTAGATTTTTTTTTTTCAAAACAATAATTATCTCTTCTTTTTTAATTTTAATTTTCGTTAAGAAAACAAATAGAAAAAAGCCTAAAAATATATAGGATGTGATTCAAAATTTTTATTTTAAACATTTTATTTTAAAATTTTGGCAACACGTTAGATTTTGATTAGATTATACCAAAATTGAATTATAAAATTTTAAAATATTAAATGGTAAAATTGTATTTTTAAATTTTTTAATTAAAGTTAAGGTAAAATGTTCAATTTATATATTCTTTTATATTTGACTGGTAAAACAATTCCTACTTAATATACTTTTCAAACGTCAAAAAAAAAAGTTGATAAAAAAACAAATTTATTTAAAAAGTGAGCTTTCACCGATACTTAAGGAATAAATCGATAATAACCCTTTTCAAAACAAATTAATTGCTTTATCTTTAATTTATTTAAAAAAAAAAACTTAAATAACATAAAAAATCTATCACCGACGGTGGTTGGAGAAGAAAAAAATTTCAAAAAAAAAAATCTACTTGTTAAACAAAAAAAAGATAAAAAGAGATTTTTAAAAAAAATAATTCATAGATCTCCACCTCCCTCACAGCGAAAGGAGGAGGTGTGGTGGGGGCGGTCTCGCATCCCCCCGTTCTGTAAATGATCAAAATTGTTCTGTAATAAATGGATTAATGCATGTACCGCAGAGTTTTAATTTGCTTGATCTGGGGTTGTGACTTTTTTCTTCATTCTAAATTTCTAATAGTCCAATAAATTCATTACTATAATGCATCTCAAACTATAAAAAAGAAAGAAAGAAAAAATTCCAAAACAGAAATTATGCATTACATATTCATATTGGGCCATCATAAAAGATATAATGTTGTTTTTCTCTTCGTTTTCTATTCCTAGGAATTTTTTACAAGGCAAAAATTCATATATAGATACGACAATTGAAGTTTAATTGTGATTATGAATCTTGAAAGCTAACTCTTTGAATTTTAATTGGAATAATGCTAGATGTCCCAATTTTTTTTTTCTAAATTCTGTCATAAATGATGTGGCACGTGAGGTGTCAATATCACATCACGTAACACATAATCTCATGATTTATAAGATGCTGACACTTCATGTACCACATCATTTGGGAAAAAAATTTAGAACGTCTAGCATTACTTTTTTATTTCTATAAAATTTTCGAAAGAGTAATGCCATTTGTCTAATTTCCCCACGTATATCTTATGATTTATAAGATGCTGACACCTCACGTGCCACATCAATTGAGACAGAATTTGTAAAAAAAATTTAGAACATCGATCATTACTCTTTTATTTCTATAAAAATTTTGATATAGTAATGCCATTTGTCCAATTTCCCCACATCTATGACCGATCTATAGTTAGGAGCATAATCGGCCCCTAGGCCCTCTAAAAAATATTATACAAATATTTGGCCACTTGAATGGTAGAGATCTATAGCTACTTTTAAAAAGAATGAATGTTATCCATGATAACTGTGCCCATTTTTATTCTAAACTAGAGATGCACATTTGGGGAAGGGGAATGAGAATGGATACATGTCCCCTCATCTTCATCCCCACTTCCCAGACCCTTCCCCCATCTATCCCTTCCCATTTTTCTATTTGGGGAAAATAAGGATGGAGAATTTTGGGGGAGGTATATCCATCTCCAACTCCAGTTTCTCGTTCTTCCCGTTTTTCCTCCATTATTTTTCGTTTTTCCGTTTCCCCATTTTTCTCCATTTTCCGGTTTCCCCATTCTCCCATTAATTAAAAATTAAAAATTAAAAAAAAAATTCATTGCAAATATAAACTAAAATCCATTAGTGCATAACAAATACATAATAAAATCATAAAGTGTGCATAACAAATACATAATAAAATCATAAAGTGTTATATAATATATTTATTTATTTATTTATATATGTTTTGGGGGAAATGAGGATGAGGAGAGGTCACCCCATCCCCATCCCCATTTTAATATATTTATGGGGGAAATGGGGAAATGGGGATGAGGGGACCTCCCCCCATCCCCATCCCCATTTCAATTTGGGGATGAAAATCATCCCCTTCTCCACCCCATTCCCCATTTTCCTCCAAAAAATTTCCCCAAATAGGGATGGGGATGTGGGGATGTGGGGATCCGGGGGAAAATGTGCATCTCTATTCTCAACGTTTCCTCTCTCTCTCTCTCTCCTTTTTATTAGCCTTCATCTTCTCTCTTCTCTCTTCTCTCTCTTCTCTACCTTTATGATGAATGGATGATAGAATAAAATTTTCAAATTATTTGTATTAGATGTATGGTTGAATTGATTGGATTTTAATGACGCCATGTAATTTTGACATCTGATTTGGACCTTGATAACTTTTTATACATGATCATGTACTATACAATTTATATATATATATATATATATATATATATATATATATATATATATAAAACTTTCGAGTAAGGGATCCCTTACTTTAACGGTAAGGACCTTGATAGAATTACATTGATTTTTATGAATTATGATCTGAATTTTTTTACATTGAGTAGTTTTCAAGTACTAGAACTGTTTTTTTTTCTTCTATATTTCTCACATTTTCTAATGCATTTATATTTAACAAAATTGGGATAAATAGTTGTAGTGTTTGAAAAATTCTCAAATTTTATTCATATATAGATTTCAATGAACTTATCATATATATAAAAAATTCAAATTAAAATTCATAATAATCGATGTGATTTCATCAAGCTCCTTACCGAAATTAAAGTAAGAGATCCCTTATTTGAAAGTTACTATATATATATATAAATTGTATAGTACATGATCCTGTATAAAAAAATTGTACGAATGTTGGAATCAGTGAATTTTTTTTACATTGATTCAAACCGGTTGGAATCAATGAAACCGCACTAAAAATTCGTGTGAGATCCTGCATTAATTAGTTACTATATATGTATATATTCAAGATCTTGCACATTATTCAGCTTTGTGATGTTACAGAGTCGAGATCCCACATCTAATGATTATTATTCATTTGATTACTTTTTTTTTTTACCAAAATTTTGAAATATTTAAGGGCTGTTCGGTACCCATTTTTTGGGCTGTTTTCGTTTTTATTTTTCGAAAACAATTTTGAATTCGCGTTGGTTAACCATTTTTCATTTTGTTTTTAAAAAACAAAATCAGTGTTAACATTGAAATATTTGAAAAAACAACTTTTAGATGTTTTTAGTGTTTTTCATTTTGTTTTTTTAACTCATTTTTTCACACTTTTTAATTTCTTTTCGTTCGTCACTTCGTCATTCACAAGTGTGTTATTCTTCAGTTCTTATCTTCTTCTCTCATCCTCTTATTCTTATTCTACTTATTTTTCTTCTTTTTCTCTATGAGCCGACATCGGAGGAGGTGAGATTTTCCTCCAGCGATACCGATATGGCCGATCTGGACAGATCGGTATCGCCAGAGAAGGATCTCACCTCCTCCGACTTTGGAGCCGCTGATCTGCTTCTTCAAGAGCTGATCGATGGCTCCTATTTGATCGGCTTCTTCAAATCTGCTTCTCTTCTTCTTCTTCACTTGGAAACTTTTTGTTGGTGCTTCCCAAGGTTTTTTTAATGAAGTTCTGGGGGTGTTGATGGGTTCGAGATTGATGCTGCTTTAGTGGGGACAATGGGTTGTTGGGTGGTTTGTGGTTTGTTTGGCCATGGCTATACCAAGATAAACATCTGCTAAGATCAATTAATGAAGAAAAAGTTGAGCCATTTTTTATGTTGATGTGATACTAGCTATCGTGTACAGAAGAGATGCAAAAAAGTTATGTATGAACTGTTGTAAATTTTGTTTTATGAATTTGTTTTTCATTCATAATTATATCAATAATTATAAAATTAACCATCATAAAAAAGAAATTAACTCTGTAATAATTTCTTTCAACACCATATTGTCTTCTATCTTTACTTTTATTTTAATTTGATTGGTTGATTATTATTTGTGATATCTTTTTTTATTTAAGTTTATAAATTATAACAGAAATATTGCATGAGCCAATTATTCAACCAAATTGTTCAAAAATTTTAGATTATAATGTCAAGAAAAAAAATGCAAACTTAATATTATATATTTTTTTGTTGATATTTTCGGTTAATCTACCGGACGTGTTTTCACCTTTTTCATATTCAGAATACAGCTTTCAACTTATGCTACCAGACACGTTTTCAGATTTCGAAACTGAAACCAAAAAAATTGTTTTTATTTTTTTTTTATTTTTTTTTATTTTTTTTATTTTCAAAAAATATCAAATAAAAAACATTTATAGACGCGCCTTTAATATTTCACATTTCATTCTCTAAAAATATGTTGCAATAAAATTTAATATTTGTTATTTTCTATCTCTTCCATATTCAAACCAAAATTGTTTTTGATTTACAAACAACACGTGCCATGCCGGATAAAGTATCTCTCACGTTACCTATCAACATGACATGTATTGCGTCCGTTGCATGCCAAGTCTATTCGTTGTCACTTCATTATTTTGCAAATCCAATTATACATCTATATATAGTGGGCGGTCACATTGGTATTATATATCCATCGAAACTTAATGCTTGTTATAGACATTCGGCATGTCAGTTATTTCCTCGTGATATATATATATATATATATATATATATATATATATATATACTAATTAGTGTCTGTCGCCCGTAGGTCAGTCAATCGATGGTAGGTTGGCTGGTCAGTCATTGTTCAACATTTTTCTCATTTCTCGTCTTGCATTGTTTCCTTGAGTTTTTGTTGGGTCTAATGGCCGAGTTTTAAAAATCAAACCGGTAAATTTGAACAAGTCGAACCCACTTTCACCTGTTGAGATGACATGACATCTAAGCCAAGAATTAGGTATGATTTTAATAAATTTGCAAACTGTATGAACAAATCTGATGCTCTATGTTTAAGAATCAGGTTGGTATATACTTTAATTCACTTTGTTAATTACTTGGTAACTAGGTAAAGCATAAAATATACATGCTTTTCTTTACTAATAAGTTGATTATGTAATTCTTTGTAACAGCGTGCATGCCAAGCAAGTATATATACCCTTTGCTTCATAGTTCGTACTTCAAATCCCATGCACTTCCATCACAAACACAATTATTACCAACTAGCTGCTGCAACTCTCTGATCTCCTCCTCCCAAAAATATGGATGAACATCAACAAATTGTCTCTCCTATTGTAAAAATTCTCTTACACAAGCTACAGTCTCTTCGTAAACAAAACGTTACCTTGGGGCGAGATGGTGTCAATAATGTTGAACTCGAAAGGCTGGAGACAATCTTAAGCTCTTTCAGAGCTGTTCTCTTAGATGCTGAGAAACAACAGCTTCACAACAACGATGTGAGAGGATGGCTAAAAAAGCTTAAGGATGCATGCTATGATGCAGAGGACGCGTTAAACGAATTGGAAATGGAGCAATCAAGGAGCATCACAGGAAAGGTATGCGATTTCATTTCATGCTCAAAATCACCTGCTAATTTGCGTTTTACAACCGACAATGAAAAGATTAAGGAGATTAAAGAAAGGTTAGATGCAATTAAAGTCGATGTGTCTAAATTTAGTTTCCAGGATAGAGTTCATCATGACAATGGAAATGTTCCTAGGGAGTGGGAAATCATCGCCCACTTGTCTTTTGTGGTTACTTCTGATGTTTTTGGGAGATATGCTGATAAAGAAAACATCATAGATTTATTAATCCCAGATGAATTACACCGAAAAATACATATATGGAAAAAAATTCGCAATGTCAGTGTTGATGGCAATATCATTCATATTTCCGGTCCTAGTGGTATTGGAAAAACCACACTTGCAAAAATGGTGTATAAGGACAACAAGATAGATGAATATTTTGATATAAAAATGTGGGTATGTTTGTCAAAACATAAATATTTTCAGAAGAAAATGATAATAGACATGATCTATTGTGTAACTGGTCGAATCGAAAATAACATGGAGATAGACGAATTACAAGAAGTCTTGCAAAATATTTTGAGTGGGAAAAAGTATTTACTCGTGTTGGATGAATTTGTCTCGAATTTAAGTAAGTATTGGACCAAATTCGAAAGCTTATTATCGGTGGGCGCAAAAGAGAGTAAAACCGTAATAATTACAAATAGTGCATTCGAAGAGGGTGAAAGCATACCAAGGAAATCATACCCGTTAGGTGGGATTTCATATCATAGTAGCTTGTCTTTATTTATGAGATGTGCATTTAAAGAAGGAAATGAAGAAAATCCATACCTCATAAAATTTGGAGAAGAAATTGCGGCAAAATGTGCAGGTCTTCCTTTAGTTGTAAAACTATTAGGAAGCATACTCCATTTCTCGATTGATGAAGATGATTGGAAGTATGTGAGAGACAATATCAAGAGGTTGGAAACAGAAACAGAAACAGAAACGTTATCGGTTCTAAAACTAGGTTACGATCTATTACCGTCTCATTTGAAACAATGTTTTGTCTACTGTTCTGTCTTTCCAAAAGATCATGTCTTCAATAATATTACTTTGATTCAATTTTGGATGGCTCATGGGCTTCTCCAATCTGATGATGAAAATGAAGAGCAGGAATCTATCGGTATGAGGTATATAAATGAATTAAGATGGAGATGTTTGTTCCAAGATTTTGAACAAAACTTTTACTTCCTCACTTTCAAAATGCATCAACTTGTCCATGATCTTGCCAGGAAAATTGCCCAAAATGAATGCTTCATAATAGATTTTCCCCCGGCGAATGGCATGGCATACAAGCATATATCGGTGGTAGATGCTGATCATGTAGTGCTAGAAACATTATTTGGCAGCAAAATGACGAGAAGCATTTTATTTTTTGAAATGACCAGACTAAGCCAATTACTTATAGGATCATGCATCTCACATTTCCCGAATGTGAGGGTTCTAGATTTTAGAAATTCTGATATGAAGTTATTGCCTGAAAGTATCGGTAAATTGAAGGATCTGAGATATCTCAACCTAACAAAAAATATTAGAATCAAGAGACTTCCGAAGTCCATAGTCATGCTGACAAGTTTGGAAACTCTATTACTTGGTGGATGTAAGTTGCTAGAAGAGTTGCCTAGAGATATTAGGCGCCTAGTTAACCTCAGAATGCTAGTGTTCAGCTCGAAGCAAAGGCTTCTGCCAAAAAATGGAATTGGGTGCTTGACTTCTCTAAGGCGTTTGGGAATCGGTTCTTGCTATAATTTGAAATATTTGTTCCAAGATATTGGTCGCCTCCAAGCCCTTCGGACTTTAATCATTGGGGATTGCCCTAATCTACTCTCTTTACCCTCTGGTGTGAAAGAACTAAGCTCGTTAGAGACTCTGATGCTTTCAGATTGTGAAAAGAGTTCAAAATGTAATTTGAAAATGGATATGAAACTCCAAAGCATAAAGCCTCACCTTCGAATGCTTTGCATTGATGGATTACCAGAATTCAATGAGTTGCCGACATGGCTTCTTCAATGTTCAGCCAATACTTTACGATGGTTGGCCATTAAAAATTGTCCCAACTTCGAAAAACTACCAACGGAGACACCGCAGATTCTCAAATCACTTGAAGTTCTTGAAATTTCGAATTGCCCGGAATTTTCTTCTCTTCCGGAATGTATACATGGTCTCACTGCTATGAGAGAATTAAAAGTTCGAGATTGTCCATTTTTTAGCTTGAGATGCAGATGTCCAAAAGATCGAGCTTGATGATTAGGTAATTGATTAATCTCTCTCTCCCTACCTCTTTCTTATTCTTATTCTTATATTTATTTTCATTTTTATTCTTTCTTCTTGCTTTCAAGTTGGATGAATTGGGCTACTCAGGTAAGAAAAATCGATTGTTAGTGCTGTTTCTGATTTTCATTGTACGATTTGGTGAGCTGAGAATGATTTATTTGTCTTTTTTTGTTGATAAAATTGGACTGACCTAGAGGGAAAAAACATCTATGAGTTGTGTCACCATGCATGCTAGTTAGTAACTACTTATTTTGATTCCGTGTTACAATTATATGTTTAATGAACGAGTCTTCTATGAGAGATCCCTTATTTTAATATAAAGTAAGGAAATTCATCAATTTGAATGAATTTTGATATGAATTTTTTTTATGAATGACAAGTTCAATAAAATCTACGTACACGCATGTAAATCAAATTTGAAAATTTTCAAGCATTGCAACTATTTTTTTCCATTTTTCCTAATTTAATTTTCATCCTTTTTTGTGCTTCATATTTAACAAAATCGGGAAAAAATTGTTATAGTTCTTGAAAAATTCTCAAATTTGATTCATTGGTAGATTTCATTGCACATATCTTCCACAATCAAATCAAAATTCATAAAAAAAAATTAATGTATTTCATCAAATTCCTTACCGAAATTAAAATAAAGATTCCTTAAGAAAGAACAACTCTATATTTAACTAATAAAATGGGGTCCAAGATTCGAATTCATGAATCTGACAGTTAAACCTATATCTCATACACTATCATTAATCGCTCAACCCAAGTTTAAACAATTAGAAAAGGGGAAACAGAAGAAATATAATATAAGTGAAAAAAAAAAAACAAAAGAAATATAATATGAAGGTGTTGTTTATTTGATAATAAATGTCAATTTTATCATTTCACATTAATTGCGGTGAAATAACGACATGGGGTGTTTGTGTCATTCTTGGAAAAAATTGAACATTATGCTATATTTGTAGAACTCAAAGTAGGATGGTGTGATTTTCCCTTATATTTTCTAGTTCAAAAAAATTTGCATATCATTGTTTAATTATCCTTCCATTCACTTATCGATCACCAATTCTGTTTCTCTGTTTCCAGGAAGACCGAGAGAACAAAGCGCAAAGGGATATGATAGTGCTTGAGAGGTATATCTGTTGTATGCTTTGTACACTTCTCTTATCAATATATACCTACAGTCTATAGATATAAAGCCCTTGTTATTCATAAACATGCTAATATTACTGTTTTTTTTTTTTTTTTTTATATAATCATTTTCCCCCTGTAGTTTGCCCTATTAGATACTGTGCCCCTCTAGTTTCAGAAATGGCCGGTCTCCCCCTTGAAAACTAAAATATTAGACGTTTTACCTCCTGCCATTAGGATTTCCGTTAACTATCACTTTGATCGTTAAAAAATTGATTCTTAACAGTAAAAGGACAACTTTACCCTCGAATTTACAATTAAATAGAAAAATAATAATAAAAAAGCAAAAAAGGTGCCCACCATCTTGTCTCCGTCGTGGAGAACACCACCAAACAAAAAACAAAACACTTTAATTTATGCAAGAAAACAAAAAACAAAAAACAAAACATACAAACAAACTAGCCTTGAAACAAATCTACAAGAGACGAACATAAACTCGCCAATTCCCATTACATACAAACCAGTTCATCTAGAAAAGAAAAAAATAATCCAATCCCCAGTTGCATAAACATCCTAATCCATATCTGCATCATAAACATAAACTCTACAATACACACAAATTCATTGAAATCAAAGCCTATCAAAATCGCTCTCTCTCCTTCCTAATCTCTCCTCTTTCCTAATCCTTCGTCCCTCATCCCTCTTTCTTTGTGAATCCCTCTTCTTTATCCAATCCCCTTCTCTCTCAAATTTCTCTCTCTCTCTCTCTCTCTCTCTCTCTCTCTCTCGAATCTGTCATTGCAAATCTTTCTCTCTTCCTCTCTCTCGATCCGATTCCGGTGATGGTGTGGTGTTTGGGTTTTTGGTTTGGGTTTTATGGTGTTCGGGTACTGGGTTTAGGTCTAGATTCGGTGGTGATGATGGCGATCCGGTTTAGGGTCTTGGTGTTGTGGTGGTTTTGGTTGACAGTGGATATGGATGGGTTTAGGTATGGTGGGGATGTCTGGGTTTGAGATGAATCAAAATATCAGATGGTTTTTTTTTTCTTTGATTTTGTTCGATTTTGAGATGAATTAAATGCTTGGGTTTGAGATGGGTTCTGGGTTTTGAGTCTGGTGATGATTGTGGTTTGGTGGTGGTGTTGATGATTGTGGACGTTTCTGGAATTTTTGGTTTGATGGGTTTTAGATTAAATGAAAAAGACAGAGGATAATAGGTGGAATTTGGTTCGGTGATTTTTGGAATTCGTTGAATTGGATGATTTTTTTTTTCGATTTGGCTTTTCATTTTTTTTTCAGTTTTTAAAGTTAAATAAAAAAGAAACTGATATGGCAAAGTTACAATATTGCCCTTGCTAATTGTTGGTCAAAGTGATAGTTAACCGAAATCCTAACGGCAGGGGACAAAACATCTAATATTTTAGTTTATAAGGGGGAGACCGGCCATTTCTGGAAATAGAGGGCAAAGTGTCTAATAGAGCAAACTGTAGAGGGGAAAATGATTTTTTTAACGGCAAATTTTATTCAAAAAGGCCATAAAAGGCCATGCCTGAAGAAACAAGCAAAGCCAAACACCGACCCACCGGAGATTGACCCAAGAGACAAAACACACAACGCCCAACCAACAACAGACCCATCGAACCAGAAAGCTACAACACTATAGAACGACAAACAGCAGCTAAATGCCTAAACCCCTCATGAAAACAGAACAAAAGCAACACAACAAGCTGAAAAAGCATAGAAGAACTACAAGATGCCAAACCAACAGATAACCCAACAGACAATAGCTCGCAAAACCCAATGAACTTATGATTAACCAGCAAACTTTTCACGAACTCATGAAACCTGTTGTCATTAATCCTATATGCCAAACCTTAAAATCCTGCTTATTATATGTACATAGATTATGCAAAACCTATTTTCTTTTTGCATCATCTTTTGACTTATTGGTTTTCCTTTTCTTGTTCAATCTCTGGCAGGTGGTTGTTCATATTAAGATTGAGATCATGCTTGATCGAGGTTGCAGCTTCTTTAATTAAGTTGTACATATTGGTGTTTTAAATGTTGGCAGACAATTATGGCTTGTATAAAGTGATCAAGGATTTGTTTGAATTTATTTATATTTTATTCAAAACACTTAATAATTATACACACACATTTCATGTTATATAACTAGCTATCATATATTTCTAATAACAGAACAAAGAGATACTGTATTTGGCACAGTAGAAATTTTCATTAATTTCTTTTTAAAAAGACAAGCATATATGATAAATTGATAAGGAAGAGACAAATAAAGAAAATTTTAAACAACCTCTTAACTATTTTTAATTGCATCTCTTGATTCCTATCCCATTTGATCGGGCTTTGTCCTGAATATTTTATTGATTCTTGATATTCTTGAAGTTGACACTTGTTCAACTCCGATTTTTTTTTTTTGAACGTGTAATTTTATTCAGAAATCAAACCAAACCGCTAAAAACACTCAGGCGACCAGCCTCTACACCGAACAGAGGACCCCAAAAAACCCAAGAAACCAAAAATAGAGAGAAAGAAACAGAACATAAACAGAGTAAGCTGAGCCAAATCTTAAACTTATTTTTGACTTGTTTCTTGATTGTTGAAAGACAAATCTATTTAAAGGGAACTAATCTATATTCCAAATCCTATTAGGATTTAGATAACCTATCCTAACTATTTAATTGCTACGGAATCTTTCTTCGTTGCATCAGCTTCTTTTCTTCCGTTTCTGCATTAATTGTCTACTCGGTCACCATTGATATCCATTCTTATCCAATAGCTGACATCTCCTTGACTTATTTACTGCTAGTCGTGGCTGTCTTTCTGGAGGTTTATGCGTTCATCCTATTTCTATTATCTGACATAACAAAAATCTGGTTGATCAAGTACAAAATCGTTGACAAAAATCTGGTTCAGCTTTTAGGGAGGGTTGCTGGTCGCATTTGTTCAGTAATATATCCTAAAAACAGGTGGTCAAGATCCATGGCACAGTACAACCTAATAAGCTCGTCTCTCAAAGAAAAGTCAGCCACACGAATTGGCTTTCTTATTACCTTTCTTATCAGCAAACCGGTAAACGTTAAGTATCGGCACTTGACTCGAAAAGAAGTTGATATTGATATGCAAAAAGTTATCTTCGAGCATCTGAAATGTAAAAGTAAAAAAATTATAGATAAATTTGATAATTACATTGATAATCACCAAAAAACGAAGAAATTGTTGGAACGAAGAGGTGATTATGTGATTACGAAGAAATTTTCTGGTGAATCTAATTGGAGCACAGTTGAGGTAGATTTTGACCACAGCCTTCTTGCTTGGCACATTGCTACTACTCTGTGTTACTATTATGATCATATTCCTGAATTTCATTTGAAACCAGAAATTAGCAAACACTTATCAGATTACATGTTGTATCTTCTAGTCTTTTGTCCATCTATGCTGTCAAAGGGGATTTCTTTTGAGAATAAGTACAAAGATACCTGTAATGCAATTAAGAGTAATATTGTAAAATCGAATGGGATATCTGACGAAGAGAGTCAAATGACATCATTAAAATCGAATGAGATATCTGACGATGAGAGTCAAATGACATTAGCTTGCAAGGGGTTGCTTGAAGATGTGAAGAGTGACCAAGAGGAAGACGATATGTCAGTGCTTCATGTTGGTCATAGGCTTGCCCAGAGATTGCAATCATCCGAGGTTGTAGACAAATGGGAGATGTTAAGTGAAGTATGGATAGAAATGTTTTCTTATGCTGCCAATCGTTGTGCATGGAAAGAGCATGGACGACAATTGACGAATGGCGGAGAGCTGCTCACTCATGTATCACTTCTTATGGCACATCTTGGCTTAAGTGAACAATATGAAATGAAGAAGAACTCCATTTTGGCACTATCGGATAGGGAATGGCAGCATCTGTTGTGAGACGTAATTTTTCTTTGTTAAAGGATATGGAACCAAAAATCTACAATTTTCGTTAATCTTACTGATGTTCATGCATCTTAATTTTAGTTGAGTAGTTCTCTGTTTTTTATCTCTGTTTAATATATATTTAATATACCTTTGCTAAAAAACATAAAAAAAATGTTTGATATACCTTTAGAAACCATAAGAAGAACGTCACCCCTATTGATGAAAAAGTGAGGATTTTGTGTTCTAATGAAACATTGTTTTTTTTTTTAATTGACTTATATGTATTAGAGTATTTGATCATCAATTAGGGGTGGGCATGGGTTGCTTTGGGTTGGGTTTGATGATGCCCAAACCAAACCATTATTTAATTGGATTATTTTTTTACAATCCAAACCAAACCAATTATAAGGTAAAACCAAACCAAACCGCCAAACCAATCCAACAAAAATTGGTTTGATTCGGTTTGGTTTGGCGGTTTAAAAAAATAATTACATTATTTTTTTTATTTGAATAAATATAATAATATCAATATAAGAAGATAAACTCATTATCAATAAGATAAATAATAATACTAAAATTAACCCAAGTGTATAACAATAATAGTTATAAAAAATAAAATAAAAACTCTAGTGTAGAACGCATAAAACTTATACAAAAGACTAAATCATATTGCTTATTGCGTTTTTGTACGATACAATAAAAAAAAATTACTTATCCTCAATAAATTTGTTCAGTACTAATAACTTTGGACGAGATGAAATAGTTTTAAGAATAAATAGAGGGGGTTAGAGCTTAGTACTGGGAAAGCGGTAACCTTGAAAATTAATATAATATAATATAATATAAAATTATTTTAACTTTAATTTTTATTTATATGATAATTATATATATATATATATATATTGAAATATGTAATGGTTTGGGTTGGGTTATGCGGGTTAATAAAACACAACCCACAAACCAACCCAAACCAACCGGGTTACTAAAAAATAACTCAATCGGTATTTTTCCTTTAACAAAACCAAACCAACCCGATTAAATTGATTTGGTTTGAGCGGGTTGATCGGTTTGGCGGTTTGGGTGCCCGCCCTAGATCATCATCTTTTAAAAAATACATCAAAATGATCCATTTAACTAAAAAAATAATAGTCAAACATAACGAATGCGTAAAAGTACTATTTTACCACTGATAAAAATAATTATGTGTTTTCAAAAGGGTTATTATCAGTTTAGTTCGTAAGTTTTGGTGAAATATCACATTTTTAAAGGAGTTTACTTTTTTTAGGAACTTTTTCCCTAACTTTTGAAAGGTTTATCAAATAGATCCAACTGTCAGTCAAATTTAACATTTGCAGGGGTATTTTTGTCTTTAACCAAGAACATGCCATATGTCACAAAGATAGAAATAAAAAAAAATCAATAAAATATACATATATATATATATATGTATGTATATATTTGAAGAAAATAGTTTATATATCACAAAATAAATATAAATTTTTTAATATTTATATAATTTATCAAAAACAAATCCAAAAAATCCAATTTTGAAAAAAATATTTATATAATACAAAAATAAAATGTTTTAAATCTTCACCGTCCAAATCGTAGATGGAGGGTGGAGATTTATTTATATATATATATATATATATATATATATATATGAAAAAAAAAATCCCGCCATTGAAAACATTTTCTTATAAAAACACAAATTAAAAAAAAATGATAAAAGAGAGATCTGAAAAGAGAGAAAGCCGAGGAGAGGGATCTGGAACTAAATTGATAATAACCCTTTTCAAAACAAATTAATTGCCTTATCTATAATTTATTTAAAAAAAATAACTTAAATAACATAAAAAAAAATTATCACCGACGGTTGTTGGAGAAGAAAATAATTTCAAAAAAAAAATCTGCTTGTTAAAAAAAAAAGATAAAAAAAAGAAAGAATTTTAAAAAAATTCATGGATCTCCACCTCCCTCACAACGAACGGAGGAGGTCCGGTGGGGCGGTCTCGTATCCCCCGTTCAGTAAATGATCAAAATTGTTCTGTAATAAATGGATTAATGCATGTACCGCAGAGTTATAATTTGCTTGATCTGGGGTTGTGACTTTTTTCTTCATTCTAAAAGTCCAATAAAATTCATTACTGTAATGCATCTCAAACTATAAAAAACGAAGAAAAAAAATTCCAATAAACAGAAAGGATGCATTACATATTCATATTGGGCCATCATAAAAGATCTAATGTTGTTTTTTCTTTTCGTTTTCTATTCCTAGGATTTTTTTTTCAAGGTATAAATTCATTATTCATATATAGATACGACAATTGAAGTTTAATTGTGATTATGAATCTTGAAAGTTAACTCTTTGAAATTTTATTTCTATAAAATTTTCGAAAGAGTAATGCCATTTGTCCAATTTGCCCACATATATCTATAGATAGGAGCATGATCGGCCCCTAGGCCCTCTAAAAATTATACAAATATTTTGCCACTTTAAGGGTTGAGATCTATAGCTACTTTTAAAAAGAATGAATGTTGTCCATAGGGGTGGGCACCGTTCGGTTCGGTTCGATTTTGGGTAAAACCGAACTGAACCGAAAATATTTCGGTTTACCTAAAATTGAACCGGTTTAAACCGAATAAGAAATGGTAACCGAACTGAACCGAACTGATTTTAATCGGTTCGGTTCGGTTCGGTTCATTTTGGTTTTGGGTCTAATGAGCCTTATGGGCTTGATGAGTTTAATGAGTCATTTTAATATGTTTTAAAATTTGATGGGTTTTTGGATTCTAATTTTGGGCAAAAGTTCATAAATTTTAATAGTCCAAGCCCAAAAAAATCCAAATCAAACCTAACTAATAAATAATAATATTTAATAAAAGAAAAGAAGTAAGTTAGGGGTTTTTTTTTTACTTATATAGGCGGTTTAATCGGTTCAAACCGGTTTTTGGGAAACCAAATCGGTTTGAACCGAAAACGTTTCAGTTTTCAATTTTTTAAACCTGTTTAAACCGAATTCATTTTATGAACCGAACCGAACACCCTTTTTTTGGTTCGGTTCGATTCGGTTCGGTTCGGTTCCGAACTTAGTGCCCACCCCTAGTTGTCCATGATAACTGTGCCCTTTTTTATTATTTTTATTAGCCTTCTTTTCTCTCTCGTCCCTACTTTTATGATGAATGGATGATAGAATAACATTTTCAATTTCTTTGTATTACATATATGGTTGAATTGATTGCAGTTTAATGATGATACTTAATTTGGACATTGAACATTAGACAAATTAAAGTATCATTACTCATATATATATATATATATATATATATATATATATATATATATATAACTTTTAAGTGAGGAATCTCTTACTTTAACGGTAAGGATCTTAATAAAATTACATTTATTTTTATAAATTTTGATCTGAATTTTTGTGTGAATGATAAGTTCTTTGAAACCTACATATAAATAAAATTTGAGTACTTTTCAAGTACTAGGACTGTTTTTTTAATTTTTTTAATTTTTTTTAATTTTTCTATATTTCTCACATTTTTCTAATGTATTTATATTTAACAAAATTGGGATAAATATTTCTAGTACTTGAAAAATTCTCAAATTTTATTCGTATGTAAATTTCAATGAACTTATCATCCACATAAAAAATTCAAATTAAAATTCATAATAATCGATATGATTTCATCAAGCTCCTTACCAAAATTAAAGTAAGAAATTTCTTATTTGAAAGTTACTATGTATATATAAATTGTATAGTACAGGATCCTGTATAAAAAATTTGCACGGTTTCATTGATTCCAACTGGTTGGAATCAGTGAATTTTTTTTACGATGATTCAAACCGGTTGAAATCAATGAAACCGCATTAAAAATTCATGCGAGATCCTGTACTAAAAAGTTATTATATATGTATATATGCAAGATCTCACACATTATTCAGCTTTGTGATGTTATAGAGTCGAGATCCCGCACCCGATAATTATTATTCATTTGATTACTTTTTTTTTTTACCAAATTTTTTGAAAAATTTAGGGTGCGTTCGGTGTCATTTTCAAAAACTGTTTTTTTTTTGTTTTTTGGTTGAAAAATCAGTGAAAACTTGTCCGGTGCAATGTTTTGAAGAAAAAAGAAAATAAAAATTATGAGATCAGTTTTTTCACTTCAAGCGTGGATAGTGGTGTGTAGAGAAAACAACTCTCACACGTTCTCTCTTTTTTGTTTTTGTTTTTTATGGCCCCACCAATCACATCATTACATTTTAATTATTATCAACCTAATATTTTTAACAAAAAATTAAAAAAGTAAGAATAAAAACTTAAAATATATGTCCTTTTTATCATCGGTGATGGTAGATCTCCATCTCCTCTCATGGCCGCATCTCTGCATCTCTCCATTCTAAATATTTTATATATATTTTTTCTCTTTATGGTTGGATTTCGATTGGGTTTTAGTTAGATTGAAGTTGTTTTTTTTATTTGCAGTTGTGTTCGGTTGTTGAAAAAATTCGGTGGTGATGTAGTCGGCGATGGTTGAGTTGTCGACGACAGAGGTCGGCAATGGTGGGATCGTCGATGATGGTAGAGGTCGGTGAAGTCTGCTCCCTCTTCATCTTCCTCATCTTCATCGTGCTATGGAGAAACGACTGAGGAATTGAGCTGGATCTGGGTCGGCTTTGTACCAGTTGATTGCACAGCTTTGTACTTTTGTGTTTTTTTGGTTGGCCTCTTTTCTCCACCATTAGATGTTTTTAATTTTTTTTTTCCAGAATGTTCAACATAATTCAACTTTTTGTTTTCAGAATGTTCAACGTAATTCAACATTTCTTTTTCCAAAATGTTCAATATAATTCAACTATAATCAAATCTAAACAGGAAAGAAAATATTCTTAACAAAAAGTTTGATCAAACTGTCAAAAATTAAATTTTGTAGGATTTTTTTGGGTATATTTTACAACATTAAAAAATTTAAAATTTATGAAATAAAAATTGAATTATAACCTTATAAATGGTTTGATTATCGGTTATACCATACGCGTTTTTAATGTTTTTATTTTTGAAATATCGTTTTCAACGGTTGTTACCGGACGCTTTTTCGAATCCCAAAAATATAAAAATCAATTTTTCAAAATCAATTGAAAACTTAAAAACAAAAAACCAAAAATGAAATCGTTACCGAACGGCCCCTTAATATTTCAACATTTCATTCTCTAAAAATATGTTGCAGTAAAATTTAATATTTGTTATTTTCCGTCTCTTCCATATTCGAATCAGAATTTTTTTTATTTACAAACAACACGGATGGGCCACACCGGATTAAGTATCTCTCACGTTTGTTACCTATCCACATGACATGTATTGCGTCCGTTGCATACCAAGTCTATTCGTTATCACTTCATGATTTTGCAAGTGCAATTATACATCTATATATATAGTGGGCGGTCCCATTGGTTAATGATATTATATAGGGATAATTATCCTGGTATGGCCATCAAATTGATGACACACTGACCGCACCAAAATACGTGCTCGCAATAGTACGAGGCCGTGGTGTAGTACAATAGCAAATAAGATTCGTTCCCACATGGAATGAGGTATTGAGTATCATAATTGATTGATTCAACCGCTATTCGGACGAGCAAATCATTAATATTTCAAGAATGCTAAATAAACCTAACTACACAATAATGACTAATGTATAAATGGAAACTAAATTAAGCAAACAACAAAGTCGAACACGAGGTTGTAAAACGTATGAGATTGAGGCAAAGGCTTCGAATCAACATTCGCAATTCTTACCAACTCAAGACATATCTTTCAGATAAATTATGCAAGTGTATATATAGATTCGTATGCCCGGAAATTGTCTCTAACCTCTTTTAAGTGAATAGAGACAACATTTATATGCACCAACAACCTATTTCTACATGGTTATCTGATCTACATACAAATTCATTAAGAGCTATGGCATACAATAGAATCCTACAAGCTAGCATCACATATTTCTATCTTACTAGATTTGTATCGGGCATTTCATCGAGCACGTGATGTGCTTCACCTTTCGGTCCTTCACACAGCAACCAAAACATCATCTAAGTGGTAGCTAAGCACCTAGAAGCATTAAGCATAAGAAATACACATACATAACATATTGCAATGGAATTAATGTGATGGTCTTCATTGATGATTCATGGATAAGGTTTCATCTAGGCTTTAGACAAGATGAAGTTAGTTCATATTACAATCAATGGCTACAAAAGATATATAAATCAAACAAGTCATCACAGATAAAGTACAATAAATAAGGAGGTAAGAGTTTAGAGTAAACTAATGTGAAGAACTCCTCCTTGGTGGCTTGAAGTGCTTGCTTTGATCTCCCCCTTGATGCTTCTCTCAAATGTTCCAAGAATAGGTTTAAATGGTGGGAAATGAGGTTTGGATGATGGATTTAAGGTTTGATGTAGCGGTTTGTATTTATGGAAGGGGAAATGTGTTCTTGGAGTATTTGTAGGGAAGGTTTCTTGTTTTTGTGCTGGGAAGAAGATCCACCTAAGAGACAAAGAAGAGAGAATTATATAGGAAAACCAATAATTGAGGGGCAAAAGGGTCGAAAAACCCTTCGTCGACCAAAAGGCGACATGTGAGGCGACATGGGCAAGTCACCTCCCATGTCGCCACTTCTCCTGGAAAAACCCACAGTGCAACAAGCGACATCACAGGCGACATGGGCAAGTCGCCTCCCATGTCACCACTTCTCGGCAAAATCCTCACAGTGTATCAAGCGACCTTCTAGGAGACATGGGCAAGTCGCCTCCCATGTCGCCACTTCTCGGCAAAATTCTCACAGTGTATCAGGCGACCTTCTAGGCGACATGGGCAAGTCGCCTCCCATGTCGCCACTTCTTCTAGAGTAGAAACCTCAAGACTTAACAGTGTATTAGGCGACTTCACAGGCGACATGGGGAAGTCGCCTCCCATGTCGCCAATTCTTCTGGAAAATAGACAGTGTGAGAGGCTACATCACAGGCGACATGAGCAAGTCGCCTCCCATGTCGCCTTTGCTCTAAGTCCATTTTTCACACCTACAACAAACTAGCTCCTTTTTGCTCCGAAAGTGAGAAAAACATACCGGAAGCTCAAAACTAAACGACGCCCTGCACAATATGATAAACAAATTAAATATAGGGCTAAAACTAGGAAAAGAAACGAAAAACATGGGAAAATATGGGGTTACACCAAGTGTAAATATGACATATTACACACTATCAAAATGGCCATTAGATTAGAAAGTTGTTCAAAAATGGTCATTTTTGACGAACTTTGTGACACTAATGGCCATTCCATCAAATTCCATCTAATTCCATTCAATTCCATCAAATAAGTGACATTTTAGTAAATAAGGGGATGACAATAATTTATTTTAGATGTTTTTTAGAAATCAATTTTTTCAATGAGTGATATTTTGGTAAATAAGGGGATGACATTAATTTATTTTAGGTGTTTTTTGGAAATCAATTTTTTCTTTTATTTTTTGAAACGAATAATTATATTTAGTGTGTATGTGTGTGTGTGTGTGTATATATATATATATATATATGTATATATAGATATGTTTGAGATATGTTATACGTATATATACACACTAAATATAATTATTCATTTCAAAATACAAAAGAAATGGTTTAGATCAATACACTCGTCTCTTTTTATTTTTTAGATTTTTTAGATTTTATAGCCTTAACTTCTCAAAAAAGATATATATATATATATATATATATATATATGAAATATGTTATACATATAAAAAATAAAATAAAAAATTGATTTCCAAAAAAATCTAAAATAAATTAATATCATCCTCTTATTTACCAAAATGCCACTAATTGGATGGAATTTGATGGAATGGCCGTTAGTGTTACACTTTTGGCCAAAAATGGCCATTTTGGAGCAAATTTTCAATCTAGTGACCATTTTGACAGTGTCTAATCAATTGGATAGCCACCAGGGTAATTATCCCTATTATATATCCATCGAAACTTAATGCTTGTTATAGACATTCGGCGTGTTAGGTTTTTGCTCGTATTCTCAAGTGAACCCGATATTAACCAAACGAGACTCAACTGATGTGAAACTTCCTGGAGATGTGAGATAACGTTTGGAAGTTGAAGATGGTGTTTGAGGGAGATTTTAAGATCGAAGAAGAACTGAAGATTTAGATTCCGAAAGGAAACGCAGTGCATTCCAGGTGACTTGTAACGGTGTAGGGAGCGGGTGTCCAACCGTGACCGGAACCATAGTCAATCATAAGCATGTGTGAAAAGGGAAATCTTCAGCGGAAAAGGAAAGTAATTCTTTTGAGAAGTTCTTGTGCTTGAAGGAAAATGAATACTCTTTACAAGAAGACTTGTCATAAATAGGAGATATTATTTATGTAGGAACAAGTAATTCTTGTATGTTTAGGAGTATGATTTCCTTTGATCTTAAACTCCCTATAGCTACTTGTTAACAGTTTTTTTTGGCAAGGGACCAAAGGAGAATTTTTCAACTAGAATCTATCTAGGAAAGATCATCTTGATATTCAAGATAACCAGTGAGATTGATACCACTACATATATGGAGCTGATACTTGATAAGGTCAGGACCTTGACTACCTATCTATCTAGATAGGATATCATCCCCGAAAGTATGTATCTCGCCCTACTGAAGCTCCTAATACCAGCTCAAGACTAGCACTAGGATAGCTCGCATGCCCAGCACCCTGCAAGCATCTCGACGTCGATCAAGGTATCAATACCTCTATACCTACCTCGGTGCTACCTCGATATCCACCTTGGTGTTACCTCGACTCCCGCCTGATACTCAGTATGATCATCCGGAGCTCCTCCAAGGCAAGTATCTTACCTCTCAGTCAATACGATAGGGAACATGAAGACACGAGCACCATTCCAGCAGGAAGTAGAACAAGTTCATCAAAATGGGGTGTCAGCGCTACCCTCCATCAGAACTCACGATCAGAATCTCCATGCAAGCTCCACGAAGAAGGAAAGTTGACTCCATCGCCATCAAGCTCCACGAAGAAGAAAAGTTGACTCTATCACCAAAATAAAGCGCCATCAATGACCCTATGGTCGATCGAATCATAATTTGAATTCGCCATTGATTAACGGGATCTAATCCCGCGCCTTCAGCTCTACGCAAATGCCTTTCAATGCTTAAAATAAGACTCTCTATAATCTTCATTGAAAACGACCGGATTTTGAGGAGATTAGGAGAGTACTATATATACGACATTGAAGGGTAAATAAAGGGATAAAAACTTTTCGAAGATTCTTGATCACCAGAACGAGAGAGAGATCCCGGGAGATTCCCGGAAGCCAGTGAGAATCCATTGACAATCACTGGAGGAAAATCCACTTATCGACACGGATGTTTTCCCCATCTCCATCCTGTGTAAAAGAGTGAAAAAGAGTGAGAGATATGTACGTATTCATATTGTAAACCTATGGTAGTAGTTGATTAAATAAAACAGTGTTTGTTTTACATCTCCCGGTCTCTTTGTGTCCTTTATCCAATCTTTGGTCAGTCGACTTCGATCATACTAAAAGAGGGACCCCGGTACCGAAGGTACCTACCCCGCTGCTGCTACCGGTAGTGGGTGAGGGTGTTAACTGAGATTTTCACCCCGAGTGAATTTTTCCGTTAACACTTTTTGGCGCCGTCTGTGGAAAACACAACACCTTCAAAAGAAAGCATGTGTATCTCGTTTTCTTACTAGATTATCATAATGAAGCTCTGATCCTCTCTGGATCATCCTGACCCGTCAGGACATCAGTCGAATGCTTCAACCCGAAAGGGTCAGAAGCCGAAGAAGGGGGGAAAAGGTCTTAGACCCGCCTCAAAGCTGTCAGCTGCCGCGCGGGCTACCCCCTAGGTACCTACTACCCCAGCAGCTGGACCTGCCAACCTAGACCAACAGGTCTCGGCCTTTATAGAGAGCATTCACCTCCGAATGGCCGCCGAAGGCAGTACCAATCAGTCTGTGATACTAGATCCCAAGGGAGAGGCCAATCGGTAAGGTACTAGGGTACCCACCTTCGACAGGTTGGGACCACCACCTCCTGTACCAATCCATGATAGACTCGGGCCCATGCCCCCAATACCATCGGTCCATGATAGACTCAGACCAGCACCTCTGGTTCCAAGAAATCTTACAGGTCATCAACCCTGACGCGCTAGATCCGCCATTGATCTCCCGCCTAGGGAGCGTTACCATCTGGTCCAACCAGAAGCTTCCTTTAGACAGCCTCGACAGGAAGCGACCAGGAGGCGCCCTCGTTCGGTGGCAGGAGACAGCAACAGGGATGTCGGAGAAGACCCTCCTCATGGAGAGAAGCAGGATGAAACCTCTGTGACATCGGGGGGATCTGACGACCGAGATTCTGAGGTGGAATCAGGAAATAATGGCAACAAGCATATCCGGGATCAGGTCGCCAGAATGGCAAGGGAGATCCAGGAGCTGAAGAAGGGTAAGCACCGGGAGAACCGAAAAGATCCTTAAGGAGAGATGAATGCTCCATTCTCGAGGAGGATCAAGGAGGCAGAACTACCTCCCAAATTCAAGATGCCAACCGATAAATTTTCTGGAATCGAGGATCCGCTGAGCCATCTAGAGAGTTTTGTTCACCATATGGAGGTCCAGAATGCTACTCGGGCCGCCATGTGCAGAATGTTCCCTACCACGCTGACTGACTGACTATGCCAAGACATGGTTCAGGAAACTACCGGCGGGGAGCGTTGATTCATTCACCAGGTTGACTACTGACTTTTGTGCCCAGTTTCAGGGCATCAAACCTTGCCCCAAGGATCCCATTCATCTCCATTATATGGTCCAGGAGCGGGGTGAAACGCTCAAAGCCTATGTAGAGAGGTTCCACAAGGAAGTGATCCAGATAGGGGTCTTCGCGGAAAAGGAGACTTTGGCCAATTTCAGAAGGAACATATGGGCATGTAGGCTGTTCAGATCCTTCGCCAAACATCCCCCGGAGACCTACCAGGAAGCCTACAATAGAGCTCTAGAGCAGGTTGAGATAGACGAACAGCTCCGAGTCAAAATGGAGCATGATGATATGAGGATTGCCAAGTGCCAGAAGAGGGAGGCGCTCAAGCCGGTACCAGTTCAGAAAAGTCAGAACAGACCTCCCAACAAGTCTACATATCGGTCGCCGCACTACCAGCCCCCGCAGAATCGGTACCTAGTCATACGGACTTCACCCAGAGCTACACCTCCACCTAAGGAAGTAGCCCGGGTCGATAGAGATGAAAGGGGATACTCACATTACACCCCCTTGAATGCATCTCGTGAAACTATCTACCTCGCCATCTGCAACAAGGGACTGCTCAGAAAGCCAGGCCCAATGAAGGTACCAGCTGATCAGCGGAACCGCTACAAGTATTGTGACTTCCATGAGGATACATGTCATAATACCTCGAAGTGTTATAGTCTGCGGAACCAGATCGAAGCCTTGGTTAGGGGAGGTTGCTTGGAGGAATTCCTCTAATAGGTACGCGACAATATACGTACTAGAAAGAAGGTCCAGGCTGATATCAAGGCATATGAGGAAGGAAGGAAAGCAAAAGGGAAAGATATGATGGAGTAGATCCACATTGTCAATACCATCAGCGGAGGTCCCACCCTGGCCGGAATCTCCAACAATGGTCAAAAAAACCATGCCAGGAAAGCTCTCAGATTGGAAGCAAGCCAGAATGTTTTCAAAGTTACTAGGGGACCACCTCAGTTTTCTCCTACTGCACAGATCATCTTCACAGAAGAGGACGTGTACAACACCGTACAGCCCCACGATGACCCTATGGTCATCACTGTGCAGATAGCCAACAACTTGGTCCATCGTGTCTTGATTGACACAGGCAGTAGCGTTGATATCCTTTTCAAAAGCGCTTTGGAGCAATTCAACATGAAAAGACCTTGCTACAATAGTTGTACTACCCCGTTATACAGGTTCACAGGAGACTCACTGATCCCCACCGGGTCTATGATCCTACCGGTAATAGTAGGGACTAGCACCACTACAGCAGAACCTGATGACGGATTTCATTGTAGTAGACACCCCGTCCGCCTACAACGTCATACTAGGAAGACCCTACCTATCTGCTCTCAAAGGAGTCTTGTCGATATATCATAACGTCCTGAAATTTCCAGTAGGAGACAAGGTGGGCGAAGTGAGAGAAGATCAACAGGTTGCACGCAAGTGTTATGCAGTATCTACCAATCCAGCGGCGCTGGCTAAGCAATGCGTGCAGGTAACCATCAACCAAGATCACCAGTTCCCAAAGGAAGATGTTGAAGGTGAAACAAATTCGATTGAAATGGGATCTACGCCAGAGCTCTCTGACATGGAAATCATGGAAGAAGAAGGAAAAGGATGGGCCAGTAGCCATCCTGCAGATGAGTTAGAAGAGGTACCTATCAGGGAGGCCGATCCTTCCAAGGTTGTCAGAATAGGTTCTGCATTGGAGATAAAGGTAAAAGAGGCTCTGATAAAGCTCCTGCGAGAATATAACGACATCTTTGCATGGAGTCATGAGGAGATGCCAGGAATACCCGTTGCCTTAGCAACACATAGGTTAGCGGTGGATCCCACCTTCAAGCTAGTCAAGCAGAAGAGAAGGCATTTCAACCAAGTAAGAAATGCTGCGGTGCAAGAGGAGGTACACAAACTACTAAAGACAGAGTTCATCAGGGAGTCTCGATACCCCGAATGGATTGCCAACGTAGTCATGGTAACCAAAGCAAACGGGAAGTGGCGCATGTGTGTCGACTACACAGATCTCAACCGCGCATGCCCGAAGGATAGCTTCCCTCTACCGAAGATAGACCAACTGGTAGGTTCAACCGCGGGCAACAAGCTCTTAAGCTTTATGGACGCCTTCTCAGGATACAACCAGATCCTGATGCACCCAGCTGACTAGGATAAGACCAGTTTCATAACCGAGCAAGGCCTGTACTGCTACAGAGTTATGCCTTTCGGGCTCAAGAACGCTGGAGCTACCTACCAGTGCCTGGTCAATCGCTTATTCAGGGGACTGATAGGAAAGTCGATGGAGGTGTATATCGATGATATGATCACAAAGTCCCAGATAGCTGAACATCACCAAGACCACCTCCGCCAGACTTTCCAGATAGTCAGGGAAAATCAGATGCATCTGAATCCGGCTAAATGCGCCTTCGGGGTTACATCAGGGAAATTTCTCGGATTCTTGGTCCACGAAAGAGAAATTGAAGCTAATCCCGAAAAGATCAAAGCCATCCTGGATCTTGAATCTCCCACCTCACTCAGACAAGTGCAGGGTTTGACCTGGGTGAATCGCAGCCCTGAACCGTTTCATATCGCGGTCCACTGACAAGTGCATCCCGTTCTTCAAGGCAATTTAACAGGGGAAGAACATGAAATGGGACCAAAGCAGTGAGCAAGCTTTCCAGTCATTAAAAGAGTACCTCGCTAGCCCGCTTATGCTAGCTAGCCCAGTACCAGGAGAAGAATTACAGTTATACTTGGCAGTGTCTGAAACCGCCGCTAGTGGAGCTTCAGTGAAAGAATTCGGAGATGGAGCCCAACGCCTTGTCTACTATGTGAGCCTCGCCCTAACCAAATCAGAAAAGAACTAAGTTCTCCTGGAGAAGCTCATCTTTGCACTGGTAGTAGCAGCCAGGAAGCTCTGCCCTTATTTCCTTGCTCACACCATCTTGGTAGTCACGGATCAACCTTTGCGACAGTTTTTTCAAAGGCCGGATGTATCAGGAAAACTCGTGCTGTGGGCCCTTGAAGCTTACCCAGTTCGACATCAAATACAAAGCCAGGACTACCATTAAGGCCTAGGCTTTGGCAGAATTCGTGGTAGAATTCAGCGATATCCCCGATCAGGGTGCTCCCTCGAGCCCGATTCGAGCTCCTTCGAAGAAACAAGAGCCTGCAGATTGGCCCGAACAATCTAAACATCTGGATCCTGTATACCGATGGAGCATCAAATCAAGTAGGAAGTGGAGGTGGGGTCATTCTAACAGACCCAGAGAAAGTCGAGTGCTGCCATTGTTTCAAATTCGGGTTTAACACCACCAATAATGAGGCTGAATATGAGGCCTTGTTAGTAGGGATGAGAGCGACAGTAGAGCTGGAAGCTGATTACCTCCTTGTAAAATATGATTCACAGCTGGTAGTCAACCAAATAACTGGTTTATACCAGGCCAAGAGGGATAGCATGATAGCCTATCTCGAAAAAGTGCAAGAGCTATTGCCTCGCTTCAAGGGTTTCAGGATCGAGTAGATACCTAGGCAGCAGAATCATCGAGCTGACGTCCTAGCCAAGATAGCTGCCAATGGAGGACAAGCGTTGCCGAAAGGAGTTCTGCTCCAGGTAATCACTGTATCGAGCATTTCTGAAGGCAGGGAAGTAAACCCCGTGGAGCGATTTCCATGCTGGATGGATCCTATCGCGGAGTACCTTCAATCAGAAAATATCCTAAAAAACCCCGATCAAGCTCGTAAGATCAAAAGAACCTCGGTTCGATACTGCTTGATAGAGGGGCACCTTTACCGCAGAGGTAGATCACTCCCCTTGCTCAGATGCCTACATCCTTAGGATGCGAGTTGGGCGTTGAGGGAAGTGCATTCCGGAGACTGTGGAAATCATATCGGAGGAGAAGCATTGGCTTACCAGGTGCTACGCATGGGATATTTCTGGCCGACTTTGCATCATGACCCAAGGCAGTTCGTACAGTCTTATGAACCGTGTCAGAAAACGGCCAGCCTGCATCACCTACCTCCAGAACGGTTATCAACCATCAGCTCGCCGTATCCTTTTGCATTCTGGGAAGTGGACCTAATTGGACCCCTCCCAACCGTGCCAGGTCAGTAAAAGCATGCAATTATGGCTATTGATTACTTCACCAGGTGGGTGGAAGCAGAACCCCTCTCCAGAATTACTGAAGCAAACACAACAGAGTTCATCAAGAAAAATGTGGTTTGCCGATTCGGGACTCCGATGGTCATCATCACAGGATCTGGGTAAGCAATTCGATAATGCCAGATTTCAGGAATTCTGTGAAAGTTTGGGGATTAAACTTCGCTTCGCGTCCGTGGCGCACCCCCAGACTAATGGCCTAGTGGAGGCCACAAACAAAATTATCAAGAGGCTCCTCAAGAAAAAACTTCAGCAGAAGAAAGGAAGATGGGTTGATGAACTCCCGGACGTACTATAGGCATATCGCACCACTAAGAGGATCGCTACGGGAGAAACCCGCTACTCCCTAACTTTCGGGGTAGAAGCCGTCCTTCCTATAGAGCACAAGCTCGTCTCCTTTCGGGTGCAACATTTTGACCCCGATGGAAATGAGGACAAGCTGAGGGCCAGCCTGGACGTCTTAGAGGAAAAGCAGGACAGGATAGCCGAAAGAGTAGCAGTTTACCAGAACCGGATTGCTCGTTACTTTAACAAAAAAGTGAGAAGTCGAAGCTTCAAGGAAGGGGATATAGTGCTCAGAAAGGTTACCCAGAATACCCGGAAGAGGTCGGACGGAGTGTTATCACCTAATTGGGAAGGTCCTTACCTAATCAAAATGGTGATCCAGGGTGGGGCCTACAAGTTGAATGATATGGACGGACATCCAGTAGACCACACTTGGAATGTTGATCATCTCAAGAGATTCTTACCATAAATTATGCAAGGCAAGTCGGCCAGGATTATTCCTAAACGACCGTCAGAAGATATTAGTAGTCATGAGTACTTGTATTCTTTTTTTTTATTTGATCATCAATAAAGAAGGTTTCTTTCTCCATTTGTTCCTACCTACATTTGTCTACATCCACTTGCTTTATGTCGCCAATTGAATTCCCCATGATTGTCGCTTTAAGACCAAGAGAGCTGCATAGCATTCCTGATGCCCTAGACCGGATAGATCCCTCTAGGAGGATCGCCATAAAACCAGGAAAGCTGCATAGCACTCCTGATACCCTAGATCGGATTAGTCCATCTAGGAGGTTCGCCTTAAGACCAGAAAAGACCATATGGCGTTCCTGCTGTCATGGCTGGGTACCACCCCCCGCTAGGAAGGATCCAGTACGTAAGAGCATAGTTGCCCGATGGATCAGACCTTGGTAGGGCACCACCCCCAGCTGAAAAGGATCTGGATAGTGAGAGCATAGTTGCCAGCTAGATCAAGGCCTTGGCCGGGCACCACCCCCCGCCGAGAAAGACCAGGTGCTAAAGTGGCATTAGTTGCCTACCTGGATCTTGCTGCCAGTGTTTATTTGCCAATTGTTTTCGCAAGGATACCACGATTTCTACAAACAGGAGTGCGAGGTACCTTGTTCGCCACCGTTTTCGCCAGAGTACGAAGATTCCTAAAAACAGGAAGGCGAGGTACTGAGATTCACCAAATTTTTGATTCGCCAAGGCACCAAAGCTCCTACAATTAAAGGAGCGAGGTACCCAGTTTCGCCAGAATACTTCCCTAGAGACCTAGGTTCCATGAACTGGAAAGCTAGGTACTCAATCATTCGACGAGGTTCTTAGTTTCGCCAGACTACTCGCTATACTGCCAAGACTTTCAGAACTGGAGTGCGAGGTACCATGGTACCGATCAACTGCTTTATTCTCATCAGATTTTATGAGTTACCAAGTCCGAGTCTATGCTACAATCAGAAGCGTGTGACTAAATTAAATCGATAGATATAGATGGAAGTGAGTTTTTCTTTTCACTGATCAAATCGGGGAACCCTACCCTTATTTTAAGCTACATACAAGATACAAGAAAGAAAGAGACAAGAAAATAAATTGGAGGTCTGAAACAACCAGTTCCCTCTCTAACTTCTCACCTACTTACTAGATCTGCCTACCTAGCAACATTGATTTAAATCAGAATCTATATTGACGGTGCTGCCACGAACCCCGGAGGTAGAAGCAGAGGCCGTGTTGGGATCAGTAAGAATAAGAAGGGAATAAGGATCTCCCTCCCCCCCCCCTCCACGTCCAAGATACAATAGAGCACAAAGCCATAGCTCGACCGGGTAATGCCTACACCATTGGCAAGGCCGCAGCATCAGAGTCCACCATTCATCCTGATCCTGTGAATCTCTACTTTCCCTGTTCCTCTGGGGTGCGTTTGGTACGCGGGACAGGACGGGACGGGACGGGACAACTTTTTGTTGTCCCATGTTTGGCGCGCCATAAGCTTGGGATGGTACGGGACAAGGTGGGACAAAAACCATAAAAAGTTGTCCCACCCCAGACCCTAGGCCAGACTTGTCCCATGCGGAAAAGACATTTTTGCCCTCAAAAGTTCAAAAAATTACAAAAATACCTAATATAAATTAAAAACTATCATCATCAGTTTTCATTTCATCACCCTTCCTCAGCTGCTCCACCCCTCTCTCTCTCTCTCTCACGCAGCATCAGATCGTCGCCGACATTGCCTGCCGACGACGCCTGCCGACGACGCCCGCCGCTGCAGCTCGACGACGCTCGCCGCTGCTGCTCGACGACGCCCGCCGCTGCTGCTCCTCGCTGACGCCCGCCGCTGCAGCTCGACGACGCCTGCCGCTGTAACTCGACGACGCCCGCCACTGCTGCTCCTCGCCGACGCCCGCCGACGACGACCGCAGCTGCAGCTCGACGACACCCGCCGCTGCTGCTCCTCGCCGACGCCCTCTCTCTCTCTTTCTCACAATTTTTTGATTTGTTTCCAGATTTGTGTTGGTTTGGTGTTGATGAACTACCAAATTTGTGTTGTGAATTTGTTTCCAGATTTGTGTTGGTTTCCAGATTTGTTTTTGTTTTTGGAATTTAATTGGAATTTCATTTTGTGGTGTTTGGGAAGTGAGAAAATGAAAGAAAATATTAATTTTTAATGATTTTTAATTAGTTTTAATTCAATAATATTTGAAATTGTTTTTGGTACAAAAGAGGGCAATTTGGTCATTTGAACCTCTTGTCCCGTCCTGTCCCAGCCATACCAAACACATAACAGTACAATTAACAGTTCTGTCCCATGCATTCCAAACACAATATGGAACAGCTGTCCTGTCCTGTCCCGTCCCGTCCCATCCAGGTGCCAAACGCACCCCTGGTAATTAAATCCACCAAGTACAGCTCCTTCCATAATACCAAGCATCCTGCTAGTCATAGAGCCGACATCTCATCCTCCTCCCACAATGTCAGATGATACGACGATCATCGATCAACCTATGAAGACTGCCTGCTACAAAGGAAAAAGGGATTGTTTGAAGACCCATCTAACAGATAAGGGGTATTTATAAAGGGAAGCATCAAATATCGAAAATGAGAGGATAAAGTCATTTTGTACACAACGTTCGATACACGGGAAAGGGAAGCCTCGCGAAGTGTGCTTTTCCCCCCAAGGCTTAATGATCAGGATAATCGAAACTATCCTGGATCGACATCTAGAAGGACAGTTGAATACAAAATCCGAACCAATAATGCCTACATGGAAACCCATAAAAAATGAAGTGCCCCGATCTATGACCGGTTGAGATCTTGGTACTTTTCCCGGACCATTCGCGGTATTAACTCCCGGATCACCAAATTCCCACCTGGGTACTAAGAATCATCCCGAAACAAGCGTTTCGACCTGGGATGTGATAAACTATACACGCACGAAGTCAAAAAAAAAAAATAAGTTCTCATTACTAAAACCGGGGAGCCCATTCCCCGATCACGGGCTACAAAAAGATAATATTATCTACGTGCTACAGAATAAGGGATCAAGCTAGATCAAGCATACTCCTGCTCCTGAGTGGCCATCTCCTCGCCAGCTCCATCAGTTATGGTTTCCCTTCCTTCAATACTGGATGGAGCCCCGTTTGCTTCCTGAGCACCTACAGCAACCAGAATTTCCATTGGAGACGGACCTCCTTGAAGCTCCCCTCCAACTTCCTCTATCAGAGCAGCCTGACTTTCCTTTTTCCTGGGCAGGGTCAGATGATGAGATAGGCAGGACAACTTCTCCATCATCAGCAGCAGGCCAATCTCCTACCTCTTTGCCAGACTCTACTGGAGAAGCAAAGGAGGCAGAAACCCCTCCTCCGGCCTGAGCCACGCCAACCTCAGGATCCTTTAGATTTGGAGCTGACCCAGCATTGCTTGGTGGAAGATGGGAGATAGAGCCCTGGTCCGGTCCTCCTACTACTCCAATATATCCAACAACCTGAGAGGGCCTAGCCACATCAGAAGGTGCTGCCCTAGCTAGCTCAGCAGCCTTTGCCATGATTTCCTCCCGGTTCGACCCAGTGATGTCACCTAGATCAAACGGAGGAGGGAGAGCTAGGGCCACCTGGTAACCAGCAAAAAAGTAACCGTCCCCGCAGGCGGTGTCTACCTGGGCATCTAGATTGGCCACGCTACTTCGAAGGAACTGGATTTCTTTCTCCAGCTCCACTACTCTCTCCTTCGCAATATCCCTCTCCTCTTTGCGACCGAGGGACCTGAGCTTCTCCATATCCAGGGCATGTTGCATCCTCTCCCTGTCAACCTTCGCCTTGTCGGCTTCCTTTTAGGTATTCGCCAGCGACTGGTTCAGAACTTCCATTCCCTGAGCAGCCTTCGCAAGCTCCTCTTTAGACCTCTCCAGCTTAGCTGTAGCACCACTGACTTGCTCCAGAAGGAGGCCAACCTGTTGGCTCATGGCCACATTGAATTGAAAAGCTTGACAAAAATAATGCACTTGTCAGAATATTCTTAACCTCTTACCTGAACAAAGGATTAAAATAAGAGAGCTTACCTCAACTAGAAGAGCAGACCCCCTTCTAATTAGAAGCTCAGTCGGCATGGCGGTCATGACATCTAGACCCTCACCTGGGCAGGAAGCCGCGAAGTGGGCCAGAAATTCATCCTGGCTGCTGTCCTTCGACCTCGACCGAGCCTTATCTCGAGGTACCACCCGCTTCTTCATAGTAGAGTCAGAACTCTTCTTGGCCGGTTTAGGATGACCAGTTGCCATAACGGGAGAAGTAGAAAGAGCTGAGGCACCGACATCAATGGTGGCTGCAACATTGACTGGTCTGAGAGGTGAAACATCTTACACCCGGCTGGACGCATCTTGGTACCTCTCCAATCTGGCTGTAAAAGCCTCCAACGACCTAGCCGAGGTAGAAAGAGGGGGAGCCAGGCAATCCTGATACCTCTACAGGGATCCTACCAGAGCTGGCAGGTACACTAACCCCTGCTTCAAGATGAGAATTGGCTGGAAGCCTGACAGGGGAAGTTGGAGGAGAATCAACTGTACCGCCGGCTTGGTGGGTCTCTATCTTAGGAACTGATGGAGATACTGCTGAAACTACCAAAACAACACAAGTTAATATCAACAAAGTTAATGAAGTAGTACAACGAAAAGGATATCAGAGAGACATTTACAAGGGAATGCGTCGGAAATACAGAAGGAATACTCCACCCTCCATGTATGAAAGGCATCCAAGGCAGGATACTGCAGGTTGATATAATTCCTGGCCATGATGGCCTTCAAGATCCTCTCTGACTCAGTAGAGAGCTGGCCCTTCTCCAATGAGGGTCTCCCGCTACAGCAGGTAGGAACCTCAAATTCGGTTCCTCCGATGTAAACCGAGCTGCCCCATTCACCCTTGACGACGTCCCATTCCTCCCTCCAGGAGTTATCCTTCTTCATGGCTCCCGGTATAATAAATTTCAGGTTGTTCTTGGCCCAATCATAGAACTTACCCTTCAGACCCGGGGCGTTGGCAGCAATTTGAAACACATATCCGAGCTCGTCAGCTCCCGGTTCCCGATCAATGTTGTCCCTCGCACATTGCTCCCTCCATAAAACCAGGAACCCCATCAGGTGCCTCCAAAACCCCGGTGTTAGCTGAAGAGGGGCGAGCTGCAATGCGTATATCGACGTAAGGTAGGGTGAAGAGGTAACCTAACTCCACTATCGAAGGCCGTTGCATGAATTGAAAGCTCACCTCGATTAGGGGTATACACATCATACCCTTTCAGAGGTATAGCGATCGCGATATCCTTAGGGATTTTGAAATCCCTCCGCAAGCGCGCCACAGTGTCCAAGGTATTGGACGAGTCAGGGATGCACCTGTATTCGTAGGGGAGGGCAAGTACCCTTCTAGGGGTGTCAGTAACTTCACCGGCCCAGCTCCCACCAATCCCAATGGCACATACTTCCTCACTTGACTCCTGGTCAACATCCACCGGAGTCTCAAGATTGTTCGAGAAGCCTGTCCGATTGCGATGTTCCGGTTGGAAGGGCGACGTTGAAAGGAACGTCGTCCCCGTTGTCGCTGCTATCGCGAACCCTTTTCCTAGGGGCGAAGCTCCTGTTGGCAACCGCGTCGCCGTTGAAGAGCTGCTCAATGCTATCGCCACTAGGTGAAGACATAATGACAGTTTCAGAGAGTGATTTCTAGAGAAAAGTGAGAAGTTGAAGGTTAAGGCTAGGTTTTTCTTTTTGCTAGAAAATCTCAATCAGGAAGTTTGCTTGATAAGAATCACTTACGAAGGCACCAGAGTTTATATAGGGATGATTACTTTTAACGGGCAGAAAGAGTAATTAATGCCACGGTAAAATCGGCGACTTGGAGGGATCGGTTTCGAGAAACGTGCGCCCCCAAAATATTTCCCTTTTGAATTCGACTTACCCTGATCAGCCATGTGGAATGTAAATCAGTGTGCAAAGAAAAGATTCCCACCTATGAGACGTTAAGAAAAATTCTTCAAGTGCTATCTATCCTGACTCCAACCCCAACCCGATACCGGTGTTCAAGTCAGGGGGGACTTCTGTTAACATTTTTTTCTGGCAAGGGACCAAATAAGAATTTTCCAACGAGAATCTATCTAGGAAAGATCATCTTGATATTCAAGATAACAAGTGAGATTGATACCACTACCTAGATGGAACCGATACTTGATAAGGTCAGGACCTCGACTACCTATCATCTAGATAGGATATCATCCCCGAAAGTATGTATCTCGCCCTACTGAAGCTCCTGATACCAGCTCAAGACTAGCACGAGGATAGCTCGCACGCCCAGCACCCCGCAAGCATCTCGGCGTCGATCAAGGTATCAGGTACCTCCATACCTACCTTGGTGCTACCTCGATATCCACCTTGGTGTTACCTCGACTCCCGCCTGATACTCAGTATGATCATCCGGAGCTCCTCCAAGGAAAGTACCTTACCTCTCAGTCAATACAATAGGGAACATGAAGACACGAGCACCATTCCAGCAGGAAATAGAACAAGTTCATCAAAATGGGGTGTCAGCACTACCCTCCATCAGAACTCACGATCAGAATCTCCCTCCAAGCTCCAGGAAGAAGGAAAGTTGACTCCATCGCCAAAATAAAGCGCCATCAATTACCCTATGGTCGATCGAATCATAATTTGAATTCGCCATTGATAAACGGGATCTAATCCCGCGCCTTCAGCTCCTACGTAAATGCATTTCAACGCTTAAAATAGGACTCTCTATAATATTCATTAAAAACGACCGGATTTTGAGGAGATTATGGGAGTACTATATATATACGGCATTAAAGGGTAAAGAAAGGGATGGGAACTTTTCGAAGATTCTTGATCACCAGAACAAGAGAGAGAGATCCCAGGAGATTCCCGGAAGTCAGTGAGAGTCCATTGACAATCACTGGAGGAAAATCCACTTATCGACACAGACGTTTTCTCCTTCTCCATCTTGTGTAAAAGAGTGAAAAAGAGTGAGAGATATGTATGTATTCATATTGTAAACCTATGGTAATAGTTGAAATATAAAACAGTGTTCGTTTTACATCTCCCGGTCTCTTTGTATCCTTTATCCATTCTTTGGCTAGTCGCCATCGATCATACTAAAAGAGGGACCCCTGTACCGAAGGTACCTACCCCCGCTGTTGCTACCGGTAGTGGGTGAGGGTGTTAACTGAGATTTTCACCCAGAGTAAATTTTTCCGTTAACACTACTATAAATAGACCTTGTAATTAGGTTATTTTGTATGGAGTTAAAAAATACCATGTAACATCAGAGAGTAGGTGAGATCCGGGTGAGAGACCCAAGGAAATGTCTGGGGAGGGATCTAAGGGAATATCAGTGGATCAAGTTAGAGATCTGTGGGTGATATTCAAGGGAGACCTATGGGATATTAGGGGGTTCTTGGTGAGGATCTTGTGAGCGTTTGTGAGCTGAGAGTCATGATGTAAAGCTCGGTTGTGAGCTTAGGGACTTGGTAAGGCTCTGTGGTTTGAGGTTAACTTGTGAGAGAGAATTCTGGAGTTTGTAACAATTTATCATATAGTGGAACTTTCTCTGTCGTCCTGACGGCCCGTGGTTTTTACCTGATTTGGGTTTTCCACGTATATCTTGTGTTGTGATTGGTTTATTTTCTCTCATATATTTTTCTGCTATAGACCTTATTAATTGCTATGAGTTATGGGCGAATATTAGGCTTGCCGCTTCAGCAATCATCAGTTATAATCCCTAACAATTGGTATCAGAGCCATATGGTTTGGAGATGGCGTTGTCAAGTTTTTACGGGAGATCGTATGAAGGACTTGGTTGTATTGGGAGATGAAGATGGTTCCCTAATATGGGTTTAGCAATGGAGATACGTCTTGAAATCGGTTTCGAACTCAATAGGGTTTGATGAGGAAAAAAAAGAAAAAAAGAAGAAGAATAGAGATGGAGGAGAATGTTGGCTTGTGGTTGTAGGTACAAGTCATGAAGATCCAATCTGGGTTACATAAGGCGATAAAAAAAACTCATGTATGCGTATTAAAAAAAATTTAACGCTTGAAGTCTCTGGTGGTGGTGTAGGGCTTATCCGGCAAAGCACTCCCAGTTCTAGTGGCAAGTCTTTCACCAGGTATGTGATGTAAGGACAAAAGTTCTTTCACAGGGTTGGGTGATGTAAGGACATGTTTATCCTTTTGGCAGTTTTCCCCACTGGCCATGGAAGCGAATATGTTTCTGCTAGTGGTCCATAATTATGCACAAGGCATTGGTCAGAAAGTGATACAAGGTGTATGGTGGACAAAGATGTCGATGGCTGACGAACTCCCTGGTAATCTAATGTGAGGAGTTGCACCACAATTTCAGAAGGTTATTTCGACATGGTGCTGGAACAAAGAACAAAAAAACAAATCTTAGGATGGTTCGTTCCTAAGTGGTTATACCTTGTAGTGGGGTATGTTGATTCTCGATGATGAGAGTCATGGCTGTGGACAAAGGTCTTGAGAATTTAAGCCAAATGGGAGAATTGTTAGGTTTTGGCTCGTATTCTCAAGTGAACCCGATATTAACCAAATGAGACTTAACTGATGTGAAACTTCCTATAGACGTGGGATACCGTTTGGTAGTTGGAGATGGTGTTTGAGGGAGATTTTAAGATCGAAGAAGAACTGAAGAATCAGATTCTTAAAGGAAACGCAGTACATTCCAGGTGACTTGTATCGGTGTAGGGAGCGGGTGGCCAACCGTGACTGAAACCATAGTCAATCATAAGCATGCATGAAAAGGGAAATCTTCAGCGGAAAAGGAAAGTAATTCTTTTGAGAAGTTCTTGTGCTTGAAGGAAAATGAATATTCTTTACAAGAAGACTTGTCATAAAAAGGAAATAGTATTTATGTGGAACAAGTAATTCTTGTATGTTTAGGCGTAGAATTTCCTTTTATCTTAAACTCCCTATAGCTAGTATAAATAGACCTTGTAATTAGGTTATTTTGTGTGGAGTCAAGAAACACCATATAACATTAGAGATTGGTGAGATCCGGGTGAGAGACCTAAGAGAATATATGGGGAGGGATCCAAGGGAATATCATTGGATCAAGTTAGAGATCTGTGAGTGATATTCAGGGGAGACCTAGGGGATATTAGGGGTTTTTTGGTGAGGATCTTGTGAGCTTTTGTGAGCTGAAAGTCATGATGTAAAACTCGGTTGTGAGCTTGGGGGACTTGGTAAGGCTCTGTGGTTTGGGGTTAACGTGTGAGAGAGAATCCTAGAGTATATGGTTGTAACAATTTATCATATAGTGGAACTTTCTCTGTCGTCCTGATGGCCCGTGGTTTTTTACCCGATTTGGGTTTTCCACGTATATCTTGTGTTGTGATTGGTTTATTTTCTCTCATTTATTTTTTTGCTATAGACCTTATTAATTGCTATGAGTTATGGGCGAATATTAGGCATGACGCTTCCGCGATCATCGGTTATAATCCCTAACACGGCATGTCAGTTATTTCCTCGTGATATATATATATAATATATATATATATATATATATATATAATTTTCCAATGAGAACTTTTTACAATGCACACTTTAAGCACCTTTGATGAAATTGCATGTAATATATTGAATCTTGATTTTATTTTTTGTAAGGTTGTTGAAAACATTGAAATACATTTATGGAAAAAAATTAAAAAAAAATTCGGGAGCAAGAACTAATTTTTTCCGATTTTTTTGAAGATAAAACATTTAAAAATAGAGAAATATAAGAAAAAATAGTTATCAATTCCAAAAAAATTCCAAATTTTTACCAAATGTGTATTTTAATTTTCCTAGGATGCATACAAAAATCCTCATCGAAAAACTTTTAATGACATGCAATTTCATCAAAGGTGTTTAAAGTGTGCATTGTAAAAGTCCTCATTGGAAAATTTATATATACATACATATATATATATATATACAATAATTTTCACATAAGTGCGCACTGATAGAATTACATAAGGACATTGAATGTGAGCCACTCATTTTACATATTTTGACTTGGTATGTATGCACTTGTCAAAACTCTTTTATAAATGAGTGGCTCACATTCAATGTCCTTATATAATTCCATCAGTGCGCACTGACAGGAAAATGACTATATATATATATATATATATATATACATGTCAATAAGTGTCTGTCGACCGTAGGTCACTCAATCGATCGTAGGTCGGCTGGTCAGTCATTGGTCAACATTTTTCTCATATCTCGTCTTGCATTGTTTCCTTGAGTTTTTGTTGGGTCTATAGGCTGAGTTATAAAAATCAAACCGGTAAATTTATCCAAGTCGAACCCACTTTCACCTGTTGAGATGACATGACATCTAAGCCAAGAATTAGGTATGATTTTAATAAATTTGCAAATCGTATGAACAAATCTAATGCTCTATCTTTAAGAATCAGGTTGGTATATTCTTTAATTCACTTTGTTAATTACTTTGTAACTAGGTAAAGCATAAAATATACATATTTTGCTTTACTAATAATTTGATTATGTAATTCTTTGTAATAGCGTGCATGCCACGCAAGTATATATACCCTTTGCTTCATAGTTCATACTTCAAATCCCATGCAGTTCGATCACAAACACAATTATTACCAACCAGCTGCTGCAACTCTCTGATCTCCTCCTCCCAAAAATATGGATGAACAACAGCAAATTGTCTCTCCTATTGTAAAAATTCTCTTACACAAGCTACAGTCTCTTCATAAACAAAACGTTACCTTGGGGCGAGAAGGTATCAATAATATTGAACTCGGAAGGCTGGAGACAATCTTAAGCTCTTTCAGAGCTGTTCTCTTAGATGCTGAGAAACAACAGCTTCACAACAACGATGTGAGAGGATGGCTGAAAAAGCTTAAGGATGCATGCTATGATGCAGAAGACGCGTTAGACGAATTGGAAATGGAGCAATCAAGGAGCATCACAGGAAAGGTATGCGATTACATTTCATGCTCAAAATCACCTGCTAATTTGCGTTTTACAATAGACAATGAAAAGATTAAGGAGATTAAAGAAAGGTTAGATGCAATTAAAGTCGATGTGTCTAAATTTAGTTTCCAGGATAGAGTTCATCATGACAATGGAAATGTTCCTAGGGAGAGGGAAACCATCGCCCACTTGTATTTTGTGGTTACTTCCGATGTTTTTGGAAGATACGCTGATAAAGAAAACATCATAGATTTATTAATCCCAGATGAATTACACCGAAAAATACATATATGGAAAGAAATTCGCAATGTCAGTGTTGATGGCAATATCATTCATATTTTCGGTCCTAGTGGTATTGGAAAAACCACACTTGCAAAAATGGTGTATAAGGACAAGAGGATAGATGAATCTTTTGATATAAAAATGTGGGTATGTTTGTCACAACATAAATATTTTCAGATGAAAATGATAATAGACATGATATATTATGTAACTGGTCGAATCGAAAATAACATGGAGATAGACGAATTACAAAAAGTCTTGCAAAATATTTTGAGTGGGAAAAAGTATTTACTCGTGTTGGATGAATTTGACTCGAAATTAAGTAAGTATTGGACCAAATTGGAAAGTTTATTATCGGTTGGCGCAAAAGAGAGTAAAACCATAATAATTACAAATAGTGCATTTGAAGAGGGTGAAAGCATACCAAGGAAATTATACCCGTTAGGTGGGATTTCATATCATAGTAGCTTGTCTTTATTTATGAGATGTGTATTTAAAGAAGGAAATGAAGAAAAGCCATACCTCATAAAAGTTGGAGAAGAAATTGCGGCAAAATGTGCAGGTCTTCCTTTAGTTGTAAAACTATTAGGAAGCATACTCCATTTCTCGATTGACTGAAGACGATTGGAAGTATGTGAGAGACAATATCAAGTGGTTGGAAACAGAAACAGAAACAGAAAAACAAACAGAAACGTTATCGGTTCTAAAACTAGGTTACGATCTATTACCGTCTCATTTGAAACAATGTTTTGTCTACTGTTCTGTCTTTCCAATAGATCATGTCTTCAATAATATTACTTTGATTCAATTTTGGATGGCTCATGGGCTTCTCCAATCTGATGATGAAAATGAAGAGCCAGAATCTATCGGTATGAGGTATATAAATGAATTAAGATGGAGATGCTTGTTCCAAGATTTTGAACAAAACTTTTACTTCCTCACTTTCAAAATGCATCAACTTGTCCATGATCTTGCCAGAAACATTGCCCAAAATGAATGCTTCATAATAGATTTTCCCCCGGCGAATGGCAAGGCATACCAGCATATATCGGTGGTAGATGCTGATCATGTAGTGCTAGAAACATTATTTTGCAGCAAAATGACGAGAAGCATTTTATTTTTTGAAATGATCAGACCAAGCCAATTACTTATAGGATCATGCATCTCACATTTCCCGAATGTGAGGGTGCTAGATTTTAGAAATTCTGATATGAAGTTATTGCCTGAAAGTATCGGTAGATTGAAGGATCTGAGATATCTCAACCTAACAAAAAATATTAGAATCAAGAGACTTCCAAAGTCCATTTTCATGCTGACAAGTTTGGAAACTCTATTACTTGGTGGATGTAAGTTGCTAGAAGAGTTGCCTAGAGATATTAGGCGCCTAGTTAACCTCAGAATGCTAGTGTTCAGCTCGAAGCAAAGGCTTCTGCCAAAAAATGGAATTGGGTGCTTGACTTCTCTAAGGCGTTTGGGAATCGGTTCTTGCTATAATTTGAAATATTTGTTCCAAGATATTGGTCGCCTCCAAGCCCTTCAGACTTTAATCATTGGGGATTGTCCGAATCTACTCTCTTTACCCTCTGGTGTGAAAGAACTAAGCTCGTTAGAGACTCTGATGCTTTCAGATTGTGAAAAGAGTTCAAAATGTAATTTGAAAATGGATATGAAACTCCAAAGCATAAAGCCTCACCTTCGAATGCTTTGCATTGATGGATTACCAGAATTCAATGAGTTGCCGACATGGCTTCTTCAATGTTCAGCCAATACTTTACAGTGGTTGGCCATTAAAAATTGTCCCAACTTCGAAAAACTACCAACGGAGACACCGCAGATTCTCAAATCACTTGAAGTTCTTGAAATTTCGAATTGCCCGGAATTTTCTTCTCTTCCGGAATGTATACATGGTCTCACTGCTCTGAGAGAATTAAAAGTTCGAGATTGTCCATACTTTACGGTGGTTGGCCATATTTTAGGTAATTGATTAATCTCTCTCTCCCTACCTCTTTCTTATTCTTATTCTTATATTTATTTTCATTTTTATTCTTTCTTCTTGCTTTCAAGTTGGATGAATTGGGCTACTCAGGTAAGAAAAATCGATTGTTAGTGCTGTTTCTGATTTTCATTGTACGATTTGGTGAGCAGAGAATGATTTATTTGTCATTTTGTTTTTTGATAAAATTGGACTGACCTAGAAGGAAAAAGCATCTATGAGTTGTGTTACCATGCATACTGTCAGTAACTACTTATTTTGCTCCGTGTTACAATTATATGTTTAATGAGCGAGTCTTATATGAGAGATCCCTTATTTTAATATAAAGTAAGGAAATTCATCAATTTCAATGAATTTTGATCTGAACGTTTTTATGGATGACAGGTTCAATAAAATCTACGTACACGCATGTAAACCAAATTTGAAAATTTTCAAGCACTACAACTATTTTTTCATTTTTCCTAATTTAATTTCCATTTTTTTTGTGCTTCATATTTAACAAAATCGGGAAAAAATAGTTATAGTGCTTGAAAAATTCTCAAATTTGATTTATTGGTAGATTTCATCCACAATCAAATCAAAATTCATAAAAAATCGATGTAATTTCATCAAAGTCCTTACTGGAATTAAAATAAAGGATTCCTTAGGAAAGAACAACTCTATATTTAACTAATAAAATGGGGTCCAAGATTCGAATTCATGAATCTGACCGCTAAACCTATATCTCATACAATATCATTAATCGCTCAGCCCAAGTTTAAACCATTAGAAAAGGGGCAACAAAAGAAATATAATATAAGTGAAAAAAAAACAAAAGAAATATAATATGAAGGTGTTGTTTATTTGATAATAAATGTCAATTTTATCATTTCACATTAATTGCGGTGAAATAACGACATGGGGTGTTTGTGTCATTCTTGGAAAAATTGAACATTATGCTATATTTGTAAAACTCAAAGTAAGATGGTGTAATTTTCCCTTATATTTTCTAGTTCAAAAAAATGTGCATATCATTGTTTGATTATCCTTCCATTCACTTATCAATCACCAGTTCTATTTCTCTATTTCCAGGACGACCGAGAGAGCAAGGCGCAAAGGGATATGATAGTGCTTGAGAGGTATATCTGTTGTATGCTTTCTACACTTCTCTTATCAATATATACATACAGATATAAAGGCCTTGTTATTCACAAACATTCTAATATTATTGGGTTTTTTTTTTTGAACGGCAAATTTTATTCAAAAAGGCCATAAAAGGCCAAACCTGAAGAAACAAGCAAAGTCAAACACCGACCCACCGGAGACCCAAGAGACAGATTACACAACGCCCAACCAACAACAGACCCATGGCCCATCGAACCAGAAAGCTATAACACTAAAGAACGAAAAACAGCAGCTAAACGCCTAAACCCCTCAAGAAAACAAAACAAAAGCAACACAACAAGCTGAAAAAGCACAGAAGAACTACAAGATGCCAAACCAACAGATTACCCAAAAGACAATAGCTCGCAAAACCCAATGAACTTATGATTAACCACCAAACTTTTCACGAACTCATGAAACCTGTTGTCATTAATCCTATATGCGAAACCTTAAAATCCTGCTTATTATATGCAAAACCGATTTTCTTTTTGCATCATCTTATGACTTATTGGTTTTCCTTTTCTTGTTCAATCTCTGGCAGGTGGTTGTTCATATTAAGATTGAGATCATGCTTGATCGAGGTTGCAGCTTCTTTAATTAAGTTGTACATATTGGTGTTTTAAGGGTTTTTTTTTTTTTTCTATGTTGGCAGACAATTATGGCTTGTATAAAGTGATCAAGGATTTACTTGAATTTATTTATATTTTATTCAAAATACTTAATAATTATACACACACATTTCATGTTATATAACTAATAACAGATCAAAGAGATACTGTATTTGGCACAGTAGAAATTTTAATTAATTTCTTTTTAAAAAGACAAGCATATATGATAAATTGATAAGGAAGAGACAAATAAAGAAAATTTTCAACAACCTCTTAACTATTTTTAATTGCATCTCTTGATTCCTATCCCATTTGATGTGATTTCTCTTCTTTGCATCCATTCATGGCTTTATCACCAATCTATTTAGTACTAATTAATTTCAAGGTTTTTCAAGAAAAAACAGCCATTTGATTCAACTTTAAGTGTGTAATTGTAGGAAAAAAAAAATTTCCCAAAACTATTTTTATTCGGGCTTTGTCCTGAATATTTTATTGATTCTTGATATTCTTGAGGTTGACACTTGTTCAACTCCTATATTTTTTTTTTTGAACGTGTAATTTTATTCTGAAACCAAACCAAACCGCTAAAAACACTCAGGCGACCAGCCTCTACACCCAACAGAGGACCCCAAAAAACCCAAGAAACCAAAAACAGAGAGAAAGAAACAGAACATAAACAGAGTAAGCTGAGCCAAATCTTAAACTTATTTTTGACTTGTTTCTTGATTGTTGAAAGACAAATCTATTTATAGGGAACTAATCTATATTCCAAATCCTATTAGGATTTAGATAACCTATCCTAACAATTTAATTGCCTTCTCATGCACACATGATTCAGCAATTTGTGGAACAATATGAGAAAACTGCCGGTTCAGAAGTTCTTTTCTATCATCCTTTGGAGAATGCTCTTCATTTTTGTTGTTGTTGAAAGTAACGCTCTTTTTCATTTATACTGTTATTGGAAGAATAAAATATACAAATGGAGTGTATATAAATTTGTTCAAATAATTTTCCTCCCCATTGTACACTAATACTGTCACTGTTGTATACTTTAAACTTAACCTTTCTCCATCTTGGTTGGAGCAAGTTTAAACCCAAGACTATTGCAATAACTTTACTTGAGTTTTGCATAATAACACGCGAAAACAAGTTTTGTCTAGCAACCTGGATTGTGAACAACAATCAATTTGTAGAAACTACTTTGTATTGAATTGAGTTAATTAAAATAAACTGGATCAACCCTTATATAGGTTGGAATCCTGACAACCATTAAGTGTGAACATTACTTAAAGATTTGTATGCTGTCTAACTAAACTGCCTAACATTATCAGCAGACTTTGTTAATTACACACAAGCACACAATGTCTGACTAGCAGATAATACTGACTCTACTAACTTAACAACTTGGTTTAGATTAAATCCTACATATCTCCCCTTAAACCAAGTTTTCCATAGCTTATCATGCCTAAAGTTTTCTTCAGTTTTAGGAATGAATCGACTTTGAGCAGCTTCGTGAATATGTTGTAATTTGTTTATCAGAACGACAGTATTCTATCACGATTTCATTATCCTTTACCAAGTCTCGAATGAAATGAAACTTGATGTTAATGTGCTTACTCCTACCATGAAAAACTGGATTCTTTGTCAGCGAAATGGTGGACTTGTTATCGCAGTAGATCACTGTAGGAGCATTCTGTTGATGCTTCAAGTCACAAAGCATACAACGCAACCACACAGCCTGTGTAGCACCACTAGCAACTGCAATATACTCAGCTTCCGTAGTCGATAAAGCAACCACCTGTTGCTTTTTTGATGACCAGGAAAATACTCCGGAACCCAGATGGAATGCATATCCGGAAGTACTTTTCCTCTCTTCCATATCACCTGCCCAGTCACTATCTGTGTATCCCACAAGCTCAATCTTATCTTAGGATGTTGATTTGACCTCCAAAACGTCTTCCGTTGACGATGATTCTTTGGAATAAATGGAAGGTGATCACTAGCTGCACCTTCTGATGTTGGTGGTGTCAACCCACTCTCCCGGCGGTAGGCGGCTGGTGGTGGTGGTGGAGATGACTAACTCCTGGTAACTTCTGAGTTTTTTTTTTTTTTTCTTCTGAACCTCCTTTTTCTGGTTCCGAAAAAAATACCTCTGAACCTCTCTCGGTTCAAATCCGACACCGGTGAGTTTTTCCGGCTATCCGATTCCTAACTGGAATCTAGCTCAGATCACTCCCTCACAGTGTATCTCTCACACTCACAGTCTCTACCACACACACACCTCCGAGCTCTCAAGCTTTGATACCAAATGTGAACAACAATCAATTTGTAGAAACTACTTTGTATTGAATTGAGTTAATTAAAATAAACTGGATCAACCCTTATATAGGTTGGAATCCTGACAATCATTCAGACTTTGTTGATTACACATAAGCACACAATGTCTGACTAGCAGACAATACTGACTCTACTAACTTAACAACTTGGTTTAGATTAAATCCTACATGGATTGTATTGCAATGCATTGAAGAATAAGTTCAACATAGAGCTACAATTTGACAACTTAACTCATCACAACATATATAATGTATCAGAACTCCACAGTACTCAGGTTATAAATGATCGATATAACCAACATATGAAGAATAAGTTCAACATAGAGCTACAATTTGACTTGTGTCAGAAGAAATGCCAATCAAATATGGTAGAATCTTGATTTTCTGACACATTTATGAATATTACTCAAATTTCAAAAAAGAAATACAAATCTGGATTAATTGTTGCAGTATCTCAGAATCCTAGATGTTTAGCGCTCAATAAAATTCATATTTTATTTTGAATTTGTATGCACTCAATTCCTCTGTTCTTCAAGCTCTGTCCAATTAGCATTTCTTGAATCCTAACTCACTTTCATGTACTTTTTGTTCTTTGCATCAATTCATTAATTGCTTTATGACCACTCCAAGTAATGATTTATCTCCAGCTTTTGAAAGGAAAAGTTTGTTTTTGTAAAGCAAGTGCTTGTGATACCATCCCCACTGCACAAGTTATTCTCTAATACTTCTCAGTTAGCTTTGTCTCTTGTTTTTCTATTATAAAATGGCCTCCAAGTTAAGCCATAAAATGTTGAATTACATCACCTTCTTCAATTAGCTTCCAGAGTTCTTGGGTGCATCCTTTTTTTTTTTTCAGGTAAGTGATTTATTTTATTAATAAATTATTAGAAAACAATGCTATTTTAATAATGAACTACCAAAAACGGGTGATTTCTGAGTGCTGAAGTTTTCTCAGCCCTGTCGTGTGTTGTGGGTTGTCTTTGGCTTTCCTTTTTTTTTTCTGGGGGTTTTGTCTTTAGTATATATGTTGCATTTGTTAGATAAGTATTTGAGTTAAACTTTCTTATTTTGATAATGGTAAAATATAATTCACTTGGCAATCGCTAAAAAGTGGTAAACTGGTAATCAATAGATATAACTTTTGATTTTGTTTTAGTTAACTAGAATGTAAAGAACAGAAAGTAATTATCAAAGTAACTTATTAATCCAAATATTGAATTTTGTGTTTGATCCTGTTAGTATATATGAAGAGTACAAGGTTTACAAATAAATTAAATATAAACAATCAAGTTATTTAGAATTTCATAAAATTTATAATGTAATTATATAAATAAATTGTACACAATATGGAAAAATTAATGATTTTTTTTTCCTTTTGAATCTAATTTGTTATTTTTTTTCTTTAAAATATTGTTAACGTGTTCTGTAAATCTTGAGTTGCTTGCAGCTTGGATTTTCAGAAAAGAATAGATTCCAAACTTCTTGGGTGTATCTTCTTTTCCAGGTAATAAATTACTGGGAAAAAAAATGCCATTATACTTCATGTTGTCATGCTATTTTAATGTTTCTCATTTATTTTATTAGTTATGTCTCCAACATATATCCAGAAAGCCTCATATTTGTTGTGAACATGGTATATGCACATATTACCAGTACTAGAGTATGTATAATCTTATGCATTAAATATTATCGTGGTTTGATTACTTTAAAGTTTAAACTAAAATATCAAGGAAAACAATTTAAATAATAAAGTAACATACTAATCCAATTATTTTGTTGCAAATCTTAATTAAATCAAAATCATGTTATTTAATATTATGAGTTCCATATTTATATCCTCAGATGTAGATGCAGACGTCCACGACTAATACCTTTGAAACATATAGATGTGAAGAAACTTTTCATAAACTTTCCATTAATCCATGTGTGTATATATTTCTATCTAGGCTTGTTTATAGGGTATAGCCAGTTTTTTTTTTCCTGAAGTATTTAGGGTCGTTTTGGGAAGATGGTGAGCTCGAACCCACAATCTTGTTGTACAAAAGTAAAGGGTATATAGGGATGGGCGTGGGAGCCCAATGGGGTGGGGGAGGGTCCCCCCAGCCCAGCCCACCCCCACCCCCACCTCCATTCCTCAATCCTTCCCCCACCACCTCCCCCAAAACCTATTTGGGGGGACTGGGAGTGAGGGCATTTTGGGGGGAGGTTCCCCCTCCCCCACCCTAAACCCCATTTCCCCCATTTATTTTTATTTACAATTCTAAATTTTCAATTCCCAATCAGAAAATTAGAATTCAGAATTCGGAATCCGGTCATTCCAATCTCTAGTTTGACCCTATTAAAATATTCAATTCAAAAAGTAATCAAAATATTCGTTCTAAAATATATAATTGATTTAAAGAAATACAAATACTTCTAATAGAGTATTACACAACAAATCAAATTTAAAGTTTACATCTTCGATCAATACTCATGTACTAAGTACTAAATAGTAACTACTAACTCAGGTTAATATTATAATATATTAGTCATTTTTAATTGTTAAAGCTTTAGATATAAATAAAAATAAAAATAATATATATATAAATTTTTTTGGAAGAAATGGGGGAATGGGTTTGGGGGAGGGTCCCCCCACTACCTCCCCCATTTATAAAATGAGGGCCATGTTTGCCCCCACCCACAAAACCCATTTGAGGGCAAAATGTGCCCCCAAAACCTCATGGGGGATGGGGTCCCATGGGGAAACGTCCATCCTTAGGGGTATACCACAGTAACAACCTCATCATTTACAAGTTGTAGTTATTTTAGGTTTTTGGTCAGAAAATAATATTTACAAGTTGTAGTTATTTTAGGTTTTTGGTCAGAAAATAATATTGCATATAATAATAATAATAATAATAATAATAATTCTATAATATTATTTTTAACTCTTTTGCAGATAGTCTGGCTAAAATGGGTTCAAGTATGGTAGGGGATTTCGTGGTTTGGGGTGACTTATGAGGGCTGTTTTTTGATTAGTCTGGTTAAGCGTGAAGTGTTGTCGTGAGTGGTTTCCCCTCTTGTGTTGGAAGGATTTCAGTGTGCTTGTAGTGAAGTGTTTTCAGCTGTTGTTTTTATCGTTTTGTTTTGTTTTCCTGTTGTGCTGGGGTTGGTGTTTTGGTAGGCTGCGTGCCTCTTTCGTTTGCTGTTTTTTTGCCCTTGTGGTTGCTTTCCTTTCCGGCTTCAAGCCGATGAATAACATATGCCGTTTCAAAAAAAATAATAATAATTCTATAGTCATGGTTTTGAAAATTTTCGTCAGATTTTTAATTAGAATTCTCATCTGTTGGAATTGGTGTAAAATGTTTTTACACTAATTCCAGCTAGTGGGAATTCTAACGACCTGACAAAAAATTTATGGACCAGAGCTGACTAAATCGAGTGAAGGATGAAAATTACGTATGGGATCCTACACCTAAGAAGTGTTCATTATAGATAATCAAGAAGACGGGTAGATTTTAACTTATATGGCACCACCCATTTGAGCAGTCATTTCTATTGTACTACACAACTCAGAAACGAAATTTTTTTGAATATTTGACTACCCTCTATAGTTTTAATTCTTTTTAACTTATACTAGCCTGGAAGCTATTCACTTGATGAATGGGGAGGATTGATTTTTAAATAATTAAGGCATTCGAAACAATTATTTTTCAGCCTTTTCAAGAGCGTCTCTTACTTATACTTGCTTAATGGTTAAATCCTAACAATTTATCCAATATGTACTCACTTAATTATTATATATCAATATGTTTGTCCTGAATTTTTTTAGTTGCTTGCAGTTTATTCTTTGAGAAAAGAGGAGGGATATCATGCAGCTCTTTCCGGATAATCTCAGAAAAATTTGGAATGCATGGGAACTTCGAGGGCTGATTCTGGTCAGCCTTATTCTACAAATCATCCTCATCATATTCGGTTCTCGTCGAAAATTCACAACAAGTCTTAAGGTGAGAGTCCTTGTTTGGTCAGCATATTTGATAGCTGATTCTGTGGCAACTATTGCCTTGGGCAACCTAGCTAATAGCCAAGCAGATAGTGAAGGCAATAAACATTCGAAATCAGGTAGTGCCCTCCAGTCATTTTGGGCGCCATTCCTTCTCTTGCATCTTGGTGGCCAAGACACTATCACAGCTTACTCGTTAGAAGATAACGAGTTGTGGTTAAGACATTTTCTTGGACTTGTCGTACAAGTTGCAGTGGCATTTTATGTCTTCCTTAGGTCTTGGAGCAACAATGCCATAACATTTATAGCCATCCCGATGTTTATAACAGGAATTATCAAGTATGGGGAGAGGACGTTTGTACTCAGATCTTCAAGTGCGGAGAATTTTAAAGATTCTTTGCTGTCATTTCCCCTTCTCGATCTTCCCCGAGAGAGCAGTTACCTAGCTCAAGCTTATTTTTTGTTCAAAAAATCTGCAAGTTTGTTTGCAAACATGATTGTTGATTACTATGGACGAAATGACCCTAGCTACGCTATCGTACACAACAAATCAGCAAAAGATGCCTTCAAACTAGTAGAAGCTGAGCTTGGATTCATGTATGACGTTTTCTACACAAAAGCCACCATTGTTTACTCTTTCTACGGAATCATTCTCCGTTGCATCAGCTTCTTTTCTTCCATTTCTGCATTAATTGTCTTCTCGGTCATCATTGATATCCATTCTTATCCAATAGCTGACATCTCCTTGACTTACTTTCTGCTAGTAGCGGCTGTCTTTCTGGAGGCTTACGCGCTCATCCTATCTCTATTATCTGACTGGACAAAAATCTGGTTGATCAAGCTCGAAATCGGCAAATATAATCCAATATTTCGTTCATCAGTAATTAATCCTGGCAACAGGTGGTCAAGATCCATGGCACAGTACAACCTTATAAGCTCTTGTCTGAAAGAAAAGACGGCCACGATAATTGGTGTTCTTATAAGCAAACTGGTAGATGTTAAGTACTTGTACTTGACTCGAGAAGATGTTGATCTTGATTTGCAAGAAGTTATCTTCGAGCATCTGCGACAAAAAAGTAATAAAATTATAGAAAACTTTGATAATTATATTGATAAAGGCCAATCATGGAAGGAATTGTTGGATCGAAGAGGAGATTATGTGATTGAGCAGATGAATTTTTCTGATAAATCTTATCAATGGAGCACAAATGAGGTAGATTTTGACCACAGCCTTCTTGCTTGGCACATTGCTACTAATCTCTGTTATTATCATGAACTTAAATTCCCTGATTTGAAACGAGAAATTAGCAAACGCTTATCAGATTACATGTTGTATCTCCTTGTCTTTTGTCCATCTATGTTGTCCAAGGGGATTTCTTTTGAGAAAAAGTACCAAGATACCTTTAATGCAGTCAAGAGTAAAATTTTAAAATCGAATGAGATATCTGTTGAAGCGAATCAAATGACATCAGCTTGCAAGGTGTTGCTTCGAGATGTGAAGGTTAAGCAAGCGGTAGACGATATGTCTGTGCTTCATGTTGGATGTAGGCTTTCCCAGAGATTGCGATCATATGTGGGTGATAATAATGAAAAAGAATTATGGAATATGATAAGTGAAGTATGGCTAGAAATGTTGACATATGCTGCAAATCGTTGTGCATGGAAAGAGCATGGACAACAGCTGAAGAATGGTGGAGAGCTACTCACTCATGTAGCACTTCTTATGGCACATCTTGGTTTAAGTGAACAATATGAAATGAAGAAGACCTCTATTTTGGCACAACCCGACAGAGAATGGCAGCATCTGTTTTGAGATTTTTGTTAAAGAGGACTTGGAAGTTGGAAGCATGTATATTTAAAAAGACAAACATGTATTTTAAGATTTTTATAAAATTGTGAGTGACATATGATATTATATTTGAGTTTATGAAAACCGAATTGATTGGAGTGTTTAAGCAAGAGAGAGTTGATCGGATAAAGCTCGTTATTAATTTGATCAATATTGTTGGGCTAGGTGCACCTTAGCTACATTATTTATATAGGATATGGTATGTGATGGGCTATTGTATATGTGTTGACCTGATAATCCTTTTGGGACTAGCCATCCTATTAGGGTTGTGAATCCTTTATAGGTTATAATTCAAGTAAGTAACAATATATATAGGGGGTTCCTACTCTCTATTATGTATCACACAGTGATTCAAAATAAAGTAGCCTTCCCATTAGGTGATCTGAAGTAAGATGAGAAGAGAGTAGAAGACTCCCTATAGTTCTTTTCAGGTTATTGCTCTATTATGGATTCAGGATTAAGACTCTCTATAACTTGAATAGTTTCCGCTGCACTTTCAGGTATACATCTATTCATACTTATGTATACACTATTAGATTTAATTATTTTTAGGCAGAATTTCACATAAGTCCTGTTTTTTTTATGATTTGTCACATTTATAAATGTCTTTTCAAATTCATCACTTTAGTCCTTACTTTTTTCAAAACTCATCACTTTAGTCCATTTGATAAAATATGTGAAAGTCAATTACTTTAAAACCTGTGAAAGTACACTTTTGTCCTTATTACTATTTAATTTAGCTAAAATGATTATCTTAACTTTAAATTAAAATGAAAAAAAATAAAATTCTCAATAATAAAATCTTAAATAAATATATTACAAAAAAGCTTAAATAAATAATTAAAAAATCCATTAATTTTTTCTTATTTTGTATTTTTTTCATAATGGATTTTTATTTAGCTAAAATAATTATCTTAACTTTAAATTAAAATGAAAAACAATAAAATTCTCAATAATAAAATATTAAATAAATAGATTACAAAAACAATTATGAAAAAAATCATTTAAAGCCAAGATAATCATTTTAGCTAAATATATATCCATTATGACAAAAATACAAAAAAAAGAAGAAAAAATTAATAGATTTTATTAATATTTATTTATTTAAGATTTTTTTGTAATATATTTATTTAAGATTTTATTATTTAGAATTTTATTATTTTTCATTATTATTTAAAGCTAATATAATCATTTTAGCTAAATTAAATAGTAATAAGTGTAAAAATGTACTTTCATGAGTTTTAAAATAGTTGACTTTCCCATATTTGGTCAAATGGACTAAAGTGATGAGTTTTGAAAAAAGTAAGAACTAAAGTGATGAATATGGAAAAATATTTATAAATGTAACAAATCACTAAAAAGATAGAACTTAAATGAACTTCTGCCTTATCTTTATATATAATGTTTACAGTGGTATCAGAGCTGCTCGTATTGTTGTATAAGTTGAATGTTTGTTTTGATATTGTACCTGTGTTTATTTTTTACACACCGATTGAATTAATTATTGCTGCCATAATAAATATATGTTTCTATGCTGTTTATGGCATGTTATTATATTAAAGATTAGTCTCATATACGTTCAAGAACAAAAATTAAAATATGTGTTTTATTTTGTGTTGTTTTGACTAATCTGTGGGTATGAATCTGGTGTGGAAGAGATTGTGTGCTGTGACATGTGTGGATGTGAATATGTTATATTGATAATAAATAAATAAATAAATAATTTATGACCAAAATTATTTTGTAAGGTATCAGTTGTTATGGATTCATTGGATTGTTAAACAGAACCTGTTTGTTGTATCTGGTGGTGGAGAAGTTCTTGGGTGCATCCGATGCACCATGCATCTCCCACTCAGATGTTTCCACATAAGCGACTTTGCTTACGTGGCAATATCTGAGTGGGGGATGTATAGTGCATCCTGCTGCACCCAAGTTTTTGTCCTGGTGGTGATGATTTATTAACGGAGTCAAGCCAGTGGCTGATTCTGGTTTTGGGATGATCCAGATTTGATCGTATTTAGGATCCGATTGCACCAGATGCAGATCGATGGATCTTGCATCAGAACCACCCTATTACGGGTTAATTGGTTCAGACCCTCGCTCAGAGACGGGCCGTCTGCGTCAGACCCATCCAGATGTGGGTCGTTCTTCGCAGACCCACGCGCTGATAGGTGTTGCGAGTTCGTCTGAGCTTAGATTGGCAACGGCGTCATGGCATGTTGCCGTTGAAGAGATCTCGCCGTTGCGGATCTCTAATTTGTCGATTTGATTCGCGATTGTTTGCGGATCTGATGTTTGGAACAATAAACGGGGCTGCTTTCTGCTGCTTTTCCGGCTGTTGTTGCCGTTGTTCTGGTGGCCGACCTAGCAAGGTTGGTGGCAGCGCAAGAAACCTAGGGTTTCTTGGATTGATTTTGTGTGGGCCACCTTTTTTGAATTAGATACAGTTTTGGACTGTTATAAAATTTTCCTGGGTCTTTTTGTAAATTAGATATAATATTGGGCTGTTAATGCAATTCTTTTTGGGTTTGTTTGAATTAATTAAAACATTAAGGTATATGTCTGTAATTGGTTATGTGTTGGGGCAGATTTATAATTTCAGAAAGTAATTGGGCCAATTTAATATTTTGATATATAGATAGGTGCCAATTTGAAATTTACCAAAATCATGAGGCAATTTTACAAATTTTCAAAATTTTTATGAGAATAATTGCAGTTCATAAATAGTTATTATGATTTCGGATGATTATGTTTCACGTAGTGACTAATCATTGGGTTTTCATAATAATTATTGGTTTTTTTAAAATTAATAATCAATTTTGAATATTCTTATGAATCGGAATGACTATTTCTTCACGTAACGAACTAGTCATTAAGATTTTGAGAAATTAGTTGGCTATCGATTATTAATGATTTTGATTCAATAGTTGATAGAATTTTCTCGTGAACCGGATGATTATGCTTTCACGTAGTAACTAATCATTAAGAATTTGAGAAATTCGTCGGTTAACGATTATTAATTTGGTAAGTTTTAATAATTGATAGAATAATCTCATGAATTTGATGATTATGCTTTCACGTAATGACTAATCATTAAACTTTTGAGATATTTGTTGATTATCAATTATTAAATTTGAACTGTAATGATGAAATTATATGCATGTGATGAGTGATGTTCTTCTCCGTAGGAGATTCATTATCTTGATGTATTCACTTATACAATATGTTGTGAATGTTAGACACATGTGATGGGTGATGTTCTTCTCCGTAGGAAGTTTATCATCTTCAGGTATTCAATTATATAATGTGATATAAATGTTAGAATTTTTGGAAGTTGCCTTTAATATATTTTCATTTAATTGAATGAAAGTGCTCAACACTTATTGATGCCTACATATTCTATATGCTCACAGATAATATCCACTCAACATGAATTTAAGGAGGTTATATATTTCTCATTATTTTGCATAATTTTAAAATAAAAATTATGTGTGCCCGTGTTGGATTGATTAAGAGAAAATATATTAATTTATGTTGGGTATAATTATATTGGATTTGCAGTTCTTGATTTACAAATATATAACCTATGAAATTATTGTGGAATTGGATGATTATTTTCTATGCAGTAGACAAACCTTTAAGATTTCATTATGATTTGTTTATTTCATTGAGAACATTAATTGATTCTATTAGAAATTATTATAAAGTTGGATGGTTATGTTTCTGCATAGTAGACTGACCATTAAAATTAATAATGATCTTTTGATAAAATTATATAATCAATTGTGTTTGGTATATTTATGGAGTTGGTTGGCTATGTCTTCACGTAGTGAACTAGTCGTTAAAATTCCACAATATTCGTTTGATTATCAATGATTAAGGTTTTGAACTGCATTGAGGTAAAACTATACATGTGTTGATCATCTGCCTAAGAGAGTCATCACTTGTCTAAGTGTTGTGAGCATTAAAGAATAAAGAGTGATGTTCATCTCCCAAAGAAGTTAATCACTTGTATGAAAGTCTTAACATGTGCGTTATGGTTTTTGTTCTAACGACATATTATGATGTTGTGTTAGATTTCCTTGAAAGTTAAATCATTATTTATAATGATTATGGAAATCATTGTGAACATGAATATACAGTGATTTAATTCTTTTTTAAAAACCTCTACTATTTCTAAATAAATACCATTAAGATATTGGTTGATGGACCTTTTGATGGACTAGATGAGACGCTCTAATTTGTTTTTTACCTTAACGAGGATTAAATGATAAATAAAGTTATTGAACCCATTGTCGAAAGTTTTGTTAAGGTCTATTGCTTAAGATAAATCTATTCTATGAAGTAATGCCTTTTGTTTGTCATTTTAACAAAGGTACCATAGGAAGTAGTCTGGAAATTTTGACAATTCAACATAGTAAGTCAAAGAAAATATCTTGGACATACAATAATTTGCTATCGAAAGAAAAGGTAGCCCTTGATTTACGTTTTGAATTATTTGATTGATTATCTATTAAGCACTTAGTGGGTTGTTTCTTGTGATACATTTTATATTATAAATTCTTCCAATGAACTCGGTATTTAATAAGGATCAAGTAGTTTAGAGGTTTTATTAAAATCCACATGAATTCACGGTAATATTTAGATTATCTTTAACCTTAAAAAGTTTAATTAGATGATATTTTCGATTTTGGTTCTATAATGCATAGTACAATTTCCATAATAGGACTGAGAATTTAAAGCAATATCTTGAAGTTTATTCAAAATAGTACATTCTTGCTTAGGATTTTCACCCAGTAAGTTATATGATGATTTTTGTAAATTATAATCTTTATGGATTTTCGAACTCTTCTCGTATTGTAAATTCTACTTTTGGGTTTTAGAATTAGATTGATGATTGTTCTTATGGTTTAGATATAATCATTATAATCACATGACCAAAGCTAGAATGACGATAATTGATTTGTACGGCATTTTGATTATTTTTAAATTCTCAGTTTTAAGTCTTTTGATTAATTCTATTAAAAGAGATCTCATAAAATATAAGGATATAATTGCAAAGGTTAGAAACTATTGGTAATAGTTCATAGAACTTGTTATGTTTTGTTCATAAGAATAATTGTATCTATGTATTATACATTCTTAGGGGGAGAGTGATGTTGTTAAGAATGTATAATTTCAAAGACTTGCGTTTAAGGAGGAAATCTTGTGCTTTTGATATTTATATTGAATAAATGTCATGTTTGTTGAATTGCAATTTTGGATGTCATTGGAGTTTGGTTTTTTGACTTAGTTGTCAGACAATTGCAAACTAATTGGTTGAAAATGATTTTTCAAAGTAATAATATTTTTAGCTTAAATGTTGAAAGTTATGTGGTCAGATTTATGGCTTGAAGGTTTTACTTAAAAATTAGTTTTAAGTTTTCACACTTTAAGACTTCATTGAAATAGTTAATCAAGTTTTCAAACAATGGTGTTTAGTTTAATAATGTTGTAGCATTTTAAAACTTTGTTAAAAGTTTTATTTTGCCATTAGACATAATTGAGGGCCAGTGGGAGTAAGTTTTATTTTGTCATTTTTATGGGAGTATGTTGCCATTAGACATAAAAGTTTTATTTGGCCATTAGACATAACTGAGGGACAATGGTGTTTAGTTTAATAATGTTGTCATTAGAACTTTATCTCTAGTATTTCGAGGTGAAAAACTCGAACAAGCCTTTTTGATAATGCTATTGAGAAAACATATTAATAGAGAACTTAACGGATTAATATGATTACAAGTTTACTTATTTGAAGTACCTATCGGTAAAAGTGATAAATTTACATAAGTTTTTAATTCCTCAAATAAATTGGAGCGTTCTCATAAGAAAAAAGTCATGTAAATATCTGCAATTGGTATTTTAATGTAAGCTTAATATATATGTATTGATTCCATTATTACATTAGTAGACTTTACAAATTTTAAACCAATTTGGCATATATCATTGGATAGTCATAAAAAAAGGAGGTTTCATAGTATTTATAGAGATTAATTGTTTCATGCTCATATGTATGTATGGATAAAGAAATATGTGGCTTTATAGATTGCAACTCTAAATAATTTTGATTGTGAAATCATATTTGAGGTTGATTGTGATAATTTCATTACATTTATTTTCTCTGAATATGATAAGAGATCTCAGAGGTTTAATCATATAGATATTATGGTGATTGAGAAGATTTAAGAGTTGCGAGATTCTAATAGCCACAAGTAAAATAACTCTTGATACACTAACCAAGATATTTGACTCCTGAGGTTTTTTGGAGCATGTTATATCCTGCATTAGATGATTGATATTTTGATATATTTGGTTAGTGAGAGTTGTTTTTTATTAAATTAACTGCATTTATTCTATGCATACTTGTTTTATATTCTCGAGAATGTATTGTATATGCATGTTAAGATGTTTGCCATGTTTGTTATTGTGTGCACACGGATGTTTGATTATGGCAGGAAATCTCAAGCTTTTAGCTTGAGGGGGCAGTTCACTCATAAGGTATAAAGTTTCCATCGATGAGTGAACATTACTTAAGACAGCAGGATTTGCCCGTGTTAAGGGAGGTTTAACTCATGGTCAAATGTTTGGCCAATGATTGTAAGATGCTTAAGACATTAAGTTTCTCGTCTTAAGATACTTCGCTTGAAGTGAAGGTGGACCTATATGGCAATGGGCATGACGATCACATTTGCATGTAATTTTCCATACCACACATACATACCATTTTACCCGGGTAGATAGAGCTAAGGGTATTTTGATTACATATGGTCTTATGTCGATTAAAGATATAATGATTTTTGTAGTTGGATACTTAAGGTTCTATTGGATTAAGGGGAAGGAAGGTGTTACTCTTAACATTCTTTGTGGTCACATAATTGTTTGTCAATTCGGAGTGTCGTTTTCTAAAATGAATTTTTAAATCTAAAATAATAATGTCTATGTAGCTCAAATGGGAGAATGTAAAAATTTTATAAAATTGTGAGCAACATATGATACAATATTTTGAGTTTATGAAAACCGAATTGATTGGAGTGTTTAAGTAAGAGAGAGTTGAACGGATAAAACCCGTTATTAATGTCATCAATATTGTTGGGCTTGGTGCACCTTAGCTACATTACTTATGTATGATATAGTATGTGATGGGCTATTGTATATGTGTGGACATATTAATCCTTTTGGGAGTAGCCATCCTATTAGGGTTGTGGATCCTCTATGGCTTAGGATTCAAGTAAGTAACAATATATAGGGGGTCCCTACTCTCTCTCATGTATCACACAGTGATTCAGAATAAAGTAGTCTCAACATTAGGTGATCTGAAGTAAGGTAAGAAGAGAGTAGAAGACTTCCTATTGTTCTTTTCAGGTTATTGCACTATTATGGATTCAGGATTAAGACTCTTTATAACTTGGATAGTTTCCGTTGTGTTTCCAGTTACGCATCTATTCATACTTATGTATACAATACGAGATTTAATTATCTTTATATATAATGCTTACATGTATATTTACAAAACCAAATTTATATTCTACACTCATTCTATGTTTATCCAACTAATTTATTATAAACCCTAATATTATATTCAGAATCAAAATCGAAAATCAAAACATGGAAATATAACTTTGATATGCAACCAAAGAATGGATGAAAAATTAATTGATTTGATGGAATCTGGATGCACAAATTACTGTATAATTTTTTAATGTTTACTATTGTTTTTTTATTGGAAAAAATAATTCTTTACTTTTAATAAGTTCGGTAAAAAGTGAAACAGATTGCTGCAATTTTCTGATGCAAAATTGAGCAACATTTTATGACAAAAAAAATGCAGCAATAAGCAATTAAAAAATATTCAGCAAATTGCTGCATTTATTGCTCAAAACTACCCATTAGTAGTTTTGCAATAGCCAATAGCTCTCTCTCTCTCTGGTTGGGTTACTTGAAAAATTGAGTTGGGTCATGTATTAGGGCTTGGGCAAAAAAGTCAGGATGTTCATGGACCAAAGACTTTTTCATAATGAGATTATTTCAATATTTTTTTATTCCATGTATGATTTTCATCATGTACATAAGGGAGGAGTCGTATGAGATGAAAATCTCATGTAAGTTTCTGGAACGGAGAATTCTTTGAATCGAATGACAACCGCAACAGATGCCAGCTCAATTGAAAGGAAATTATGCGGAAGCATTAGAGAATTATTATGAAGCTATGTGACTAGAAATTGATCCCTATGATCGAAGCTATTTACTCTATAACATAGACCCTATCCACACAGATAACGGAGAGTATACAGAAGCTTTAAAATATTATTTACAACCCGTTCTTACCCCAAGCTTTTAATAATATGGCTATGATCTGCCATTATGTGTGACAATCTCTACTATAGAAGGAAGAAAGAACAAATACACTTAATAAAAACTAGAAAAGAAACAAAAGAGATTTCTACATATGCATCGTGAAAAAAAAAATTGCCTATAGAAAATCGATGTGACTTTCTCATTTTGTCAGAATCAACTAATTCACACAGGGGTGATTTCTCAAAGGGAAAAAGAGGAGGAAGAACGATTGGATGAAGCAAATGACAGTTAAGTTTTTATGCTTTTTGTGTCGAACAGGGGTGTCATATTTTTTATGATAATCATTTCTTGGAATGTGAGAGGTTTAGGAAAAGGAGAGAAGAGGAGAATGGTAAGGGACCTGGTTGTTAAACATAAACCTCAGATTTTATTTATTCAAGAATCCAAATTACATTCTTTTGACAATAGTGTGATTAGATCGCTTGGAGGTTCAAGTTTGACAAGAGGGATTGGGGTAGAGGCTGATGGTGCTGGGGGGGGGGGGGGGGGGGGGGGGGGGGGGGGGCGGTGGGTTTGGTTGATAACTATGTGGAATGAGGCTCTTTCATTGTGGAAAACTGTATTTTGAACAATAGATGCATAATAGTTGCTGGGGTGCTGACAAAACTGAAAAAACACATAGTGTTTTGTAATGTGTACGCTTCTTCGATTGAGAACGAGAGGAAAGAGCTGTGGGATTTCATTTTGTGTTCCATGCAATCGTTGTCAGCTCTGTGGTGTGTAGGTGGGGACTTCAATGCGACGCTTGATCCGTCGAAGAGAGTGGGAGTGAGAAGCTATTTCGGATCCATGAGATGCTTTCAGAATTTTGTGTTTCAAGCAAATGTTGTTAACATTCCTTTACAGGGAACATCATTTACATGGTCCAATAATAGGGAAAACCAAGCTTGGGCGAGGTTAGATCGTTTCCTCCTCTCCCCGTCAATTTTGATGTGGTTTCCCAATCTTCTCCAGAGAAGTTTGCCAAGAAGTCTTTCAGACCACAATCCGGTAATGTTATGTGAGGAGAATCTGGAATGGGGGCCGAGCCCTTTTCGTTTTCCTAATTGGTGGCTCGAAGAGAAGGAAATGATGAAGGAGACCATTAAAGGATGGAAAAATTGTAAGACTTCAGGCTCGAAAGGTTTCGTGTTATTCTCGAAGGCAAAAGCTGCGAAGAATGCTCTGAAGAGATGGTTAAAGACGAGTAAGGTACTTCTGAAGAAGCCGAAAGAAGTGGAGGATAAGCTGAGTGGTATTGATATAAAGGTTGAAACTGAGGGGTGGACGGAAGCATTAAGGGAAGAGAGGTTAAAACTGATGGGGGAGCTTTGGAAATGTCTTCGAAGGGAAGAGCAAACTTGGAGACAAAAATCAAGAATTAACTGGTTGATGGAGGGATATAAAAACACATCCTTCTTCCATAGTGTTGCCAATGGTAGAAGACGAAGAAATTTGATTTCCGAGTTGACAATTGATGGAGTAACTGTTACGGATCCTAGTTGTATTAGAAGTGAGATTTTCGGATTCTTTAAGGAGCATTTCAAACAGGAAGCGTGGCAAAGACCCTCATTGTCGTGGGTTGGGTTGAAGAGAATTTCTAAAGAAGAGAGTTTAGCTTTGGAAGCTAATTTCAGCGGGGAAGAAATTTTGTTGGCCTTGTCGAATTGTGATGGCAATAAGGCACCGGGACCGGATGGTTTCAACATAAACTTTATCAAGGCTCATTGGGATGAAATTCAAGAGGACTTTATGAATTTCATTAACGATTTTCACAAGGGAGGGGCGATACGTAAGGATATAAATAGAGCTTTCATAGCTCTTATTCCTAAAGTGGGGAAACCGGAATCCATGAAGGATTATAGACCCATTTGCCTAGTGGGATCGTGCTATAAATTACTAGCGAAGGTGTTGGCAAATAGACTTAAGAAGTGTATGGACTCGATTATTGGAGAAACTCAAATGGCCTTCGTCACAAATCGCCAAATCTCGAATTCATTAGTGATAGCCGAAGAGATTATCAACAAGTGGAAAGGGGATATGGAGAGGGGTTTGATTGTTAAGCTTGATTTCGAGAAGGCGTATGATAGTGTAGACTGCAATTTTCTTGATAACATGATGGCAGGGATGGGTTTTGGCGCTAGATGGAGAGGATGGATTAAAGAATGCGTATCTTCCACGCTTTTGTCGGTTCTAGTTAACGGGAGACCAACTTCACAATTTGGAATGGAGAGGGGTTTGAGGCAAGGAGATCCCATATCCCCTTTGCTTTTTAACATTGTAGTTCAAGGGCTGAATTGTTTACTCCAAAAAGCTCTAAATTTGGGTTTGATCAAAGGCGAAAATTTTGATGATTCGAAAGTTCACATTACTCACCTCCAATTCGCCGATGACACAATGCTTTTCCTTAAACCAAGAATGGAGTACATTCTTAATGCGAAAAGGGTGCTTGATGTAGATTGGAAATTGGGACAAAAAACGATAGATGAAAGAAAGGATAACCGATTCGAATCCGTTGATTCACGCACGAATACCGGAAGCGAACCCTACTATTAATCTGTTGATCCGCGCACGGATACCAGAATAATAGGCTTCAAATTCGTTGACCCTCGCAAAGGTACCGAAAATGGATAAAAAAGAGATGCTCTCTCTCAAATTTTTATTAATCATCAAAAACTGAAATCCCTGTTAGGGTACATCATCTTTAAATAGGAAAAATAAAATCCTAAAAAGAAACCTAAAATAACTAGTAAAGCAATAAAATTATCAATTTCCTTATAAAAGGGATAATTGAGATAACAATGAAAATTAAAAATACTAGAATCCTAAAACATTAAAAACCTATCTAATAAGGAAATAAGATTTGATTTAATAAAATCAAATAATAAAATAAGTAACTACCTAACTAGATACATAATAAATGGAAATAAAATAATATCTATTAACTATAGAAATATTTTGAAATCTAAAATCTTTAAGAATATCTTCAACAATATTTCCTGCATCAGTGCTCCGCTGTGTTGAGTTAGCTTCAGGATTAAAAATTAATTACCATAAATCTTGTGTAATGCAAGTGGGTAAAGACAGTGCAAGGGAAACTTCCAATTGGGCGAGGGCCTTTAAATGTAAGCAAGCCTCTCTTCCTATATCCTATCTTGGTTTTCCTTTAGGTGGCAGACCGGGGTTGAAGAATTTCTGGTTCCCGCTTGTTCCTAAAATAGAGAAGAGATTGGCGTCATGGAAAAGGAAATTCTTGTCGAAAGGTGGAAAGTTAGTTTTGATTAATTCAGTAATTTCCAGCATACCCACTTACTTTCTCTCTATTTTCAAAATACCGATTGGAGTGGCTCAATCGATTGAGAGGATCCAAAGAAGTTTTTTGTGGGGTGATGGGGTTCACAAAAGAAAGCTCCATGCGGTTAGATGGGAGGAGGTGTGCAAGAGGAAGGCTAATGGGGGTCTTGGTATAAGGAGAATCTTAGACAAGAACAAAGCTTTGTTGGCTAAGTGGTTGTGGAGGTTTGGCAAGGAAGGGCAATCTCTTTGGAGGAGAGTAATATGCTTTAAATATCAGATTCATGAGAAGTCTTTGTATTGGAAGTGGAAAGGGGTCAAATTCAATTCTTTTTTCGTTAAATGGATAGAGGGTCTGCTGAAGGAAGATACCAACACTGCGTGGGTAATCAACAAGGGTTTACAAACGTTGGTGGGGTGTGGGGATCGAGCAGACTTTTGGACAGAAATCTTGATTGAAGGTAGGTCGCTGAAAGAATCCTTCCCAAGGTGTTTTGCTCTAGCAGTGAATAAGATGGGAGTTGTGCAGGATTTTGGCAAGTGGGATGAGGTGAAGTGGGTTTGGAAAATTGATACCAGAAGAGCTGTATTTGACTGGGAACAAGACCAATGGAGATGCTTTATGGCTGTCCTGGAGTGCATTCCCAAGAAGTAATATTTCAGATGCTATTGTATGGGTGTTGAATTCGAATGGTGTATTCTCTGTGGGATCTTTTAGAAGAGAGCTGGAAGAATCCTCTAACATCTCAGCAAATGTTTCTAATTTCATTTGGAAGGGGATTTGTCCTCCTAAAATAGAGATTTTTGTGTGGCAACTGTGGAAAGGAAAAGTATTAGTTAAGGATGTGCTGGTCAGAAGTGGAATGGACCAGCTCAAGAATTTGGATTGTCCTTTTTGCTGTTCGGAAACAGAGACAATCGACCATCGCTTCCTGCATTGTGTGTGGTCGAAATCGTTATGGGAAACTTGTATGTCTGGGTGGAATGTCAGCTATTGTATGAATCTTATACTGAGGGATTGGTAGGAAGGTTGGTGTGGACTATGTTCTGTTAGCAAACAAGAGAGAGTGTGGTGCTCTATGTTTATTGCGATAGTGTGGACCATTTGGGAGTCGAGAAACAAGTTGGTTTTTGAAGGGGTGGAGCAGGAAGTGTCTCAGTCTGCTGATATGGTTAAATATAGGACTGTATGGTGGTTTAAACACCTAGGAAAGGGGTCGAAAGAGTCTGTGGATGCTTTGCTACGCAATATGAAGGACTTGTGTGTGGACAACAAGAAGGCCAAGAGATCGAAGATTACGGACTGGATTCCCCCTTCCGTTAACAATTTGAAATTCAATGTGGATGGCTCGTCGAAAGGAAAGCTAGGGCCGTCAGGTATTGGCGGAGTGTTGAGGGATTCGAACTGGAAAGGTTTTTTGTCTTTTTTCTGCTTATATTGGGGTTTTGGATTCGAATGTGGCGGAGTTGTGGGCTATTAAAAAGGCTGTTGAGCTATGCATTTCCAATCCTGCGCTTATAGGTCGCGAAATCACAGTGGTAAGCGACTCGAAAGTGGCCATTAACTGGTTGAATAAAGGTGAGTTTGGGAACGTGAATCATGTTAAGACCATATATGACATTCGGGGTATGTTGAGTTCTGCGGGTGATATGCAGGTGGCTTATGATTCCAGAATTTATAATTCTTTTACGGATAGCTTGGCAAAAATGGGGTCAACCAGGATGGGTGATTTTGTGGAATGGGGGGATGTCTGATCCGCTTTGGTTTTGTGCTCTGTTTTGATCTGTGTTGTATCTTTGGCTGCGTCTTCTTGTGTTTGTTTAATCATCCGTGGTGTGAGGGCCCTCTTGGCTCTAGTTTGTTGTATCTGCTCTTTGGCCTGAATGGCCTGTTTGAATAATATTGCCTTCTTCAAAAAAAAAAAAAAAAAAAAAAACTAATTCACACATATCATTTTATTCAAGTTACTCTCGTTTAGTTGATGACCAAATACAGCATCACTTTATTAATTATTTAGTTAGAATATATATATATATATATATATATGATAGTTATTTATAACATGAAATGTGTTTGTAAGTGTTTTGAATCAAATACAAGAAAAAAAAATTCCTTTTATCACTTTATAAAATCCATAATTGTCTACCAACACAACTAAAAAAAAAAAAAAAAAACTTAAAACACCAATATGTACAACTTCCACGATGTAATTTCAGGTGACTTGTAACGGTTTAGGAAGCGGGTGCGCAACCGTGACCCGAATCTAGGGATCTGGGGGGAGACCCTTTGAAATATCCGGGGAGGGATCCGGGGAATATCTTAGGAGCTAGAGAAGAGATTCGTGGGTGATATTCAGGGGAGACCTAGAGGAATATTCCTGTGGGCATTGTGAGCTAAGAGCCATGATGCAAAGCTCGACTGTGAGCTTAAAGGCTTGGTAAGGCTCGGTAGTTTGGGGTTTGGGGTGTGAGAGAGAGAATCCTGGAGTATATGGTTGTGACAGTTTATCATATAGTTGAACTTTCTCTGTCGTCTTGACGGCCCATGGTTTTTCCCTAATTTAGGGTTTTCACATATATCTTGTGTTGTGTGATTGATTTATATTTTATCTCATCTTATTTTTCAACCAGTAGACGTTAATTGCTATGTTATGAGTGAATATTAGATATGTCACTTCCGCGTTCATTGGTTCAAATTTCCAACAATAGAGGCTAAGATATCCTCTTCATCTTCACTGCCGATCTCAGATGGTTCTAACTCGTATTCAGGGCCGTGTAAAAATTTGACATACTCCACTTTGCTCTCTCGAGCTGTGGGTTGCAGCTTCTTAAAAACTTGAGTCTACCATAGAATAATAGTAGTATGGGTTAGTATGCATGAACTAGATTTGAAATTTACTAATTGTTTAAACTTACATTCTTTCAATCCAACAACTTAATAACATTTGTTGCACTGGTGTTCCAAGGGTAATCCAATTAACAATCTGTAGAAGCAAAATATCAAATTTATTAGCAATCTCAACTCCAACAGCGGAAATTGCCTCACACGTCCAAATCTATGTGTTACAAAAAACAAATGAGGAATAGAAGTATATACCAATTAAAAATAAAATAATTGCATAGTTTACACTTTAGATGTACTAACCTGAAATGCATAAGGAAACCTATAAAAGGCATATTGTCTAATACCATCTTTTTCCTTGTTGGTATGACACTTCCTTTTCTTGTATGATACCATCTTTTTCCGAGTTGTATGATACTCTTGAGACATATTTCTCAAATTCTTCTGAAGACTATTCAAGGTTGTCTCATAATACTTTCAGCCCCACGAGTACTTGTTGAATGTTTCTAAATTTTTCCAACAGTTCAACATGATCTACTCTAATATGGACTTTTTGATCATTGCCAAACAAAATGGTCTCCACAAAATAAAGTAAGGCTAGATTCACCAAAATTTTCTCGAACTTCTTCACAAGCCAAACCAAGTTGTTGTCGTTGTCGTGCGGTCATCGTCACCCATCTTCATCCTCTTGCTTCACTTACTTTGACAATGGTTAAGGTATCACTGCATTTTCAAATTGTTAAGGGATTTTTGCTCTGTTTCGATTTGTTTAATGTGGAGAGTGCTGCCATTGTATTGAAGTCAGAGACAGAGGGTTCTGAGAGGTTAGGGATTTTGCAATTTGAGAGAGGTTAGAGATTTTGCAATTTCAGAGAGGTTTGGTCGATTTGAGAGAGATTAGAGATTTAGAGTGTTATGATAGGAATATAAGTTTGAAATTTTAAAAGGGTAATATTGTCTTTGAACAAGCTCGAATGGGTTACTTTTACAAGAATTTCAAAAACAGGTTAGGTGTTAACTTTATACTCCCAAATGAGTTAGTTCTCAACTCAACAATCAACTTAGCTTAATCACAAAAGCGGTGAGCAAATTTCAATTCTCACATTTTTACTGAATTATTTATTCCCATTTTTACTTGTTTAAATATAATTATAATTTGTGTTAGTAACCTAACTTCAAAATCCAATATTTTAATGTTTTTTCCCCGTTTTCTGCTTTGATTTTTTTTTTCTTAAATGTTTAGTCTAAATAAGCTAAAATTATGACAGCACGATAGTTGAATTCTAGAAGAAAACAATTGCAAAATCATTAATAATCAAAATAAATTTTCTATAACACATTTCATTGTGTCAAAAAAAAATACGAATAATGTATCCGCATTGCAATATATTCTTTAAACAACACAGATCAAGTGTATGTATAGTTAACAGTCCATATATTCCACATTTTTCAATGCATTCCAATTATATAATGAAAGATGAATTGCTAATGATGAGAGCATCATCTAAAGTAGAAAGCAATTAATGGGGTTTGCTTTAATGATCAGAGCATCGTCATATTAATGGCTTAAATCATCATGATTCATGAGTATACTTATATTCTCTTACTTTGAGTAGATTTTCCTTTGGAATAATCAATGTTACAAAATGTTTATATTACAATAATTTTCCTTTGCTTTTGAGTAATTAAAAATCCTCTCTTTTATCCTTTTGCTTTTGTAGTTCCATAGGGATAGCAAAGAAGAAGAGCTTGAGATGACTTGCATCTCTCAGCTTGGAATTAAATGCTTTTAGTTGCAAGACCTTAACACATACAATATTTCTGTTTTCCTCTCAAGCAATTGAAATTCCTTTCTTGTCTCTTCTTGCTTTCATTTTTTATATATATATAATGAAAGCAAGGAAAAAGAGCTTGTGAGAATGTGATGACTTGCATCTCTCAACTTTAAATAAAATGCTTTTACTTTCCTAACTTTCCGTATTCAATTAGCAGGCTCTGTATTCGCTCATTCTATCTTATGCTCATAGCCAATCAAAGGGCATTTGCAGAGTTCTAAATCCTTACAAGTTGATCACATTGTTCTATTTGGATATAATCATTTATTATATCTATTTTATTTTTGTTGTTGCTTTCTTCTATTGTTTTTCATCCAAATCTAGGCAGATCAATTTTTTTTTCCCTTTTACTATGCACCCACCCCACATACAAGCACGTATTAAAATCACCCCCTCCGAGGTTGGTGTGAGGGGGATTAATTTTAGACTCTAATCAACGTATTGTAATTCTGCCTCTTTTAACTATTTTAATGTATTAATTTCTAAAATAAAAGTAAGATAATGGAATGCAAGTTGGTTTATGATCTTTTTCCTTTTTAATAAAAATTTAACATACAATGTCTTATCTTCTAATATTTTATAATTGAAGTGTCGAACAATATCTTATTTTTTATATTCAGAATTTAATGAATTGGGAAGCTTTTTTTTTTTTTAATTTGTTCTCATTTCTCTTTTTTGGTATATAGTCTTTTTGTTTATATGTTATGTGCATTTGGCTTCATATATTTGTAAGGAACAGCCATATCAAAGTCTTTGCCTTGATTGAGTATATGATTACCTTAGATATAAGAAAAATGTTCAAAAGTAATTCTTCAATTACATATGTTGTTTTCTTGAATACTTTGTATTATGATTGACCCAAAAATAATAATAATAATAATCACATATTTATTATATTGATCATTTTTAGTATATATAGATTAGTCCACATAGGTTGGAAGCCTAAATGGTGGAATAATCTCTCTCTCTCTCTCTCTCTCTCTCTCCAAGACTTGCATTGAAATTTTCCTTTAGTGATTTTTATTGTAATATTAACTTGGATTTCAAACAGTAATGTTCCTGCTTTCCCTGGAGTTAATTGAAGTTCGCTTCTTGTCTAACTTTGCTTCTACATTTTATAGTGAAAACATACAAACTGAGCTGACCTTGCAAGTTCTTTTCTCACAATATATTCATACTCACGGATGATTAGAGATTAATCATCTTTTCTTCTAAAGTTCTAAATGATCATCAAGTGCATTTCAAGGATAATACCCTCTGCCATTTGGTATGATTAATCGTAATCTTTGAACTTTATTATTATCTCCTTTTTCGTCATATTTAAGTGCATTTTAAGGATAACATCCTTATTAGCTCTAAATCCTCACATCGATCTTTATGCGCATAACCATCCAAAGTGATTTCACAGAGTTTCAAAGCTAGAAGAGGAGATCGAGCAGAGTGTATTTATTTCGAGGATATCATTATCTCATTAAGGTAAGATCACTTATTATTATCTCTTTTAACTGTGTCAGTGTTCGTCTTATGAGTTTAGTTGGATCACATAATGTAATTCTTTCTCTTTCAATCATCTCAGATTATTAATTTCTGGAATAAAATGGAATGTACGAATGTTTATGTTGTTTTTAATGAAAATTGATTATACGTTGTTTTTACCTTTTATTTGTATTTTGTGTTATTTCAAACTTTGGGGCTGTTTGGTGTGATTTATTCATAAACTATTAAACAACTGAACATGAACAAATTAAACTATTAATGTATAGTAATATATTATTCTTTTCGTCAAGATTCAACTAAATTCAAAGTAAATGTTGTTTCTCTTTTTAATGAAAATTTAAATGAGTGAGAACATAAAAACTTGAATGTTTTATGAAATTCCGATTTCTCTATATTAGACTGGATACATGGATTACTTGAGTGTTTGAATTGATTTGATTTCTTTATTGAACCATTTGGATTTTAAATTAATTGAAAGTCCGTTATTGTCTTACTTTGCTTCTAAATTTTGATAGTGAAAATAAAGAAATAGAGCTGGACATTGAATATATCACATATATCTTCATGCTGATGGACTAATAGAGATTATTCATTTTTCTTCTAAAGTTCCAAGTGATCAAAGCGCATTTCAAGAACATCTTCCTCCATCTGGTATGATTACTCATAATCTTTGAATTTCATTATTTTATTTTTTATTTTGATAAGTTCGCTTTTCATCATATTTAAATGTATTTCAAAGATAACATTCTTATTAGGTTGACCACAAATTATAATTCTTCCACCTTCGTATATTTTATTTTGTTAATCCTCTGTTACTAACTAGTAACAACACCTCTTTTGTTATGGACTAAAATCGTGTTGTATTTTATTAGATATATTTAAAGAGTAATATTAGGTTATCTAAAATATTTTCTCAAAATCATACCCGTCCAAATAATGTAGCACGTGAGTTGTTAAGATCATGTTCATGAGATTTACGTTTCTAGAGTCATTTTAATGCTTTATATCCTATCACAAGATATCTCCTATCACAAGATATGAAAAACTAATTTTAATGCTTTATATCCTATTAACTGTTCTTTTCTTTTGTTTTCAATACAGTTTTTAAGTACTTTCATGGTTTTAAAAGGAAAGTGTTAAATTTTTTATTTTTTATTTTTTATACATTTTTATATTTGTAACATCATATATTGTATTTGATTTTTAAACCAAACTTATCTTGATATAAGCAATAATTATAAAATAATAAAAATAAATAAATAATTTAAATTAACTTTAAAAATTATATATTAAAATAAAAATAAAGTTTTTAAAGGAGATTAGGAGAGTGAAAGAAACCTTTAATAGTAATTGTAAATATGTTGGATAAAAATTGATACATTAATCTTTAATTGTTTTTTTTTATATTTATTAGTTTTATTGTTTTTCTAGATACATTAATCTTTAATTGTTTTTTTTTTTATATTGATTAGTTTTATTGTTTTTTTTTTCTTTCCATTGTTTCTAGACTTGGGTCATCTCGATAAAAATTGTGACTCCGTCCCTAAGATCAACTGCTTTGAGTTGTTTTTCAACTCAAGGATTGCATATATCTTCTCATTTGGTATGATTACTTATAATAGTCTTAATTTGAACTCCATTATTTGCTTTTCGTTTTCTTTATCATTAAATTAAAAGTTTAATCCCGTTTTCAATTATTTCAATTTATGTTCTAGAAATGAAAAAAACAAATAGGTCAAATAATATTTATTGTAGCAGTTTGATATTTCTGAATAAATATTGATATGGGTTTAAGTGAGAAAACTATAATCATTATTAATTTTCTATTAATTAAAAAATATCAAGTTACGAATTTAAGTTGATTTATGTCCCTTATATTTATTAAGAATAGTATCAGTTAATTTTATACTAAAAGCTGAAAACCAAACACTATTAGTAATTTCCTATTTGACAATTAACTTACCCACTAAACTACGGGATTATTAGCTTAGGTGATGTTTGGTTGGTGGGAAGGGAAAGGTATCTTTATCTCCTTATTTGTTTTCGTCACTATATATCTTGAGGTTAGAATCTGGATTCAGTCCTTTATAAATCATGGAATGTATCATTTTATCATTAAAATAAGTGGAAATTTTATTAAAGTTGCCTTTTTTTTTTCTTTTCAAAATGTCATTATTTTTAAATATCTTTATCATATTAACAACTTTAATCTCTAGTTTTTCCAAAATAAATCACTTCAGTCCTTCCACTGGAAAAACTTAACAGAATTCGGGTTATTTTGGTATTTTTTATAATACCACATGCAACTAAACTAAATTTTTTTTTTAAAAAAAAATCAATGGATCTCCACTGTTGGATCTGGATCGATCGATCCAACGGTGGATATCCATTGGATCTCCATCACTAAAACGATGGAGATCTGGAGCTCCTTCGTTTCAGCAATGGAGATCCACAAATCTCCTCTCGCTTGGCACAGAGATATGCGCAGATCTCTATTGTCAAGGTGATGGAGATCCATTGTTGATGCGTTGGAGATCCATCGTTTGAATCTCTATCACTGAAACGATGGAGCTCAAGATATCCATCTTTTCAGCGGTCGATCTCCACTGTTAGATCGATCCAAATCTAATGGTAGAGATCATTTTAATTTTTTTTTTGTAAATTTTTTTATTTACATTTTCTTGTTTTTTGAATTTTTGAAAACATTTTATTTTTCTCTTTTCTTTTTTTGAAACTGAAAACATTTTCTATTTATTATTTATTTTAACTAATTTTTAATATTTTCTATAATCCATTATTTTTATCTATTATATATATATTTTGCTTTTTTTTCTTCGAGAAAGTAGTTTTGCTTTGTTAATTTAATTTTATAAACCATTTTAATATTATTTATGTTTGAAACTCAATAAATCATTTTATTGTTAAAATCTTGAAAATATTTGATTATTTTTAAAAGTAAGGGTGTAATAAGTAATAACAATACATTTTAAGGGTAAAATTGACCTTTGTCAGTTTGTATTATATATTAACCAGAGTAAAATCGTACTTATAAATATAGTTCTAGTTTATCGTAGTAGTGTGGTCAAAAGGACTAAAGTGATGTATTTTTGAAAAATTAATGATTAAAGTTGTTAATATAACAAAAAAAATTACTAAAGTTTAATAAGTGATATTTCGACAAAAAATATGGAGTTTAGGCAAATTTCCCCTTAGTATAGGGATTTTTTGATAGCATGACAAGTCAGCATGATCACCTGAAAGCACGGTGATTAAATATTCCACGTCACCAGGGTCAGCTAGGAAAGATCAGCCCAAGATGACCAATAGATGATCTCAGGGCTTGATCAAGTTTGTCCAAGATGGTCGGGGAAACTAACCGATTGGGTACGAGTAACCTGGTCGGGGAAACTAGCTGATCAGGTAGAGATGACTTGGTCGGGAAAAGACAATCCGATCGAGGTAAAAGAGATCTGGTCGGGTTAGATAGCACATCAGTTAGATAACGCGTGGGAGATATTGAAGGCAACTACGCCTCAAATACGAAGAAGAAAGAATTACACTTAAACAAGGCACCTTACAGTACACTCTGATAAGGAAATAAACTTCCTTATAGATATCAGAGTCTTAATCAGGCAACAAGTCTGATTCATTCAATTTATGGAAGACGCGAAACAGGAAAGAAGATAAAAACGACTTCAACAAGTAACAGGTCCTAATTAGACACCACTACCTTTCCTTATTTGTATACCTAGATTTAGGGTTCTATACACATATAAATAGACCCTAAAACGTCATTGTAAAATATAGAAAAATATATAAAGATATACATAGATATGTACAAAAAAGAGAGATACGCAAAAAAAAAGAGGAATAGAGTGTGTAACAGTTTCATCATAGTGAATTCTTCTTCTTACCGTTACCGGCAACAGTGGATGTTTCCCTATCTTGGGGTTTTACCAAGTAAAATCTTGTTTACATGATCTTTTTTATTCTTCTTGATTCATTACACAATTGTTAATTCAATATACCTTGTGTGACGTATGATTGAATTTACATAACCCAAAAATCACCTGTCAACAATTGGCGCTAGAAGAAGGGGGTGGTTGAACTAACTTTTGCTAAGTTAGGCCCAATAATTGCCAGCATCGCTGGAGGAAGTCTGCCCTCCGTGACTCAGACATCAACTGGTCAAGCCGCGATAACCACTGCAAACACTCCCCCTGAAAATTTCCCCAGACGCATTCCAGCAGGTCCAAGAGTACCTGCGGAGAGTCATTGAAGACGCCGCTAGACAGGGAATCAGTATAACAGCAACTGCTAATCTGACCTCACCGTACCAACTATCTACACCTATGGTGGCCCAAGACCCCAAGGTGCATTCTAAGATAATGGGTGTAACCCCAGGCGCGCCCCGTAAAATTGGTAGAGATAAGGCAGATTACCTTGGAAAGAGAGAACGCTCTCAAAAGGGAGATAAAGGAATTAGCGGACATGGTAGGCAAGATTGATATCAAACAGATTCTAAGCCGGAGAAAACCTGTAGAGATGTTCGTAGACGGGATCGATCTAGTTCGTCAGATGACAGTGATCAACCACCCCTCAGAACATGCCGAAGGGGCAAGTCCCTGCTAAGATTCGATACGTTAAATGTGGGCACCCACAGAATCCAGCAAGGGTTCACCAACCGTCAGCGATTGGGAATAGATAATGAGCCAGAAGAAGAGCGAGACATCCTGATACTGAAATTGACCCAGAAGGTATAAGCATTAGAACGTCGCCATAGGCCACAACATTTATTGGATGATGATTCTGAAAGCCCCTTAGTGAATAGCATTCTCCAAACCCAGTTCCCGGAAAGATTTAGAATGCCTCAAGTCGAGTAATTTAAATCAGACACGGATCCAAAGGAACATGTGAGACGTTTCCAAAGTGTAATGGCACAATATGCTTACAACAACCCATTGTTATGCTTGACGTTCTCACAAACGCTCGGAGACTTGGGGTCTATGTGGTTTGGAAGGCTCCCTCAGGGATCAATCAAGAATTTTTAAGAATTGGCTCGAGCTTTTTCATGGCAATTCTTGGGAAATATACAACAAAGGAAATCAATAGCTCACCTCGCCACCCTCAAATAGACAAAGAACGAATCATTGAAAGATTACTTGAAAAGGTTCTCTCAGGAAGTATTAGGGATCCATAATCCCAACGATGAGGTTGTGGTGGCTACCTTCACCAATAACCTATAGAAGGGTAGACTGTCCTTCGATTTGAGAAGGGTGGCTTGATGGCCTTTGGCCACCGCCACTTCCCTTTGCGCTCCTCTCGCATTCTTCAACCGTTCTCCGGCCTTCGAACTCTGAATTCAAATCTATTTTTGGATTACAAACTATAACTCCCTCATGGACATAGATGTCTATGAAACCTTGACCAGAAATTAGGAATTCTACTCGATACACAAGAACGAAGACCATGAACAATAAACATACTTAAAGTTTCGTAACCTCCAACTCGGAACTTGAAAACTAATGAATGAGTAAACGAAAGGACCGGAACTCAATAAGGAATAAAATAAGATCAAATTCAAGTCCGAAGTCCATAAAACATAAACAAACAAACTCATGAACACACAAGGATGCCGTTTCCTAGATATAGTCCTAGAACATGCAATTTACAAAATTTGTCAATTTAAATCTAATGCATGAGCATTCAATATCAAGTGCGTGAATGAGTTATACCAATTAAGCACAACGATGCAGGGACACATATGGATGCAATGTGTGTGTGCGCCTAAACTCCTTACAAGAGGATAGAGGTCTTAAAATACCTTTTTGTAGACAATAACTCTTTCTCCTCTTAAAGGCTTCACTTTGCTTGAAGAGTTGTCCAACGTCCTATGAGCTTGATAAACCGTGAATCTTAGATAACTAAACAATATAAAGGAAATGTCGTTTTGATATAGAATAATGCCAACATAACTCAAAATCCTAACAAAGTTCTAAGGTAAAATCTGGCCGTTTAATAGCTTGAATTGAGTTGTGCAAGTAAAATTGTGTTGTAGGGGCATGTGAGCGGTTGGAGTTCAAAAGTGTAAAAAAAAAGAATATATTAAGCAAAAGAGAACATGATCGTTGTCGACAGGCTGCTACAAGCATTCTAGTAGATGTCGCCCCCCATTGGGGGTGGGAGAGGGTACAGCCCCCCCCCCCCACCCACACACACACACACCCACCCATTCCTAGTAGAATCTTCTTGTCGTCCACAACATGAACAGGTGTTGCCAGCTCGTTTTCAAGATTGTGTTCTTAGTAATGACGACGATCTAACAGATGAAGAGTTGGTGAATTTTGCACTATTTACAGACTGTGATCCTATCACATATGAAGATGCTGCTCGTAATGATTGATGGTTGAAAGCAATTGAGGAGGAGATTCATGCGATTGAGAAGAATAACACATGGGAGCTTACAGATTTACCAGCTGGAAAGCAACCCATTGGTGTTAAATGGGTGTACAAGACAAAATACAAGCCAAACGGTGAGGTGGAACGCTACAAAGCGCGTCTGCTTGCGAAAGGTTGCAAGCAAAAGCCAGAGATCGATTATTTCGAGGTGTTTGCTCATGTTGCCAGACTTGACACTGTTCGCTTGATTGTGTCTCTTGCTGCACAGAATCGCTGGAGAATCTTCCAGATGGATGTGAAATCCGCTTTTTTGAATGGGGAGATAGAGGAGAAAGTCTACATACAGCAACATACGGGGTATGTAAAGAAAGGGCAAGAAAATAAGGTCTACAAGCTAAAGAAGGCCTTATATGGGTTGAAACAGGCACCCAAGGCGTGGTATACACGCATTGACACATATTTTATCCAGCATGAGTTCCAGAGATGTCCTTATGAGCACACTTTGTATATCAAATACAACTTCCGGGGAGATATTCTTATTGTGTGCCTATATGTTGATGATCTGATCATTATCGGAAATAACCCTGAGATGATTGCAGAGTTCAGGAGTGCAATGACTGGTCATTTCGAGATGACAGATTTGGGGTTGATGTCCTATTTCCTCGGCATTGAGGTGACTCAGACAGATGATGGCATCTTTGTGTGTAAGAAGAAGTATGCTGGTGATGTGCTGAAAAAGTTCAAGCTGGATGGATGTAAGCCGATGCTGACTCCAGTTGAAGAAATGTTGAAGTTGGAGAAGGATGAGACTGGTGAGCGAGTTGATGCTACCATCTTTTGGAGGCTAGTAGGAAGTCTGAGATACTTAACTTCTACTTAACTTCTACTAGGCCTGATATTTCTTATAGAGTTGGGCATGTCAGCAGGTTCATGGATTCTCCGAGGCAATCTCACTTGTAGGCTGGCAAGCGTATCTTGCGATATGCGAAAGGTACACTGGGTGATGGTATCTTTTACTCTTCTGCTAACAAAGTCGAGCTTGTTGAATATGCAGATAGTGACTGGGCAGGTGATACGGAAAAGAGGAAAAGCACCTCCGGATTTGCGTTCCATCTTGGTTCTGAAGTATTTTCTTGGTCATCGAAGAAGCAACAGGTGGTTGCTCTATCGACAACAGAAGTTGAGTACATTGCAGCTGGTGGTGGTGCTACACAGGCTGTGTGGCTGCGTCACATGCTTTCTGAGTTGAAGCATCAACATGATGCTCCAACGGTGATCTACTACGAGAACAAATCCACCATTTCTCTGACCAAGAATCCAGTCTACCATGGTAGAAGTAAGCACATTGACATCAAGTTTCACTTCATACGGGACTTGGTGAAAGACAATGAGATCGTGATCGAGTACTGCCGTTCAAAGAAACAGGTTGCAGACATCTTCACGAAGCCGCTCAAAGTTGACACTTTTCAGAAGCTTAAGAAGTCTTTGGGCATGATGAGTTATGAAAGACTTGGTTTAAGGGGAGCTATGTAGGATTAAACCAAGTTATTATTGTTAATTATCTTTAATTATCAGTTTAGATATTAGGCGGGATTTATCCTTTAGATAATTCTTATTTATCTTTTGTTAGGATTATCAGATAGTTAGGATTATCAAAGTTTTTTTATTTCTTTATTATTATCAGTTAGAGGTTTGATGTTATCATGTTACCTCATCCCAGCTACTATAAATAGTTGGTATTATTTCAATGTAAAACATCAATTCAATAAACAGTTCTTTAGTAAATTCTTTTGTGTGTGAGATTTTACAGGGTGCCAAAATTAAAGATGGCTCCCCTTATATTTGGATCACAAATCAAATGTCCTCTAAAAAAATGTAATCAAACTGTTGCACATACATTTGAAATCAAAGACATTAATAATGAGTATTAAAACCCACTGCAAAAAAAAAAAAAAATGAAAAAGAGTATCAGGCAACACTTCTGTTATCCAAAACTCAGGAGCTTCAAACTCTGTCACAGATAGGTTGGCTAAGAGGGGTTCATCTTCAATTGGGGAAATCATTGAGTGGGGCGAGATTTAGTTTCTAGTTTTTGGTCTCTGTTTTTTATCCTCTTGTTTTGGTCTCTATTTTGTTTGGGGTTGCTGGTGGTTTGCTCTGTTTTGGCCTGTTTTGTTTTGTTTTCTGGGTGGTTTCTGTTTCTCTTTCTTGTTTTGCTGGTGACTGGTGTTGGGGTGGCTTTTTGCCTCCTTTTGTGAGCTTTGCTTTGGTTTATCTCTGAGGCTTGTTGTTTTGGTACCGAAATCATACATTTAGGGGTTTACATTTGCTTCTGACTAAGCCATTTTAAGAAAAATATATTCTAAGAAACTTAAGCATATCAAAATTTTGTTCAATTTAATTTTCCTAGTTTGTTGCATAATTACTGTAATTAGATTCTCTCAACATGTGTATTTTTGGTACTTTAAATAGTTTTAGGCTTTTGGTACTTTAAATAGTTTTAGGTTTTCAGGTTTTAGTCTAAAATTAATCTAAACCCTTCTAATTATAAACGTCTTAATAATTTTCTAAGTTCTAACCGTAATTCATTTCAAGCACTTTTATTTTTCATGAGTAATAAAGATTCACATCATATAGTGTTTTTTCACGTCTTAATATTTGATGTGATATCTTCTAAGTGGTAGTGAAGGTTGTGTCAGCGTGTACTCTGTTCTTTTATTACCAGCTGTCATGTTTTTATGTAGTTACCTTCTCTTTCTTTGTTGTCCGGTCCTTAGTTGTTTTGTTTGTTACATACAGATCAACTTGTAATATCAGACAAGATGAAATTTGCATCAAATATTTTGAGTGAAGAATACTTGGTGGATTCCTCCATACACCAAGCCAATTACTTGCTCCGTTTCAAAAATATTGTTGAAGATCTTAAGAAGGAAGATGAAAATTTGAGATCGACACACGATCGCGTCCACCTACAAGTTGAAAGAGCCAAGGAAAACAACGAGGAAATTGAGAAAGATGTAGAAAAGTGGCTAATGGACGTGCACAATGTCTTAGAAGATATTCAGAGCTTGAAAGATGATATGCAATTTAAAAAAACATTTCTTTGTGGCATGTGTCCTAATTGGGGATGGCGATATAAACTAAGTAGGAGAGCAGTAAGGAAGATGAGCGATATCTCGAAGCTACGAGACAGTGGAAAGTTTGACAGAGTTTCCCATTCTACCACTCTACCAGAAGTAGAAGCACCTAATGATTTTATGACTTTTAAGCCTTCGAAACATGCTTTTAGTTGGATTATTGCGGTATTGAAGAATGATAAGATCAATATGGTTGGACTGTATGGGATGGGAGGCGTAGGTAAAACAACTTTGGCAAAAGTAGTGGGTAACAAAGCCAAAGAAGAGAAGCTTTTTGACGAGGTTGTGATGGTAACTGTAACCCAGAATCCAAACTTCAAAAACATTCAGGGTCAAATAGCAGACTCCTTAGGTTTGGAATTAAAGGAGGAAACTATAGAAAGAAGAGCACAACGATTATGCTTAAGATTGAAGATTGAAAAAAAGATCCTCATAATTTTGGATGATGTTTGGGCGATACTTGACTTGACAACTATTGGAATTCCCTTTGGAAGTGATCACAAGGGTTGCACAATATTTCTTACTTCTCGTCTAAAACAGGTGTGTATTGATATGAGCTGTCAGTGGCGGATTCAATTAGATATTCTAAATGAAGAAGAAGGGCAGATTTTGTTTAGAAAACAAGTGGGTATTTACAATGACTCCCCCACTTTGAATGTTGTGGCAAAAGAAGTTGTTAGAGAGTGCAGGGGTTTGCCAATAGCAATTGTAACTATTGCGAGGGCTTTAAGAGAAAAAACTATTGATGAATGGAGAGTTGTACCTAAGAAACTAAAAATGTTAAAACTCATGGATACAGAGATAGTTGATCAAAACGTTTATGCTTGTGTCAAATTGAGTTTCGATTACTTGAACGCAGAGGAAACAAAGTTTTGTTTCTTGTTATGCTCATTGTTTCCTGAAGATTATGAAATTGATTCAGAGGAATTGCTGAGATATGTACTAGGGCTAAATTTGTTTCGAGATGCTGACTCAATCGAGGAAGCAAGAAGCCAACTGCATGTAACAATTAATAACCTGAAATCTTTATGTTTATTGTTAGATGCTAAGGAAGGACGTGTGAAAATGCATGATCTAGTTCGTGATGTCGCCTTATTGATAACATCCAAGGTGGAAAATGTTTTCATGGTTAAAGCTGGCATGAGATTGACGGAGTGGCCAAAGCACGATGGCCTAGAACAGTGCATAGCAATCTCCTTGATGAATAGCAAAATAAAAATGCTTCCTGGTCAATTGGTATGTCCCAAGCTGAAAATTTTGATATTACATGATGCTAAAGTTTCAAATGAGTTCTTTGAAGAGATGAAAGCATTGAAAGTTGCAAGTCTAACATGCGTTGATCTATCATTGAAGTCACTTCAATCATTGACGAATCTTGTGACACTACAATTGATCGATTGCGAATTGAGAGACATCTCTTTCCTCAAAAAGCTGGCCAAACTTGAGATTCTTAGTTTGCAAGGTTCTACATTTTTTGAATTGCCTGAAGAACTAAGGGAACTCAGTAAATTGAGAACGTTAGATATAACAAATTGTTCTTACCTGAAAAGGATTCCTGTAAATGTAATATCAAGATTATCTCAATTAGAAGAGTTATACATTGGTAGCGCTAGCTTTGAAGCATGGGAGGTTGAAGGGACAAGTGCAGAAGGAAGCAATGCTAGTCTCTCTGAGCTTAGTAAACTATATTGCTTGAGCATACTCTCTTTAAGTATAAAAGTTCATCAATGCCTTCCAGAAGATTTCATTGTGTCGTCGAAATTGCAGAGGTATAGCATAAGAGTGAATGATGAAGATCATATACAGTTTCGGTTACCATATGATTCATATCCTAAATCAAGACTGTTAAAAATCAAGGGTATTGAAGCCACCTCACTGTTTGCATTTAAAGCATTGTATGACAATGTAGAATATCTTGAATTGAAGGAGATTATGGGAAGTTGCCAAAATATCGTCCCAAGCATTGATGAAACCGGCTTGAATAAGTTGAAAAGTCTTTCTCTCGAGAGTTTAGATGAGTTGGAATGCATCATTGATATGACGCAGCAGCAAGATGTGCCATCCACTGCATTCTCTAATTTGGTGGATTTATGTGTAGACTCTGTTGGTCTAAGAGAGATTTGCAGTGGAGGAAGACCTCCAAGGGGGTTTCTAAAAAACTTAGAAACTCTAAAAATACAAAATTGCAACGGTCTGAGTTGCTTATTTCCAAGGATGTTAGTTCAAATACTGCAAAAGCTGAAACAAGTGACTGTCGAGAATTGTGGTGAGCTAGAAGATGTGTTTCAACTGGAGGCGTTATGCTGTGCTAAAGAAAATTCTTTTCTACCTTCAAGTTTAGAAAGTTCAAATTCTATTTGGTTAAAAAATATGAGGTATATATGCAAGGCTCCCACCCAGCAAGTAAGCTTGAAGGGTCTGACAATTGTTCAAGTGTATAGGTGTAATAAGTTGAAATATCTCTTCACATTGAGCGTTGCTCGAAGTTTGTTGCAGCTGGAAGAACTCATGGTGAGGGATTGTGGCAGTTTGGAGCACATTGTCACAATACAAGAAGAGGAAAATGTACCTGCAGGAGGAGGTGGAAATTTTGTTGTGCTACCTAAGTTGAGGAAATTGCATATTGCTGAAATAGAAAAATTTATCAACTTTTGTTCTGAAAATTATTATTCAATTGGGCGAGCTCCGCAAGAGTTACTGATGTATTCGCCTCTCAATTCCAATCCGTCCTTTGTAGCTGAAGTTGAAGAAGACAATGTGCCGCAGATTTCAAATGAGGTATTTTATTTATTCTCTCCAAACATCAGGGTAGTTTGTCTTGTATGTTTTATAGAGATGATAGAGATAAGACAAAATTACCTAATTTGACCAGAAATTTAATGCAATATACAAAACTGTCACATCCCAATAAGTTTTTTTTTTTTTTTTATATCCAAGAGAAATGTTTTCTAAGATTGCCCTTATCTACTTTTTCATTTTATTCTCTAACACACTTTTTCTCTCTATTTCATAAGTTCTTCTTGTCATATTTCTCTCTCTAAAACTTTTTTTTCTCTTTTATCTTTAAAATATTGTTCTCCTTGTCGAAACGATTCGAATGATATATTACTGGCGAAAATCGGATATCGTTTACCCCCTCAAAAGTCTTTTGAAATCTTCACGCTGAAATATATATGAACATGATTTACACGCTGAAATGTCAATATGATTACATTATGAAAATCTTTACACGTTGAAATATCAACATCTTTACACGCTAAAATTACATTTCAGCGTGTAATGTTCCTGAAAACTTCCAATTTTCAAATTTTCAATCTCTCTTCCAATTTTCAATTTTCTAAATTTTTTTTTTCAAAACCTCCATTGATGGAGATCGAACAGACCTCCATCAATGAAAATCTGATGAAGATGAATAAAAAATAATTCAGATCTCCATTGATGGAGGCGATGAAGATGATTAAAAAAAAGTTGTTTTTCTTACCTGTGATACTTGCACTAAGGGTATTTTTGTCTAAAATCATTTTTTTTGGATAAAAAAAGAAAAGTTATTGAGAAATAATATTTTTGAAACTCCCTTAATTTTAGGGCTATTTATGATTTTAGCCCATTTGAAAATAATTCATTTGACATTTATATCCTTTTACCATTAATTATTATATATTTTCATTGGATACGGCACGAAAAAGAAGTAAAAATTATTTAATAAATCCTAAATAATTTTATATAAATACTAATAAGATATAATTTATAATTAAGATATCATAAATAATGAAGCAGAATTAATTTTGACATCCTTTACAACAATAATTATAATTGAAGATTCAATAAATATGTTAAAAAAAGTGACAACACATGCATGATGAATGTTTTTTTAAAGTCTTTTATCATAAAAAATTATAGGTTAAAAAAATTGAAATCATATAAAATTAGAAATATGTTATCTTTAATATACTAATTATAATTGAGTGATTTAGAATTAAAAGTGAAAAGTGAAGATTTTTTACTTTTTATTTTTAGTTGTTTTTGGATATTTTTAATTTGAGACCTGTCAACTCTAGCCGATAGCCAAAATATGCTCTTATTTTATATTGAGCAAATTGAACCAAATTCCCCTAAGGTTTATCCTTTTACACCCAACTAGAAACAACCTCGAAAATAGACACTCATCTCCGATCCCGTTAGGGTTTGACAATGATTGACCATTAAGTGTCACACCTTCAAATGTAATATATATTGTCATTTTACCCTTAATTTGATACGATCAATTTTTTTTTTAAAGCAAGATCTCCACTATCCATCTTTGACCAAGATTGATAGTTGAGATCAAATTAAAAATAAATAAAATAAAAACAAAAAACAAGATCTCCACCATCCATCTAGAGATCAAATAAAAAAAAATTTTAAATTGAAAACTAAAAATCCAGAAATAAGTGAGTATCAATTTTCGATAAATTTGTTTCTGGGTGTAAAAGGGCATACCCTCAAAGGAGTTTGACGGCTCTTATGTTCAATATTTTTAAGTTTCAATCTAGCTGTTGCTCTGTCAGCTATAATCCAAGTCGATTTTGTAAACTGTCTTGACTACCTCATGGCATCATTTTGGAACACAGATTATCATATTGTCATTTGAATATCAAAATTTAGAAAACTAAAATTCTATTACTTTTTTTTTTCTACATTATATGTGGTATATACTAAAAAAAAGATGTCATATAAAAAAGAATGTCTTTACAACTGAATTTAGATTTTTAAAATCAACTTATGATAGATTCTTCAGCAATATAATAGAATTGCAATTTTATTAATTCATTTTAGTGAGCGGTCTGATATATGGTGTTTGTCTATGTCATAAACTTCAATGCATATATTTTAATAAAATTAAATTATTCTATATTCCACAGAAATTACGAGTTCTAGATCAGTGGTGCGACACAGTTCTAGCTCAATTGAGACATGGCTTATATCATTTGGAAGAATTAAAGATTAGGGGGTGTAGAGTACAAGTGTTATTTCAACTAGAAGGTCTTGAGCAAGAATTATCACTCCCAAGTTTGAAGGTAATAGAGTTGGAAAATCTACCAGAACTAGAGTGCTTGTATAAGGGAGGGAGAGTAATAGAGGTTATAGAGGTGGAATATCCATCAAAACTAAAGCGCTTGTGTAAGGTTCCCAGGCATCTTTTAAGCATACAAAATCTTAAAAGACTAGCAGTAAATGATTGTCATAGGCTGAGATACATGTTTTCTGATACTCTTGCTCAAAATCTGATGCAATTGGAAGAGCTGATTATTCGGCGGTGTGGGGAATTGGAGCAAATCCTTGTTGAAGATGATGATGATGATAAAACAGTATTGAGGGATTATCACCAGAAGCCTCGGCTCTTTCCAAATCTGTCAAGTGTTGATATTTCTTATTGTACCCAATTAAAAAGCGTGTTTCCAGACAGCATCACCCATCTTTTAAGCCTGCAAAATCTAACCACTCTAGAATTAGATAATTGCCATAGGCTGACACATCTCTTCTCGTCTACTCTTACTCGAAATCTGCTGCAATTGGAAAGGATTGATATTGAGGATTGTGGGGAATTGGAACAAATCATTGTTAAAGATCACATAAGGGATCAAGGTCATGAGCTTGGACTCTTTCCAAATCTCTCTTCCATCTCTGTCAAAAGATGTGGCAAATTAAAAACTCTATTTCATGTCACCATAGCTCACAAGGGTCTTAAAAAATTGAGAAACCTGTATATACAAACAGCATTTCAATTAGAAAAACTATTTGGTCATAAAGATGAAGCAGGCATGAGAGGTGACAGAGAAATAGTGCTGCCTCTACTTGAGGTATTGACCCTTCGAGAATTAGCAAGCCTCGTCAACTTCGGCCCTTCTAATTGTCACTTCAGATTTCCATCTTTGTCACACTTGTGGGTGACAGAATGTCCCAAAATAATTACTAGATTTTCAGTCCAAAATAGATCCGTGCATGCTGAAGCAGAGGTACTTACTAATTCTGATGTTGTTGATAACCGATATACATTTAATTATAATTGATTATCATTTTTTTTCTTGCCTGTTTCCAATTTGCTAGAACAACTAACTTAATGATCTTAATGTTGTCATTTTAATTTCGTGTTTCAATTGGTTGTGTAGGAAGATTTAGTTATGAAACGGTCCCCTCCAGAGACCACCGTGGAGATTTATTGTCAGGACTTTGATGCTCTTCGGAAACGGTTACCAACATATATATCATAAAATGATAAGAGTAGAGAGCAAGTCAGGCTGGAGCATGGCGGCTAGCTATTAATTAACCTGGTTATATATGTCTCTACTTCAAGTTTCTTTCATGTTATCTCTTGTAAGCTCTCAGCGGTTCAGTTTTATGCAATACTTTAGCTAATAATCTCTATTTTTACTTTTCTACAGCTGGTGCATCCTTGATCATTTGGGTGCTCAACTTCTAAATTATTGATGGCTCTTATGTCGGGAACTGTTTTTTAATTTGTTCTGTTTGGTATGTTTTATTCATGAACTCTAAACAACAAGGCATGTACATATAATGATAGGTTCAACCAGACTCGAGTAAATTTTATTTTTTCTGTAATGAACAACAACAACGAGAATTTAATGACACGAAGGTTGTTGATGTACAAAATCTATTTATTGATTATAATACAATTGTAGGCATGGGTGGTCATTTCTATAAACACAGAAAAGTGTTTGATAAAAGTGAACAAGTGTTTGAAATGAAAATACTGATTGATCATCTTATGATCAGTTTAGAGCTGATGAAGATGATCACTTGCTGATTCTTTGTTTCTGATGTGCGATACTCTGTCTCTAATATCAGCGTATCAAAACCTTCAATATGCTTCATGATACCCAGCATACTTGTTGGTTGACTGCTTGTGGCTTCTTTGTGCCCTTGCTTTTCAAGTTTCATCAAGAGGCCATGCTTGTTGATCCCAGCAGTGACATTTTTTTTAAGTAAAAAGAGCAATTTATTTTAATAAAAGATATATAAGAAATACAAGAGAGAGAATGATAATGCCTATTTCTATCCGTTGTGTAGCCCCATACTTATATCTTTTATGATTGTTTTCGGGTAAAACCAGGTATTTAACATTGCATTTAAGTGTTTTGATAAGACGATTTATACACCTATTTGAGGTCTCCATTTCCTATCATTCGTTCTCGTTTTCGAGCATATTTTGGTATATAATATGTTTTGTGAGTCTTGTGTAGGTAATCAACCATTTATAGGGTGTTTGAGCTTAACTGATGAGTTTTGAAAGTTATAAGGGCTGAAATGGAAAATGCACATGCAGAACACTCAACTTTTGGGGGTCATATCTCTCTACTCATATCGAAATACGTTTCTTATTACCTATTTTCGGAAAGCCCCGGATGTCTACTTTCACAAATCGTAATTCCGGGTTTTCTAGAGGAAGTTATGGTCATTTTCGATAAATGTAAGAAGATAGCTGGAAAAGCTTAAGGGGCAGAGTACATGTTAGATCACGTAATCTAACAAGTAAAATAAATAAATAAATAAATAAAATGATGTTGTAAATCTGTCCCTTACAGACACACAGATTTACCACAATACCTGTTCTTATACCAATATGTCCTGCAAGCAACAATCTTACAAGAAGAACATATACAAATAATACTACAAATTAAATCAGTACCAACAATCCTATACAGTAGACAATCTAAGGATAAAACAGCTCTTTATTTGACCAGAACCGAAGTAGAACACCACATGTTCTAGTAAATGTAACTTCCATAAGATTCACAAGCAGACTCACGAAGAAGAAGTAAAATAGCAGAAATTAAGCTATTCACAAATCTATACAAATAATATTCTTATCTGCTACAAGAGTTCACCAATATATTCATATGATCAGAAATTATCTACTCAAAGAAACAGATCAGAAAATTACTAAAACCAAATATATGCAGTATAAAGAAGTGAAAGGAAATCAAAAAACAACACCAGAAATATCGTGGTTCAGCCAAGAATGGCCTACATCCACGTTGAGCTCTTCACATAAAGCTCTCTCCACTATATATCTGTCTTCACAAACCAAAACGAAACCCAAACTCTCTCAAAACAACCCAGACTACAAGAATCTGTCACACAACAGAACTCACCTCAAGAATCACTCAAAAAACCTCACACGATCTGGAAAAACAGACCTTACAAAGAAATCACTCAGCCTCAACCAAGAAGTAAACACTCTTTCCTTCCTTCTATAACACTAATCTTACAAACATTACAAAGATTAGAACCCTTGGATTCACCAAGATTGAAGACCAAGCACTCAGAGATTTTCACCAGAGAAAAGAGAGAGAGTAAATATCAACAAACCCTAGACCAAAAAAAATCAGAAATGAATTCGTTGTAGCACTCTCTCTCTTCTGAATGCTTATAAAGGCTTATCTTCTGAGTCTGACCGAAATCTTCACCAGCCACTGAGAGTTTGCCACGATGGATTTCATCACGTGATCAGATCAGAAGAGTTATCTGATCTGATCCCAAAACGCACCGTATTGTTGAATGAAGAAAAAAAATATCAAGCTGGGCTAAGTGGGCTGACAGATTGTTAGGCTCTGCTTTGGGCTCCTGATTTGGGCTGCATCAAGTTGGGCTAAAATTTCTACAAATGAAATAAAATAAAAAAGCCTCGACAATCTCCAAATGTAGTTAAGAGTGAAGTGGTTAATTTGCTTTTCGATAAATATTGACATATCAACAATATTTAGATATTTGCTTCTTATGTGACAAAAATATACCCAGACAACTAATTCAAAAATTGGTCTCTAATATTTCTATTTAATATGCTAATTTATTATCTTTAAAAAGGATACTAACTTATTAATGACATGTATATATAGTTATTTTATTTTTTTTATTTTATATTTTATATTTATCTCTGATGTTGACAATATTTATACAAAAATAGAGAGAATATAGATTGCTCAAGTATTAATTTTTTTAAAAAAAAGGTAGGGATCTCCACCCTAGATAGACATTGGTGATCTGTTAATAAAAATTATGGTGGTGATACTGATCAGCATTTTACTCCTCGTTCTACATTTGGGTTAAGTTTTTGTTGAGCTTAATATTATATATAACTACAGTTATTTTGCAAATGGTATGAAGATGCTCTATCTTTAAGAATCAAATTGATATATACTTGAATTTACTTTGTTAATTCCTTTGTATATAGGAAAAGCATAAAATATACATACTTTGCTTCACTAACAAGTTGATTATGTAATTCTTTGTAACAGCGTGCATGCCAGGCAAGTATATATACCCTGTGCTTCATAGTTAGTACTTCAAATCCCATGCATTAATTTCCATCACAAACACAATTATTACCAACCATCTGCTTCAACTCTCTGATCTCCTCCACCCAAAAAAATGGATGAACAACAACAAATTGTTTCTCCTATTGTAAAAATTCTCTTGGGCAAGCTACGGTCCCTCCATAAACAAAATATTCCCTTGGGACATCTTTGTGTCGATACTATTGAACTCAAAAAGCTCGAAAAACTCTTAAGATCCTTCACAGCCGTTCTTTTAGATGCTGAGAAACAACAGCTTCACAATAATAATGTGAGAAGATGCCTAAAAAAGCTTAAGGATGTATGTTATGATGCAGAGGACGCTTTAGAGGAATTGGAAATGGAGCAATCAAGGAACATCACAGGAAAGGTATGCGATTTCATTTCATCCTCAAAATCACCTGCTAGTTTGAAAATTAAGAAGATTAGAGAAAGGTTAGATGCAATTAAAATTTTTGTGTCTAAATTTTGTTTCGAGGTAAGAGTTCATGGTGACAATGGAAATGTTCATAGGGAGAGGGAAATCATCACCCACTCGTCCTTTGTGGTTGCTTCTCATGATGATGTTTTTGAGAGAGACAGAGATAAAGAAGACATCATAGAAAAATTAGAGCAAAATAACGATTTGGATGTCATTCATATTTTAGGTCCCAGAGGAATTGGAAAAACAACACTTGCAAAACTGGTGTACAACGACAAGAGGATAGATAAAATTTTTAATATAAAAATGTGGGTAAGTTACCCACATAAATTTTTCGAGAAGGAAATAATAATAGACATAATCTATTCTATAACGGGTCGAATGGAAAACAATATGGAGATAGACCGATTGCAAGAAGTCTTGCGAGCTATTTTGAAGGGGAAAAAGTATTTACTCGTGTTGGACGAACTTTCTTTGAATTCAATTAAGGATTGGACCAAATTAAAAAGTTTACTATCTGTGGGTGCAAAATATAGTAAAATCATATTAAGTGCAACTAACCAAGAGTTCTTATCATCAGAGAAAACAAACCTAACATACCTAAAATACCTCATAGATAGGCTTTCAAATGAGAGTAACTTGGATTTATTTATGGGATATGCATTTAGAGAAGGAAAAGAAAAAAATCCAAGCCTCCGAAAAATTGGGGAAGAAATTGCCACAAAATGTGCAGGCAATCCTTTAGTAGTAAAAATATTAGGAAGCATACTTTATTTCTCCACTGATGAAGATGATTGGAAATATGTGAGGGATAATATCAAGCAGTTGGGAGTAGAAACAGAAACAGAAACGTTATCGATTCTAAAACTAGGTTATGATCTATTACCATTTGACTTGAAACAATGTCTTATCTGCTGTTCTGTCTTTCCAAAAGATCATTGCTTTAATAATATTACTTTGATTCAATTTTGGATGGCTCATGGACTTCTCCAGTCTGATGATGATGAAGAGCCTGAATCTATCGGTATGCGGTATATAAATGGATTAAGACGGAGATGTTTGTTCCAAGATTTTGAACAAAACTTTGATTTCATCAGTTTCAAAATGCATCACCTTGTCCATGATCTCGCCACAGAAACTGCCCCAGATGACTGCTTAATAATAGGTTCTAGCAAGGCATACTACCCTCGCAAGGCATACCGGCATATATCGGTGGTAGATGCTAATTTATTGCAAGAACAATTATTTGGCAACAGAAGGACGAGAAGCATTTTATTTTTTGAAATGATCAGACCAAGCCAATCACTTATAGGATCATGCATCTCACAGCACCCAAATTTGCGGGTGCTAGATTTTAGAAATTCTGATATGGATGAATTGCCTGAAGGTATTGATAAGTTGAAGCATCTTAGATATCTCAATCTAACAAAAAATACTAGAATCAAGAGACTTCCAAAGTCCATTTTCATGCTGTCAAGTTTAGAAACTCTATTACTTGGTGGATGTAAGTTGCTAGAAGAGTTGCCTAGAGATATTAGGCTCCTAGTTAACCTCAGAATGCTAGTGTTCAGCTCGAAGCAAAGGTGTCTGCCAAAAAATGGAATTGGGTGCTTGACTTCTCTAAGGTGTTTGGGAATTGTGTCTTGCTATAATTTGGAATATTTGTTTCAAGATATTGGTTGCCTCCAAGCCCTTCGGACATTAATCATTGGGGATTGTCCGAAGCTAGTCTCTTTACCTTCTGGTGTGAAAGACCTAAGCTCCTTAGAGAAGCTGATGCTTTCTAATAGCAAAAGGAGCAAAAAGAGCACAAAATGTAATTTGGAAATGGAAATGGAACTCCAAAGCATAAAGCCTCACCTTCGAATGCTTTGCATTGATGGATTACCAGAATTAAAAGAGTGGCCGCAATGGCTTCTTCAATGTTCATGCCAACACTTTACAGTGGTTGGCTATTAAAAATTGTCCCAACTTCGAAGGGCTGCCCGAAAAATCACTGCAGATTCTCAAATCACTTGAAGTTCTTGAAATTTCGAATTGTCCGAAATTTTCTTCTTTTCCTGAAGACATGCATGGTCTCACTGCTATGAGAGAATTGAAAGTTCGAGATTGTCCAGATTTAAGCAAGAGATGCAAACAGGATACTGGTGAAGATTGGCCTAAGATCAATCATATTCCCAAGATAGAGCTTCATGACAACCCTGACCCTGAGATCAATCATATTCCCAAGATCGAGCTTCATGACAACCCTGACCCAGAGATCAATCATATTCCCGAGATAGAGCTTCATGACTACCCTGCTGAGATCAATCATATTCCAGAGATAAAGCTTCATGACAACCCCGCTGAGATCAATCATATTCCCAAGATCAAGCTTCATGACAACCTTGACCCAGAGATCAATCATATTCCCGAGACACAGCTTCATGACAACCCTGACCCAGAGATCAATCAAATTCCCAAGATCGAGCTTCATGACAACCCTGACCCAGAGATCAATCATATTCCAGAGATAGAGCTTCATGACAACCCCGCTGAGATCAATCATATTTCCAAGATCGAGCTTCATGACAACCTTGACCCAGAGATCAATCATATTCCAGAGATAGACAACCCTGACCCAGAGATCAATCATATTCCCGAGATAGAGCTTCATGACAACCCTGCTGAGATCAATCATATTCCGAAGATCGAGCTTCATGACAACCCTGACCCAGAGATCAATCATATTCCCGAGATAGAGCTTCATGACAACCCTGCTAAGATCAATCATATTCCCAAGATCGAGCTTCATTTCAACCCTGCTGAGATCAATCAGTAATTATGTAATCTCTCTCTTTTTCTTATTGCAATTAGGTTATTGATTAATCTCTCTTTTTTCTTGTTCTTATATTTATTTTCATTTTTGTTCTTTATTCTTGCTTTCAGCTGGTCGGATGGGTCGGATGAGTAGGGCTACTCAGGTATCCAAATTAGGTAAGAAAAATCGATTCTTTATTCTGTTTCTGATTTTCATTGTACAATTTGGTGAGTTGAGAAAGATTTGTTTTTGTCCCTTGTGTTACCATGCAAACCTTAGCGGCTCAACTCAAAAGTTTTATGCGGTTAAGAAATAGTTTAACAATAATATAAGACATTAGAACACACTCCTTTACATGTAAGATTAGATTTTTGAACTATTCACAAGATCAATTGGCTGGTAAATAAACGTATTTTGTTTTGTATTAATATTGCTTCAAACTCATGACTGCTAGATTAAACTTATATTTTTATAATTGTATTTTTACCCAAATAAATTCTTAAATGATCCCAAACATATTTATCTGTAATGGAGTCTCTTGATCGGCACCGTAGTATCTCTGGTCTCCTCCGTGATAGGTTGAGATGGTCGATCTCCTCCCACTGCAGAGGAGATCAAATCCCCATTGCCTTTCTGCTTTTATAAAAAAAAATCAATTTATTTATTTTTATAGATTAAATATTGTTAATTGTTTTTATTAGATTATAAATTACCCTGTTTCAATTTCATCTTTTCACATTCAAGGGTTAAATCTAATTGTGGTGGAGTAACTCTGTAACAGCATGTGTCGTTTGTGTCATTTTTGTCAAAAGTTGAATACCATACTATATTTTTATTAAACTCAAAGTAAGTTAGTGTACCTGCTAGTAGCTAGGCAAAACAAAAGTTTCAATGTTATTATTGTTTCATCATCCTTTTTAACATATATTTTATATTTTATATATGGTGATGATACTGCTTGTGTTAGGCATTCTAAAAAATTGGTATATCATTGTTTGATTATCCTTCCATTCACTTATCAATCACCGGTTCTATTTCACTGTTTAGCAAAGGTATCATGAGACTTGAGAGCCAGAGGTATACATATGTTGTTTCTACATTTCTCTTTATCAATTACTTATAGATATAAATGCCATGTTATTCAAAAACATGCTAATTAAGGTTAATCCTAAACCCGTATCCTGCATATTATCTGTACATAGATTATACAAAATTTTACAATAAATATGGTCTTTTCTGAACGCTAAAAGTTGTCGGACATGTCAAAAAAGTCATCAGAAATGTGTATTCCGATGGAAACAGGTCGTCACTCGCCATCAGAAATAATGTCATGGAAAATATTTATTTTTATGAACCGTCAGAAATATGACATTGCTAATGGCTACGAGTGGTTTAAACCTCTTTTCTATTTGCATCATTTTTTGATTTATCAATTTTCCTTTTCTTGTTCAATCTCTTGCAGATGGTTGTTCATATGAAGATTGAGATCATGCTTGATCGAGGTTGCAGCTTCTTAAGTTGTACATATTGGTGTTTTCAGTTTTTATTTTAGTTGTGTTGGCAGACAATTACGGATTGTATAAAGTGATCAAGGATTTGTTTGAATTTATTTGTATTTGATTCAAAACACTTACAAACACCTTTCATGTTATATATAACTATCATATATTTTCTAACGAAAGAGTGAAGTGATACTGTATTTGGTCATCAAGTATTTTTCAATCCTGTGGAGTTCTAGATGTGTTCCAGTCCTCCCCCAAGAATAACTTGAATAAAATGAAATGTATGAATTAGTTTATTTTTACTACTTGAGAAATTAGTCTTTGGTTCATTCCTACTATATTTTTTTTTGACCATATATCTATAATCGAACCTAGGACATTGCCAAGATGAATGAGTGTCCTTCACCACCAAACCACATTGGAGGGTAATATTGTTATTGTATTAATTTAATTTTGAAACAGTGTATTATGTATGCAATCTTCTTTTCCTCCAACTCTATCAGTTTTGCATGTACCTTTTCTTCTTCGCATCTATCCATAAATTGCTTTATCTTCAATCTAAGTATTAACTAATTTCCAGCTATATAAAGGAACAAAAGTCATTTAATTTACCGCTTTTTTTATTATATTTTTTGCAAAAGCAGATGCTTTTGATTCCATGTCCATTGCAGAAGTTATCTCTGATTAGGGGATCGAGTGGTCTAGTTTCAAACCTTGACAATGTAAGCAAAAGCAAAGTAACACAGACCCATTCCTTGATTAACTTGGACAGGCAAGTATGTTCCCTTTTACAGAAAATTATTACACTAAGTGAAAAGGAGGCAAGTGTAGGGGTGTTTGAAATGGTTAATTAAAACTCTAATAACAATTTTGACTCGAACCCTATCACAGAGGTGAAGGGGCCACTTTACTAAGGGGAGAATAAAATCACTGGATTTACCCAATTAAATGTATAATGATCAGGACTTTATTATCATTCTCAGTTTGATCCACAATTGACTAATCAAGTAGTTTTTTCTCAGTGATTGATCACATTCCTAAATAAAAGGACAATCAAGATCAATACTGTGAAGTGTGTGAACATATATACTCCTTTCGATACTGAGTAAAAAGTCCAATTTTTTAAGAGAAATGAGAGGAACGGACCATTCTTCAATTTGGGCCAACAAACAGCTCAGGCCCAAGAATCTGCAACTAATGTAATTTTATCATGACTTGCTATGGCTAACAACGTGGCAAGCCACATCATTGTAAGGTTAACCACATCAGCACCCTAGCCGATGACATGGCATTCCACGTCCGCAAAAGCAAATGACATGCCCACTCACATAATCATTTGTGTGTAAATATATCTTTCTTAATTTGACAAATTGCACTGAACTCTTTGAAGTTTGGACAAGTTACACTTATCTATAAACGTTTCTTTATTATACACTAACACCCCCAAGACTTAAATTTGACTTTAAAAATACCTAAAATGCCCCTAGTTATATTATTTTATACTTTAATTTTTTTTACTTTTTAACCAAAAACTTTATAAAATTTAATAAAATAAAAAAATTAAATATTAGATATGATTCATTAAATAAATAAATAGTTTTAACAAAATTAAATAAATAATTAATTAAAAATTAAATAAATAAATAGTTTTTTTAATAAAAATTACCAAATAGTTTTAAAAATAAATAAATAAATAGTTTTAAAAAAATTAAATAAATAAATAGTTTTAAAAAATTAAATAAATAAATAGTTTTAAAAAATTAAATAAATAAATAGTTTTAAAAAAATTAAATAAATAAATAGTTTAAAAAATTAAATAAATAAATATTTTTAAAAAATTAAATAAATAAATTGTTTAAAAAATTAAATAAATAAATAGTTTTTTTAAAAAAATAAATAGTATTAAAAAATTAAATAAATAAATAGTTTTAAAAAATTAAATGAATAAATAGTTTAAATAAATAAATGAAAAAAAAAATTAAACATTAATTTTTTTAAAGATATCTGTTAATAGGGACAAGAAAAACTCTAAATATCCAAGAAGTGTTGGGAGCCTTAAAGCTTCTCTCACCATCATCTTTATCAAAAACTTTTGGATATTTAGACTTTTCTTGTCCATATTAATGGATATCTTTAAAAAAATAATGTTTTTAAATTTTTAATTTATTTGTTTATTTTTTAAACTATTTATTTATTTATTTCATTTTTAAAATTATTTATTTATTTTATTTTTTAAAACTATTTAATTACTTTTAAAATTATTTATTTAATTAATTTATTTTTAAATTATTTATTTATTTAATTTTTTAAAACTATTAATTAATTTATTTTTAAACTATTTATTTATTTAATGAATCATAGTCTTTTATTTAATTTTTTTTATTTAATTAAATTTTATAAAGTTTTTTATTAAAAGGTAAAAATAATTATAAAATAATATAACTAGGGGCATTTTTGGCCATTTTAAAAATCAAATTTAAGTCTTGGGGGTGTTAGTGAATAATAAAGAAATTTGTCCAGCTAAGTGTAACTTATCCGAACCTCAAGGGGTTCAGTGCAATTTGCCCTTCTTAATTTTCCAAGCATCCAAACACCACCGTTTTTTCTCCCAATGCTCGACAATATACTCTCTCTCTCCCTCCATCTCTCTGAACTGTACAACATGTCGTCTGGAAAATCCGGCCTCTTGGCACCGCAATGTCGTGTTCTCTAGCGACTCGCCTTGGCTCGGTAATCTTCAAATTTTCAAATTTTGTTATTGTATAGATGCAAAATTGAAGATTTTTGTTTATATGTATGTTTTTCCGGTGAATTTTCGCAATTGAGTTTGCTGTAGTTGATTATGAGTTGTACTGTTTTCGGATACAAATTCGTGAGCTTACATGATACGAATGCTAGTGTTCGGATGTGGATTTTTGCATATTGTGATAAGTATGCTAGTTGATATGATTGGAATTTCAAGTAAAATATGTCAAAACTAGTGATTGATATGGTTTTGTTGATTTTTGTTTGATTATTGATTTATTATAGGAATGTGAACGGATAGCTAATAACAGTGGAAGTTGATAATTGCTAGTTCGACTTTATTTTTCGTACTAGAATGAGACGATTAAGTTGGTTCGAATAATTTGGCTGAAAAGTAGTAGTTATTTGCTTTATCACATTTTTATAATGAATTCAGCACAATGATGGTGATATATGTATGCCATGGCTTCACTAACATGTTGAATAATTGCAGAGAAAATGGAATAACAGAAGCTCAACTGGCTAAGGAATTCAGGATTGAAGGGAAAATTCTCTTATATAAAGTGAAGAACCTTGAATCTTAAGGATTGATTATGACTCAGAACTATTTATGAGGCAACCAGCGATTGTGAGGACAAAGGAAACTAGCGGTGTTGAAGGGGAGTCAAAAACCAGTTCGTGTATAAGTACCAATTTGATGTAATTTCATTGCTATGCGAAGCACTTGAGTGCTCAACAAAAACTAGAGATCAGCAAAGAAGGACCAATTATGGAGAGTTTCGGGTAGGAATCTGAAAGTGAAAATGCTGTCAGTGGAGATAGTTTTCCCAGAGAGTTTTACGCAAGATGGTCACGTAAGGGATATTTGCAAGCAATGGAAGCTATTTGTAAAAAGCTTGAAGAAGAAAATTGAAAAGTTAGTTATATTTGGAAGGTTTTAGTATGTGCATCCTCTTCCATGTCATTGTGCCACCCTCACATATTTATTCATTCTGATGTTTATCACAGGAATAATCAAATATGGTGAGAGGAATTTTGTCCTAAGGACTTCAAGCAGCCAGCGTTTTACAGATTCCTTGCTCTCAAATCCTAATCGAGGTCCAGATTTTGTTTAAAACAAAAAAGAAATGAACATACGTTTCAAGGAAGCCCACTGGCTACCATCACCAACAAATGAAATGAGAGGTCCTCAACAGACACAGCTTTATCACTTGAAAGCTTAGAAGCGTTACCAGAAGCATTACCAGCACCACCAAATGAGAGGCCGTCAACAGATCCAGCTTTATCAATTGAAAGCTTAGAAGCGTTATCAACAGCCTCAAACCCTGAAATGGCCTCAAATCCTGATCCCCATCAAGATTTTACTAGAAAGAAAAAACAAATGAAGAGACCAAAACCGTGGAGTCAAATGGCACAGCTTTACCGGTTATGGCACATCTTGGCGTGAGCGAACAATATCGAATCCAGAAGCCTTACTATGATCAACCACAACCACATATACATTATGAAAACCTTACATGTTCCTGTGTATGCTTATTCTTGCGATCATTTTGTATTAACAGTGTCGTCCTCATGGTTGCAAATGTGATAACCCCTTTTGCTGTATTTAAATTGCTTGGACTCATAAAAAAATTGCCTCCAACTTTTATAAATATACTAGCTAGCTTTGCCGCTTTGCCCGATGGTTTATGTTTAAATGCAAATGGTTTGTGGTTGTGAAAGAGCTCAATATCTTAATTAAATAACGAAATCAAAGAATGATTAATTTAATACCGAGTTGTGCATTGGCTAATACGTTCTAAATCAAATTTTGTTGGAGCACTAGTAAGGCAGAATTTGATCATAGTCTTCTTCTTAGGCACATCGCTACTGATTTATGTTACCATATTGATCTTAGAAAATAAATAATCGGATGCAAAGAGAATTTTTTTTACACAAAATGAAAAGAGGCAAGTATACCTTTTTGGTTGTTTTTAATACATGAGGAGATTAGACACTATAAGCACGATCTAAAATACCTTTCTACATATTGATTACAACTCTCACTTCCGGAGATAGAGCTGCTCCTACTTTTGGATATGGGATAAATATTTACAACTATCTAGACTTGAACCTTGGTGGTGGAACTTCCATTTGAAGACTCTAACCACCAAGACAAGAGGTCATTAGCAAACATATAGAGTTATAATAACAACATTTAAAAGAAAGTCTATGTACCATTGTCTAATGTGGCTTGGTGGATATAACACTCATTTGGTATGCCTCATACTCATGCTCAAGTTACCGTAGTTTATATTATATATATATATATATATAAGTTTTCTATATTATTGAACTTTAACATAATCAATTTATAGAATGTACATGCATATACTCAAATAATTAAATAAATAAACAATAGACTTTATTGTCATCTTCAGTTTGGTCCACAATTGACCAATCATGAAAGTCCTTTTTCCCAAGCAATAGATTTTAGAAGAAAAAAAAATCTAAATAAAAAAGGCAAACAAGACCAATACAGTGAACAAAATCCTTTCTATACAACGTGGCAAGCAACGTCGTTGTAATGTTAACCACATCAGCACTTAACCAATGACATGACATGCCATGTCTGTAAAAGACAATGACATGCCCACTCATATAATCATTTGTGTGTAATGATTTTTATATTGTCAGTTCGAACTAATATAAGATATATATATTCCTTGCGCCGAATTTAAATGTTTTGATTTGACTTCATGTATTTGTCAAAACATCTTTTAAATTCAATGGTCGTATGGATTTGAACTGACAATAGAAAAACTGTTGTAGGTAAATATCTCTTTCTTAATTTTCCATCTCTCTGGGCTGTTCAACATGTCGTCTGGAAACTCTTGGCTCCGCAATGTCGTGTTCTGCAGCGACTCGCCTTGGCTCGGTAATATTCAAATTTTCAAAATTTAGTATTGTATAGATTCAAAATTGAAGATTTTTGTTTACATGTATGTTTTTCCGGCGAATTTTCGCGATTGAAGTTTTCTGTAGTTGATTATTAGTTGTACTGTGTTCGGATTCATATTCGTGAGCTTACATGATACGAATGCTAGTGCTTGGATGTGGATTTTTGCCTATTGTGATAAGTATGCTAGTTGATATGATTGGAATTTCATGTAAAATATGACAAAACTAGTGATTGTTATGGTTTTGTTGATTTTTGTTTGATTATTGATTTATTATAGGAATGTGAACGGATAGCTAATAACAGTGGAAGTTGATAATTGTTAGTTTGACTCTATATTTCGTACTAGAATGAGATGATTAAGTTGGTTCGAATAATTTTGCTGAAAAGTATTGTTTATTTGCTTTTATCACATTTATATAATGAATTCAGCACAATGATTGTGATATATAAAAGCCATGGTTAAACTAACATGTTGAATAATTTATAATTGCAGAGAAAATGGAATAACAGATGCTCAACTGGCTAAGGAATTCGGGATTGATGGGAAAATTTTCTTATATATGTATATATATATATATATAGTGAAGAACCTTGAATGCAAAAGATTTGAAAGCTAAACAAAAACTAGAGATCAGCTAAGGAGGACCAACAGTGGAAAGTTTTGGGAAGGAAAATGAAAGTGAAAATGCTATGAGTGGAGATAGTTTTCCGAGAGAGTTTTACACAAGATGTGCACGTAAAGGATTATTTTGCCAGCAACGGAAGCTATTTCTAAAAGGCTTGAAGAAGCGAATGGAAAGGTTAGTTATATTTGGAAAGACGAAACTATTGTTTTGTATTTTGTATATACAGTTTTGTCTTTTATTATAAAATGGAAGCACTTCACACTACAAATAATCTTATTTTTTATGGACAACTTTACAGCTAGTAAATGTAAGTTATCCTTGTAGTGTCACTTTATAAATTGAGGTGTCATCCACCTTATAAGAGAAGGTCTCTAGCAAAGATTTACAACAAAGCATATAATGCATCAGATTCAGAATTCCACATCTCTTTGTTATAAAGGGTAATTATATATTAACCTACATTTGAGGAATAACTAAATAACTTAAACATAGAGCTAAGATTTGACTTGTTATAAGCATCTATTTTGTTGCTCACAGAAGAAATGCTAATCAAGTATGGCAGTATCTTGATTTTCTGACACAATTATGAATATTACTCGCATTTAAAAACGAAGTACAAATCTGGATCAATTATGAATCTGGTAATTGTTGCAGTTTCTCAGAATCATAGATGATTAACGCTCAATAGAATTAATATTATATTTTAAAGGTGTATGCACTCAATTCCTCTATTCTTCAATCTCTTTCTCCGGTTTGCATTTCTTGATTTTTACTCAATTTAATTTACTTTTTCTTCTTTGCATCAATTCCTTAATTGCTTTATAACCAGTCCAAGTAATGATCTATCTCTAGCTTTTGAAAGGAAAAGAGTTATTCTCTAATACTTCTTAGTTAGCTTGCTTGTGATACCATCCCCATTGCACAAGTTATTCTCTAATACTTCTTAGTTATCTTTGTCTCTTGTTTTTCTATTATAAAATGGCCTCCCAAGTTAATCCACAAAATATTGAATTACATCTCCTTTTCTGCCTCCATTAGCTTACAAAGTTCATGGGTTCATCGATCTTCTTTTCCAGGTAAGTGATTTATTTTATTAATAAATTATTAGAAAACAATGCTGTTTTACTTCCTCTTGTCATGCTATTTTAATAATTGTCTCCAACTTTTATCAAAAAAGCTTCATTTTGAATATTAAAATCATTTAATCTAGCGATTTTTGCAAATTAAAGCAGATGTTCGTAACAATTAATTGAATAATCCTTTTCCCCTTCAAATATTGAGTTACTTGCAGTCTGATCTTCAAGGGAAGGAGAAGTGGAATGCAGCTTTTTCCAGAAAAAATCATACAATTTTGGAACGGATGGGAAGTTCGAGTGTTGATTCTACTCAGTCTCCTTCTACAAATAATTCTTGTCATTTTTGGTTCTCGAAGAAAATTCACAGCGAGAATTTGGACAAGAGTTCTTGTTTGGTCGGCATACTTGACGGCGGATTGGGTGGCAACTGTTGCTCTCGGCTGCCTTGCAAGTAGCGAAGCAGATTCTAAGGATAATTCTTCAAAACAAAACAATGTTGTCCAGGCATTCTGGGCACCGTTCTTGCTGTTGCATCTGGGTGGTCCAGACACCATCACAGCTTATTCACTGGAAGACAATGAGCTGTGGTTAAGGCATTTTCTTGGACTTGTTGTCCAAGTTGGGGTGGCATTTTATGTCTACATTCGAGTTTGGAGCAACACCGCCCTCACATATATATTCATTCCAATGTTTATTGCAGGAATGATCAAATATGGTGAGAGGAATGTGGTCCTTAGGTCTTCAAGCAGTCAACGTTTTAAAGATTCCTTGCTCTCAAATCCTGATCCTGGTCCAGATTTTATTAAGATGAAAAATAAAATGAACAGACATTACAAGGAAAGAGTCCACCGACCATATGATACGTCCTCAACAGATACAGATCCACCACTTGAAAGCTTAGAAGCAGCACCAGCACCACCAAATGAGAGGCGTATATCTAATCTTTTCAGTCGAGGTAACAGAAGATCAGGTGCTGATTATCAATTACAAAATCCCACAACAGCAACCGTCTTACCTCCTGAAGACTTAAGAACAGGTGCCAATAATATCGAAGTAGCTTACTTTTTATTTAAGAGATTTCGGTATCTCTTTGCAGATTTAATTCTAAGCTACTATGAACGGAAAGACAGCTACTCTAAAATTGAAAACAAGTCAGCGAAAGATGCTTTTGAACTGGTAGCAGTCGAGCTTGGATTCATGTACGATTTGCTCTACACCAAGGCCTCCATTTTTTATTCTCAATTTGGAGTCTTTTTTCGTTTCATCAGCTTATGTTGTTCTGTTTCTGCTTTAGTTACCTTCTCAATCATCATCAATAGTCACTCCTACTCACAAATCGACGTTTCCATAACTTACATATTGTTAGTTGGTGCTGTTGTCCTGGAGGTTTACGCCTTCATCACAATCTTTTTCTCTGACTGGACAAAACTCTTGTTCATCAAATCTTGTAATTCTCTAGTTTCTACTACCTGTCCTTGTCATGCAATTCTTGCCAATCACAAAAGGTGGTCAGGATCCATGGCACAGTACAACCTCATAAGTTCTTGCCTCCGAAAAGTTCAACCCACATTCATTGGGATTCATAACTTACCTTGGATTGGCGAACTGTTAGACAAGTACTGGTACTTGACCTGGGAAGATGTGAATGATGATCTACAAATTACTATCTTTAGCCAACTCCTAGAGAAAAGTAATGAAATTAAAGATGATCGTTTTAGCATTGAGTCATGCCAGAAATTACTGGCACATAGAGGTGACAATGTGATTGAGAAAAGGTACGGTCCTCTTCATCAATTTCGTTGGAGTATAAATGATGTTGAATTTGATCACAGCCTTCTTCTTTGGCACATTGCTACAGATATATGTTACAATAGTGAAGATGCTGCTAATAAACTTGATCTGAAATGCAGAATAAGCAAATGCTTATCAGATTACTTATTATATCTTCTAGTCTTTTGTCCTTCTATGTTGCCAGAAGGAATCGGTGAGATTAAGTATAGAGATACTCATGCCGAGGCCCTGAGATTTTTTCTAGACGAAGAAATATTTTTTGTAGAGGTAATGAAGTTTGGGTTTGGGTTCTGCTTCCAGAGAGTGGAAAGAAAGAAAAGATATATCAAAATAGAGGATGCTTGTAAGACATTGCTTGGAGTGCATTTCGGTGATGCAGAGGAACAAATAAAAGGAGATAGAACTCAGTCGGTGTTGTTCTATGGAAGTAGGCTTGCAAGACAATTGCAATCTCTTGATGAAAGATGGGAGATAATAGTGAAGTGTTGGTGGAAATGTTGACATATGCCGCAAATAAGTGTACATGGAAAGAGCATGGTCAACAGCTTCGGAAAGGCGGACAGCTGCTCACCCATATTCGCCTTCTTATGGTACATCTTGGCTTGAGCGAACAATATAGAATTCAGAAGCGTTACTATGATCAACCACAACAACAGATACATTATGTAGACCTTACATGTTCCTGTGTATGTAAATTCTTGCGATCATTTTGTATTGAACAGTGTCGTTCTCATGGTTGCAAATGTGATAACCCTTTTTGCTGTATTTAAATTGCTTGGACTCATAAATAAATTGCCTCCTTCAACTTTAATAAATATACTAGCTAGCTTTGGCGCTTTGCCCGATGGTTTATGTTTAAATGCAAATGGTTTGTGATTGTGAAAGAGCTCAATATCTAAATTAAATAGCGAATCAAAGAATGATCAATTTAATACCGAGTTGTGCATTGGCTAATACGTTCTAAATCAAATTTTGTTGGACCACTAGTAAGGCAGAATTTGATCATAGTCTTCTTCTTAGGCACATCGCTACTGATTTATGTTACCATATTGATCTTAGGAAATAAATAATCGGATGCAAAGAGAAATTTTTACACAAAATGAAAAGAGGCAAGTATTCCTTTTTGGTTGTTTTTAATACGTGACGAGATTAGACCATACAAGCACGATCCAGAATACCTTCCTACATATGGATTACAACTCTCACATCCGGAGACAGAGCTGCTCCTACTTTTGGGAGATGGCTCCCCACACTTTATGATTTTATGGCCAAATATGGGATAAAAATTTACAACTATCTAGACTTGAACCTTGGTGGTGGAACTTCCATTTGAAGACTCTAACCACCAAGACAAGAGGTCATTGGCAAACATATAGAGTTATAATAACAACATTTAAAAGAAAGTCTATGTACCATTGTCTAATTTGGCTTTGTGGAGATAACACTCATTCGGTATGACAATGCCTCATACTCATGCTCAAGTTACCGTAGTTTATATTATTTATATGTAATTTTTCTATTGTCAGTTCGAACTGATATAAGATATATCAGTTCCTTGCACGTGTGTCATTGAATTTAAATGTTTTGACTTGGCTGCATGCACTAGTCAAAGCATCTTTTAAATCCAATGACCCACATACAAGGAACTGATATATCTTATATCAATTCGAACTGACAATGGATCAGTTATATCAGTTCGAATTGACAATGGAAAGATTGTATATATATATATATATATATATATATATATAAGTTTTCTATATTATTGAACTTTAACATAATCAAGTTATACAATAAAGCTGCCTATCGAATTGACCTTGTCCCTGGTTCAAGTCTTCCCAATAAAGCTGCCTATCGAATGAGTCCAAATGAGCACCAAGAGTTATAGAGACAGGTCCTGGAGTTGATTGAAAAGGGTGTGATTCGAGAAAGCATGAGCCCATGTGCCGTACCCGCTCTTTTGGCTCCAAAAAAAGACGGAACTTGGCGAATGTGTATGGACAGCCGGGCAATAAATAAAATCACCATAAAATATAGATTTCCCATACCCCGTCTAGACGATATGATGGACATGTTAAGCGGTTCTGAAGTGTTTTCTAAATTCGACCTGAGAAGCGGGTATCACCAAATCCGAATCAAGCAGGGTGATGAATGGAAAACTGTTTTTAAAACAAGGGATGGGTTGTACGAATGGCTTGTCATGCCTTTCGGGTTGTCAAACGCTCCAAGTACGTTCATGAGGCTGATGAATCAAATATTTCGACCGTTTATCGGTAAGTTTTTAGTGGTTTATTTTGATGATATATTGGTGTATAGTATGAGTGAGGAGCAACACTTTGAGCATCTTAGACAAGTACTGCAAGTCTTGCGGGATCAAAAGCTATATGCCAATCTTAAGAAATGTGATTTCTTGTCTGAAAGTGTGGTGTTTTTGGGGTATGTCGTATCAAGAGAAGGAATTAAAGTTGATCCTAACAAGGTGGATGCCATTCTCAATTGGCCTGCTCCTACAAGCATTCATAGCATTCATGAGATACGGAGTTTTCATGGTTTGGCCTCTTTTTATAGGAGGTTTATTCGAAATTTCAGTTCTGTCATCGCTCCTATTACTGATTGCTTAAAATGTGGTGAATTTAAGTGGACTAAGGAGGCAGATGAGAGTTTTCAATTGATAAAAGAAAAGATGACTAATGCTCCTGTACTCAAGCTTCCAGATTTTGAGAAAATATTCTCTTTGGACTGTGATGCATCACATAAGGGAATTGGTGCTGTATTAAGTCAGGACGGAAGACCAGTTGCATTTTTTAGTGAAAAGCTAAGCGAGGCAAAGCAAAGCTACTCGACTTATAATGTGGAGTTCTATGCGGTTATTCAAGCCTTGCGTTATTGGAGACATTATCTGATTCAAAGAGAATTTATTCTATTCTCTGATCATGAAGCCTTGAAGTACATAAATGGCCAACACAAGCTAAATGCCCGACATGCGAAGTGGGTGGCATATCTACAAGAATTCACATTTGTCATTCGACACAAATCTGGCTGTCAAAACAGAGTAGCTGATGCGTTGAGTAGGAGATCTGTTATGTTGTCATCTATGCAAGCCACAGTGATTGGGTTTGAAACACTCAAGGAGCACTATGGGAATGATCCTGACTTTGGTCAAATTTGGGCTGATTGTCAAAGTGGTAATAATTCAAAATTTATATTGCATGAGGGGTATCTTTTTAAAGGCAGCCGCTTATGCATACCAAGGAGTTCATTGCGTGAAATGATAATTTCTGAATTACATGATGGAGGTCTGAGTGGGCACTTTGGGCGTGATAAGACCTTGGGTCTAGTTGAAACAAAGTTTTATTGGCCTAAATTATACAAAGATGTTGTGAAGTATGTGGAGAAGTGCCGAGTTTGTCATGTGGCTAAGAGTAGGTCCCAGAACACAGGTTTGTACACACCATTGCCTGTTCCTGAAGCTCCTTGGGAAGAAATTTCAATGGATTTCATTTTGGGACTCCCCAAAACAAAGCGTGGTGTTGATTCCATACTCGTGGTGGTTGATAGATTCTCTAAAATGGCACACTTTCTTGGGTGTAACAAGACTTTTGATGCTACTCATGTAGCTAACTTATATTTCAAGGAGGTTGTCAAACTACATGGCATTCCTAAAACTATTACTTCTGATCGAGACCCCAAATCTGTTAGCCACTTTTGGAGGACGCTATGGCGCAAGATGGGAACACGTCTCCAATTTGGTAGCTCTCATCACCCGCAAACAGATGGTCAAACAGAGGTGGTAAATCGATCTCTTGGAAACCTCCTAAGAAGTTTGGTTGGAAAAGAAAAACACAATTGGGACTTCACTTTATCACATGCCGAATTTGCCTACAACAAATCAAAGAATAGGTCAACTGGAAGATGTCCATTTGAGATAGTTTATGGACTGATTCCAAATGGACCACTTGATTTAGTTCCTCTCCCAATCCATAACAAGTTCAGTGGTGATGCTGATGAGATGGCTTCACATATCAGGAAGTTGCATTATGAAGTAAAGAAAAGGCTGGAAGAAAGTAACCAGAAATACAAAGCTGCAGCTGATAAACATCGCAGACACATGGAGTTTCGAGAGGGCGATTTGGTGTGGATTAACCTTCGCAAAGAAAGGTTCCCGAGGGGGAAGTTCGGTAAACTTCAAGATAGAGCGGATGGTCCATTTCGTGTACTAAAGCGCCTTGGTGATAATGCTTACCAAATAGAACTGCCCGGAGACATGGAGGTGTCAGCAACTTTCAATGTGGCAGACTTGCAGCCATATTATGCAGCTGATCCAGAACAACACTTAGACTCGATGACGAATCACTTTCAACCCGGAGGGACTGATGAGGGATCATCTGAAGAGTTGTCTAGAGAATTGAATTCTGAAGCACCAGTTAATATTCCCAACACCCGCCCAAAAAGGAAGATTAAAACTCCCATCAAGTTTCAAGACTAGAATCAAGTTTCAAGACTAAAGTATTTATGTTTGCTTAGTTGTGTTCTTTTTATTGTCATTTAATATGATAAGTCCCCTTCAATTATAAGTAATGCGCAAGGGACATGGTCGGGACCTAAGTTTGAATAAAATAACCCTTGCTATTTGAGTTTGCTGTCAAGGCTTCTCGTTGTGCTTGTTCTTGTTAACCAACCCAAATTCTCTGCAGTTCCTAGTTGAACTGCATCAAAGATAACAGCAACATCTGGACCAGGATCAGGATCAGTGAGCAGGAAATGTTTTAAGCGCGCACTACTCGTAGACCAGAGTACCCAAGTGCTCTCTGCATACTTGATAATTCCGACGATAAGCACTGGAATCGCAAGATATGTCAGAAGAATATTGTTGTTCCAGGTCCTCAGTTGCCACTCCAACTTGAACTAGGAATCGAAGAAAATGTCTTAACCATAGCTCATTATATTCTAACGAACAAAAGCTGTGATAGTGTCCGGTTCACCAAGGTGCAAGAGGAGGAATGGTGCCCAGAACGCCTGCAATGAATTGGTAGAAACAAAATTGAATATTTTGTCTACATGTATGTTTTTCTTGTGAATTTTCGGGATTGAAGTTTGTGGTAGTTGATTATGAGTTGTGTGTTCAGATACGAATTCGTGAGCTTACATGATATCTTAAGCTAGTGTTCGAATTTGGATTTTTGCATATTGTGAATTTGTGATAACTGATAAGTATGCTAGTTGATATGATTGGAATTAGTGATTTCATGTAAAATATGTCAAAACTAGTTTGGTTGATTTCTGTTTGATTATTGCTTCAAATTGCTATGCAAAATTATTTTTTCAGGATCATGAGTTACAATCTCAACTAGTACATGTCGGCAAAGATAACTTTGAAAAAGACACCTTCAATAAACAAATAAAAAGCACATGTCCGTTGATGTCAGCAACACCATTTCTCACAATGATCAACCACTTTCTCACAACAATCAGGACAACACCTAGGAAAACAACATAAGCATGGACACATACAAAAGATACAAGCAATACAAGACAATCCATAGCCTAAAGATCCACAAAAATGGCTAAAATGTTTTTCCAACTCGGAAACTGGTTTTGCTGTTGTTGTTGATGTTGCTCTTCTAGTTGGGATGTGATAAGTCCAGTTAATGTACTGCTTTTGGATCTGATATTGTTCACTTAAGCCAAGATTAGCCATGAGAAGGCAGACATGAGTGAGCAGCTCTCCGCCTCTTCTAAGTTGTTGACCGTGCTCTTTCCATTCACATTGATTTGCAGCGTACGACAACATTTCCACCCACACTTCGCTAATAACCTCCCTATTTCTTCTCATATCCAATTTCAAATTCCATTTCCATTTCCAAATTTTCCAATTTTTTCGCAAGAATACACCCAGAGAATAGCACCGACTGACTTCGATCCCCTTTTATATCTTCCAGCAATTGTAAACTACTAACATCAACTTCAAGTAGTTTCCGGCAGGCTCCTTTGATTGCATTATCAGAAGATAGCTCCTTTTGCTTGAAAAATCTCCTGGCCTCTGCACAAGTATCTCTATACCTTATTTCACCAATTCCTTTTGGCAACATTGTTTGCCGGATCACAAGAACGTATAACATGTAATCCGATAAGCATTTACTGATTTCGTACCTTGAATTAGCATTTTTGGTTGTGCCTTTTATGCTGTCATTGTAATAACAGATGCTGGTAGCGATATGCCAAAGCAGGAGACTATGGTCAAATTCGACATCAACAGTGCACCAACTGAACTCATCAAGAAGCTTCCATTTCTCAAGCACATAATCGCCTCTTTGAGCCAATAACTCCTTGCACGAGCTCGCAAAGTAAATATCGTCTTTAATTTTGTCACATTTCTCTTTGAGCTGGTCGAAGATCAATTTTTGCAAACCATTCGCTGAATTTCCGCACTAGTTTTGTAATTGAACTTTTCTAATTTTTCATGGATGCCGAAAAATTTGTGAACTCTAATACACTTGGCTCCATTCTTAAGGCAAACACTAAGCAAGTCGTGTTGTCCCATGACTGCAGACCACCTCTTGCGACTGTTGAGGAGTGAATGAGGAGGACATGACTTACATGTAGCACTACGAAGAGGATTGTGCCCAGCTTTTGTCCAGTCGGAGAAGATTAGTAGAATGAACGCATAAACCTCCAGAACAATAGCTCCAACAAGCACCGAGTAAGTTATCATGATATCGATTTTCTGGTAGGGATGCTTATCAATGATGGCAGCGAAGGCGTACAACGTAAATGACAATAAACACAAACTAATGCAGCGGATAAAGAGTCCCAAGCAAGAATAAACTAAACTTGCCTTGGTGTAGAGCTTATCATACATGAATCCAAGCTCAACTGCTACAATCTTGAAGGCATCTTCTGGTGACTTGTTGTGAATGATGGAGTAGCTATCGTTTCGCTCGTAAAATCCGAGAATTAGGCCTGTATAGAGATATAAGAATCTCTTGAATAAGAAATTACCTTGGACAAGATAATCTTTTTCTGATTTAATGTCTTCATCAGGTACAACCATTGCTAATTTCGTGTCTTTCTTTAGTCGATGTTGGACATTTTGTTCTAAGATAACAGCAACATCTGGACCAGGATCAGGATCGGTGAGCAGGGAATGTTTTAAGCGCTCATTACTCGAAGACCGGAGTACCCAAGTCCTCTCTGCATACTTGATAATTCCGACGATAAACACTGGAATCGCAAGATATGTGAGAAGAATACTGTTGTTCCAGGTCCTCAGATAGACGTAAATGGCCACTCCAACTTGAACTAGAAATCGAAGAAAATGTCTTAACCATAGCTCATTGTCTTCTAACGAACAAGCTGTGATAGTGTCCGGGCCACCAAGGTGCAAGAGGAGGAATGGTGCCCAGAACGCCTGCAATGAATTGGTAGACCTCGATGAATTGTCCTCAGGATCTGCATCTTTGGTGGCAAGTGCACTCAAACAAACCGTTGCCACCCAGTCTGCTGACATATATGCACACCAGACAAGGACCCTGATCAAGATTGCCCGGTTGGTTTTTCGTCTGGAACCAAATAAAATGAGGATGACTTGCAAAGAGAGGCTGGACAAAACCAGCCCTCGGATCTCCCATACGTTCCAAATTTTCTTGAGCTTTTCCGGGAAGATCTCCATACTCTTGGAGATGGAATTGAAATTGAAGAAGCGAACTGAGAGTGAAGCGGATGCCTTGTTAACTTCAAGTGTATATATATATAGAAATTTTTAAATCAGTACGCAATGATATAAATTCATCGGTACGTTGGATGTGCACCATTAGATTTACATACTTTGACTCAAAGTGTATACACTTGTTAAAACTTCTCCATAATCGGTGGTCCACGTCCGATACACTGATATAAATTATATTAGTATGCAACGAGGAGAAAAAGAATATATATATATATATATATATATATATATATATATATATATATATATATCACGTACACAGCGGTAGACTTTGTAACACTTGTTCGTTTGACTTTTTTTTTTTCCCGAAATTAATTAGGATTGATCTGTCGGATCTCCTGCCAAGAACAAATACTGAGTAGGGTTTTGCCATAAAGCAATTTTCGTGATTAATTCATTGTACTTCGTGAAAAACTTCAATACATTATCTTCAATAATCGGGTAAATTACACTGAACCCCTTGAGATTTGATCAAGTTACATTTAGATAGAAAAGTTTCTTTATTATACACTAACATCCCCAAAACTTAAATTTGATTTTTAAAATGCCTAAAATGCCCCTAGTTATATTATTTTATACTTTATTTTTATTTTTTACCTTTTAACCAAAAACTTTATAAACTTTAATAAAAATAAAAAACTAAATAAAAATATCATTCATTAAATAAATAAATAGTTTAAAAAAAATTTAATAAACAAATAGTTTTAAAAAATTTAATAAGTAGATAGTTTTAAATAATTAAATCAATAAATGGCTTAAAAAATTAAATAAATAAATATTTTTAAAAAAAATAAGTAAATAAATAATTAAAAAATTAAATAAAAAAGTATTAAAAAATCAAATAAATAAATAGTTTAAAATATAAATGAAAAAATTAAAAACATTAATTTTTAAGAATATTCATTAATAGGGACAAGATAAGCTCTAAATATCCAAGTAGTGTTGGGAACCTTGAAGCTTCTTTCACCATCATCTTTACCATAAAAGTTTGGATATTTAGAGTTTTTCTTGTCCCTATCAATGGATATCCTTAAAAAATTTTGTTTTTGAATTTTTTTTCATTTATTTATTTACATTTTAAAACTATTTATTTATTTTATTTTAAAAAAATATTTTTTTTAACTAATTATTTATTTTATCTATTTAAACTATTTATTTATTTTATTTTTAAAACTATTTATTTATTTTATATTTTTAAACTATTTATTTATTTAATGAATCATATTTTTATTTAGTTTTTTATTTTTATTAAAGTTTGTAAAGTTTTTGGTTACAAGGTAAAAAAAATAAAGTATAAAATAATATAACTAGGGGCATTTTAGGCATTTTAAAAGTCAAATTTAAATTTTGGGGTGTTAGTGTAAATTGTCCAAACCTCAAAGGGTTCAGTGTAATTTACCCTTTATAATATTATGGTATGTAAAACGAATAATTGATCTTTGTGCCAGATTATAACATTGATTTAATTGATTATCTGTGCACCGAAAATTTTCTAACTTAGATTACTAGCTTTTTTTGACAATATCTCGTTATCCGGATCAGGTTTTTTTTTTCGAATCTTTTACCGTCAGTAGATTTGAATCGCTGACCTAGGAGTTATTTATCCAAACCCTAAACTCGTTCATCTACCTGCTGAGCTACGCCACTGTTGACTAGATTACTAATATCTGATTTTGTAACAAATACAAGTGATCCAGTGGATATATAGAACCTTCTATCTTCTAAGTCAACAGCATATTTCGATCTTTCTTCACCAGATTAAACCTAAAAGGATTAGGTAATTAGTTATTATTAAAATATAAATTGATTTACAACCTAAACCATGACAACCAAGTAATTTTGAATTTAGGTAAAAACAGCCTTATTGTTTACGAAAAACACCTTATAGTTTCGAAATTTAGTTTAAAAAAACCCTCCTAATTATGTACCAAAACACCTTATTGAGGTTTTTTGTAATCTCTCATAAATATCGTCTATTTTTTGAGCACTCAATCCTCATGAATTTATATACTTGGTTTACATGTTGTGGACACAAGTATAGGGATAGCAAAATAACTCATAGGGACTCACACTTATTGGGTGGGGATGAGTTTCAATTTGGTGGGGATGGAGTGGGGATGGCGATAAATAGTAAAACTCCCGATAGGTATGGGGCAGGAATGGATTTTATAATCCCCTCCCTCCTCTGCTCCGCTTAAAATATAATCTTTTTTTTAATGTTTATATTTAACAATTATTGAAATTAGCATATCACCTCTTAGCACATATGGTTGTGCACCTCCCTTCCACATTTGTGGTTAGGGATTCAAGTGTTACCATACATATTTTGAAAGTATGTTCATGAGATTATTTTAAATAGTTTTTTTGGAATTACTTTATATATTCACTATTACTAATACTATACAATCCAAAAAAATTACCTTAAAAACTAACTCAAATGATGTGGCAAGTGATTTGTTCATTGACCACATCATCTCATGATTTGTGTTGTAAAGACAACTCATTTGCCACATCATTTGGGGTAAATTTTGGGTTAATTATTTAGGTTTCATAGTATTACTCTTATATATTATATCATACTGATTGGGTTATAAAGTTTATTTTTTTAATTAATAATTTTGATAAATAGGTTTAATGAGGCAAATGGGACGGGAATAGGGAAAGCATACCCCGTTCAGCCTCGCTCCATCTATTGTAGGGTTTTATAAGGAGATGAATTTTTAAAAAATAAATAGGGTGGGTGCGGGGAAAAGTCATCCCTCCCCAAACCCACCCTATTGTCATCTCTACATAGGTCCCAAAAGGGGAAAGGGGGGCAGGGGGGATTGTGGGTACCATATTGGATTAGCGAGAATTACTGAATACTATTTTTCCTATAAGACGAATCCAATTATAAAAAAAAAAAAAATCACTTCTCTTCTTTTTTTATTTTTCTAAAATAAAAATTGCATCATATCACATCTCAAACTAGTTATGTATATACAGGAAGAAAAGAAGCCCGGCGGATCATCGATGTCTCATCATATCACATCTCAAACTAGTTATATATATACAGGAAGAAAAGAAGCCCGCGGATCACCGTTGTCTCATATATATATGGGGAAGGATCAGTGGCCACTAAAAATTACACAAATTGTTACATAATTTGTGGATCATTGGATGATGCTGAATTTGTATGTTAGAGATGCACTCATACCCAAAATCACCATTAGATATATACACACTAATTGAATCTCTTTCCTTCCAAACTAGAATCATCAACCTCAAACCTCAATCATCCACCATCATCACCAAACCCGGATCATCTTCCTCAAACTCATCTCTCTCGATCTACCATCCGCCATCACTCATCGAATAATCTGGAAAAACAAATATCATCAATAATCCTTATTTTTCAATCCAAACCAAAAAAAAATTGGAAAAAGTCCAGATTTTTTTTTATCTTCACTGCTTTCAGAACCTCTCTCCTCGAATGGTGGCGACGAGACGAACAAGTTCTTCAACTTCGCTCTAATCTTCGTGTTCTCGATCTCCGGCGATACATCGGCGGCCTCTTTGTCCAAGGCGTCGTCGTCCTAGGGAGGAAATCGGCGGCGATTGAGTAGCATCCGGAGCGTCTTACCGCGGCGGAGGTGGATTACTGGACTCGTCGTTGGACTCCGCGTCGGACTGCTGGACACGGCGCACTTGAACTTCTGGAGAGTCGCCTTATCCACACGAGTGAAAAAAAAAAAAAAACCTAAACGTTCCCAATTTTTTTATATATTTGATCTGTAACTCCAAATCAAAAACATGGAAGCTCTTCGAGGTGGAGGCCTATAAGTCCTGGGCAGCATGAATCTCTTTGATCTGCTCTTTTTTTTTCTTTGAGTAGATCGGCTAACTGTTTTTTATTTAAATTATTTTGGATCTGTTTTTGTGTTTGGGACATATTATTGTGAATCTGATTTTTTCCAAATTTTCCAGAATGTATGAATCTAATTTTGTGAATCTCTTCGATCGACCTTTTTTTAATATAAATATTATTATGAATCTGATTCTGTGAAGGTAAGATGGTTTTTTGATTGAAGATATATTTTGGGTGTTGGATCTGGGTCTGGTTTTGTTGTGAAAGTCAGAACAAACAAATATATATTTTTTCCAGATTTTTTTCCCAGATTTTTTTCCCAGATTTTCTTTTCCAAATTTTCCAGATTTTTTTTTCGTTCTGATTGAAAAATATGTTGATTCGATTTATTTTTTCTTGTTTGTGAATTTAATATGGTGATGGTGGATAGTGGATGCGGGATGATGGCCGACGGTGGATGGAGGGGAGATGATTTGGGTTTGGTGATGATGATTGATGATTGAGGTTTGGGGTTGATGATTATTATTTTGGTAAAAGGAAAGAGATATGATTAGGAAGGAGAGAGATGAGGGAGCTTGAAGTGTATGTATCAGATGGTGATTATGGGTATAAGTGCATCTCTACCATCCAAATCACCATTATCCAATGGTCCAAATGTTGTGTAACAAATGGTGTAATTTTCGGTGGCCACTGATCCTTCCCCTATATATATCTATATATATATATATATATATATATATATATTTTCAAATAAGTGCACACCGGTAGAATTATATAAGGACATTGAATGTGAGCCACTCATTTTACATATTTTGACTTGGCATGTATGCACTTGTCAAAACTCTTTTATTAATGAGTGGCTCACATTCAATGTCCTTATATAATTCTATCAGTGCACACTGACAGGAAAAGGACTGTATATATATATATATATATAAAAGTAGTTTTCTCAAAAGGAATCCCTTATTTTAATTTTGATAAGGACCTTGATGAAATCACATCCATTTTTATTAATTTTGATCTGAATTTTTTTAGATGATATGTTTAATAAAATATACATAGGAATAAAATTTGAGAATTTTTCAAGCACTACAACTATTTATCCTAATTTTATTAAATATGAAGGAAAGTTTTTACCTCAGTACGTTGCATGTGGACCATTAGATTCAATTGATTTGACTCAATCTGTATGCACTTGTCAGTTCATAATTTATGGCCCACATGCAATGCACTGATGTATTTTATATCAGTACGCACTGAGGAGAAAATGAGTGTGTGTATGTATATATATATATATATATATAATTTTTCTATTGTCAGTTCAAACTGATATAAGATATATCAGTTCTTTACATTTGAGTCATTGGATTTAAATGCTTTGACTTTGCTACATGCACTTGTCAAAACATCTTTTAAATTCAATGATTCACATGCAAGTTATATCAGTTCGAACTGATAATACATATATATAACTATATATATATATATATATATATATATATATATAGTTTTTCTCTCATCAGGGCGAAACTGAACTTTTAAAATTAGGACGAAACTTGTAAGTCATTGATTAAGTTTAACAAGGCTTTGACTAAACTAAAGTATGTGAATCTAATGTTTGATAGTTGTGAAACTAATATAAATAAAATCAGTCCATCATGAGTAAAGAAAAACTATATATATATATAAATATATATATATATATATATATATAAATACATATACACACACAGTGGTTCTCTAATCAGGACGTTCTGACTTTATAATTTCAGGACGTCCAACTACAGCCACACATTCATAATGGGCACACAACCCCACATTAACAAATACTTATACCCAATATGAATGTGTGGCTGTGGTTGGACGTCCTTACTAGAGAACCACCTTATATATATATATATATATAAAATATATATATATATATATATAATATTTCTATTGTCAGTTTGTCCTGATATAAAATATATCAGGACAAAGAATGTAGACCATTAGATTTACATACTTTGACTCAAAGTGTATGCATTTGTTAAAACTTCTCATTAATCTGTGGTCCACATTCTTCGTCCTAATATATTTAATATCAGAACGAACTGACAGTAGAAAAACTATATCTATATCATGTGTAGGGGGCGTCTGAACTAGAAATATTAGTTTGGATGGCCATTAAACTGATAGAAGAAAAAAATTTAGGGGTACCATAGTGAAGAAGGTTTTAAAACCGTCTTTTAATAGTTAATCATCTCTAAATTACTTACTAGTTATTACATGCTGGGTTGAGCTGATTAAATAAAAATAAATACATGCCATGTAACAAACACAGGGTAGGATATGGCTAATTATAGTCATTTATCGAACGTTTGTTGTTTGCATAGGATGTGATTATTTAATCTCATACAAGCAACTTATCCCACTAATGTGGGATCAATTAGTCACATCACTTTATACTCTTGTTTTCTCTTTTCAATTTTTTTTGATGTGTTTAAAATATAAATATATTTTAATATATAATAAAATATTTTATTATGAAAATAATAATTTTCAATTGTAACAAATAAAAATACATATTATTTTATTTAAAATTGGTTTTAAATATTTAAAAGTATAAATTACTTTTAAATATTTTAATTTTTTTCAAATTTTAAATTAAATAATTATTTCAACCAGTCAAATTCTGTATAACCATTTTATTTAGGTGAGGTGTGGCTATTTAATCTCATATTTTTTAAAAATTCTTCTTTTTTTATTTTTTATTTAATTATAAAATTTAAAAAAAATTAAAAATTTTACATATTAATTAAAATTGTTATTTTATTTAATATTAATTTTAAATATTTTTATTTATTTTGTATAAAAAATTTAAAATTATTTATTATTTAAAAATAATTTAATTTAATTTTATATTTATCAATTTCACACTATATTAAATATATTATAAAATTATTATTTTTATCCAATCGCACACTACACCAAACAAGATATATGACTATTTTAATCATATCTCATATAGCACCAAACACATCAAAATATTAATTTTATTCCAATCATAACTCATCTCATCCAATCCTATGAAAATAATCATATCCTGTCTCGTGCACCAAACGAGCCGACAATGAATGTGATTATGGAATTCTCTCTTCTGGTTTCTGAGTCAACACATTAATGAATTAGCTTTTAAAACTTAATTAATTAATTGGTCAAAAAATATTAATTTATTAATTAATAAAAAAATCAACATTGGACTTTAAACTTCACAGATTAGATTGGACTCTGAATTCTGGATCAATATATTATCCTAATTAGTTTTTGAGAGATACCAAGTTGTTTACATTTAAATATATAGATGCTTTGCCTGGTTCTTGTGATACACAAAATATGAGTTAATTGTAAAGAAATGCCTTGTGAAAATTCAAAAGTAAATGATTTAGCATTTAAATATGACTTGACTTGACCACTTAGCTAGCATAATGCAAAGAAATAGCCTGTGAAAATGCAGAAGTAAATGGTTTAGCATTTAAATATGACTTCACTTGACCATTTAGTTAGCATAATGATAATTGAATGTTCATTTAACCCCATAATATTTTAGATGGTATATAAAAAAATTATAAAATATAACTCGACTTGACTTGTAAAACTCAACGTCAAATGAACAAATAAAGATTGTTCAAGGTAACATGTCAAGACTCGAATAAAATTGCTACCAAGTGGGTTGAGTTGATTAAATAATTAATAACAAATACAGTGACTACGATTATGGAAGTATCTCTTCATAAGTCAACACAATTATGAATTAGCTCTTAAAACTTAATTAATTAATAAAAGTTAACCAACATTAGATTCCCAGATTAGATCAGCCTATGAATTCAGGATCAATATATAAATATATTTTAATTTCCCATTAAGAGATGTCAAGTTGTTAAGATCGACATGCTTTTTTTCCGGGCTCTTAGTGGGATACATTCGAAATATGGGTTTATCAATGTAATCAAAGACCTTGTAGATTCAAAAGTAAATGATTTAGCTTTTAAATATGACTCGACCAGAAAAAACTTATCATCAACTGATAAATCAAAGATTATTAAAGATTGTACAAGTCTTACGTGACTTGTGATATCACATTTTAGAATATATGGTAGTGAATCTTTTATTTCACGTTTGTGGTGTGACGGGTTCATATCTTAATATCCGTATTTTACAAATATATATGAGGATTTTTTTTTTAATATTGTAAATTTCAGTAGATCCCGAATGACTTTTAACCCGACCATTCGATGTTATAATTTGTTATAATAGTTCCGATAAGACTTGGAGAATTACAGTCCTGTCAAAACTCAGGCAACTTGCATATGTGGTTAATTAATGATCTTTAAACATTGTTATTGACAATTAAGGATAATTTAAAGAAAATTAAATTTTATGTTGTACATGAGCAGAAAGTTAAGAGGGTTTCGGAGTGGCACTGTTTATGTCATGTTGCGGTACTGTTCACAAGTGATGTGTGCACTGTTCATGATACTATAGTGACTGTTCACATAGAGGAGGACTGTTCATGCACTGTAGTGACTGTTTATAACACTGTAGTAGACTGTTCACATAGGGAAGGACTGTTCACAAGGGCTTTGTGGACACTATTTATGGGGTGACGTGACGACACAGTTCACGGTACTGTAGTGGCACGATTAGCTCAGATTTCAGTTAGGATTGTCTCTCCTCATTAATTGGGTTCATTCGGGACCGTCACATTGAGAATTGTATCGCTTTAGCTTCTGACTGTGTGAATGTGATGCATAAGAAGTGTTATGAAGGCAATTTGGCCATGAAGATAGATATCCGCAAAGTTTTCGATACCAGATATCTCTGAATTTGAATATTTCAGGATCAATATATAAATATATTTTAATTATGTTTTAAGAACAAGATGACCTAGTTTTAATGGTAAACTCTTCACACCTACATCAAATATGTTGAGGGTTTGAGTCATACCCCTCTCCTAATATCAAAATATTGTAATATTTCCAAAAAATAAATTAAATAAATTATGTAATCGATAAGTTTTCTCCGCCTTCTTATATAAATATATGTGGAGAATTTTCTTTTTGATATTGTGAGAGATATATCTCTTATATGTATGTGTATGTGCGCGTGCGCCGTGAGAGAACAAGAGTCTTGGAGAAATATCGTTATATCAAAACTCATGCAACTTGATTATGAAAAAAAAAAAACTCAAGCAACTTGCATGTGGTTAATTAATGATGTAACACATTGTTATTGATAATTAATTAAATTTGAAGAAAATTACTTTTATGCATTGTTATGAACAGAATGTTAAATCCAAGTGGTGACTATGCGAGTATCTGACTCCAACAACTTCAACTAATTTTTTTTTTAATTTAATATGAGCCAGGCAAGTCAACTAAATGTATATTTAAATGCTAGATCATTCGCCTCTTAAAGTCGTAAGGTCTTCCTTTAATAAATTCATTTTTAAATAAAATATGTTTATATTATTTATTTATGTATCCTTATTGGTGAGCTGTCTTTTCATTTTTCCATTGAAGATTGGGTATCGATTTAGACTTTTATGATAATAATTTAAAAAGAGATCAGACTACCACCGCCTAATGCAGTAACAAAACCAGAATTTCAAATTTCAATAAGTTTAGAGGGATTAAACTCTGTAATTTTTATTTTAGAGAAAAAAAAAATCAATTAATTATAAAGATTAAAAATGAAATTTTCAAGAGGCTGTAAGGGTTGTGGCCCCCGTAAACCCCTTCATAGCTTCATCGATGGCTTAATGTGATTTTTTGTTATAAACACCTTCGGTCAGCCAAATAATGTCTTAAGTTTAATTTGAGTTATAGCCATCACCATATATGATATATATATATATATATATATATATATATATATAAATAAATAGATAACAGATTGGGCTACGAATTTGAATTTATAGCATAATTAATAAATAATCCGATCCCTCTACTTTAATGAAAGGCTTATAGATGTTTAAAAATTCATATTATATAAACTGGTTCTTCCAGTTTCAATAATGGGCAGTCACCCCCCTGAAACCCAAACTATAAACTATTTAATTTAAAAATTAAAATACCTCCATTAGGGATCGAACCCTTGACCTTGTGGTTAAAAAACCACACACTCTAACCACCTAAGCTACTCCAACTTATTGTTGGAGGTAAGTTGATTTAAATATATATATATATATATATAGTTATATAATTTGTTTAAAATAATTTAAATCTGTTTGTATAATTTAAAATAAACTCATATATATAATTTAAAATAAACTTATATTTAATAATAATATACGAAAACAAATTTATGAAAAAAAATAATAAGAAGAAATAAACAAAAGGAAACCCAAAAAATCCGAAAAATCAAAGCTCGTAATTTTTTTAAAATTCCTTTTAAATATATGAGTTTATTTTAAATTATAAATAAACTCATATTTAAAATAAACTCATATATTTAAAAGGAATTTATTTATTTATTTTCTTTCTTTTTTTTGAATTTTTTCCCTTTTCAATTTATGGGCTTTGATTTTCAGAGTTTTTTTAATCAAATTGAAATAATATATTTTTTGAAAAGGAAAAAAATTCAAAGAAAAAGAAAGAAAAAAATTAACGGGTTTTGATTTTCTGGATTTTTTGGGTTTTCTTTTGTTTTCTTATTATTATTATTATTTCATAAATCTATTTATATATATTGTTATTAAATATAAGTTTATTTTAAATTATATATATAATTTTATTTTAAATTATATATATAATTTTATTTTAAGTTATAAACATATTTTAATTATTTTAAACAAATTATATAATTACATATATACATTTAAATCAACTAACCTCAAACAATAAGTTGGAATAGCTCATGTGGTTAGAATATGTGGTTTTTAACTACAATGTCAAGGGTTTAATCCCTAAATGAGGCATTTTAATTTTTCAATGAATGGTCAAAGGCTTACATTATTTACATGGCTAGTAGTAGTAGGTAAATCAATTCATGACATATAATTTTATTTATTGTTTATATATGATAAATGTTTATAAGAACTTACAAACTTTCAACACATATACGATCAGTCGAATAGATAGTAAAAGTTAAGTCATATATTTTTTTTAAAAATTGTTATGTATATCTTTTTCATAATTTTAAACAATGCCAATCTAAAGTGTAAAATGAACAAATAATTGATCCGATCACTCGGAAATAATTATTTGTTAAGATATTGGGGTGAACTAAATTTTGTGTTATGAGAAGTTCATATGTTATAGCACAATGAGATAGATTTTGAACTTTGAATATGGTTGATAGTCCATCATACTCACAGCAGGATATTGGAAAATCTTTTACAGTGTTGTGCAGGAGTAAACCAAACATTATCACAGACTCACAGCTTAATCGTTCAAAGACAATGAAGGTGTTAAAGTCATTGATTCAAATGTATGTCACGTATAATTGTGCATTATAATATAATTGTGCTTCTTACGGATATATACTTTTATTGTTTTATATATATATGTAGAGTATATATATATATACAGTCATTTTCCTGTCAGTGCGTATTGATATAATTATATAAGGACATTGAATGTGAGTAATTCATTTATAAAAGAGTTTTGACAAGTGCATACATACCAAGTCAAAATATGTAAAATGAGTGACTCATATTCAATGTTCTTATATAATTCTATCAATACGCACTTATGTGATGTGAAAATTATTGTATATATATATATATTTTGAGAATCAGAAAAATTTATTCCAAGCCCAAAGGTGGACAAGCAGCACAACTAGAGACGCGAAAAACAAAGAGCAAAAAACAGCCCCCTACAACAAAACAGAGGCAGCCCAGCACCCCAAAAACAGAAACAACAAACAAAAACCCCAGCCCTAAAAAAACGAAAATCAAGACAAACTCCAAACTATTATATAATTTAATAGTAGGAATTTTTAAAATGGCGCCGATACCGTCATCTATAAATATGATTTATACATCCATTTTATAAGTATATCTATATCTAAAATTTTAAAATTAAATAATTTCTATAAACATTCATTATAATACTAATAGTACCCTTATTGAAATGAATGTATTTATTTTAATACATTTTATTTGTAAAAAATATTATGGTCCAACTTTGTACAGATTAATAAGTCATCTTTGATAGTCAAAGTAAATAACAACATACATGATTTTTCTATAAAAATAACCTCATGAATAAATAAATCTACTCCTATCTATTTTTTTTAAATACTTGTCATTTTTTGTTTATCGATAGATTTCACAATTAGTTATAAAAGAAAAATAAAAAAAAGTAAAAAATATATATCCTTATATGATCAGAGTCCTTTGAAAAAAACAAATCCATTAGTTTGTTATATCACAATCATACAATGATGTAAAATTTTGATACTTGAAATAGAATTACAGTTTAATGGGGGTTTATCATAAGTTTTTTTTTAAAAAATAAAGATATATAGTTGAAGATATATTGGGTGTAATTAATTGGTGTACAAGGTATTTAGATTATTTTTAATTAAAGTAATTTATCTTTAATTATTGGTAATTTGTATTGAGATATTTTTATAATCAATTTGGTTTTAATAAAATATGGATGTACCATTCATATTTATGGATGGTACTATCAGCACTATTTCTATAATATATATATATATAGGCAGCATTAGATAATTGTCACAAGTTTTATTTACTACATGCAACTATACAATGCCCGCATTTCTTGTGGGCCGTAAACCAGTATAAAATAATATAAAAACAATTTAAATTGAAATACAAAAGGTAACCACATTAAGTTTTTTATATATGGCCAATAATAATTGGGATAATTAAATATTCAACATTCTCCCTCAAACTCAATGTCGTAAAGCAACACCAACTTGAGTTTGCAAATGAAGCCTTATGGGCATAATGAAAAGTTCAGACTTCGAAGGTAATTGAATCCGAAGGTGATCAGGGTTGGAAAATGACTCTTGAGGTGATCCGGAAAGATAATTGAATTGATCCAGAGGTGATCCAAGACATTGATTGACTAGAAAATTCTTATACTATTAGGGCAAGTTTGGTATTGCTGCAACTTTTATAATAATCACTGTTAACTGTGCTGAAGGAATAATCAGTTGTGAAGTTAATCAGCAGATGCTTGGTTAATTGTATTTTTAAAACTACTGTATAGCTCAAAAGCAGTATACATATATTTTGGTAATTTTATTGAAAAAGTATTGAGATTAGTTACATCGACTAAAATATACATGAGATTAGGACCCTAATTCATTTTTTTTTTATTAATTATATATATTATATCAATATTTAAGTAGAATATTAAATTAGAAAAAAAAATTCATAACAACAATAGAAATATTTCAAAAAGATTTCCACATGCTTCTCAAAATCATTGTCAAAATTTGTCATATTATCAATTAATCACTTTTGGAAGTTTTATTAAACATCATTTTATATCAAAATTATAAAATAATATGATATCAACTTTTTAAAAGCAATATTAAATTGTCATTTAATTGGAAAAGTATCCGCTAGCTATTAATTTATACTGTCTGAACCTGAAGTAAGAACCCTTGCATATCTATTTAAGTTACACTTTTTCTACAAGGAGTCTCATTCCATGTTGTGGCATCAACAGCATCTTATAAACCGGAGAGTGGCGATAATTCGGAGACACCGAAAAACTGAACCTGGACAGAAGAAGACACAGTACTAATTTCAGCTGTAACATGGCAAATGATTGGCCTAGACACAATCGAGTCCCGTATCCGAACGGTACATACGCTTGTGGGTGCTTGCAAGCCTCCGAAATTCCACCTCTGAACCTCTCAGGATTGAATTCATTAGCATCAGGACCCCAATTTTCAGGATCTCTATGCAACAACGGGACGAAACTCCATATGTGAACCCCTTTTGGCACCACAAAATTATTACCATTACTATCTCCGGCGCCTAGCTTGATGTCTTCAAAAGCTTCTCTTGCAATCACAGCCGATGGCGTGTAAAGGCGCAAGCTTTCCAGGATTGCATTCCCTAGAGTTTTTAACTGGCTCAGTTTGTCCCAATCTAGGGACATTGAGGGAATGTGATCGCCACAGGTTTCGATAATTTCAGATCGAACACGTTGTTGCCATTCGGGGTGGAGTGCAAGAAGCATCAAGGTCCAGGAAGCTGAAGAAACAATGGTTTCGTAGCCAGCAAAGTAAATGTTTGTGCAAGTGTCCACCATGAACCTCTCCAATTTGTGTTTGTCTTGCTGCAATTCGATGTCTGTTGAAGCTCTTTCGAGAATCATTTGAAGTAGGTCCTTGCTGTATTTTCCGGCATCTTCTTGACGACCTTTTACTACATTGAGTATTAAGGCCTCCACTTCTTTCTCCAACCTCCATATTTTCCTTCTACCCTGTGTGGGAAGGAATCTGTATAATGCTTCCGAAATTAGTTTTTGTATATATAGTTTCGTCAAAAATTCTCTGGTACAACAGTCTTGATGCAAAATTTTGTCTCTAGATGAATTCTGATCACTTAAAGATCCTTAGGATTTGAAGCATTCCAAATTTAATTTCAAAAAAAAAATTGCATCAAAACCGTCTGCATGAGAGAAGCTCCCTATATAGCTATAGTAGATGAATTCAAAAGAAAAAAAAAACGTATGTATGAAACAAAAATTCAGAACCTTAAAAAAAAATTCAGGACCGTACTAAATAGAGAAACACTTATAATTACATATATATACATACCTCAAGTATGGAAGTCCAAAAAGCAAGCTTGGTTTAGCCAAAGTCTCTTCCATGGCCCTTAAATTTTTGGAAATAGTTTTGCCAAGGTAGTAGGAGCTGCCAAAAAAGGCTCGGGAGAGGATATCAATAGAAAGGTCTTTCAAATCCTGATCAACCATAAACTCTGCTACTCCTCCTTGGCTTTCTGCTGCCAACCGTTGCTCCCATGTTCTTATCATTGTCATCGTACATTCCTCCATTAAACCTACCATGCCCTATACATACCATTAAAGGTTTTTAAACATTTAGTTATGTAAAGTTACATGGGGATGATAATGAGTGTTAATTTGATCTGTTGTTTTGGATAGGTTAGCTATAATTTTAACGAAAATTTTCACGTACAGACTGTCCGCAAAGAATTCCTGACCGACAAAAACAAACTCCAAATGTTTAAAATCCAAAACAGAAAAAAATAAAATTAAAAGGCACACCATAATTGTAATAATGAATTCCTTACAGACAACAAACTCCAAAAGTTTAAAAGTTCCCAAAAGCATTCAAAAGGTTATACGGAATTCCTTGCAAACAACAAAATCCTAACCGTTAAAATTCGCAAAAAAAAAAAAAATCAAAGTGTTAACTATGATTATAATAAAATTATCAGGTGTACACTCTCTGTATAGAGTTCCTCCAAAAATTTAGAGTCCATATTATCATTTGAAAGAACTGAAAGCATTTGGAGTTTCTGGCTACTGAGAATTCTGTAATAATTACCTTGACTTGGAGGGGGAAGAAGTGAGGAGCAATAAGTTTCTTCTGAAGAGCCCAGTGGTGTCCATTGGCCTTGATGACTCCATTGCCAAGTATAGGCCTCCTTGCTTTTGATATATATGAAGGTTTACCCAAATCCAATGACTTGTGTTGTTTCAATTCCTTTATCAACTCTGGTTGGTTCACATATAGATGCTGCTTTGTCCCTGTTGAGAACATGTAGGTTCTACCTGTACCCTTCAACATGTCAAACCACTGCCGAAGGTTTTTTATTTTTTATTTTTAAGTATTATAAGAACTATTATAGTAAATTTTAACTCCAAATGGATTAAGACTATGTTCATGACCTACTGAGATCATACAAACTGTCTGTCATAACTTGCCGAGTAACTTTTCAAAACTACAAATTGGGCCACAAATTTTCTCCCCACACATGCTTGCATCCCTTATTTTTCTTATAATTTATAATATACAAGTTATTATAGTTTTTTTTGAAGTTTTATAAAATGTATTATAGTAAATTCTGATATCAATCAGGTCATAGGTCTATCAGAACCTACCGAGATCAAACACCATATGTTCGATCCGAATTTCTACTTTCACAAATTATCTCCCCGAACATGCTTGCATCCCTTATTTTTCTTATAAATTATTATACAAATTGTATATTGTTAGAACTTATATGATGTTCTTTCATTTTCAACTATTCAAATAGCACCACAATTCACAAACCTACATAATTAATTCGTAACTGCATATAAAAAAAAACCAAATACATATTATATGCAACCAGGTCCCGCAACATTTAAATCTCACAAGTCACAATGAGAATAATAAAAAATGCAGACCATCAAATTTGACCGATATAAAAAATATATATTTCCTTACTATTTACTTTTATTATTATTTATATCGTCATAATATTTTAATATTTTATTATTTTTGACTGTTTTTGTTTCAAAAAAAATTATATTTTTGACTGTTTTACTATAAGAAAAATCATCCTGGTCAAATTTAAGAGTATAATAAACTGGCACTTGGGGGTGAAAACAAATTTTTTTTTGGTAAGTCAGTAGCACAATATATTTTTGCATTTTACCCGTAGGTCATATTAACAGGAGCATAAATTGAAAAGAAACTCATATATATATATATATATATATATATATATATATGAAATATTACAATAATTTGGGATTTTATGGAGAAGGGGGGAGAGACTCACGCCCATATATATATAGGTGTTAGGGGTTTTATTATCGGACCAACTTCATCTTGTCTAAAAGAAGTTCATATATTAAAAATTTTATAAAAAATCATATTTAAGTTTTGAAGATAAAAAAATTGTGCATTACTATTTATTTTTTATTTTGTAAACCTTTAAAACGCGCCCTAAGATAAATATTAACACGAACATAAATTGAAAAGAAATTCATAAATTAAGAAAAAAACAAAACAGAACAAAATGAATAGAAATGATTGTTTACAGTTAACTACATCGAACATGGTCACTATACTAATTATTTCTTTTAACAAACCAGCATGGAAATTAATTTATTTCATAAAAATACGATATTTTTTTTGAAGAATTATATTATTATATAAATTTAGGATTTTTTTTAGAGAGAGAATGACTCAAACTCGTTACCTCCTAGTATCGGTGCGAGGAGTTTTATCACTGAGTTTTATCACTGAACCAATCTAATCGTATCGTTACAAATAAGTTACTGTTGAATTAATTTTGTAAAAAAAAAAAAAACTTAAAAAGCATAAAAGTCAAAGGTGGGATTTTTTTTAAATAAATTATATGTTCCAAAAGTAGCATGCATGCCAGCCAGCAATCGTTTACTTCAAACACCTCATGCTTTGTCAGAGAGGATCTAGATCCGTCTAGAAAATCGTCCAGGTTTTCATTTGTTAACTAATGTCTCTTAAATTCATGTAATTTTGAGCCTAACAATTCTTGATTTTTGGATCATGTGAAAACTCAGAAAAAACAATAAATTTTATACAAACAATAACGTGCTTGCACAGACTTTGAACCAAAAAAAAAAAACACATCAAGCTAGGGTTTAACCTACCTTAACTAATTAACCACTTCGATAATGTTAGTCAGGATCGGTGCTAACCAGTATCTATTAGATTGCATCAGCAAACGTAAAAGTAAACGATTGTTTTTAAAAATAAAAAAAAAAGAACAAAGAAAAGTAAACGATTAATGTAAAAGTAAACGATTTCGAATCAATAACGAACGGTATAATTAAATATTACCGTAGAGGCGAGACCATTCCTGGAGATAAGGGAAGGAAGAGCGAAGCCATTGATGATGAGAAACTGCAGGTTGACCATCTGATGAAGAAGGAGAAGAAGGAGATGACTTGATGATCATCTCCATTTGTTGTATTTGCTTAACGTTTCCATACAAAAAAGATGGTTTTGGACCACTAATGCCTTGTTTGGAGAGCATGGATTGGATCCTTTTGGGGTTCCACCATATCATATCAAGAACTCCAATCATCGCCCTACATATCACTATGATCATCATGATCAACATCAAACACCAAAACATGATCATCATCAAAGCTTCCATTATTATGATAACGGCGTGAAGATGATGATCTCCTCTCTTCTTTTCTCTTGCTTGATTTCTTCTTCTATATATATTTTCTCTTCCTCTTCTCTACTTCTATTCATGTGTTGACTCTTTGTAACTTCTTGTCTACCTTTTTGTGTCTGAAAAGCCATCTAATTTTATAAGTTCAAATAATTGAAACTAAAAATATATTATCAACTTGTGCTAACTGATGTGTACCTTACAGTCTTTTATTATTATTATTGTTATTTCATTATTTAATATATTTATGCACCCACTTTTTTTTATAGTATAATCGTTATCATCGTAGTAGGAGTAATAACATGAGTCATATTCAATCACGAGTGATATAATTATAAATAAAATGATACAACTTAACAAGTATGTCACTCACAACTACATTAAACATTTTTATGGTTATTTCTTAAATTATTTCCAACAAGTGATGAGATGCACATTTGTTTAAATATGAATATATGGTGAATCATACTAAATTGGTAGTAATTAGGCACGTCATGGTGAACATGACGTACCTGTAATCATACATTAACTACTAGGAAGCTAGGGATATGATTGATTGATTACACATCATGCATTATATATTGCTTATATATATGTAATCCATTTATGATAGGATGTTGATACTGCCACCTATAAATGTGATTTACACATTCATATTTAATCACATAAATATACCAATACAAATGACCATTAAGGACATATTATTTTAATTAAATTAAATTAAATACTATGTACACATATTATATTCAACTATATTACATTTTTTTATGTAAAAAAATATAATTATGTTACAACACCATTAACATGAACCTTCTGATCTGTGTTAAAATCATGATAACAATCACATATGCCTTAATGGAATAATATTAATTAATAATAATACATATGTACACAACATAAAATCTATGGGAAAAGTATAGGAAGTTAGTCTTTTGTGAGAAGGAGAGAGAGATGCGAAAATGAACTGGAGAGAGAATGTTATATGTTTAATTTCTCTTCTTTATGTAAAATACAAAATTAAAAGAGACTATAAATGACAGCTCTTGAATCAATAATAAAAAAGATGGCAGGAAGAATGAAGAATGAAAAGGACAGAAAGATGAAGTAGAAGGAGATATCTGCGGTTTTATTTTTTTATGTGCTTTTCCATTTTTATTTTTATTTTGTTTTATGTAAAATAAAGTAAACCGATCTGATTTCCATAGCAACAAAATAGAAAGGAAAACAAAAACAAAACTTCCATAGGGTTTATGTATTTTCAACTAATGATGTAATTTAATAGCATTTACAAATAAAATGTGTTAAAAAAATATATATTTATTTTAATAGGGGTATTATTGGTATTGAAATTGGGGCTTATAATAATGATTTAAATTTTATATATAAATATACTTATATTATAAAATGGATGTGTAAAGCATATTTATGTGTGGCAATTTCGAAATCCTTTATGATATTGTATATTGCTCAAATGTCATCTTCCACTCTCTTTTTTTTCTCTCTTTTTTTTCCTTTTTTTACTTTATAAGTCAATATCACATGTCTAATTATTTGTAAGAAATCTAGAGATGATGAGAAACTTTATATTAAAAAAAACACACACATTCATGTGAATCTTATAATAATTTTGTGCATTGCCTTTTATTCAAATTCATGAAATTATTAGTTCAAAAGTATTTAATTGAATTTATTAAGGGTGAAAGAATGAAACAAGTTTAATCAGATTCACTGCACCTTTTTTTTTAAGCTGACGCACTATCCATTAACAATAAAGCAAAATACAATCATGATCAACGTCAACCCGGCCAAAGTTGCCTCTTTTAAGAAAAACATATTATTTTAATTACATAAATATCCCAATTAAATACAACATATACACATTATATATTCAACTATATTACACTTTTTATCGTAAAAAAAGTATAAACACCATTAACATGAACCTTCTGATATGTGTTAAAATCATGATAACAATCACATATGACTTAATGGAATAATAATAATAATTTATATTTCATTAATAGTAATAATAATAATACTTATGTACACGACATAAAATTTATGGGAAAAGTATAGGAAGGTAGTCCTTTATGAGAAGAATAGAGATACCAGAATGAACGGGAGGGAGAATGTTATATATTTTTTTTCCACCTAGTTTCTGTGTTGTTTAATTTCTGTTCTTTCTTTACTTACCCAATATATATATATATATATATATATATATATATATATCTCCTTTATGTAAAATACAAAATTAAAAGAGGCTATAAATGACAGCTCTTGAATCAATTATAAAAGAGATGACAGGAAGAGTGAAGAATGAAAGAAGGAGAGAAAGAAGGAGACGAAGAAGGAGATGTCTGCAGTTTTTTTATGCGCTTTTCCATTTTCCTTTTTATTTTGTTTTATGTAAAAAAAAGTCAACCGATATGATTTCCATAGCAACAAAATAGAAAGGAAAAAAAACTTCAATAGGGTTAATGTATTTTCAACTAATGATGTAATTTAATAGCGATACCGTTTATAAATAAAATGTGTTAAAAATATGTATATTCATTTTAATATGAGTGTTATTGGTATTGAAATTGGTGCTTATAATATAACAATGATTTAAATTTTAAATTTTAGATATAGATATACTTATAAAATTGGTGTGTAAATTACGTTGGAAAATTTGTGACAAACTAGTGTTTTGAGAGCATTAATTGAGTGTGATCGGTTCTATAAAAATGGAAGATCAATGTATATTCGAATTCTCCTCCGTGAGAGCTTCGAAGTGGTATACTCAAACTCACAAATCGACTAATGGGTGAATGAGAAATTGAGTCTCAAAGAGTGCCCATTGTCATAGGACAAACGACCTTTTGCTACTGCTTGGAATTTATTTTTTTCTAAGTCAATGTTTATATTGATATGGAAAGAATTAATTCAATTTAATTTTCCCTAAATTAAACGTATAATGATAAGGAAATTCCGTTTTGGATTCTAGATACTTACTTGATCACTAAGTAAATAGAATCGGTGATTAATTAGAAATAAAAATCTTTTGGAGATTGAATTTTAATTAATATCCTTCTCATTAAAAACGTAATTGAAGAGTATTTCCTAAACAATCCTCTTGATTTCGGTTTTATTAAAACCCTAATCTATTCATCAAAAAACATATTCTGAATACAGACGTCTCTTCTTTGTTTCTGTTCTTGGTAAGTTCGAACTTGATTTGAGTTCGCCGAGAGTGTTTGTGCTATGCACGATCACTATTGAATCGTTGTATCCTGGGAGACAATCGCTATACACATACGGTGTTATACGGGGAAATTGTCTTAAGGACACCGTGTGAAACACATGCCTCGATTTCCCAAAACTGTTTTCTAACGTGTTGTTTTATGGTTTTCACTTTCTGTTTTCTTACAGATTCGGACCAGATTGTTTTTGAGTATTACAAACAACAAATTATGTGACAATATCGAAATCCTTATGATATTTTATATTGCTCGAATGTCATCATCCACTCTTTTTTTCTCTCTTTTCTTTTTCCTTTTTTCACTTTATATGTCAATATCACATGTTTAATTATTTGTAAGAAATCTTATAATAATTTTGTGCATTGCTTTTTATTCCAATTTATGAAATTAATAGTTAAAAAGTATTTAATTGAATTTATTAAGGGTGAAAGAATGAAACAAATTTAATCAGATATGTAAAAAATGTGGTAGGGTTTAAGTCTCATTACACTTTTTTCTTTTAGGCAGAAAGTATTCATTAACAAGAAAGCAAAATACAACCAGGATCAACATCAACCTAAAGTTGCCTCTTTTAAGTGGATTAAGAGGAAAAGGCTAAAGGCGGCTAGGTGATGTGCCAAACCATTACCCAACCTAGGAATAGTCACCAACCTCCGTACACAAGGCCTTAATATCATCAATTAAGAAACAGCTGCTACAACCTTTCACCTATTTCTGCATTGAACAGGCCAGCCATAGGAAGAGACCCAGCGAGTACAACCTTACCTGAAGCATCTCTAATTGCAGCGCCCACCCCTATCAACTTCTAGGCTTCTCTGACATCGCCAAATGATTCACTACACTTGAATCATGAATTTTGGTGGGTGGTCAGCTGGATTAGTTAGGCCATCTCTTATATAGAGCTATATGCTCATTTTAAGTCTCAAAACCATCTCCAATAGAGAGTTAAATTGAAAGTTAAAATAAGTTGAGATTTGAGAGTTATTTGAGTGAGTTATATTTAGTAAAGGTGAGAGTGAGAGTTATATGGTGGGATCTATGTGTAAGGTGGTGGGGTATATATGTTGGATGAATAAAATAATGATATTTTTGTTTTTTTTATAGGACCCATACCATAATTAAGAGATGAATATATGGGACCCGGTTGGATTTATTGACCGTTAAAGATGAACGGTCTACAATTTTTCAAACATTTAAATTTGAAATAAATTAATTTTTATCACAAAAATACTAGAAAATCAACAAAAATTCAAAATAAATTATAAAAAATTATAGAAAAATTCAAAAATCCTTCCAACGGCTAGTTTTTTGAAATTGTCTATATATACTTCATTCCCACATAATTTACATCACATTCATCCATAGTTTGAGCTTCAAAATTTTCTAATAATACAATGGATTATTCTTCCTCTTCTGATGACAAAGCTTCTCGATTTTTGTTGGAGCAAAGCATGAGCATTAGCCAAGCAAGCCATAACCTGCCGAGGCAAACAATTATGGTATTAGACGATCTAACAGATTATGAAACACGCACGACTGTAACATGATCTAATGGAGCACGTCTGGAATCTGTTTGGAGAGACAAATAATAATTTGTGATTTATGTTTATGTTTGTGCTTTCAATTATGTATGTAATTTTTCCTTATGTTTGTGTTTATGTTAATTGTTTTCTAATCTATGAAATTTAAATTTTATGATGTTTCTTGTTTAAAAATTAAATTTTTTAATGTTATCAAACTTGGTAATAATTTATAAATATTTAAATATATTAAATATTAGTACCATTTTAAAGATCTCATTGAAAATTTTACAATGGTATTATATTTATCAGCATTAAAGTTTATAAATTACAATTTATTGACCACTTATTATAAATTAGGTATAATTAAATTTGTTACAAAAATATCACTCACAGCACCACTTGAGCAATAGTACATATAAGCATCACTCTCAGCACTATTTGAGATCCAGATATAACTATAGCTCTCACTCTCTATTGGAGATGGCCTTAGTGTCGGTTAGAGTCTACAATAAAACTAACCCCTATAAAATAATATTGCTGGGATTACGGAAAATTATTATTTTAGAGGGGTTATTATTTATTTATCGATAAATAAATAATTTATTAATTTATCGATAAATGAATACTTATTAATTTAAAAAGAGTTTTATGTTTTTACTTGTATATTTATTATACATATTTTCGATCAAGATACATATGTATATAGAAGTTAATAAGTACTTACATAATAAAGGTTATCAAATGTTTGATAAATGTTGAACTATTTTTCTTACCTCCTAATACAACATCATAGATTCAATCATGCAATGCTGGGATTATTTGAGCACTAAAAATTCATTATCAATGTCGTTTCTACTCTAGCATCTTCGAGGGTTTCGAGGTAGGAGCAACAAATCCTAAAAAAATTAACATATTGAATGCTTTGAAATTTATTAATGCAGCTTGGAATATTGCACATTGTTTTCGACATTACAAGATCCGTTCAGATCAAGATATGGCTTCTGAACCACAAGTTGGGGAAGATAAAGACATCGATAGATTACGTGAAGTCATTTCTCGTCTACACTATAGAAATGTGATGGATGTTGATCACATTTTGAATTATCCTAGTAAAAATGATATAGTGATGGAATTACCTACTGATGAAGAAATTATTTAATGGGTAATGAATACGTCTACCAATGATTATGATCCAGATGACAGCATTGTTTTACCAAATGTTTCTCCAAAAGAGGTATTTCAAGCAGTAGTAACATTAAATAACTTTTTGCTACAAAATGAAAAAAAAAATACCAAATATGGTGTATGATTTGCAAAAAATTAACGATCAAATTGAATTCGGTTTCAGTATAAATAGAAACCAAACGATTTTAGATGTATATTTTAAAAAAGATTTGAATTGAGAAAATAGAAGTTGTTAAGGTTTTTTTTTTTGTGAAAAGAAATTGCTAAGTTAAAAATTTATTGATATGTATTATGAATTTTTATGTGTTATATTTTTAATGTATTTAATCAATTATTAATTTATATATTCGTTGGACCTAAAGGATTTCAAAAAAAAAGTATATTATTCATTTAACGAGGTTATTAATTTAGTACACACCCCCAAGTCAGGACCAGAAGATTTTATTATTTAAACAGAGTTATTAATTTATCGAACATTCATTTATCGATGTTATTAATGTTAGGGGTGTATGAGGAATTTCATATGTTTATACTTTATACTGATGGATTTGTTTCGGAGTGGTGCTATTGACTCACCCCCTAGTGATCTATTCATACCCACTTTTTTAATTATATAATATTCTTTTTTTTTCTTTTATCAAAATTACTTTAAAAGACATGCAATTTAGAAAAGAAATATTATACAAAGTAAATCTATTAAAATCTCACATTCCTTTTCTAAATAAAAAAAACATAGTAATCTGTTTCTTCAAAAAAAAAAATTAACTCTTAAACCCTAAAATCTTCTTCTTACATACATATAAAATATTATGGAAGAGTTTGAGAACGATATCAAGAATATTTAAGAATTGTCTAAGAACGATATCAAACATCTTAAAGAATTGTCTGAGAAGAACGATATCAAGAATATTGAAAAATTGTCTAAGAACGATATCAAACATCTTAAAGAATTGTCTGAGAATAACATAAAGTGAGAATTGTCTAACAATGATAGTAATTATCTGGAAACAATTCATTCTCTGGAAATAAGTTTGAAGTTTTTTTTTCTTTAGAATGATATCAAGTTATCGTTGTGTTGAAGTACCCTGTTATTTTTTATTTTTTCTTTTCCATCATGAATTAAGAAGAAAAAAAAACTAAAAAAAAAGAAATAAGAAGATAAAAAATAAATCAATCAATGGAGGTGAGAGAGATGTATACAGGTATAGAGATCAGAGATAAAGAGATCAGATATAGTATGTATTAAGTTTGAAAAATAAGTAAAATGGGTAGTTTTGGAAATAAACCAAAAAATTTAATAAAAACAATTAATTTTATTTAATTAAATCAAAATTTAAAAAATGGATATTAATAAATCAGTAAGGGGTGTGTCAATAGCACCACTCTTTGTTTCGGGTATGAAAAGGGGCATGAAATTAAAACGCTTTGACTGAAACTCAATTTCGGTGGATTTAGTTGGGTCAGTTCCAGCCCAAACTGTATTCGTTTATAGCACAAAACCGGCCCAAACTGAAGGTGAAAAACCCAGATAACACGTGGATGTATTATAGAGTACTAAAATATTGTTCTATCAACGTGGTCTTTTTCTAATTAGCTCTATTATTGATCGATCACATCACATATTTAAATTGAAAGTAAAAAAAATCATCTTCGATTCTCCAACATCAAAAGTACTTCTGGGAAGATTTTTTATTCCCATTTTAACTGCCCCAAGTCCCCAACTCTAAACCAAATAAGGGCAAAGCCCATAAAGTGTTTTTACTTGGAGTGTTTTTTGCCACAGGTGTACTTTTTTAACAATTAAAGTGCTTTTTCAGAATGAATTTTGAGCATTTCAAACAAAATTTATAGTGCCTTCGTGTGTTAAAAGAAGCTAGGTCTTGATTTCGTTTTAAAAAATTTAAGTAAAAACTAAAACCATTGATGCAATTTTGATATCAACTTGCACATCACCTCTTAGCATGGTAGTGCATTTAGAGTTGATAATTTTTTTTCTGGTATCGTGGGAGTATATATTTATATTATACATGTAGTGTTTGATTATATATTGAATGTCAGAATTTATTGTAATACTTATGTGTTTTCAATAGCTCAAACAACATTTTTATGTGTCCAATGCTGCTACAGCTTTAGAAACTAATAAAATCTATACTTAGAATCCTGTATGTGATCCCCAATTCAAGTTTCAAGAGCTCAATCAATTCAAAAAAAAAGTCTTGTATAGCTTTTCTCCTCTCAAATTTACGCACACAACACACACACACACATATATATATATATATATATATATATATATATAAATCAAAAGCAAAATCATTGTAACATTTTACAAAGTTGATCTAATATTTTGTTCAATCACTTTGACATCATCTAGTTTCCACAATGAACAGAAGGAAACAGCCTGCCCTCTCCACCACAATCCAACACACTTGTCTTTCTCTTCCACCCTCATCTCCCAGTTGCTGTCATACTTCCTCAACAAAGCTCGAGCTCCATCAATGGCGTCCTCTCCGAGGACTTCTCCGGCGAACCCCACTTCTCTCATTCTCTCACACCATTTCTCCTTCCCTTCATTCATTTCTCCTTTGTTTGTCATTGCCTTCGCGGCCTCTCCTTCCATCATCCTCCTCTCTTCGCTCTCTCGCCCTTTGAACGCGGAGCTCGTTGAGTCCAAGAACCTCCATAAGTAGTCCACTCTTCGTGAAAAGCCAGTAGCGAAGTCTCCACAGTTGTTGCAGCTGCAGTCCAGGTTGTTTTCGCTTAGTATGACTCCTTTAGGTTCCAAACCTCTCAACAGTTTCAGGAATTCCGTTCTTTCGTTGGTTGTATTGTTGTTGTTGTTGTGATTCAGACGATGGAGTCTGAATTGTGCACAGACTATCAAGGTCTCTTCTTGTGAGATGTTGAGTGTTTGTGCATTAAGAGATTGTAGAGGGTGGTTATCTAGTCTATTGATTTGAAGATTTATGTTCAATGTCTTGGCGAAACCAAGAAGTTGCAAGGAGTAATTGTCACCTGATGGACCAACCGAAAATGGGGTCTCGGTGTTTTGATCAATTTCAATGGTTGGAGCGATGATTGTGAGGCGTACGAGAGGCGGAGGGCCACCTGATTTTCTGTTACTCAAGGCCTCGAGAAGTGTAGGCCATTGCACTCCATGAGACACACCGATGTCAAGAATGTGAAGACCGCGATTGAGATCTTTCACTTGACCTAGAATTTGGAGGATAGAAGAGTTTGCAATGTTGTTTGGAAAGGCAAACCAAGGACTTTTGTCATAGAAATTTAGTAGAGATCTTTGGAAGAATTTCGGTTCTGTGGAAGCGAAAGAGATAGGACTAATTGATGAGGTAGATGTGGAGGATGATGATGAGGAAGTTGATAATGAGGCCAAGTAGTGAGTTAAGGCTCGGAGCCCGTGAGCAGCTAGCCGGTGGTTGGCGTCTCCGGTGAGAGAGGCGAGCTCGTGGAGGACGTACAATAGGTGTTGGACACGCGTCAGGTTTCCGGCTGTGATGGCTACTGCACAAGGGTTGAGCAACTGCTCTGCCCATCTTCCTTCCTTGTTACCGTTATTGCTGTTATTTCCTGTGGATTTGTTTGTGCTTTTCTTGTTACCAACTGACCTTTTAGTTGTCACCACTACTTCTTGATCAACACCCTCTTCAGTTTCGTTGATCCGACGGCCCTGATTCTTCCTCTGATGATGAGTCTGTGAGGATCTCGGAAGTGGGTTGTCATCGGTGTTTCTCCGTTTCTTGGAAGAATCCGAAGAAGACGTTGGCAGATGATGATTTTGACTAGTAACACTAGACTGTTCAACAGGTGTCACACTAGTAGTACTAGTACTTATAGTGGTATTTATGTTGTTGAGAGAAGAAATAACACCAACATCAATCTCATGTTCTTGACCTATATCCGGACCGCGATCCCACCACTGATAGCCGTTGAGATCGCCCGCGTTGTAGGGATCATCCAAGAACGATGGAAAGAACGATACCGAATCTTCTAACCAATCTAGTATGTGCTCAGAGCCAGTATTCGGTTCCGGTTCTTCAATGGTCATTCTTTTTGAGCCTGAAAGAGAAGTAAAAAAAAGTGTTTGATCAATTGACTAAGAGAAAATGCACACAACTTGCAAAGAGAGTTGTGGTTGTTGAGAGTGTTAAAATAATGTTATTGAGAAAGTGATGTTTTGTGGAATTGGCCAACAAGAGGAATATTGTATGTGTTTGGTGTGCTGTTTATTTGGAAGATGTGATGTATTTTTTTTAATTATTATTTCAGGTTTTTTCTTATGAGCTAGTAAGAAAAGTACAGACTCTGTCTCCTATTTGTTTTTGGTATTAACTTATTCATTTGTATGTAATTAAATAGATAATAATTCTCTAATCGGGTCCATCATTAAAAACAAATGTAAGACCGAAGTTACATAATATTATGAAACTGGTTCCACAGCGTTATATAAATAAACGTTTAGCTTCGTAACGTTAGGGAATCGGTTTCATAACGTTATGTAATTTCGATCCTGAAATTTTGTTTCAATTTTTTTCCAGAACCGACCTAATTAGAGAATGACCCATTAAATAAATATATGAATTGTCAAGAGACGGCAAACTCTGTTTATGTTTTAATATAAAACTACAAATCTTTGTTTGTGATGCTTTGTGCCTGTAGGGATCCAAAGCACCAATCTGCAACCAAGTGATTTTGAGTTTTAAAACTGTGAAATTGTTTGATTAAATATCATCTAATCTTATCTTTCACATTATTATTATAACTATGATTTGGTCCTTGTTGCAAACTATGTAGAACACTTTAATTTCGATCCAAAAATTAAATACTTTGAATATGTTTTTGAGTATGCACTTGCATAGAAATTGCTTAAAAGGGTACTATCTAAACAAACACTCTTAAAGGAAAACATTTCCTAAGAACTTCAACAAGCAATTCCCAACTCTATAACGTTACAGAGTTAAATCCTACACCTGATCAGTACTCGTTATATCTAATCGTTTGCTTAATCTAAAATGGACCTTGAGAGGACAACTAAAGCAGAAAAGGAAGAATAGAAGCTTATGCAACTGAATTCCTAATCGATAGCAAACAATGGTTGCCTTGGTGGAGAGAGTATCATACAAGAAGAAATGGTGTCCAGAATTCCTGGAGTTTGTTGTTTTGAATCGGAGAACCTTTGTTATTTCGACTTGAAGAACCTTAGAGAATTTTTTACAAGTCATTCAAGAGAAGGGCAGGAATGTTTATGCAGTGAGTCCTTTTCATCGAGTTTTTTTTTTAATGGCATTCTCTTCTACATTGATAAAAGAAAAATCCAACAAATAAAAATGATGATGATGACGATAAAAGAGAGAAATAAATCCTTCTTGATAGACATCCTGAAAAAAAAATAGCTCGACAGTAACAATGTTACAAGGTTTTGAATGATAAAAAGGCTCACTTTATTGATTAATTTTGCACAAATTTATACAATAGCAACAGTAGGTAACAAGTATATCAAGTGATTGATACATTTACTTGAGCTAGATTACTAGCAGATTGACCGTTTCCATTTAACAGATCATACGGATATCAATTACTTAAGCTAAGATGTGTCATAAGAAGGCTGACTTTACTTAGCAACTCTCCGCCCCCTATCCTTAGCTGTTGGACTTGCTCAATCCATCTACACTTGTTTGCAGAATATGCTAACATTTCCGCCCATACTTTAGCGAACATCTCCCATATTAGCCGATTATTCTCAAAAGATTGCAGTTGTGTAGCAAGCCTACATCCAGAGAAGAATACTAACCGACTAGTATCCCCTTTTTTTTTGTTTAACATTAAAATCCTCCTGAAGCAACTTCTTGCAAGCTGCACTTTTTATATGGAATGAACGTGACTTGAAAAATCTCACGGCATCAGCACTTGTGTCATTAGAGCTTCTCTCATCAATCCCTTCAGGCAACATAGACAGACGGAAGACAAAAAGATAGAACATGTAATCTGATAAGCACTTACTAATTATTCTGCTATTAGGTGCATCGTAATCTCCATAGACATCATAAAGTTCATTATAATAAATTAGATCAGTGGCAATGTGCCAAATAAGAAGACTGATTGAATATACCTCAATTGTGCTCCAACGAAATTGATCAAAAACAGCATACCTATGGAGCACATAATCGCCTCTCCGATCCAGGGTTTCATTGAGTAACTTCATAGCTGATGGATGACTTGTTCTGTTTTCTCAGAAAATTTCTTCTCTCTCCTTGATCTTGGAAAATTGCTTCTCTTCCTTGAAGATTAGACTATAATCAATTTAAAATAGTGGCATAAATGAAAACATTTCATTACACAAAATGAATATAAATTGGAAAAACTCTTATGAATAATAATGAATATTATCCTGTAAGTTTATGGTGAAAGACAAACTTTTGAAAATACTGAAATGTACATACTGAAAAGTTTATGAAGAATTCTTTTTTGCTGCAATAATCAGTTAAGTGATTGCAACTAAAAATTGTGTTATTATTGCATTATCATCTACATTTTAACAATATGTCTAAACAGATTTATATAAAAGATTAAAAGATGTTGTGTACATTCATGTAACTGATCTATCAATTACCCTGCGAAAGCTTTATTAGGTTATCGGAAAAGAAATATTCCAAACTCAAAGCACAACATTCATTGATCATTTTCATGTAAAATAAAGTGAGAAGACATTATGCAAGTAAAACGCTAAAAATAATAGGACAATTCTAAATGCGTTTCCTTTCTTGTGCATGGACTGAATTATACACCTAAACTTTTTATGGTGATTAAAATTTTCTTTAATACATAACTGCCCCGTACCTACATTTATACATATATATACATACATACATATATAGAAACATGTGGCTAGACACGATTGTCCCTGGATCATATACGTAGAAACTCGATCTTTAAAAAAACAATTATTAATTCTTTAGGGTGTAGAAGAAAAAAGTACATGCTTGGACCGCTTGGTCAGTTGGTCCAAAGTAGAATATGCCATACTGTATGTCAAAATATCCTGCAAGTATTCAAAAGGATATAAATATCAATATATACCATATGTACACATGTTGTTAGTAAAATAATTGACTTAACTGATAAAAGAAATGCACCCCAAGAACTTTTTGAAGCTAAGTGAGCAGATGATGTTACCTGAACCAATGTACTGGTGTGTAATTTGAAATGTTAAGGCCTGACTTCGGAGGCCATTTAATAATAGAAAACAGGAGAGAAAGCTTATTGAAAAGTACAATGAATAGTGGTTTATGATGGATTGTCTCTGCATTGGTAATGTAATTATAAGCATCTTTCTTTGAAAAACATATTTACTCGATAAACTAAGATGTCTTAAATATTATAGTTTAGCACTTACCTATCGGTTTAAATTTTTAGATCAAACTGTTACCGACAGAATGTTAGTAGTTAGCTATGTAATAAAGGAATTAGTACATAAATTGGAATAAAGCAACGAATTGATCATGCAAAGAGCAGAAGTACAAGAAGTGGAGTAGGAATCAAGAAAATGCAAGAATGAAAGTATACAAAGTCTAATTGGTAAAATATAATAGAAGCAGGTTTAATAAATTTGAGGCTGAGTAGACCTGTTTTTTCATCTTGAGTAACAAGAAAGATGATAAATTTAGCAAATCAGCTTGGATTCGAGTTCAACATAGAAAGTAATTTCAACCAGCAGAGAGAACTGCAGCAATACGATTTATGTCTACCGGAAACTGGCAACGATGCATTTTATGCAATCAGACCTGAAGTTGAGTTGATGAAGTGATTCAATCTTGTAGCTATATCCTATAAAGATGGTGAGAAAAATACAGAATGGCCCAACAAGATTACAAACAACAAATAAACCAAAAACTTAATTTTACCTAAACACCATCTCTCACAGAAGAACAAAATCAGAACATAAGCAAAATAAGGGTAAAATTTTTCTAGATTTTGATGTTGTTTTACTACCACCAAACATATAAATTTTCCAATCAAAGTAAAATAATTGACTTACCTTATAAAAAGAAATGCACCCATGAACTTTTGAAGCTAACTGAGCAGATGCTGTTGCCTAAACCAATGCTTTTGTCTGACTTTGGAGGCCATTTAATAATAGAAAAACAAGGAGAGAAAGCTAACTGAGAAGTACAATAAAATAGTGTTATAGAATAGATAAATTATTCAAAGTAAAGAATAACTTCTGCAATGGGAATGGAATCATATCCATCTTCCTATGAAAAACGTATTCACTAGAAAAGCTAGAATGTGTTAACCTATCAAATTAATCCCATTAGCCTATGTATTAAATACTATAGTCAGACTAAATGGTTACTGATCACGGGATGTTAGCTATGGGAAAAGTAAATAAGCACTTGGAGTGGTAAGAAAGCAACGAATTGATGCAAAGAACACAAGTACGAGAAATGGAGTAGGAACCAAGAAATGGAAGAATCAAAGTATACAAAAGATTCGACTTAGTAAATATAGTAAATGAAATGTAGGGAAACGATAACTTGGAATTTATTTCCAATTGCTTTCTAGCCATGTACAAAAATCTTTACTCAGTATTTTCACAAAAAATTAAACAAAAATCATATATTCTTCTAATCCATGGATGTCTTTTTGAGTTAAAATATGTACATAAGAACTGAAAACAAAACACAAGATGGGAGCAGGATCTCCCAACCTCAATGGAGCTCAAGTCAACACAATTACATAGAAGAGGATGCACAAACTAAAACCCTCCAAATATAACTAACCTTTCCATTTGCTTCTTCAAGCTTTTTACAAATAGCTTCCATTGCTGGAAAATAATCTTTTATGTTCACATCTTGCTTAAAACTATCCCTACTCTGAGCATTTTCACTTTCATTTTCCTTCCTGAAACTCTCCACAAACTGCTGGTTGCCTCATAATCAATCCTTTGCATTCAAGGTTCTTCACTTTATATAAGAAAATTTTCCCTTCAATCCCGAATTGCTTAGTCAGTTGATCTGTGTTATTCCATTTTCTCTGCAAGTATTCAACATGTCAGTGCAGCCATGGCATTTATATCACAATTATTGTGCTGATTTCATTATATTAATGTGAAAAAGCAAATAAACACTACTTTTCAGCCAAATTATTCGAACCAAACCAACTTAATCGTCTCATTCTAGTACGAAAATAAGAATTGCACTAACCATTATCAACTTCCACTGTTATCGGCTATCCGTTCACATTCCGATAATAAATGGATAATCTAACAAAAATCAACAAAACCATATCAATCACTAGTTTTGATATATTTTACATGTAATTCCAATCATATCAACTAGTTTAGTATACTTATCACAATATGCAAAACTCCACATTCGAACACACAACTCATAAATCATAATCAACTAAGACAAACTTAAATCGCCAAAATTCACCGGAAAAACATACATTTAAACAAAATAAAAATTCAATTTTGGTTCTATACAATAACAAATTTTGAAAATTTGAAGATTACCGAGCCAAGGGGAGTCATTGGAGAACACGACGTCGAGAGGCCAAAGCTGCCAGACGACATGTTGTACAGTCCAGAGCTTCGGCCAGAGAGACGAGATAGGAAGGCCGGTCTGGCCCTGCGAGCAGATTCCGTCGAGAAAGGAGGAGATCAGAGAAAGTCCATTGACGAGCATTTTCTTCTTCTTCTTTCCCGGTTCGGTTTCTCGAATGAAGAAAAAAAAAGAAAGAAAGGAATTTACACGCAGATGATGACGTGAGTAGGCACGTCATTGCCTTTTGCCAACGTGGTAAGTCACGTCATCGGCTAGGTACTGACGTGGTTAACCGTACCATGACGTGGCTTGCCACCTTGTAAGCCACATCATGATGAAATTTCATTAGTTGCAGATGTTTGGGCCTGGGCCGTTTGGTGGCCCAAATTGAAGAATGGTCCGTCCCTCTTCTTATTCATTGAGCCATCAACCTAAATTGGGCTTTTTATTTATGGCCCATTAATTGCACTCTTGTTAGCTACTAGTAGTCTAGTATACACCAAAGATGCTGGTTCAACGTACTAACCAACGTACGAAAACAGTAAAAGCTTCTTATGATCCGTCAAACAATGTTGCTGACTTTTGATACCTCCAGTTTCTACGTTATTTATGACTTCGATGGAGGCTTTTGGCTGACTTTTGACTTTTGACTTAAATGGAAGATAGAATGTGATACATGCATTTTCGTCTTGGAAATTTCCAACTGCAGGTACTTTGTAATAATTTACCAAGAAGAAACAAAAAGCAATATAGATTATAGAGCTAATTCCATCTCTCTTTCTCTTCACAAACATGAATTTCATTTCCTTCAAGAATCTCTATTTTTCTTCCTTCTTATACTACTTGTTAAGTCTCCAATTGGCCTCCGTCAATGCAGCCAATTTTAACGTACAAAACAACTGCAGCTACACGGTTTGGGCAGCGGCCGTGCCTGGTGGTGGCAGATTACTTAACCCTGGTCAAGAATGGGTTTTCAACACCGACCCTAACTTCCACGACATTGGCCGGATATGGGCACGAACCAATTGCAAATTGGATGCAAATGGGATCTGAGAATGTGAGACCGGAGACTGTAAGGGGGCTCTATATTGTGAATCCTACGGTAAACCCCCATATACTCTAGCAGAATACTGGTTTGGTCAATTCAACAATCTGGATTTCTTTGATATCTCTTTAATAGATGGGTTCAACGTACCATTGGAATTCAGAGGAACCTCTAGTGATTGCACCAGAGTGATCAAGTGTGTTGCTGACATCAACGGTTTGTGCCCAACTGAGTTGAGACACTCTGGTGGCTGTTATCATCCATGTACCGTTTTCAAAAACGAACAGTTTTGTTGTAATTCAGGTAATTGTGGTCTTACGGCCTACTCCAAGTCTTTGAAGGATTTGTGCCCAGACGTGTACACTTACCCTAAAGATGATGCAACCAGCATGTTTAGTTGCCCCAACGGCACCGACTACGAGGTCGTGTTCTGCCCCAACTGAAATTAAAGTGTATAAACGTGTTAATCGAATAAAATGTCACGTTACGAGTTAATATTCAGATTGAAATTCAACCAACCCTTTTATTACTTGCCCCACAGGCACTGTCTATAAGTTGTGTCTTTCCCTTCTAGCACTTAATTTGGCTCTGCAATTTGCTGCTAATGTTGAGTATTTTGTATGTCATAATTGTAGACAACTCAAAAATTATTGACTCTAATTTTTTTTTTTTTTTTGCAATGAAGAAAGAGCAAATTGTGATTCTACTAAAGCTTATTTCAAGTTTTTCAAAGATTTGTGTCTAAATGTATACACTTATCCCTTTGATGATGTAACTGGCACGTTTACTTGCCCTACCGGCACTGACTATAAGGTCAGGGTCTACCCTTCAAGCACTTAATTTGGCTTCGCGGATTTGCTGCTCTGCTCGGGGTACATTCATGCCAGAGTACTAGATGAAGATTTCATTGTTAGGGGTAAAGTTTTGTATGCAATAGAAATTATGTACTTGTAATTTTGCATACATGATAGCAATACTGAAGCAATTTGTACTTGGAAAAAATAAAACAGTGAAGTTAATATGTTTGTACTTCAAAAAAAAAAAAAAAAGGAAGTTAATATGTATTTAGTGTAGGAGGAATAAAATTGTCATATTACAAGTTAATATTCAGAGAGTCATGTTTTCTGCCATTTCCACCCACACTTTGCTTATTATCTCCCAATTTTCTTAAGAAACACTACCATCTTCGCTGCCAGAGTTGCTAGTGCTTTGGGTTCCCAACTCTAGGAATTGTCTGGCAAGCTTACATCCTTGATATAACACTTCTTCGTGAACACGGTCCTTTAGTTTCTCTTTCGGATCTGGAAAGAAGATCCTTCAACGTATCTTCATAAAGCAATTCCTTGAAAGCGTACATTTTTTACTAGACAACCTCTCATTCCTTCTCTTCTTGAAAAATTCCATGGCCTCAGCACAAGTTTCCTTATACCTTATTTCGCCAATTGGCCCTTTGGGCAGTATAGATGGACAGAACACCAAAAGATACATGTAATCCGATAAGTATTTGCTAATTTTACATTTTGACTGAAGTTTATTTTCGTCTCAATGGACATGATCGAGATCAAGCAAGTAACATACATCTGTAGCAATATGCCAAATAAGAAGACTCTGATCAAATTCTACCTCAGTTGTGCTCCAATGAAAGCGATCACCAAGACGGTGCTGTATTTTAAGTGTATTATTGCCCCTGTGAGCCAAGAATTCATTGCACAGCACAACATATGAAACATTAATATCTATAAGTATATCACCTTTCTTTTTTACTTGACTGAAGATCAATTCCTGTAGATCAACGTTCACATTTACTCGAGTCAAGTACCTGTCATTCTCTAACAATTTTCCAAAATAAGGTAATTTCTGAACTCCAGTACATCGATGTTGCCTGTTTTCGAGGCAATAACTTATCAAGTTGAACTGTGACATAAATCCTGACCACCTTTTTCTGGTAGTTAGTAGTCACAATTGAATGAGGACTAGTGAACCTCCAAAGATGATCAACAGGGAATTTTGAGACCAAATTATGTTGTGCTTTTTTGCACTTGATCAACCAAAGTATAGTCCAGTCTGAGTAAAAGAGTACCATGATTGCATAAACCTCCAGAAGTACAGCCCCGGCAAGAAGTGAGTAGGTTAAAAAGATGTATGGAACAGCAAATTCGTGACTAAGAAGACAACTACAGCTGAAACAGAAGAAAATAATTAAGCTTACGCAACGAAAAACGATACCAAATCAAGGGCAAACAACGGTGGCCATGGTGTAGAGAGTGTCATACATGAATCCAAGCTCAGTTACCAATTTGAAGGAATTGGTAACTGAGCATGGATTCATGTATGGAATAGATTTTGGCCAGCTGATTTGTCTCCTATTATGGAATATATGCCTATCCTTTCGTAATAGTCAAGAACTAAGCCTACGAAAAGATACTCTTATCTCTTGAACATGAAACACGCTTCAACTAGAGGATGATCATCAATACCATCTTGTGGTAAAACCATTACTGGTCGACAGTACTGATGATGATGATTGAAAATAAAATTTCATACTCTAAACCAAACGAATTCGGATCATTACCGTTCACCATACGGAGTCCGAACTCCAGCGGAAGCGGATCGAACACCTGGAATTGAATCACCAGTCGGAGGACGATCACGTGATCGGAAAGTCCCCTCTATTTGCTGCACACTTGCCTCATGCATATAGCACACATGCACTTCTTTTAGCAGCCACACCTTATACACGTTGTCTGTGCAATTTTTGTATACTTGTCTATATCAGTTTCTTCAACTGATAACCTTTATCACATAAAACTGCTCATGCAGTTATACAAATTGGTGCATGGGCTTTGCATGTGTTAGGCTAGGTGGCTTGGGCTTGGTGTACTGGATTTTGGGCTCTCCATGTATGTTTGTGATCTTGGCCCACTTGGGTGTATAATGGGTCTCCAACCCATACCCCAATATTCTAACAATGATGATGATCCCTCCGCCATTAATCGATCTTGATGATCACGATCTCCTTCGAACGAATGATCTTTTCAACATGTGTAATGAAATCGCTACAAGGATCCAGAGCTGAAAACAAACCATCCTTTAAACGTTGTGTGCTTGAGGACCTGAGTGCCAAAGTCCTCCCTCCATAATTGACAAGTCCTGAGATCAAAATGGGGATTGCAATGAACATTATTGGATCGTTTTCCCAGGCCTGTATGAAGATATACAATGCAGTTCCGACATGGCAACAAGGTGTCTCAACCACATGTCATTGTCTTCCAGGGCATATGCTGTGATAATGTCAGGACCTCCGAGATGCACAAGAAGGAATGGTGTCCAAAATTCCTAGAGCATGTTGTTTGGAACTGATGAGGAATTTTTAGAAGAATCTGCTTGATTGTTGGAGATGTGTCCCAAGGAAATTGTTACCACGGAGTGTAGCATCGTGTATGCTGACCAATCAAGGATCCTTATCCAATTTGTTGAAGTGTATTTTCAACGGGCACCGAAGAGGATGAGGATTATCTGTAGGAGTAGGCTGAGGAAGATTAAGAATGGGATTTCGATTTCATTCAATTGTTGTACAATCTTTTCTGGAAACAAAATGTCTACACCCATGTGTCGAACTGCAGTAATGTTTCACCATAGTTTGAAGGAGACTCTGGAGTTGGAAAGTCTTCTTGTGATGATACAAAATGTCCACTTTGCCTTCGGAAGGCTGATGTTGCAGTATCATTATTTGTAAATTTTTGTATATCTTTGAGGATGGGCCACACATGGTCAAATTTGAATCCTTTTTTGTACTTGTTATCTTGTGTTAATAAAATTTTGGCCTGAGTTATCTGTGAAATGATACAAATATATATTGTTAAAATTCAATATTAAATATAATTTTTCTACAATTTAAATTTTAACAAATACTCACAATATCCGTTTCTAAAGCACCACTAGGATTAAGATTTTCAATCTGTCGTATGCATCCCCGCATTTTTCCAACTGCACTAAGGATAGTTTGCATTCGACACTGCAAACTCCTCTTGCCACGAGGTTCACCTATATTCTCTGGTTTGGTGTTGTTGTAATCGGTCTCAACTCGAGACCAGAACATAACCTTCGATTGGTATGTACCTATGATCGGGTTTTGAGACGTATCGAGATATACGTGACCAAGGTGTGTGTCTTCTACATGTGAGTATGAAGAAGTTCGGGGAGTCATGTTGTAGAAAAAATGATTTGAAGGGCAAAGTGATTTGAAGAGATAAGTGATTCGAAGGGATAAGAAATTTGAAGGGATAGGTTTAATTTAGTGTGGGTTGATATTTATAGAAACTATGAAGTAGGAGGTACTCTTTCCATATTTAATCCTACGGTTTGGATGGTGAGGGAATACATCCATTGGTTGGCATTTGAAATCAGATTTCGTATCTTACCATTTTGGGAAAGGTGAAGATAAGAATTATGGAGAAGTTTAGATATTATTTTGGAGAGGTGTCCTAACCTACGGTTCAGATGATGATGCAATCCATCATTTGGCTGGATTTTAAAAGCTAAGATATCTTATCTTGATATTTTGGAAAAAGTGAGAATCTGGTTCACGGGTTGGATTTTTTGAATTAAAGTGTCTTTGTTTGTTTTCCATGTGCTGAGCTATAACCAGTTGGATACAGCTGTCATCTACTCAGCCTTCTAGAAGCGTGTGTATTGCAATCACTATTTTAAATTCAATATTAAATTCTTAATATTATGATTTACTGCTCATCTTGTTTGATTGAATTGGGGATTCGTATGAGATGGAGCTACTCGATCAAGTTAAGTGTTGGAATATGCAATTGAGCATGTGAATTAGACGATTCATTTGTCAATTTTGTGTAATTAACTCTTGTTAATCTTAATTTTACACTTGTTTATATTTGTTACTGCTCATATTAAAACGGGGTTGACTTCATGACCACATAACTTTCACATATGGGCTTCAAATGACTTTTATAATATGTTTTCGGAAAGCTCAGACAGTGCTCTACAGTTTATCACTGAAACTATGTTCCTCGTGAGCAGGCCTAGAAGAGGTCCAAAAAATGTCGTTTAGATTGTTATCCAAAGACTTTTAGTTTCTTGTGCAAAAAAGGTCGTTTAGTGATTTCTTTCCTTTTTCCGCTTAGTATTTATTTCTACAGTTCAGATGTTGATGCAATCCATCCAATGGTTGTCAATTAGCCATACTCAGAAATCTTATCTTCAGATTTTAGGGAAAATGAAGATAAGTTTTCTAAAAAAAAAGTTATAATTAAACCAACGGTTCTGATGGTGCCGAAATCCATCCAAATGTAACGATTTAATAGTATAGATATTTTTTTTGGTACACTGGAGGGCCTAGCCCAGCAAGTAAGAGACTAAGAGTGGGAAGGGTCAGAGCTCTGTCTGAGGCATGTTACTCCTCTGTAGTCAACATCGAAGATGGGACTACATATTTATTTGGTTTATCTAGAATAGTATATTTCACAATGATAAATAGCCTACACCAAAGTTTGCTAAAACTCATTCAATTCAACTCCAAGCAAAAATGAATTACAATATCGGAGGTCCATCTAATTCCGCATCTTCATCTTCCAATAATTATGAAGCGCAACTTATGGTAGATCTTGAAACGATTGATGCAGAAGAAGAAGTGATAATTACCCAACACGGTAACATCCGACGGGCCATCGCTCAGTATCTCACTCAACAAAACAACTCAGTGACTCATGGAGGCTCAATTCCTAGTCATAGAGTGATCGGTCGAGACCGGGAAAGTGCTGATTGTAGGTTGTTCAACGACTATTTTGCTGAGAACCCACGATATAACAATCAAATGTTCCATAGACGTTTTCGGATGGGTAGAAGTTTATTCCTTCGTATTGTTAATGTTGTGGAAACTCGTGACAACTTCTTTATGTAACGAAGAGATAGTGTGGGTAGACTGGGTTTGTCCGCTCTTTAAAAAATAACAGCAGTATTTCGGATGTTGGCATATGGTCTAATAGCGAATGCTACTGACGAGTATATTAAAATATGAGAGTTTATAGCAATTGAAAGTTTGTAGAGATTTTGTCCTGTAGTTGTGGAGAAATTTGCAGATGAGTATCTAAGATCACCTAACACTACTAACGTTGCCAGACTACTCTGTATTGGTAAAGATCGAGGTTTTTCAAGAATACTGGGTAGTCTAGATTGTATGCACTGGAAGTAGAAAACTTGTCCAACTGCTTGGGCAGATCAATATGTAGGTCGTAGTGGATCCCCAACTATTATTTTAGAGACTGTAGCTGATTATGATCTGTGGATATGACATGCCTATTTTGGTTTGCCTGGTACGAACAATGATATTAATGTGTTTAAGGCATTCCATCTTTTTGCCAACCTCGCTCAAGGTATTGCTCATCCAGCTCATTATGTCATTCAAGGAAAAGAATATAATATGAGTTATTATTTAGCTGATGGTATATACCCAAAATGGTCTACGATTGTACAAACTATTCACGATCCACATGGTCAGAAAAACAAACTTTTTACAATGAAACAAGAAGAATGTAGAAAAGACGTAGAACGTGCATTTGGAGTTCTCCAATCACGGTTTGCAATTGTGGCCGGACCGACGCGTTTTTGGCAGAAACATGTTTTACATGATATTATGACTGCGTACATTATTATGCACAACATGATAATCGAGGATGAGCGTGATGTTGATGCATCAATTGAGGATCATATGGAAGCACCAAATCCAGAAGTTGAGATAGTAGTAGATGAAAATACCCGATTTCAAGAATTTCTAGCTCGACATAGAAAAATCAGGGATAAAGAGGCTCACATTGCACTCCGAAATGCGTTAATAAATCATTTGTGTAATGAATATACTAATTCAGATAATTAGATTATGAACATTATGTACTTTTTTATGCTTTTTCTTTTTTATTTTATGAAATGTAAAATTTAAGTTATTTTAATAAGAAATGCAATATTTTACCTAATTAAATTAAATTTCCTTTAATATATAAAATATCATAATTTCTTATCGTATTGCAATATTATGTTAATTGTGGAGAAATATTAAAAAAAGGGAAAGAAAGAGAATATTCCGTTTAGTGTAAAATTTAGCTTAGTCGGTTGGAGACGAAATAGTAAAATAGTGTGAAAGTTGTACTATTTAGTGCAAAAATTACACCAAAAGCACTATTGGGGTTGGAGATGACTTAAGTACATCAAATTGGTACTTAATACACAAACTGCTTTTTGACTCCCCTTCAACACCTCTAGTTTCCTTTGTCCTCACAACTGCAGGCTGCCTCATAATCAAACCTTTGCATTCAAGGTTCTTCACTACATGAAAGAAAATTTTCCCTTCAATCCCGATTTCCTTAGCCCAGTTGAGTCTGAGTTATTCCATTTTTTCTCTGCAATGATAAACATGTTAGTGTAGCCATGGCATTTGTGTATCACAATTGTTGTGCTGATTTCATTATATAAATGTGATCAAGCAAATAAACACTACTTTCAGCCAAATTATTCGAACCGACTTAATCGTCTCATTCTAGTACAAAAACTAAAGTCAAACTAGCAATGATCAACTTCCACTGTTATTAGCTATTCATTCACATTCCAATAATAAATCAATAATCAAACAAAAGTCAACAAAACTAGTTTTGACATAATTTACATGTAATTCCGATCAAGCTTACTTATCACAATATGCAAAAGTTCACATTCGAACACTAGCTTCCGAATCATGTATGCTAAAAAATTCATACCCGAACTCACAACCACAATCAAATATGACAAACTTCAATCGCGAAAATTAACCGGCAAAACATACATTTAACTCAAAACGATGAAGTTATGAGTTTATAATTCTAATTTGCTTAAATTAACATCATTAATAACGTCGTTTCAAATAAACGTTTTTAAAATTATCTAGTTTATGATTTGGATTCGAGTTTTTGTCCGATCCTAAACACGCTTCGGATTTGCTTCTTTACAACCAATCCTGATATACATAGTAAATAGTAAAACCCAAATCCGACCCACATAGGGGTTTGGATGAAATTGTCATCTCTTGTTAGAACATTTCTATAATCCGTTTGGAGAATCCATGGAGGATTTTGCCTACCTTTGTTTTTGACTCTTGACGTAAAGGGTTCGGATGAAATTGTCATCTCTTATTAGAACATTTCTATAATCCGTTTGGAGAATCCGTGGAGGATTTTGCCTACTTTTTTTTTTACTCTTGCTTAAATGGAAGCCAAAGTGAAACACATAATCGTCTTGGAAATTTCCAACGGGTCCTTTCTTTCTAAATAATTTTCTTTCTAAATAGAGCGTCCTTTCTTTCTAAATAATTTTCAAAGAAGAAAAATAACAACAATAGAGCTAATTCAGTCATATCTCTTTCTCTTCCCAAATATGAATTCGATTTCCTTCAAAAATCTCTATTTCTCCTTCTTATTATACTACTTGTTAAGTCTCCGATTGGCCTCCATCCATGCAGCCACTTGTAACGTACAAAACAACTATAGCTACACGGATTGGGCAGCAGCCATGCCTGGTGGTGGCAAGGAACTCAAACATGGTCAAGAATGGGTTTTCAACACCAACGGTGACACTGGCCGCATATGGGCACGAACCAATTGCAAATTTGATGCAAATGGGATCGGAAAATGTGAGACCGGAGACTGTAACCGGACTCTATACTGTGAATCCTACGGTACACGCCCCTGTACCCTAGCAGAATACTCATTTCCGAGGAACCAATCCAACAATCTGGATTTCTTTGATATCTTTTTACTAGATGGGTTCAAGTGTTCAACGTACCGGTGGAATTCAGAGGAACCTCTAGTGAGTGCACAAAAGAAGTGATCAAGTGTACGGCTGACATCAACGGTTTGTGCCCAACTGAGTTGAGACACTCTGGTGGCTGTTATCATCCATGTGCCGTTTTCAAAAATGAACAGTTTTGTTGTTATGAAGTTCATCGGTAAGTGCCAAAAATTGTAACCCTACGGCCTACTCCAAGTCTTTGAAGGATTTGTGTCCAGACGTGTACACTTATCCTGCTGATCATGACAGCGAGTTTACTTGCCCCAACGGCACCGACTACAAGGTCGTATTCTGCCCCAACTGAAATTAAAGTGTATATACGGGTTAACTGTCACACGAGTTAATATTAAGAATGGAATTCGATCAAACAACCAACCACAAGCACTGTCTATAGGTTGTGTTTTTCCTTTGAAGCATTTATTTTGGCTCTGCAATTTGCTGCTAATGTTGAGTATGGTTTTGTATGTCATAATTGTAGACAACTCTAAAATTATTGACTCTAGTTTTTTTTTTTTTTAAGTTGTTTTTATCTGCTTGTAATTTGAGAGTTGTAAGTTGTAACTCATACCAGGAATTGTGATTTGGCATAACAATATTTGAGCATTTTTTTAACAACATAATAATGCCAGTATCTTAACTTGATTCAAAGCTTATAATGTGATGTTTCATTTTATTGATATGCAAATGAAATTAATGTGTATTTAAATCTTGCTGAAAAAGATACTTAAAAAGAAATTCCCATAAGAGAGTGTCATAATTCGAAAGTAATTATTAGTTTGATTTAATTTTAATTAAGCATATCAAACTGTTTAGTTTAGATGCACCGTGTGAAAGTAGGACATGAGTGAGTAGCTCTCCACCATTTCTAATTTGTTCACAATGTGCTTTCCACCCACAACGATTTGCGGCATATACAGTAACATTTCCATCCACACTTCACTTATTATCTCCCAATTTTCATCGGAAGCACTACCATCTTGACGCAGCGGTGTATGGCGAAAATAAGAATGATCACTTCGTCAAACCCTGAGACACACTCAGATGAACCTTAACGTAGCGACCGGTAGTTACCCAAGCATGGACCGCCATGCAGGGGCCATCATTCCCTAATCTTCGTTAGAAAATGGTGCTCTCGAATCCTCAAAGAGCATGTCGAATCCACGACAGATAAATGTTCCAAAGGAACGATTTTATTAAAATCAATCAAAAGTTTAAAAGTTACAATAATTGGAATTAATAATACTATTTATAATAAACTAATCCTAATATGACTTGAATACGATATTCCTAAAAAAGACTAAAACAAGAAAATATCAAAACTAATCAGAATCTTTTACGATTCATGACTCCTAACTTGACCGGAAAACAAAGATCAAATCTTACCCAAAAGGTAAGTTTGATTTATTTCCAAAACATAAATTTAATTCCTAATCAAACTTAAATAAATAAACTTGCTAAACAAGAAAAGACCCAAATTAAAGAAATTGTCCTACATCAGTCACCCCTTCTTAAAAAAAAAACTCGTCCTCGAGTTCGGTTGAAACATGCGGAAAGACAAGTAAACAAGGAAGAACCCCTATTCGTCTTGTGGGAGTAGTAAACCCCAACCGAAAATTCTCTCCGTAGTCCATCCCAGATCCACAATGGCACCAAAGCAATCGTCCAACGAAATGCAGAAAATACCCAAGCTATTAGCCATTGGCGATGCCTATTGGTTGCGGCTTGGTCAACTGGCGTTATAATGCCTTTGAACACTAAATGATTCCTTGACTCCCAAGTTGTCCAAATCAAGGCAAAAAACAAAGTACTCCGAGCTCTGTTATGACTCGTATCAATAATAGCACACAAGTTGTCACCCTTGGAAACTTTATCAATGGAAATCGATTTAGCTTCCAGTTTTGCGTCAGCCACATCTAAAGTGCAATCAATATCAACGGTTGGATCGTAGTCTTCAACTTCTAAGATCCAAGGCTCGTCTTCAATTCCTTCGACAATTTCCACTTCATACGAAATATCTTCAACTTTATCTTCTGCATGACAAAAATCTTCAAAATAATCATTTGGAAGATATTCCTCCCACATTACTTGTTTCATAACAGGCCATGATTGGATCCTATCCATTCCAAATCTTTTCCGATCCTTTTGAAAGTCTTCCCACCAAATTAATGCATCATTTTTCAAATAAATTTCTACAAATAAAACTTTCAAACTTTCTTCAGTTTTCTGATATTCAAAATATTCTTCAACTTCTTCCAACCAATTAAAAAATTCTTCAGTTTTCATATGTCCAGAAAAAAATCGAAGTCTTGGTTGATAATCATTATAGCTCGAAAAATAATTATTGGAACCAAGAGAACCATTGAAACCCATTGAGAACCGAAATCAAAGTCTAAAAAAAACGTACCAACAATTGAATCCTGAGAACTGGTTACGAAAAATAAATTGAAAGTGGTGGATATGAATGGCGGCACGCGATTAATGGTGATGAGGATTAAGGTACGTCTGAAACTCGTGAGGTTGATCTGAAATTTCTGGCACTGTTGAGGCTGATCCACAATTTTTGCTGTCTTTTCTTTTTCAATTTCGTTTCTTTTTTTTTTCTTTTTTTTATGGGGAGATATGGAGGGTGAATATATGGCGTTTAGGAAGGTAGTTGGTTGTGGTCTGTGGACGCTGAGCCTAGCACAGAGGTAGACTCGGTCGCTCTGATACCAATTGACGCAGCGGTGTATGGCGAAAATAAGAATGATCACTTCGTCGAACCCTGAGACACACTCAGATGAACCTTAACGTAGCGACCGGTAGTTACCCAAGCATGGACCGCCATGCAGGGGCCATCATTCCCTAATCTTCGTTAGAAAATGGTGCTCTCGAATCCTCAAAGAGCATGTCGAATCCACGACAGATAAATGTTCCAAAGGAACGATTTTATTAAAATCAATCAAAAGTTTAAAAGTTACAATAATTGGAATTAATAATACTATTTATAATAAACTAATCCTAATATGACTTGAATACGATATTCCTAAAAAAAGACTAAAACAAGAAAATATCAAAACTAATCAGAATCTTTTACGATTCATGACTCCTAACTTGACCGGAAAACAAAGATCAAATCTTACCCAAAAGGTAAGTTTGATTTATTTCCAAAACATAAATTTAATTCCTAATCAAACTTAAATAAATAAACTTGCTAAATAAGAAAAGACCCAAATTAAAGAAATTGTCCTACATCACATCTTCGCCGAAGTTGCTATTGTTTTGGGCTCCCAACTCTGGGAATTGCGTGCCCGGCAAGCTTACATCCTTGATATAACAAGGACTGATTTCTTCTTCGTGAAGGCGGCCCTTTAGCTTCTCATTGGGATCTGGAAAGTAGATCTTTTGACCTATCTTCATGAAGCAATTCCTTGAAAGTGATATGCATGAGTCCATATTCATGCAAGTTGGTGAATGGTGACTTGGTCAAAAGAATTGGTCAGAAATAGTTATAGGTTTGTTTTTGTTGCAAATAATGGAGCCATCAATTTCGTCCAAACATGCATGGTGTGTACATGGGTTAGTACCACATTTCCTTAATTTATGTATGATTCTTATTTGGATTCTAGTCAGGTTGTTGTGTAATTCAGTTGCAATTAATTGTATGCTCTATAAGTGGCCTAGATTGAATTAAATAAAGCAACGAACATATCCGAAAGCATCACATTTTTTACTAGACGATCTCACATTTTGTCTCTTCTTCAAAAACTCCATCGCCTTGGCGCAAGTTTCCTTATACCTGATCATTTCACCAACTGGCCATTTGGTAAGCATAGACAGACAGAACACTAGAATATACAACATATAATCTGATAAGTATTTGTTAATTTTACATTTAGTATGAAGTTTATTTTCATCTCTATGGACATATTCCATGTCGAGTGAGTAACATATATATGTAGCAATGTGCTAAATAAGAAGATTCTGGTAAAATTCAACCTCGGTTGTGCTCCAATGTAAGCGATCACCAAAAAGGTACCGTTTTTTATTTGCATTTTACCCCTATGAGCCAAGAATTCATTGTGCGACATGACATACGAAACATTAATATCTACAAGTATTTCACCAATTTCTTTTTTAGTTGACAAAAGATCATCTCCCGTAGATCAGCATTCATATTTACTCGAGTCAAGTATCTATAATTCAAATTACTGAAATAAAGTAATTTCTAAACTCCAGTACATCGAGGTTGCATATTTTCAAGGTAAAATTTTATCATGTTGAACTGTGTCATGGATCCTGACCACCTTTTCCAGTACTTATTAGTCACAAGTGAATAAGGACTAGTAAACCTCCAAAGATAATTAACAAGGATTTTTGAGGCTAAGCTATGTTTGGGATTGCTTCACTTAAGAAAAAATCTACTTATAGCTTCACTTAGGAAATAATCTACTTAGAAAAAGAGTTGGTAAGTGTTTGGTAAACTAAATTTTAAAATTGCTTAACTTTTGAAAGGATGGAAAATTTATTGAACAAAATTACTAAAATGAACATCAATAAATATCATAAATATAAAGTAAATAAAAAGAAATAAATAACAAAATTAAACAGATAAAAATAAATTAAAAAATTTATGGCTGAGTCAACTCAGAACTTTTCAAACAAATTACTTAAAAAACCGAGTCAACTCAGTTCATATTAAACACAACAAAAGAACTTGACTGCAACTCGGGCTTTTCCCCCGAGTCAACTCAGTCCCCTTCTTCACCCACAGTCAACCTCTGCAAACTCCGGCGCGGCAGTGTCGACTCTCCAATTCCTCCTCCGACTTCAGATCCACCGAGATCATCGTCAACCACCTTCACGTGCACCGATATCCTTTCCCGCGCTGGTGACGAAAATGGTTTGAAATCGCGAGATTCCGTAGCCGATTGGTTTCATCGTGGAGGAGACTTCCGGCCTTTTCGAGATTCCGTCGAAGTCGTCGGAGCAGAACTAGGTTTTGGGACGGATTCGCGACGGGATCACTATTGGATTAACGTTGACTCAGCCACTTCGTCTCTGGTTTGCGACGGATTTGCGACGGTTTCGCGACGGAGCTGGTTTCTTCTGGCCGCTTCATCGCTAGAGAATGGAGCTGGTTCCTCCGGCGTCGAATTCCGACGGTGGGCACCACGGCAGTGACCACCATTTCCCTTTTTTTTGTTTTTTAAATTTTAATTATTTTCTTAAAAATAAATTTTAAATTTTTTAGTTTTTAGTTTTTAGTTTTTTTATTATATTAATATTAAATATAAAGGTAAAATTGTCTTTTAACAAAATAGTGGGGGTATTCTAGACATTACATAAACAATAAGCTAGTTTCTGCTTCCAAAAACAATCATCACCCAGCTTCTCAAAAGCTGATTAAGGGAGAAGCAAATTGTAAAATAAGTTGTTTTTGGAAAGTTTACTAAACACCTATTTATTCAAAACTTAAAAAATAAGTGATTATTGTCCAAGTATAAACAATCTCAGACATAGCCTTAAAATTAGGTTATGCTTTTTTGCTCTTTATCAACCAAAGTCTAGTACAGTCCGAGTAAATGAGTACAATTCCTGGCACTGTTACTATACTTGTCACCTATCTCACGGCATTCCCAGACACTTCATCACCCATGACACGCAAATGATGATGTAAGCCTTTTGCCGACCACATCGGCCAGGTGCTGACGTGGTTAACCTCCCCATAACGTTGTGGGTTTCCACGTTATAAGCCACGTTGCTGCCCAGGCACGTCATGATGAAATTAGAATTAGCCGCAGATTGAGCCTGGGCTGTTTGTTTGGCCCATATTGACGAATGGTTCGTCGCACTTATTATTCCTTCTATCTCCTTATTGGTTGGGCTTCTTAGCTTTGACCCATTAATGGAAATACTTTCATACCCAGACCACCCGGCCCATTTGACGCCTCCAATTCTTGTTTTTTCTGAAGATCCGTGTGGAAGACAATCTGTGACTGTCTAGCCACCGGTGGAGGCTTTTGTTGACTTTTGACATGAATGGAAGCCAGACACTCAGAGAGTGACACATGAATCGTCTTGGAAATTTCCAACGGCTTCTTTCTTTCTAAATAATTGACCAAGAAGAAACAAACAACAATTAGCTAATTCAATCATCTCTCTTTCGTTCTCTTCCCAAATATGAATTTGATTTCCTTAAAAAAAATTTATTTTTCCTCCTTCATTGTAAATACTCTTTACTTGTTGTTAAGTCTCCAATCGGACTCCATCCACGCAGCCACTTTTACCATTCTTAACAACTGCACCTATACAGTCTGGGCAGCGGCCGTGCCTGGTGGTGGCAGGGAACTCAAACATGGTCAAGATTGGGTTGTCAACACCGATCCTAACTTTGGAGATCACGGCCGCATATGGGCACGAACCAATTGCGAATTTGATGCAAATGGGATCGGAAAATGTGAGACCGGAGACTGTAATGGGGCTCTATACTGTCTACCTTCGGTTTCGGGTAAAACTCCCTATACTCTAGCACAATACACGTTTCGTGCATTAAAAAACGATACGGATTACTTTGATATTTCTGTAGTATTTGGGTTCAACGTTCCTATGGAATTCAGAGGAACCTCTAGTGAGTGCAGCAAAGTGATCAAGTGTGTTGCTGACATCAACGGTTTTTGCCCAACTGAGTTGAGACACTCTGGTGGTTGTTATCATCCATGTTCTGTTTTCAACAACAAACAGTTTTGTTGTTTAGAAACTACTCATGAATGTCCTACTACGGCCTATTTCAAGTTTTTCAAGGATTTGTGCCCAAACGTCTACTCATATGAATATGATGACGCAACAGCCCAGTTTACTTGCCCTACCGGCACTGACTATAAGGTAGTGTTCTGCCCTTCAAGCACTTAATTTAATTGGCTTAGCGGATTTGCTGCGAGGGGGGCATTCATGCCAGAGTACTAGATGAAGATTTCATTGTTCGGGGTCAAGTTTTGTATGCAATAGAAATTATGCACTTGTAATTTTGCATAGCAATCTTGAAGCAATTTGTTACCATAAATTACATGAGGGATATTGACTCTAAGAATCATAATTTATGATATGATAGTTTCATTCACGAAGCAAGTGAAGTTAATATGTTTGTACTGCTAAAAAAAACAGTTAAGTTAATATGTTTGTACTACTAAAAATATGGTGAACTTATCAAGTTGAACTTGCCATGGATCCTGACCACCTTTTCCTGTAGTTATTAGTCACAAGTGAATGAGAAGGACTAGTGAACCTCCAAAGATGATCAACAAGGAATTTTGAAACCAAATTATGTTGTGCTTTTTTGCACTTGATCAACCAAAGTCTAGTCCAGTCGTAATAGAGTACCATATTGCATAAACCTCCACAATACAGCCCAAGAGAGTAGGTTAAAAAAGATGTCGATTTTTGGTTATCTATGGAACAACAAATTCATGACTAGAAGAAAAGAAGCTTATGCACCGAAAAATGATACCAAATCGAGAGCAAATGGCTGTGGCATTGGTGTAGAGAGTGCCATACATGAATCCAAGCTCAATTGCGACCAATTTGAATGAATCTTCAGCTGATTTGTCTCTGATGATGGAATAGATGTTTATCCTTTCGTAATAGTCAAGAACTAAGCCTGCGAAGAGATATTCTAATCTCTTGAACACGAAATACGCTTCAACTAGATGTGGTACAACCATTACCAACAGTACTACTGATGAAGATGATGATGATCCCTCCTCCATTAATCGATCCTGATGATCACGATCTCCTTCGAACGAATGATCTTTTTCAATCTGTTTAACAAAATCACTACAGGGATCAGGAGCTGATGAAAGCAAACCATCCTTCAAACATTGTGTGCTTGAAGACCTGAGTGCCTATTCAAAGTCCTCCCTCCATAATTGACAAGTCCAGAGATTAAAATTGGGATTGCAATGAACATTAACAGGTCATTTTCCCAGGCTTATACGAAGATATAAAATACAGTTCCGACATGGACACTGTGCACAACAAGGTACCTCAACCACATGTCATATATTGTCTTCCAGGACATATGCTGTGACAGTGTCCGGGCGTCCAAGATGTACAAGAAGGAATGGTGTCCAAATTTCCTGGAGCTTATTGTTTAGAACAGAGGAATTCTTAGAAGAATCTGCTTGATTGTTGGAGATGTGTCCCAAGGAAATTGTCTCCACATAGTGTAACATCATGTATGCTGACCAAACAAGGATTCTTATCCAATTTGTTGAAGTGTATTTTCGCCGGCCACCGAAGAGGATGAGGATTTTCTGTAGGAGAAGGCTGAGAAAAATTAAGAATCAGATTTCGAATCCGTTACACTTTTTTTTTTAAAGGCAACGAATCCGTTCCATTGCTGTACAATATTTTCTGGAAATCCTAATTTACACATCTGTGTCAATCTGCAATTACATTTCAACTTTGAGAGAGAAGCATTTGATCATATAAGTAAATAAATAACTTGAATAATTAACTGTCTGTCTATATGGACCTGGCTTAGTTATATATATATATATATATATATATATATATGTGTGACAGTGACTTAAACCTAAAACATTATTAAGCTAAACGAGTGTTCTTACCGTTAAGAATTACAAATTCTCATAATTGAGAAGTTTCTAGGAAATATATCTAGTACAATTTATAATTCCAAAATTTAAGTAATAAAAACCCGAGTGTATAAAAATTATTCCAAATTCAAAACTAGATGGTTGTTTCTGGAAAAAAAATTAAGAATCGTAGTTTTTTTTTTTTTTAGAATCTCCCTAATAACAATGCATGCATGTAAATCTCTTTTATTTCTTAATATTTGTAATAATAAAATAACCGATGACTTACCAGGTAAAAACTTGCTTCAGAGAACAACTTGTGAAGAATTCAAGTATAGACAAAGAATTGCCAGCCTGAATACTGAGACTACAAACAAAAGAGAATGAATATTTCAGACTTACTGTCAGGTCTTATATTAGTTATATATTCCCGGAAATAATTTGAGTGTAACTTGATAGTAAAGCAAGGGATATAATCTTGAAACATTTGTTAAATACCAGAGAATAAAGATGATCGATTGATTGTTTGAGGGTCGTTGAATAATTTAATGAAGCACTATAACCTTTGCATTGGTGCCTTTGTTGTTGGAGTCTTTTGAATGAAGCTCCACTACGAGGATTCAAACCGCAAAATGTGAAGAGATCTCTCTGTCTAGTGGAAATAGATATCTTCCAATTATAGAAGTAAATATTCGGAACACATATATAGTGGTTGATCTTAGTATGTCCCGATATCCCCCTAACCAGATTGGTGTGTATATATATATATATATATATAAATTTAATGAAGCACTAGTTCTATGTTTCTATCTTATTTAATGTATATTTGTTTATTAAATCTCACTATTATTCTTTTCCAAAGTTCTCTTTAATCCTTTTTTTTTTCCTTATCTTTTGTACTTTTTCTTTTTGTAGGAGCATTTTCCTACACTTGTGACTTTTTGAAAGGAAAATTCAACACTCAACTTTGGTGATAAATAACTTTAAGGATCCATTCTTTTTTATATATGTTAGTTCTAAACATAGGATTTGACCAACTTTCGATAAGTAGAAATTGTAGCACAATATATAGTTTTATATTTCTTGGATTTTATTTTTTAAAGCAAGTGGTCAAAAAGACAATATGAAAAAAATGAGAAACTCATGTTCCAATGCAAATGAGTGAATATAAAGAATGTTTACTTTTAAGCTTAATGAACAATACCAGCATATCACTTCTTAGTATAAATGGTAAAATAAATGGTAAACACCTCTTATCCTACATCAGTGATGAGAAATTTCATTCCTATTGTATGAATTTTACAAACATATATTGAGAATTACACATGTACTGTCTGATCTCGATATGTCCCAATAGACACCTGAATTATAATACTTTTTAAAAAAAACAGTATCGATAGTCCTTTCTAGAACAATTATTATTTTTATTTTGGTTATATGCTTATTCATTTCTATCGCTATGTTATTGGATAGAGTAAGTTTCTTTTATATAAAAAAAAGGGACTCAGCTGATAGACTTTTAAATATTTTAGTTATATATGTATTATGATCAAGATGTATGAACCCTTGCATGTTAATTAAAAATTCAAAGTGTTTGTTGGTTTTCTGATTTGATGCCGTTGGGACCAAAATGAGGTCTCTACAATCGAGTTCTTAGCTTTAAATTGTAAAAATTTATTAAAGAACATATCATCAAATCTTATCTTTTACTATACACTATGACCCAATTGTATTGAAGTCAAATTTTGGTACTGTATACACACAAGACTATCATATATGAAGTATTGTCCGCTTTGACCTATTATATCTCATGGTTGTCCATAAAAGAGTCTTCCTAAAGTAAAAGCTAACATTTACTTGTTCATTCCACAAACTAGCTTGTTTTGACTACTCCAACCAATGCTTGAGAAAACCTCTAACAACCCACTACTATAACCGGTTTGGTTCTTGCTTTGAATCTAACATTAAATGCATTTTTTCTATTATTTACACCATATGAAGCCTGGAATTGATGATGTGGATCTGTCTAAACTACTTAATATGCTTAACATCTTTAGAAGACAGAAACATGTCCAAGAAAGCTTCTTAACAACAATTCATGGTCTTCTAATCAGTAAGCAAATCCCAAGCTACAATACTACAATTGGGCTCTTATCTATTGGCTTAAAATTTTATACAATTTATGTCAACCAGAAGCAAGCAACAATGAATTTTAAGATAGCATTAGCACTGAAGTTGATGAAGTGATTCAGGTGTGTAGCTATATTCAATAAAGATGAGAAAAATACAGAATAATCCAACAAGATTAAAAACATCAAATAAACCAACAACTTAATTGTACCAAACACAATCTCTCACAGAAGAACAAAATCAGAACATAAGCAAAATAAGGGTAAAATTCATCTAGATTTTGTTGTTTTACCCACCAACCAACATAAAAGAAAGAAGTTTGGTATATTACACGGAAACACTTTATAAACAAATAAGAATTCCAATTTCAGTTTTTCACTTGCACTTACAATAAAAACAAATTGACATACTGTTTGCTTAAGCCAAAATGTGCCATAAGAAGACATACATGAGTGAGTAACTCTCCACCTTTCCTAAGCTGTTGACCATGCTCTCTCCATCCACAATCATGAGCAGCATATGACAACATTTCCATCCAAACTTGGCTTATTATCTCCCATTTGTTGTAGTTATGCTCAGATGATTCCACATTTTGCAATTCAATAGCAAGCTTACATCCATCCTGTAGCACTGACAATTTGTCTTTTACTGATTCTAAACTAGGCTGGGTTACACAAGCGTCTTCAAGCAGTAAACGTCTTCCTGTGGATGCTTGTATCCTATCTCTTTCCTTGGAAAACCTTGGCTTCAAAAATCTCTTGGCCTCAGATAAGGTATGTACATACCTTATCTCACTATTCCCTTTGGACAGCATGGATGGACAAAAGACTAGAAGATACAATATGTAATTTGACAAGCATTTGTTAATTTTGCATTTCGGGTCAAGTTTATTAGCATCTCCTTGAATGTCATCAAGATCACCATGGTAGCATAGATCAGTAGCAATGTGCCAAATAACAAGACTATGATCAAATTCTACCTCGGTTATGCTCCATCCTAATCGATTATTATAAGGAAAAAACATTTCAAGCGCATAAGTGCCTCTAGTAGCCAACAATTCATTGCGTGACTTGAAGAAAGAATCGGTAAGAAGAAAATCATCTTTAAATAGATAGTTGCATTTCTCTTTTAGACAATCGAATATCATTTTTTGAAAATCAATATCCACACTGTCCCATGTCAAATGTCTATACTCCAACAATTTACTGATGAAAGGAATCTTCTGAACTACTCTTCCCATACCAGTAGCTTGCACATCTTTGATGCAAACACTTAACATATTGTATTGTCCCATGGACCCTGACTACCTCTTGCGATTTGTCAAAAGAGAATACGAACAACTGAAAAGCTTCCATAAATGATTTATCAGAGTTCTTGAGATAAGATTATGTTGTGCGGTTTTGAGCTTGATCAACCAAAGCTTTGTCCAGTCCGAGGAAAAGAGTATGATGAATGCATAAATCTCCACCACAATAGCCCCAACCAGCAATAGGTAGGTTATGAAAATGTCGACGTGAGGAAAACCATGGACATCAATGAGGATAGAGAAGATTACTAAAGCGACAAAAGAGGAAAATAAGCTCATGCAGCGAAAAAAGATCCCCAATCGCGAATAAACAATGGTGGCCTTGGTGTAGAGCATATCATACAAGAATCCAAATTGAACTGCTACCAATTCAAAGGCATCTTCTGCTGACTTTTTTCCAATGATGGAGTAGATGTTTCCCCTTTCAAAGTTTCCAAGAACTCTACCCGCAAAAAGAAATTCTAATCTCTTGAATAATAAATATGCTTGAACCAGATGATGGTCCTCTGGATCAATGCCATCTTGTGGGATTATAGACTCATTGTCTATGTAATTAATAAATTCAGCACACAAATCCGGAGTTGAGAACAAGGAATCTTTATAATGCTGAGTGCTTGAAGACCTGAGCACCAAAGTCTTCTCTCCATACTTGATTATTCCTGTGATAAACATTGGAATGGCTATAAACATCAGGGCAGTGTTACTCCAGGATAGGAAGAATACATAAAATGCCACTCCAATTTGTACAACAAGCCCGTTAAAGTGTCTCAACCATAACTCATTGTCTTCCAAGGCATATGATGTGATAGTGTCTGGACCACCAAGGTGCACGAGAAGGAGCGGCGTCCAAAATGCCTGGAGTAAGTTGTCTGGTTTCGAAGAATGATCTTTGGAGTCGTCCCTTTGGCTGTTGGCAAGGTTTCCCAAGGCAACAGTTGCCACCCAATCTGCTGTCAAGTATGCTGACCAAACAAGGAACGTTACCCAAACTCTTCTTGTGTACTTTCGTTGGGCACCAAAAATGACAAGGACAATTTGCAGAAGAAGGCTGAGTAGAATCACCCCTCGAACTTCCCATGCGTTCCATAGATTTCTGATTTTTTCCGAATGAAGCAGCATTGTCCTCCTTTATAGAAAAAAATTGAAGATCAAATAGTACTTTTTTTCTGGTCCTAAAAAAAATAGAAAATTAAAGCTCATATAATCAGACTTCTACTTATAACCAAAATACTCATAGAAGCCTAAACTATAAACAGCTGAGAAGCTGTGGAGTGTGGATGACCAAATGTTGAAATGAATATAGTAGTTGCTGTAAAATAATTGTCTTAATTACCCCAAAAAAAAATTAGCAAGGGATTGTTGCAGCTGATTAATGCAGGTGATGTTGCCCAGACCAGACCACCTTATGATGAAATTCAATATTTTTTTTTCAATTTCTGACTTTGGAAGCCATTTTACAGTAACAAGTATGATAAATATTTTACAGCTTGGGTGTATCCTAACCTAATTAAATAGTAATTTCTGCATGTCAAAATACATATCAGCAAGTAGTAGAATAATTATCTAAATTTACATATTGAATTCGGTATATCTTATAAATAAAAATGTACATACAAGTTTGACCAAAAATGAACATTATATGCTAGAATGAATAGCTGCAGTTGGTACCATATAGATAAAACTACCAAGTATCTCTTACAATATATATATATATATATATATATACACGTATTTGAATTCTTATATGTAGACATGCTGTTAGTCCATTAAACATAGAAAATTTTCAATCAAAATAAAATAATTGGCTTACCTTATAATAAGAAAAGCACCCAAGAACTTTGAAGCTAATTGAGCAGAGATGCTGTTTGCCTGAACCAATGTACAGGGGATGTAATTTGAAATGGTAAGGTCTGATTTGGAGGCCATTTAATAACAGAAAAACAAGGAGAGAAAGCTAACTGGAAAGTACAGTGAATAGTGTTATAGAATGTATAAACAACTCAAAGTAAAGAATAACTTTTGCAATGGGAATGTAAACATAAGCATCTTCCTACGAAAAACGTATTATCTAGAAAAGCTAGAATGTGTTAAGTGTTAACCTATCAATTATCAAATTAATCCTATCAACCTATGTCTTAAATACTATGATCAGACTCTAAATGGTTATTAATCACATGATTTTAGCACGTGGAGATGGAGTGGTAAGAAAGCAATGAATTGATGCAAAGAGCACAAGTACGAGAAATGGAGTAGGAATCATTGAATGGAAGAATCAAAGTACACAAAAGAGTCAGCTTAGTAAAAATTAGTAAATGAAGTGTACGCAAAAGTTAAAATGGAATACACAGCTGCCCATCTGGAATATGTCCATCTACTTCCTCCTCTTCACCAAACTGAGAGTCGGAGTCACTGCCATGAGCTTGGGTTGGTTGTTGCAACTGTCTGTGTCTTCTATATTATTCTTTCCATCTATTCCAGTTCCCGGAGACAATCGTTTAATGATACGTTAAACAACTGAAAAAGTTTTAATCATAGTAGCTTGAATGCATTTCGGTTTTAAATAGCAGAATGTACCTGAAAAAGCAATAGCTGAGGACACCGAGTGGCGAGTGATAGTGAACCGATAACTATGATAAGGTTACTGAGATACAAAAATCTCCAGCTAGTCTATTAAGCATCATATCTGATTCAAGAAGAACAGAACATAGTTCTGGTCAAGCTTCAAGTTAGTTAAGTAACAGAATTAATTAAGTTGACCATATTTAGTTAAGTTGACTGTGGTTAGAATCTATGTTAACTATGGTCAAGAATAACAGAATGCTGAGCTGTAAAAGTTAGTTAGACTCTGGTGTATATAACCGGATCACGTGTATTGTATTTCTCAGATAACAAATATAGAGAGAGAAAAGATCTTCTTCTTATCGTGCTCCATTAATGGAGTTTCACGAAGCTCAGTCTTCTTAGCTATTGTTTTTCTTTTCATTCAAAACTTTTATCAAACACCTTTGCTGCGCTTTGATGGTATCAGAGCCGGTTCAGACTAACAGTCATGGCTTCTCAACAATCGATCGATTCTCCACAGGCTTCCAATGAAATCAAAGCCACGGTTCATCGGAAAAAGCATCGACGAAGGAGGCTCTATAGACAGCAATCCATGGCCAAAATCTGTCAACTTAAAAATCAACTGCATTCAATGAAGAAAGGTTCATATTCTGTAGATGAATTTGCTCTTAAGATGGAAAATCTAGGAGACTCATTGATGTCAGCTGGTGAAGATGTAAGAGATAGAGATTTAGTTCTAAGTCTTATAAATGGAGTACGTCACGATTTTGATGCCATTGTAGCAGTTATCTCCACATAGCAGAGATTCATTTCCTTTGAAGATGCACACTTCCTTTTAATGATGCATGAACAGAGAATGGAGCATCTAAGCAATCCTGATGTGGTTCAAGCTACTGTAAACTTTGCCTCTAATAACCAAAATAACAGAGGACAACGTGATGGCAATTATCAGAACAATAGAGGTGCCTATCGAGGCAGAGGAAGAAATTTCAGAGAAGGAGGTAGGACTGACAGTCGAATTCACTGTCAAGTGTGCAATAAGCCAGGACATGGAGCACTCAAGTGCTACCATCGCTTTGATCAAGGCTTCCATGGTCCATCAAACCAATAGCACAATCAAGTTCATTACAATCAATATCAACTGCATATATAATCAATCTCATTACAATCAATACTCGGGCTTTAATCAAAGCTCAGGCGTTCATGGACAACATAAGGCTAGGTCTAACTCTTCTCAAAGAAACATGAATCCAATGCTCACAGAACCACAGGCAAATGTGCATCAAGATTCTGCTTTCATTGTCACACCTGAAATAATTGTCGACCTAGCTTGGTACTTGGACAGTGGAGACACCAACCACATTACCTCAGACTTGAACAATCTCTAGATAAGGTCTGCTTACAGAGGTAATGACAAGCTTGTTGTTGGTAATGGTCATCATCTCGTAATTTCTCATGTAGGTGACACCATTATAAAGTCACACACAGCATCATCAGCAGCTTTTTCTCAAAAATATTCTTCATGTGCCACAAATTACTAAAAACTTGCTTAACATTTCAAAATTTACTTGTGCTAGTCAAGCCTTTTCTGAATTCTTTGCTAACAAATGTGTTATCAAGGATCTCACAACGAAGAAAGTTTTGCTACAAAGAACTCTTAAGGATGGGCTGTAATATTGCTTAAGGCTGGTAGAGAGTCCAGAGGTGCTTTTCTCTAACTTCAAGACATGTCAAGATGGAAATTTTAAGAGTGTGTTTAGTTCTTCAATACCTGTAATGTAAATAGTGCAAATAAGACTAGCCTTGGTAGCATGTATGATTCCAAGTCACAGTCAGTATTTTTAGGTGCTTATGCTATTGTGAATGCCAATGTTTGGCACGTCAAATTGGGGCATCCAGCTCCTTTGATTCTCCAAAAGATGTTGCATAACATACATTTTAATAAAAGATTTCAAGCACCACACTTTTATGACTCTTGCAATCTTGGCAAGTTACATAGGTTGCCTTTTTCGAATTTGGAAATCACTGCTAAAGAGCCTCTCGAACTTGTTTACTCGGGTTTATGGGGACCATCTCCTATCTTGTCAACATAGGGATATCATTACTATGTTTCCTTTTTAGATGCTTTTACACGGTTTCGCTGGGTGTTTCTTTTGAAGCTTGAGTCAGATGTCTACAATTTAAGAAAATCAAAAGCTTACACACGGATATGGGTGGAGAGTACATAGCTCTTACAAAATATCTAGCAAGCCAAGGAATACAAGCTAGATACTCATGCCCTCACACTCATCAGCAGAATAGAGTGGCCGAACGGAAGCATAGACTCTTGGTTGAAACAAATTTAACACTCTTAGCTCATGCAAACTTACCTCTGAAATTTTGGTTCGAAGCTTTTATAGCGCTGCTGCATTCTTGATTAATAACATGCCTATTACATTTATCATTTCGTTTCACCTTTTGAAAAACTCTATCACAGAAAACCTAACTACAATTTCTTTAAAACCTTTGGTCATAGTTGTTTCCCTTACTTACGAGATTTCTTGAAACATAAATTTGGCTACGACTACGAGGTCGTGTTCTGCCCCAACTGAAATTAAAGTGTATAAACGTGTTAATTGAATAAAATGTCACGTTACGAGTTAATATTCAGATTGAAATTCAACCAACCCTTTTATTACTTGCCCCACAGGCACTGTCTATAAGTTGTGTCTTTCCCTTCTAGCACTTAATTTGGCTCTGCAATTTGCTGCTAATGTTGAGTATTTTGTATGTCATAATTGTAGACAACTCAAAAATTATTGACTCTAGTTTTTTTTTTTTTTTGCAATGAAGAAAGAGCAAATTGTGATTCTACTAAAGCTTATTTCAAGTTTTTCAAAGATTTGTGTCTAAATGTATACACTTATCCCTTTGATGATGTAACTGGCACGTTTACTTGCCCTACCGGCACTGACTATAAGGTCAGGGTCTACCCTTCAAGCACTTAATTTGGCTTCGCGGATTTGCTGCTCTGCTCGGGGTACATTCATGCCAGAGTACTAGATGAAGATTTCATTGTTAGGGGTAAAGTTTTGTATGCAATAGAAATTATGTACTTGTAATTTTGCATACATGATAGCAATACTGAAGCAATTTGTACTTGGAAAAAATAAAACAGTGAAGTTAATATGTTTGTACTTCAAAAAAAAAAAAAAAAAGGAAGTTAATATGTATTTAGTGTAGGAGGAATAAAATTGTCATATTACAAGTTAATATTCAGAGAGTCATGTTTTCTGCCATTTCCACCCACACTTTGCTTATTATCTCCCAATTTTCTTAAGAAACACTACCATCTTCGCTGCCAGAGTTGCTAGTGCTTTGGGTTCCCAACTCTAGGAATTGTCTGGCAAGCTTACATCCTTGATATAACACTTCTTCGTGAACACGGTCCTTTAGCTTCTCTTTCGGATCTGGAAAGAAGATCCTTCAACGTATCTTCATAAAGCAATTCCTTGAAAGCGTACATTTTTTACTAGACAACCTCTCATTCCTTCTCTTCTTGAAAAATTCCATGGCCTCAGCACAAGTTTCCTTATACCTTATTTCGCCAATTGGCCCTTTGGGCAGTATAGATGGACAGAACACCAAAAGATACATGTAATCCGATAAGTATTTGCTAATTTTACATTTTGACTGAAGTTTATTTTCGTCTCAATGGACATGATCGAGATCAAGCAAGTAACATACATCTGTAGCAATATGCCAAATAAGAAGACTCTGATCAAATTCTACCTCAGTTGTGCTCCAATGAAAGCGATCACCAAGACGGTGCTGTATTTTAAGTGTATTATTGCCCCTGTGAGCCAAGAATTCATTGCACAGCACAACATATGAAACATTAATATCTATAAGTATATCACCTTTCTTTTTTACTTGACTGAAGATCAATTCCTGTAGATCAACGTTCACATTTACTCGAGTCAAGTACCTGTCATTCTCTAACAATTTTCCAAAATAAGGTAATTTCTGAACTCCAGTACATCGATGTTGCCTGTTTTCGAGGCAATAACTTATCAAGTTGAACTGTGACATAAATCCTGACCACCTTTTTCTGGTAGTTAGTAGTCACAATTGAATGAGGACTAGTGAACCTCCAAAGATGATCAACAGGGAATTTTGAGACCAAATTATGTTTTGCTTTTTTGCACTTGATCAACCAAAGTATAGTCCAGTCTGAGTAAAAGAGTACCATGATTGCATAAACCTCCAGAAGTACAGCCCCGGCAAGAAGTGAGTAGGTTAAAAAGATGTATGGAACAGCAAATTCGTGACTAAGAAGACAACTACAGCTGAAACAGAAGAAAATAATTAAGCTTACGCAACGAAAAACGATACCAAATCAAGGGCAAACAACGGTGGCCATGGTGTAGAGAGTGTCATACATGAATCCAAGCTCAGTTACCAATTTGAAGGAATCTTCAGCTGATTTGTCTCCTATTATGGAATAGATGCCTATCCTTTCGTAATAGTCAAGAACTAAGCCTACGAAAAGATACTCTTATCTCTTGAACATGAAATACGCTTCAACTAGAGGATGATCATCAATACCATCTTGTGGTAAAACCATTACTGGTGGACAGTACTGATGATGATGATTGAAAATAAAATTTCATACTCTAAACCAAACGAATTCGGATCATTACCGTTCACCATACGGAGTCCGAACTCCAGCGGAAGCGGATCGAACACCTGGAATTGAATCACCGGTCGGAGGACGATCACGTGATCGGAAAGTCCCCTCTATTTGCTGCACACTTGCCTCATGCATATAGCACACATGCACTTCTTTTAGCAGCCACACCTTATACACGTTGTCTGTGCAATTTTTGTATACTTGTCTATATCAGTTTCTTCAACTGATAACCTTTATCACATAAAACTGCTCATGCAGTTATACAAATTGGTGCATGGGCTTTGCATGTGTTAGGCTAGGTGGCTTGGGCTTGGTGTACTGGATTTTGGGCTCTCCATGTATGTTTGTGATCTTGGCCCACTTGGGTGTATAATGGGTCTCCAACCCATACCCAAATATTCTAACAATGATGATGATCCCTCCGCCATTAATCGATCTTGATGATCACGATCTCCTTCGAACGAATGATCTTTTCAACATGTGTAATGAAATCGCTACAAGGATCCAGAGCTGAAAACAAACCATCCTTTAAACGTTGTGTGCTTGAGGACCTGAGTGCCAAAGTCCTCCCTCCATAATTGACAAGTCCTGAGATCAAAATGGGGATTGCAATGAACATTATTGGATCGTTTTCCCAGGCCTGTATGAAGATATACAATGCAGTTCCGACATGGCAACAAGGTGTCTCAACCACATGTCATTGTCTTCCAGGGCATATGCTGTGATAATGTCAGGACCTCCGAGATGCACAAGAAGGAATGGTGTCCAAAATTCCTAGAGCATGTTGTTTGGAACTGATGAGGAATTTTTAGAAGAATCTGCTTGATTGTTGGAGATGTGTCCCAAGGAAATTGTTACCACGGAGTGTAGCATCGTGTATGCTGACCAATCAAGGATCCTTATCCAATTTGTTGAAGTGTATTTTCAACGGGCACCGAAGAGGATGAGGATTATCTGTAGGAGTAGGCTGAGGAAGATTAAGAATGGGATTTCGATTTCATTCAATTGTTGTACAATCTTTTCTGGAAACAAAATGTCTACACCCATGTGTCGAACTGCAGTAATGTTTCACCATAGTTTGAAGGAGACTCTGGAGTTGGAAAGTCTTATTGTGATGATACAAAATGTCCACTTTGCCTTCGGAAGGCTGATGTTGCAATATCATTATTTGTAAATTTTTGTATATCTTTGAGGATGGGCCACACATGGTCAAATTTGAATCCTTTTTTGTACTTGTTATCTTGTGTTAATAAAATTTTGGCCTGAGTTATCTGTGAAATGATACAAATATATATTGTTAAAATTCAATATTAAATATAATTTTTCTACAATTTAAATTTTAACAAATACTCACAATATCCGTTTCTAAAGCACCACTAGGATTAATATTTTCAATCTGTCGTATGCATCCCCGCATTTTTCCAACTGCACTAAGGATAGTTTGCATTCGACACTGCAAACTCCTCTTGCCACGAGGTTCACCTATATTCTCTGGTTTGGTGTTGTTGTAATCGGTCTCAACTCGAGACCAGAACATATCCTTCGATTGGTATGTACCTATGATCGGGTTTTGAGACGAATCGAGATATACGTGACCAAGGTGTGTGTCTTCTACATGTGAGTATGAAGAAGTTTGGGGAGTCATGTTGTAGAAAAAATGATTTGAAGGGCAAAGTGATTTGAAGAGATAAGTGATTCGAATGGATAAGAAATTTGAAGGGATGGGTTTAATTTAGTGTGGGTTGATATTTATAGAAACTATGAGGTTAGAGGTACTCTTTCCATATTTAATCCTACGGTTTGGATGGTGAGGGAATACATCCATTGGTTGGCATTTGAAATCAGATTTCTTATCTTACCATTTTGGGAAAGGTGAAGATAAGAATTATGGAGAAGTTTAGATATTATTTTGGAGAGGTGTCCTAACCTACGGTTCAGATGATGATGCAATCCATCATGTGGCTGGATTTTAAAAGCTAAGATATCTTATCTTGATATTTTGGAAAAAGTGAGAATCTGGTTCACGGGTTGGATTTTTTGAATTAAAGTGTCTTTGTTTGTTTTCCATGTGCTGAGCTATAACCAGTTGGATACAGCTGTCATCTACTCAGCCTTCTAGAAGCGTGTGTATTGCAATCACTATTTTAAATTCAATATTAAATTCTTAATATTATGATTTACTGCTCATCTTGTTTGATTGAATTAGGGATTCGTATGAGATGGAGCTACTCGATCAAGTTAAGTGTTGGAATATGCAATTGAGCATGTGAATTAGACGATTCATTTGTCAATTTTGAGTAATTAACTCTTGTTAATCTTAATTTTACACTTGTTTATATTTGTCACTGCTCATATTAAAACGGGGTTGACTTCATGACCACATAACTTTCACATATGGGCTTTAAATGACTTTTATAATATGTTTTCGGAAAGCTCAGGCAGTGCTCTACAGTTTATCACTGAAACTATGTTCCTCGTGAGCAGGCCTAGAAGAGGTCCAAAAAATGTCGTTTAGATTGTTATCCAAAGACTTTTAGTTTCTTGTGCAAAAAAGGTCGTTTAGTGATTTCTTTCCTTTTTCCGCTTAGTATTTATTTCTACAGTTCAGATGTTGATGCAATCCATCCAATGGTTGTCAATTAGCCATACTCAGAAATCTTATCTTCAGATTTTGGGGAAAATGAAGATAAGTTTTCTAAAAAAAAAGTTATAATTAAACCAACGGTTCTGATGGTGCCGAAATCCATCCAAATGTAACGATTTAATAGTTTAGATATTTTTTTGGTACACTGGAGGGCCTGGCCCAGCAAGTAAGAGACTAAGAGTGGGAAGGGTCAGAGCTCTGTCTGTGGCATGTTACTCCTCTGTAGTCAACATCGAAGATGGGACTACATATTTATTTGGTTTATCTAGAATAGTATATTTCACAATGATAAATAGCCTACACCAAAGTTTGCTAAAACTCATTCAATTCAACTCCAAGCAAAAATGAATTACAATATCGGAGGTCCATCTAATTCCGCATCTTCATCTTCCAATAATTATGAAGCGCAACTTATGGTAGATCTTGAAACGATTGATGCAGAAGAAGAAGCGATAATTACCCAACATGGTAACATCCGACGGGCCATCGCTCAGTATCTCACTCAACAAAACAACTCAGTGACTCGTGGAGGCTCAATTCCTAGTCATAGAGTGATCGGTCGAGACCGGGAAAGTGCTGATCGTAGGTTGTTCAACGACTATTTTGCTGAGAACCCACGATATAACAATCAAATGTTCCATCGACGTTTTCGGATGGGTAAAAGTTTATTCCTTCGTATTGTTAATGTTGTGGAAACTCGTGACAACTTCTTTATGCAACGAAGAGATAGCGTGGATAGACTGGGTTTGTCCGCTCTTTAAAAAATAACAGCAGTATTTCGGATGTTGGCATATGGTTTAATAGCGAATGCTACTGACGAGTATATTAAAATATGAGAGTTTATAGCAATTGAAAGTTTGTAGAGATTTTGTCCTGTAGTTGTGGAGAAATTTGCAGATGAGTATCTAAGATCACCTAACACTACTAACGTTGCCAGACTATTCTGTATTGGTAAAGATCGAGGTTTTTCAAGAATACTGGGTAGTCTAGATTGTATGCACTGGAAGTAGAAAACTTGTCCAACTGCTTGGGCAGATCAATATGTAGGTCGTAGTGGATCCCCAACTATTATTTTAGAGACTGTAGCTGATTATGATCTGTGGATATGACATGCCTATTTTGGTTTGCCTGGTACGAACAATGATATTAATGTGTTTAAGGCATTCCATCTTTTTGCCAACCTCGCTCAAGGTATTGCTCATCCAGCTCATTATGTCATTCAAGGAAAAGAATATAATATGAGTTATTATTTAGCTGATGGTATATACCCAAAATGGTCTACGATTGTACAAACTATTCACGATCCACATGGTCAGAAAAACAAACTTTTTGCAATGAAACAAGAAGAATGTAGAAAAGACGTAGAACGTGCATTTGGAGTTCTCCAATCACGGTTTGCAATTGTGGCCGGACCGACGCGTTTTTGGCAGAAACATGTTTTACATGATATTATGATTGCGTACATTATTATGCACAACATGATAATCGAGCATGAGCGTGATGTTGATGCATCAATTGAGGATCATATGGAAGCACCAACTCCAGAAGTTGAGATAGTAATAGATGAAAATACCCGATTTCAAGAATTTCTAGCTCGACATAGAAAAATCAGGGATAAAGAAGCTCACATTGCACTCCGAAATGCGTTAATAGATCATTTGTGTAATGAATATACTAATTCAGATAATTAGATTATGAACATTATGTACTTTTTTATGCTTTTTCTTTTGTATTTTATGAAATGTAAAATTTAAGTTATTTTAATAAGAAATGCAATATTTTACCTAATTAAATTAAATTTCCTTTAATATATAAAATATCATAATTTCTTATCGTATTGCAATATTATGTTAATTGTGGAGAAATATTAAAAAAAGGGAAAGACAGAGAATATTCCGTTTAGTGTAAAATTTAGCTTAGTCGGTTGGAGACGAAATAGTAAAATAGTGTGAAAGTTGTACTATTTTAGTGCAAAAATTACACCAAAAGCACTATTTGGGTTGGAGATGACTTAAGTACATCAAATTGGTACTTAATACACAAACTGCTTTTTGACTCCCCTTCAACACCTCTAGTTTCCTTTGTCCTCACAACTGCAGGCTGCCTCATAATCAAACCTTTGCATTCAAGGTTCTTCACTACATGAAAGAAAATTTTCCCTTCAATCCCGATTTCCTTAGCCCAGTTGAGTCTGAGTTATTCCATTTTTTCTCTGCAATGATAAACATGTTAGTGTAGCCATGGCATTTATGTATCACAATTGTTGTGCTGATTTCATTATATAAATGTGATCAAGCAAATAAACACTACTTTCAGCCAAATTATTCGAACCGACTTAATCGTCTCATTCTAGTACAAAAACTAAAGTCAAACTAGCAATGATCAACTTCCACTGTTATTAGCTATTCATTCACATTCCAATAATAAATCAATAATCAAACAAAAGTCAACAAAACTAGTTTTGACATAATTTACATGTAATTCCGATCAAGCATACTTATCACAATATGCAAAAGTTCACATTCGAACACTAGCTTCCGAATCATGTATGCTAAAAAATTCATACCCGAACTCACAACCACAATCAAATATGACAAACTTCAATCGCGAAAATTAACCGGCAAAACATACATTTAAACAAAAAATTTCAATTTTGCTTCAATACAATAACAAATTTTGAAAATTTGAATATTACCGAGCCTAGGCAATTCGCTGGAGAACAAGACGTTGCCGGAGCTTCTAGATGACATGTCACCGATCCTCAACTGGCCAGAGAGAGACGGGCCCATACGAGCAGATTTCGTCGAGAGTGGAGGAAATCAGAGAGTCCATTGTCGAGCATTGGGAGAAAAAACAATGGTGTTTGGATGCCGGGAAATTTTCTCTTTTTTTCTGGTTCGGTTTCACAACAGAAAAAAAAAAATTGACACACTAATGACGACGTGAGTGTGCACGCCACTGCATTTTGCTGACGTAACAAGTCATGTTATCGGCTAGGTAATGCGCGTGGTTAACATTACCATGACATGGATTGCCACGTTGTATGACGTGCCTAGGCACGTCATCATCTAATTATATTAGTTGTAGATTTTTGGGGCTGGGCCGTTTTGTTTGGCATCACTGAAGAATGGTCCGTCCTTCTTATTAAATTGGGCTTTTTAGCTATGACCCATTAACTGAATTAGTCTTGATATCTCTGTCCCTAAACCCGAATAATTTTTTAAGGTTTGAGCTACAAGTTTTGAGGAAATCCGAAACTGACCTGCAAACTTATTCAGGTTTCGACCCACTAACCCGAATCACAATTTAAGTGGTACTTTTTAACTCAAAACGATGAAGTTATGAGTTTATAATTCTAATTTGCTTAAATTAACATCATTAATAACGTCGTTTCAAATAAACGTTTTTAAAATTATCTAGTTTATGATTTGGATTCGAGTTTTTGTCCGATCCTAAACACGCTTCGGATTTGCTTCTTTACAACCAATCCTGATATACATAGTAAATAGTAAAACCCAAATCTGACCCACATAGGGGTTTGGATGAAATTGTCATCTCTTGTTAGAACATTTCTATAATCCGTTTCGAGAATCCATGGAGGATTTTGCCTACCTTTGTTTTTGACTCTTGACGTAAAGGGTTCGGATGAAATTGTCATCTCTTATTAGAACATTTCTATAATCCGTTTGGAGAATCCGTGGAGGATTTTGCCTACTTTTTTTTTACTCTTGCTTAAATGGAAGCCAAAGTGAAACACATAATCGTCTTGGAAATTTCCAACGGGTCCTTTCTTTCTAAATAATTTTCTTTCTAAATAGAGCGTCCTTTCTTTCTAAATAATTTTCAAAGAAGAAAAATAAAAACAATAGAGCTAATTCAGTCATATCTCTTTCTCTTCCCAAATATGAATTCGATTTCCTTCAAAAATCTCTATTTCTCCTTCTTATTATACTACTTGTTAAGTCTCCGATTGGCCTCCATCCATGCAGCCACTTGTAACGTACAAAACAACTGTAGCTACACGGATTGGGCAGCAGCCATGCCTGGTGGTGGCAAGGAACTCAAACATGGTCAAGAATGGGTTTTCAACACCAACGGTGACACTGGCCGCATATGGGCACGAACCAATTGCAAATTTGATGCAAATGGGATCGGAAAATGTGAGACCGGAGACTGTAACCGGACTCTATACTGTGAATCCTACGGTACACGCCCCTGTACCCTAGCAGAATACTCATTTCCGAGGAACCAATCCAACAATCTGGATTTCTTTGATATCTTTTTACTAGATGGGTTCAAGTGTTCAACGTACCGGTGGAATTCAGAGGAACCTCTAGTGAGTGCACAAAAGAAGTGATCAAGTGTACGGCTGACATCAACGGTTTGTGCCCAACTGAGTTGAGACACTCTGGTGGCTGTTATCATCCATGTGCCGTTTTCAAAAATGAACAGTTTTGTTGTTATGAAGTTCATCGGTAAGTGCCAAAAATTGTAACCCTACGGCCTACTCCAAGTCTTTGAAGGATTTGTGTCCAGACGTGTACACTTATCCTGCTGATCATGACAGCGAGTTTACTTGCCCCAACGGCACCGACTACAAGGTCGTATTCTGCCCCAACTGAAATTAAAGTGTATATACGGGTTAACAGTCACACGAGTTAATATTAAGAATGGAATTCGATCAAACAACCAACCACAAGCACTGTCTATAGGTTGTGTTTTTCCTTTGAAGCATTTATTTTGGCTCTGCAATTTGCTGCTAATGTTGAGTATGGTTTTGTATGTCATAATTGTAGACAACTCTAAAATTATTGACTCTAGTTTTTTTTTTTTTTTAAGTTTTTTTTATCTGCATGTAATTTGAGAGTTGTAAGTTGTAACTCATACCAGGAATTGTGATTTGGCATAACAATATTTGAGCATTTTTTTAACAACATAATAATGCCAGTATCTTAACTTGATTCAAAGCTTATAATGTGATGTTTCATTTTATTGATATGCAAATGAAATTAATGTGTATTTAAATCTTGCTGAAAAAGATACTTAAAAAGAAATTCCCATAAGAGAGTGTCATTCATCGAAAGTAATTATTAGTTTGATTTAATTTTAATTAAGCATATCAAACTGTTTAGTTTAGATGCACCGTGTGAAAGTAGGACATGAGTGAGTAGCTCTCCACCATTTCTAATTTGTTCACAATGTGCTTTCCACCCACAACGATTTGCGGCATATACAGTAACATTTCCATCCACACTTCACTTATTATCTCCCAATTTTCATCGGAATCACTACCATCTTCGCCGAAGTTGCTATTGTTTTGGGCTCCCAACTCTAGGAATTGCGTGCCCGGCAAGCTTACATCCTTGATATAACAAGGACTGATTTCTTCTTCGTGAAGGCGGCCCTTTAGCTTCTCATTGGGATCTGGAAAGTAGATCTTTTGACCTATCTTCATGAAGCAATTCCTTGAAAGTGATATGCATGAGTCCATATTCATGCAAGTTGGTGAATGGTGACTTGGTCAAAAGAATTGGTCAGAAATAGTTATAGGTTTGTTTTTGTTGCAAATAATGGAGCCATCAATTTCGTCCAAACATGCATGGTGTGTACATGGGTTAGTACCACATTTCCTTAATTTATGTATGATTCTTATTTGGATTCTAGTCAGGTTGTTGTGTAATTCAGTTGCAATTAATTGTATGCTCTATAAGTGGCCTAGATTGAATTAAATAAAGCAACGAACATATCCTAAAGCATCACATTTTTTACTAGACGATCTCACATTTTGTCTCTTCTTCAAAAACTCCATCGCCTTGGCGCAAGTTTCCTTATACCTGATCATTTCACCAACTGGCCATTTGGTAAGCATAGACAGACAGAACACTAGAATATACAACATATAATCTGATAAGTATTTGTTAATTTTACATTTAGTATGAAGTTTATTTTCATCTCTATGGACATATTCCATGTCGAGTGAGTAACATATATATGTAGCAATGTGCTAAATAAGAAGATTCTGGTCAAATTCAACCTCGGTTGTGCTCCAATGTAAGCGATCACCAAAAAGGTACCGTTTTTTATTTGCATTTTACCCCTATGAGCCAAGAATTCATTGTGCGACATGACATACGAAACATTAATATCTACAAGTATTTCACCAATTTCTTTTTTAGTTGACAAAAGATCATCTCCCGTAGATCAGCATTCATATTTACTCGAGTCAAGTATCTATAATTCAAATTACTGAAATAAAGTAATTTCTAAACTCCAGTACATCGAGGTTGCATATTTTCAAGGTAAAATTTTATCATGTTGAACTGTGTCATGGATCCTGACCACCTTTTCCAGTACTTATTAGTCACAAGTGAATAAGGACTAGTAAACCTCCAAAGATAATTAACAAGGATTTTTGAGGCTAAGCTATGTTTGGGATTGCTTAACTTAAGAAAAAATCTACTTATAGCTTCACTTAGGAAATAATCTACTTAGAAAAAGAGTTGGTAAGTGTTTGGTAAACTAAATTTTAAAATTGCTTAACTTTTGAAAGGATGGAAAATTTATTGAACAAAATTACTAAAATGAACATCAATAAATATCATAAATATAAAGTAAATAAAAAGAAATAAATAACAAAATTAAACAGATAAAAATAAATTAAAAAATTTATGGCTGAGTCAACTCAGAACTTTTCAAACAAATTACTTAAAAAACCGAGTCAACTCAGTTCATATTAAACACAACAAAAGAACTTGACTGCAACTCGGGCTTTTCCCCCGAGTCAACTCAGTCCCCTTCTTCACCCACAGTCAACCTCTGCAAACTCCGGCGCGGCAGTGTCGACTCTCCAATTCCTCCTCCGACTTCAGATCCACCGAGATCATCGTCAACCACCTTCACGTGCACCGATATCCTTTCCCGCGCTGGTGACGAAAATGGTTTGAAATCGCGAGATTCCGTCGCCGATTGGTTTCATCGTGGAGGAGACTTCCGGCCTTTTCGAGATTCCGTCGAAGTCGTCGGAGCAGAACTAGGTTTTGGGACGGATTCGCGACGGGATCACTATTGGATTAACGTTGACTCAGCCACTTCGTCTCTGGTTTGCGACGGATTTGCGACGGTTTCGCGACGGAGCTGGTTTCTTCTGGCCGCTTCATCGCTAGAGAATGGAGCTGGTTCCTCCGGCGTCGAATTCCGACGGTGGGCACCACGGCAGTGACCACCATTCCCCTTTTTTTGTTTTTTAAATTTTAATTATTTTCTTAAAATAAATTTTAAATTTTTTAGTTTTTAGTTTTTAGTTTTTTTATTATATTAATATTAAATATAAAGGTAAAATTGTCTTTTAACAAAATAGTGGGGGTATTCTAGACATTACATAAACAATAAGCTAGTTTCTGCTTCCAAAAGCAATCATCACCCAGCTTCTCAAAAGCTGATTAAGGGAGAAGCAAATTGTAAAATAAGTTGTTTTTGAAAAGTCTACTAAACACCTATTTGCTTAAAATTTGAGAAATAAGTGATTATTTTCCAAGTATAAACAATCTCAAACATAACCTTAAAATTAGGTTATGCTTTTTTGCTCTTTATCAACCAAAGTCTAGTACAGTCCGAGTAAATGAGTACAATTCCTGGCACTGTTACTATACTTGTCACCTATCTCACGGCATTCCCAGACACTTCATCACCCATGACACGCAAATGATGATGTAAGCCTTTTGCCGACCACATCGGCCAGGTGCTGACGTGGTTAACCTCCCCATAACGTTGTGGGTTTCCACGTTATAAGCCACGTTGCTGCCCAGGCACGTCATGATGAAATTAGAATTAGCCGCAGATTGAGCCTGGGCTGTTTGTTTGGCCCAAATTGACGAATGGTTCGTCGCACTTATTATTCCTTCTATCTCCTTATTGGTTGGGCTTCTTAGCTTTGACCCATTAATGGAAATACTTTCATACCCAGACCACCCGGCCCATTTGACTCCTCCAATTCTTGTTTTTTATGAAGATCCGTGTGGAAGACAATCTGTGACTGTCTATCCACCGGTGGAGGCTTTTGTTGACTTTTGACATGAATGGAAGCCAGAGACTCAGAGAGTGACACATGAATCGTCTTGGAAATTTCCAACGGCTTCTTTCTTTCTAAATAATTGACCAAGAAGAAACAAACAACAATTAGCTAATTCAATCATCTCGCTTTCGTTCTCTTCCCAAATATGAATTTGATTTCCTTAAAAATTTTCTATTTTTCCTCCTTCATTGTAAATACTCTTTACTTATTGTTAAGTCTCCAATCGGACTCCATCCACGCAGCCACTTTTACCATTCTTAACAACTGCACCTATACAGTCTGGGCAGCGGCCGTGCCTGGTGGTGGCAGGGAACTCAAACATGGTCAAGATTGGGTTGTCAACACCGATCCTAACTTTGGAGATCACGGCCGCATATGGGCACGAACCAATTGCGAATTTGATGCAAATGGGATCGGAAAATGTGAGACCGGAGACTGTAATGGGGCTCTATACTGTCTACCTTCGGTTTCGGGTAAAACTCCCTATACTCTAGCACAATACACGTTTCGTGCATTAAAAAACGATACGGATTACTTTGATATTTCTGTAGTATTTGGGTTCAACGTTCCTATGGAATTCAGAGGAACCTCTAGTGAGTGCAGCAAAGTGATCAAGTGTGTTGCTGACATCAACGGTTTTTGCCCAACTGAGTTGAGACACTCTGGTGGTTGTTATCATCCATGTTCTGTTTTCAACAACAAACAGTTTTGTTGTTTAGAAACTACTCATGAATGTCCTACTACGGCCTATTTCAAGTTTTTCAAGGATTTGTGCCCAAACGTCTACTCATATGAATATGATGACGCAACAGCCCAGTTTACTTGCCCTACCGGCACTGACTATAAGGTAGTGTTCTGCCCTTCAAGCACTTAATTTAATTGGCTTAGCGGATTTGCTGCGAGGGGGGCATTCATGCCAGAGTACTAGATGAAGATTTCATTGTTCGGGGTCAAGTTTTGTATGCAATAGAAATTATGCACTTGTAATTTTGCATAGCAATCTTGAAGCAATTTGTTACCATAAATTACATGAGGGATATTGACTCTAAGAATCATAATTTATGATATGATAGTTTCATTCACGAAGCAAGTGAAGTTAATATGTTTGTACTGCTAAAAAAAACAGTTAAGTTAATATGTTTGTACTACTAAAAATATGGTGAACTTATCAAGTTGAACTTGCCATGGATCCTGACCACCTTTTCCTGTAGTTATTAGTCACAAGTGAATGAGAAGGACTAGTGAACCTCCAAAGATGATCAACAAGGAATTTTGAAACCAAATTATGTTGTGCTTTTTTGCACTTGATCAACCAAAGTCTAGTCCAGTCGTAATAGAGTACCATATTGCATAAACCTCCACAATACAGCCCAAGAGAGTAGGTTAAAAAAGATGTCGATTTTTGGTTATCTATGGAACAACAAATTCATGACTAGAAGAAAAGAAGCTTATGCACCGAAAAATGATACCAAATCGAGAGCAAATGGCTGTGGCATTGGTGTAGAGAGTGCCATACATGAATCCAAGCTCAATTGCGACCAATTTGAATGAATCTTCAGCTGATTTGTCTCTGATGATGGAATAGATGTTTATCCTTTCGTAATAGTCAAGAACTAAGCCTGCGAAGAGATATTCTAATCTCTTGAACACGAAATACGCTTCAACTAGATGTGGTACAACCATTACCAACAGTACTACTGATGAAGATGATGATGATCCCTCCTCCATTAATCGATCCTGATGATCACGATCTCCTTCGAACGAATGATCTTTTTCAATCTGTTTAACAAAATCACTACAGGGATCAGGAGCTGATGAAAGCAAACCATCCTTCAAACATTGTGTGCTTGAAGACCTGAGTGCCTATTCAAAGTCCTCCCTCCATAATTGACAAGTCCAGAGATTAAAATTGGGATTGCAATGAACATTAACAGGTCATTTTCCCAGGCTTATACGAAGATATAAAATACAGTTCCGACATGGACACTGTGCACAACAAGGTACCTCAACCACATGTCATATATTGTCTTCCAGGACATATGCTGTGACAGTGTCCGGGCGTCCAAGATGTACAAGAAGGAATGGTGTCCAAATTTCCTGGAGCTTATTGTTTAGAACAGAGGAATTCTTAGAAGAATCTGCTTGATTGTTGGAGATGTGTCCCAAGGAAATTGTCTCCACATAGTGTAACATCATGTATGCTGACCAAACAAGGATTCTTATCCAATTTGTTGAAGTGTATTTTCGCCGGCCACCGAAGAGGATGAGGATTTTCTGTAGGAGAAGGCTGAGAAAAATTAAGAATCAGATTTCGAATCCGTTACACTTTTTTTTTTTTAAAGGCAACGAATCCGTTCCATTGCTGTACAATATTTTCTGGAAATCCTAATTTACACATCTGTGTCAATCTGCAATTACATTTCAACTTTGAGAGAGAAGCATTTGATCATATAAGTAAATAAATAACTTGAATAATTAACTGTCTGTCTATATGGACCTGGCTTAGTTATATATATATATATATATATATATATATATATGTGTGTGTGACAGTGACTTAAACCTGAAACATTATTAAGCTAAACGAGTGTTCTTACCGTTAAGAATTACAAATTCTCATAATTGAGAAGTTTCTAGGAAATATATCTAGTACAATTTATAATTCCAAAATTTAAGTAATAAAAACCCGAGTGTATAAAAATTATTCCAAATTCAAAACTAGATGGTTGTTTCTGGAAAAAAAAATTAAGAATCGTAGTTTTTTTTTTTTTTAGAATCTCCCTAATAACAATGCATGCATGTAAATCTCTTTTATTTCTTAATATTTGTAATAATAAAATAACCGATGACTTACCAGGTAAAAACTTGCTTCAGAGAACAACTTGTGAAGATTTCAAGTATAGACAAAGAATTGCCAGCCTGAATACTGAGACTACAAACAAAAGAGAATGAATATTTCAGACTTACTGTCAGGTCTTATATTAGTTATATATTCCCGGAAATAATTTGAGTGTAACTTGATAGTAAAGCAAGGGATATAATCTTGAAACATTTGTTAAATACCAGAGAATAAAGATGATCGATTGATTGTTTGAGGGTCGTTGAATAATTTAATGAAGCACTATAACCTTTGCATTGGTGCCTTTGTTGTTGGAGTCTTTTGAATGAAGCTCCACTATGAGGATTCAAACCGCAAAATGTGAAGAGATCTCTCTGTCTAGTGGAAATAGATATCTTCCAATTATAGAAGTAAATATTCGGAACACATATATAGTGGTTGATCTTAGTATGTCCCGATATCCCCCTAACCAGATTGGTGTTTGTATATATATATATATATATATATATAAAAATTTAATGAAGCACTAGTTCTATGTTTCTATCTTATTTAATGTATATTTGTTTATTAAATCTCACTATTATTCTTTTCCAAAGTTCTCTTTAATTCTTTATTTTTTTTCCTTATCTTTTGTACTTTTTCTTTTTGTAGGAGCATTTTCCTACACTTGTGACTTTTTGAAAGGAAAATTCAACACTCAACTTTGGTGATAAATAACTTTAAGGATCCATTCTTTTTTATATATGTTAGTTCTAAACATAGGATTTGACCAACTTTCGATAAGTAGAAATTGTAGCACAATATATAGTTTTATATTTCTTGGATTTTATTTTTTAAAGCAAGTGGTCAAAAAGACAATATGAAAAAAATGAGAAACTCATGTTCCAATGCAAATGAATGAATATAAAGAATGTTTACTTTTAAGCTTAATGAACAATACCAGCATATCACTTCTTAGTATAAATGGTAAAATAAATGGTAAACACCTCTTATCCTACATCAGTGATGAGAAATTTCATTCCTATTGTATGAATTTTACAAACATATATTGAGAATTACACATGTATTGTCTGATCTCGATATGTCCCAATAGACACCTGAATTATAATACTTTTTAAAAAAACAGTATCGATAGTCCTTTCTAGAACAATTATTATTTTTATTTTGGTTATATGCTTATTCATTTCTATCGCTATGTTATTGGATAGAGTAAGTTTCTTTTATATAAAAAAAAAGGGACTCAGCTGATAGGCTTTTAAATATTTTAGTTATATATGTATTATGATCAAGATGTATGAACCCTTGCATGTTAATTAAAAATTCAAAGTGTTTGTTGGTTTTCTGATTTGATGCCGTTGGGACCAAAATGAGGTCTCTACAATCGAGTTCTTAGCTTTAAATTGTAAAAATTTATTAAAGAACATATCATCAAATCTTATCTTTTACTATACACTATGACCCAATTGTATTGAAGTCAAATTTTGGTACTGTATACACACAAGACTATCATATATGAAGTATTGTCCGCTTTGACCTATTATATCTCATGGTTGTCCATAAAAGAGTCTTCCTAAAGTAAAAGTTAACATTTACTTGTTTATTCCACAAACTAGCTTGTTTTGACTACTCCAACCAATGCTTGAGAAAACCTCTAACAACCCACTACTATAACCGGTTTGGTTCTTGCTTTGAATCTAACATTAAATGCATTTTTTCTATTATTTACACCATATGAAGCCTGGAATTGATGATGTGGATCTGTCTAAACTACTTAATATGCTTAACATCTTTAGAAGACAGAAACATGTCCAAGAAAGCTTCTTAACAACAATTCATGGTCTTCTAATCAGTAAGCAAATCCCAAGCTACAATACTACAATTGGGCTCTTATCTATTGGCTTAAAATTTTATACAATTTATGTCAACCAGAAGCAAGCAACAATGCATTTTAAGATAGCATTAGCACTGAAGTTGATGAAGTGATTCAGGTGTGTAGCTATATTCAATAAAGATGAGAAAAATACAGAATAATCCAACAAGATTAAAAACATCAAATAAACCAACAACTTAATTGTACCAAACACAATCTCTCACAGAAGAACAAAATCAGAACATAAGCAAAATAAGGGTAAAATTCATCTAGATTTTGTTGTTTTACCCACCAACCAACATAAAAGAAAGAAGTTTGGTATATTACACGGAAACACTTTATAAACAAATAAGAATTCCAATTTCAGTTTTTCACTTGCACTTACAATAAAAACAAATTGACATACTGTTTGCTTAAGCCAAAATGTGCCATAAGAAGACATACATGAGTGAGTAACTCTCCACCTTTCCTAAGCTGTTGACCATGCTCTCTCCATCCACAATCATGAGCAGCATATGACAACATTTCCATCCAAACTTGGCTTATTATCTCCCATTTGTTGTAGTTATGCTCAGATGATTCCACATTTTGCAATTCAATAGCAAGCTTACATCCATCCTGTAGCACTGACAATTTGTCTTTTACTGATTCTAAACTAGGCTGGGTTACACGAGCGTCTTCAAGCAGTAAACGTCTTCCTGTGGATGCTTGTATCCTATCTCTTTCCTTGGAAAACCTTGGCTTCAAAAATCTCTTGGCCTCAGATAAGGTATGTACATACCTTATCTCACTATTCCCTTTGGACAGCATGGATGGACAAAAGACTAGAAGATACAACATGTAATTTGACAAGCATTTGTTAATTTTGCATTTTGGGTCAAGTTTATTAGCATCTCCTTGAACGTCATCAAGATCGCCATGGTAGCATAGATCAGTAGCAATGTGCCAAATAACAAGACTATGATCAAATTCTACCTCGGTTATGCTCCATCCTAATCGATTATTATAAGGAAAAAACATTTCAAGCGCATAAGTGCCTCTAGTAGCCAACAATTCATTGCGTGACTTGAAGAAAGAATCGGTAAGAAGAAAATCATCTTTAAATAGACAGTTGCATTTCTCTTTTAGATAATCGAATATCATTTTTTGAAAATCAATATCCACATTGTCCCATGTCAAATGTCTATACTCCAACAATTTACTGATGAAAGGAATCTTCTGAACTACTCTTCCCATGCCAGTAGCTTGCACATCTTTGATGCAAACACTTAACATATTGTATTGTCCCATGGACCCTGACCACCTCTTGCGATTTGTCAAAAGAGAATACGAACAACTGACAAGCTTCCATAAATGATTTATCAGAGTTCTTGAGATAAGATTATGTTGTGCGGTTTTGAGCTTGATCAACCAAAGCTTTGTCCAGTCCGAGGAAAAGAGTATGATGAATGCATAAATCTCCACCACAATAGCCCCAACCAGCAATAGGTAGGTTATGAAAATGTTGACGTGAGGAAAACCATGGACATCAATGAGGATAGAGAAGATTACTAAAGCGACAAAAGAGGAAAATAAGCTCATGCAGCGAAAAAAGATCCCCAATCGCGAATAAACAATGGTGGCCTTGGTGTAGAGCATATCATACAAGAATCCAAATTGAACTGCTACCAATTCAAAGGCATCTTCTGCTGACTTTTTTCCAATGATGGAGTAGATGTTTCCCCTTTCAAAGTTTCCAAGAACTCTACCCGCAAAAAGAAATTCTAATCTCTTGAATAATAAATATGCTTGAACCAGATGATGGTCCTCTGGATCAATGCCATCTTGTGGGATTATAGACTCATTGTCTATGTAATTAATAAATTCAGCACACAAATCCGGAGTTGAGAACAAGGAATCTTTATAATGCTGAGTGCTTGAAGACCTGAGCACCAAAGTCTTCTCTCCATACTTGATTATTCCTGTGATAAACATTGGAATGGCTATAAACATCAGGGCAGTGTTACTCCAGGATAGGAAGAATACATAAAATGCCACTCCAATTTGTACAACAAGCCCGTTAAAGTGTCTCAACCATAACTCATTGTCTTCCAAGGCATATGATGTGATAGTGTCTGGACCACCAAGGTGCACGAGAAGGAGCGGCGTCCAAAATGCCTGGAGTAAGTTGTCTGGTTTCGAAGAATGATCTTTGGAGTCGTCCCTTTGGCTGTTGGCAAGGTTTCCCAAGGCAACAGTTGCCACCCAATCTGCTGTCAAGTATGCTGACCAAACAAGGAACGTTACCCAAACTCTTCTTGTGTACTTTCGTTGGGCACCAAAAATGACAAGGACAATTTGCAGAAGAAGGCTGAGTAGAATCACCCCTCGAACTTCCCATGCGTTCCATAGATTTCTGATTTTTTCCGAATGAAGCAGCATTGTCCTCCTTTATAGAAAAAAATTGAAGATCAAATAGTACTTTTTTTCTGGTCCTAAAAAAAATAGAAAATTAAAGCTCATATAATCAGACTTCTACTTATAACCAAAATACTCATAGAAACCTAAACTATAAACAGCTGAGAAGCTGTGGAGTGTGGATGACCAAATGTTGAAATGAATATAGTAGTTGCTGTAAAATAATTGTCTTAATTACCCCAAAAAAAAATTAGCAAGGGATTGTTGCAGCTGATTAATGCAGGTGATGTTGCCCAGACCAGACCACCTTATGATGAAATTCAATATTTTTTTTTCAATTTCTGACTTTGGAAGCCATTTTACAGTAAAAAGTATGATAAATATTTTACAGCTTGGGTGTATCCTAACCTAATTAAATAGTAATTTCTGCATGTCAAAATATATATCAGCAAGTAGTAGAATAATTATCTAAATTTACATATTGAATTCGGTATATCTTATAAATAAAAATGTACATACAAGTCTGACCAAAAATGAACATTATATGCTAGAATGAATAGCTGCAGTTGGTACCATATAGATAAAACTATCAAGTATCTCCTACAATATATATATATATATATATATATATATATATACGTATTTGAATTCTTATATGTACACATGCTGTTAGTCCATTAAACATAGAAATTTTTGAATCAAAGTAAAATAATTGGCTTACCTTATAATAAGAAAAGCACCCAAGAACTTTGAAGCTAATTGAGCAGAGATGCTGTTTGCCTGAACCAATGTACAGGGGATGTAATTTGAAATGGTAAGGTCTGATTTGGAGGCCATTTAATAACAGAAAAACAAGGAGAGAAAGCTAACTGGAAAGTACAGTGAATAGTGTTATAGAATGTATAAATAATTCAAAGTAAAGAATAACTTCTGCAATGGGAATGTAAACATAAGCATCTTCCTACGAAAAACGTATTCTCTAGAAAAGCTAGAATGTGTTAAGTGTTAACCTATCAATTATCAAATTAATCCTATCAACCTATGTCTTAAATACTATGATCAGACTAAATGGTTACTAATCACATGATTTTAGCTATTGTAAATGTAAATTACCACTTGGAGATGGAGTGGTAAGAAAGCAATGAATTGATGCAAAGAGCACAAGTACGAGAAATGGAGTAGGAATCAATAAATGGAAGAATCAAAGTACACAAAAGAGTCAGCTTAGTAAAAATTAGTAAATGAAATGTACGCAAAAGTTAAAATGGAATACACAGCTGCCCATCTGGAATATGTCCATCTACTTCCTCCTCTTCACCAAACTGAGAGTCGGCGTCACTGCCATGAGCTTGGGTTGGTTGTTGCAACTGTCTGTGTCTTCTATATTATTCTTTCCATCTATTCCAGTTCCCGGAGACAATCGTTTAATGATACGTTAAAAAACTGAAAAAGTTTTAATCATAGTAGCTTGAATGCATTTTGGTTTAAATAGCAGAATGTACCTGAAAAAGCAATAGCTGAGGACACCGAGTGATAGTGAACCGATAACTATGATAAGGTTAGTGGGATACAAAAATCTCCAGCTAGTCTATTAAGCATCATATCTGATTCAAGAAGAACAGAACATAGTTCTGGTCAAGCTTCAAGTTAGTTAAGTAACAGAATTAATTAAGTTGACCATAGTTAGTTAAGTTGACTGTGGTTAGAATCTATGTTAACTATGGTCAAGAATAACAGAATGCTGAGCTGTAAAAGTTAGTTAGACTCTGGTGTATATAACCAGATCACGTGTATTGTATTTCTCAGATAACAAATATAGAGAGAGAAAAGATCTTCTTCTTATCGTGCTCCATTAATGGAGTTTCACGAAGCTCAGTCTTCTTAGCTATTGTTTTTCTTTTCATTCAAAACTTTTATCAAACACCTTTGCTGCGCTTTGATGGTATCAGAGCCTGTTCAGACTAACAGTCATGGCTTCTCAACAATCGATCGATTCTCCACAGGCTTCCAATGAAATCAAAGCCACGGTTCATCGGAAAAAGCATCGACGAAGGAGGCTCTATAGACAGCAATCCATGGCCAAAATCTGTCAACTTAAAAATCAACTGCATTCAATGAAGAAAGGTTCATATTCTGTAGATAAATTTGCTCTTAAGATCAAAAATCTAGGAGACTCATTGATGTCAGCTGGTGAAGATGTAAGAGATGGAGATTTAGTTCTAAGTCTTATAAATGGAGTACGTCACGATTTTGATGCCATTGTAGCAGTTATCTCCACATAGCAGAGATTCATTTCCTTTGAAGATGCACACTTCCTTTTAATGATGCATGAACAGAGAATGGAGCATCTAAGCAATCCTGATGTGGTTCAAGCTACTGTAAACTTTGCCTCTAATAACCAAAATAACAGAGGACAACGTGATGGCAATTATCAGAACAATAGAGGTGCCTATTGAGGCAGAGGAAGAAATTTCAGAGAAGGAGGTAGGACTGACTGTCGAATTCACTGTCAAGTGTGAAATAAGCCAGGACATGGAGCACTCAAGTGCTACCATCGCTTTGATCAAGGCTTCCATGGTCCATCAAACCAATAGCACAATCAAGTTCATTACAATCAATATCAACTGCATATATAATCAAGCTCATTACAATCAATACTCGGGCTTTAATCAAAGCTCAGGCGTTCATGGACAACATAAGGCTAGGTCTAACTCTTCTCAAAGAAACATGAATCCAATGCTCACAGAACCACAGGCAAATGTGCATCAAGATTCTGCTTTCATTGTCACACCTGAAATAATTGTCGACCTAGCTTGGTACTTGGACAGTGGAGACACCAACCACATTACCTCAGACTTGAACAATCTCTAGATAAGGTCTGCTTACAGAGGTAATGACAAGCTTGTTGTTGGTAATGGTCATCATCTCGTAATTTCTCATGTAGGTGACACCATTATAAAGTCACACACAGCATCATCAGCAGCTTTTTCTCAAAAATATTCTTCATGTGCCACAAATTACTAAAAACTTGCTTAACATTTCAAAATTTACTTGTGCTAGTCAAGCCTTTTCTGAATTCTTTGCTAACAAATGTGTTATCAAGGATCTCACAACGAAGAAAGTTTTGCTACAAAGAACTCTTAAGGATGGGCTGTAATATTGCTTAAGGCTGGTAGAGAGTCCAGAGGTGCTTTTCTCTAACTTCAAGACATGTCAAGATGGAAATTTTAAGAGTGTGTTTAGTTCTTCAATACCTGTAATGTAAATAGTGCAAATAAGACTAGCCTTGGTAGCATGTATGATTCCAAGTCACAGTCAGTATTTTTAGGTGCTTATGCTATTGTGAATGCCAATGTTTGGCACGTCAAATTGGGGCATCCAGCTCCTTTGATTCTCCAAAAGATGTTGCATAACATACATTTTAATAAAAGATTTCAAGCACCACACTTTTATGACTCTTGCAATCTTGGCAAGTTACATAGGTTGCCTTTTTCGAATTTGGAAATCACTGCTAAAGAGCCTCTCGAACTTGTTTACTCGGGTTTATGGGGACCATCTCCTATCTTGTCAACATAGGGATATCATTACTATGTTTCCTTTTTAGATGCTTTTACACGGTTTCGCTGGGTGTTTCTTTTGAAGCTTGAGTCAGATGTCTACAATTTAAGAAAATCAAAAGCTTACACACGGATATGGGTGGAGAGTACATAGCTCTTACAAAATATCTAGCAAGCCAAGGAATACAAGCTAGATACTCATGCCCTCACACTCATCAGCAGAATAGAGTGGCCGAACGGAAGCACAGACTCTTGGTTGAAACAAATTTAACACTCTTAGCTCATGCAAACTTACCTCTGAAATTTTGGTTCGAAGCTTTTATAGCGCTGCTGCATTCTTGATTAATAACATGCCTATTACATTTATCATTTCGTTTCACCTTTTGAAAAACTCTATCACAGAAAACCTAACTACAATTTCTTTAAAACCTTTGGTCATAGTTGTTTCCCTTACTTACGAGATTACTTGAAACATAAATTTAACTTTCACACCACAAAGTGTCTTCATAGGATATAGTCCTTTGCATAGAGGCTACAAATGCCTTCATCCATCCCGGAGAGTTTACATTTCGAGTCATGTAGAGTTCAACGGACTCGAGTTTCCATATGTGTCTCTTTTCTCTTCAAATATGTCTGCTAAACATAATGCAAATGAATCCAGCATCCCCTTTTCGTCTGACAACAATATCCTTAATACCATTCCAACACATAACAGAGTAACTAGCATGCATGTTCCTCCAAGTCCTAGTTCACCTTTTCATCAGACCTGCTCTCTGCCTCAGCAAGATATCAATATCATATCAGAATTTTCTGATGATTCAAATAGACTAGTTGGTAGCTTTATCAGATCAAGAGATCCCTTAAGTAGACCGGTGGATTCTCCAATTCAACATATCAACTATCCTCCACCCAATGTATCAGTGCACCCTATGATTACTAGGAGTAAAAATAGAATATCCAAGCCGAAAGTGTATGCTCGCTGTTATCTAGCAGATTTTGAGCCAAAATCTACCAAGGAGGCCTTGCGAGACCCTAAGTGGCTTCATGCTATGACAGAGGAATTTCATGCGTTACAGGCAAACAAGACATGGACACTAGTGCCTTTTGCTTCAAATATGAATGTGGTAGGTAGTAAATGGGTTTTTAGGATTAAATATAAACAAGATGGAAGTTTGTTGAAGCACAAAGCACAAACCCCTGGTCTCGATTTTTTGGACACCTATAGTCCGGTTGTGAAGGCTTCAACAATAAGAGTAATCTTTTCCATTGCAATAACTTACAACTTGCTTATTGAGCAAATAGACATTAATAACGCCTTCCTGAATGGAGACTTGAATGAGCTAGTTTACATGACACAACCGGAAGGTTTTGTGGAAAGCTCTAAACCTCATCATGTGTGCAAGCTAAACAAATCTCTTTATGGCCTCAAACAAGCTCCTCGAAGCTGGTTTCATAAGCTTCGTATATCTCCTTTGACTTGGGGCTTCAAGAATTCAACATATGATTCGTCTCTATTTCTCAAGTTCACAGGTGCCGATTCATTCGTTCTTGTTGGTATACTTTGATGATATATTGATAACCGGAAGCAACAAGACCCATATCAACAATCTTATAGCTACATTGCATCGATCTTTTGCTTTGAAAACACTTGGACAAGTAAGTTACTTTCTAGGATTTGAGGCCTTCAGAGACTCTACAGGGTTGTATCTGACACAGTCCAAGTATATCTTGGATTTACTTAAGAAGACTGGTATGTTTGATTCCAAGCCTTGTGACACTCCAATTGCAGCTAGAAAACAAACTTTCTTTATCATATGGGGTTTCTAACCCAACGCTCTTCAGAATCTTAAGAATACAAGGCCTGATATCTTGTTTGTAAACAACAAACTCAATCAGTTCTTAGATGCTCCCACCTTGGTTCATTGGCAGGTGTGTAAAAGAGTCCTTCGATATTTGAAAGGGACTCCTCATCTTGGTCTTCACTTCCAGGCTGCGTCAAAGCTCTCACTTGAAGATTTTTCATATGCCGATTGGGCCAGCTGTATCAATGACAGGCGTTCAACGAGTGGAAATTGTGTTCTTCTTGGTGGATATTTAATTTCATGGAGTTCTTGTAAGCAGCATGTTGTTGCTCGATCTAGCACGGAGGCTGAGTATGATTCAATGGCCCAGGTGACCACTGATGTTCTTTGGTTGCGATCGTTGCTCACTGAACTTCACATTCCTAATTCAACTTGTCCGATTGTTTGGTGTGACAACATATGTGCAAATTCGTTGTATCAGAATCCAGTTTTTCATCAGTGAACCAAACACATTGATATAGACACACACTCACTTCATTTGTGAGAAGGTCTCATCTGGTGAGATTGACACTCGTTATGTGCCAACTCAACATCAAGCAGCTGATATCTTCACAAAGGGTTTCACTCGAGATCGGTTCCAGTTCCTCTATTCCAAACTGAATCATATGAATTCTCCCCAGTTCAGTTTGAGGGGGATGATAAGGTTACTGAGATACAAAAATCTCCAGCTAGTCTATTAAGCATCATATCTGATTCAAGAAGAATAGAGCATAGTTCTGGTCAAGCTTCAGGTTAGTTACGTAACAGAATTAATTAAGTTGACAGTAGTTAGTTAAGTTGATTGAGGTTAGAAACTTAGAATCTAAGTTAACTATGGTTAAGAATAACAGAATGCTGAGCTGTAAAAGTTAGTTAGACTCTGGTGTATATAACCAGATCACGTGTATTGTATTTCTCAGATAACAAATATAGAGAGAAAGGATCTTCTTTTAGTGCTCCATTAATGGAGTTTCACGAAGCTCAATCTTCTTAGCTATTGCTTTGCTTTTCATTCGAAACTTATATCAAACACCTTTGTTGCGGTTTTAAACTATACCACTCAAGAAGAGTATTTTTGTCTTGTCAGCAAGATCTAATACCACCTGATAACACCAGTTATTCCATTAAATTTGAAGCCTCCACAAAACGGCACCAAGGATGTGCATAAATTTGGTAAGCGGATGCCTGGATCAAAGGAGTAACAAAGGTTTACGTAAGCTAGCTCGCCAATAAGACTTCAAGGAAGCTAATAAGTTCTTTTAGACAGTCTTTAAATTGATATTATTATAGAAAATAGGGAAGATCCTCGCAAGACTTGATCTCGGGAATTCCATTTTTTAAATTACAAATGCAGATGGCACTGATATTTTTCCCCAAAGGAAGAACTTTCTCTTAATCAAGCACACCAACCTTCAAAAACAGAACAAAGAACAATATCAACAATTGTAACAGAGCTGAGAAACTACATGTGTTATATACTTATTCATTTCTACTACTACATGTGATATGTCATTGGATAGAGTAAGTTTCTTTGAAAAAAAAAGGAGGATTCTGATAGGGTTATAAATAATAGTTATATATGTATTATGATCAACAGGAGTGAACCCTTCCATGCTAATTAAAAATTCAAAGTGTTTGTTCGTTTTCTGATTTGATGCCGTTAGGACCAAACTAAGGTATCATCAAGTCTTATTATCTTCTACAATATAATATGATGTGATTGTGTTGATGTCAAAACTTAGCATTCTATACACACAAGGCTGCCACCTACGAGGTATTGTCCACTTTAACTCGTTTAACCTCACGGTTTTTATTAAAAGGGCACTTTCAAAGTTAAGGCTAGTCTTTACTTATTTATACCACATACTAGGCTTGACTACTTCAACCAATAAAAATAAAATAAAAAACCCTAACAACACACTATTATAACCGGTTTGGTTCTTGCTTCAAACTAGCCACTTTGAATCCAATATTAAATGCATGCTTTTCTATTAATTACACCATAGGAAGCCTGAAATTGGTTATGTGTATCTATCTAAACTGCTTATTATCCATTCTCACTATAGGAAGGCATAAAATGCATAACATTTTTACAAGATAAACATGCCCAAGAAAGCGCCTGAACAACAATTCATAGTCTTCTAATGAGAAGCAAATCTCAACAGCCTACAATACTATCAATTTAAAATTTTATACGATCTATGTCAACGGGAAACAGGCAACAATGCATTATACGATAATATAAGCCCTAAAGTCAATGAAGTGATTCAGTCTTGTAGCTATATTCTATAAAGATGGTGAGAAAAATACAAAATAACAATAACCCAACCAGATTACAAACATCAAATAAACCAAAAACTTAATTTACCGTAACACAATCTCCGGATTAGGGTAAAATAAGGGTAAAATTAATCTAGATTATGTTGTTGTTTTACCAACCAACATGAAAAAAAAGAAGTTTAGTATATCATAAAGGAAACATTTTATAAACAAATAAGAATTCTTAATTTAATTTTTCACTTGTCTCCCGATAAAAACAAATTTACATACTGTTTGCTTAAGCCAAAATGTGCCATAAGAAGACATACATGAGTGAGTAGCTCACCACCTTTTCTAAGTTGTTGACCATGCTCTCTCCATCCACAATCATGAGCAGCATATGACAACATTTCCATCCAAACTTGGCTTATCATCTCCCATTTGTTGTAGTTATGCTCACATGATTCCACGTTTTGCAATTCCGAATCCACATTTTTCAATTCCATAGCAAGCTTACATCCATCTTGTAGCACTGACAATTTGTCTTTTACTAATTCTAAACTAGGCTGGGTTACACGAGCGTCTTCAAGCAGTACACGCCTTCCTGTGGATGCTTGTATTCCATCTCTTTCCTTGGAAAACCTTGGCTTGAAAAATCTCTTGGCCTCTTCAAAGGTATGTACATACCTTATCTCACTATTCCCTTTGGGCAGCATGGATGGACAAAAGACTAGAAGATACAACATGTAATCTGACAGGCATTTACTTATTTTGCATTTTGGGTCAAGTTCATTAGCATCTCCTTGAACATCATCAAGATCGCCATAGTAACATAGATCAGTAGCAATATGCCAAATAACAAGACTATGATCGTATTCTACCTCGGTTATGCTCCACTCTAATCGATTATTAGAAGAAAAAAATCTTTCAAGCGTATAAGTGCCTCTGGTAGCCAACAATTCATTACGTGACTTGAAGAAAGAATCAGTAAGATTACCATCTGTAAATAGATAGTTGCCTTTCTCTTTTAGATAATCGAATATCGTTTTTTGAAAATCAATATTCACATTGTCCCATGTCAAATGCCTATACTCCAACAATTTGCTGATGAAAGGAATCTTCTGAACTAATCCTCCCATGCCAGTAGCATGCACATCTTTGATGCAAGCACTTAACATATTGTATTGTCCCATGGACCCTGACCACCTCCTGCGATATGTCAAAAGAGAATGCGAACAACTGATAAACTTCCATAAACGATTTATAAGGGTTCTTGAGATAGGATCATACTGTGCGGTTTTGAGCTTGATTAACCAAAGTTTTGTCCAGTCCGAGGAAAAAAGTGTGATGAATGCATAAACCTCCACCACAACAGCCCCGGCCAGCAATAAGTAGGTTATAAAAATGTCAACGTGAGGAAAATCATGGTCATCAATGATGATTGAGAAGATTACTAAAGCGACAACAGAGGAAAATAAGCTCATGCAGCGAAAAAAGATCCCTAATCGCGAATAAACAATGGTAGCCTTGGTGTAGAGTATATCATACATGAATCCAAATTGAATAGCTACCGATTCAAAGGCATCTTCTGCTGACTTTTTTCCAATGACAGAGTAGATGTTTCCCCTTTCAAAGTTTCCAAGAACTCTACCCGCGAACAGAAATTCTAATCTCTTGAATAAAAAATATGCTTCAACCAGATAATGGTCCTCTGGATCAATACCGTCTTTTGGGATTATAGACTCATTGTCTATGTGTTTAAAAAAATCTACACACAAATCCGGAGTTGAGAGCAAGGAATCTTTATAATTCTGAGTGCTTGTAGACCTGAGCACCAAAGTCTTCTCTCCATACTTGATTATTCCTGTGATAAACATTGGAATGGCTATAAACATTAGGGCAGTGTTACTCCAGGATAGGAAGAATACATAAAATGCCACTCCAATTTGTACAACAAGCCCGTTAAAGTGTCTCAACCATAACTCGTTGTCTTCCAAGGCATATGATGTGATAGTGTCTGGACCACCAAGGTGCACGAGAAGGAACGGCGTCCAAAATGCCTGGAGTAAGTTGTCTGGTTTAGAAGAATGATCTTTGGAGTCGTCCCTTTGGCTGTTGGCAAGGTTTCCCAAGGCAACAGTTGCCACCCAATCTGCTGTCAAGTATGCTGACCAAACAAGGAACATTACCCAAACTCTTCTTGTGCACTTTCGTTGGGCACCAAAAATGACAAGGACAGTTTGCAGTAGAAGGCTTAGTAGAATCACCCCTCGAACTTCCCATGCGTTCCATAGTTTTCTGATATTTTCCGAAAAAAGCAGCATTGCCCTCCTTTATAGAAAAAAATTGAACAAATAGACTTCTTCTGATTCTAAAATAAATAGAAAATTAAAGCTCATATAGTCAGAATTCTACTTATAACCAAAATGCTCATAGAAGCCTAAACTATAAACTGCCGAGAATCTGTGGAGTGTGGATGACCAAATGATGAAATGTATATAGTAGTTGTTGTAAAATAACTGACTTAATTACGCCCAAAAAAAATGAGCCAAGGGATTATTGAAGCTGATTAATGCAGGTGATGTTGCCCAGACCAGACCACCTTGTGATGAAACTCAATATTTTTTTTTTCATTTTTTGACTTTGGAAGCCATTTTACAGTAACAAGTATGAAAATATTTTACAGCTTGGGTGTATCCTAACCTAATTAAAGAGTAATTTCTGCATGTCAAAAGTAGTAGAATACTTATCTAAATTGACATGTTGAATTCGGTATATATTATAAATAAAAATGTACATACAAATTTGACCCAAAACGAACAATATATGCTAGAACGAATAACTGAAGTTGGTACCATATAGATAAAACTACCAAGTATCTCCTACAATATATATATATATATATATATATATATATATATATATGTAATTGAATTCTTATATGTACACATGCTGTTAGTCCATTAAACATAGAAATTTTTGAATCAAAGTAAAATAATTGGCTTACCTTATAATAAGAAAAGCACCCAAGAACTTTGAAGCTAATTGAGCAGAGATGCTGTTTGCCTGAACCAATGTACAGGGGATGTAATTTGAAATGGTAAGGTCTGATTTGGAGGCCATTTAATAACAGAAAAACAAGGAGAGAAAGCTAACTGGAAAGTACAGTGAATAGTGTTATAGAATGTATAAATAATTCTAAGTAAAGAATAACTTCTGCAATGGGAATGTAAACATAAGCATCTTCCTACGAAAAACGTATTCTCTAGAAAAGCTAGAATGTGTTAAGTGTTAACCTATCAATTATCAAATTAATCCTATCAACCTATGTCTTAAATACTATGATCAGACTCTAAATGGTTATTAATCACATGATTTTAGCACTTGGAGATGAAGTGGTAAGAAAGCAATGAATTGATGCAAAGAGCACAAGCACGAGAAATGGAGTAGGAATCAAGAAATGGAAGAATCAAAGTACACAAAAGAATCAGCTTTGTAAAAATTAGTAAATGAAATGTTAGGGAAAAGATAAAATGGAATACATTTCCAATTGTTTTCTAGCCATGTACAAAAAAGTCTTTCCTAAATATTTTCACAGAAAAAATTTCTCATTTACTCTAATCCATCAACATGGATGTCTTTTTGAGTTAAAATATGTACATCAGAACTGAAAACAAAACACGAGATGGGGGCTGGATCTCCCAACCTCAACCGATCTCAAGACATATATATCCGCATTGAACTCCGGATCGCCATGCGACATATAGGACACTTTGGTGACACTTCACGTTCAACTGATATGACACAACGATAGCAACAAACAAGATGCCCACACGGATTAAATGCAGATGTCCTTCTCCTCAGCAAGCAGATAACACACAACTGCCCGTCTGGAATATCTCCAGCTACTTCCTCCTCTTCACCAAACTCATAGTCGGCGTCACTGCCATGAACTTGGGTTGGTTGTTGCAGCTGTCTGTGTCTTCTAAATTCTTTCCATCTATTCCAGTTTCTGGAGACAATCGTTGAATGATATGTTAAAAAACCGAAAATGTTATAATCATAGTAGCTTGAATGCATTTTGGTTTAAATAGCAGAATGTACCTGAAAAAGCAATAGCCGAGGACACCGAGTGATAGTGAACTGATAACTATACCACTCCAGAAGAGTATTTTTGTCTTGTCAGCAAGATCTACTACCACCTGATCCTTAGTCATTTCGGTCCTGCAAAAGGCCATAACACCAGTTATTCCATTAAATTCGAAGCCTCCACAAAATGACACCATGGATGTGCATAAATTTGGTAAGCGGATGCCTGGATCAAAGGAGTAACAAAGGTTTCCGTAAGCTAACTCGCCAATAAGACTTCAAGGAAGCTAATAAGTTCTTTTAGACAATCTTTAAATTGATATTATTTTGGAACGAATCCCCTTACAGAAAATAGGGAAGATCCTCGCAAGACTTGATCTCTGGAATTCCATTTTTAAAATTACAAATGCCGATGGCACTGATATTTTTCCCCAAAGGAAGAACTTTCTCTTCATCAAGCACACCAACCTTCAAAAACAGGACAGAACAATATCAACAATTGCAACAGAACTGAGAAACTCATAAGCATAAAAATAAATGTAACAGCAGAATGAGGACTGTCAGTGTCAGTAAACTGTCAGGCACTCAGATTTTCATGCCTAGGCTATAAGCAAATTTCAAATTAGCAATTTCTGGACTTACAGGGCATTCATGACCAAAAATTGCCTGAAGAAATGTATGAGGTGAAACTTCAATAGGCTGCAGTCGGTGGTAAACTGTGGTTAAAGGTAAGGGATGTTCTGAGCCTTCCATGTTCACAATAGCATAATCGGGTGATGGATGCCATCCACCATCAACAAGAACAAAAGGAACCTGTAGCTATGATACAAATAAAAAAATAAGGCAATGCTATCACAACCAGCAAAGAATGTGTACACCAATCACACTTGATAAAATGCAACAAACTATAATAAAGCCAATAGTTATCCCAAGTAGTTTCAGCTTTCTTAAATATAAATTTGAATTGATATTTAAAAGACCAAAGAAGAAAAGACCTCCAAATCAACATTTCATTTCTGTTATGTTGGAAGGTTCAAACTGTTAAAACTGAGGAACCAAAATGCTTTATGCACACCAAAAAAAAAGTATCGTTTGCCTCTATAGCATTTCTCTGACTAAGACATAATTTAAACAGCTAACATATCCAAATAAATTAATGGAAATAAGTTATTACTTTACCGTTCTTAAAGATGTCGATTTTCTTTTTGTCCAAGATCTTCCAAAGATAGCACGTATATCAGCACTCCATCCAAAAACTCCCCTCCATTCATTGTATATAAACTTCACAACATATAGAACCACAACATTAGTACCGGTGTGACCTACAACTCAACCAATAATTGCACAAAAATCAAGGAAAAAGTAAATAACTTCTTGCTCTACTCCTTTAGCAATAGATAATTGTTGCTTATCTATGATGCATTAACAAATCTATCGTTGTCTAACAGTAATACCTACTGAATACGACTTCCTCAAATTTTACGGTTAAATCAAAACTTCAATGATCCAGGAATCGACACAAGTGACCTGTTGGTGACACGTAATGACTAACGAAGATATTTAATTTAATTGTTAACATCTATTACAATAACTTCATCATGATACCAGTCCAAAAGAATATGCAATTTGATTCCCATAACATTCAAAAACATAGCAACAGATTGCATGCCTATAGATATAATTCATATCAAAAAACTCCCAATTTCAATCACAAGCAACACACAAACCATATCGACTTCATCCACCAAAAATAAGCATGTAAGACATTTGAAATTCAGTTACGTCCTAGTTTCTCGAATATGAAAACACATCAACACACGGAATGGCCTACATTTTTGTGTATGAAATTCTGTTCTCCTAAATTCAAAATTCAATTTTGTTTTCATTTACCCGTAATCTCTAGTGAACAACACAAAAACAAAATCAAAACAACAAATTTTCACTAAAACACTTATAATCGTATAAGTATAAAACTCCAACAAACACATATATCTACAAATAACATTTTCGAACGGTTAAAATTCAATACATACTGTTTGTGTTCTTTGAATGATAACAGCTTTGTCTCTACTCTCAGAAGACACCAGCACACTGTTATTGTTCGTCAAATTCTTCCAATTCTTGCCGTCGACGGCCGATTTCGCTTCAACTTGGCCGCGCACGATCACGAGGCGATCGTGCTGCTCCTGATCGGACGACCCCGAGCTATCCTCGTGCAGGAGAACGCGGAGGTCGGAGACTCTGAGCGACGGGGCGGCGCGGACTCGGCGGAGGGCTTTGGAGGTGGACAGGAAGCCACGTAAAATGCGGACGGCCGCGTAGGCGAGGGCGGCGCCGAGAACGGCGCCGTCGTGGGAGATCGCGAGCCTGTAGAGGGACGACGCTATGTCATAATCGTGCGAGGACATTATCGTAAATTCCTCTTCTTCAAGCGAGTGGCAGGTGATGAAGATGATTATAACAGTTGAGAGAGCACTGACTGGTGCTGGCCGTTGCATAGTGGTGGGGCCTGGTGACGCGAGTTTGTTTTCACGAGAGTGAGGAAGCACGTGATCGGCACGTGAGGGCAGATTCGAGCAAGACTGCGAGCGAGCGAGTAGTTGTTGAGTAGAGCTGTACACGGTTCCGGTTCGGTCCGGTTTCGGTTTGAAATTGGCTGTTTCGGTTCCGTAGAAAACTCGAACCGTAACCGTAACTGAAAAATTTTGGTTTTAAGTCGGTTTGTAACCGCTGGTTTGGCGGTTACGGTTCGGTTTAAGTTACAAAACCGGCAGTTTGTCCAACTTGGCAGCCTATGATTGGTTTTTTTGTTTTTTTTTAGGACTGTTTTTGCCAGGTCTTAACCGTAATCGAACCGGCGAGTAACCGGTTTTGAAATCGTCGGTTTCGGTTTCAGTTTTCCAATTTCGATTTCGGTTTTTAACCGTCGGTTTAATCAAACTATGGACACCTCTAGTTGAGTGTTGACAAGGGAGGATTTTTTTATCGTGAGAGACTATAAATTGGGGAGTGTTTGGGTAGAGAGAGGACAGAATAAATCTGCCCCTATTCCAGTTTTACCACTATTCAGAACAAGAATGGGATAGTACTACTCTCCGGTCTCCACCATGTTTTTTTTTTTTTTGAAATATTACACGTTTACGTAAATCAGAATTTTTTCTTAAAGGGGAAAGACTCGAACTCACACCCTCATAGGACAGGTGTGAAGAGTTATACCACCAGAGAAACCTCATCTCGTCTCCATCATGTTCTGATCTACAAATATACGGGTCATTTTGAAGATATTATAAATAATACATTCTACAATTTTACAAAACTAGACTTTTAGTTCAATAACATTATGAATATACGTAACTTCGGTAGTATCACAGCATTGTAATAATGATATTGTAAAACTTAGGTCTTTAAAACCAACATAGATTATTAAGACACATTGAAGTAGTAGTTAATACTGAAAATAATATAAATGTCTTTAGTATTACTTTAGAAAACCAAAATGTGTGATCGGAGATGCCAAGGTGGTTCCGCACTTCCGCCACTACAATCCGCCCCTATGAACAAGGATGGTGGAGAACTGGGAATACGAGAAAATCGATTAAATGATGTGAAAAGTTATTCGTACCATGGTAAGCGGATGATGAAACAGTATGATTACCAATATAGTAATTATAAATCAATTTTCATATCATTTGAAACTGAATTTTTTTTAAAGTACATAAATTACACCATTGAAATCGAACACACTTGTCATTTCATATTAATATTGCATGTAAACCTTGTTGTTCGGATTATATAATTTTATTTTTATTTTTGGTATTTGTTTATGCATTTCTTTTTTGAAGCTATTTGTTAATGTAGTTTTTTTTTTACGGTATTTATCAATCCACTTATTTAAACTATGTATTTTTTTAAAGTTTTTACTATTCGTAGGATTCGAACCGCTGACTCTAGTGTTATTTACCCAAATCTCAAGCTCGTTTATCTACCAGCTAAGGATTGTATATGTAGTTGTAATCTAAGCAATTTGTTATTTAAAACCCACATTTATATTGTGTCACATTAGGTATATATTTGCACATTGACTCTTGGTTCTATTCGGATTCGGTTCCTTGTCAATTTCTATAAAAAGAAGAAAAAAATCCTTTATATTTTTTCTAATTTTGATAAAAATCTTATATAAAATAAGTGTTGGCATTTAATTTTGAGATTATCTATATCATATTCCACGTATAGAGGAAATTTTGAACATTAGTTACTATTTTTTTTAAATGAAAAACTTAGAGTTCGCTTGTTTTTTTTTTTTTGTCTGAAAACTGAACAACTTTGAATTTTATTGAAGACGGAATAGTGACTGAAACATGAAACTGAATGACATATTTATTTTATTTGTTATAACTTCTGATTAAAGTGTCAACTTGTTTGTTTTTCAAATATAAAATGGTTTAAAACAAGTAATTTGACATTTATACAAGGGCAAATTGCACTAAACCCCTTGAGGTTTGTACAAGTTACACTTAAATGGAAAAGTTTCTTTATTATACACTAACACCCTCATGACTTAAATTTGACTTTAAAAATACCTAAAATGTCCCTAGTTATATTGTTTTATATTTTTTTTTATCTTTTAACCAAAAACTTAAAAAACTTTAATAAAATAAAAAAAATATGATTTATGAAATAAATAAATAGTTTTAAAAAAATTAAATAAATAAATAATTTTAAAAATAAATAAATAAATAAATAGTTTTAAAAAATTAAATATTCTAAAAAAATAGTTTTAAAAAAATAAAAATAAATAAGTTTAGATATTTAGAGCTTTTCTTGTCCTATTAATGGATATCCTTAAAAAAAATTAATATTTTTCATTTTTTCATTTTTTTATTTATTTATTGAAACTATTTTTTTAACTGTTTATTTATTTGATTTTATAAAACTATTTTTTAAAATTTTTAAAATTATTTATTTATTTAATTTTTTTAACTATTTATTTATTTAATTAATTATATTTTTTATTTATTTTATTTATTTTTATTAAAATTTATAAATTTTTGGTTAAAAGATAAAAAAAATAAAGTATAAAATAATATAACTAGAGACATTTTAAGCATTTTTAAATTCAAATTTAAGTTTGGAGGTGTTAGTGTATAATAAAGAAAATTTTCCAGTTATGTGTAACTTGTCCAAATCTCGAGGGGTTCAGTATAATTTGTCATTTATACAATTGTGATGTATTTTCATTTTATATGATATAAACAAATAAAAAAAATTAATTTAACAAATCCTAAACTATTTTTACATACCAATGATAAGATATCATTCATAATTAAGATATAATAAATAATTGTTTAAAAAATGATAAAAAAAAATGATTTAGAAATGGTTTTGATTTAAAAAATATATATTAAATATTCAATGATGGTATTGAAAGTGACAATGTAATTAATGTTTTTTTTAGAATTGATTATCATAATAAACAAGGTTAAAAGAAATAAATTTGTATAATATAAATTATGATAAATTTGAATATGTTATCTTTGGGGGATAATCTCGTAAGAAATTACATTAAATGCAATTCAATGATTTGAAATTAAGTTAAAAGTCAATTTTTTTTTATTTTAAGTTGTTTGACTAATTAAAAACAAAAACAAAAAAACTTAATAATTTCAATTTAGACTCATTAAGTTTTAAATACAAAAAACAAATGGCCATTTAAGCCCTGTTTGATTTTTCCACTTATAACATGTTTACTAATCAGGAATCTCATCTAGGAAAGGGAATTAAGCCTCCGTCCTGCAGCTGTTTTTCAGCATGTTTTCGTTTTTGTTTTTCAAAAACGATTTCGAATTCGCGTTCGTTAACCGTTTTTCATTTTATTTTCAAAAAAAAAAAAACAAAAAAAAACAAAACAAAACCAGTCTTATCAGTGAAATATTTGAAAAATACAAAATACTTGATTTTTTTTTTTTTTATTTTTTTTTTCGTTTTGTTTTTCATTTTTTATTTTTTGAAAAAAATTTTACTACTTTTTTTTCTTCTTTTCCTCTTTTCTCGACCGTCTTCGTCATCTCTTCTTCTCTTCTTATCTTCATCTCATCTTCATCCCTTCGTCATCGCATCTTCTTCATCTTCTCCGATCTGCTTCTCTTCATCTTCTCCTTCTTCTACTCTTCATCTTCTTTTCTTTTTAGTGTCCCCGATTTGCTCTTCCAGGAGCAGATCGGCTTCTATATTTTTTTATTTTTTGTTTTTTCTTTTTTTTTCTTTTGAAAGGTTTTATTTTTGTTTTTGTTTCGGATCACAAGGAGTTTATTAACAAATATATATATATATATATATATATATATTAACCTAAAATCTTGGATTTTGAAATTATTTTAAATTTAAAATCACAATAATTCATCAAAGAGATTTTATCCGGTTATTATGAGTTATAGGATAACTATTTGTAATGAATTATTGACCTATCTTTTATTCAAATTAAAAACTTACAATATAAAAAATAATAGAAAAATTATACAATTTTTGATATTTTCCATTTTCATTTTCAGAATACAGCTTTCAGTATATGTTACTAGACGGCTAGACGTGTTTTTGGATTTCGAAACTGAAACCAAAAACACTGTTTTCATTTTCATTTTTCTTTTCGAAAAACAGTCAACCAAAAACGCTTACAAGACGGAGCCTAAGTATCTATTTTTGAATTCCAGTGTTTACTAATGTTTTGGGGAATTAAGTTCCATGGACCCCATACACAAATCAGGAATTAATTTCCTGAAAGAAAGGGAACTTGATTCCTCTCGCTCACCCTAGGAATCAAGTTCCTTTCCTTATTACAAGATGGAATTCATATATTTTTATTAAAATATCCCTACATAAATTAATAAATAAAAAACAACTATGTATATATTTTTTTTCATTAATATCTCATATGAAAATTATGTTTTATATATAATAATAATAATAATAATAAAATGAAATGTTAATGCTTTGAATTTGTTAAGTACATATATAAACGATTTTATTAGGAAAATAAAAAAGTTTGATATGAAAAACATACATAACTGCGGCAAAAAAAATTAAAAGAAAATGTGAACTATTGTAAACTAGATTACACACACACACATATATATATATATATATATATATATATATATATATATATATATATTTCAATAAAGACTTTTTACGATACACATTTTAAATACCTTTGATGAAATTTAATGTAATATATTGAATCTTGATTTGATTTTTTTGTATGGATGATAAAAACATTAAAATACTTTTATGGAAAAAAAATTTTAAAAAACTTTGAGGTCCGGTAACTAATTTTTTCCGACTTTTTTTAAAGATAAAACATTTACAAATAAGAAAAAATAGTTCTCAAATCCAAAAAATTTCCAATTTTTTACTAAATATGTATTTTAATTTTCTTATGATACATATAAAAAATTTCATCGATAACATTCGATTACGTACAATTTCACCAAAAGTACTAAAGTGTGCATTTTAAAAAGTTTTTATTAGAAAATTATTCTGTATATAAATATATATATATATATATATATATATATAGTTCTTTTCTCCTCAGTGTGCACTGATATAACTTATATCAGTGAGTTGAATGTTAACTACTGATTTGGAGAAGTTTTAACAAATACATACACTTTGTGTCAAATTATGTAAATCTAATGGTCAACATCCAACGCACTGATAAAGTTATATCAGTGCGTACTAACTTTAATATATCTATATATATATATATATCAATTTTAAAAAAAAAATTGATAAAAAAATTGAGCTGCCGGCAAATATATATAGCTCTATTTTGTATACCCTACGGTATTTTTGTAGTTAATTTTGTACAAATTTGATTCCATTTCTAATTCTTCAAAATTAGTAAACATTTTTAGTAACCTAATTCTGATTCCTCTCCATTTCCTTTTCCAGTGAAACTTGATTCTGATTCCTTTCAATTCTTGATTAGTAAACGTGCTCTTAATATTATACTTAATGGCACCTGACGAACTCCATTCAACTATTTTGTTTGATTTTTTAAAAGTACCTCTAAAATCAATTGTTTATTTAAGTGAATTTTTTTCACTTCTCTCAAATCCTATATTAAACAATGATTTGAATACCCTATCAATCCAAACTTTAACGTTCACCAAAAAAAAAGTTGTAAATTCCTAGATCTCTCTACAATATAGACTAAATTCAAACATATCATAAACCTACTCTGAATCAATGAAATTTATCAGATACTGCACGAAAAATTCTTTTGAAATTATCTTGAAATTAATTTTTCAGAAACCAATTAATCCTATTGAATCTCTAAACGATATGCATAAACAATGAAGAGCAAGTAATCAATCACCCAAAACAAATGAATTTATCAGATTATTGAGTTGATTAGGTAATTCAATATGTGCAGCATGGCCTACAATTTTGATGATCACCGATCTTGATTTTGATCCAAAACTCATGTAATTCATTAAAACCATTGTTAAAATGAATCCAGAGAATCCCAAAAATTCGAAAAACAATCGTACATTTTCGAAATCAGATAAATCTGTTAGCTAAAAATCCGATTTACCTGTGCATTTGATGGGCAAGTTCTACTGGAAAAACTTTGCCCTGATCAACCCCATATTATCAATGTTTCCTTCACCCAAAATAAAATCTTATAAGTGATATATTTTTCACAAGTGTTTTTGGTATTTTCAAAATTGTTTTAAGCTACTCAAAAACCTTGTTTTTCATACATTATATATCCACGAAATATGTACAATACAAAACATTCTTTGAAGTACTTTTATCAAGAATGTTACAAAGCAGAAAGTGCTTCTCTATAGGCAAAGCAGAAGGCATTTAATAAATACTTTTTTGTAGAAAATGCTTTTAAGTAGCAATATAAAAATAATACTTTCAAATGCTTCTATGAAAAACATTTATATTCGGAAGTTTCGTTCGGTAAAAGCATTTCCAAACAAACCCTAAAAAATCATCAATCAAATTTTATTCTTTTGTAAACTAATCTTTTGTGAAGATTGTAAACAAATTAATTAAATTAAATTATTTACCTGAGTTAAGGTGGGAATGTTTGGATTTGCATCTTTTTTCAACAAGTACTCAGACAGTTCTATCTGCTCCTTCCTGTTAGTATCATGCATCACCTATTAAAAAAATATGAAATCGGATCAAGGATTTGCAGGAGCCTGAAATCAGATCTACAAAATTAAACAAAATACTCACGTTAATGAATTCCCGGAGCATGAAATCAAGGGACCACTTGATGAAATGATAATCGAAGAAAGCTATAGTGACTAGGAGCTGTAGATCTTGTGGACTTTCAGGGAACAAAATTCCTTAATTGTCTCTTCCAATATTTCCCAGGTAATTCTCCTTCTGGTTATCTGAATACACTATTCCACTGCTTACAATCACAACCTTCTCCACTTCCTGAGGAAGAATCAGCTTAGTAAAAATTAGTAAATGAAATGTAGGGAAAAGATAAAATGGAATACATTTCCAATTGTTTTCTAAACATGTACAAAAATCTTTACTAAATATTTTCGCAGAAAAAAATTCTCATATACTCTAATCCATCAACATGGATGTCTTTGTGAGTTAAAATATGTACATAAGAACTGAAAACAAAACACAAGATGGGGGCTGGATCTCCCAACCTCAACGGATCTCAAGACATATATATCCGCATCGAACTCTGGACCGCCATGCGACATATAGGACACTTTGGCAACACTTCACGTTCAACTGATATGGCACAACGATAGCAACAAACAAGATGCCCACATGGATTAAATGCAGATGTCCTTCTCCTCAGCAAGCAGATAACGCACAACTGCCCGTCTGGAATATCTCCAGCTACTTCCTCCTCTTCACCAAACAGAGAGTCGGCGTCACTGCCACGAGCTTGGGTTGGTTGTTGCAACTGTCTATGTCTTCTATATTCTTTCCATCTATTCCAGTTCCTGGAGACAATCGTTGATTGATATGTTAAAAAACCGAAAAAGTTATAATCATAGTAGCTTGAATGCATTTTGGTTTAAATAGCAGGATGTACCTGAAAATGGAATAGCTGAGGATACCGAGTGATAGTGAACTGATAACTATGCCACTCCAGAAGAGTATTTTTGTCTTGTCAGCAAGATCTACTACCACCTGATCCTTAGTCATTTCGGTCCTGCAAAAGGCCATAACACCAGTTATTCCATTAAATTCAAAGCCTCCAAAAAACGACAGCATGGATGTGCATAAATTTGGTAAGCAGATGCCTGGATCAAAGGAGTAACAAAGGTTTATGTAAACTAAGATATATTTAAGCTAACTCGCCAATACGACTTCAAGGAAGCTAATAAATTCTTTCAGACTGTCTTTAAATTGATATTATTTTGGAACGAATCCCCTTACAGAAAATAGGGAAGATCCTCACAAGATTTGATCTCGGGAATTCCATTTTTAAAATTACAAATGCCGATGGCACTGATATTTTTCCCCAAAGGAAGAACTTTCTCTTCATCAAGCACACCAACCTTCAAAAACAGGACAAAGAACAATATCAACAATTGCAACAGAACTGAGAAACTCATAAGCATAAAAATAAATGTAACAGCAGAATGAGGACTGTCAGTGTCAGTAAACTGTCAGGCACTCAGATTTTCATGACTAGGCTATAAGCAAATTTCAAATTAGCAATTTCTGGACTTACAGGGCATTCATGACCAAAAATTGCCTGAAGAAATGTATGAGGTGAAACTTCAATAGGCTGCAGTCGGTGGTAAACTGTGGTTAAAGGTAAGGGATGTTCTGAGCCTTCCATGTTCACAATAGCATAATCGGGTGATGGAAGCCATCCACCTTCAACAAGAACAAAAGGAACCTGTAGCTATGATACAAATGAAAAAGTAAGGCAATGCTATCACAACCAGCAAAGAATGTGTACACCAATCACACTTGATAAAATGCAATAAACTATAATAAAGCCAATAGTTATCCCAAGTAGTTTCAGCTTTCTTAAATATAAATTTGAATTGATATTTAAAAGACCAAAGAAGAAAAGACCTCCAAATCAACATTTCATTTCTGTTATGTTGGAAGGTTCAAACTGTTAAAACTGAGGAACCAAAATGCTTTATGCACACCAAAAAAAAAAGTATTGTTTGCCTCTAAAGCATTTCTCTGACTAAGACATAATTTAAACAGCTAACATATCCAAATAAATTAATGGAAATAAGTTATTACTTTACCGTTCTTAAAGATGTCGATTCTCTTTTTGTCCAAGATCTTCCAAAGATAGCACGTATATCAGCACTCCATCCAAAAACTCCCCTCCATTCATTGTATATAAACTTCACAACATATAGAACCACAACATTAGTACCAGTGTGACCTACGACTCAACCAATAATTGCGCAAAAATAAAGGAAAAAGTAAATAACTTCTTGTTCTACTCCTTTAGCAATCAATAATTGTTGCTTATCTATGATGCATTAATAAATCCATCGTCGTCAAACAGTAATACCTACTGAATACGACTTCCTCAAATTTTACCGTTAAATCAAAACTTCAATGATCCAGGAATCGACACAAGTGACCTGTTGGTGACATGTAATGAGTAATGAAGATATTTAATTTAATTGTTAACATCTATTACAATAACTTCATCATAATACCATTCCAAAAGAATATGCAATTTGATTCCCATAACATTCAAAAACATAGCAACAGATTGCATGCCTATAGATATAACTCATACCAAAAAAGTCCCAATTTCAATCACAAGCAACACACAAACCATATCAACTTCATCCACCAAAAATAAGCATGTAAGACATTCGAAATTCAGTTGCTTCCTAGTTTCTCGAAAATGAAAAACACATAAAAACACGAAATGGCCTACATTTTTGTGTATGAACTTCTGTTCTCCTAAATTCAAAATTCAATTTTGTTTTCATTTACTCGTAATCTCTAGTGAATAACACAAAAATAAAATCAAAACACCAAATTTTCACTAAAACACTTATAATCGTACAAGTATAAAACTCCCACAAACACATATATATACAAATAACATAAATTTCAAACGGTTTAAATTCAATACATACGGTTTGTGTTCTTTGAATGATAACAGCTTTGTCTCTACTCTCCGAAGACACCAGCACACTGTTATTGTTCGTCAAGTTCTTCCAATTCTTGCCGTCGACGGCCGATTTCGCTTCAACATGGCCGCGCACGATCACGAGACGGTCTCGCTGCTCCTGATTGGACGACTCCGAGAGATCCTCGCGCAGGAGAACGCGGAGGTCGGAGACTATGAGCGAAGGGGCGGCGCGGACTCTGCGGAGGGCTTTGGAGGTGGAGCGGAAGCCGAGTAAGGTGCGGACGGCTGCGTAGGCGAGGGCGGCGCCGAGTACGGCGCCGTCGTAGGAGATCGCGAGCCTGTAGAGGAGCGACGCTATGTCTCGATCGTGCGAGGACATTCTCGTAACTTCTTCTTCACGCGAGATGCAGATGACGAAGATGATTATAAGTTATAACAGTGAGAGAGGACTGACAAGAGTGGCGGTTGCATAGTTTGTTTTCACGAGTAGTGCTGTAAAAGGGGGCCGGCCCGGCCCACATGGGCACGGCCCCCAGGCCCGTTTAGGAAAATGGGCCGTGCCTGGCACGGCCCGCCAAAGATAGTTTGTTTTCACGAGTAGTGCTGTAAAAGGGGGCCGGCCCGGCCCACATGGGCACGGCCCCCAGGCCCGTTTAGGAAAATGGGCCGTGCCTGGCACGGCCCGCCACTTTGGCGGGCCGTGCCTGGCACGGCCCGTTTTCCTAAATGGGGGCCCGGCACGGCACGCCGGCACGGCCCTTCCGTGCCGTGCCGCGTGCCGTGCCGGGCCGGCCCGTGGGCCAATTTGGCGGGCCAAATGGGCCGGCCCATATATTTTTTTTTTTTTTTAAATTTTTTTATATATTATTATTTTTGTATAATAAAAAAAATGTTTATAATAAATTAATAATAGATTATAGATACATTTTGTATTTTATTTAATGAATTAATTCAAAAAATAAATAAAGATAAAACATGAAAGAAAAAAAAAGTAGATAAAAATATGAAATGAAGAATTCTTTATTTATTTCGGACTTTCAGTATTACATATTTACATGATTGCCTCATTAAAAACCTTACCAAGAAAACCCAGTGGGATAAAAACTTGGTAAGGGAAAAAGAGTGCAATCGTATTACAAGTAAATGTACATGTACAACCTAGTTCTGGACCTGGTTACTGGCGGAACCCTCATCGACATATAAATTGGAGAAATTTTGAATAAATTGTTCATCTACCGTTTCATTTTGCATCCTCTTTCGAGCATGCTCCCAATCCCGAATGCATATTAATACTTCCACCATCTCTGGAGTCAAACAATTTCTTCTTGGTTCAATAATTCGTCCACTCGTGCTGAATGCCTGTTCTGAAGACACAGTGGACACGGGGATAACCAGTATGTCACGTGCTAAGTGTGACAAGACCGGATACCTGTAGCTATAGGTCTTCCACCATAACAACAGATCAAAATTCTCCGTGTTTTCGTCGGCATCAAACTGTGCTTCAAGGAACCTATTCAGTTCGGCACCAGAAGATGCAGCAGATCGTGTAGTTGAAGAAGAAGAACTTGCTGATTTGTCTTTTTTCCGGCGTTTGAGAATGCTCCAACTTGTCGGCAACGGTTGTCTGTCCGGTTCTGGTGATGGTTCAGTGTGAATGCCGCCAAACCTGCGCTCATAAATACTAAAAACTTCGAACAACTTGTTTCGAATGTCAGTAATCTGTTCGGAATAATCTATTGACAATTTATTACCAGTAAACTCAAGCAAATATTCTAAACCAGCTAATTTAATTCTAGGATCTACTATAACACCTAAGGCATAAAGGAAAGGCATTTCAGACCAGTATTTTTTAAACTTGGTCTCCATGGCAACAACTGCATCGCCAAGCAAGTCATCTTCCCTATAAGTGTTTAACATGTCAGACATTTCCACAATCTGATGGATTGCCTGGGAAGATGTGGGGTAGTAGACCCCAGAAAGGGTTACAGTGGCATTGTAAAAAACCTGTAAAAATTCAACAAAAATCTTTGCCACATACCAATCGTCTGGTGTCAGTGATTGAGCAGGTGGACAGCCACTTTCGGCCAATTTCATGTTATAAAAACCCGAAATAGTTGTATCATATTCCAAACAATTTTTCAGCATTAAGTAAGTAGAGTTCCACCTTACCGGCATATCAGTTTGGAATCGTCGGGGTCGTAGACCGTTTAATGTACAGTGTCTGCCAAATTCTTGAAATCTTGGATTAGAGCTACCGATCCAAGAAATGGCATCTCTGATGCGTTCTATACGATTGCTTACTTTCTTCAAACCAGACTGTACAACTAAATTTATGATATGACATGCACAACGCTGGTGGAAGAAATAACCCCCAGCTTGCGGGATGTTTCTTTCAGTAAACAATGCAATAGACTTAGTATTTGCCGATGCATTATCTAATGTGATAGAGAGGATGCGATGAGTTATGTCATAAGTTTCTAAAACAGAAAGAATGACAGCAAAAATATTGTCTGCGGTATGTGCAAAATCCATAGGACGAAAACCAAGAATTTTTTTTTGTATCCTACATTCAGAGTCTAAATAGTGTCCTGTGACACATAAATAGTCCTGTTTGGAACATGCGTTCCAAATATCGGAAGTTAATGCAATTGAGACAGTTAGATGCTGTAATTCAGCCGTCAAGTCATCTCGTTGGGTTTTAAACATTTTTATCAAATCGTTCCTAGTGGTGGTTCTAGAAACAATTTGCATTTGGGGGCAATATGCAGATGTTATAAATTCTTGAAAAAAAACACAGTCACCGAAATTAATAGGTTGATCAGTTTGTGCAATGTACCGTGCCAAACATTCTCTAGCATGCGCGGCGTCGTAATGCCACGTCGTAACCGACCCGTCTGGGTGCCGTTGCAGTTGTGTCTGGGTTGTATTGGGTACCTGTACGTGTTTGGGCATGCATTTTTGCATATGTCTTCTCAAATGACCGGTTCCACCCTTAGTAGTGGTATAGTTCTTAGGACAAAACTTACATTTGGCTCTGGGGCCGACCGTACCGTCTGGAAGTGTCATTTCTACTACGTCAAAACACTGCCATACGTCTGATGTTAACCTCTTAGATTTGGTACGTGATGTCGGTGTGGCGCCGGAACCAGAAGGTCCCGCTCCGGTTTCTGCCGGTCCGGAGAGATCAAAATCATCGTTCAGCATGTTTAGACCGTCTGCAAAATAAGGATGGGTGGGATCCATTTCCTAAAAAAAAAAAGTTTCGGTCATTAAAATTAACTCCTACACATACAATGATTATTTTACTAAAAATATATATTAAAATTAACTCCTACACATAAAATGATTAATTTACTAAAACAATATATTAAAATTAACTCCTACACATAAAATGATTATTTTACTAAAACAATATATTAAAATTAACTCCTATACATAACATGATTAATTTACTAAAACAATATATTAAAATTAACTCCTACACATAAAAATGATTTTTTTTTACTAAAACAATATATTAAAATTAACTCCTACACATAAATGATTATTTTACTAAAACAATATATTAAAATTAACTCCTACACATAAAAATTATTAATTTACTAAAACAATATATTAAAATTAACTCCTACACATAAAATGATTATGTTACAAACAAAATATATTAAAATTAACTACTACAAATAAAATGATTTTTTTACTAAAAAAATATATTAAAATTAACCCCTACACATAAAAATAATTTTTTTTTACTAAAACAATATATTAAAATTAACTCCTACACATAAATTGATTATTTTACTAAAACAATATGTTAAAATTAACTCCTATACATAACATGATTAATTTACTAAAACAATATATTAAAATTAACTCCTACACATAAAAATGATTTTTTTTTATTAAAACAATATATTAAAATTAACTCCTACACATAAAATGATTATTTTACTAAAACAATATATTAAAATTAACTCCTACACATAAAAATTATTAATTTACTAAAACAATATATTAAAATTAACTCCTACACATAAAAATGATTTGTTTTTACTAAAACAATATATTAAAATTAACTCCTACACATAAAATGATTATTTTACTAAAACAATATATTAAAATTAACTCCTACACATAAAAATTATTAATTTACTAAAACAATATATTAAAATTAACTCCTACACATAAAATGATTATTTTACTAAAACAATATATTAAAACTAACTCCTACACATAAAAATTATTAATTTACTAAAACAATATATTAAAATTAACTCCTACACATAAAATGATTATGTTACAAACAAAATATATTAAAATTAACTACTACAAATAAAATTAATAACTGATATAAACATAAAATGATAAATTTACTAACTAAACAAACATATTAAATTTAAAATATAACACTTAAATAAAAATGTACCTTTGAAGTTTGAACTTTGGTGTCTTGGTGGAGAGATTAGAGAATAATAGTAAATTACTAATAAAATATTATAATAGTATATTAGTAGTGTAGAATAGTAGAGAGAGAGTAAGAATGAAATTAAGAATAATTGAAATTGTATAGAGAGTTTGAGAATGGAGAGATTGAGAGAATTAGAGAAAGTGAATGAAAAGTGGAATGTGTGGGAGTATTTATAGAAAAATTAGAAAAGTGGGTAAAAATATAAAACACAAGAGTTGAGGGGGCAAATTGTAATTTTTATTGTTTTTTTTAAAACATAACCGTTGGCTGACGTCATGGATGACGTCAGCCAACGATTATTTTTTTAAAAAAAACAATAAAAATATACTTAAATTTAAAATAAAAAAAAATAAAAAAATAAAAATATTCCGCGGGCCCAACGGTCGGCACGCCGTGCCGGCACGCGTGCCGGCCCGGCGTGCCGACCGTTGGGCTTGGCACGCCGTGCTGGCGTGCCGTGCCGGGCCGGCACGCCGTGCCTGGAATCTTGACCCGGCACGGGCCAAGAATGGGGGCCGTGCCTGGCACGGCCCGCTACAGTATCGGGCCGTGCCAGGCACGGCCCGCCATCCTTGGCAGGCCGGCCGGGCCGGGCCCTCCAGGCCCGGCCCATATTTACAGCACTATTCACGAGTGAGGAAGCACGTGATCGGCACGTGAGGGCAGATTCGTGCGTGACTGTGAGTGGTTATTGACGAGGGATGATTTTTATCGTGAGAGACAAGAAATTTGGGAGTGTTTGGATAGAGAGAGAATAGAATAAATCTGCGCCCTATTCCAGTTTTACTATTATTCAGGACAAGAGTAGGATAGTACTATTCTCCACCATGTTCTGTTATAAGGGTCCTTTTCACGAATATCCGAATAAAAACAAAATCAGGACCAAAGTTAGGTTCTACGACATTATAAAACTATATTTTTAATTTGATAGTTTCGTAACATACTAACATTGTAATAACGTAACTTCGGTCTTTAGAATCGACAGAGATTATTATTAAGACATACTAATAGTGTTTGTTGAAGTAGTTGTGAAGACCGAAAACAATATAAATGTCTTTAGTATTACTTTAGAAGAAAAAAAAAATTGTGATTAGAGTTGCCATTGATCACTGCTGAAGCCACTGCAACCCGCTCTTAAGAATGAGGATGGTGGAAAGATTAGAATACAAGAAAATTGATTAAAATGATATGAAAAGTGATTCATACCATAAACATGTTATTCGTGGATGATGGAACAATAGGATTATCAATATTGTAATTATAAATCAATTTTGATATCATTTAAAACTGAAATGGTTGTTCGAACGGTGATCTGAGATAATAAGGGATCTGTCATGGCTGCTTCTGTAAAAAGGTTTTACAACATATTTCTATTGAAGTTGCGGAGTCATTGGCCGTATTGAAGGGATTGGAGTTGGCAAAATATACGGGCCTATATTTGTCTTGAATCGGATTCTTTGATCGTTATGAAATCTCTTACTTATATAGCTCATTCGTTAGCTCAATTGGCTCTCTCAAAGGTGGCTAATGTGATTTGTAAATCCTTTTGGTTCTTGTTTGACTGAATTTATATATATATATATATATATATATATATATATATATATAATAACATAATTTACACCATTGAAATCGAACACACTTGTCGTTTCATATTACTATCGCATGTAATCTTTGTTGTTTGGATTATATAATTTTATTTTATTTTTTGTATTTGTTGATGTAGTTTTCATTAAGCAATTTGTCATTTAAAAACCACATTTATATTGTTTCAAATTTCGTATATATTTGCACATCAACTCTTGGTTCTATTCTGATTCGGTTTCGTTGTCAATAAAAAAAAACAAATCCTTTATATTTTTTCTAATTTTGTTATAAATATTATATAGAATAAGTTTTCACATTTTAAATTCATTGAGATTATCTTATATCATATTCCACATATTAAGGAAATTATGAACATTATTACTATTTTTAAAAAAAATGGAAAACTACTTCACAAATCCAATATAAACAATCATTTGAATACCCTATCAATCCAAACTTTTAACATTTACAAAAAATAAAGTTATAAATTCCTAGATCTATCTACAATATGAACTAAATACAAACATATCATAAACCTACTCGAACCAATGAAATTTATCAGATACTTCCTAAAAAATTCTTCTGAAATAATCTTGAAACTAATTTATAATAAACCAATTAATCCTATCGAATCTCTAAACAATATGCTTAAACAAAGAAGAGCTAGCAATTAATCACCCAAAACAAATGAATTAATCAGATTATTGAGTTGATTAGGTGATTCAATATTTGCAGCATGGCCTACATTTTTGATGATCACCAATCTTGATTTTGATCCCAAACTCCTGTAATTCATTAAAACCATTGTTAAAATGAATCTATAAAATTCCAAAAATTCGAAAAACAACCATACAATTTCACAATTAGATAAAAATCCGATTTACCCAATTTGGAAATGACATGATTGTTTTTCGATTTCAATTCGGATAAGGTGATAAATGGAATTATAAATGGTAATATTTTTGAGTTTATAATCTCAACACCTGTGCATTTGATGAGCAAGTTCTACTGGAAAGACTTTGTCCTGATCACCCCAAATTATCAATGTTTCCTTCACCCAAAATAAAATCTTATTAGTGATCGACATGTTTTTTAAAAGTGCTTTTAATAGTATTTCCAAAATAGTTTTCAACTAATCAAAAACCTTGTTTTTCATACCTTATATATCCATGAAATATGCACACTACACAACATTTTTTGAAGTACTTTTGACACTATCAAGAAGGTTTTTACAATTATAAAAAAAAAAATGTTTTTACAAAGCAGATAGTGCTTATCTACATACAAAACAGAAAGCACTTAATAAATACTTTTTTGTAGAAAATGCTTTTAAGTATATATCAATATAAAAATATCACTTTCAAATGTTTCTAAGAATTAAAAACATTTATATACTAAAGTTCTTTTAGTAAAAGCATTTCCAAACAAACCCTAAAAAATCATCAATCAAATTTTATTTTTTTGTAGACTAATCTATTGTAGTGAAGATTGTAAACAAAATAAATTTAAATAATTACCTGAGTTAAGGTGGGAATATTTGGATTTGCATCTTTTTTCAACAAGTACTCAAGCAATTCTCTCTGCCCTTTCCTGTTAGCATCATGCATCACCTAAAAAAATAATTTGAAATCGGATCAAGGATCTGCCGGAACATGAAATCAAATCAACAAAATTAAACAAAATACTCACGTTGATGAATTCCCGGAGCATGAAATCGGGGGACCACTTGATGAAACTATGATCGAAGAAAGCTAGAGTGACTAGGAGCCGTAGATCTTGTGGACTTTCAGGAACCAAAATTCCTGAAATATCTCTTCCAATATTGCCCAGATAATTCTCCTTCTGGTTCTCTGAATACACTATTCCACTGCTCACAATCACAACCTTCTCCACTTCCTGAGGATGAATCTCAGCCATCCGATACGCCACGAACCCACCGTAACTGACCCCGTACACCGCAAACCTGTCCACACCCAATCTCTTCATCCCCTGGACCAAACACTTGGCCTGGAAGGCATCACTCCTGTCCGAATTTGCAGTCCAGGATTTCCCAAAGAACAACAAATCAGGAACGTAGAGATTGAATCCGACGGCTAAAGATCGAACCTGGTGGTAGAATTGCCACGTGGGGATCCCACCATATCCATGTATGATCACCAATGTAGGCTTGTTGAATTTCCTGTGATTTGGGCACCAGAAATGGAGGGTGGTTTGATCATCTAGATCAATGGTGCAGGGTGAGAGATTACATAGCCTGAAATACATGGACAGTAACTTGTCGATGAACGGAATGACGATCGGAGGAATCCGGTTCATTTTCGACAAACCGGAAACGTACCTGTGAAGAGTGTGTAGAATGTGAAGAAAGTATCTGAACAGAAGAAGCATTTTTGAAAGGTAGAATGAGAAGATGTGACACAGCTTTTTTGTGTCCATGTAGAAACTTGATTTTTTTTCTTTCTTTTTTTGAATCTGAAGAGTCAGTTTTTTTTTTTTTTGGGTATATATAAAATCAGGGGAAGATCTCAATAACCTCCTCTATTCGATTATTGTTTTAAAAACTTTTTGTTTAGAATAAAATCTAACGATTCTGAATTACTTCTGTATAGTTACCGTATAGTTACAAATTCGGCATAGTAGCATAACCCTAGATAAAATAAAGTCAGATTCCATTAGTTTTTATAATTCATTAAAAACTTCTTGTGAAACTATGATAATTTGTTGTACATATCTTGTTAAATGTCAAAAATTCCCCTAAAATTTATAAAAATAAATTTCTATATTAAGTCTCATGTCCATTTCATTGAAGACTTTCCTTTACGAAAAGAAATCCATATGTCCGTACTTAAAAGAAACTCTTAACTATAACTATAAAGAGTGTACTCTTCTTCATATTGAAAATTCAATAAAAATAATATTTATTTTTAAATAAATACTCATGTTTCTGGACTATTGAGTAAATATTTAAACCACATATATATATATATATATATATAGATTTTTGACCCTAACCTTATATAGTTATATATGGATATTATATTTATATAAAAAAAAGTTAGAATTTTTTATTCCACAGCTTAAGATAACTATGAATTATTATATAGTAAAAAGTGATGATAAATATATTATTTTATAAGATGAATCTCGTGAACATAAAATTATTGTCCATTGCAGAATATATGACCAAAAAGGACAAGACATAGGCCAGTGTTTCGTATGATTGATTACAAAGATTTATAGAAAATATGGAAACAATTAATTAATTAATTACCTGTGCTTTACATGATATGTTTCAAACTTTCGATTCAAATTCAAGAAGACTTATTTGGTTTATTTGGTTTAAGATTCATAATCACAAACCATGTCCATTCATATAAGCTAATCTTTCATCCACACCTGAAGATGAAAATTTCAGAATTTCAGGACAGATTTACAAGGAAGATTGAAACCGTTTAATTCTTAAACATTTCGGTATATAATGCATGTTCAAATGTTTGAACAGGCGTTATATAACTATAAAGGGTCAAAGAAAACTTTATTTTTTAGACGTTTACCCTAGAGAATGAAAGTCATTAAAGTAATATCAAATTTTAACTTCATTCATTATTTCGAATGTATATTCCACGAAAACTTTATTTTTCAGACGTTTCTTCTAAAAAACGAAAGTCATTAAGTAATTAATTACTTAAGATTAGTTGAATCAATGACTTAAAAGCAAAACGTTGCCTTAAAATATGTATACATATTCGTGTACGTTTTGTGAAACTCAAACCACACTTTATGTTTTGAGATAGATGTGCCATGTAAGCAAGGCAAAGCATTCCCAGTTATATCAAACAAGACCATATAATCATGTATCATTAATATTCATTATTGTGAAGAACCAGATTTCTGCACCTTTTTTCGTGGAGAGAATCAACTTTTTAACACTACGAGCTTTGTAGGATTTAGGTAGTGTACAGATCCGTAACTATACAGTGTAGTTCTAAGCAAGACATTAAAACTAGTCATTTATTTGAACCCTTAAATTAAAATCTAACAACTCGGAATCACTCATGTATAGTTACAGACCCTTTATAGTTGAATGATTCGAGTTTTATAATGTTACAGAGTCGATCTCGCATCTAAAATCGTCTATATATATATATATATATATATATTATAGCAAAAATGCCATTTTTTAGTTAACAAATCCACATTTTTCTTTCAAATGCTCTAACTAGTGGTGGCAATACGGGCCAGCCCGGCCCATTAGGCCCGGGCCCGTTAGGCCCGTCTGTGAAACGAGCCGGGCCGTCAGACAAAAAAGGGGTCTGGCACAGGTCCAAAACCCGTGTAGGGACAGACCGGGCCGGGCTTAGGCCGGGCCTTAAACTGGCCGGCCCATCACAGGCCCATCGGGCTTCGAATTTTTTTTTTTAAATTGTAAAAGATTTTTAAAAAATGTAATTTTTAAAAGTTTTGAATATTTTTTCACCCCTAACGGTCACCTGGCTAATTATAAAAGCTACTCTTAAATTCAAAATTTAAAAAAAAAAATTCTTGCGGGCCTTGACGGGGCCGCCCATGGGCCGGGCCCACGGGTGGCCCGTTAAAGCCCGCCAAGAAAAAAACTTTTTTTAATTTTTTAGGGTTGCGGGCTTTTCGGGCCTTACCGGGCCCGGCCCGGTATTTTTCAAAGGGGGGCCCGGCCCGGCCCACCAGCGAAACGGGCTTGGGCCTGGCCCGTTTCGCTAGCGAGTCGGGTCGGGCGGCCCGTTTGGGCCCGGCCCAAATTGCCAGCACTAGCCCTAACCATCCCAAAGCCTCATGTCCACCTATCACGAATCTCACCCAACCTGAGGCAACTCGACTTCAAGGGTGGTTGATACCTTAGAAGCTGCCTAAGGCCTCAACTAAAATTAAGGCCTAAAAATAATTTTACAAATAAAAAAGTAAATACTAATTAAACCTCAACCCAGCACGTTAAATGAAGTATTATATCGTGTCGTGTCGTGTTGTGTTGTGCCGTACGAGATTAAATGAAAGTGGAGCATTATTAGTTTAACATAGGGGTGTCAATAGTAAGTTCAATTACATTAATTCTTCACAACTTCACTTAGATGTACATTTACCATTAATTCTCTCTATCTATTGAAAATCTCTATATATATTTACACCCTTTGGCCTCTAACACCTTTCCATCCTCATACTTAGGGTTTCACATTTTCTCCCGGATCCCTATTCCCCCATCCCCATTTAGGGAAAAAATTTTGAGGGAAAATAGGGAAATGAGTGGGGATGGGGATGAAAATCATCCCCAAATTGAAATGTTGATGGAGATGGGGATGGGGATGGGGAGACCCTCCCCCAACCTCGTTTCCCCATTTTTCCCACAAATATACTGAAATGGGGATGGGTATAGGGGAAGGTCCCCCCATTCTCATTTTCTCATTTTCCCCAAAACATTGTAAATATATTTATATGTGAATTTGTCTTAGTTTCAAACTTTGAATTATTGAAATACTTTATTTTGTAATGGATTTCTTTTTGTATTTATAATGCACTAATAGATTTATCTTGTATTTGTAATGGCATGTTTTTTTTTTTATTTGTAATTTGTAGTCAAACGGGAAAATTGGAAAAATGGGAAAACAGGAAAAAACGGGAGAAATAGAGAACTGGGGTTGGGGTTGGAGGTACCTCCCCCCAAAATTCCTCAATCCCCATTTTCCCCCAAGTGGGGAAATGGGTGGGGATGATGGAGGGTCAGGGAAATGGGGATGGGATGGGATGAGGGGGCCTATATCCAGCCTCATTTCTCTTTGTTCTTCCCTTTCAAGTTTCAAGTTTCAAGTTTCCTCTCTTCTGCTCCTATAAACACTATTAAAGTAAAATGCTCTGAATTTTAATTTTTTTTTTTTGTCTTTTATTTTATTTGAACTTTATATATATATATATATATATATATATATATATATATATTTGAATGGTGAGTTTTATAAAGCCAGTTGGAAAAACCGCATCAGGGAAACAAGTGGTCCAAGGAGCAAACACAAACCAAAAGAACAACACAAAGAAAAACCACTTGAAGACCATGACCTAGCTGAAAAACAAACCAACATCCTGCCTACGCTAAACTAAAAACAAACTCATCTCTTTAACCCTAGCCCCTTCACTAACAACAGATAAAGCAAACATGGAACTAGTCTTTGTCATCTTCTTTCCCTCTAGCAATACGGACCGCCAACACTTCATCTACAACACTAAAATCGAAAACCTGAGCCATACTCCTAGTCTTCATCTCGTGAGATCTTGAAGGGAAAAAAATTATTATTACTCCGTCTTCCAACTGATGAAATCGGAGAATCAACAGTAGCCCATATCTTCCCTTTCCGAACAAAAGGTTCCAAATCTCCAAGATCAACAAAAAGATCAAAAACTAGACCACCCAAATCACCTCCCATCATATATTTGCCTTCTTCAAAATTGATATAGATCGTTTGGTTACCATAAACTACCACATTTAGAGAGGACCCCCGTTCGGTTTGGGTTTCGATTTTAGTTTTCGGTTCCGAATCGTCGGCTCCGGTTCTGAGGGAACCAAAATCAAAATCGGAACCAGAACCTTCATCAAGGAAGTTCCTGCCCCGGTTCACTTGGTTTCGGTTCGGTTCCTTTTTTAAACCCAATCACCCATACATCATACATGCCCATTACCCAATATGATACCCAATATGATACCCAACTCAGATTTTCCCAAATCACCTTCATATATATATATATATATATATATATATATATATCTCAAATCAACCCCAGATCACCCACCACCACCCGTGAATCAGCCATCATCACCACCACACCAACACCCAAACATTTTCTTCTCCTCTCAAGTCTCAACCAGATTTAAATCGAAAAAGAAAAAAAAAACAAAATCAAACAAAAAGATTCAAATTGGCCATCATCACCATCTTTCTTCTTTCTTCTTCGTCTTATTCAGCTTCTTTCTGTTTTGCTTGGAGAGAGATAGAGATAAGATTGGGGATGGTGGTCGGTGGATGTGTGTGATTGAGTTTAGGTGGTGGTGGATTTTGGGTTTGTGGTGGTGTGTGTATGTGTTTGACTAGTTTGACTGGTGCGGTGGATCATGGATGTGTGTGTTTGACTGGAGTGTGTATGTGTTTGACTAGTTTATGGAGGATTTTGTGTTGGTGGTGTGGTGGTGGATTTTGAGTTTAGGTGATGATAGATTGGATGGTGGTGGATATCCACAACCAATTAGCCACAGATTCTCATCCACCTTGCTTTGTTCTTTTTATTCCGATTTAAAAAAAAATAAAAATTGGTGGAACAATCTGTTCTAGACCAAGTAGAACCGCCTGTTTGGAACCACCGATTCCACTCCGGTTTCTGAAATTGAAGACCCCAAACTAGAAACCTATAGGTTCCAATTTCTGGTCCGGTTTCGGAACAGAATTTTCAGTTACGGTCCAGTTTTAGGAGGGCTGGTTTTGGTTCGGTTCCACGGTTGGAACCGAACCGCGGCCATGTCTAGCCACACTCTCACACGAACCATCTTTAGAACCAAAGACCCTAACATATGAGAATCATTTGGCCCATTTAACATATCAGTTATATGCTTTGAGGCCATTGATCTTGACGGTGGGCTTCCTCTAAGCCAACCCTCTTCTGATTCAGAAACATGACCCATCTCTTCATGGATTAAAACATTGTTCCCTCTTATAATCTCACGTCTCAAACTCTCTGTACCACATTTGGGCATATAAGTAACCAAACCTGAATTGGTCAACGGTCTGGTCCCTTTATCTGAACTTCTCTTTGAACTTTCCCTCTTGTACATTTGGATATTCGAATCTAGTCACCCCCTTGAATCTGAAGATGAACTAGATTCTTCATCACTTATAACTCTACTGATATAGCTTTTCTTTTTTTTCTATTTCCAGCTTTGCATTACAAAACGACACCACTTGAGACATTTCCTTCGATTTTAGAATTTAAATTCCCTTTGATTTTATATGTGTAGGTTTCTTTTTGTAAAGTCTTCAATGAGACTAACATAGAAAATTATTTTTATAAACATTTCTTGTAAAATGTCAAAAGTTCCCTTAAAATTTATAAAAACAAATGAAGTGTGTCGTACAAGCGTAAACGTAGGAACTTGTTATGTCATGCAAGCTCTTAAATGAAGTGTGTTGTTATGTAATGTCGTGTCGTGTCGTGCCGTGCCCTTTTTGCAAGCTCAAGAAAGCTCTACGTTAAAGAGTTCCATCGAAACAGCTCTCTTGTAAAGCTGTAGAGGCAACCCGTTTTGCCAAATCCAAAGTAGGAAACCTATTTGCAACACTAAAAACATTTTTCAATACACCAAAACAAAAATAAACAAATCACAAAAGTAAGAAGAGAACCAGAGTTTGGAGAAACAATGCAAAACATATGTATATAGTAGTATCTGAAATCCGAATAAGAAAGTTGCGTCAAAGAGGCAAATATGTCTTGTTCTTCAAGTTCATACTTGGGCCAAACTATCTCATGTAAATTACAATTATATATGTGATTTCCATGAAAATAAAGATTATGAGGTTGAAAGAAAAATTTTAAAATATATGTATACAGCAGTATCTGAAATCCGAGTAAGGAAGTTGTGTCAAAGAGGCAAATATGTCTTGTTCTTCAAGTTCATACTTGGACCAAACTATCTCATGTAAATTACAATTATATATGTGATTTCCATGAAAATAAGGACAATAAGGTGAAAGAGAAATTTAAAATGTAATACTTAGGCCATCTCCAACTCAAAAATTCATTTTTGTGCAACTTTTGCTCTAAAATAGTGCAACTTTCACACTAACTATTTCATCTCTAACTCATTATACCAAATTTTACACTAAAAAGAATATTCTCTTAAATATTTCCTTTCTTTAATATTTCTCTACAATTAACTTTTCACCTCTTAATTAATATAATATTGTAAGACGATAAGAAATTATGAAAATAATACATCAAAAGAAATTAAATTTAATTAGGTAAAATATTGCATTTATTTTTAAAATAATTTAAACATTACATTTCATAAAATAAAAAATAAAAAGCATAAAAATAAAAGTGCATATTGATCATCATTTATTTATCTGAATTAGTATATTCATCCCACAAATAATCTATTAATGCGGTTCGGAGTGCAATATGAGCCTCTTTATCCTTGAATTTTCTATGTTTAGCTAGGAATTCTTGAAATCGAGTATTTTCATCTACCATCATCTCAACTTCAGGAATTGGTGCGTCCATATGATTCTCAATTGCTGTATAATCTCGGAGGATCTGGAAATGGTTTTCCAAACTACTAAGGCCCCGTCCTGCAGTTGTTTTTCAGCCCGTTTTCGTTTTTGTTTTTCAAAAACAATTTTGAATTCACGTTCGTTAACCGTTTTACATTTTATTTTCAAAAAACAAAAAATAAAATGAAAAACAAAACCGGTGTTAATAATGAAATATTTGAAAAACATAAAATACTTGTTTTGGTTTTTGTTTTAATTTTTGTTTTTCAAAAAAATTAACATTAAAATAAAATAAAAAATATTTTTCTCTTTAAACTTGAAGTCTTCGTCACCACTTACCAGATCATCTCTTCTCTTATTCTACTTTTTTCTTCATCTTCATCCTTTTCGTATTCTCTGATCATCTTCTTCTTTGAGCCTCTTCTTCTCCTTCTCTGATGCTTCTTCTTATTCTTCTTCTCTGAACCTTCTTCTTTTCCGGTCCTCTTCTTCTCTGAACCGAGCCTCTCATTCTCTTTCTCTGATCCTTCTCCTCCAATCCTCTTCTTCTCCGATCATCTTTCTCTTCTTCTTCTCCGATCTTCTTCCTTTCTTTTTCTTCTTTTCTTCGTCTTTTCCAATCTGGTTTCCTTTCTTTTTCTTCTTTTAAATTTTTTTAATATTTTTTAATGTTATTTATATTTATTAAAATAATACTTATTTATAATTTAAGAGTTTATTTTTGATTATTTGATTATTTGATTTTTTTTTGAAGTAATTTGTGATGTGTTACTTTGTTTGATTTATAAATTACAATATAAAAATTATATTGGTTAATTATTTAATCAATTTGTTTATAATTGTTATAATATTAAACAAAATGTAAAATTGATATTTGAATTTTTGATAGTTTTCAGTCAGCCTACCAGATGATTTTTTCCCCTTTTAATTTTCAAAATAAGGATTTCAGTACATGCTACCATACGTGTTTTCGGATTTCGAAACTGAAACCAAAAACATTATTTTTATTTTCATTTTCATTTTTCTTTTCGAAAAACATCAACTAATTGTTGTAATTTATGTTGTATTTTTCCTTCGTTTTAGTGTCTTCCAATTAGTGGTAATTTATTTTATCACTATGAAGTTTGTATTTTGTTTTTAATGTTTTTATTAATTAATGTATTTTGCTTTAATTTCCGCTGTTTTGAATTAAGTGATTTATTTTTGAAAAATTGCATTAAAAATTTTGAATTATATACTTCTTTTTAGTTTATTATAAATGTTAACATCAGTAATAATTAAATCAAAACAAAATCATTAAATAATAAAAAGGATCAAATTGGAATAAATTTAATTATTAGGGTAAAATTGTAATTAAACAAAACTTTTAAATAAAAGATATAATCAGAATAGATTTTAATAAATTGGGTCAAACTGTAATTTTATAAAAGTTTAGAGATAGAAGAAAAAAAAAAGAATTTTGGCCCCTTTTTTTTTACCCTAGGTGAATAGTGTCGCATCATGAATTGTGCGACACTGTTTGCTAAAGCAAAAATAGCGCAACAATAAGCGTTGGGTAGGAGCTCTATTTTGGCTGAAAATTGGTGGTTTGCTCTATTTTACATCCGGGTTGGAGATACCCTTACCTTCTATAATCTTCTCTAAGACTTTAATAATTTAATACATCAAAATTGAAGAAAAAAAATATTGTGGGAATGAAAGCATTAATTAAGGTTGATAAATATGGTGCGGTGATGCGTGAGACCATTTTGAGAAAAAATATATATACGGTAGTTTTGCAAGTCCCTCACTAAATTAGGGTATTTTTACTAAGAACCTAGGAATCAAATGGAGATGTGATCCAATCTGCAAAGTTGAAGATGCCATAAAAATTACAGTTATTATAAAAACTATATATATATATATGTTTATGGTGACAAAAAATATAAAATTATACTAATGTTAATTATTATTAATAAAGATAACGAGTCCAAAGTAGATATGATTAAAAAAAGCTATGAATAAAGAAACCCACCTCTGTATCGATATTGATATCCTGATCAAGTTTCATTTCCTCTCGGGTGGATTTCACTTTCTATCTGCAGAGCATCACTGTACCATATCACAGAAATCACACCAGTAGATTGATAAATCTCAGCCGTCCAAATTACTACTTAAGATATGATCAAATCACTATGTACGAGTGTTGATCAAACATGTTATGTTTGGTGGAATATAAATATTAATTAGAATGGCACACCCCTACCGGTCTATTTATTCCTCACATTTTTCTTTTTCTTTTTTTGAGTTTGTTTTTCTTCTTTTTATTTCCTTTTGTAAAAAAAAAAAGTTGTTTTAACACAACGATAACTTGATATCATTATAGAGAAAAAGTAAACTTCAAACTTACTTTTAGAAAAGAAATTGTTTCCAGATGATTGATATCATTGTCAGACAATTCTTACAGATGATTCATAACGTTCTCAGACAATTATCTCATATGTTTGATATCGTTCTCAAACTCTTTCATAATACTTTATTTGTGTAAAAGGTAAATTTTAGGGTTTAAAAATTCATAAAATTTTTTTTTTCAAAAAACAGACTTCAAGAACGTGGTTTTATTTTTTTGGAAAAAGAATATAGGGTTTATTAGATTTATTTTGTAGAAGATTTTGTATGTATGTTCCTTTAAGTAATTTTGTTAAAGGAAAAAAAAATACAACGTAATTAAAAAGTGTGGCATAAATAGACCGTTGAGGTGTCCAATAGCACTACTCTATAAATTATAATGTGCAGACCAGATAGTTTTTTTAACCTCTGCCGATTTATTTTTTTGGTAATATGACTTCAATAATTCTAAAATAATACGACCCAAAGTCCCAAACCCAACATGTTAGAGAAAATCAATTATTTTCAAACAAACTGGTATGACACTATTTAGATGGAAATCTGGAAGCAAAATTGTATAAACCGAAACCTAAAATAGACAATATCATACTTAGTAGATAGTACTAAGCTAGATAGGAGCCGGTTCTTATAGAGAACCTAGAACAAACAATATACATAAAAAAATTTCTCAATTCCGAGTCTTGGATATAGTAATGTTCGGATCAATAATTCTGTAATATTAGAGAATCGTTTCTGGACACCCACATTTTACATTTTTGACAAGTGATTCTTTAATGTTATAAAATCGTTTGCCGATCGAACATAAATAATAATTATCCCAAATTTCAAGCATAAGAAGCTCTTATATACATATATTATATAGATGGCACCAATGTTAGTTTGCTACGTGATGGTAATGTGGAGTGACTAACCTCTCAAGGAATTCATGAATCCCCAAGTGTCTTCGATCTCTGTGTCCCTACATGAATATGATGATCATATATATATATATATTATATATTTATATAATAATTTTCAAATAAGTACGTACCGATAAAATTATATAAAGACATTGAATGTGAGTCACTCATTTTACATATTTTGATTTAGTATGTATACACTTGTCAAAACTCTTTTATAAACCAGTGAATTACATTCAATGTACTTATATAATTTTATCGATGTGCACTGACAGGAAAAGGAATATAATAGAGATAGATAGATGGTGCTGATTGACATTCGACACATGACACTGCATATAAAGTGAATATCTTACATAAAATACAAGAAATTAATGGGACAACTTTGTGAAAGCACATGTATTACTTTTATGTCGGAAACCAGCAATTTAAAAAATAAAAAATAAAAAAACAATTTGACACCGAACAAGTTAAAGGTCGGTTGAAACCTATTGAGATCAAGCACTATATATAAAAATTGAACATCATAAATTTTCATGATCAGAAAATATCTACTCGTACATCACCAATGAAAAAAATTCTTCACACATACTTATAAAATGTATATGATATAAGGAACTCAAACCCTCTATCACAGACCTAGAAAAGGAGCTGGTACACACCGTCCATGTTAAGAGGCCAAAGCTATCAACTTCCAATAAAATTGAACACAGCTAGCATAAGCAATTCTTGTAAAACAATATGTATGAACACACACAAGTTAAGATACCTTACTTCCAAACCTTTCCAATCACACTTTACCTTCTCTCTCTAAAACTTTGAACTTTATTAACATAAACAAACAATATGATGATGAAATTTGATCACTTTTTGGACGGCTGTCAATCATACTTTTACTCTCATCATCCAATCACAACCCTCTTTTTCCTCCTAGATTCCTTCACTAGTTTGATCATCTTCTTCCTTTGCCTCCCCATATAAATCTCCCAAAATCCCCCCACTTAAATTCAACACACAACAAGTATTCCTGATCATCAATATCTCCTCCATATATCAATCAATCAATAATGGCTAGCAATTTTCTTAGTTCTAATTACAATACAGCAGCTACTCAAACCCCATCATCATCATCATCACAGAGAGGAGTGGCTATGGTTTTGGCTTTGATATCAGCAGTGGTGTTGTCTCCACTATATGTGACAAGAACAAAAAATGATAATCATCATTATTATTATGAGAGAAAACTTCTAGGGAACACTAGTTACTCTACTTTTGTTCTTCCTTTGGTTCTTGGTGGATTGATAATTGCCATTAGAACCACTTCTTCGTCATCTTCTTCAATGGAAATGCAAGAGCGGGCTTCATTGATTCCATCACCAGAGCCTTCATGGGTGCTTAGAATTGGGAGCTCTTCATGGGGACTTGCTGGGGTTCTAGTCATGCTCTTGCTTGTGCTTTCATGGCAAGGTTCTGTTCAAGACTTCTTTTGGAGATAGAAATCTAGGACTAGAAGAAGAAGAAGAAGAAGAAGAAAATTAATAATTAGCTTGTTATATATAGTGTATTTGTATTTCATTTTGATTATGGTGTATCAAATGGAGTTTTATAATAATAATGTAAGGGTATTAATTGAAGTTAGATTTTTCTAGTTATTTTTTTTTTCATGTTGGCCAATTTATGAGTAATATTTTTTTTAATTCATGAAGAACAAGGGGAACAAAGTATAATTCGATATTTAGTTGGAAATGAAGTGATAGATTAACATAAAATGTAAAAATAGAAAAGAAATAATTACATTCAATAACGTATGAAATAAGTTTCCAATGAATTCTTGACACATTTTCAAAATTAACAAATTTCATAATTTGTTCTCATCAATGATCACGTCAGCTTAGTTCAATAGGTTATGCTCTTTACCTCTATTATAGTGGTTTAAGTTTTCACATTTATCTGTAATGACAAAATGTATGGAGACTCCTCTCCTAAATTGAAAGTTGTTTTATAAGACATACTTGTAATAGTTGAACTCGTTAGGTCTTGATAGACTAGTGTTAAATTTCAAAATATAATAATAATAATTTATTTCAATTACATCTGTTTGTCGTACAGGAGCATTCCTAATGTTAAGCTATCCAAATTATTTGTTTAAATGATATGTCAAATGAATTATAATCATCATTTAAATCATGAAATGAAATGGTTGATGATATGTTAAGTTACAATTCATTTGCCACATGGCAATTTAACATGAACCTGTGCGCACCTACCCAAACTTAAACTGCAATGTTAAAAAATGTTGCGGTTTTAAATTTGGATTTAGTAAAACCAAACCGACCAAACTGAATCCATTGTTATCCCTAGTTTGACATTACTCAGAATGTACAATGTACATGCACATTTGTTATACTAGTAGTTTGCATTACGGTGTACTAAATTATACTTTACATCAAAACCTTCGGGAATTTTACACCAACTTTTGATTGAGTGGATATGTATTTCTCGATTCTCTGATTTGGATAGTGTTCGAGTCTCAGTTAACTCATAAAAAAACACAAGTGCGACTTTTAAATATAACTCTTTCTAAGATATGAACTATATTCACATAGTATAAGCTTAGAGGTCTTTTTTTAAAAAAATTTAAAAAAAAAAGTAATTCCTTAATATAGTTTACTGTTTTCTTTCTTTTAAATCGTAACAATTAGATTACATTTTCAGTATCTATTGATCAGAAGCCTTTAATAGACCTCAATATTTTTATTTTGGGCTTGAGGCCCATTAATGTTATGGGCGTCAAAAAGCCCATTATCATTCTGAGTCCTGAGACTTGATACTTGTAGAGCGATCAGCAAACAAGAACACACGGAGAGAAGAGACAGAGAGAGACAGAGTCAGACGTTATTTGATCAGAAAAAGGGTGAGTCTTTGATTTCTATTTGTATTGAAATTTTTTGAAAAGTTTCAGTTTTTATATTTTTTTTTTCTTGTTTATTTGTCGTAATTGCTGATTTCTTATATTTGCTTGCTCTGATCATTTTACTTTCTGATTGTTTCCCGAGAAAAAAATTGAAACTTTCGATGGATTAGAAGTAGAAAAACTATGGGTTCTCTCATGTTTCCAATTCAGTTTACATATTTTGTTATGTTTTTATTTAGGTATAGCTTTCGTTGTATTTAGTCCCCTGTTAAACTGTTGTTTTGATTTTCATGAAATTTGTTATGAATTTGATAATATCTACTATAGCTTCAATATATATATATATATATATATATATATATATATATGATTACTGGCTACGGGCACAGGTTTCTGTTTCATGTAATTTTCTAAAAATCTAGATGTGTGTCAGTGTGTTCTTGTAAATTTGAGAAGATTTATATGTCCTGAATCCGATAGACTAAACATATATAAAAGTAGGTCGTGTGTGCTAGTTTTGTGGATGAGAATGTGCAATATTGTCATAATTCTTCTTGTTTTTTAACGAGTCTCGTGTTATCAAGTGTCTGACATGCCTATGTTTGAATGGAAGTAGTGTGCTACAAGTAGAAACCATATGCTGTTATGTTAGCTTTCTTATGGTATCACCTATTGCTTTGTTATGATAGGCTACTTATTATCGTTATGATGACATGTCCAGTTAGGATAGGTTACTTTTTATCGTTATGATGACATGTCTTTGTGGACGATCCAGTTTAGGAAAATGGCGGAGGGAGATGAAATCTTGCCGAGGGATGCTAAGATTGTGAAATCACTGCTGAAATCGATGGGTGTGGAGGACTATGAACCTCGTGTTATACACCAGTTCTTAGAGTTGTGGTACCGATATGCTGTTGATGTGTTGTCGGACGCTCAGGTCTACTCCGAGCATGCTGGCAAAACTACAGTCGATTGTGATGATATCAAGCTTGCTATACAGTCAAAAGTCAATTTCAGCTTCTCCCAACCCCCGCCAAGAGAGGTTAGTCAGAACATGAATTTTCCTTAATATGCATGAACTTAATCCTTCTTGATGATTTTTAGAATCTCAATTACAAATTTACTTAGGAACCAAAGCTCGTTTAGTAAGACTTGTTTTTTCTGTTGTTTGCCCTTCATTTTGACTTTTAATGGGATGGAAAGTTCTATGACTTGTGCAGCTCTTATTCTGGCAAACCATACTTAAATTGGTTTTGTACTGTGGGATTTACTTTTTGTTCGTTTATTATGATTACTTAGAGAGAATTTTGCTCCAAATGAACGACTTTTATTAATGATAATCAAAAGTAACAAATAACTATTCTTACTCTTGCTTAAATAGAAAAACAAACCCGATTCCTCTAGGATTCAAGATTCATAATTCGACTAAATTAGGAAAAGCTAAAAACTTGCCCAGTTCATTTATTATGATTGCTTAGAGAGAACTTTGCACCAAATGAACGATTTTTATTAATGATAATCAAAAGTAACAAATAACTATTCTAACTCTTGCTTAAATAGAAAAACAAACCTGATTCCTCTAGGATCCAAGATTCATAATTTGACTAAATCAGGAATAGCTCAAAACTTACCAAGAAAAGGTAATTTTGAGTTATTTTCAAAACCTAATGGACCAATCCTAAACAAACTAAAAGAAACAAAACTTTTAACAAAAAGGAAATCTCTAAAACACGCATGTAAATGTAAAAACTGAAAACGGAGGTCTAAACAGTCTTTTTAGGGAAAATTGGCGATGCATCAAACCCTGGTGACTTTTATAGGGCTCGTCAATACGGTTCCAACGATATATTATGGGTCTAAAACGGACATCGTTTACCCCTCCAAATGTCAGCTGAAAGTGTCCTACATCATTTTAGCTTGTGTAAGACATGTAACATCGATTAGATTGACAAACATTTCACGGTTTTAGTTTGTTTAAGACACGTAACATTCTATTATCTTATCGTCTATCAGGTCCTACTAGAGTTGGCTAGAAACAGGAACAAAATGCCATTGCCAAAGTCATTGGCGGCGTCTGGTATTCCACTCCCACCTGAGCATGACACACTGATCAGCCCCAACTACCAGCTTTCAATCCCGAAGAATCAGTCTTCTCAGGCAATGGAAGAAATGGAGGAGGATGAAGAAAGTGGCGATCCCAACACATCCCAAGAACCGAAGACAGATCTGCCACAACAAACCCCTCAGAGGGTATCGTTTCCACTTGCTAAACGTCCAAAGTGAGCCCTTCGGTGTGTTAGCTTTTAGAGACCATCTCATTGTCATTCTAGCAATGTAAGAGAAACAAGAATGAAGATCACCGGTTTGGAGAGAATTTTACAACTCATCATCTACAAAATTCTGATTGGCTTCAGTTCTTTATTCTAATATTTCAATGTTGACATGTTTATGTTTACTTGATTCAGATAGATTCAGACAATGAGTTGTGAATGCCCAACACTGAACTTGAAAGCAATGATAAATTGAAATGTAGAACAATGGAGTTATAAAATATGGTTTCATTCATGGTGAGAACTTTGGGAAATCAATCATTTAACCCTCCTATTGAATCCAGTTAGACATTTTTTTTCTTCATAACAGAACCATGAAGCTGTTCTGTACAGACATTTATAGTTTATATACAAGAATAACCAATTAACTAAATGGTATACTATAAATAGAACGTAGAAACAAACGGTCAACTTCTCCAGCCAGCCATATTAGTAGTAGCAGGCCCCGTATTTGATACAGCCAATCCTCGTTCATACATTCGTTGGATCTCTTCCCTGTACTCCGTCAAAGACTTGTCGGGTATTGCCGGAGTGAGCTCTATCACGTCCCCCATTTCCAACTTACATGAGGGATCGCATACTGGTTCATGGTTTAGCCTTGGCCTCAATTCTTCCTTCATAGGAAACCCATACGGAGACCATCTTGTGCTTCCCCGTCCTGCTCTTTCCAGCAAATGCATTACCGTTGAGTTTGCAGGAAACTCCTGTACTGACATCTGCAACACATTCAAACACCAGATTTATTCAGGCCATGCCACTAAAAGTCAATGGATAACACAATATAAGACTACAGACAATGGCTGCTGGCAGTTTCTAGCAAGTCTACAAAGAAATACTGCATAGATTTCTCTTAGCTTTACTAAATTAAAAATGGAAATGCAAGCTTTGAATCGGACCTTATCATTCTCGAGCATGATAACAAAGACAGGACCGTCCTGGCTGCAGTGAGGCTTATAAGAATATGGACAATCAGCAGCATGTGTGGGGAACGTGCAGGGTGGCTTGATGGAATCAGCATAGACAATGGAAGACCTGTCTTTGCTCATTGTTTCACACTGCCATGTCAGAACCCATCGTGCCCACTCGACCATCTGAAGCACAAAAGAAGGGTGCTTGCAGTCACCTTCCTTGTATCTCCAATGAGCCGCAAATCCAAAATCAGCTTGCAAATGCATCTCTTTTGTTCGAATTTGAACTTCAAGTGGAACCATGCCTTCACCCTTCACAACAGTGTGAAGAGACTGATACCTATAAAGTAAACCAAGAGTTAGATGGAACATACAATATATCGTAGTCAACACTCAACAGCACGCCATTACTAAAAAGATATAACATACCCATTGAACTTGGGGTGGCTTATGTAGTCCTTCATCTTTCCTGGTACTTCAGCCCACAACTGATGAACGATTGATAATACTTTGTAACAGTCTTCCTCATTTTCAACAATCAATCTCAGCCCATGAATATCATGGATTTGATCCATAGTCAGCTTCTTTCTGCACAAGGGTAATTATTATCTCATCATTCGTAAGAGGTAGACTATAAAAAGATGATTAATTATACATGGTTAAACTGTAGCAGAATCAAATAAAGTATCTGAGTTAGAAAGTGTGCTTGGCAACATAATTGTCAAATCTTTACAAATACCAATATACCATGAAAGAGAGAGAGAGAGAGAGAGAGAGAGAGAGAGAGAGAGAGAGAACATACTTCAACATTTTGCTGTGAATGCCATACAAGCTTTTATGCCGCCCAGATATGACATGGTAAGAAATGGCTTTATCCTTGAGAGCTCGCTCTAATTTCTCTATTGCAGAAGTGATCATTGCTTCATCAAAAGATTCTTCAAGCTTAGTTAACAACTGTTGGTGCTGATCTGGGTTGAGATGCTTGAAGCATAGATTTTCTAGTTGCTCTTTCCAGCTATAGATCCCCAAACGGTTAGCTAAAGGGACAAATATCTCCAATGTCTCCTTGGCAAACCTCTGTTGCTTTGATGAAGGCAACGCATCAAGCGTCATCATGTTGTGCAACCGATCTGCTAGTTTAATAAGAACTGCCCTGGCATCTGCCATGGCCAGGAACATGGTGTGTAGCCGATCTGCTTCAACGGTTTTGCTCGCCGTATTGTTCTCACGTGCAAGCTTACTCAATTGACTAAGCTTAGAGACCTTGTCAACGACACGAAAAACTAAATTAGATGTTTGTAATGATCAAAACTCTTATTGAAAGAAGACTTCAATTCATGAAGTTCTAAACAAACAAAACCTCCTCAACCATGCATGATGAAATAAATAAAATGAAATCAAAAACTGAGGTAAACCCTGCTCGAACTGATTTGAACATATATCAAGCCCCAATACAAATATGCAGGCCCAATATCGACTCCAACACTCAAAACAACAGAACCAGCTAACCGGCTCAATTTAGAGCACAATTAATTGTCATAGCAGACAAAAGACCATAAGTCCTTTGTCCTGTGGCATCATCAATATCTTCTTTCGCCAGTACCCGAATCAACATCTCGTCAATATATGTTTCAAATTCAATGCAGCTACTTTAAAATCAAATATGTGAATCATAAGAGCATTGCTTATAATAACTTCTTCTGTGTTAAAAACTCAACTTTTTGTCAACTAACAAATGAATGATTCACAGCTAAATTTTATGTACAAGCATCCAATAACAATTTTTAAGTTAATCTCTCTTACCCCTTCCACCAAATCAGCAACTCCAGCTCCAAACGTCTTGAAAATATAATCGTAACTCAAAAACGAATCATCAAGTGTATCGTGCAGAAGCCCTGCAGCAACCACAGTGGAATTGGCACCGATCATTGCCAACCACACCGCAGTTTCCACACAATGTTGCAAATATGGATCACCACTTGCACGCCTCTGCAACAAAAAAGAACCCGCATCACCAAATGATTACAAAAACAGCACAATTTCAAACCAATTTCAATCCTCTTTTTTACCTGCCCTCTATGTGCTTTTTCGGCCTCGTAGAAGGCCTTGATCACGAAATCCTCACAAAAGATTTTGTGCCTCAACTGTGCACTAACAAGTAACTCCTTGGCATAAGACTCCAAATCTCCCTCCACGAATCTGTCCTCCATATTGAATGTCAATTCATCAACCAAACCACCATGTTCTTCCACATGAAAACTCGGAGAATCATAATCCACACACGATCCCAATGCATTCCTCACGAACCCATCAAACAACCCATTAGTCCCCTTGAGAGAACATTGAAAATTCACACTCACATCAATCTTTTCGCGTCCAATTCGTATAGGAGGACTGCTTCTCGAATACGAGCCGTTAGAGACCGGGCCATGGAACACTGATACCGGGCTCTGGTCCCTCTTCAACGACGAAGAGGCACCGCCGCCGGAGAATTTCGAGTACCCGAAAGAGCTGCTCAGCTCCTTCAATTCTTCGCTTCTGTGGTGGTGACAGTGAGAACCCATCTCCGGGGGCGACGAGAACAAGCACGAGAGCCCACCGACCACCGGTATCTGCGACTGCGACGCCGCCGCCGTGGACGGAGGCTGCGCCGAGGAAGACGCTCTCGCGGAGTTGAGATCGAAGTCGAACGTCGTGTGGGCGTTGATCTGGTGCGACGTTGAACATACACTGCTCGGTGGGCTTGCGTACAACGCTATTGCAGGAACCGCCATACCAGGCATCGAAAATCGTAAATTTGAGCGTCAAAAAGTCGCGATTCTGAACCCAACCCAGATCGCGAAACCCCACTAATTCTTCAAAAAACCAATCTGGGCTCGAATGATTTTGTAAAAAACCAAAGAGACCCAATTGAATTTCAAAATCCAAAAAATTAAAGAAATTGATAGACTCGACGAGAGAATAGTATCGTTAAAGCTAATAATCTATATATACACACGGATTTGTTTTTCCAGTGAGAGAGAAGATTTGAAAAAATTAAATTGGAAGAATTTACAGAATCTGAGCCTACAATTTTATAAAAAAAGTCAAAGGAAGATTGATTTTTTTTTTTTTTGAGAGCGAGAGAGAGTTGCTTCTTCTTTGTTTCCTCTTCGGTGATTTTTCTTCGAAATCTTTTTCTCTCTCGTTCTTGGTTAATTATTCAGTTAGTGGCCAGAAAATGAAATAGAAAAAGTACCAAATTATCCTTGAGTCGTACCAGAAATAACGGTATGTACAAATCCGTATATAAAATTTTAAAATAAAATAAAATAATAATAATAATAAATTTCTCAAAAAATAATAATAATAGAATTAAGTTAGATCAATCAAAAATTTAGTACATCAAAATCTACTAAAATTGAACATTATTAGCTAGACACATATCATGATTTACCAAAATCAAATATTATTAGCAGGACACCAATATTTATCATAAACATAAGTTATTTTATGATTAATTAATTATGAGTAGAATAATTTCATTTTTTTATTAAATATACTTTTAAAATATTTGTAAGATTAATGTTCATTTTAAAACATTCACTTACGTTAAAGTCATTGTACAATTTCCATTCACATGATGAAGTCTTTTTGAACTGTAATTATAACCTGTTCAAATTGACCGGTTCCGATAGATCCCAGCTCAATGTCAGATTTCAAAATAAACAAAATATTTATTTTAAAGAATTTTATCATGTAAATCTGAACTTTATTTAAATACATAGCATTTTAGTTTTATAAAATAATTTGAATACACCATAAAATGTTTTGAAATTTCTTTAAACACTGTACTATACTATTTTTTCTAATTAATAATACTTTAACTATTATTCGGTAAGATTATTTTCAATTATTAGTCATTATTGTCATGTTATTATTATAAATTCTTAAAAAAATAATTATGTATGTGATAAATAAATACATAGTCATATTATATAGAGATAAATTTACTGTCTTAAACATCCAATTATTTATTTGTTTCGGATAAAATGGTTGTCGAGTAGATAACGTCAAAAGAAAAATGTGTCATAACATTAGCTTTCATCATCATTATTCGTCTAAATTATGACTAATTAACCTTATCTTTAACATTAAATATTTGTATATTTGTGTCATTAATCATTGTAGACATTGAACTTATCCTCTTAATCTTTTATTAACTATATAATCCAATGTTGGAAAAACCATGGCATTGGAGATTTGGAACTCATATAAATAGTGTATTAAATATTTTAATTAATAGTTTTGTTGCTTTGTATTCAAGGAAAGAATTATTATTTTTGTCAAAAGGAGGTGATGAGATCAGCTGCTTTTAGTGCATGGCAAGTTGGGTAGGGACCACCATTTTGATATTTATTTTTTTCATAATTTTTTGGGTATCATTTGATATAGATAGTGCATCAATCACTTAACTTTATAGATCAGGAATCCACTGAATCTCTTAATTTGATGAGGAAAAAAAAATCTTCTATGGTTGCGATTTGTTAGACACTTAGACCCACAATGATGAATTAATGCACTAACTTCATGTTTGTAGGCTGCTATTGGGCTGTGATTAATCAAATATTTGATGAGATTAAGGAAATATTTGATGGGATGTAAGTAATTATAATGGAGATTGTTGGAATTTTATTGTTATACGAAGAATTAATTAAATAAATAAATTCTTAGACAATCTCCAATATGTCTGCTAATGTTAATGTCAAAATTTGACATAAAAATAGTAAAATATTATATTTGATATATTATTGCCAACAGGCCAAGCCGTGTAATTTTTTTTTAATATTAAAATATTTAATTATATAAATGTAATTGTGTCAAATTATAACTAAATATTATTTTAAAATTTTAATAATATATATTTCATTACAATTTGTTTATCTTAATTATTATTTTATGCAATAAAAAAATGTTGCTAATAGATAGATTTATTATTTTTGTTAATAAAATAATTTAAAGAATGAATAAAGATAAAGCATTAAAGAAAATAAAAAATAATAATATTTAAAGAAAAATATACCTTTAAACTTTGGTGTGTTGGTGGAAAATTTAGAGAATAATTGATAGATAATAGGAAATTAGTAATATAGTATTAGAAATTGTGTAGAGAGATAGTAATAATAAAATTATGAAATTGTGTAGAGAATTGGAGAATGGAGAGATTAAGAGAATGAGAGAATGAGAGAATGAGAGAAAATGAATGAAAATTGGAATGTGTATAAGAAAATATGAATTATGGGTAAAAATATATAATAGAAGAGTTGAGGGGGCAAATGACAATTTTTTTCAACCAATAGCTGAATTTTTAAAATTCAACCGTTGGTTGAAAAAAAAATTAAATTTCACGGGGCCCATCGTGCCGGCACGGTGTGCCGACCGTTGGGCTTAGTGTGTCGTGTCGTGCTGTGCTGGCATGACGGACCCTTTACCTAAGGCACGGCACACAACACGTAGGTGGGTCGGGCCTAGCACAACACGCCCCCATGCAGGTCGTGCCAGGCACGACATGCCTTCTGCGGCAGGCCGGACGAGCCGTCCTCTTTGAGCCCAATCCATTTTTACACCACTATTTGATATGCTATTTCTTTTTTATTATTATTTAAAATTATAAAAGTCAACAAATACAACCAATGTATTGAATGAATGCATTGAATATTTTTTTAGAATTGTTTCAATCTCAAATTTCCCCACCAAATTTGTTAAATTTTTAGTATTTAAAATTTAAAAAGTCAATAAATACGGCTGCATTTATTGCTGTATCAAATTTGGTATATGCTATATTTTGTGCCAAATTTGACATAAAGTATAGCATATGTCAAATTTGACATAAAGTATAGCATATGTCAAATTTGGCACAGCAATTACCACTACATTAGAACATGTTTTTTTTTTACTTTATGCTAAAGTAAAGCATTAGAGATGGCAAAATAACTTATGAGTACGGGCCAGCGAGGACCTACACTTTTACGGTGGGAATAGATTTTAATTTGGTGGGACTGAGACGGGGATGAGGATAGATAGTAAAACCCGCAATGGGTATGGGCAGAGATGGCTTTTATAGTTCTCGCCCCGCCCCGTCCCGCTTAAAATATAATCTTTATTTTTTTTTTAATATCTAGTTTTTCTTCTTTTAATGTTATGTTTACAAATTATTGAATTTTTTGTTTGGTTGTTAGATTTATTTTTATTTTTAATGGTTATGAGATGATTTTTAATAATATTTTGGAATAACTTTATTCATTAAGTTATATATTTATTATTTTAATAAATGATTTTGATAAATATGTTAAAAGGAGAAAATGGGTGGGGATGGGCAAAACATACCCCGCTCACAAATGTGAGGATGAGGTTTTAAAAAATAAATGGGACAGGGTGCGGGGAGGGCCACCATGTCCCGAATCTGCCACATTACTATCCCTATATATCATTGACACAATAATTTAGCATTGTATTGGAAATGCTCTTAGTTGAAGGATTTGTATATTTCATTCATATATATATATATATATATACAATATTTTTTTAAGTGTTACATTATTACATAAATTCAGAAATTTTTAGAAGGGTAAGAACTTGAACCCACAACCTTATAATGTAGATGCGAGGGGTTTTACCACAGAACCAATTTCATCTCGTCATTTTAATACTATATTTTGTTATTAATTGTAAAATTTATTTGAAATAATATAAATTTGTGATTTACTGAACGGATAGATTATGTCAAAACTCTTATAATGCATTGCAAAAACATTCCAAAAAAACCTCCTATGGACATCAAATAATAAAATCTATTAAATTGTAGGATGTTAAAGGAATTCCACTTCAACTCTCAATTAAGTTGACTTTGCACATATTTAGAGTGTTCGATTCTCATCTTGCTTTTAAAAAAAATTGAAGGGAGACCCTCTTTAAAGTTAAATTGCCGGATAGGCTATCTAGATTGCCCTTGAAGTGTACCGACAACAGGTGTCAATTTATAATTATATATTGCTTTCTTATTAAAAAAAATTCCAAAAATAAAAAGAGGGGCAAAATAGACGATATCACTAAAGATGACAATGATAATTCCATGTCACCTTCCATTTTGAACCTCTAGAAACATTCAAGTCCATCCATGATAAACACCCAAAAACAAAAAATCAAAAAATCACCCAATTTTCTTTTTTGTTAAATTAATTTACTCTTGCTTTGATTCTTTTTTTGTTTTTTTCTTCCAAGTTCACAGCTTCAAGAAGGCTGTTGGCGGCACGTGGCGTGCCAAAACCAACGACCACCGCCACACGGTCCTCCCAAGCGCCGTACACGTGTCTTCTTGTGCTACTTGCTTTGGATTTTTTGTCACAGACCGTGACTGTCACAATCGCCGCACGTGGTTAGTCCACTGTTCCGTATCGGCTGCTCAACCACCCCCGCCTTAGCAATTTTAGGTCGTGACATTTTGGGGACTATTTCAATCACGTTGTTCAGACACCGAAAACTACGGAATTGAAACAGAAATCTATCAGAAGTCAGAACATGTGAAAATATAAAACTGTGTTAAAGAACCTCTATGAACTTGTCAAGATATTATATATTCGAGTATATCAGGTTTTGGAGGGTGTATTGGTTCAAGATTTTATTAGGTAATTTGGGGAAGTAAAAGTCCGGTGATATAGGATTGAGACTTTTTAACAAGTTAGATAAGTCTAGTGGTATTCGATCAAGACTTTTGAGATTTTTTTAAAAAGTCCATATTATCTTGTAGTATTGGATATAGACTTATAAGATTTTTAAAAAAAAATTTATATTGTCTTGTGGTATTGGATCTAGACTTTCAAGAGGCAGCAAATTGTCTGCTAGTATTGGATTGAGATCAAAATTTTTAGGATTTCATGACAAAATAGATTTTCTAGACTTTTCAGTGATATTTATAAATAGCTTGAACTCAAAATTGTCATGCCCTCTCCCTCAATACTTTCTTGACTTTTTATTTGATTTTAGATATTTAGTGAGTGTATTGGCATATAATAAATGTAGCGGCCAAACATGCAAAAGACAACATAAAACTACACTTGATAGTCGAGTACCAAATGACTGATAAAATGTCTCTGTGAGTTAAAAAATAGTTTTATGCTAGCTTTCCATGATCCCACCACCACCACCGGTATCTAAAATCTTTAGAAACACTAGTAAAAATTGATCAAATACTTTATCTACGTCTATAAAAGATGGATTTGGCAAAAAATAAAGATAAAGAGGAAGTTGATTTTTTTAATATATATATATATATATATATATATACACAAACACACCTGTTAAAAAAACTGGTCCATTACTGATAATATCGCCCTTTATGTAGATTGAGTTCAAAGACAAAAGAAGATGACCACCATTTCTATTGATTTATTGTCTGAGCGAGTTAAAACGATATGTGACTCGCATAAAACCATGCTTCTATAAAATTTAGATACATGTTTTTTTTTTTAATCTGATAACTGAATGGTATGCCGAAACTTGTCGAGAGCCAGCACTAGTTGACCGTTTGGAGTTTTTTTTTTTTAAATATGTATAGTTAAATCTTATATATCAATTTTTTTGGGTTATTTACATTTATATTAAAAAAATTCGTATCATGCCCCGACCCTCCAAATTTAACCAATGCATGCATAGTCTGTATATCAACTCATCTTACCGGACTTGAATCATTTATCACTAACATGAAATGGGGGAAATAGATTGTACACACCACTAGAAAAAAAAAAAGAGATTAAAGAGCTGTGAATATTGGAGTTTGATAACACATGAATTAATGAAGTCCAATAAGCCAAACATAAATACTTCAATGTTCAAGCTATTGTTTTTCTCTGTTTCATGTCATTTCTAGTGAGGCAGTGGGTGATGGGTTGTTGGTTATTATATTTATTTCATATTGTGACATTTTCTGCATCATATGAACCAGCTGAAGGTTATGTGTTGGTTTGTGGTATTTTAAAATTTTATTACATCTCTTCATAGCTTATACATGTTTTTCATTCAATTTTTGTTATTCAGTGACTGCCCTCAACAAGATTATAGAGCACTGGAACTTGGGGAGAAAATTGAATATTACAATCGACTCTTGAAAGTCCATATTTTTAAAGTCTAAAAAGTCTTGAAATAAAATCTAGATAATCCTAATAGTCTATACATAAAGTCCAAAGACTCTTTCAGAATCCTAAAAGTGTAGTTCATATAATTCTAATAATCCTAAACGTATAGTCCTAACAATCCTAATAATCATAATAGTCTTGCAAATCCATAAAATCATTACACTCCAAAATTGTCTATTAAAATCTCAATCTAATACACCTCTCTTAGATTGTGTTTGGTAGGAAAGAAAGAAAACATAAATGATAGAAAGATTTGGAGAAATAGAAAACATGACAGAAAGAAAGGAAAATTATTTTCCCTTAAACTGTTTGGTAAACAGAAAGGAAAGAAGAAATTGTTCATTTCCTTTGTTTAATATTGTCAAGGAAAAGACAAAGGATAAAAATTCTTCTTTATCAATTTTATTATCTTACTTTTAGAATATTTAGCTAGGGTTTGTGAGATGATTAAAAAAGATTGGTAAATTTGTAATTTCTAGGAGGACTAAAATTAGTGGGTCCCACTTATAACTTATTCCTCCCGATTTTCTCTTCATTCCATTTTTTTTCTCATACCAAACATCATACTTCCCCATTTCCCTCCACTCTTTTCTTTCCTCTCCCTTTTCATCCCTACCAACCACACTCTTAAACACCAGAAGTGTAGTCTAGATGAAAACTCTTACAACAAGATGAGATTGGTCCGATGATAAACCTCTCTCACATCTAGGGATGGTCATTTTCCCCCGAGGCCCCAAATCCCCGCTCCCTTATCCCTATTTACGGGAAAATTTTGGGGGAAAATGGAGGAATGGGGGGGGGGGGGGGGGATGGGGATGATTTTTATCCCCAAATTAAAATGGGGATAAGGATGGGATGGGGAAACCCTTCCCCATCCCCATTTCCCCCACAAAATTTTAGAAATTGGGATGGAGATGGGGTAGGTGCCCACATCCCTATTTCCTCATTTCCCCCAAATATTAATATATTATATATAATATATTAATATATTTTTATTTTTATTATTTCTATTTTACTAACTATATATACATCTTTATAACTTAAAACCTAACCCTAAATTATATCCCCTAAAACGTTTTTTTATATTGTATGGGATGTTATTTTGTATTTGAATTTAATGGATTGTGCATTTTTGCGATTTTTTAATATATAATTTTTATTGATACAAGGAAAATAGAGGAATGGGGAAACCGGGGACTTTGGAGAAATGGGGAAACATGGAAAAACGGGGAAATGGGGGGACCTCCCCCCAGAACTACCCCATCCCCATTTAGGGAAATGAGGAAATGGAGGGGGATGTGGGAGGGTTTGGAAAATGAGGATGGGGATGAGGATGAGGATGAGGATGGGGGAACCTACATCTGCCCCCATTTCCCCATTGGCCATCCCTACTCACACTTGCACCATGAAGTTACGTGTTCGAATCATCTCTTTTTCAAAAAAAAAAAAACAAATTAATATAATACTTTAAAAAAAAAAAAGATAAACACTATCAATGCAGTCCAAATGAAAACCCTCGTAACACCGGATGTAGCAAAGATTAAACACTAAGAATGTATAAATATGATTGAGAAGTGGTAATTTTCACTCTTTTTTTTACAAAATGAAACTCGAACTCAACTATAAATATAAAAAGGGTGGTATACTACCTTTAAGCAATTTATACAAATACTATCATTCCATGCATTTCAGTGCTTATACTTGTTATTGTATATTCATTTTTGTTTGAGTGGATGTGTATCTTTCGATTTGTATTTACGATAAGTGGTTTGAATCTCACTTTACAGTTTTACACGTAGGAAAACAAATACAGAGAGACATCTCTCTTTTCCTCGTATTATGAGAACAACTAACTGCACTATTAACACTTTTATTTCCACAAGTCTCGATAAATCTTTGAATCGTTTCATACGTAGTAATGTGTTCAAAAGCAATTTTGAGTTGGGAAATTCAATCAAACCATGGTGTTCCACAAAACGTGCAAGCGAAGTCCATGCATGTTGCTGATCATAACGCTTTTAGAACACCATGTCACACTCAAAATTTTTTGACTTATTAGAAAGTGCTTTCTAACTAGAAGAAGCAATTAATTATTTGCAAGTCTACGTTACGTACAAAATAATTAAGAATAATATCTTCCTCGAGATAACTATTACCATTGTTTATGTATCAAAAAATAAAATCCTAAATTAGATACGTAACAAAATGTTATTAAAAATAATAATGCTATTTATTTAAATTTGATGCTCAAATGATTCGGCATCACTATAATCTATTCATTTAAATTGTATTAGATTTGTATAATTTAAATGAATAGATTATACCGATGACATATTATTTTGACACTAAATTTAGATAAAGTTATTCTATTAAAAATATATATTAATATATATGAACAATAATATATATATATATCGAATTAAAGAATTTCACATGATATAAAAACACAATAATCAAAGTTTTAACTTGTAATTTTATTATAACGAAACAATATTTAGAGTTTATTTCGAAAATTATTTTAAAGTAGTTAAATAGTTATATATTATGTTTTTTTAAAAGCAATGAAAATATATAGAAGTGCTTTTTGATATTTTTTTATATAAATGAAATATATTTGTTAAGTAGAAAAAAATGTGAAGTGTATTTTGAAAACAACACTTGTAGCAAAGCCGCAAAGGGATGCCCTAAAAAACTATAGAAAACAAAAACAGTTTTATTTGAAAGCACTTGAAAGAAAAGAAAAGAAAAAACACCATCAATTAAAAGTTAGGAAATAGCATGCATTTTTAATTATTTTTGCATGACAATATCCATTAAATATTAGATAGATCCAGCCCCATATACAAATCCAGGCCCAGAACCAAATCCAGATCCAAATCCAAATACAGATCCAAATTCGGAACCGTAACCGTACCCAGCTCCAGATCTAAATCAACATGAAGGACTGATTAATTACGAGCCTTATCATAATTCAACAAATTGGATGAATTTCGAACACTATGAAAATTTAAAGTATAGATAAATAAAATCTAATTTATATATTGAATAATATTTTTTTTAATTGTATATTGAATAAATATCATTTATGTAATCATTTTATATTTTTACGTTATTTAATTATTTGATTTTATGAAGGATATATTAAAAAAATAAAAAAGACTGGACAGCATAAAATTTAAAGGTGGCTCTATTGCCACCAAAAAAAATTTATCATTACATTTTTTTAATTAAGAAAATAATTACATTACTAATATGAATCGATGGAATTGTTTGGTGGTCTCCTTGCTGTGGAAGTTTGAATTTTATATACGGCCTGGTATTTTTTGTAGCAAAGGGATGCCCTAATAAACTGTTATCCCTGGGTGAAAAAAAAATCATATATATTAAATAATTGGTTGGAGATCTTATAGGAAATCATTTTAATGATTTTACAAAACAATATTAGCACAGTAGCACACAATCTATTTCAATAATAATAATAATAAAATATAGACAATCAAATCAGACAAGATGAGATTAGCCTGGTGGTTTACCTTTTACACCCACACATCGAGTTCGTGGGTTCGGATATGTCCTCCCCCTCACAAAATCACAAATTAAGGAATATCTAAAATAAACTTACCCCTCACACTCGCATCACGAGGTCGTGGGTATTTTTTTTATTAACGTGGCTCAGTTTGTAGTATTACAAAATTGATTATCAAATGTGATAATCAGGGAACTTGTACAAAAAAAAATCCGGTCCTCAGGCATGAGGAAGCGAGTTGTCTCGCCTCCAAGCAGTGGAGGAGCTCTCCTCCACAGATTGGAGGTGAGGATATTCGCCTCCTTCGTCACAAACATGAGAACAAGTCTTTCGTCGGTGATGTTGTCAGAGGAAGAACTGAGCTCCTTCTGCATTGGAGGAGTCAAGATCGGCTCCTACAATGTCCATCGATGCAGGAGGCAACTCGGCTCCTCCATTGCCGGAGGAGGACCGACCTCCTCCAGCGACATCTATGTCACTGGAGGATGCCAGCACTTCTTCGGCTACCGTTGGCAGTGGTGGTCACCGATGGTGGCTACCTCCAGTGGCCACAACTGTACAATATTTATAAAAAAATTAAGTTTTTCCAAATTTAAAAATATTAATATTAAACATAAGGGCTTTATTGTCTTTTCATTGAAATGGTGAGGGTATTATTTATATGCGTTTGAAAGGTGATGGATTAACTTCTCCAATAATAAGCTTCCAAAAGCAACCTTCAACCAACTTATCAAAAACTAATTATTGAAAGAGCAAGTTATAAAATAAGCTGCTTTTAGAAAGTTTATCAAACACTCATTTGTTCAAAACCTTTTAAGAAATAAGTGATTATTTCTCAAGCAAAACTGCAAGGACATAACCAGGATCGATCACTAGGGTAGGCTAGATTTTTTTTTATTGAACATTGACACGACATCACCCAGTTAGGAGGACATTGTTAAACGTCCCCGTAAAATGTGTATTCTAAATAAATACGTTATAAAATTTATTTTAATTTGAAAAAGTCAAATTAAATTATAAGATAAATATGAAACGCAAACGAGAACACTAATTAAATTATACGATATTCTTATATTAGTTTGATTTATTTGAAATATACTAATACAATGTTCTGAGAAATTTAATAAAATTCATTTAACAATATCATTACTTTGTAAATTTAAAATTGGATTAAATAATAATTGGAGTACTCCTAAAATCTCATTATCTATATTTAAAAATAACCCTAAAATTTCAAAACAAAATAAAATATTTTTTAAAGTAACAAAATAAAATATTTTAAAGCCATAATATTCACTCAAACATATCTAAATGTTGATGCTGATAAAATTGAACCAAACTTGAAGTGTGGGGAGAAATAATTGTTATTATAAAAAAAATATTTTTTTTTACTCTTAGGACTGAAAATTAATTATTTAATCAATTTAAATTTTTTCTTTACTATTTTATTTTTTTAAGGAGGCAGGGTGGGCTTGAGACCACTTTATCCCTCGTATAGGTCCATCTATGGGCAAAAGCAACCTTAAACATAGTCTAAAATGGCATCTTATTTCCATTTTGGATGCCAATCTGAAAACATGTAGTTAATAGCAAGGCAATTTAGTAATATATATATATATATATATATATATATATATATATATATCACATGTGGAGTAATATCATTTTGATTGTCGAATAAAAAAACCCAATATTTGTAAATTGAGAATATTTTGAAGTAAGATATCAATTGAAATTATAAATTGCATAAAATCTCATAATAGAAAAAACAAAATGATTTTGTTTTCTTAAAATATACTTTTTAGGTCCCTTTTACAACAATTTCTTAAAAGTATTTACGGACTTAGGAATCAAATAGCTTTTAAATTTGCATATCGATTTTTAGTTGAATTGGTTGTGCGTACCTCCTCTTAGTTATAGACCCACCTTGCATGTAAAAATGTAAACGTTGAAGACCCTTCCTCTCCTCTATTGTAAGCATAGCTATTCAGGCTATACTTGTGTTGCTTGATGTAAATGTATTTTGACAAAATCCGACTCTATTGTGAGAGTAGTTATCAAGGTTCAACATATAGCATTTGATGTACGCAAGTTTCTACAATGTACGCAAGTTTCAATAGGGTGATGTCATTAGAGGGGGGTATAATTTGAAGTCCCAACTCCCAACCGGGTTTAAGGGCCGAACCTTATATTTGTTGTGAGGTCCGACCTTGACCATGAGCCCTAGTCAAAGTTGATTTGCTTGCACGAGCCTGAGCGGCCCGTCGGGCTTTTAGCTTGTTTTGTATATAATTTTTTAGCTCAACCCTATGCTTAAGTCCGACCTTTAATACTCACGGGCCTAAATATTCAAGATCGATCCTCTCAATTATAGAACTTGGACATGGGTTTAGCATTCAATTTGAGATTTGGGTACGGGCCGCCCAACCCATTTGACACAATCAGATGTCATCTCTAAAATGTTTAAGTTCCCTCTAAAATTAAAAACCTAATAGAAATATTATTACCTTCGACATTTTGGGTTTTCTAATGACTATCAAAAGCCATTTGGGCTAGGGGACATTAAGTATGTATCTGGTGTTTGTCATTAAATGAAACTGATCACTTCTACAAATGAGGAAGCACTTCTTAATAGTTAATGGGGCTTGGGTTGCTTGGGCTTAATCAAAACCGACCCAACAACTATTATAGAATCTTAATCCCATAATTACCCTTAATTTAAATTTAAAATTCAACCATAACGTAAAAGAGGAAAATTTTTTGGTCATCGATGGTTTTCAATATATTTTTTTGTTTTTTTTATTATAATTTAAAGTTTTCATGGAGAAAAGCGTAACGATAAGAATTCACTAAGTATGCACACAAAATAAAATTGCATTTATATATGAATTTAATTTTAATATTACGATCACAATTAATAGTTTTCTTAGAAAAAATTGCATCCCAACAACTTTCTATTCAACGAACATAAGGATAAGGATCATATGGTAAAATGTAATGCTGTCAATTAGGGTCGGGCTTGGCATATCCGGCCCGTTAGGCCCGCTAAGGAAGGCAGGGTGTGCCTGGTATGGCATGGCCTCAAGACATGTGTTGTGCTAGGCCATAGGTTTCGGCACACCGTGCCATGGCCAACAGTCGCCAAGGCTGGCCGACCATTGGCCAGCCAGAATTCGGTGAGAATATATAATTTTTTATTTTCAAAGATTTTCTTTGTTTTTAAAATTTTTATTATTATTATTTAAAAAAAAAATCGACTGTTGGCTCGTCAGCCAACAATTGAATTTTCAAATTTTTATAAAAAAATTACAAAATGCTCCCCTTATCTCTTGTATTTTATATTTTTATCCACATTTAAATTTTTTCTATATATACCCTTACCCATTCCAATTTTCATACACTTTCTCTCAATCTCTACATTACTCTCTCTAATTTCTATTATCTACACCATTTCATATTTTCATTCTTACTCTCTCTCTCTCTCTCTACTCTCACTCTCTCTCTCTACTCTCACTCTCTCTCTCTCTCTATTCTCTATACTACTAATCTACTATTCTAATTTTACTAACTAATTACTTTTATCTAACTATTATTCTCTAATCTCTCCATCAAGGCACCAAAACACCAAAGTACAAAGGTAATTTTTTTCTTTAAATTTTAATATTTAATTTTATGCTTAGTTTTAAATTATTATATTTATACTTAATATATTTATGCTTAGTTATTCATTTTGATATTTATTCTTAGATTTTATGTATATTTAATATTTATCGTTTTATTATGCTTAGTATATTTATGAGTTTATATTTTTATGCTTTGTTATAAATTTTATTATTTAATCTTAGAATCTTAAATTTTAGTGTTTTAGTAATTAATTTTAATATTTTTGGTTAGTAAATTTATCATTTTGTGTTTAGTTATTAACTTTAATATTTCTGGTTAGTAAATTTATCATTTTATATTTAATAATTAATTTTAATATTTTTGGTTATTAAATATTTCATTTTATGTATAGTAATTAATTTTAATATTTTTGGTTAGTGAATTTATCATTTTATGTTCATTTATTAATTTTAATATCTTTGGTTAGTAAATTTATTATTTTATGTTTAGTAAGTAATTTTAATATTTTTGGTTAGTAAATTTATCATTTTATGTTTAGTTATTAATTTTAAAATTTTTAGTTAGTAAATTTATTATTTTACGTTTAGTAATTAATTTTAATATTTTTTGTTAGTAAATTTATCATTTTGTGTTTAGTAATTAATTTTAATATTTTTGGTTAGTAAATTTATCATTTTGTGTTTAGTTATTAATTTTAATATTTTTGATTAGTAAATTTATCATTTTGTGTTTAGTTATTAATTTTAATATGTTTGGTTAGTAAATTTATCATTTTATGTTTAGCAATCAATTTTAATATTTTTTGTTAGTAAATTTATCATTTTGTGTTTATATATTAATTTAAATATTTTTTGGTTAATAAATTTATCATTTTGTGTTTAGCAATCAATTTTAATATTTTTGGTTAGTAAATTTATCATTTTGCGTTTAGTTATTAATTTTAATATTTTTGTTTCGTAAATTTATCACTTTGTGTTTAGTAATTAATTTTAATATTTTTGGTTAGTAAATTTATTATTTTATGGCTGGAAAACGATCTAGGCCAGGTCGACAGTGCCGACGAGGTCACTGGGAGGACCGACCGCAAGGGGAGACGAATATTTGCTCACAAAAACAAATAGACACCATATGACAGTAATGGAGAAAAATTCATAAAGCTAAAGTTAAAAGTTTTTACATCAAAAACCATTCCAAATTAAACTGTAAAATCAAAAGGACATTACATGACTTAATTTCTCAAAAAGACGTTACACGATGTCTTCAAATCTAGGCCCGTTGGTGCCGACTAATACAAATTTGATATTTTGGTTCTTTACGATCTTCATAAATTGACTGCACACTGTTTATGGGTTCTTCATCACTACATCATTCACATAAGTGATAAAGTGAATGTGAACTTTCGAAAGATTAGACGGTCTCCACTTTCAACATCATCGCAATCTACCCTTGGGTAGAAAGATCTCAGGTAGTCTATCCTTGGTACGACCCACGTAGTCTACTCCTTGGGCTTTGCTAGTTTGCCTTATAAATACATGGGGGAGGTGAGATGGTGTACATTAATTTGGGGGAGGTGTATGGGCTTTGGGCTTTGCTAGTTTGCCATATAATTTTTGTAATGATCCATTATAAATAGTCACTATTGACAACTAAGGCTTAAGTTTATAGTGAAGTAATGATTCATTGACAACTATAGTAGAGTTTATACAACGGCAGAGTTTACAATGAGAAACAACGGTAGAGTATTTTTGTTTCTTTCTCTCTCTTTTTTAGTCAATAATATAGTGATATGTTGTAAATCACCATTAACTTCTAAAGAGAAAGTTTGTTATCATAGAAATGTAGATGATGCTTGTGTTTACTTTTCTATCTTTGGGTAATTTTGTGTGTGTTTTTTGTTGTTTTTCAGATGTATCTAAAATATCATGAACCCGAGAGTCTTTACAAATTGGTTTCGTCTTTGGGAAAGAATTTTATAATTATTGATGTGAGAGAAATATCTTACGGATTGGATGTGTCAATGTCGTTAGTCAAGAATCTTTCCTCGTACCTTATTTCGAGTCTTTGGATGAAAACTTTCATCTTTAGGCACTAGAAGAAGCTTTAAGATATCGTTATGATGATGAAGATCCCCTTACTCATGGTCCTTCGTTGTTTCCTCTTCAAGTTTTTAAACGTCAAGAGATGGACATCACTGTGATACGCAACGTTCTTAATCAAGTGGTATACGTCTATTTAATATTGTTAAATTTGATATTGTTTTTGACCTTTTTGTGACTTTCAAATTTTAATTTGCAGGTGTTTGATAATAACGCAGAAGGTTTTCTGTTTGGTTTCTTCGCAGACCCACGTAGTTGGTACAAACCATGTAGCACTCCATCAAATTGCTCGTCAATGCCTAATTGATCATCTCTTTTTTTAATTAGGAGAATCTGAAAGGTCTTTATACTAATATATCCAAGCGCTTCGCAGAGCCATATACAAACTTCTTTACATTGTTGGTGGTATTTCATTTATTTATGAATGCACATAAGACCTATTCCTCAAATTCCTCAACCTCCATATTATCGACGAAACCTTCCCTCCTTTGCACGATGTCTTCAAATCTAGGCGTTGGAACCGACTAACACATCATTGATATTGTGGTTCTTTACGATCTTCATAAATTGACTACATATTGTTTATAGGTCTTTCATCACCACATCATTTACACCAGTGAAGCTGAGCCTTCGAAAGATTAGACGGTCACCGCTTTCAACATCATCACAATCTTTCCTTAGATAGAAAGATTCCAGAAAGTTCCATTAGGTTAACTGATCATCCATGACTGCCCTCCCAGCTTACCAAGGTGATGGATTGAAACACAACAATCTGCATTGGTTCTTAGACAGATGTTTCTCTCTGCACACAAGTTCCATTGTAGTTGTATTAGCATGTGAATAATAGTAATAATTGTTAGTATGGGGTTGTCGGCAGACATAGCTAGAGATTTCATTCATGAAGTTGATAGATCCATAAAATACTTCAAACAAATTAATGGTTTCATCTTTTGAAACTCTATATCAATGTCTTAAGATATGTGTCTATATCAACGATCAAATTATCTTCATCAATGCAATAAGATATGACTGTATAAACAATCAAATTATAATTCAACCATTGATTTTTTTCTTCTAAGTTGCTTTCAATTTTGGGAAGGCACTCCTAAAATCAAATCTTCGAACCAATAGTTTTTAGACGTAGCTGTATTTATACTTGTATAGGGTAATAATTGGTATAAAATGACATTCCATGGATCCAACCTATTATTTTTGTAATGTTTTGTTGCATAACTAGTGGGCATGAAATTTGGACATTCTTTAAATTCAAATTATTTTGATTCTCAGTTTTGATGCTTTTACAATCAATTAATGTTTTGTTGCATAACCAGTGGGAATGAAATTTGGACATTCTTTAAATTCAAATTATCTTGATTCTCAGTTTTGATGCTTTTACAATTAATTGCTTTGAAATTTGGCAGGCATATCTAGATTGTGTAAACTTGGTTGGAGATTAATAAAGAAAATGAGTATCTAGATTGTGTATGGGATGAATGTCCAAGGGGAGAAAATCTTCCATGGTTGGAAAGATTGATAAAGAAAATGAGTATCTTTATTGTGTAAACACTTAAATTATTTTTTAAATAATATAAATTGAAAATTAATTTGGGAGAAGAATTACCAGATTTATTAAAATTTCCAAGACAATAAAAGAAAATGAATTGTAATGTTTTCCAAAAGTTAGTATATAGTAGTATTATGGTAAAATGTAAATTAGTGGGTACAAAATACAATAAATGTAACTCTTCTAATAACCAATATACCTCTGGTGGAAATAATAGAGGAGAAGACGATGGAGATGATGAGGGCTAGTTTGATATTAATTTTTATTTTTGAAGTACAATATTATATAAATTTGGGATTTTTTTGGGAAAATGAATGATTCGAAGCAACAACCTCACGGTGCAGGTGTGAGAGGTTTACTATCAATCCAACCTCATTTTGTCAGTTTGGTATTGATTTTGATAAGCTAAAATCGACTTATTTTATATAATTAATATATATATATATATATATATATATTATAAAACTAAATAAGGTTTATTTTAAGTAATGATACATATTTATATATAAATTTATTAAATATTAAATTTATATTAATTTAAGTTAATGAATATTGTTTTACTATTATTATATATATATATATATATATATATATAAGCAGTCATTTTCTTCTCAGTACGCACTGATATAACCTATATCAGTGCGTTGCATGTGGACCACTGATTATGGAGAAGTTTTGACAAGTGCATACACTTTAAGTCAAAATATGTAAATCTAATGGTCCACATCCAACGCACTGATGAAGTTATATCAGTACACACTGACTTAAAAATTTATGTATATATAAGTATTAACCAGTGTATTTTGTTTTGGTTCTTTTTCCTATCCATCGGGTATTGGGCCTAAAATGCTGATGGTCTCACACACACAAAGAGATGAATTAACTCAGGCTGGGTTTGCTTAAGAGACACAAGACTATTCTTATAGTACCTGAAGGGTATAATTGTAATTTCACCTATTTTCTTAGAAAACCACTTCATCTTCTCTCCAAACCCATCAGAGAGATGATCATAGTTTTTTTTTTGTTTTTTTTTTTATTTTTTTAAGAATCTATTTGATGGTGGTTTTCTATTTGATGAACATAGGCATTAGATGATATGCTCATCGTTTTCGGCTTTCAATATTTTTGTTTTAGGTTAATTCAAATATTACCGTGGAGAAAAATATTTACACTAATAATAGAATTGCGTTTATGTATGAGTTTTTTTTTTTAATGAAATTTATGTATGAGTTTAAATCAATTATCAATCACAAATAAAAATTTTCTACAAATAATGCACATGTGATGAGTGATTTCAATGCTTTTACTTTTATTTTAACTAATATATTTCTCTGATGAAACATATAATGATACAAATTAACTACATCATCAATAGATTCAATATGCTTATTGAATAGAATTACAATAATTTAGATAACCAGGGTATGCTCATCTCATCGATGGTTTCAATAATTTTATTTTTTTTAAATTCATGGAGAAAGTCTTTAATGATATAGATTTACCACGTCATGAATTAATAATTTTAAATTTACGATCACTATCATGATCACAATTAATTGTTTTCTAAAATAGAATACACACATGATGTCTTCCATTTGACATACATAATAATGAGATTGTAAGTTTGTCTCCATTAGTTATATTTTCTAAATAAATGCTTTAATGAACGGTTTTATTGATTATATTTCTTGAAGATATGTTTTAATGATACGGTTTCACTATATTTATCTGCGTGTTTAAATTTATTATCACAATCACAATTAATTATTTTCTAAATCACATGCACCTAATAACATTTTATTATAAACATGTAAGGATGTTATGGTATGTTCGTCTTAAACTTGTGATTTAGCGAAATTAAAACCACGTAATTACCAAAGAGGGGTCGATTTTTAAAATCAGAAGGGTAAATTGGTAATTGGGACCCAAATCCCAATATAAAATCGCCTCTTCTTCTCAAAGTCCTCCGCTGCTCTCATCAAATACTTTTCTTCAAAACTTGAAAACAAAAACCAAACCTATACAAATTTGAAATCCAATCTAAATAGGGTTTCTCTATCTTTTTCTTCAACACAAAAACCCTAGGCCTCCACAAATATACATTTATAAAAGGTCTCTGAATTTTCATCTGATCAATAAAGTGTATAAGGTAAGCTCTCAAAAACCCTTCTTTGAATACTGCTCCCAAGTATCTGAAAAAACCCAGAAAAAAAAATATATTGAAAAACAAAGTAAAAATCAAAGCTTTATTGGAGATTAGATCAGAAGTGAGGAAAAAATATCTGGGTATCTGGTTTTGAGCAGTTTAAAGTATGGATGATCTCGAAAAAGCCATACTTTTTAGCTTTGATGAATCGGGTGCTGTTGATTCTGTGTTGAAATCACAAGCAGTGAATTACTGTCAACAGTTTAAGGAGAACCCATCAATATGCACTGTATGCATTGAGAAGCTTTGCTATTGCAAGCTTGTTCAGGTTCAGTTTTGGTGTTTACAGACTTTACATGATGTCATTAGAGTTAAATATGCAGTGATGAGCTCGGAAGAGAAGGGTTTCATTAGGCAATCTGTGTTTTCGATGGCTTGTTATGATTCTATTGATGAGAAGAGTTCTGTTAGGGTTTTAGATAGTCCTGCATTTATTAAGAACAAACTTGCACAAGTGTTGGTTACTTTGATTTATTTTGAGTACCCGATGATTTGGTCCTCGGTGTTTGTTGATTTTATGCCACATTTAAGTAAAGGGTCTGTTGTGATCGATATGTTTTCCAGGGTTTTGAATGCGTTGGATGATGAATTGATAAGCTTGGATTACCCTCGAACTGCTGAGGAAACGGCTGTGGCTGCGAGAGTTAAGGATGCCATTAGGCAGCAATGTGTGGAGCAAATAGTTAGAGCATGGTATGATATTGTGTCAATGTATAGGAATTCGGATTTTGAGGTCTGTACTAGTGTATTGGAAAGCATGAGGAGGTATATTTCTTGGATTGATATTAATTTGATTGCAAATGATGCGTTTATTCCTTTATTTTTTGAGTTGATTTTGTCGGATGGGTTGTCGGAACAATTCCGTGGTGCAGCAGTGGGGTGTGTTTTGGCTGTGGTTTCTAAAAGGATGGATACTCAATCGAAACTAAGCCTCTTGAAAAGTCTCCAAATAAGTCGGGTTTTTGGGTTGGTGAAAGAGGATGGTGAATCGGAGTTGGTTTCGAAAATAGCTGAATTGCTTACTGGGTATGCAGTGGAGGCTCTAGAGTGTGTGAAGCGGTTGAATTCAGAAAATGCTAATATGATCTCAATGGAACTTTTGAATGAGGTTCTGCCATCGGTATTCTATGTGATGCAGAATTGTGAGGTGGACTCAACATTCAGTATGGTCCAATTCCTTTCAGGTTATGTCACCACTATGAAGAGTCTTTCTCCACTGAGGGAGGAACAGCTTTTGCACGTGAGTCAGATATTGGAAGTTATTCGAACACAGATTCGTTATGATCCAACGTACCGACATAATCTTGACGTTTTGGATAAGATTGGGATAGAAGAAGAGGACAGAATGGTGGAGTTCAGAAAGGATTTACTTGTTTTGTTACGTAGTGTTGGTCGTGTAGCACCTGAGGTCGCTCAAGTATTTATCAGTAATTCATTAGCTAGTGCTGTTGTAGCTTCACCAGACAGAAATGTTGAAGAGGTGGAAGCTGCACTTTCTCTCTTGTATGCACTAGGGGAGTCGATGAGTGATGAAGCAATGAGAACTGGAGCTGGACTCTTGAGTGAGTTGGTGCCAATGCTTTTACAAACAAGGCTTCCTTGCCATTCCAATAGGCTAGTTGCACTTGTGTATTTGGAAACAGTAACAAGGTATATGAAGTTCATTCAGGAGAATACTCAGTATATTCCTATGGTTCTGACTGCTTTTCTTGACGAGAGGGGTATTCACCATCAAAACATTCATGTGAGTCGTAGGGCTAGTTATTTGTTCATGAGGGTTGTGAGACTGTTGAAAGCAAATCTTGTCCCTTTCATAGAGAAAATTTTGCAGGTATTATTTGTGTCTCCTACCTATAATAATTGTATCATTACTATGTTCATACTTCATACTTCTGCTGTGTATACTTATTCATTTACTGTGCAGAGCCTGCAAGATACTGTTGCTCGGTTTACAAGTATGAACTATACTTCAAAAGAGCTTTCAGTATCTGAAGACGGTAGTCACATCTTTGAGGTATCTGGTCCCCTGCTTCTTCTATGTATAATCGGATCCACACACACACACACACATTTTAGAAAAGATATAATGAAGTGTTGGAAAATTTTCTTTGGAGTGGGTTTTCGTGCTTGTTTGGTTTCTAATAGTTGTACTAACTTTTACAGGCAATTGGTTTATTGATTGGGATGGAAGATGTACCAGTGGAAAAGCAATCTGATTATCTCTCTTCATTGCTCACTCCTCTTTGTCAACAGGTTACAGATAATTAAATATATGCTTGTTTAGGAATACCTTATCTCAATGTAGTTGAAGTGCTTAAACTTGTAACTGTTTGGTTTCTGATGTACATATTCTGAGGTGTTTTTGGCTTACATGTTTATGTGTCTGACACTGTCATTAATTTATATTTGATGCCTAATCATGTGAGTAATGCTATAGATATATGCTTTCTAAAGAACTTTTGTTTGTTTTCAGGTTCAAGCATTGCTTCTGAATGCAAAAACATTAAATCCAGAAGAATCTCCTCAAAAAATTACAAATGTCCAGCAAATAATTGTGGCTATTAACTCTCTTAGCAAGGTTCTTTTCTCCATCCTTTGACTTTGTAAATTGATATTAGTAAATTGCTTTTCATCTTAGGTAACGCCCTGCATGGCTTGCTTATTGCTATGCAACTATTTACTTGTTTCAATTTTAGTTTTGATTTCATTATTCTTTCATTATTTTTTTTTGTTTGAACGTATTCATGTGACGTGGTTGTTAATTGGAGTTTTGACTTCATAAACCTGCAGTTTATCCTCACAATGTGTTTTTGTGATCCAGGGTTTCAGTGAGCGTCTTGTAACTGCTAGTCGCCCTGCAATTGGTCTCATGTTCAAGCAGGTTGGCATTTGGGAGTTGTTTTTCTTTAAGACATAATGTCGTTCCATTTTTGTTAACTTTCCCGTTGTCAATTCTAGAATGAAGTTCAAGAAGCTCATGACCTTTAGTTCTACATTATTTCTTAAGCTCAAAAATGTACCTGTTGGCCTATCTTAATGAGTTTTGGTTTTCCCTTTTTTTTTTTTTTTTTTTTTTTTTTTTTTTTTTTTTTTTTTTTTTTTTTTTTTTTTTTTTTTTTCGGTTCCAGACATTGGATGTACTCCTTCAAATTCTTGTCGTATTTCCAAAGATAGAGCCTCTGCGAAGCAAGGTAGGAGTTAAATATGGGACCGTGAAATTACTTTCCTTGATTTATTGACTGCTCATATTGCCTAAAGTTATTGTTTTGGTTTTCACAGGTCACATCATTCATACATCGAATGGTGGACACACTGGGAGCATCTGTATTTCCTTATCTTCCAAAGGCATTGGAACAGTTGCTTGCAGAAAGTGAGGTACTGTAATAACAGCTTTTAGTATAATCCTTTCTTTTTTTGATTTAAATTCTATACTTAAGACTTATGAGAAGAAATGGAGTGCTACAGTGTACTTTATTGATCACATATAAATGCTCTTTACCTTTTTTATACTTTTGCTATTATTGTTGCTTGCGTGTGGTGGGGAAATGATCACAGAAGAAACATCTAGTATGAACATTTACCGCAACTGTGTTTAGAATCTGAATGTCCTGTAATTGATTTCATGGCATTTGATTCTATTTTTGTTAGTACCTAATCTGGCTGGTCTCCTTGTCATCGATTTATTTCTATGTTCGAAATCAGTTTCCAATTTTCAATAGTGTTTGAATACAGAAGAAAAACTTCTATTGGTCCGTCTCACCACCATCAGTTGTGGGACAGACCAATCAAAAAGAGGGCCACGCGCCATAAAACACCAACAAAAGTGCCATGTGGCGAACTAATTTTTTTTTTTTTTAAATGGAAACAGGGGAGGCCTTTACTGGAGAAGCCCTCCTCCATTGCGATGGAGGATCTGTTTTCCATTGACGGAATCCTCTGTTGATGGAGAAGAACTCCTTGTTGGAGGAGGCCTCAATCGCTTCCTCCGGCAAGGCTTTTCCCGGCGGCCACCATGACCATCTGATTTTCGTTTTTTTAAATGGCCATGTGGCATAATATAATTGTTTGAGTTTTGTGCCATGTGTCACTTTTCTATATGTCCGTCCCACAGCTGATGGTGGTGAGACAGACCCATTGAAGGTTTTCTCTTAATATAGAGCACCTTGCAAAACCTGCTTTCTAAAGGGTGGACACATGTCGGAAAAACCGATAGTTTGACTTCCTTTTGTAATTACAGTTATTAACACACAGTTTCTAATTAATAAATGGCTTAATGCATCTTTGGTCTTCTTTAAAATTTTATTCATTAACATCATTATTCGATTCATGATAGAATAAATGTTATACAGAAGTCTTTTGCTTATCCTTTGAAGAATTAGGCAAAACATTAGAAATTGCTCTCATTAATATGTTTTTGTGATTATGATTTTACTGTGCTAATTCTGAGCTAAGTCTGATATCAATTGTGCACTCACTATTTATTTTGTGATATTACTGTCTGATTTTGGATATTTTCATGTTGCAGCCAAAGGAACTTGCTGGCTTTCTTGTTTTACTCAACCAACTTATATGCAAATTCAACACTTCAGTGCATGACATAGTGGATGAAGTATTTCCTGCTATTGCTGGTAGGATATTTAATATTATACCAAGGGATACATTGCCTTCAGGACCTGGAACCAACACTGAGGTATGTCATGTACTTATTTCTCCAAACTTCTTAAACAATGGTTGGTTAGTAACTCGTCAAATGTTTCCTTTTTTCTTTCTTGTAGGAAATGCGTGAATTGCTAGAGCTTCAGAGGACACTATATACATTTCTTCATGTGATAGCCACTCATGATCTTTCTTCAGTGTTCCTTTCTCCCAAAAGTAGGGGCTACTTGGAGCAGATTATGCAATTGTTAGTGAATACATCTTGTCATCATAAGGATTATGTTATGAGAAAGGTGTGTGTAATACTCCCAAGTTTTTATTCTTCCACTTCATTTGAGTTTTTCTTCATTTTGATCTCACAAGGATTGCGATTTCTAAAGTGATAGAATAATAATCGAATCTAAAATTTTCCATGTATAGGCTTGTGTGCAAATATTTATTAGATTAATCAAAGATTGGTGTGCCAGGCCTTTTGTTGAAGAAAAGGTTTCTCTCTTTCCCTAAAATCTCATCATTAATTATGTTGAGTATATTTTCTGTCTTTGATGGGGTTAATTATTAATGCATGTAGGTACCTGGTTTCCAAAATTTTATGATTGAGGTCTTTGCGAAGAATTGCTGTTTATACAGCCTTCTTGACAAATCTTTCGAGTTTGGTGACGCAAATACTGTAAGGACAATCTTTTTATTTTTATTTTTTCTAGTTCTGTCTTTTATTGTTTGAAAAAATATGCCTTGCAATGTTGAAAGTATGTTAAGATGGTAGGGGTAAATAAACTGTGTTGGTCTGTAAAATTGAGGTTATTTTTATTTTTAAATGCTAGTTAAAAAAAATCTATTTAGCTTATTCTCTTGGTGCTTCCTATTAATAAAGAATTGTTATTCTGGTCCTGTGGCAGCTTATTCTGTTTGGAGAAATTGTCTCGGCTCAGAAGGTCATGTACGAGAAGTTTGGCAATGATTTTCTTGTTGGTTTTGTATATAAAAACTTTCCTTCTGCACATTGCCCACAAGATTTGGCAGAGCAATATTGTCAAAAGTTGCAGGTATGGAATTATGCTCCAGCTTTTTCTTATATAAAATGGGACTATTAACACCGTGGACCTCGTGTTCTATTTCATGTGTACTAATTTGTCTATCCAGATATGAACTATTGTAGTTGACTATTTATCATTGTTCTTGATGGTGTGTTGTGTACTTGTTTGTAGCATCTGTGTGTGCGATTTAGGGTGTTTTGTTCATATATTTATGAATAATATATGATCTTTCATGGTTTTTTATGAGGTTCAGCCTCCTTTGTGTATGATCTGGTTTCTGAGTTAAATTACAAGGGTTCAAATAAGTAACTTTTAATTCCTACATGTTTGCTCAATCCCTATTATTCAAATAATCATTCTGCATTTCGAGTTTGCCTGGCTTCTCGCCAAGCTAGAGCCTGTCCCTTTGGCATTGTATCTTATGGTCGTATAGGTGTTTAGTCGTCCTAGAAATTTAGTGCACTCTTACACAAATCCTGGGTTTAAATTCAATGAAACAGGAACTCTCTTGCATGTTATGGTTGTAAAGGTGTTTTTAAGTTTTGGTTTTCGGATACTAGTCAATATATACATACATAGCATATTGGAATGAACTGCCCTAATCTTTTCCGTGCTCTGAACCTTTGTTTCTGCAGGGTAATGATTTTAAGGGATTGAAATCATTCTATCAGTCACTGATTGAAAAATTAAGACTCCAACAGAATGGAAGCCTGGTTTTCAGATAGCACCATCAAAAACAATCCAATTTGCGTTATTTATCAATTCAGTTTTTGTTTATTTAAAGGTATACTGCATCTTGCCGTCAGATTGTTTTTATTTTCAAAATCTTTATGTCGTACTTATTATAGTTTATATTGCAGGATTTCTTTTTTTGTAAATATCAGTTTATGTCCATTCAGTGGACGATGAGGTACGGAAAAGTAAACTCTTTTCCGTTCGATTTGCCTCTACTCAACCGATTATAAGATTGACTGATTTTTCCTATACTTTGAATCTGCAGTTGTAGATTTCCGGCAAAAGGGTTCTTTATCGTGAAGAAGTTCGTGGAGTTGTAATAATAATTTTTCATTCTCAGTTTTTTTTTTTCAATCATTCCCTGTATAAGTGAAAATGCGTGCATTCGACCAGTTTCTCCATGTATTATGGCACGCCATGGTTTTGTTACAACAAATTTTTTCTTGTAAAATGATTATAGTTCTCAAGTCTCAACTTTTTTTTTTCTTCTTTCAAGTAATTTAGTGTATAAACATCACTAGATGTTGCTTCATTAGAATTTTTGAAAGCTATATATATATATTTTAAATTTCTCAAACCCGAGGAATTGTCGGGCTGAATTAGTATTATTTACCATCAAGCCATGCTGAGCTGTGGTGTTGTTGTATAATTTATTTAATCATCAAATTTGAAAATCTTTAACAATCAAAAAATTCTATTGAATATTGTGATGAGTTGATTTATGAGTCAAAAACTTTTGATAATGTCTCTATTGGGGACTTGCATTTTGTGGCATAAGGCTTTATTGTGTGGTCACTTTTGATTTGAAATTGTATGGAGGTCTGTCATCTTTTGTGGGCACAAAAATATTTATTGGTATTTTGACATAGTCATGCAATCTTTTTCATTCTATCTATGAGCTTAAAAAAAAACCCAAAAATAGCAACAATCCCAAAAGATCTTTTTTGGTGAGTAGAAATTAGGGTTATTTTAAAGGGGTGGTTCCCTAATAAGGACTTTCTGAAATTATAAGTTAAAAGACGTTCAACCATAACCACACATTCATATTGGACGTGGGTATTTATTAGTGCAAGACTGTGGACCAAATGTGAATGTGGGGATGTTGTATGTTTTGAAATTATAAAGTCAGAACGTTCTGACTAGAGAACCACCCTATTTTAAAGTGTGTTCTATTTCTATCTTTATTTTATATACTATTCTTGAGAGATCTTTAATTGGATCTTGGTGTTAGTTTAAACCTATTGACATGGTCTTTTGTCACATTTCCAAAATGGCTTGCTTGAAGATGTTTGTGAAACATGATTTCATGTGAATAGGACCACAAAATCTTTTTGGATTTAAAGGTTCTATTTAACACACAAGTCTCTCTTTTTCTTAAAAACAGAAAAAAAAAAAAACCACACAAGTCTTTTCCATGATTGTGATTTTGATGCAATCTATATTTTTTTTCATTAATCCCATCATTATATAACTCCTTTTACTTTTAGAATTTTTTTTTGGTGGCTTATTAATGCGTTTTCTCTGTAGCTGCATTTCAATTTCCATCAACCTCCACCTCATGAAAATTTGAAAAAAAAGAAGTTGAAACATATAAATTATTATAAATAACAGGTCGGCACGGCCGCACGGGTGATTCGAATACGATTTATCATTATTTCCTTAATTCTAACTTTAAGTTTTTTATTATATGTGTCTTTAAAGTGCATGTTAGTCGGATCCGTATAACTTTTGAAATCTACAAAATATAAATTTATAAGTTTTTATTTTTTCTTATATATTTTTTTTATGAAACTACTACAAATTTATAAGTTGTAACTTGTAACCCAAACAAAAGACTTAGATTAGAATAATATTTCGGAAGAATAAGAAGAGACTATATTATTTTCAATTTCTTTGTTTTGGAAACCGTCAAGCACGAAAGACGTATATATTTTGAATTCATTGTACATTGAGTTGACCGTAAAATGCCATTTGTTTATTTATTTTTCTGCCAAAGACTCCCCAACGAGAATATGTTGTACACCTTTTTGGAAACTAAAAAGGTAAATAAAAAAATGATTTGTGTATATATTTTTTAAAATATTATAAGGTTTGATTTCTCTTTAGAATCATCCAAAAATTGACAAAAATGTATTTAATATAATCCTTTACAATATTCATTTATAATGTGATTAGTATAAAATGACGGTAACTAATTGAAAGATTGATTTATAATAATTATCATTATTTCATAAGAGATTTCGATTATGTAACACTACATAGTGTTTTTCAAAAACAAAAAAAAAACATTACAAAGTGATTTTACTCTGAAAATAACAAAATTAAATCCCGCATGATTTTTTTTTTGAAATCCCGCATTTAATCGGCCGTATCCTTCTAGATACTTACACTTTGTTTGGTAATTTGGAGAGATAGAGGGAGGGAAAGGGATAGAGGGAGGGAGAGGGTTGGAGGGAGAGAGATGGGAGGAGAGCTCCAATAGTCCAATCCGTTGTTTGGTTGGAGAGAGAAGAGAGAGGAGATGAGAAGAGGAGGGAGCTCTCCTCCTTTTAAGCCCACCAAAAAACAATCCACCCATTAATAGAGCGGATGAGAGTAGGGAAGAAAAATTGGAAGGAATTGACAATAACGCCCTCAATTTTTTTGTTACCCTCTAATTTTAAAGTAAGGCAATATAGTAAATTTATAAATTATATACCTATCCGTAAATTCAACCATCTTTTCAATACCAAACAACATGAATGATATATGTTATCTTCTGCATCCCTCTTACCGTCTCTCTCCCTTAATTCATTCAACCCTCATACGCTCTCTCCCTCCTACCAAACATAGCTTTTAGTATTGATACTTACTCCCTATACAAAGTATTATTCCAAAAATATATTTCCTTTATAAGAACACTGTGAGCATATGATTATGTGTTTAGCATGACTAATAAACTGATTTGGGGAAAATGTGAACCTTTGAAAGGGGACTGAGGGAGCCCACATTTTTTTGTTGTTGATTAATTTTGCAGTTAACTTTTAATATAATTGTATAATAAACTTTGTAATTTCAGTCATAAATGGCAATTAGATTGTATAATTTGTTTTTACTTTTTTGTTAAGCAATTGAATTTATTAAAAAAAGAAGATGTAATCAATTATGACATTGGGTGAATGAAAATAAAAGTTAGTCGTACGTAAGAATGAGATAATTAATTATAGTAAAATAAAAATTAATTTTTTAAATTTGTATCTATATTTTATTATTCAATGTAGAACAATAATTGTTTCCGCACAGAACAATAAATATAGAAGACTAAACTTATCATTTATTTAGATTCAAGTTAAACAATAAATCGATCAATGAACTAACTCACTAATAATTTTTCTTTAATTTAATTAAAATCTTAAAACGTATAGAAGAATAAAAAGTTGTTAAGAGAAGTTAAGACATAAACTTCACAACTAAATCTGTATTAAATAAAAATTATGTAGCAGCTTAACTAACATTTAAAAATAAATAAATAAATAAAAGAGAATTAAAGAGAATGCATGTGGATATTAATTAATTAAAAATAGATCTCATCAATGTATGAACTCACTTTTCTCTTTTAGTCTCCAAAACACAAGCACACATGGAAACCACAAATTCAAAGAATTTCCAACTTGAGCTTATCATCAAATGAGCCGACAAAGTCAATAGCTTATTTATTTACATAATATGAAGAAAGATTGCCAATAAATTCATAAAACTAATTACTATTAAGTTACTAATCTTTTCATAATAATATTATAAGTAAATGGTAGTTGATAATCTATTCTCAAGTTGAATAATTATAAGTAAATGGTAATTGATAATCTATCTTATATAAGTTGAATAATTGAATATATTTTCACACTTAATAATTCTTAAGTTTTTACTATAGAGCATTTAGAGAATTAGAGTGTAAATATGTAATACATATAATTAAGTTACATTAAACAAAACAAAAAAATTAATTTCAAAGGTAGAAGTTGAGATTGTATATCCTCCTTCCCCAACTCTTAAATTTGTAATAGTTAAAAAAATAATAATAATACTATTTTGTCCAAATGATGTGGCATCATTATAATTCATTCATTTAAATTGTATTAGATTTATATGATTTAAATGAACGGATTATAGTGATGTCAAATCATTTAGACATCGGATTTAGAATCTAAATTTGGATAAAGTAGCATTATTGAAAAAAAATTAGCTCAAACTTATTAATGTTAAATATTTCTCAATGTGTATTAATTATTTTTTAATCATACAAAAAAATTGGTTGGATAGAGTTTAAATGATTAACTCTCAACCATGTTTATTTTTGTAAATCAATGGAGATTTTATCAAGTGGGTAAAAATCACAAACAATATTTGTAAATAAACCTAATTAGAATAAATATTTTTAATTTTAATGAAAAAATACTTAAAGGGAATGCAAATAAATAATCAGCAATGTAAAACGGTTCCAGCACGCACAATGACATACACACAAAGAATTTTAGCACATGTCCAAAACAAAACAAAACAAAATCCATAGACTTGATTTAATTTCTTAATTAAATAAATCTCTTCCAAATTCAAAGTCAAGAATCAGGATGGGGGCAAATTTCATTTTTACTCAAAATCCAGTTCGAAGACTTTGTTAAGACTTATAACAATAAATTAAATAAAGATTTAACACACGATTACTTAAAAGATTTTGTACATCATTAATTCGTCACTGGATTGAGATCATTTGTTAACGTGAACTCCACTAATTTTGAACAATTTTATGATATTTAAAGTATGGGTGCGGATATGAATATCCATAAAACTTATTAGTATATCCTTTATAAGTACACGTCTAAAATTTAAAAAATAAATATTACTATAAACACTCATCATAATGCCAATAGTACCCTCATTGAAATAAATATATTCATTTTTAATACTTATTATTTATAAACACTCTTAAATTATTATCACACATAATTTTAAAAAATAATTATATTATTTTTGAAATAAATCCTCTTTTAATGATGGTTCAATTTACTTTTTGAAATATCTCTAATATAGGAACCTTATAAAAGGGAATATGTGGAATCGTTTCTCTTATTTATATAGCGTTAAAAAAATAATTTTTTTATTGATAGAATTCATAACTATACCGAAAAGAAAAAGAAAAACAATATGATAATCATGTGATGATGAGAAAGTTTGATATTTGAAATAAAATTAGAGTATAATTAGGGTTTATTATAAAAATTGGGTTTTTCATAATTTTTTTTTCTTTTTTTGAAAGGTAAGATTTTTTTAATAAAGAAATATAGTTGAAGATATGAGTGTAATTAATGAATGTATATAGTATTTAGTTTATTTTTAATTACAGAAATTTGTCCTTTTTGATAAATTTCTATTGAGATATTTTTATAATTAAATTTTTAATAAAATATGAGTGTACTAATAAGTTTTATGAGTGTCCATATCGGCACCCTATGCTAAATTAAAGTATTTGAATTTTTTTTTATGTTAAATCTAGATGTTTGGATCTAAAAATATGTACTCCTTAAACATGATTAGTTATCTTATGTTTTGATAAGCGGAGAAATTATACTTCTAGATTTGATGTTGAGTTCCACTAGGTTTTGAAGGTTTTCATGATATTTAAACATTTGAAAATTTTCAGGTACAGACGTTTTGAATTCAAAACATGACAACTTTGCAACATCATTCATGATCATTCAAAATCTTTGTAAATCTAAAATAACTCTTCATATATTATACATATAATAATTCTTTAGGTAAGTCGATCGTGATTTTATTTTCTCTATACTAACCTCACCTGAGAATGACCCATTAAATAGTTATGTACTTATGTTTAATTTCAGATAAATGTAGAAATTATACTTATAAAATTGAATATTCCCAAGTTGTACACAACCTAAAAAGAACATTGTTACAAGAAGGAAAAATAAGGTGGGGTTGCTTGTCACACAAAGTCAATATACTTGTTCATTTGAGCCTCAAATTCTAAACCAGTAATTAAACCAACCTTTGTTTTCTCATTAGAACTGAAAAATATCTGAAACTTTTTCAGAATAATAATAATAATAATAATAAAACCTGAAGACAAATTTCAATCTCTATATATATCCAATCAAGTTATCTTAGAAACTAAAGGCCTAGCTACCAAAAACCCGAAACAAAACCACCATGTCTCTCAAAAGAGTTATCAGCTGGAAAATCCTCCTCCCAAGTTGTGCGAAATCCAGGAAAGTAAAAAATTCTTCTTCAGAACCTAGTAAATCCAATATAATTTCCAAGCAGGGTTCTCTCCTGAGACTATCACTCTCTGATGTGAGCAACCCCGGTTCTCCGATTTCGCTTAGTGATCTATCAAACTCCCTGGTGGGATCAAATCTGCATATTTTCACACTCAAAGAGCTGAAAGGGATGACTCAGAATTTTTCCAAGAGTGAATTCCTTGGAGAAGGTGGGTTCGGTCCGGTTTACAAAGGCTACATTTGTGACAAGCTCAGGCCTGGATTGTTGGAAGCACAACCTGTAGCTGTTAAAAAATTGGATTTGAATGGCTCTCAGGGACACAGAGAATGGCTGGTAATTTAATTTTTATTTATTTTTTACTTGGAAACTTGTTTTGAATTTTATATGATTTTGATTGATGTTGATTTTTTAATTTTTTAATTTTTTTTTCCAGGCTGAAGTGATATTTCTTGGACAATTGAAGCACCCCCATCTTGTGAATTTGATTGGCTACTGCTATGAAAATGAGCACAGGCTTTTGGTGTATGAATACATGGCCAAGGGAAATCTAGACAATCAACTGTTTAAAAGTAAATAAATTTCTGCAAACTTGAATATTGTTTAAACATATTTTTTTTATAAATTATGTTATTGATAATTAAATGTTTTTGAATAATGTAGATTACTCTGAAACATTGCCATGGTTGACCAGAATCAAAATTGCAATAGGAGCTGCACAATGTCTGGCTTTTCTTCATGAAGAGGAAAAACCAGTCATTTACAGAGATTTAAAAGCTGCAAACATCTTACTAGACTCTGTAATTTTTTTTTTCCTAGTCTTTCTTGCATTTTCCAGGAAAATATCATATTCTATGACCAAACAACTCATGTTTGTTTTTTTTTTTCTCAGGATTACAATGCTAAGCTCTCTGATTTCGGATTAGCAACGGATGGTCCACTGGGAGATAATTCTCACATCACGACATGTGTCATGGGCACAGAAGGCTATGCAGCTCCTGAATACATAAATACCGGTAATTAAGATTACTAACTCGTAACCATGGGGAGATCAGATTGTTTTTGAAACCCATTTTCTGTTTTACAAATCTAAAAACGGGGAAAAATATGTTTTTACAGGTCACTTGACAACTATGTGTGATGTTTATAGCTTCGGGGTGGTTCTTTTAGAGCTGCTGACTGGGAAGCGGTCTGTGGACAAGAACCGTTCAAAAAGAGAGCAGGACTTGGTAGAATGGGCAAGGCCAATGTTGAAGGACTGTCACAGGCTTAACCAGATAATGGACCCAAGACTCGAGGGCCAGTACTCAACCGAGGGGGCTAAGAAGGCGGCTGCACTGGCTCATCAGTGCCTGAGCCACAGTCCCAAGTCCAGGTCTACCATGAGAGTTGTGGTTAACACTCTGGAGCCCCTCCTGGACTTGACTGACATCCCAATTGGACCTTTTGTGTACACAGTAAATCCTGAAGGGAAAATTTGTGATGAGGCAAGAATCAGAAAGATCCGTGAGGAAATTGGGGAGAAAAAGTTCTACGAAAAGGGACGAATCCGGCATCAGAAAGGTCGTAAACACAACCACCGGCGTCGGATCAAGGCATCATCAAAGTCTAGAGCTGTACATTCTGACACTACTTTGTACAAAGCTCTTGGCACTAGTCTGTACACTCCCAGGAACTAGAGGAATGCAATTAGTGGTGCAAAGGGAGGGAGGGACACATAGTTGCATTTCACAAATCACACAATATTATCTCATACAATTTTTTTTTTCTTTGTATTTTCTACTTTTCTGATTTGAAACTTTTGAGTGTTGTAATTACAATTACAGTTGTTTTTTGATCTCTTACAAGCAGAAAATAGTTGTTCAGAATGATCATGTGTCTCCAAATTTCCTCTTATTTATCCTTTTTTGGACTTAAACATACAAAGCACTCCAGCAATTTTGTCAATATTATATTATTTATTGGTAGGGTCTTTCTTTGGTCAGATCGATCCTGAAAATAAAAATTCAGAACCAAAGTTATATAACATTGTGAATCTGGTTCCACAACGGGTTCCATAATGTTTATGTAACAAATATTTATTTACATAACATTGTGGAACCCATTTCAACACATTATGTAACTTCGATTATTAAATGTATTTTTTTTCTTCTTCAAAACCGATCTGACTAAAAAATTATCATTAATGGGTATACCTTGTAAAGTATGAGCCAATTGACAAAGGAATCCATATGGTTTAGAAAATTTCCGAATATCTCTCTCGAACGAAGATTTCTGATGAATGTTTCATTAATTCAGGAAAGGTTTATAACGAATTCCAGAACCATCAGAGTCCACCCGTACTTGATGAGGACAAAAATTTCCAACTTATCATCCAAAATTCCTGAAGGAAGAATGAGAAATAATAATCATGCTGAGAGACTTGCCCACTAGTGCAACTCTACCTAAAATCTTCTGGAATTGTACGGTTAGCTTGTTCAATTGATTAAATTTCAAAATTGAATCCCAAATTCATAGTCAATGTTATTCTAGCTTGGACTGTTCAAAGTTCAAACAACGAAAGAGGGAGGGGTATGGTTTTTCAAGTCCTCGATCTGTATGGCAACCAATTCTAGGGTCCTAGAATATATGTACATGCTTGTAGAGGAAAATGACTTGCATCTATTTCCACCATTTCACCAAACCCAATCCAAAATTCCAAATACTCAAAGTCAGATACAATGAACTATGTTAACTATTCACAGTATTAATTTTTCCTCTGTTTTTATCCTTAAAAACCTCCCATTTGAAGTCTAGGTATACATTAATAATTATCAAGTTTGGAATTCCGTACGTTTTTTCCTATAGAATCTCGACTCTATAACGTTATAAAGTCGAATCCCGTATGAAAAAATTGTATGAAATTCCACGCCTGATCGGTATAAGGTATACGTTTGGTAGACTTAAAACAAAAAATTTTGATACTACAATTTTTGATGGTGTAAACATTTGGGACTTCCCGTTGACACTTTGGCTAATATTAAGGCTAATATTAAATGCACTAAAATTCTTGACAGGTCTGACAATTTTTTATTTATTATTATTATTATTATTATAATCATTATTATTATTATTATTATTATTATTAGGGCAAATTATACTGAACCCCTTGAAGGTTTGGGCAAGATACAGTTAGCTAAAAATGTTTCTTTATTATACACTAACACCCCCAAAACTTATATTTGATTTGGAAAATACCTAAAATACCCCTAGTTATATTATTTTATACTTTATTTTTTTTATCTTTTAACCAAAAAATTTATAAATTTTAATAAAAATAAAAAAATTAAATAAAAATATGATTAATTAATTAAATAAATAGTTTAAAAAATTAAATAAATAAATAGTTAAAAAATAAATAGTTTTAAAAAAATTAAATAAATAAATAATAAATAGTTAAAAAATAAATAGTTTTTAAAAAATTAAATAAATAAATAATTTTATAAATAAATAGTTTTAAAAAAATTAAATATTCTAAAAAAAATAGTTTTAAAAAATTAATTAAATAAATAAATAGTTTAAAAAAAGAAAAAAAATTAAATATTCTAAGAAAATAGTTTTAAAAAAATAAAAATAAATAAATTTGGATATTTAGAGTTTTTCTTGTCCCTATTAATGGATATCCTTAAAAAAATTAATGTTTTCAAATTTTTTTTATTTTTTTTTGAAACTATTTATTTATTTAATTTTTTTAAACTGTTTATTTATTTGATTTTTTAAAACTGTTTATTTATTTGGTTTTTTAAAACAATTTTTATTTAATTTTTTAAATTATTTATTTATTTAATGTTTTAAATTATTTATTTATTTAATTTTTTTAATTAATTATTTATTTAATTTTTTAACTATTTATTTATTTAATTTTTAAACTATTTATTTATTTAATTAATCATATTTTTATTTAATTTTTTTATTGTTATTAAAGTTTATAAAGTTTTTGGTTAAAAGATAAAAAAAATAAAATATAAAATAATATAACTAGGGGTATTTTAGGTATTTTTAAAGTCAAATGGGCAAATTACACTGAATCCCTTGATGTTTGAACAAGTTACACTTAGATGGATACGTTTCTTTATTATACACTAACACCCCCAAAATTTAAATTTGACTTTAAAAATACCTAAAATGCCCTAGCTATATTATTTTACACTTTATTTTTTTTTACCTTTTAATCAAACACTTTATAAACTTTAATAAAATAAAAAAATTAAATAAAAGATATGATTCATTAAATAAATAAATAGTTTAAAAAAAATAAATAGTTTTAAAAATTAAATAAATAAATAGTTTTAAAAAATTAAATAAATAAATAGTTTTAAAAAATTAAATATATAAATATATTTTTTTAAATTAAGTAAATAAATAATTTAAAACATCAAATAAAAAAAGTTTTAAAAAAATCAATTAAATAAATAGTTTTAAATAAATAAATAAATAGTTTAAAAAATGAGTGAAAAAATTAAAAAAATTAATTTTTTAAGAATATCTATTAATAGGGACAATATAAGCTCTAAATATTTAAGGAGTGTTGGGAACTGAGAACCTTAAAGTTTCTCTCACCATCATCTTTATAATAAAATTTTAGATATTTAGAGTTTTGCTTGTCCCTATTAATGAATATCCTTAAAACATTTAATGTTTTTAAGTTTTTCACTTATTTATTTATATTTTAAATTTATTTTTTATTTTTTTAAAACTAATTATTTATTTTATTTTTTAAAACTATTTATTTATTTTATTTTTTAAAATTGCTTATTTATTCAAAATATTTATTTATTTAATTAAAAAAACTATTTATTTATTTAAACTATTTATTTATTTAATGAATCATATCTTTTATTTAATTTTTTTATTTTATTAAAATTTATAAAGTGTTTGATTAAAAGGTAAAAAAAATAAAGCGTAAAATAATATAACTAAGGGCATTTTAGGTATTTTTAAAGTCAAATTTAAATTTTGGGGGTGTTAGTGTATAATAAAGAAACAGTATCCATCTAAGTGTAACTTGTTCAAACCTCAAGGGGTTCAGTGTAATTTGCCCAAGTCAAATTTAAGTTTTGGGGGTGTTAGTGTATAATAAAGAAACTTATCCAGTTAAGTGTAACTTGCCCAAACCTTAAGGGGTTCAGTGTAATTTGCCCTTATTATTATATGTGGACGTTGGCAAATTGATTTATATCTTTGTAGTATATATTACTCTTTTCTGTGCAGGACAGTTTAATTGTAAGAATTTTTATATGATTTGAAAATTAATCAACAATTTCCTCTACTAATTTAACGTTTAAGAAAATTTTGAAATCATCCAAATTTATATTTATTATTTAATTTAATAAAAATGTATAGATCTTACAAAATTGTCAATGATATGCAGATAAGGTGGTTAAAGATTCTCTTATGCTTAAAAGTCTTTCAACAAACCAAATAAAATATATAAAAATAAAATCCATTCTAGACACTCTATATACTTTCTAGAAGAAATCCTATATATATATTTTATAAGTCTATGCTGATATTTAAAAAAAAAATAGTACCATAAATTTGTTTTAATTAGAATAAATTCACTATAGAATCAAAAATCAGAATTTATATTGGTGCATTCCACTAATTTTTTCTCCTTTAATGAATTTATATGCTCTTTTTTTAAAGAACTGAATTTTAATTTATTTCTACACCTAACCTTTTGAAGAAGTACAATTTGTACAAAGAAGCTAGAACTGGATTCAATCTTAAAAATGTAAGGGTGGGAAAGCTAGATTATGATTCAACTCAAACAAACATCTTGTGCAGAAAACTGTTATTACAAACAATTATATTAATGTTATAAAATTGCATGTTTGTGTTTATATATATATATATATATATATATATATATATAGAGTATTTCTACTGTCAGTTCGTTCTGATATAAAATATATCAAGACGAAGAATATGGACCACAGATTATGGAGAAATTTTGACAAGTGCATACACTTTGAGTCAAAGAATGTGAACCACAAAGTATGTAAATCTATTGGTTCACATTCTTCGTCCTGATATATTTTATATCAGGACAAACTGACAATAGAAAAATTGTATATATATATATATATATATATATATAAATTTCATCTCAATACATACTAATAAATTTTTATTAGTGCGTTGCATGTGAACCATTAGACAATTGCTTTGACCCAGTCTATGTCAGTATTTATCCATAATCTATGATCCACATACAATACATTGATGATATTTATATCAGTGTACAATGATGAGAAAATGACTATATACATGGTGTGTTATGTCTTCTTTATTTTATTGTTCAAAAACATGTTGCAGCTTAGATTCTCCATTTTTCTACTAAAATATAATTGTAGATCTGATGATGTAACTGATTGTGAGTAGTTACATACTTACATCCACTCATAACTAATGTGGTTGTACATTTTTTCTTCACACTCGTGCTAGAGGTTCGAGTTTTATCTTTAACTATAAAACCACAAAGTGCGTAGAGAACTCTCTACGACTCTCTCATGTAGTGTGAATTGTTATCCAAATTATGCCACATAGGTTGATCTTGTCGATTCTGGCATTTGTAGTGACTGATCTGACTAGATTTCCGCAGACCCACAAAGTGTGAAATGCCTAAATCTTTAATGGAAAATGTTTCTCAAATTTACTATTTTAGGATAAACTTGTGTGCGGCAATGGTTTCTGATAAATTTCTGGAATTCACATAAGGACAGTGACATTTAAAAATCACCTAAATTTAGTAGAGAGAATCTTTGAAATTTGTATATTGTTAGATGTTCAAGATGTTACCACTTGATCAAAAGCAAATAAAACATGTATAACAACTAACAAGTCAATTCTAGAAAGTCTATATGATTTAATTTCTAGAAGAAGTTCTCTATTATTATCACCTACCTACAATTTTCAGAAGCAGAAACAGATTGTAAAAAGCTAGAAAATGATTAAGCTTAAATGTGTGTGTATATATATATATATATGTATATGTATCTGTGAATGGAAAGCTAGAGATTATGTTTCAGCTGAAACATACAACTTGTACAGAGAAGATTAATACGATACAAATAAAAAAATCACTTTCAATCAAACCACAGTTACATTATAATAAAGGGTACTTCTCTAGTTAAGATGGTTCTCAAATTTTTTGTATGGAATCTCAATTGGTACCGATGTAAAATGAAAAAAAATATGCAATCTGAACTGATGTTAATCGTGATTCCGTACAAAAACTTTCTGGAATGTCATGAGCAGAAATTTTCTGTGTTATAATAAAACCACGGCTTTGAGTGGATACTGAATCACCACCATCTAATGTGGCCAGGGCCGGAGATTTCGGAGCCCGAGACGAACTATAGAGAATGAGGTCATCGATACAATATGTACGTTTACTTGATTTTTTCTCTCTGGTAAATACTTGTAAAAATCAGTATAATAACTCAAACTCAAGACTATAATACAACAAAATAGTAAAAAAAAAGTTACCAAAATAAAATTTTGATAATTGCATCAAAAAATATATTATTTAAACATTACTTGTCTCACATTTTTAGAAGCAAAAGTATTAATTAAGCTTAAATAAAAAAAATGGTTTTCAAAAAAGAAAAAAAAGTGTATTTATTTATTTACCTTCGACACAATGACTTCTGAATTTTTGTATCAAGAGAGTATTGAGTTTTTTTTAGAAGTATAAAATAGGATTATTTGTATATTGTTAGGATTTAACCCACCTCCACCCTTGATCCAATGTTACTGTAAGAATGATAAATGAGTTTTCATTGGTGGGCCTTTAAAAAAAATTATATGTGTATTGTGGGCCATTTTTAAAATTATTTATGGGTTGAGTTTTCATAGTTGGGCCTCAAAAAAAAATTATATGTATATGGTGGATGATTTTAAGTCATTTATGGGATATATTTTAAAATAAATTTTTTTAACTACAATTTTAAGGCTCTTTACAATCGGGGATTTAACCCACCACCACCCTTGATCTAATGTTGTTGTTGTAAGAATGATAAATGGGTTTCCATTGATAGGCCTTTAAAAAAAATTATATGTGTATTATGCGTCATTTTTAAAGTTATTTATGGGTTGGGTTTCCATAGATGGGCCTATAAAAAATAATTATATGTATATGGTGGATGATTTCAAAAGTCGTTTATGGGCTATATTTTAAAATCAATATTTTTTAACTACAAGGGCAATTACCAATTGGGTCCCGGACTTTTTTTTTTAAATTCCAAATTGTTTGCGACTTTTATAAAATTGACCAAATTAGTCTATCTAACTAAGTTCCTTCAATCAACTTTAACTGTGTAGGGGTAAAGTTGTACTTTACTTATAACCAATATAATATTGATACATGCACAATTTTTTTTAACAAATGTATATTTTTGTTTATTTTATTTGTGCGTTTTGATTTTTAAATAATTTTGAAAACAGTGCTTGTATAATATTAACAAAAAAATATATTATATAAAAATGGTAAAAGACTAAACTGAAAATGAATGGTAACTTTGTTTAAAAAATAAAAGTATAATTGATATTGTCTTATTAAAATATTTTTAGATTTTTGTAGAGAATTTTAATTTAAAAAAAGGTATAAATGGTATTTCATTAATAATATTTTTAGATTTTTTTAGAGAATTTTAATTTAAAAAAGGTATAAATGGTATTTCATTAATAATATTTTTAGATTTTGTTGTAATTATAATAGTGAATTTAATACACAAATACAAAACAATTTTGCTATAATATGACAAATAAATGGTATTTACGTATTTTAACTAAAAGTATTAAAATCAACTATTATATTTAACACCGCTAAATCATTAGAGGGACCAATTTGATCACTTAAAAAAAAGGGACTAATTTGGCACTTGGAAAAAAAATGTGATGACTAATTTAATCACTTTTGTAAAAGTCATAAACAACTTAAAATTTTTTAAAAAAATCCTAGACTTAATTGATAATTGTCCTAACTACAATTTGTAGTCTCTTTACAATTAGAGACCTTAAACAGTTGTCTTATTGGGCTCCCCTTAAGACCGGACTTGAATGTAACTTGGTGGAAAAAACGTTTATTTAACTTAATAATATCCTTAGAATTCGCCACCAAAGCATGATTTGGTATGTATATAAAAACAAGAGCACTGAATCAAAGCGAAGTTCGATTCAACCCACGATCATTAAGCTTATATGGACTGGATGATTTTCTCGGCCCATATATTTAAAGGCCGTAATTTGTTTCTGTTTTAATTATTGCCATTATATTTTGATTAAAAACAATTGTTAAATTTTATTATTTACAATTATATCATTATGTTATTGTATTCTATATTTCATAATACATTTATCAAATAAATTAAGTATGGTATTTAGAATAGAATCAAATAGTAATATCACATGTACCAACAACGAATAAAGTATTTCTACTTAGTTCAAAATTTTTGCTCAAAATTAATGTATTTTAAATGAATCGGAAAGTGATTTATAAGTATTACAACATTCATCACGTCATACAACATTCATCACGTCATCCCGTGCTTTATAAGAAATTAAAAAAATAAAAATATACTATTTGATATGGGTTTTCTTTTCTATATTTTTTTGATAATATCTATTAATTCGGGACCAGATATATTTTTAAAAGTTTTCGCTATTGATAGGATTCGAATCGCTGATCTGATAGTTATTTGCCTCAACCGCCAAGCTCGTACATCTCCCAACTGAGTTACGTCCGTGTTGGTAAATTTTTTATTTTCTAGAATAGAGATACAGATAATAATTAATACATGTGTCCCACAAAATATCAAACCCGATCAATTATTTTATGTCTCTTAAAAAAAATAAAAAAATTTCTATGACAGAAGAATCATTATACAATCTAGATTCAGGGCTGGCTCTGGGCATAGGCCCACAAGGCGACGGCCTAGGGTCCCCATTTTCCAGGCTTAAAATTTAAAGTTGAAACTAAACATTGTGTTTCAAATTTTAAATAAATCTTGAGGCTCATGTACAGGTTATGATATATATATATATATATATATATATATATATATATATATATATATATATATATATATATAAACTAACCTATATATCATTTAACTAAATATAAATCTAGAGGCTCATGTACTGTTTTTTTTTTATTAAAACAAACAGTCAATATATAGCTAACCGTACAAAACTCTGGAGGCCTATCTTTTATACATGGGTTATTATGATTTTAGTCCCTCTAGTTAGCGTTAATTTGTGTTTGGTCCACTAATTTTTAAAATTATTAAGTTCAGTCCAGTAGTTCTCTGACAATCCATATTCAAGTCCCTACCGTCCAATTCCGTTAGATTTTCATTAACTTCTGTTAGGTCAACAAGGACATTATGGGAAGTTTGACGAAAGCTTCTAGAAACTGGTTTGGAAGAAGGGTAAATCTGTAATTTAATAATGTAAAAAATTTTAAAATTAAAAATAACAAAAATTATTTTTTTGTCCTAAAAAAACTCAATCATCGATCATCAGGTCATCATCTTCACCAAAAAAAAAAAAGTTTCCCAGAAAAATGAAATCAATCAAACCAAAAACAGACAAGTTTCTAGAATCAAAACCCTACAGAATCACTTTTCAAAAAAAAAAACCAGTCTCTCTTAGACCTAGAACCATAAAAACCCAATTCAATTTTCCAGAATCAAACTCAATCTCTCTCAGACCTAGAACCAAATCAAACCCAGACCCATATCTTCTTCTTCTTCTTCATACCACAATCATCCACCATCATCACCACACCAATCTAGATTTCAAAAATGCAGTTTTGATTTTTAGTTATTATATTGATTTTTATAAGTATTTACTATTTACTAGAGTGAAAAAATTAAATAAATTTTCATGGAGGATCAAGAGCCTCATTTTTATAGTCCGCCTCGACCCTCCAAAATTTCAGGACCCGTCCTGTATGGATTCCTTAACTCTTTAATTCGTCCAAATTTCTGGTTGTTGTAACGTCAAATATGCAATCTTCGTCTATTTTCTACTTCTTGTAATTATTAAACATGATAATTGATACCCATTGCTCATAGGGATGGCAATTGTACCCGGACCCGCGAATACCGAACCGAACCCGAACCGTATGGACCGGTTCTGGGTCCTCACATTCGGGTCGCGGGTCGGGTCTGGGTCCACAATAGCAGACCCGATTCGGGTTCGGGTCGGGTCTGGGTCTGCTTAAGACCCGCGGGTCCAGACTCGTTGACCCGATTAATACAAAACACTTAAATACCGTCGTTTTATACATTTAGGTGACCTAGCATATTGTAATTCAAGTTAATTATTCATGTATTGAACATGTTTTACTAGTTAAAAATTGAATAGGTAAAAAAAATAGAAAGGAAAAACGAAAAAAATGAGTTTTATAGTATATTAAAGGTTTTACGTGTCCGTGGGTCCAGACCCCGACCCATGAAATTTCACGGGTCCTCGGGGCGGGTCTCGTTCCGCTTAAGACCCGCGGGTACAGACCCAAACCTAAACCCGAAAATTTTCATGGGTCTAGGTCTGGATCTGGGTCCAACTTTTTTTGATGGGTCTGGGTCTGGGTCTGATAGGACCCGACCCGAACCCGACCCATTGTCACCCCTAATTGCTCATGCTTCACATGACAGCATCGCCTACAAAACAAAGCACATTATTTTAATTTATATTATTATTTAACCTTTTCATAAATATATATATATATATATATATATATAGATATAGTGAGAGAGAAGATATATATAAAAAAAAATTATAGAGTCACATGTTCTGAAATTCATAATAAATATTTCCTAAAATTTTGAAATTTACTTATCAAAACTCGCCTTTAAATTTTATTAAATTTTCTCACAACCTCTTTTATATAAAATATTTTCGTCAGATCTGTTAGGCATTTGTATAAAAATCAAAACTTAAAAGATATATGCTATGTTTGAGGTTGCTTTCCTTAAAAAATAATTTGTTTATAGCTTAATTTTAGAAATAATTAGCTTAACAATAAAGTATGTAAGTGTTTGGTAAACTGAATTTTAAAATTGCTTTGTTTTTGAAAATGTGGAATACTTATTTGATGAAATGACAAAAATAGCCATCATTTTAATGTACTAATAATTTTAAAATGATAGTGTTGGGCTTTCCAAATAGCTTGGGAGAGAATGGGCTCGTTGAAGACCAGGCCCAAAAATACCCGACCCGTGGCTTCGACCCGGTTGCTTGAAAACCTACCCGCCGCCGCACCACACCAACCGTTGCTCGTTTACCATCGCGCAGGCCGCCGCTCATCCCGTGCCGCTGCTCATCAAGCTCGTAAGGTTCTCATTGTGACCATGTCGCCGCCGATTCCGGAACGCGTCATCGCTATTGATGAACCGGTAGAGCATCGAACCAGACGAGATCAGATCTCCGTCGGTGAAGTAGAACACAATGTTATGGCTGCCATTATGGATTGGATCTCCGTCGGGAAGTCGATCGGATCGGATCGGATCGGATCTCCGTCGCGCTACGGCGGCTACGGGATCGTGGTCGGTGAATGCCGGTCCTCCTCCGGCAGCAACCTCCGGCGGTGGTCACCACCATTCCCGATCAGTTTTTTATTTATTTTCATATTTTTTATTTTTTATTTTTTATTTTTTTATTAAATTATTATTAAATATAAGGGTAATATTGTCTTTTAATAAAATAGTGAGGACATTTTAGACATTGCATAAACAATAAGCTAGCTTTTGCTTTAAAAAGCAACCTCCAGACAACTTCTCAAAAGCTGCTTATTAGATGAGCAAATTGTAAAAAAAGCTGCTTTTGAGAAGTTTACCAAACACCCATTTGTTCAAAACTTAAGAAATAAATGATTATTTCCCGGATAAAAACTGTCAAACATAATCGTAATTGAACAGCATCGCCCCAGAAATACCTCATCAAGTTACAATATTGATTGCCACAAACTAATATATATATATATATATATATATATATATATATTTCTACCATTATAGGCTGCAGTGGAAGCCAGTCACTAAGGGTGCGTTTGTTACGCGGGACAGGACAGAACAAGGTGGGACAACTTGTCCTTGTCCCGCGTTTGGTGCTCTTTTAGGGTGGGACTGGGTGGGACAAGATGGGACAAAAATCCCAAAAAACTGTCCCACCCTACACCCTCGGCCAAGTTGTCCATGGCCATGGGACAAGTCGGGAAAAGACTTCTTTGCCCTTGAAACTTTCAAAAAATTACATCTATATAAATTAAAATCCTATTTTTTTTCTCTCCTCTCTCCTCTCTCTCCTCTCTTCTCTCTTCTCTCTTCTCTCTTCTCTCTTCTCACCAACACCAAACCGATCGATGATCTTCTCTTCAAACCGCTGCAACGACGCCGACGACGGGAAGCGACAACGGCGACGACTACCGGAAGCGACGACGACGACGACGATCGGAAGCGACGACGACGATGCCCACTTTGACCAGAAGCGACGACGACGACCGGAAGCGACGACGACGACGACGACCGAAAGCGCGACGACGACGACGACGACCGGAAGCGCGATGACGACGACGACCGGATCGATCTCTCTTCTTCTTCTTCTTTCTCGGCTTTGGGGTGGTTGATGGTGGTGGTGAGATTGATTGATGGTGGTGGTGAGATTGGTGGTGGTGGTGAGATTGGTGGTGGTGGTGGTGGTTGACAGTGTATGGATGTGGGTTTGATAATAAATTTGTTTAATTTTGGGTTGATGATAATGAATGATTGTTGGAAAATCATGAACGATTTTTGATTGTTAGGTTTTTTTATTTGTTTTCAATTTTTTTTTCCAGAAGTTTTGATTTGTTTTCAATTTTTTTTTCCAGAATTTTGGATGAAATCTGATTTTTTTATTGTTGGGTTTTTGATTTGTTTTGTTTTTTGATTTGAAGATATCTGATTTTTCAGATTTTTTGATGGAATTTCCAGATTTAAGAATAAGAAAAAATGTTTCCAGATTAATTAAAATGTTTCCAGATTTAAGAACAAGAAAAAATGTTTCCAGATTAATTGAATGTTGGTGGAGACCAATCCCAGATTGGATCTCCACCGTTCATCAATCATTAATATCTGAAATAATTAATCAATCATGATGGTGATTGATGGACGGTGGAGATTCAATCTGGAAAATAATAAATATCTGAAAATTTATTAAGTTAATCCCAACCATCCATCTTAAATAATCTTGTAAAATTATTAATTAAAATATTTTTCAATAACAATAAGGGCACTATGGTCATTTAAACCTCTTGTCCCGTCCTGTCCCGTTCTGTTCCAGTCATACCAAACACATAACAGTACAGTCAATAGTTTTGTCCCAGACATTCCAAACACAATATGGAACAACTGTCCTGTCCTGTCCAGTCCTGTCCTGTCCTGTCCCGTCCCGTCCCGTCCCCGTACCAAACGCACCCTAAGTGCACTAGCAAACATATTTAATAAGCACATAATTAACTAAAAGCACGCAACTTATAAAAAAAAAAAAAGCACTTCTAATCAACCCACCCAAGTACACCCCTCACAATCACTTTACATCTCATAAAGTTGAGCAGGTAGCCTAGGCTCCATCACAGCCTCAAGTGGGTACTTTTTAGGAGTTGAAAGTCCAAAAATCTCCTCCATATTCAAATCCTCCACCTTCATATTTTCAGGCAACTTCCATGTAAAACCATGCAAAAGATTTGCCAAACTTGCTTGGATCACCTTCAACCCTAGACTGTATCCAGGACACATCCTCCTACCTGCACCAAATGGTAGCAACTCGAAGTCGTGTCCCTTAACATCGATGGATTTCCCCAAGAACCTCTCCGGATAAAATTCATCGGGTTTTTCCCATAATTCAGGATCTCTTCCGATTGTCCAAACCATGACTAGGGCTCGAGTGTTCTTCGGGATGTCGTAGCCCGCAACCTTGCAGTCCTCTCGGGTCATTCGGGGCACGAGCATGGGCGCTACCGGATGCAAACGCATGGTCTCTTTCACAATGGCGTCGATGTAAGCGAGATTGACAATGTCTTTCTCTTCCACCCATCTCTCCTTGCCAATCACTCTGTCTAATTCTTCTGTTGCTTTGAGGAATATTTTTGGCTTCTTGAGTAGCTCACAAATGGCCCATTCCACTGTCACCGCTGAGCTTTCTGTCCCTCCAGCTATTAAATCCTGTGAAAAATCATCAAAATAGAAGACAACACTTTTTATGTTTCTTTCTTCACGGAAACAATCAAACAATTATTACACAATGTTATTCACATGTATATATACATGATTGTCACGTACGATCCTGACAATAAATTATGATCCTATACGAAACAAAAATATACAGAATCCTACATTTATTAATTTATGTGTTCATATATATATATATATATATATATATATATATATATTGTTGCATCACATAAATATGAATACAAACATCAATGGATATATATTTCACCAACAACCTCCTTTCAAACTATACATGTAAAATTCCTGATAAATTACTGACTATCAAATTAGGTTTATGAATTTTGAAATCGTAATAACGGCGAAAAGAAAATAAATATTACGTTACACATTACAAGATTAAACTTGCTTATACTTATATATGTACTCCCATCAAATTTTCATTCAACCTAATCTTTCCAAAATTGATTGCTGTCTAGTTAATAAATGCTTGCTGATGTACATATATGCCATCTTTTCTTTTGTTTATATATATATATATATATATATATATATATAGTCATTTTCTCTCCGGTATGATATAACTTATATAAATGCGTTGTATGTGAACAATTAATTATAGATAAGTTTTGATAAGTGTATACACTTTGAGTCAAATTATATAAATCTAATGGTCTATATCCAACGCACTGATGAAATTATATCAGTACGTACTGACTTGAAAATATATATATAATATAAATATATATAATATAATATATATATAATATAAATATATATATATATATAAATATAATTATATATAATATATATATACACACGCCATCTTTTCTGGTCACAAACTTTAAATGAATTCATATTGGGAGCCCACTGCCCACTTTCTTCTGTCGATAAAAAAACAGTGAAATTATAATTAACGGCTCGACTATGTTTATTTAAATCAGAGACATGCATGGCCCATAACCATTTGTTTATAGATAGTGCATAAATATCCTTTTAAATCTTACTAAATATTATATATATATATATATCTTCATTAGCGCGTTAGATATAAACCATTATATTTATATACTTTGACACAATGTGTATATATTTTTCAAAACTTCTCCATAATAAGGGTTCATATGCAACGCACTGATATAAGTTATATCAATGTTTATTGATGAGAAAAAAACTATATATATAATGATCATGATTCAGGAGTTTTAAAACAAAAGATTCAAATGATAATAATACAATTTTTAAAAAAAAAGATTTACCTCCTACTTTTGTGTTTAATGTCATCAAATATTATATGAAAAGATAGAAATAAAACATATCTTCTTTTGTCATATATATTGTCTTTCTCCTATCAGTTCGTCCAGATATTAAATATATCAGTTCCTTGAATGTGGATCATAGATTATGGAGAAGTCCTGACAAGTGCATACATATTGGGTCAAAACAATTAAATCTAATGACCCAAATTCAAAGAACTGATATATTTTATATCAAGATGAACTGACAGGAGAAAGATTATATATATATAAGGTCCAGTTACCAGTCAATTATTATGGCTATTTAATTAAACATTAATGCTACATAATCAAAAAATTTAATCCAATTTTAACAATAGTTTTTTTATTAACATATCATCTAATGTTGTACGTAGGGATAAATAGCTCACCTACCATGTTATTTAGATTAAAATTTAGATTAATTATTTAGATTAATTATTTGATTCGAAAACATTGCCCTTACTTAAATAATTAGGTGAGAAAGTCTCTAGGAAAATGAGCCACAAGCGACAAAAAGAAGTGGCTGAAAAGACTCTGTGGTCCAAAATAAAGACAAAAGGTGTCACTACTGATAGTCAAAATTAACCAATTTGAATTAAAACTACTTTTTTTTTTTTAAAGGACATTTCTCCATCCTTATCAAACTCAACTCACTACAGGCTTTCTAGTGGCATTTGGCACCTTCCTAGCCAATAATTTAAATCTACATTCACCTAACTCTATATTCTATAAATTTTATAAAACTTTAAAAATGTCAACTTCGTTAATAATTTTTTTAATTATTAATAAATATTGATAAACCACTGTCACATATGGTAGATAGAGTTTATCTACTCGATCATATTTTCGTGACTATGACAATCACAACTAATGGACGCTAACAAATTATTTTTTTTGTTCTTTCGAAAAATTAATGAATTATTAATTACCTGTGTAAAAGCCTTGACTCCATGTCTTTCAAGCTTGATTTCAAGATTGGGATCATCAGCTAACTGCAAAAGCACATCCACCATGTCTTTGGCTTGATAATTCTCAATTCCTCTTCTTCTCTCATTGTGTTCATCCAAAACATGTTCAAGAAATCTGTCAAATTTCTTGGCTAAAATTTTCATTCTCTTGATGTAACCTTGCAAGTCCAAGAACGCTAACCAGGGAATCGAATCTCCAATGTCTAAGACCCCATTTAGCAGAAACAACTCATCAAGCATTTCCTTGAATTCCTGAGGAGTCACCACCTCGTTTTGATCATGATCTTCTTCTGTGTATTTCTTCCCCAAAACCATCCGGCTTATCACGTTCAAGCTCACATCGGAGAGATGATCTTTCAACATGGTTGGCTTGCCACATGACTTGTACAGGTTTCGGAGAAGGAGTTTCAATTCTTCTACTCTTATATACTCGAATGATTCTAGGCGTTTCACGCTAAACAGCTCCATCAAACACATTTTCCGGGCCTGACGCCAGTAGGGGCCGTAGGGAGACCAAGTGATGTCGGAATAATTGTAAGTTGTGTACTTTCCGGCAGCCGTTTTGGGCCGGGAGGCGAAGATGACATCGTTAGTTTTCAGGAAGATCTTGGCCATTTCGGCCGAGGAGCCAACCACAACGGGGAATGACCCGAATTTGAGGTGCATAAGGGGCCCATATTTTTGTGACAGGGCATGGATGGACCGGTGAGGAAGTGAGCCGATGAGGTGCAGGTTTCCGATGATGGGCCACGGTTTTGGACCTGGCGGTAAGTTGAGTTTAGGGCGGCGGTGGAGGCGGTTGGCGAGGAAGATTAGGGTTAGGGTTGCCAGCCATGCTGCCAAGTATGGAACCCAAGAGGGAGTAGTAGTACCACTAATGAGCTCCATTGATGAGAAGTGTAGTGTTTAGTGTTTTGTGTTTGGTGTGAATATTATAAGTTGGTTTATGGTAGTGTAGTGTGGATAGGTCTATTTATAGTTGAAAGATGACCCAAAAAATAAATTATATATTTTTAAAAAATGGTCATTAAGTTATGATATTTTACTGAATGGAACTATTTGAATTGGTCATTCATGTGGTTGTTGGCCAGTTTTAAATTTGTAATCAATTGATTAATTAAATTATAGATGTTTTGATTAATGGGTTCAATTATTTAAGTGGGCATGTGTATAGCTACACACTTACACCAAAGAGAGTAGTAGTGTCAAAAAATATTTGGTTTGAGTGGCACCAAGATGTCCTTATTCACTATTTATAGAAATTGAAAATTTTATCATGTTGTACAAATTTTGATATGCATATTTATGGAATGATTTTTATTTTTTTCTTGATAGCAAAATTTTTGGTCACTGCTCACAGGTGAAAGAATGGAGGGTAGATCAGAAAATGAAAGATTTGCTATATCATAAAACTATTTAATTTTTTGGAATTTAACTAAATGATAAATAGAAAGGGACAATTATATATATAAGATTCCTCTTCTTCTTATAAAATTATTGCTTCTTCATTATTTAAGAGGAAATAGAGTACAATATCTTACCTTTCTTATTTTTTTTTTTCTTCCTTGAGAGATTATGAGATCCGTGTGGGAAAATTGCATACCTCCCTTTCGAGTTTAGACTGTCATAAACCATCTCCCTAAAATTAAAAGAAAAATAAAGAGTTTTGCTAGTTACGTCAAGTTTAATAAGACGGAGATAAATACAACTTACTGTTTGGTTGTTGAGAAAGTGAGAAAACTCAGTCTAGCTAAGTCAGAGTAACAAGGAGAGGGATATTTGTGTCCACTCCACTAGCATGGCATTTTCTTGGTTGGTAGTTGGTACTAGTCTATTGCATGAAAAGTTAGTGGGAAAGCCGGAACGATGACTTTAACATTGACTCAAGTACTTTCCTTAGAAAATCCCTTCCATTTTCCATCTCACTTTCCTAGAAAATATTCGTGGGAAAAAATATTTTAACGGGGTATTAACCTGTATCTTAAGGGTATACCGTAAGGGCATAAATTAAGACATTATAAATAGAAAGTTAAAGTGTATTTATTATGATGTTTATGTATTTATTATGATTAAAAGTAATTAATACAATATCAATCTTTCTATATACAGTGTCTTAATATGTGCCCTTAGAACACAGATTAACACTACCTATATTTAAATAATACATTCAAATTATATTGACTTGGGTCAGTGCAGCAGGTTGCTTATGTGGCTATTAATTGGTCAAGTATCTCAAGAGTAATAATTTTGCAAAGGAACAAATATCATGTGATTCATGAAAATTTATTAATATCTATTAATTCAAAACCGATATTTTTTTGAAAGCTTTCGCTATCAGTAGAATTCAAACTGTTGATTTTGAAATCATTTAGTTTAAACTCTAAATTCGTTCATTTATCAGTTGAGTTACGTCCCTGTGATTCACAAAAAAACTTAAATATATAAAAAATTAAAGATTTTGTTTTTCAAGTGTTATTATTTTTAAAAAGACATATTTATACATATAATATTTAATCTCGATATGTTTTTTGGTATACTTAACCCGATCTGTTCGGTATCCCAATTTATTATAAAAACCTTGGTCCTTTTAAATGAGAAAATTCTGAGGTCTATTTTAGTAAATTCTTTAAAGTTGGTAGTTAGAGACATGAATTTTATAATGGTCGTGACTCGTGATTAACGAGTTTTCCTGGAAGTTTGTTGGGGTCTGTACTTTCAATCGAGTAGACTTCCATTAAATTTGTTTGAAATATCAGAAAGTTTTGGACTTTTCTAGAAAGATAAGATAATGTAATTTAATTTGGATAGTGTTGACAAGCGGAGGAATACTGGATCCACTCTTGATTCATTCTCAACATACCTTCTGTTCTCATATTGATATTTATCTATATTTCTACCTTTTTTCTTTAATTTAAAGCCACAATAAATGATTCGGTTTTACAATATTATTTTCAATTTAAATCAATAATATTTATCCAAATTGCCCTTATTAATGGAAGAAAAAACTGTTCATAGTATTAAATTTATTTTATATTTGTTTTAAAATAAAATTAGTAAATATATATTATTAGAAATATTGAAATTAATTTAAAATACAATGAAACTTGACACCTGTACATTTTGAGTACATTTGAATTTTGATATTATTAAAATACTGAAAATTTATTTTTTAATTATATTTTTCAAAACCCAAAATGAGATATACTTTATAAAATATTAAAATGTGATGAAATTATAAGAATAAGGACAAAAACATTAACTTTATGAGTATAAATTATGTACTCATAAAGTTAAAGTTTGGTAATAAAATTTTAAAAATAATAATAAGAGGTATATAATAATAATAATAATAATAATAATAATAATAATAATAATAATAATAATAAATATTAAAAAATATCAATTTGAAAAGATATTATTGGTTTGAATTGAAAATAACATTCAAAACCGGATCATTTATTAAAGTTCTAAATTTAAAGTAAAAAGATAAAAAGTAGACACATATCAGTCAACATGAGAAGAGAGAGTCTATTAAAAGTGGATCTAGTATTCTCTAACACATAAGGACAAAAGTTAATAATCATTTTTTTACTATAAATAAAAAATAGGCACTATATTTATTGTGATAAAATAATAAATATATATATTAATACGTGTATTTATTTTATTTATAGTAAAAAAAGTGATTGTCAGAGAACAGATAATCAATACCCATTTAATTTATGGTGTCTTGTCAAAATATTGTACTTATTAATTAGGCACACTTCTCGTAAATAGTGATGAAGTTACACAGAAATTTATAAATAAAACTTAAATTAAATAAGTTTAATCGCACACTTCTCGTAAATAATGATGAAGTTACACAGAAATTTATAAATAAAACTTAAATTAAATAAGTTTAATCAATTTCTTATGTACTATGCTTTATCACTTACAATAATGATCAAGAAAAGCATAAATGAAATGGCTGTATTATGTCATTCATATATATATATATATAGTAGCATGACTCCGATTATTATACGATATAACAATAAATCAATAATTGAATGATAAATAATTTAGTTGTTAGTTTTTATTAAGTAAATAATTAAGTTGTTAATTGATGATATACAATATCACAAAAATTCTAAATAATATAATATGTTACCCATGATTACTGATTAGTGTTTTGGATGATGATACCAAAGGTCTGGCCTTTGCCAGACTCGTCCCTGTGTCGTTTAGCTTGTATTTGTTTATTTTTTTTTTTATTTTTTTTAGCTGTTTCTGTCCTTTGTCTTGTTCCTTTGCCATCCCTTTAACAAAGAAAAAAGAAAAAGAAAAAAAGAAATATTATATATATATATATATATATATATATATAATGGGGTCATCTTGCTAATGTTTGGGTTTATATATAATGTGGCGTGGCTGTGTGGGATAGGCAAGACTTTACGAAAAGAAAAAAAAAATCAATATGCAATGATTATTGATTCTTCTAAAATTGTTTTTCTTTTATTCTTCTAAATTTGATTATGCAATATATCTTTGAAGTAGTTTTTAGTTGCAGTAAATTATAAAAATATATATTTGACAATATATTTATTATGAAAATGGAATATATAATATTTATAAATTGGTACGTAGTTGAAATAATTTATCTTTAAAAAAAAAACAAAACTCAAAACTAGCTAGTCCAAATAAAAACTCCTGTTGAGTTTTGACAAACAAAAGAAAACTTTAATAACTTTCTAACATTAAAATCGATTCTTTGACTAGAAGCCATAGATACTCACTCTTAGGGTGCATTTGGTACGGGAATGAGACTGGATTGAACTGGACGGGACTGGACTGGACTGGACAGTTGTTTCATGATGTATTTGGAATGTATGTGACATGACTGTGGACTGTATTGCTATACGTTTGGTATGGCTGGGACGGGACGGAACAAGAGATTCAAATGACCAGAGTGCCCTCCTTGTTTTGTCAAATATTAAACAATATATTAAACAATTTTTATATATCGTATTTAACAATATTAAATAAATATTATAATTGAAATATATTATAATATTTAACAAAAATAAAAGGGTTCAAATGACCTCTTGTTTTCAATTACAATATTATTATATTTTACACAAATAGTAATATTGTAATTGAAATATATTATAATTATTTAATAATATTATATAATAATTGATATTATATAATAATATATAAGATATATATATAATATTAAATATTTGTACATATAAAAAATATAATTATATATATATAATAATATAATATATATGATATATATTATTAAAATATATATAATATATATTAAATATATATAATATTAAATATCTTATTATATATACTAATATTTAAAAATATTTATTTTATAATTACATATATAATATTATATATATTATAAAATTATATATAATAATATATAATAATATATAATATATTAAATATATTATTATTATTATATAATAATATTTAATATATATATAATAATAATATATTTAATATATTATATATTGTTATATATAATTTTATTATATTAATATATAAATATAATACATTATATATGATATATATATATCCTATATATTATTATATATATAATGTGTATATATTATTATATATATAATATGTATAATTACATATATAATATTATATATATATTAATATATAACATAATATATATATATGATATATATTATATATGATATATATCCTATATATATGATTTAGTATATATTATTAAATATTATTATATATAAAATAATATATTTTATATGTTATATATAATTTTATAATATATATTATATTATATTATATATGTAATTATAATTTTTATATATTATTAAATATTAATATATATAAATATATTTAATATATTATATATTATTATATATATTATATGTAATTATAATATATATATATATATTAATAATATATATATAATATAATATATTTGATATGTTTGTAATTATTTGAACATTTAAAGGGTAAATTGGTCTTTTTGACACTTGTCCCATGTCATGGGACAAGTTGTCCTAGGGTCTTGGGTGGGACAATTTTTTGTGATTTTTGTCCCACCTTGTCCTGTTCTGTCCCATGCTAAGGTCGCGCCAAACGTGGGATAAGAATAAATTGTCTCATTTTGTCCCGTCCCGTCCCGCGTAACCAAACGCACCCTTAATGGACTTGTTCATGTTATAGGATGAGATGCAAATGGGAAGATTGGATTTTAGGATCTCTTGACAAAATTGATTCTAATACCATATAATTAGTTTACCCATTGATGATACAAAAATTTATACAATGTTAAACTATCTATCAACTTAAAAGTTGAAATGTAAAGGGTCCATGTATTGAAAAACTTTTCCATGATAATTTTCTATTAAAGAGAAAGAAGGTAATGTTGTCAAAAGATTTTAATTCTTTTTTAAAGCTTTTTATGGCAGATTATCTTTATATTGATCAATTCATGGAGGAACATTTTGAGTTGGATCTTCAAAAGTTTATGTATCAAGAACCTTTAATTATGACTTATTACCTCGTAGCATAATTGACAGTGTACCTCTCATTTTATATTAGTGATAGAATTCAGATCTTTATCATGTGTATTTTATAAATATATGTATATTCTAACCGTAAATATGGCGTGTGATTTAGGCCATCCCTTCACAATCCCTCCGACTCATTCGGTATCATGATTTCTTGTGTAATACTAACAAAAAAAAAATAGTTTAATTACGTGATACACATTGAATATAGAAATTAAAATCCAACCCTTAATGGGAGTTGTTGGTGAGTTTATAATCATGCAAGCAAGATGACGATTTCATAGTGACATCACATTGCCCATTTCATAAATAAATAATTGTTCATCATCATGATATCTTTAACATATATGTGTTTTAAAGGTTCAAATTAAGATTATTTATTTAAAGAGTTTTACATTGAAAATTATTATTTTGTCTTAGAAAATGTATACAAGTCGGTTTTCTTATTTATGGAAATTTCATTTTTGGGATTCCTTATTTAGACGATTTTCTACTATGGAGATTTTTTTTTCTTTAGGATTCCTTGTTTAGGAAAGATTTATTAAGAAAATTTCCAATTTCATCTGGGAATGTGATTACTTAGAGATAAAGGATACTCACTCTATAAATAGTGAGGCTTATTCTTTGATTGTATATAACAAAAGAGATCTCAAAATATACTTAAAAATTTTATTCCTAAAGGCTTCTAAAAATTCTCTCTTTTTTATCTTTTTTTTATAAGTTATAACAAGAAGACAATTCAAAAGATGAAAGATAAAGTCAAAATATCAAACATGGTGGCTTTGTGCAAACTAACGTCTTGAAGTACTTTTCTAATTCTTAATTATTATGTAATATATTTTATACTTTTATGGAATTATTAATTTATGCGACAGTCGATGCTGAAATTTTACACAGAGTTTCAAAATGAAATTATTAATTATTATGATAGAGGGGTTTATTAATTTTTTACATTGGCCCGAGTCGGGACTGAGATTTTTTATTAATTGAGAGAAGATATTAATTTATAGGAGATTAATTTACAGGGGTTATACTGTATTAAATTATTAATATATCTTTTATAAAACTTTGAAAGAATAATTACAAGTTTTATCTACTTCTCCGATCTTTATTGGCTCATATTAATATATTACTATTATTATATTCTATATTAGAGATGGCAGTATTCCCCGTGGGGCTGGGGCCCCGCGGGGCTCCGCCCGGTTTGGGGCGGGTATGGGGGATAATATTCGGGGACGGGGACGGGGATGGGGACAAAGTCTTGTCCCCGAAAGTGAAGCGGGGCGGGGACGGGGGAAGCACTCCCCGCCCCGACTCCGCCCCGATATATATATATATATATATATATATATATATATATATATATTTATAATATAATATATAATATTTAGATTTTTAAAATTATTTAACACATAAATTGTTTTTTATTTAACTAAAAAAAAATTATTCATTTCCCGACTATGTTTACGTATGTTTAGATTCTAAATTTTAGAAGTTGGTTGTTTTATGAAATCTTTAACGGGGAATGGGGCGGGTATGGGGAAGGCACCTCCAACGGGGAATCCCCGACCCCCGCCCCGCTTCTCTTAATGCGGGGACGGGGACGGGGATGGGGACGGTTTTGAGGGGCGGGGATGGGGATGGAAAAGCATTCCCCGACCCCGACCCGCCCCGTTGCCATCTCTATTCTATATCATCGGCAGTCGTAATTATTAGAGTGATGCTATTGACACCTCCACTACTGAACTATTTATGCCCCACCTTTTAAAATTTTGATTTAATTATATAAACTTAAATGGTTTTATTAATTTTTTAAATTTATATTCAGGATTACCCTTTTATATATTTTTCAAACTTAATACACCGCATATCTTTTTTTTAAAATAAAAATAAAAACAATTCATCTCTAATCTTTTTTTTTAAACTGCAAGCTTTATTAATGCAACAAGAGATAGCACAACCCGAACAACACCACTACAAACCCAAGGCTAGGTAGCAGCCAAAACAACTAGAGCCTAGACAAAGCCACAACAAGCAGAAACACCAAACAAAAGACAAGAAAATAGAAACATAGCACAAAAGCAACCAAACAAAAACAAAACAGACCCCAGCCAACAAGACCACGCCACAAAACCCGCTAGAACAAAGAATTATAAAGCTCGCCATATGATGTTTTCTCCATTTGACGACAAACCTTTCTTTGCCATAAGGTTAGCCAGTTTGTTTGTATCTCTGGGATTGTAGATAAGAGAAGCATTGCCCAGCGATCCTAACATAAGGCGGATATCATAGATTAAGTGCAGTTGCTTCAGGTTGCCTAGACCTTCTTCATTCACCCAGGACACCGCCTCCCTAGAATCACTGATAAACTCAATTTTTCTCCCAACAAACAAGTCTCTTGCCATACATAAGCCACAAACTTTATGTATAGCCATCATTTCTGCAGAAATGGCATCGAAAGCCATCACAAACGTGGAGAAGAAACATAAAATCTTACTGTTAGAGTCATGAAGGACCCCTTATCCCTGCACGACATTGGCCTCTTATCACCGCTCCATCAACATTGAATTTCAAAGCATCGTTCTCACGCGGGGACCAGGCCTTGTGATTTGGTAGATTTAGTTGGTTTAATGTCCCAACAGGCTATTTTCAAATTCTCCACTAAAATGGTAATAGGAACCGTATAGCCTCTCCCATGGTGTTTGAACCACCATTCCACCATAAACCAAATCAACTCCATAAAAAATCTAACTCCACTAGATCACCCTTTAAAACGACTTGATTTCTAGCCTCTCAGATGGTCCAAACTACTGCATTGAAGAGCATTGACCAAACTCTACCATATTTTTGATTCGAGCATGAACCGTTGCAGCCTATGAACCAATCCTGAATGGTGTTGCTAGAACAACACGCCACCCTCCACCACTCCATGCATTTACACAAAACTGCCCAAGACCATCCACATAGTAAGAAAAGATGATCTACAGTTTCAGAACAGTTGTTGCATAACAGGCATTGAGTGCCATTCAAGGCAGTCATACCAAAACGGCTTAACACCTCTTTGACTAGAGTCTTACCTTTTAGTATTTTCCAAACGAAAACTTCCACCTTTGGGGGATAGATTCGCTAGCTACGCAACTCAACTTCCTCAACAACGTCACCGACAGCCTCTTCCATACAACGTCTAATAGGCGCCATTTGGGCAAAAATCCAAATAATTGTATCCGTAACAGACCTGTACAACTTCAGGCTCTCAATACTATCCACAAAATTCTTCCACTGGTCCAACTGCCAGTCAAAAATATTTCTTCTTAACTGCACTTCTCAGATTCAATTATCACACTTCCATCTCTCGAACTCGTTAATAGTCCCATCTTTTTTTGTCGCCAAAGCATAGATTCTCGGATAGGCCCTCATTAACGACTCAACTCCCACCCATTTGCCTCTTCAGAAATTGACTCGAGAGCCACCTCCCACAAATACCTTGAAACCATCACCTATAATTCTCGCAGAAACTAAACATTCAATGAAAAGGCTATTGGTAAATGGTGACGCTGAGGCCGGCACAATCCACTCCCATTGAAGACTATTGACTCTAATACCATATTTGGCACATATCACCTTCTTCCATAAAGACCCTTCTTCCTCACCAAATCTCCACACCCATTTCATCAACATACTTTCAATTTTGTCCACAATTCTACCAATCCAAAGACCTCATTTTCTCTTGCTCTTGCATAATGTCACCTAATCCACTGCATGAACTTTATTCTTCTCAGTCTCATCACCCCAGAAAAAGCTTATCATGAGCTTTTCAATCGAAAAAGCCACATTAACAGGCATTTTGAAGATGGTCATGAAATAAGTAGGGATACTTGAGAGGACTGCCATTATCAAGACTAAACGCCCATATTTATTATGGAACTTATTTTTCCAAGGTGTTAGACGTTTCTCCACTCTAAGCAAAACCGAATTCCAAAAAGATTTCGAGCTTGGTCTTGCACCCAGCGGCAAACCCAAATAGGTTATAGGAAGTGTGTCTTTTTTGCAATTAAATGATGCAGCCCAATCGTCATCCTCCACTAATTTCTTCTTTACTTTCACCACACAAGATATATGAAAATTTATCTTTAACCCCGTAGCCATCTCAATGCAACGCAAGATCCTTCTCGTGTTGACGAGGAAATCCATCTTTGGTTCAAGAAAAAAAATAGCATCATCTGCAAACTGAAGGTGGGAGACATGCACCTCATTGCTACCCACAAAAGCACCTCTTAACATCTTTAGCTCAAAAGCTTTCTTTAAGAAACAACTCATGCTTTCTATCACTAAATTAAAAAGAAAGGGAGCTAATAGATCTCCTTGTCTAAGACCTCTCTCCAAAGCAAATTCTTCCGTGGGGCTACCGTTTACCAAGACAGACAACAACGGTATGGAGATACAACTCCTAATCCAAAATCTCTACCTATTTTCGAACCCCATTTCCTCCATGATTGTGTCCAAAAAAGAATGATCCATTGAATCATAAGCTTTTTCGAAATCAAGCTTGACTAAATTGCCCCTACCTTATCATTCAGTCACGAATGAATAATCTCTTCCGCTACTACAAAACTATCAATAATCTATCTCCCTTTAACAAACGCCATTTGATACTCACCTATCACCGAGATCATCACCACCTTTAAACGATTAGATAACACTTTTGCTAAAATCTTATACATAGGTCCAATTAAACTTATAGGTCTCAAGTCTGTCATCATTTCTGGCTTAGAATATTTTGGGATGAGCGCAAGGAAAGTATTATTCAGCTTCTTCACAATATAACCATTATGGTGAAACTTTTGGATAAAGGTCATAAAAATCCGGCTTGATCACCTCCCAGTTGGTTTTTACAAAATTTAGATTAAGACCATCTGGACCTAGAGCTTTATTCCCTCATAGCCACTAACAGCAACCCATACTCCCTCCTCTGTAAATTGTACTTTAAAGCCTTTTGTTCCTCCTTCGAAATGCACGAGAGTGTTAGGATTTTGAGTTATGTTGGCATTATTTTATATCAAAACTACATTTCCTTTGTATTGTTTAGTTGTCTAGGATTCACGGATTATCAAGCTTCAAGAAAGTTGGACAACTCTTTAAGCAAAGTGAAGTCTTTAAGAGGAGAAAGTGTTATTGCCTACAAAGGTATGTTAAGACCTCTATCCTCTTGCAAGGTGCTAAGGCACACACACACATTACATCCATATGTGTCCATACATCGTTGTGCTCAATTTTTATAACACATTTACACACTTGATATTGAATGCTCATGCATTAGATTTAAATTGACAAATTATGTAAATTGCATTTTTTATGACTATATTTAGGAAATGACATTCTTGTATATTCCTGTGTTTGTTTGTTTATGTTTTATGGACTTCAGACTTGAATTTGATCCTATATTATTCCTTATTGAGTTCCTGTCATTTCGGTTACTCATTCATTAGTTTTCAAGTTTCGAGTAAAAAGTTACCAAACTTTCCGGTCACTTACCATGCATTGTCTTTGTCTTCGTGTATCGAGTCAAATTATTATTTTATGGTCAAAGTTTCATATTCCTCCATGTGGTTAGAGAGTCCCAGTTCGTAATCAAAAAATAGATTCAAATTCGGAGTTCGGAGGCCGGAGAACGGTCGAAGAACTAGAAAGAGCGCGAGGGAGGCAGGTGGCCATCTCCGGGAAAAGGGTCCCCCAAGATGGCCACGTGCCTCTTTGGGGAGCTGAGGTGGCACATGGCCATTAGCCCCTCCATTCCCTCTCTTTCCCTCTCCTTTAAATATCCCCTTCCCTCTCATTTTCAAAATTGAAGAAGATTGAGTGCAAATGTTTTTTAGGTTTTTCTTGTAACTTTGAATCACCATATCTCTCTCATTTCTTATCTGATTTGAGTGATTCAAGTTGGAGAAGTTTCATCTTGAAGTCCTCTATCATCTCCAAGAAACCTTGAAGTCTTTTGTTCAAATATTTTGGTGAATCTACATTAGTTTCGTAACTGCACACGAATTAGCAAGGCAATTGATTATCTTTTGTTATTTGCACTTTTAAATGTTCAATTACCTTGGGTCTTCTTCCTATTTTTGTGTATGTGACTTGAATATATATATATATATATATATATATAAATATTGATGAGTGATAGAACTTCAATAATAAGCTAGTTGTGCTTAATTAGAAACTTGAATGTGAGTTAGGTTTTATTAAAACTTATGTTTTCACATGATTGTGAGTTGTATTGTGTTAGCTTTTTATCTAGAGCTATTTGTGCTTTGATTGACTTTATTTTCATAATTAATAGCTTTATCATGTGCTATGACTCATTAGTTGAATAAATTTAGGATTAACACATTTGATTTTGTATTTAGAGTTAATTAGGATTTAATTGATTATTTTTGTGAATATATGCTCTAAATGATTGCTTGAGATTTGATTGATCATATCTTGTGTTTCTAGCATTTTTGTTTTAGTTCTAAAGTCTTGGATATGTGCTTCATGAACATGTTTAATTCAAGTTTTAGTGACATGAATAAAATCTATGATTAAAGTGTGTTTTTGGAAATTTGGCATGCTCTAGATTTTTGTTCTTGTATAAGATCTAGACAATCTTGTTTTGTGAACTTTGTTACCTATGTCTAGATCTTCATGGAGTGTACATAATCCATACATTTCATATGCTCATGCATCATTTTGTGTGGTGTCACTTTTGGATTATAAACTAGAAAAATATACTTTGTGTGCTCATTGATTATTTCTAGTTTCCATAGGATGTATTGATCATATATTCTATGGTGTATGTGTTTGCATAATCTGCATTACACTTAGATCATTTGCCTTGCAAAAGGTGGAAGTCTTGGCTAGGGGTGTGAGGCTCCGGATAGTCAAGCAAGGGGTCTTAGTTAGGACAAGTGGTCCGAATAATCAAGCTAAAGGATGAAAATACACTCTAAGCGTGTGTCTAACAACCTAGAAGGGGGGGGGGGGGGGGTGAATGGGTTGTTAATCGATTATTACCAATTTTTCGATTAGTCAATATTAATAATATAACCCAACATAAACAAACATACAAAATCAAGTAAAAGTGCGGAATATAAATAACACTTGATTTTTACTGTGTTCAACAAGGGAAAAACCACCGGCTATCCTTCTAGCCACACACGATCCTCAAATCCACTATTGTAATGATGTTTACAACCTAGGTTGACCTCTAGTCACACCATTCTCGGTCACCAACCCACCACTACTACCCAACGGGCCTTTATAGTGAATCCTTGATCACTTTGCTTGCCAACCACACCTTGGTTGCAAGACTTCATTTGCTTGTGCACTACACCTTGTAGTAACAAGACTTCACTCTCAAGAAGAGATTAACAACCTAAGTGAATATATGAATACTCAAAATACAAATAATGCTAGGCAACACTAAATGCTTATCTAGGGATTTAAGATGACACTAAGTACAAATCCTAGATATCAATGTCTATATGAATGCCCATAAAGACCTAACTAGATATAGATGTGCAAGTCTAAACTCTAGTCATCAAACAAAGCCATATCAACATATGTTGTCATTAATCATGGCAAGGACAATAAATGTAATTAACAAATGCAATCAATGAGTCATAATTAGCTAGAGGGCAAACATGTCCTAAACATTAGCTATCACAATACAAACCCCAAACATGTCATGACTTCAATTGATATACAATAAATATGAAGATTTGCTAACCTAAGCAACAAATGACATGTCTTGATAAGCTAGAATAATAAATGAGCAAGGATGTGAGTTATACTTACCAAGTAAAGACATTAATGAAGACACATGCTTGAATGATACTCTATATGCAAGATGATGATGGGTTTTAGGGTTTGGAGAGTCAAGTGACAAAGCTTGAAGCTTTCTCTCTCTCTCTCTCTCATAAAAAATGGGTTCTTGAAGCTCTCTCTCTTGGAGTCACTTTCTCTCACTAAGGATGTAAATTTCTGAGCTCTAGGGTTAAATGGTGGAGAAGATGAAATATATAAAGAAGAAAAAATGTGCTGTCGTGAAAAGACGAAAATGCCTAGTTCGGGTGACAGAGGCGACATGCAAAGCGACATGACCAAGTCGCCTCGTAAGTCGCCTCGTAAGTCGCCTCGTAAGTCGCCTAACACACTGGAAAGAAACACACGTAGCCTGAGGCGACATGTAAGGCGACATGCCCAAGTCGCCTATGAAGTCGCCTAACACACTGGAGGAAAATTACAAGACAAAGGCGACATTGGAGGCGACATGCACAAGTGGCCTTGCATGTCGCCTAACCCACTGTGCAGCCCATCAACTCCAAAAATGCAAGAAGTGTGTGTGTGTGTGTGTGTGTGTGTGTGTGTGTGTGTGTGTGTGTGTGTGTGTGTGTGTGTTCAACCATACATGCATGTCAATACAAATGCATAGAATGTGAGTATGTGCAACTAAATCTCTTCAAGAGTTAAGGACAAGTGAACTACCTCTCTTGAAGCTCTTTGGGATGATCGGAAGCATGTCTTCGAGAACCTATGCTACCCGTTACATAAACATCCCCAATGTGATTTGTCATGAAACAAGCCAATCACAAAAGTGAGGTTCTTACAAAGGAGACTTTCTAGAGGCAGGAGTGCCTTGGATAGTAAGTAGACTATATTATTGGTAGACCAAGGATATTGAGATGCGATGGAGTCCGATAGAGAGTGTCATTTGTTGATCACTCTTGAGGAATTTCCAACTTCTTAATGGTGTTGTGTAGAAGTCGAATAGAAAGTGTGTCATTTGTTGATCACTTTTGAAGAATTTCCAATCTACCAATAGGGATTGGGTAGATGTCAAGTCCAATATAGAGTGTGTTATTTGTTGGTCACTTTTGAGGAATGTCTTATCTACTTTCCATTAGTAAAAGTATGTGATGGTTGTATTTAACCCATGGATGTTTCCTCTTAGGAGGTTTTACCACGTAAAAAAATAATGTGTCAAATGTCTCTATCTCCATCTCTTTATATTTGTATCTATGCTCAATATATCTTATTTATGATCTTCATTTATTCACATCTTTGTAAACAAGATTTTGGTAGAGAAAGAGATGCACACATTATTTGTTAAATCAATGTTTGTTTCTTGTAACTTTGTAAGTGTTTGAACATTGTATCTTGTGATATTCTATATCAAGTTCTAAAACTTCACTTAGTGAATTTACATTGTAATATTCAAAACACAACTTGTGGAATTTGCTTTGCATTGAATATATTTGTTTATAAGATACACCTGTTTCTTGTTATATATTTTGTAGACTAAGGGTGGTGTATTGAGCATACATGTGTAACTTGTTTCTCTTAACAATCATGTTAAAAGTTGATTTGTATGCTCACCAAGGTTTTGACAAAAGTCTCGAAAGAGTTTTAAAAAATAGAGTGTCAACCTATTCACCCCCCTCTAGGTTGTTTAGTATAACCTTGTATGTATTTTCAGAGAGATTTAGACCTCTCAATTTAGGTCACTTCCAATCTGCATTTGAAAAATGGGACTTAAAAAACTTTAGCACTCTCTCCCTTACTTGAATTGGATTCGACAACTTCTCCCCTCCAAAAGAAATATCACTGATTCTATTCTGATTTCTTCTCTCATTTGCTAAGCAATGAAAAAAGTTTGTATTCTTGTCACATTCATTCAACCAATGCACTCTAGATTTTTGTCTCCAATGTTGTTCCTCCCTTCTAAGTTCTTTCCATAATTTTGTCGAGAGAGTCAGCCGCTCATTCCTTAAACATTTGGTTCATCCTTTATTGTTTGCCTTGCTGTCAACAGAGACCAAACATGTTTCTAACTTCTTGGACAGCTATGGTTCCCTTTTGTTACACGCAAGCCAATTCGTCATTCTTACTTTTGAAACCCTGATCCTGGCTGCCAGGGAGACACCTTTGAAACCGCCCACCTTGCAACTTCTCCACCCCTCAACTGCCTTCTTCATCAGTTCTTTTTCCTATAGCCAACCATTAGCTAACCGAAATGGAGTTGGTCCCCAATCTTCAATCTTCTCCCTCAATAAAATGGCATTGTGATCCGACAGAGAACGAGGCAAGCCTTTTTGAATCAGCAAAGGAAACCAAGTAAGAATTTTTAAGGAGATGAGAAAGCGATCCAATCTTGCTCACGATTCTTCATCCCTATTATTAGACCAAGTGAAGGGGGTTCCGAGCAACAGTAAGTTCACCACCTTAGCATTTTGAATTAAAATTACGAATAGAACTCAAATTGCACCCCACACATTTCCTCTCCGAAGGATTGAGGATCATGTTAAAGTCTCCTCTAAGGCATCAAGGCATGGGGAACGACACTTGAGCATTGCAAATATTGTCCCACAGCTCCTTCCTTTCTCCTTCCACATTAGCCCTATAAACATTACAAAACAACACCTCTTTCTTCAAACCTACCAGCTCCCCCGCCAAAATTAAACATCTTTTAGAAGAGATACATGCCTTCACTTTTAGGTATTCCTTATTCCCATGAGTTATGAGCCCTCCCGACGCACCTTCGGCCTCCGCTCCTACCCCTCTTGTTAGTAAATTCCCACCTAGTGATCTAATGATACCACAGTCAAACTATTTCAATTTCATTTCTTGTAAGAATATCACCAATGGTTTGTGATTGAGGACTAACCTCTTAGCTACCTTGCGGTTTTCCACCCTCCCTAAAGCAAGCTCAAACCCTTCTGCCATACTACTGACCACTCATCTGCTTGAAACTAGTGTCATTCTCTTCTTCCCACCTTGCTAAAGCTTCCACCACTTCCTTTTCCACTCCCTTGAAATGAAAAAACCCAGGGCAGTATTAGTTTCCATGATTCTAACCACTTTCTCTTCTAGCTTGTTTGTCAGACTCTCTCTATCATCCGAGTTCAGAGTCTGCTGGACTAAAAATTCCTTCCCTTCAAATTTCTAATCGCCATTTGATGTTTAACAGCAAGGCAATAACATGTCTTCCCTTTCTTTTTAAACACCCTAATTGGGTCAGTTCTCTCTCTAGCAGCAGCTTCTTTCTCACCCAATCATCAATTACTGCCAACTCGTTTTCAGCATAAACCTTTGCATGCGCCTTCTCAGCAGCAACCGTTGCATTAACCATCTCTTCCTTAGTTCATTCATTGTCAAATGAAAGAAAAACGTCTTCCTCCTTTACATTCTCATGTCCTCCCCAACTCTCGACAACTTTAAATCCTTTTTTCGTTAGAACGAAAGTCCTACATGAACCTGAACCACTAGGTTTAGCCTTTAAATTCTCATGGTCCTTATCAGCTGCAATCATAACTTTAACCATCTCCTCTCTGCTTTCCACACTGTCTATCAAAATACTAAAATCAGCAGCATCACCCTTCTCTTCTGAACAGTTCTCATCTTCTATCTGATTGGTTATAGTGGCACCATCTATAAACCCAGACCTTCCTGTCCCATGATTCGGACCATTTGGAGAGCACACCTCTACTAAACCCAAATCTACACAAAACCCCAGTTGCTCTATGCTTATCTGGGCCTGTTTCCTATTTCGGACTTCCAAATTAAATGAGACATTCTTGGGCCTTCCCTTACCACTCTTCTCGGAACAACCCCCCTTCACCAATTGAGAATTAAGAAAAAAAAAATGCCCCATATTCTCTTCCTCCGATGACCGGTAGCTTTCATTTGAGTTATTTGCACATCCCTTTCAACGCTGTTTCTTTTCTCCTAATCCAATTTTTCATTTTGAATAATGATAGACATAGGCTTTTTCCTTTCCCACTTGTTTTTTCCTAAGTCAGCTTTTGTCCACGAATTTTTCACACATCCTCAAAAGTACCTCGGTTTATGACAATACTGACATTCTTCTGTCCCACATTTCCCTTTATCACCTTTCCCAAACCCTTATGACCACGCTTGGTTGTCAACTCAGCCTTCCTGTTCTGACAATTGTGCTCTTTGTAGACCAAAACTCTATCATCTTTAGGGTTGCTCAAAGTTGCTGCCTTTCCTACCTCCACAGGAAAACTGGTTTGAATTCTTTCCTTATCAAGCCTTGACTCTCTTCTTCCCAGTTCTTAGTTCTTTCTCAGCTCTAGAACACTTTCCAGCCATACCATATCCACCAGTTTCTCTTCTTCAACCAATTTTACCTCAAATTTCTTATCCCCCGTGTTTGCTTTGAAGTTGAATGGGCATGACTTAAACTAAGGTATTAAGACCAACAACTTTTCTCTGTCCAGAAGATCTCTGTTCTTGGTTACTACTTCTACCAATAACGGTACCCCCATTTGCCATCCCAGTTTTGTAAAAAAAACTGAGTTCCAATAAGACAATGGTATACCTCAACAGGTGAACCAAACCAATCTTGACTGTGGAATCATAGATTCTGACCATCTCACCATAGCTGTAAAGCAATCATCACATAGAAACCTACTCTTAATGAAGACATCCTTCTGAGATTCGGATTCAAAATTCCATAGGATACACTTGTCCCCCATATAAGATGAGGTGAAAGCACAACCTTTGTCGAGTAACCGTTGGTTGACCGAAGAGACCTTTGAAAACTCTTTCAAGATGCCTATTGTGCTTCTACTCATCCATTCTATGTCGTTTTGACTAGAATCTCAGGACATCGACATTTGTTTTTTCCTCTATCTTCTTAGAAGTTATAAAGATGTTATCCTTAGTCCCTCTCACCACCTCCACATAAGATCTAGTCTTCTCATACGTCTTCTTTATCTGCTCTCCACTGCTCCGCCCATACTGTCCCTTGTCATCCTTAAAACTAGAGTGCTTCTTCAGCTTTGAAGAAGTTCTCTTACTCCATCCATACATAGCCATATTCGTAACAATCAGTTAGCTATAGACATGCATATTGTACGTTGTCTTAGCCACTCTATTTGTTTCCTCAAAAGATTCAAATGTTACAAAAGCAAACTTACTCCTCCTTGAGTTCTTCACACTTGATAAGAACACATACTAACCTCACCAAAAGGTTTAATAAACCCCATAAGCAAACTGAATCCACTTTAGGATTCAGATTATCAACGAAAATGGAGTATAATCTGTCCCTAAAGTCTTCTCCTTTGTTGTTCCTAAAAATGGGTAAGCTTCTCTATCTGAAATTCTCTCTCATTCTCTCTCTTCTAGAAATTAATCTTATAATTCATCTATAATCTTTATATACAGTTTTCTCACATCCATTCTCATGACTTGTTTTTTCTTTTTATTTCATAGTGAAACCATCCTTATTAGATGCGATTTTTTTTCATGTAGTCGATTGGATTGTTGGTGGAAGATTATGAGTGTGATATTGATCGTCTGATGATTTGAGTGATTGAATTAGGGTTTTGGTGTGGTTTCGTTTCATCAGAGATTAAGTTTTCTTGATTGCAATTCATATTACAATTTCATTGTTTTTTTTTTGTAAATAACATTAAACTAACTTTAGACGATCCAGAATAAAATCTAGAATAGAATTGATACAAACCATAGAATGCATAGAAGATTTGAAAGAAAATAAAACGAGAGATAAAAAAAATTAGCAAACATGGATCTGAAATTTAAAAAGAAAAACAAAATAAATATGTCAAACAATAAAATTAATAAATACTAAACATGAGAAACATGAAACCAAGATCTGAAAGAAAATATAAACAAAAATAGTAAACATTCAGCGATTTGAAACAATCTATGTCATTAGGGTTTTGAATTAAAGAAAGTGAGATTTTATTAGTTTTACTTTATACAAGATTTTTTTTTTAATATATATCTCTTTAAATAATTTGATAAAGGAAAAAAAAATAATTTAAAAGTTGGATATAAGTAGTTCAGCGGTGGGTGTGTCAATAGTACTACTCTAATTATTAATGTATTTTGTGTTTTGTGATTTAAATGAATCCACATTTGCCTGAAATAGATCAAGAGTATAAAGTGAATAAAATAAAATTCAAGCTCTATGGTTATGGTTGGTGAGCCGGGCTTAACTATTGAGACCGGCGAGTCTAGAGAGCCGAACTCAAGAAAGAAAAGAAAAGCGTGATTACTTATCACCCAAAGTCCCAAACTAAGCCGGTTTAATATATAAATTTTTGATATGCCACTTGCAATATTGACAGTGACTTGAGCCGCAAATATAAATTTATTAAGAAAATTGGTGCATTTGCATACTAGCTCTATGATCATCATCAAACATTGGGATTCTTTGATTTCTGATTGCAGTTCACTTGATTTATAATTTAATCTATTACTGAGTCCACTTTTAAGTTTTAACCAGAACTTTTGGCCCCGTGATCTAACAAGCTAGCCAGAGGGCAGAAGCCCATACTACAACAATGGCAATATTATATAGGTTTAGCAAAATTTTCGTGAACTTGGGTGTGACATAAATAATACATGATTAGTTGAATATCTGCAAGGCTGCAATTACATATGGTTTTATGAGTAATGGATCTATGGTGAAACTTTCTCCTATTCAATTTCAATCTAATGATTCAATCTAGCTTAGACGCTTTCAATTCAATCAATATTTTGGATCGAAGACATAAGCATATGCTACAAATTATATATTATTCTTATTAACTTGATTAATTAATGCATATACAACTCTATGATTAAAAAGTGCACTCAATTATTGCACCTACCTAGAATCTAGATACAACATATTTGATATGATCAATAAGCTCATTATTAATATAATTCTGAGCTATTTGATCAAACACTTGATTGTTTATATACATAAGTTGATTATCAAACAAAGATCATTTGATGAGTTCCCAATTTAGCAGGCTCATATTGATACACTATTTGGAACACCTCTACATGTTACTCCAGGATCTGAACTAGGTGCAAGTAGCTCATATGGTAACACCCCGGCGCCACACCGGTTCCTGAGGCTCGGATCAGCGTTCCTGTTATCGATTTCCTTTTCTATCTTGTTGATCTCCGAGGAAAATTCGAAAAACGCTTCGATTATCTCGGTGTCCCCGGACCAAATCCAGGGTTGTTGCCTCTCCCCTAGGTACTCCTCATCAGGGGAATGTGTAGACAATGTGTCAACCACAGCCATGTACTTGGTTGCTTGTAGCAAACTTGGCAATGCCAAGAGGAAATATTTTTGAGGGTCAGCCAAGAAATTTGCATACTCAGGATCATTTTCTTCAGGAATCAATCTCCTCATTAGAGGCGGGCGGTTCGGGACATAACCACCGTAAGGGTACTGTCCGAAATTGAGGGCGGCGTGTTGGGCGGATGCAAGCCAGATGAGTGTGGTCAGGACGGAGATGAGATCCTCACCGTTGTTCAACGTGGGCCACCAGTCCTTGTGGCGGAGATCGGCGTGGCCCACATTGATGGACTCAGAGTACCATGTTTGTAGCTCCTTGTCATTGCAAATTAGACTTGAATTTGGGTAGTAGTGGTTCACATAGGTCCGGACCCAGTTCTCAATTGCTGACCAAATTAGGAGCCCATCAGTGGCATATGGGTAGTCTTCTATTAGCAGCTTTAGGCCATGTGGTTTTGTTGGGTCAGGTTCTGCCATGCCTCTGCATAATTGATAGACACACAATCTCTTGTTAGATTCAATCAAACTTTTTATTTCACCAATTCATTTCAAACAAGAAGCTTGTCATGGAAAGAATGTAGACCCCTTTATACAAAATAGGTTCATTTCTACAAAGGGCTTTGACAATTTTATTTTCCTAGAAAGGTTTTCCTCACTTGAAAGAAAATGGAAGCAAATCCTTTTTTCCCTTTTCATTGAAAACATTTTTCAATCAATGGAAAGAAAATGGAAGAAAACCATATTTAAGTATAGTCAATTCCAAGATCATTCTCTAGGAAAATTCAAGACTGAAGATACAGTTGTGGAACAAGTTCCACAACGTTATGTAAATTCAGTTCTTATTATTTTTTTTTTTGAAGATTGACCTACTATAGAATTATTAGTCAATTCTAATTTATGGTTAATCTTTACGGGATCAAACATATTCGTGAAACTGGTGGTGACATGAGAAAGCCTTTATCGAAAACTTTTAAATAAATTAAGTTGATATATAGATAATGTGTATACCTGCGAATGAGATCAGCAGGGAGGGCTTCCATGTCGAACCTCCAATTTTTATAGGCAGCGGCACTGATCTCCATGCAGTACTTGCCGGGAGTGAAGCAGGACTCGATCACACCATCAGCATTGATCAAATTTTGCCTGGCTAGTGCATTGATCTCTAGTGTGTATCTCATGTGAGGATCTAGAAGTTTAAAGATTGGGTGCATTGCACTCAATTGCCTGTGTGCTGCTAGTATAAATGGCTCCAGGCTTGCATGTGTCCTTAACCTGATAAATTCAAATGTCAAATCTCAGTCGTTAGATTCATTTGACTGATAATTCAAAATTCAAACATCTACGACTGATAGTTTGTTTAGTGTCACATAAGATTATAGGCAATGCTTACCAATGGTTAGCCAATTGGTGCACCCCAGCATCGTTAGAGCAGACATGGGCCTTGGCAAGCTGCCATATCCAGTTGGAAGTGGCATCTACCGGAGCCGTCACCACACGCTTAGATCGGGAGCTCGGTCCGGCCTGTGGGAGGCTGAGCTCGATGGCAATGGGCTTAAGAGTCCCAAGAGATGTCTTGAAAAATATTGTACGAGTTGCATATGCTTTTCTTCCATCAAGTGCATTTATCTTGTCAAGAAATGGAAGGTAAATGTCATGGTAATCCACTATGTACATCTTGTTCCCCTCCAAGGCCTGAAAACAAAAAATTACGAAGCAGTGTTAATTCCTGTAAGACTGTTTCCGATAAGTGTAAATAATTGAGCATGTTTAAAATCCATGTCTCAATAGCGACTTAAATTCCTGTAACCGACAATAACACTTGTGACTGTTTCGAATAAGAGTAAATAATTGAACATGTGTCCAATTCTTGTCTTTAGTCGCGACTGTATTTAACTTTTCTCGTCCGGTAATTACCTGTTGTACGGTCATGCCTTCCAATTGACCAATGATGTGTTCATCTTTTAAAGCAGACTCCTGTGGACCGTAGATTTCAGGATCAAGTTTGCTAACAGGTGGAAAACCTGAAGCCTCTCGATGCTGACTGGGTTGACTCCAGCAAGTGCTTGTCGGGCAAATTCATCATCTCTCAACCAGGCAAATTTGTCCTCTACAGCAATCAATCAATCAATTAATTAAATTAAAATCACATGTTTGTTTAGCAATACAAAATTAAGTAACTATTAATAATCTTGACTTTTCACTTGAATAATAACACAATTATATCATTCCACTACCAAAAAAAAACATATATAAAGTACATTTTGTAATGTAGCCACATGAGTTAAATGTGTGGTGTGAAAAAGCACTTTTGGAAAAGGACTTTTCCAGGTAATGGGCGGAGCAATGGAATCAAGCATGGTTGGAAGAAATAGCCATGAAAAGGGGGACAAAGTAGAGATGTAGATGGTGGGGGACTGGTTTTCTATGGCTAAATTAATCATATAGAAATGAATAATATCTCTCTACTTTATAAGGCCACTAGTGGCACATAAAATTTTTGCATTTTGTCTACCGTTCATGACGAAGTTGTGATTTGGTCCCCGGCCAAATGTTATCCGTCACAAAGAATGAAAGAAATATATTGAATGTGGCTGTCACTATATATTTTTATAATATGTTTATTGATATGATAATAAAATGTTATCCATCACAAAGAAATATACTAATGTGACATTCACTATCTGTTTTCATAACACGTTTATTGATATGACGATAAAATGTTACTCATCACATAGAAATAAACTGAATACGAACCGTTATTATATGTTTTTATAATACCTTTATTGATATTATAACAAAATGTTACCATGCACACCCATATTATGAAGTTGTAAGTTTGAATCTCTCTCTCCTCGAATCTCGAATTAATGTAATAATTAAAAAAATGTTATTCATCACAAAAAAATATACCGGATAAAACCATACGGCCATCATTATTTGTTTTTATGACACCCTTATCGATATGTTGATAAATTAGTATCTGCACATGGATTATTGAATATATCGGTTGTGGTCCATAATCGAGCTACCAACATATTATTCCGATAATTAAATTATTTTTAAAAGTTTTTAAATGTATTTTTAATATAAAATTTTGCCCAAAATAGCTAAAATAAAAGTACGTACTTGTAAGAATCTTGGGAATGTCGTATTTAAGGATTCCTTGACTTGATTCTTGAATTCTGCTAACAACTTTAGGCAAAGGGAGCTTCTTCCAAATCTCATCCTGAAACCCTAATTTGAGGAGAAGACCTTCGCTGTAGAGGCTGTCGATGTCGGAAAATCCATTGAACTCGCGATTATCGGCCGAAAAGCTGGCCTTCAACGACGGAATTAGGTTGTGGAGCACGGCCTTGAGCCTCCCAGTTGAGAATGTGTTTTGCTTAGACTCCTCAAATTGCTCATCTCTTGGCACATACATTGGCAGTGGCTTCTCAACCCTGCTCTCTGCATGCATATCTGCATCCACAAATGTAATAAAATAAAATTCAGTCATCTTGTATGTAAAATAAAATACTTCTTTAATCAGAACATACTTGTTTAAAATAAAATTTAGACTTTGGGATATTTCCCTGCATTTAATAATAATAATAATAATAATAATAATAATTAATAATAAATATCATCTGTTAAATGCATCTAAGGCTTGAGAAGCAAGAATGTTTTGTTTAGGTTAAGATATTTTAATATGGGATATCATATTTGAAAGAAAATAATATTTATAACATGAAAATGAAAATGAATTTATTGAGAAAGTTAATTTTTATTATAATATTTAATTTTATTTTATAAGATTAAGTACCATGAGACTATGAGAGAAGTACAACCTTTTTTTTAATTATTTTGTAAAAGGAAAAGGTTTATTTTAGCTTTTGTGTGTTTCACATGAGACCATAATTAATCATATAATTAATATATATATATATATATATATATGTATTAATCATTAAATTTAATATATATATTTAATCATTCAATTTAATATAATAACAATAAGAAAAAACTTCAAAACATGGTAAAAATAATTAACTAAAACGTCTAATTGAATCAACTCTAAATTTTGTCTTTTGAATACATCGCAAGAGTTTATATTCACCTGTATCCATCGGAAGACGACCGGTGCGACACCGTCTAGGGTACGGAATTTTTTCACCTCCAAGATGTGGTCTGGAAAGATCAACACCCTTATCTGGATTTCCCAAGTCATTGTAGACATCAAAATCATAAATCCTGTCTGATAATTTTCTTTCTCCTTTGCCATCTCCTCTTAGTTCTTTTAGTTCTTTTTCTCTAAGTGCTTTCAGCCCAGCTGGGGTCTCATGTGGTAGATATGGCTGCAACAAAAATTAAATAAAAATAATAAAATAAGTGATCATAAATTAGAACATGATTTATTATTATTTTTTAAATATGACACTAAACAGTCAGGAACCCCTCGGAATTTGTCCATATCAAAAACTACAAAAACTTATATATACATGTAAAAAAAAAACTAGATTAAATTAGGGATGTCAATGTGGTTATTAGTTGGGTTGTTAAGTTTTTAATTTATTATATGATTGGGATTTTTATGCTTTTAAAAAAAATTGAAATGATTGAATCGAATCCATGGTCCACTCTGGAAAGCTGGTCCATCCCCCATTTATATGATGTCTATTTTTTTTTTCTTTTTACAATTTTAATTAATTTATTTCTCTCAGAAAGAAAAAAAAAAGGGGGGAGATCATGACATTTTCAATATATAACAGCTAGCTTTGAATTGTTCAACTTCTTTGTCCTTGAATTTTTGTTTCAAAACCTAAAGAAAAAAGGTTTTGACATTTGCAATTGATAGTTTCATCCTTTGGACACTAACAAATAATAATAAAAAACAATGGAACGTTGTCGGTCCAACCGTATACCTTTCACAACCTCACATCTACTTTATGAGGTCGAATTGTGTTCTCTCTCCAAAACAAACAGAGAAATTAAACAAGTTTTGATGCGATTAATTACCTCATTAGAAAAGAAAATTCTTTTGGCAGGATGATCTTTCTTGGATTGAACCCAAGAATTACAAGGAAAATGAAGAGGGCCACAAGCAAATCCTTCAACGGTGATAGTTTCCAAGAAGAACTCTTTCTGGTGCTTGTTTGTCACTGTGATTGCACCAGGAATCCCAAAACTGGAATCCACTGAGAAATCAACTGTGTAATGGACTCTCTCAGCTTTCACATTTGATTTCTTGGACCAGTCTTTCAACACAGCTTCATTGCTTCTCTTTGGAGCCTTTGTTTCTTCATTAATTCAACAAAAAACAAAAAAACAAAATTAGACTAATTTAGCATAAATATTATTCTTATCGGTTTCACGAAAAGGGAACTAGAACTGAAATTCCAGTAGAGACTCGTACGTAATGATAAATACACGAATATGGACGGAAACCTGACTCTGATTCCATGTAATAATGGTATTAAAAAGTTAGAAAAAGCACTTTGGAAAAAAAGTAGAAGCACTTACTGGGATCAACTTCAGTGCTGACAAGCTGCAAAACAACATTTCTTCCAATCTTATCAGTGAAAGCATCCAATTGATTAACAAGAGTCTCTTTGAAATCTTCTTTGATGTTCTTTCTCACTGTCAACACACCTCTCACCTTGAACTTCACTGGCCTCTGATCACCACCACTACCAGGCATAGCTTTCACCAAATCTTCACTTATGGCTGCCACAACTCTTCCTCCAGTACTGCAACTGCTTTTACTCCATCTCCTTTGCAAATTAGGCACCAGAAGCACTTTTGAAGAAGCGGAAGCAGAAAAAGCAGATAGAAATGATGATGATCTCTGCTGATCAAATATTGAAGAACAACCCAAGATTTCTTTAGTCAGTACTGCAGCCATTTCTATATATTTTTCTCTCTTCCCAAAATTTTAAAGAAGAAGAGAAAAATGGAAATTTTGAAAATGAAACTGAGATGGGGTTTGATTGTTCTTATTATTTTTTTGGTGATTCTCTGAAGAATAAGTTGTTGTTGTAGTAGTTGTGGTGTGTGTTTGTGTGTGGTGTATATATATATATATATAAAGAGAAAGAGCGAGACAAAAAGGTCTTTGTGGGTACTATGGATCTCACCGTCCACACGTTTTTCAAATTTTTTTGTTGTGAATCATTTGCATGATATATTATTTTTACTTTTCGATCTGTTTCTGCTTTTCATGTTTTTATTGTTTTTATTATTATTATTATTTGTTTTGGAGACTCAAATGGTGGAGCTGAGTCAAAACCGAGTTTCAGAGTGAGAGAGGAGGAACGCGGTTGGATTGAATTGATAGAAGGGAAGGGAAGGGAAGGGAAGGGAAGGAGAAAGTGGGATTTTTATAATTTTTTATTTGTTATATTTGAAAGTACATGAAATGTGCTTGTCTTGCACAATAATGGCATTCATATCCTATCCTTTTGTTTTTTGTTTTTGTTGTTGCATGATTAAATAGTTCATTGGTTACTGTTCATTGGTTTGGGAGTAGGCAATTGTGACTTTGTGAGTGACCAATTTATGCGTTATGTTGCTGTGTAAAAATACAATTTCAAGATCTAATGCTTATACTAAATTACTAATTACCTGTATATTCACACTGGTTTGAGTGGTGTACATCTCTCATTTGAAGTCCGTGATGGAATGTTTAAGTCTCATCATACACATATTTTCGGTATATGTGGGTAGAATTTTCCTCTGTTGTTATAGGAGTAAATATTCAGAGTACACTACCGATAGACCTATTATTGGATCAGTGCCGGATTAAAAAAAGTTAAGCATTTATAATTTGAAATGATTTTATATTAATAAAAACAATATTGATCGAAAATATGTTTTTCAGAAATGAGAGAGAAGGCATGACTAGAACCGACTACATCTTAGGTGTAGATGTGATGGATTTACCAATTTGTTAACCTCAACTTTTCAATATGTTAAAAGTTTTGAATTGTTGATGAAGATTAAAAGACATATAAAATAAAATATAAAAATCTTTGCATTATTTTTTAGGTCAAGGCTATTAAGCTTTGCTTTCATTTCTGTTTAATCTAGAAAAAAATTTGGCAAATAAGAAAATAAATTTTATTAAAAAAGAGAGCAAAAGGAAAACAAGAAATGAAGTTAATTTATCCAATAGAAATTAACTTAATATGATAATCTTATATTTTTTGTCTCTCATTCGTTAATATGTATTGTGCAAAACGTGTAAAATGATCCAGAAAAGTGTCATTTTTGCATGAAAAAGAATGGATACTAATAACCAATAGCATGATATGGAAGTGCAACTTATTGGACCACAAAACCAAAGCACACTATAAAATCATTGTAATCTAAGGGTTGTTTATTTATTTTTTTAATATATGACTTATTACCTCTTATAACTTATATTATCATAAATAAATTTATTTATTTTTTAAAATTAAGTCTTAATTTAAAATTTATATATATACCTTATATAAAAAGTTAAAAAAAATATACTGATAGTTCCTTCCAAAATTAACCTAATATTAATCTATTACCAAAAGTACTCATAAACAAAAAAATTTCCAATTTTCTAAACAACTCAAATCCTAACCGTAAAAAAAATTTCCTAATTTTACTAAACCGTAACTCTAACTAACCGCCACCTCCAGGGATTTGATTGGAGCAGGCCGGCCGGCCTCCTCTTTGCCTCCGACGGGAGGAGGTCGGCCAACCTCCTCTCAACTGAAGGGAGGAAGCCGCGACCTCCTCCCATTCGTTTTAATAGAGGTCACTACCTCCCATCAATCGAGAGGAGGTAGGCCGGCCTCCTCTTGTCGGAGACAAGGAGGAGGAGGCCGACCGGCCTGGTCGCTCCGGTCAATTCCCAAGGAGGTGGCTCTGCCACCGCCTCCTCCTCCTCCTATGTTAATTTAGAGTTATGTTAGATAGGGTCACGGTTTGAGTTTAGGAAATTTGGGGGATTTTTTACTTTTATTTTTATTTAAATAAAATATTTAAATTAATAAATAATTGTATATGGAAACAAATGCTTTTTTATATAAAAATAAATATTTGTTAAAAAATGAAAACATATTGAAAATAAAAATAAAGTATCCTAAAGGTTAAATGGTTTGTTAAAATAAGGTAGAATAGTAAAACCAAAACCACTTAATATTTAAGTGGGATAACCTCAAATAAAAAACAAACAATTTGGAATGTCTTAAATATTAAGTGATATTACTTTACTTAATTAAAATAAAGTCTTTTGATATTCAAGACAAAAAAACAAACTACCCCTAAGTCAACTGTATATTTCCTCTGGATCTCTACATAAATTTATAATCTAATAAAGAAAAATGTGTACAATAGTAATAGGCACATGTGTATATATATATATATATATATATATATATATATATATATCATATTCAATTGTGCACTTTCCTTTCACTTATGGGATTGGAGTTCGAGTCTTACATTTGTTTATCTATGAAATCTCAGGGTGTGAGCGGACCTCTCCCTAATAGTGAGAATTTCATTCTTAAATGTACTTATAGCGGTTAATCTTCCCAAGTTTCGAAGAAACTTATCAAACCACACCCAAAGCCAGCTCAACAACATCTGAGGCCTTAAGCGAAATTTTAATATTTACCTTCTAGTATGAAAATTTAAAAATTATTAACAATAGAACAAAAGTATTATTCATAAGTTATTTTTTCTTGTAATTTTTTGAGGTGCAGAATATAAATTCCACCGAGTTTTCTAATATATATTTTTTGAATAATCCATTTTAATTCTTCTTCTTATATCTTTCCTTTCAATAATCCATATATTTTTTCTTGTGACTTCTTCTGTTTCCCTTTCTTTTCTTTTGAATAAAAATTTTTCTTTTTTATAAAAAAAATGGTTTTAAGTAAGGTTTCTTAATTTTGTTTTCAAAAACATGTTTTTTCTTCTTCTTTTTTTTTTGTAAAAAAATCAATTATTATTACTGTTTTCTATAATTTTAATAAGAATTGTATGCATTTTTGAAGTAATTTTTATGCAGTAGTAGCCTCCCCTGGGTGCACTTACCCCAGGGTGTGACATTTGGTTGACAGGATGGAGAAGTAGTTGGATTTAATTGATAGAAGGTAAGTATTTATTAATTTTGTGATTGGTTTGTGTATTTCCTTTTTCACTTTTACAATTAGGTTCAAGTCTCAATTTTGTCGATTAAAACTTAAAGTTTCAGGGAACCCCAATAATGGGAGTTGATCCCTAGTAATGGGAGTTGTATTATGAATCTTACTTCTAAGGGTTGATACCCCGATAATAATAATATTGAAAAACAAAACATCATTAACTTTGCAATCTGATTTTTGTCTCTGTCTCTTTACATCTTAAATGCAGAATAAAGTAAGGTGCAATATTAATATTATGGCCCTCCATACCATAATATGTGGTACCAACCCTACAAATATTAGTGCACTTTGGAAAATTCCAAGTTCATATTTTGAAGAATAAAAAAAATTGAAATGCATTTGTTAGTAATTACTAGTTAGCTATGTGATGGGTTCTCCTAAATTGGTGCTTCACCACGTAGGTTTATTTAACAAAAAAAAAAATTAGCACTTTATTAATTACTGAAACCTCACCTTATTAATCTAATCATTATTATAGTTATATTCTTTTTCACCTTAATGTGTATTTTACTATTTTCGACTATTACTAGTTAGATTCATCTGTTCATGCTCAATCAATATCTTATTTTACTTGATTATTATTAAATCCAGTGTACATTAAGAAAAGAAAAATTATAGTTAATTGAACAAATTAAGAATAATTTTGTGGGAAGTTGAGGTGGCCAATGCCATGTGGATTTAAGTAATGTAATCTTCTTGTAACTCTTAAACTTGTAATAGTAGGAAAAAAAACAATAATTTTCGTGATGATTAATTGATAAGTGCCTTAAAAAAAAAGAAATCATTAAAGAAATTATAAGAGAGTAAAGTAATATGGATTGGATACAATATGTGTTAATTAAAGCATAATAAAAGAGTCATTTATTCAAATATATATACATATACCTAACTTAAATTAATAGTGGGTGCGACTTTGAAAGTCATAATCGCATCATTATCAGTATATGTATATCAACTCATCACTAAGAAATCCAAGTTTTTAGTTCTCTATTCCTTTTTTTTTTTTGAAACATAGCTCTCTATTCTATTAATAGCCAACAGCATATTTTTTCTTAAACGTTTCTACTCCTCATGAATTCTTAAAGTAAAAATAAATTTTAAGTATTTTCTTTTCCTAATATTCACAATCTTCATATTTTCAAACTCTCAAAAATCTAATTATTTTGATAAATAACGTGTCAAATGTAGGATTTTACTATAAATAGAACATTCGTAACGAAATAATACTAATACTATTGTTTCTGAGATTTATAAAACTTTATAATAAAAATACTGTTATAAAACTTTATAGCGTAACATAAATTCAAAATTATAAAAGATAATTAGTGATTGATTGATTGTGATAGTCAGATCCTTTGTCAATTGAGCTATCCCTATACAACTTCACATACATGATTAATAATAAAACCATGATTATTAATTATCATCTTCATTATCTTCACAATCACTAAGATATTCAAGGTTCTGCCTAATTAATTGTGATTGGTTCAAATTCACAAAAACAAAAAAAGACCAAAGAAAAAAGAAAAGAGGGAGATGGGTCAGGACGTATTTGCCATTTCAAGGAAAGTAGAGGGCATGGAATTTTGTTTTGGTGAAAAGATATTAAAATGATTAATTAATAGCAAATTCATGGCGTGCTAGAATTCCTTCTCTCTCTGCTAATGTTAATCTATTATTAATTAAAGTATATACTATAATATTTAAAAAAAAAAAAGAAAAAAAAAAGAAGAATTCTCTGGCTCTCTGCAATCCACACCAGTCACGTGCCGCCAGTTTGGCACTTTGGCAGCCGCACACAATTTATATATAGAATTCTGTCATATGATATTTCCTGATGTGCTTCTTAGAATCTTAGTTGGGACTCAACATAAAGTATATTGTTAATTTGATGCGTTTATGAAATATTTTATTAGTCAAGTGCAGCCAGAAACTGGTCAAATCAAGTTTGGTAAGAGAAGTCTACTGAGGATTGGGTAAACATTTTCCTTTTTAGAGATTTCATATAATTATGCGAGGATTTCCAACTATACTCTCTAAATTTTAACTATTTTAATTAAAAAATTATTTTAGCCAGTAATATTTAATAGGATCACTTCTTTATATTATAGCTAGTTATTAATATTTTAATATTTATTAAATTTAAAATATAAATAAATTTATTTTATTTTAAATTGTATTCAAAATTGATATCATTTTTTTAATAACAAAATTAGTTTAAATATATATATATTTATAAAAAGATAAAATTAGAAAACTTGAAATGACTCCCTATATTTAGAGAGTCCCTTAGTGGTTCTCTAAAATAGGGAGTCATTTAGAAAGCCCATTGGAGTGCTTTAAAACCATCCCAACTAGCTATTTTAGCTAATAATGGGTTTAGAGAACTCCCTTAGAGATGCTGAATGTTCTCATAGTTTTGTTTTTCCTAAGTAATTGAGTTTGAATCAAACATTTATCTGTACCATAGAGGAAAGAAAGGAACAAATGTTGACCATGTAATTTTTTTTTATGTTTAAGTAAGAAAAAAATAAGACTATGAAAAAATTCTAACTCTATATTGGAGACCTTTTCTATTAAGGTTTATGAAACTTTAGGTAAATTCTCTTTTACTTGAGATTTTTTATTTTTGATATTCTCTTTTACTTGAGATTGGGAATTTTGATAAGGTTATGCAGTGAGAAGCCACTTGGAGGCTTGAAGGGCAGCCCATGCCCTTTTTTTTTTAAACACGTAGTTATATTTTTTACACTCTCACCCCATATTTTTTGTTATTTATATTTATTTTAAAAAATTTATTGCATAGTCCCAATCCCTCCAAATTTAAAAAAAGTAGGCTTTGACTCTGAGTTTATAAAACTTTAGATAAGGTCTCTCTTAGTTTCTGAAAAATGTTGTGATCATTTTTGAATTGTCAAGAAATATTTCTTATTAATATGATCATAAAGTAAAAACAAAAGAAAAATAAACACTCCTTTTTAATTTTAGTAAAAACAAAAAAAAAAAGAATGAAACCTACCTAGTATAGACTCTGAAAATTTTCAAAGGCAACCGAAATTGACTTGCACGATTACAACAACAAAGTCGTGGTTGTATCAGGCTCTTTGAAAAACTGATACACTTGACTATTTTATATTCAGATTGACATAAAATAAACAAATAATAGTATCCCAATTCGTGGCCTCCTTTGTACAGTAAAAAAGAAAAGAAAAAACAGAAAAAAAGTAGATGCAAAATCAAACATTGATTAGCCAATTTTCTGAGGAAGTTTACAGGAGCGCGCATGCAGTGACTCAAAATGTTGGGATATTTTTTCAGGGAAGCAACCTGGCCAAATGAAATGTTAGTCCCACTAAAAGTATTTTACAAATATGTAAGAAGAGTTTATGATATAATAGGAATAATATTCAAGATGTGCATATAGTGTTTGATCCCAATAGGTTTCGAAGTTTAATATTAAACGGCAAATTATACCAATAATATGTAATCTACAATTCTACATGACTCATCACCGAATTAATAGCCAATTTATAGAACCTTAAAAAAGAAGAAAAATTTATTAAACTTTGTTTTTTTTTTTGAAAGAATTTATTGAACTTTGTTTGCAAATAAGATATTGTTTCTTCTTGGTGAAACATATCGACATTTGCCAACAGATTTCTTTCAGTCCAAGTTTTTAACCACAGAATTGTTGTGGAAAATAACAAAGTAATAATATTTATTATATAATTAATATGAAAATGTGTTTCGTGGTAATTTTTATTATAATTAAATTGAGTGTCATAGTTAGCAATTGACTGCAGCCCACGAAGATTCACATTGAATTTTGACCGTGAAAAGAAATCTATACCGTTCAAATAATTTGACTAGTTTTTTTCTTTTTTCTTGTCTAATATGTAACCAAGACTACATGAAATTTGTCAACTTATAGTTTAGGTAAATTTTGGTCGTGGCTTGGAACACATGATCATGCATTCAAACTTATAGCAAGAATGCATTCAATTTTATAATTTTCAGATAGATTTGACAATTTCAAAGTCTTTAAAAAAGTTGGTTTTCAATTTTAAGTGTATTGTTTTTAATTTTCAATTTTGTTTTTCCTACATAGATTTAAAATAAGAAGAGCAATCTAGTACTTTAATTCCATAGACATAATATTCCTTTCATTGTTGTGAATGCTAATATTATACTTTCCATGCAAAACATAACAAAATGCATAAAATATTTCTATATATTTATTTTATATATACCATGAAAATATGTTCAAATATGATAATATATATATATATATATATATATTGAGTCTCTCATAAGGGGTCACCGTCTTGAAATCTATCAATTTTAATGAATTTTGGTTTTGATTTTTGTGTAGATAATAGTTTCAATGAAATCTACTTGTAAACAGATTTTGAAAATTTTTCAAGAACTGCGACTATTTTTTTTCTTCCTAATTTTTGTCCTATTTTTCAATGCTTGATTTTCAATAAAATAGGGAAAAAATAGTTGCAATTCTTGAAAAAATTTCAAATTTAGTTTACAAGTAAATTCCATTGAACTTATGATCTATAAAAAAATCCAAATCAAAATTCATTAAAATTGATGGATCACAAAATGATCCTTACTTTATGTTAAAATAAGGGATCCCTCATGAGACTATATATATACAAAGTTTATTAAAAACATATCTATTTATATTCACTTTGACAGTTTATGTTTAAAAACTTTTCAAAAATTAATTTACATATTCTTTTAAGGGTTTAAATTCTCTTTTCTTTTTCCCCTAATATTAATCTTCATATAGATATTTTTTATAAATAAATAAAAAATGAATGAAACCAAAGAGTCTATCCAGTAGCCAGTGAAGGGCATGGCCCAAGCGTAAATTATTTTTATATTTTTAAAATTTTACCTCAAATGTTTTAGTATTTACATTTATTTTAAAAAGTGTCTTACTATCGTCCGGTTCCCAAAATTTAAGGAAATGCATATCTTGTTTCTATATGGAAACGCGTCTCTTGTTGTAATCATGCCATGTGACAATATTTTTTTCACATATCACGATCGCAACATAGGATACATGTGCATCCTGCAAATATTTTCTTAATATGGTTAAACTTTATCTAATTTTATTTAATTTTTACCCTAATTTTCTTATAAATATTTATTGTCATGATTACCGAGACAGTGAACCCTATGAATTTAATGAAGCTGACTTCGATTATTGATATATACATCACAATCATAATAGAAGATACATATATATCCCGTAAGTTTTTTTTTTAATATAGTTAAATTTTATCTAATTTTTACCCTCCTTTTTTTTATATTTACATTTTTCTTATAAATGTTTTTTGTCACAACTCCCTAGATAGTAGCCCCTCTAAATTTGATGAAGCTAACTTTGATTATGGCATCATGTTGTTCCACATATGTAATTAGGTGAATCTAAATCGTAAACTAAATCGTGATGTTTTTTTTTCTTTCTAAAAAAATAGGGGAAAAAAGACGCTGCACATGGTATTAAATCTTAATGTTATAAGTATGGAACCCATATTCGTATGATATTGTCCATTTTGGACATCGGTCTGTATAGATTTACTCTTGAATATCTACTAAAAAAGTCTCATACCAATGAAGGTTATTTCCATACTTTTATACCTAATTTCATCTCTACGTCTAACCAATATGAGACATTGGTTGCACACCCAACTCTTAATCACATGAAAATTAAATTAAGTTAAACAAAAATAGTCAAACAATACCAAACCACACCGTCCATGGAAATTAAAATTTGATAATAAAAAAATAAATGGTCACTTCATTCGGTACACAAAGTAGGAAGGTCCACCAAATCTATTGTAGGACAATAACTCGTATGCAGCGTGATGTATCATGCATTCTCCATCCAGATATTGCCATGTAAGCAAAGCTTCTTACATGGCAGCATCAAGATGGATAATGCATGGTGCATCGGATGCACCCAAGAATTTCTCTATTGCAGGAGGAACAACTGGCCTATGATTTCTGTTGTAGGACCCCACACTTTTGATTTTTTGGGACCCAGACATCAAAATTTGTGACCATGAATCATGATGAATTTGATGATCATCCACCGTTAAATTAAGTGACCGTCCAGATTTTATTTTGTGTTGGAAATGCAGGATGTGAAAGGGAAATGTAAACTCAAAATCATTTCACACTTACCTGTGACTGAAGTCCATTAGATTTGATTTTTGTTTTCTCATTTGAAAGTGATATCTTTGTTCATATTTTAGGAACCTCAAGGAAAAATGCACGCGCGCGTGTGTATATATATATATATATATATATAATATTTTTCCAACCAGAACGGTCTTGACTTTATAATTTCAGAACGTTTAACCACAGTCATATATTCATTGTGGGTTCACAACCCCACATTAACAAATACATAAACTCAATATGAATTTGCGACTTTATGTATTTATGGCTGTGATTGGACATCCTTAACTTATAATTTCATGACATCCTTACGAGAGAACCACTATATATATATGTGCATTTTAAACAGACACCGTCATAAGATAGGAGAATAGGCTCTACAAGAGCATCCCACAATGCAACTCCCACTCAAATGGAGGGGTGTCCCCAAACTTTATGGGTTTGAACCCCAATAGTAGAGTTTCATTTTGAAGTCTCCAACCACCAAAACAATGGACTATTGGTCAAAAGAAGTAAATTTTAAAAGCTCTTAATATATTTTTATCAGAAATATAATATATCAATTATTTTCTTCTCAATGCGTACTGATATAATAATTTAATTAATTTGATAACTTAATTAAATTTTATCAATGACTCACATTCATTGCACTGACATTAATACATCAGTGTATACTGACTTGATAAATATTCATATATAAAAAAATGTAATGAGTAGTTTGAATTTCTTTCTATATTGAGCAATAGATGAGCGGTATGGAAATTTATTCTCATAATTGAGAGATATCTTTTCCCGCAAACAATGGAGAAAAAACTCCTCACATATATTGATAATTGTTCGGATATCTACTCCCATAACCAGGAGATAACAAGTTAACAACCCTCACAAACATAGTAGAAAATACTTCCAACAAATGCTGATGCACATGATCATGATAAGACTTGAACTTACCCAGCAAATATGGAAGAGAACATGCTACCTGAACTAAAAGAAATGTGCATTTGAAAGCACTTTTTATGTATATGCTACTATGAAATAATGAAACTAAAATTAGTGCACTCTATACATGTGTTTCTCCGATTCAAACAATCTCAAATAACGTTAATATTAGGCTAGCTAGAGACCAACCAACACAAAGCTAGAAACACACAATCCATGAAACACATGTTGATCACAAACTCACATGATAACTAAAATTCCATATAACTAACATGGATGTCTCACATGGTCAAACCATCAAGAATTGCATTATAGTACTCTAATTAGATTTAATTAATTTAGCCTTAGATTTGGATTGTTTTCATGAAACTCCTCCACCACTATCTTCTCTGAATTGACCAAACTTGATAAGGATATCTTCAAACTCGTTTTCCATAAGGATAATACTTGGATACTGACCGATCAACACTCGAGATACAGACCTTACTAATAGGGTGTTGACACGTGACATTTTTTTTTTACCTTTTACATTTATTTCCTTATATTCTTTAAAGATGGGTCAGGCGTCAACACCTCATCGATGAGGTCAGTAACTTGGGTACCGACTCAAACATTGTTTTTTCCATAATTTTAGTTCAACCACATTTGTCATTTCTGTCCACACCTTTAATATAGGATTTCTTTTCTGTCCGCACCTTTAATAATAATAATAATAATAATAATAATATATAATAATTTTCAAGTAAGGAATCGATTACTTTAATTTCGGTCTACACCTTAATGAAATCATATAGATATGTATGAATTTTTGTGTGGATGATAAGTTCATTGAAATATATCTATAACAAAATTTAAGAATTTTTCAAACATTAAAACTATTTATCCCGATTTTGTTAAATATAAAAACTTCTGAAAAATGGAAGATATATACGAAAATTCAATAAACTAGCTCTAGTGCTTGACAAATTCCCAAATTTTATTTATATGTATATTTCAATGAACTTATCATCCACAAAAAAAATTCATATCAAAATTCATATCAATCGATATGATTTCATCAAGATGCAGACTGAAATTAAAGTAATGGGTCTCTCACTCGAAAGTTACTATAATATATATACATATAAACAATGCTTGAGTGTTGACTGGTCAGCATCCAAGGTACTGACCCTACCAATGGGGTGTTAACACGTGGCCCATTTTTAAGAATGCAATGAGATTAATGTAAAAAGTAAAAGAAAAATGCCACATGTCAACACCCCATTGGTGGGGTCAGTATATTGGGTGCTGACCGGTTAACACCCAAGCATATATATATATATATATAAATATATATGTGGAAATAACACTTTTTAACTAAAAAATTATGGAGTTTCTATTTTTACCCGGAATTAGTGTTTTCATTATTTTTACTAAACTTTTCATTGAAGAGACAAATTTACCACTACAGCAGATAAAACACACTGGAATTAAATACACTGGGAATTAAACATACAGATTAAACTCGTTAGGATTTAAACTGGCGGTGTGTTTAATTGATGAAAACTGATGTATATAATTAAATAAGACTAGTGTGTTTAATTGAAGAAGACCAGTGTATTTAATTGAAAAAGATCGGTGTGTTTAATTGAGAAATCATTAAGGGTATTTTGTCTTATTAGTGGAAAGTTTGATAAAAATAATCAAAACACTAATGATAGATAAAAATAAAATCCACTAATTATATGGTTAGTTTCAATTTTAACCCCCCCCCCCCCCCCCCCCCTCCCCTCCCCTCCCCTCCCCTCCCCTCCCAACACACACACACACACACACACACACACACATATATATATATATATATATATATATATATATATATATATATATACTGTAGGTAGTGGTGTACAAGTGGGTCTGGCCCAGCGAGCCCGGCACAGCCTGCATGTGGGGCATGCCATGCCAGGCACGACCTCCATGCGTGGCATGTGCCAGGTCGTATGTTGGGGCACGGCCCCAACACACATACACACACGGAACAGCCGGTATGTGGGGCGTGCTGTACCAGGCACGACCCCCCATGTGTGGCACCCACACCTACCCACCCACTCATACACAAACAAACACGGCACAGCCCGCATGTGGGGAGTGTCGTGCCAGACACGACCCCTATACGCGGCACGTGCGGCACACATACACACACCGGAGGTAGTGGAAAGTGGGCCGGGCCCACGGCTAGCCTGCCAAGGACGGCAGGCCGGGTCCGGCGTGCTGGCCAAGCACACACACACACATGGCACGACCCTCATACGTGGCACCTACACACACAGGGCCCGCATATGGGGCGTGATGTGTCAGACACGACCCCCATGCGTGGCACACACACACGGCACGACCAACATGTGGGGCGTGCCGTGCCAGACACGGCCCCTATGCATGGCGCGCGCCACACACACACACACACCGAAGGTAATGGAAAGTGAGCCGGCCTGCCAAGGATGGCAAGCTGGGCCTAGCGTGCCGACCAGATGCCAATGATGGCAAGCTGGGCCTGTACACACACACACACACACAGCCAGCCCCGCATGGCTGGCCTGACAAGGATGGCAAGCTGGGCCTAGCGTGCCGACCAGATGCCAAGGATGGCAAGCTGGGCATGTACACACACACACACACACACGTGCCGACCAGATGCCAAGGATGGCAAGCTGGGCATGTACACACACACACACACACACACACACACACACACACACATCACACATCACACACACACAACATATATATATATATATATATATATATATTTTTTGAAAACCAACGGCAATTTTTTATCCTACTGGGTTTTTCTTAGTAAGGTTTTTAATGAGACAATCATGTAAATATGTAATACTGAAAGTCCTAAATAAATAAATAATTATTCATTTCATATTTTAATAATTTCATCTACTTTTTTTCTTCTTTAATCTTATCTTTAATCTTTATTTATTCTTTTAATTATTTTATTCAATAAAATAATAAATCTATCTATTATCAATATTTTTTATTCGACTAAAATAATAATTAAGATAAACAAATTACAATTAGAAATACATAGGTTAAATTGGTAAAACAATATTATAGTTCTACAATTAAATAAAAATATTTTTAAATATTTTTTAAAAAATATTTGAAATCAGCCAGCCTGTTTGGCACGCTGAGACCGAACCGCAAGCATGAACGACACGGCCCACTAGGGCCATACCGGACCTAAGTTTTCCAAAACGGATCAGGCCTAGCACCGCACTGTCGTGCCTGGCACCGTGTCATGCCAGGCCCAACCTATTTTGAAAACATAGGCTAGGCGTGCCAGGTAAATGTGGGCCTAGGCCAACACAGTTTTATACCACTAACTAGAGGGATCGGGGGATATATATTTAACACTGATTTTATAACCTTCAGATCTCTAAAATATGGATCGTTAGTATTTAATGAATATTTTTCTGTGGCCCTTTGTCATCAATGTTTTTAATTTTCTTTATTCTCTGATTTCTCTCCTAGATTCTATTCCTTAGACCTCAAACTTAATTTACTAATATTTTCACCCTCATTATTACTTTCTCTCTCCTGTCCAACAACTATTAAGATTACAAATTATCTGTTGTTTTACTACTTTTATTTAAATATCCGTATAGTATTTTAAAATTCCAAACAGTAAATACTTTTTTCTGTGGCCCCTTTGTCATCAATGTTTTTTATTTTCTTTATTCTCTGATTTCTCTCCTAGATTCTATTCCTTAGACCTCAAACTTAATTTACTAATATTTTCACCCTCATTATTACTTTCTCTCTCCTGTCCAACAACTATTAAGATTACAAATTATCTGTTGTTTTACTACTTTTATTTAAATATCCGTATAGTATTTTAAAATTCCAAACAGTAAATACTAAAAACATCTTCACTTGCAATACTATTTTAGTATGTCAATACTATAATTTAGTATATAGTAAAAAAAATATATGTTCCAAGTAAGTTCAATTTTACTCACCCCTTTAAAAGGAAGTGAGTATTAACCCATCCTCACATGTGTTCATTTGTTAATTATTAATTTACTTGTTTACTCTTGTGATAATTAATTTTGTAAACCCTTAATTAATAAATGGACACATGTCAATACGTGAGGAGGAGGTAAATGGGTAATGCTCATCCCCTTTCAATGGGGTGAACAAAAATGAACTCCTCCAATGTTGTGCCAACTAGCAAAGTATGGCATATGCCAAATTTGGTATATCAATAAATGCTGTTTTTTTAATTATAAAAATACAATTTCATAATTGTATTGAATGTAATAATTGTTACCTTTTATAATTTTAAATTATAAAAAATATTATATAAATTGAATGCATTAATTATATTTATTAACTTTTATAATTTTAAACAATAAAAATATATTATATAAATTGAATGCATTAATTTTATTTGTTGATTTTTATAATTTAAATAATAAAAATAGCATTTCAAATAGAATTATGCATTGTAATACAATGTTAAAATGAGTTCCCTTTTGCTCACCCCCTTTCAGGGAGGTAAACATTACCCCCTCCTACAAACATAACATGTGTCCATGGAGGGATAAATTTGTCTAAACCTTGTTATTTTTCAGAGAATTTTACCCTTCTATAGACACATGTCATATTTTTGAGGAGGGTAATGCTCAACCCCCTCTAAGAGGAGTGGACATTAATGTACTCTGTTAAAATGATGTGTAAAATATACAAATTTACTATTTTTTATGCCGAATTTGGAGATGATCTAAGTAGATTATGAGCGATATTTTTTATACGGGGTTAATGGATGAATTCATAGTATTTTTCTATTGTCAATTTTTTTTTCTGGTTTACTTTCAATTCTTATAGTTATTTTTATCAGGTTTTAATTATTTGGTTGTTTATAGTTACTATGCATATCTCTTACATTAAAAACTACAAAATTGTTTTGTATATTAATGTACTGTTTTTATAGTTTTTTTTATATGGTTGTCTATAAAAAAAAAATTAATTTGTTTTTTTACTCGTGTTGAAAGACAATTCGTTTATCTAGTAGAATTATGAATTAAAGACAATGAATTGGTTTTTTATAAATAAAATTATGAATGAAATGAAAAGTAGGAGAGAAAATTTGAAGACTAGAGAAATGAAGAGGAGAAAATTAGTAGATAAAAGAAAAAGAAAAGTTAGGTAGAGACAGAGGAAATATTAATTAGATTTTAATTAGGAAAATGAATAGATGAGAGAGGATATTTCAAAATATATATATATATATATATATATATATATATATATATATATGAGCGAAGTCAGTAAAATAAATTAATGATAGATAAAGGAGAGAGAAATAAAAAAGAAATTAATTTATTAAATCTAAGTCATTCAAATCTCATAGATCTAATAACTGAAAAATCTTGTCAAAAATTGTGTCCCCAATCCCCCCCATATATATATATAAATATATATATATATATATATGTATGTACAGTCTTTTTTTTCTCGGGGCGCACGGATATATCATCAGTCTATAGATTATGGATAAGCACTGACAAATGCTTATAAACTGGGTCAAACAATTGAATCTAATGGTCTACATACAACGCACTAATAAAAATTTATCAGTGCGTATTGAGGTGAAAATTTTCTTATATATATGTATATATATGTAGTCCTTTTCTCCTCAGTGCACACTGATATAAATATTATAAGTGCATTTGCATGTGGGTAATAGATTATAGATAAACAATGACAAGTGCATGCAGATTGTGTCAAAGCAATTGAATCTAATGGTTCACATGCAACGCACTGATAAATATTTATCAGTGCGCACTGAGGTGAAAATTTTCCATATATATGTATATATTAGAGCATCTCTAATGCTATTATGCATTTTTAAGTTTCTAAATAGTGACACATCAACATTTCTATTCAATATGGGCCCATTTTTGATTTTTTTTTTAGAGAAATGCATATTCACATTTCCAATGCAATTATTAAAATCAAATATGTATCTATTTTTTAACCAATCATAATAAAACAATTATTACATTCTCTCTCATCTTTTATTTTACAATTAAATGAGCTTTCAATATTATTGGTGAAAATAGTTAGAAATCCTAGTCAGCATTTCTAGGAGAGTTTCTAGAATTAGAAACTCAACTCCATATTCTCTAACTTTTTTTTTACCACATCATCTCCATATTCAACATAGATAATTGCATTGGAGATGATTTTTCTAACTTCTTTAGTATATATCATATGTGGCACTCCATTTTCTCCAAATGCATATTAGCATTGGAGATGCTCTAAGTGAGTATCCCATGAGGGATACCTTATTTTAATTTCTATAAAGACCATGATGAAAATACATCGATTTTAATGAATTTTAATATGAAATTTTTATGGATGATGAGTTCAATAAAATCTACATATGAGCAGAATTTGAGATTTTCCAACACTATAACTATTTATCAAAATTTGTTAAATATTAAGGCATCGTAAAATAAACGAAATATAGGAAAATTCAAGAAAAATATTTTTAGTATTCGAAAAATTCTCAAATTTTGTTCATAGGTAGGATGTCAATGAACTCATCATCCACAAAAAAAAACCTCAGATCAAAATTACATAAAATCGATGTATTCTCATCAATGTTCTTACCAAAATTAAAATAAAGGATTCTTCATGAGAGACTCACTATATATATAGGAAAATTTTCATCTCAGTGCGCACTGATAAATTTTTATTAGTGCGTTGCATATTGACCATTAGATTCAATTGTTTTGACCCAGTATGTATGCAATTGTCAGTGCTTATCCATAATCTATGGTTTACATGCAATGCACTGATATACACTGATGTATTTTATATCAGTGCGCACCGAGAAGAAAATGAATATATATATATATATATATATATATAAAGTTCCAAAACCAATTCTATAATACAGAAAATTATGATTTCGTAAAAAATAAAAGGCCGTGAAATTTTGGACTTGAGAAGCACCGTATATAGATATGTAATTTTTGTATGTTTAGTTACTCATATGTAACTCATCAATCTTTCTATTATCAGTTCGTTCTGATATAAAATATATCAAGACGAAGAATGTGGACCACAGATTATGAAGAAGTTTTGATAAGTGCATACACTTTGAATCAAAGTATGTAAATATAATGGTCCATATTCTTCGTCCTGATATATTTTATATCAGGATGAACTGACAATAGAAAAATTGTGTAACTCATCTTTATAAAAATGTTAAAAATATAAATCTATGGGAGGATTTCGATATGTATTTATGTATCTAATTTTGGATGATAAAAAGATTAAAATACATTAGAAAAACTAGTCCATAATTCAAGGCCTCAAGGGTATGGAATTTGTAATTAAGTTAAACCTTGGACTTAGAAGTAACGTACGAAATGTATCATTTAATTTTATATATATATATATATATATATATATATATATCTCTCTTTCTCTCTCTCTCTCTCTATATATATATAAATATATAAAGCAGAAATTATGTTACAGTCACACTCATATCAACTATCAACAATGAAGTTAATCAAGTTATAGGTGCAAACCATGTTTCCCATCTCAAATTTTGAATTTATAATTGTTTGATATATATTGGAACATGTTAGAGCATCTCTAATGCAAATATATAATTTTGAGTTTCTAAATAATACCACATCAGTATTTTTATTTATTATGGGCCAACTTTTAAAACAAATTAGAGAAATAAATATTCACATTTCCGTATGTATCCATTTTATAACCAATCATAATAAAACAAGTATTCCACACTCTTTCCTCTTTAATTTTACAATTAAATGGGCTTTAACATTATAGGTGGAAAGAATTAGAAATCTCAGTTAGCATTTCTACAAAAGTTTCTAGAATTAGAAATTCAACTCTGTATTCTCTAATTTTTTTTTGCCACATCATCTCCATATTGAAGTTAAGTAATTATATTGGAGAGAGTTTTTCTAGTTTTTAGCTATCTATCCTAGACCGTTAATTTTCTCTAAATGCATATTTACATTGGATAAACTCTTATATTCTTTTTATTTCTTTTTCGGTGTAATTTGACTTTAACTCAATTTTTTTCAGTTTTTTGAGCGGAAGACAATATCTTTCCCAAAAATATATGCCTTGTAGTGGTAAAATAAAATAGCATCTCTCCATTAAATTACACTAAATTGTTAAGCTTTTTCACTCACGTTTTTGTTGAGTGGAAAAACAGTTTTTTTTTTTTATACCAAAATACACAAATTAAAGAAATTTTATAATGCTACTTTGTTTAAACATAAAAAAAAAGTTCTATACTTTTATTAAATCCACTCACATAATAAAAGATTTTGCTCAACTAAAAACAGAAAAGAAACCAATCAAGATCATGGAGAAAATATCCATTGAATGCGCGAAGAAGTCGTACATGAATGAATCTGACTCTGTCACTCTGACGATGATATTTATATGAAATGGAGAACTTCTTGATAAGTTATTTTATTGCAACATTGTTTTGTTAAGACTGCTTTAAATTCACAACTATGAGACTGAGATTGAATTTGATCGAGGCCCAAATAGATGGGCTTGCTGTGCCCATAAATTTTTATATACATAATAATTATCAAGCCCCAACTGTTTTTTTCCCATTCAACACCCATTCAACATCATCAAACATCATCAAACATTAATGGGTAAATGGTATTTTAATCCCGTAGTTTGCCTTAATTAACGTTTAGTTGACGATTTTTTAGAATTATAAATTTTAATCTTTCTGTCAGAGAAGACGAATTCTGACATGTCAGACATGTAAAATAACTTTCCTGCCCCTGATGAATATTGCTCATTCTAAAAAGACTATAATACCCCTAAACCCTAAAAAAACGAAATTAAAAAAATATTAAAATAATTAATCATATATAAAAAACAATTTACAAAACTAAAATAAAAAAAATAAAAAAATAAAAAAATAAAAAAGAATATTGAAATATAAAAAAAAATAAAAAAAAATATTGAAAAGTAAAAAAATCTTATACAGACAAAAATCCCCACAAAAAAATTTCTTTAAAAAATCCTCACAAACTAATTTTCTTAAAAAAAAAACAAATTTCAGTTCTATACCGACAAAAATCCCCACAAAAAAATTTCCTATTTAATCCTCATCATCATCAAAAATTCCCCAGGACTTCTTTTTCTTCTTCATCAATCTCAAACAACATCTTCATCATCAATCACAAACAACAACAGACAACAGTACAACATCAATCTCAAACCTCCCTAGAAAGCCAAAACACACCTACCAGATTCATCTTAATTCTTAAACAACAAAAAAATACAAATTCGAAATTGAAAAACAAAACATCATCTGATTCATCGCAAACCAAACACCTCAACTAGACCCAGAACTAAAACACCACACCACCACATCAGAACCCAGAATCGGGTCGCCATCATCATCACCACCAACCACTACCCAGAACCGAACCACACCACCAGAACCCAGAATCGAACCACACCACCACCACCAAACCCCATTGGCACTCGATCTCCCCTGGTCGCCAAATCGACACACATCAGAACCCATTCGCGAATAGAGGGATTTGCTAGAGAGAGGGATTCGAGAGAAAACGTGGGTGTTGATTTCTAGAGTGGAGATGGTATGGGTGATGATTTCTGGAGATGATGACGTGGGTGTTGAAAAAAATTGGATTTGTGGTTTTGTAGATTGTTTTCGATGTGGTATTAACAAATTTGGAGAAAGGTTGCATAAACTGCACCCCTCCATGGGTTGCGCCTAGATCAGTGGAGATTGGTGGCGAGTGAGGTGTGGTGTTTGGGTGGTGGCGGCGACGACGGCGGCAGGCGGTTAGGGTTAGGGTTTGGTGAGTTGAAGAAGATGAAGGAGATGGAGATGAAGATGAAGAAGAGAGAGAGAGAGAGAGAGAGAGAGAGAGAGAGAGAGATGCGGTAGGTAGAGAGAGAAAAAGAATGGAGTTAGGGTTTTTGTAATTATTAGTATTATTTTTCAATTTCGTTTTTTAAATTTAATTATTATTTAATAATATTTATTTGTTTATTAAATTAATTTATAAATTACGATTATACCCTAAGTTATATAAGATTCTAGAACATTTGATGTTAGTTTACCTTTTTACCCACGTTGACTTGACGGAACCCTAACAGAATTGGACGGTAGAGACTACAATCCCTATTGTCAGAATAATGATGGATTAAAAATTATAATTCCAAAAAATCGTGGACTAAACGCAGATTAAGGCAAACTACATGGACTAAAATACGATTTACCCAACATTAATTTATATAAATTTTGTATCATGGTAATTATTATATCAATTTCAACATGACTTTTTCTTATTCAATACAACAGTATTCAGGTTTTGGTATGTAGATGAGGACAACAATGCATCTGAAATTTGGATTCATTTTCACTGTTTTACATATTAAAATCATATACAGTATATATATAATTTTAAAAAAAAAGTTGTTTGCCCTTGATCATTATTGAAATGCATTTAAAGAAGTATGGGTACCCCATCAATACAGTTATTGATAAAATTCGAGATAAGGTAGTGGCATTTTCATCAGAAATGAAGATCAAAGAGACTCATATTAATGGTTTTCAATACATATGTCAAAACTAGCTAGATCACATATTGAAGAAGGCCTTTTACAGTCCAGCAGAATAATAAATCTCTGAATTCAAATCCGTTATTCCGGTGAACGGCCGAAAGATCGGAGGATTTCTGGATATGAAAAATATAGACACGCAGTGATCCATTGACATGGATATTGGTAGCTTACAAGATTGAAGTTCACTAAACAAATCAAATGGGAGAACTGGCAGAGACTTCAACTTATTTGTCTAGCAGCTAAAATTATATATATATTTGGCAAAAACATATCCACTCTCGGAGTTAGTGGTGTGCACTTCCCCTTCCACGTTTATAATGGAAGATCCATACGAGAGATGTGAGATTTGAACCCTCCACTAGAAACATAGAAGGAGAGGTCCAGACCACTACAGCTAAGAAGGGATATGTGTGTAAAAGTGTTGTTAGATAATTAAAAAAGGTATTCTTTATTTGTCTTGATTATTAGTACTCCTCCTTGTTGATTGATATAAACAAAAGTACTACTTCATGAAATTTTTATCTAAGTTACCAGCACGATAATGTTACCTATAAAGTCACTGTATTGTTAACATCAAAATGCATTTTGTGAAAATGATAAAATTAATAAATTAAAATCTGATGGGTATATTCTTCTAGGAAACAATGTGAAGTGATATTTTCTCTTCCGATTATTGGAATATATATATATATATATATATATATATATAGACTGCACATGTAGTGCATCATGATGTCTCCCAACTCATTCGGTGTAAAAACCAAAATGCGAAGTGAAATTTTCTCTAGATGTTATCAAGCAAAAACATTCTTATTTACATGAATACTTAGTTATTTACTAATAATTAGTACATGTAACTAAGAAAAATAAAGAATACTTTTCTTGAAATCATTTCTAAGATTTCAGGATTTTATTTTCTGATATACTGAATGATATATGACCTTCTAACCTCCAATTTATTGCTCAAAAATAATCTCATCCTACTCAGAATTTCACCTACTTTCTTGGTTCTTCTTCTAGAATATAATTTTTTTTTAAAGAAAATATCATAACTGCATCTGATCCAATTTAGTTGCAGAAAACAAGAGAAGAGAGAAAGAAAAAAAAAAAGATAGAGATCATGGACAGTAGAAAAATATATTGACAATTTGATTATTAACACCAGAAAAAATATATAAATTCAGGGAAAAAAACGCATGATTATACTACAGATTCATTCCAATTACAATAAGAAAAAAAAAACGTTTTTATTACATGTAAATTAAGGATCTAGGGCGATCTGATCCAGCCACAGAAGGAAAACTAGACAAAGAAAGGCCCATTACAGGCACGGCGAAACTCGCCTCCATCAAAATCCTTTGTTGAAACGTTTCTAGACTCGCCCCAGCTTCTTTTATATCCTTGACCATTTGAAGATAATATTCCTTGAGCTTTTTGATCATACATGTGTAATGCAATCTCAACCATCGTAGTCTCACCTTCCTGAACATACGAACTAGGAAAACCCCCCGCCGCGGCTTTTTCCTTGTTCCTCCGAGGCGGACAACGGGCAGCTTCCTACGTCGGATGAAGACTCTACGACATGTCAGCGGCAACCGGAGTCCGGTGGCAACCGTAAGGGCTTGATGATTTGGTTTCTGAGGAGGGTTATTGGTTGGGGACTCTAGTTGTAGTGGTGGGAGTAGTGCCATGTTAATGTGTGAGAGAAAAATGTGTGAGAGAATAAATATATAAAGAGAGAACCAGAGAGTTGACCAAAATTGGACAAAAGCATCTTTGAATTAAGGGATATAATCATTTTTCCCTCTGTAGTTTGTCATATTAGACATTTTACCCCATTTAATTTCAGTAATGGTCATTTTACCCACTGAAAACAAAAATATTAGACATTTTACCCCCTCTAGTTTCAATAATGGATATTTTCTCCCTCGAAAACCAAAATATTAGACACTTTGCCCCCTAACCATTATGAATTATGTTAGTCAACTTCTTTGACCGTTAAAAAATCAATTAAATGACCATATTACCCTTGAACACTTGAGTTATTCCCCCTAATGATACCACTAATTGTTTTTAAATAAAAAAATCAGAATTAAAAAATAAAACTAATAAAACTATTTTAAAAAATAGAATTGAAAATAAAAAATAAAAAATTTATTTAAACAAAACTTAATATAATGAATTAAATGTAAAAATAAAAAATTTATTTAAAAAACAAAAATATAGAGAATGAAATGTAAAAATAAAAAAACTTATTTAAAAAACGTTAACATTAAGAATAATAAAATAATAACATAATATGATTGTAAAAAACTAAAACAATATTAAAATTTATTTTGAAATATTGAATTGTTTTTTTTAAACACTAACTTTTTTGTTGCTAATTTTTTATTTTTTAATTTTTAATTCTGTTTTTTAAAATAGTTTTATTAGTTATCATTTTTTTTAATTCTGATTTTTTTTCTTAAAAACAATTAGTGGTATCATTAGGGAGAATAACTCATGTGTTCAAGGGTAATATAGTCATTTAATTGATTTTTTAACGGTCAAAGAGGTTGACTAACAGAATTCATATTGGTTAGGGGGCAAAATGTCTAATGTTTTGGTTTACAAGGGGGAAAATGACCATTAATGAAACTAGATGGGGTAAAATGTCTAATATTTTGGTTTTCAGGGAGAAAAATGACCATTTCTGAAATTAGAGGGGGCAAAGTGTCTAATATGGCAAACTACAGGTGGGAAAATGATTATATCCCTTGAATTAATGGAATGTATAATTTAATTTAATTCAAGTCCACATGGTTTTTTTTTTCGGTTACAAGTTACAAAGAACATGTAAATGCACGAAAATATTTGTTGTAATATTTTAATTTCTTTTAAAAATGATTAATTAATTAGGGTATTAACAAATATATTGTAAAATATACGTTTTAATTTTTTTTAACATATACGTTTGTTTATATATATATAAAATACGTGCTTACATTAATTTGTTGGTTTAGTATAAATAGGATCTTTCTTTGATTATGACAGTCCTGGAAAAATTATTACTCCTATATGCATTCATTTTGTATATATGCATTTCATATAGATATATATATATATATATGCTTTTTATATTTACGATTAATAATTTATAAAAGTAAATAAATAAATTGATTACATGTGTTGAATGAATTCATTATGGATAATTTTTATGAAAGCCTTTTCAATTCATTAGTTTTTTTTTTTTTCGCTGATGGAAGAAATTTGGTGATTACGATCATGCATTATATATAATTTGATTCTTATGCAAATTAATGTGTGATTATAAGTGCGTGTGTGTGTTTTTTTAATTATTAGTTTTTGGTCATGAATTTGAATATATAGAATAAAAAGTTGTCACGACTATGAGTGTGGGGGTACGTGATTTTTCTTTTAAGAGAATTAATTATTATGATTGATGAGAAGCAAGCAAGTGCATGTGCAGATATATCCAGGAAAAGTAAGGAAATTATTAAAAGCCATATATTTATGGCTCAACCTACTATTATATAAATAAATAATATATATATATATATATATATATATATATATAATATACTATGGAGATATATTGATCCTCAGTCTAGTAATTATCCCTACAAAATAATACAGATTGTCGTTTTAATTTTTGGTGGAGTAGTTGTACATCTCATATTATTCATAAAAAAAAGTGTAAAGAAATAATGATGGAGATATAAATTTTATTCATCTGGGGCCTTGATTGAAAAATATTAAAATATTAAAATATAAGAAATAATATTAAATAAATAAATAATAATAAAAGAAATTAAATTTTAACTCATTTATTATCAATAAGAACCACATAATACTATTATTACAACTTCAAAATTCAAAATGCAAATTTTAATAAAAAAAGTCAATAAAACAATAAAAACAATCAATATAACTAATTAAGTTCAAATTAAAATATTAACTTAAAACCAACACACTAATTATTGATCATAATTCACCACAAGGATTATACATGGTAATTAGCAATCACCATTCACTAATTACCTCAAAATATTAAAATGCATCAATAAAAGAATGTGAAATCAAATGCAAGACTATAAAATTAAAATAACACATTAAATGGAATATGCAACTAGAGGCATTTATTTCACAAATTTGATATTGTGAGGGCGTGGGAATACTAATTTCTAATAGTTAAAGTGAAAACAAAAAGAGTAATGCTAGACGTTCTGATTTTTTTTCCCAAATGATGTGGTTTGTGAGTTGTCAATATCATATCAGTCACTGTATAATCTCATGATTTATACGATGCTTACACCTCACGCGTCACATTATTTATAACATAATTTTGAAGAAAAAAATTTAGGACAGTCTAATATTATTTAAACAAAAAATACATTAAAAAAAAGATGATCGATAGTAAACTTTTTACACTCAATTAGTTATCACGAGTTATTTAGACTATTAAGATATCGGACTTAAATAAATCCGTTAAAAAATTTAAGAATTTTTTTTTTAAAAAAAAAACAAAATTTGGCCCTTAGCTCCGCCCAAAGAAAGCCACTTGGACGCCAGGAGGAGCCATGGTCCTATGTCACATTTTTTTTTTAACATGGTCAAAAAATTTATCTCAGATTTTTTGTATTAACATTTATTAAAAAAAAAAGGTTTCTCTCTGAAATTTAAGGAAACTTGTTTCGGCATCTGCTTTTAACCTTATCATGCTGTCAATTTCAGTAAAATATTGTTGAAATTACGTACAAATTTAATCTCGTTTTATTTTTATTCTCATATATGGTATATTTTAATTGAACCTGGATCCTCTTCTTATTTTTTATCTCTTTATATTGTCTTAATCTTTACAATCTATTGACACATGTCTAATATAGCAAATCAATGATATGGAATATTTGTATTAATTTTCAAGTTTTACACAACTAAAAATAGAATTAATCAAAACCATTAATTTAGGTGAGGACAAGGTTATGATAAGATGTGGTGAGGAGATGATCCAAATTCATTTACATATATATATATATATATATATATATATATATATATATATATATATACACACACACATCATTTTCTCCTCAGTGCGCACTGATATAATTTATATTAGTATGTTACATATGGACCACTGATTATGGAGAAGTTTTGACAAGTGCATACATTTTGAGTCAAAGTATATAAATCTAATGGTCCACATCCAACGCATTGATGAAGTTATATCAGTGCATACTGACTTGGAAATTTCTTTATATATATATATAGTTTTTCTTCCTGATATTGTGAAAATAAATATCAATATATAGATAATGTGTGATCTTCTCGATAAATTACAATCTCTTTTAGTGTTCATATTTAAAACATAATAATAATGAAAATAATCTAACCAATGGAATCAATTCTAACAAAAAACAATTTTTTTTTATGATAGACTTCATGTAAAACAATATGGCAAAACAACATTCTAACGAAATCTACATTTATTCTGTCCCATTCAACAAATGTAGATTATTATTATTATTATATGAGAGTATATAAATAACATATTTTCCGATTAAATAAACAATCAAACATTAAGATTTGATATATAATTTAATTAATTAATTATGTGTATTACGCAAAGCATGACGTTTCTAGTCACATAGTCCATAGAGCTTTCTAGCTACCATGTTAGGTGTCTTTTAATTTATAAAAATATTGACTATTTAAATTAGATCAAGATTTACACATAATCTATGTGGTTTTAATATTATGAAAAAGAGTTATTGATTGGAATGCTAACAGCATTTATAACGACAAAAGAAATTAAGTTTAATATGTTCAAGCATTAATTTCGAGGTTGATGCATTTATTATATATTAACGTGATTTTTTTTTAATTTGACACCGAATTAAGAGTTTAACAAGACCTTCCGATATATTGGTACTAGAATCCTGAAAAATTGAAGAGAATATGAATTGAGATTGAAGAACAATTGAGAGATAGAGAAAGTAGATTTGTAAATTTTTATTTCGTTATCTTTTTCATTTTTTTGTGAATCATGAATAGCAGATACAAGAAGAGCTTTTATGCTTTGTTTTCAATCTTAACAGAATCTAGAAAATATATCAAGATGAACGGTAATGATCTTATCTTAAGAAGTCACACAATTTGAACTAGCTTTTCTAAATTGACTTTCAAAACAGAATTTGCTGACTAGACATAGCTGAGTCAGCAAGTCAGTTATGGCATGAAGAGTTGATGATGCTAAAGCTTTATCAATCGGTTAATTTGTAGCTTTAACACTCCCCCTCAGATTGTGCTGATTTAAGTCAGACAGTTTGAATCTAGTTTTAGAGAATCGATCTGTAGATTCAGCATTAGAACTCCCCTTCAAGCAGAACCGGTCCCTATCAGTGATAAGCTTAGAGGACAACAACTGAAATCTAGGAAGGGGAAGAGCCTTAGTGAATATATCAGCAGTTTGAGACTCAGTAGACACATACCCGATATCTATCTTCCGAGATGATGCTAAGTCATGAAGGGAATGGAGATCTATCTCGATGTGCTTCGTTCTTGAGAGAAACACAGGATTGTGTGCCAAAGATTTAGGGGTCGTTTGTTTTTTCCACTAAAAACTTAATAAGTCTGAATCATAATTACTAAATTGTTTTGTTTGTTTTTTTAAGTGGTCAAACCACTTAAAAATACCAAAAAACAACTTAAAATAAAAATTAAAAAATCATGACTTGTCACTTAATTGCAAATAACTGAATTGCATTAAATGCAATCCAAAATCTTTTCTTCCGATACTATCCCCCACATATAACATATTTCCAATTTCATCATAATTATATATGGTATAAAAATATTTATTTGAATATATTGATTATTTTAAATAGCGTTAAAAATGAAAAAAGAACCCTAATCACTTCTCAATATTAGGGTGGTGTATTTATATATTAATTTTTTAGAGTGTTTTGTGTGAGTTTTCCTACTGTACCTTTTATTTTTTTGAAAAAAAAACATTTTCTTTTCTTAGTAAAAATGAAGTTTGTTTGTAATCGATGAAGAAGATCATGATCATATGTGTTTATATATAATTATTATTTTTGGATTGTTTTTATTCCATATTATATGTATAATTGTTTAGCATGTGTATAAATGTAAAATTACTTATTTTCAAACAATTTTTTTTTAAAAAAAACAAACGTCTAGACAGTACATTCAGATGTGAGGAAAAAAAAAACATGTCATTCAAGTTCAGATTTCAATCCCTATTCAGTTTTTACAAAAATTCAGGACTGTTTAGTTTTCAGACAAAAAAAAAAAGACAAACGACCCCTTTAGCATCCATAATCACACCACAGAACAGGAACCCCAGAAAGAGGAAGGCGAAGCTCTGAGAAGAGAGACTATAACAACAGAATATCTATTGCAGTTGTAGCAAGGGAACAATATTTAGCCTCCGTACTCGACCTTGCAACAACACGTTGCTTTTTAGAAGACCAGCTTATCAAGTTACCTCCTAAATACACACAATATCCACTTGTGGATTTTCTGTCATCAACACTACCAGCCCAGTCAGCATCCACAAAACATTCCAAGTTAAACAGAGAACTTGGCTGAAAAATAAGGCCTTGTGACAAAGTACCCTTGATATATCGCAAAACCCTTATTAACTGCAAGCTAATAAACTGTAACAGGAGATGCCAAAATCTGACTTAGCTTATTTACGGCAAATGCAATGTCCGGTTTAGTTAGAGTCAAGTATTGGAGAACCCCAACTGCACTTCTATAAAAAGTTGGATCATTAAAAATTACACCATCATGACAAGAGAATCTACTGCTAGAAGCAAGAGGAGTTGAAGCTGGTTTATCATCAATCATTTTTGTCCTCAAAAGCAAGTCCTTGGCATACTTAGTTTGAGACAAAGACAAGCCAGTAGCTCCACGAAGAGCCCCAAAACCCAGAAAAAACTGAAGAGAACCAAAAGATTTTAAGGCAAAACAGGAATTCAAGTTTGTAATGACCTTTGATTTAGTGCCACTTTCATTCCCTGTAAGGAGAATGTCATCAACATATACCAAAAGAAGCAAAACCACTCCACCATTTATGTAGAAAAGTAAGGATGTATCTGCCTGTGAGTTTCTAAGACCCCATTTCAAAAGAGCAGCCCTCAACTTAGCATACCATGCCTTTAGAGCCTGCTTGAGTCCATAAAGGGACTTATGAAGCCTACAAGCATGAGAAGGGTGGGTAGAGCTGATAAATCCATCGGGTTGGGACATAAAAACCGATTCTTTGAGCTCTCAATTTAGGAAAGCATTATTAACATCTAGTTGTTCAACGTCCCACTTATGTATCGCAACTAGATTGAGAACAACCCTTATCGTCGAGCTCTTTACTACTGGACTATAAGTCTCATAAAAGTCTAATTCAGGAGTTTTAGTGAACCCCTTAGCCGCAAGCCTGGCCTTATACCTATCAACCGAGCCATCAACCTTGTATTTAATTCTAAAGATCCACTTACATCCCATTATATTCATGTCATCTGTAACTGGCACAAGTCTCCAAGTTTTTATCATTTGCAGGGCATCAAATTCAGCCTGTATTATGGCTTTCCAAGATGGTGAACTTAAGGCTTTAGACACACTAGTTGGCACAATATTATTTGTAGTAGATGTAGCATAGACCTTTGGTTTAACAATACCACTTTTAGCTCTAGTGGTCATATTGTGTGAATTGGTTATGGTACTAGTGCATAAGGCTGATTAAAGGTCAATATGGAAAGGTATAGCCACTGGTGAAGCAGTAGTTGAGGTAGTAGGTAAGGGAGGGGTGGGTGAGGTTGACAGGAGATGAGTAGGAGAGGTACTATGTAAGGTAGGTGTGGGAGCTATAAAAAAGAGCATGTACCTTTTGTAAAGATGAGACACCCTTAGATATAACAAACAAAGGAATACTAGGAGGGTCGATATGATGATTAGACTTGGGACAGAAAAGAGAGGAGTAAGGAAACTCGAGCTCATTAAAAATTACAATCCTAGAAACAAAGACCCTACCACTAGGATGGAGACATTTATAGCCCTTTGAATAGTCACAGTATCCAATGAACACACGTTTTTGAGAATGCATTTGAAATTTATGTGTTGTAAGGTCTAAGAAGAGCAAAACAAGCACACCCAAACGATTTAAGGAAAGACACACTACTTCAATGAGAAGAGGGTGTGCTATTATGACCTGATCAGGGCCGGGTTTGAGACTTTTAGGGCTCTAGGCGAAATAAAAAAAATTGAGGCTCTGAACCCCACGTATGTTTATTTAATTTTTTTATTTAGTAAATACTTGTTAAAAATAATATAATAACCCAAAATTAAGATCGTTACACAACAAAATAACAAAACCTTACTTGTCTCAAATTTTTAACAGCAAAAGTACTAATTAAACTTACATAATCAAGTTTTTTATTTTAATTTTTTTCAATGGATGACATAGCTAAGACGCTGAGAATTACGAAAAATTGTTTGAATTTTTGAGATTTTGTTTCTGAATTTTTGTACTAAATGAGATTTGGAAAGGCCTAAATTTGATTTTCAATTTTTCTTCGAATATCTGATAAGAGGCACGAGTTGATTTAGTGTTGGTTGGCGTAAGAATAACAGACCAGTTTGGTATTGTTATAACTTTTCTTATAATCATTGTTAGCTGTGCAGAATGAATAATCAGTTGTAAAGTTAATCAATAGATGTTTGGTTAATTGTACTTTTAAAACTATTGTATAGCTCGTATACATATGTTTGGTAATTTTATTACAAAAATACTGAAATTAGTTATAACAACTTAGTGCTTGTTTGATTGGGCTTTCTACTGTCCCAAAAGGTCTATAAACGTCTATTTGATTTTTTTAGAGTGGTTTGGTTCAGCTTTTAAGATTGCATATTTTAAATTGAGTAGATGCTAGTAGAGTTTAAACATCTACTAGCCAAAAACTCATGGGTAGGTGCTTATTCAAATAGACTTTTTTTTTTTCAAAAAAAAGTCTACCAACCAAACAATTATAATTGTATTTTTCAAAAACTCTATTTCTAATAAGTAGATTTTTTATAAATAAAGGTTTTTCAAAAGCTCAACTAACCAAGCTATTAAATATACATGATTTTAGAACCTTACTTCATTTTTTTTCATTAATTATATATATTAAATCAATATTTTAGTAGAGTATTTAAATTAGAAAAAAATTCCATATGAAAAATAAAAACATTTAAAAAAAAATTATAAATCAAATCAATATTTAAATGAAATATTTAATTTTAAGATGAATTAAAGTATATAAATGATTTTAACTTGATTTCATAAGGATAATAATGATATTTTAAAATATTCATTAAATGCTGAAGTAGATTATTCCATAATCACTTTCAAAATCTAACACATTACTTACTTCTCAAATTCATCATCAAAACTTGTTAGATTATCAATTAATCACTTTTGAAAATTATACCGAACACAATTTTCTCTTAAAATGATAAAATAAGTTGCTTTTAAGTTTTCAAAATCAATACCAAACTGACCCTAAGAATGCTAAGGCTCTGTTTGGTATTACTTTTGAGAAGTTAAAATATGATTATTTAATAATTTTGACATAAAAAAGATGTTTGGTAAAATTTTCAAAAGTAATTATTTGAAAATCTGAGTTGATTTGGCAGCAATTTTAAAAAGCATGTGGGGGTTACTTTTGCAAAGTGATTATGATAGAATCTGCTTTCTGATTTAATGAATCTTTTTAAAGTCTAAATTATCCTTATTGACATAACATAAATACAAATATATCTTATGTTTAATTTTATATGACTCAATTTTATTTGTTCATCATTGATTAAATATAAGATTAATTAAAGGGTAATGCTAGGCTTCCTAATTTTTTTTTTCAAATTCCTTCCCAAATGGTGTTAGCACGTGAGGTGTCAATATCATATAACTCACAACATAATCTCATCATTTATAAGATGTTGACACCTTGCGTGCCTACACCATTTGGGAAGAATTTTGAGAAAAAAATTGGAAAGTCTAATATTACTCTTAATTAAAATATTTAAAAAAATAATTTGTTCATCTTCTCAACCAAATTCTGGAACAAACACACAAACTTAGAACTTAAGAACAAACCACTAAAACTCATATTTTTCGCTATCTACTTCTTCTTCCCTACCCTTTTTCTTCTTTACCATCACAAACTCACCTAAAAATACAATCAATAAAAATTATAAAAAAAAGTGATAAAGATTGAAGTGTTATATGTACTGGTATCCGTATGTCAAGTAAAAGAAATAAAAAAATATTGCAGTGAAAATAAAATAAAGGAGTAAAGGAAGAAGCACCCAATTTTTTTTTTATATACTGGTGCTGTCAAACCCTAGATTTTTCGGTTGCCATGGAAGTTTGAGATTGAGAGGTGTGAATATAAATTTTTTGCTTTGCTTGATAATTCAATTTCATGTATGTTTTAGTTATTATGTAAAATCACAACAATTAATGGTAAAGTTTACCAAACGCATAAATACTGCTTTTCAATCGACATCGATTTCAAGAACACCATTAACCAAACAGTTGTCTGATTAAATTCAAAGCAAATTATTTCTTCAATACAATTAACAGTGATTATTTAAAAGTTACATCAATACCAAACTAGCCCTAATAGTGTTTCCATAAGTAGACTTTTTTAAAAAAATATTCATATGTGGGTGGTGGGCCTTTTTATATGGGCCTATTCTTGTTTAAAATCATGCAAACTTTTTTTATTTTATTTTATGAAATCATAATTGTTTAAGAAAAAACTAAATTTGGAGGTACTTTAAAACTCGGCCCTAAGTGGTTGCTTCATTAGGCCCCCCTAGGGCCAGCCCTGGACTCGATACAAAATTGATTAGAAAATTTAAAAATAAATTAAAATTTGGTCCTTAATTCTTAAAAAAAGAAGAAGTTATAGTTATAGCATTGGTGTGGTAATATGCATCACCCCAATTAATTTCTACATAACTACCGTCTATAGCAAACTATGAGACTAATTGGAATGACAAAGACTTAGACAATTGGCAACCGCCTAATATTCAACAACATAGCATTTATAAGAAAAAAAACATTTTAGATTTCAGAACTTTACTTTGACAAAAAACCAAAGAAATCAATGTCAAATTCCAAAATAATACTTTCTTCATGAACATATTAAACAAAAATAGTTTAAATCACTATCACGAGATCGGTTATAATGACATGCACATTGGCAGTGTGCAAGTTGGTATAAAACCACTATCTAAGATTGGTTTCAATAATTCTTTATTAGTTGTTCTTCGTGACAAAAGAATTACAGACTATAAAGAATGCATCCTTGGGATGACTGAGACCACTCTGACTTTTGAATGGTCCAGAACAAGACATTGTTCTTCAATTTGTTTTCTGTTTGCACACCATTCGAAGAATGATATTTCTTTACTAAGTTTTTTAACATTGTTGTCATCCCGGGCTTAGAACTACTTGCAGACATGGTAGAGAAAAAAGAACAATCAAAATTCTTCCTAGGTTTTTACTCACAGCTTGTCTATGGGAATTACAGTATGCCAAACGCTCTCCTAGCTTGCGGCTATCTCACCCGGTGACTACTGACTTTTGTACCTAGAAAAGAATTCTAACTACAATTCCATGACAGATGGATGTAAAGTGTTAAAAAACTTAGTAAAGAAATACCATTCTTCGAATGGTATGCAAACAGACAACAAATTGAAGAATAATGTCTTGTTCTGGACCAACAAAATCTCAGAATTTATAAAACCTACCAGAGAAATGCACAACAACTTCATCCTCCTCCTAAGAACTTTGAAATCGAAATGAACAAAGAAGACCATCCAGAAAGTACAAAAAATAATACAGAGTGTACACCATTCATAATTTTTGATGAAGCATTTTCACAGACAATTCCGACATCCTCACACCAAATTGGCCTTGTTATGAAACAGAACAATTATACCAATGTTTTCCTAAACTCACTATTTTAAGGTTATGGTTTTCTAATTACTATGAGTATTGAAACTCTGTGTCCTTATATTAACTTAGATTTAACGGCTAAGAAGAATCTAAGTTTCTAGGTTATGTTACTAGAATCTTATCCTATTAATATTTAATAAAATACCCGATTTTAACTATTAAAAATCTAATTTATTATTGGAATTCTAATCTATGTAAACTATTTAAATAGACTGGAATTAAATGAGTAATTTACCAAGTTTTAACTATTAAAACTAAAAACACATTATTCGGTCTTATTATTATTAGGGCCTTAATTGAATTAATCCTAATAAAGTATTGGGCCTAACTAATCTAACTTATAAAACTCTTTAATTAAAAGATTATCTATAAATGAGAATTAGTTTTACTCCTAAAAATTAATCTCATTATAAATAGCGAATTATGTGAAAATCCTATTTTAATCTCATTAAAAATAAAACACATAAATCATGGCAATTATGTATGTATGATATGTTATAATGCAAGTTTAGGCACACCTAATCTATATGGCATTTTTATGTATGACAATGCATTAATTGTTTTTTTAAAAATCATCCTATGACTTCAAAATTAAAGCATACGTGAGTTCACTGAGTATGATGAGTTATCTAACTTAAACAATTCTAATTACAAATAATAATTCAAGGCATTCCTTGGTATTCTTGTAAATCCATTGTCTTCAATATTCTTCAAGTCCACTTCTTCGCATCTTTGGGCTTCCAATCAAGTCCAACTTGATTAATGTCAAGTGATCCATCTCATGGATAGAACCCTAAGGCCCATCACTTAATTTCAGCAGAATATATACTGCCACGAAGCCCACAAGATGACCTTTCCGCTAGCCTCAAGGCTGCACACGAGCGAAGATGCACGCAGCTGCCTTGGGCGCATCAAGGCTGTTCGTTCGGCTTCTTATGGGCTGCCGCCTATTGTACCATGGTTCAAGTGTTACTTTAACACATAACCGACGTCCAAGTATGGCCCAAAACAGCCCATGTGCCTGCGAACACGTTGCTGCAGCAGCGACAACGGCACACACACCTAGTGCGCATAGCTTGTTGTGTGCGGCTGTTGTTTATGCGCATAGGGTAGTTTTTTTTTTCTCTCTTCAAATCCTTTCGAACATCACGATCTTCTTCGCAACATACATAAAAAAAATTTATACATACAAAACATATATTAAGAACACCTATAAAAAAATAGGGTTTCTTGATTACATAGATGAATAAAAAAAAAATTAAACCTATAACCCATCAGACCATATAATTAACGATCAACCATGTTTTTATATAAATGTATAATATATATATATATATATATATATATGACAATCGTACAAGTCTAGATTGTGCCAACACATAACGGAATCAAAAGAAAACAACTTAAGTTTTTTTCCGTGTATATACAAAAATAGGCTCTAATACCAAATATAAAGAAAAAAAATATTAGGGTTTTGATAAAATTGCAGCGGATAGGGTTTCTAAACAAGATTTTGTATATACACGTATATAACAAAAAACTTGAAGTATACATGATTGTTCTCCTAAAGCTTTGATTTCAATTTCACCACCAAACCTTCCGAGCTATGACCCATGCTCTGATAACTTGTGTGTGGGCACGTCACAGATACATACAGGACTAGATGGAGGTTACAGAAATCAAGAAGACAACCCCATGCCCTCTCCTACTGATGTTCGGCCGACTCCTGCAAGAAGAACAAAATAAACTTTTTTTTTGCTTTTGCCGCACCTCTCTCTCTCTCTCTCTGTATTAGGTTTTTTGGGTTGCTTTGTTTTCCTAGTAAGTGTATATTATATATCAGGATTCTAGGGTTCAGTTGTTTAAGTCAAAATCGTATTCTAAATCCTATTTTAATTCGGTCACCACTTGGACTTGAACCCGTGACCTCTAGGATTCAAAATAATCTTTATTATTTTTAATCCTTTCGTATTAGTCATGGTTCGAACATGTAACCTCCTATTAATAATTAAATAACTAATAATTCTTAACTATTAATATAATTCAATTATTAATATATAATAATCAAATAATCATATTGTTTAATTAGTTCCCTAAATTTATTCGTGTCACTTTCGTAACACAATTAATTGGACTATCCAATTAATTAACCGTGACCCTTGTTACCGATAACCATAAAAGGGCTAGTAAGGGAACCTAATGGACCCACAGTTTTAAGCTCCAATAATACTTACAAATACTAATTAAACTCTTTAATTAATATTCCATTATTATTTACCTCAGAGTTACTCCACAAAAACATGAGGCTACACTCTCGAAACTGCAGTATTACACAGACTGAAATCTTAGTCTCCATCGATATAACTATTACATATAATATGATCCTCCACGAGTAGTTCATAATTAGAGACATGTCATAAAGTCCGTTATACCTCTCTTATTATATCTTTTCCTTTAAGTACCATTGATTCTCTAATGAACAATTATATCATATTTTCTATTACGGAAGAAGGACATCGCTCTTAATTGTTCAAACCCCGAATCAACCCTTAAGGGAACTACTCTCTACTTCTCGTAAAAGGAGTGAATTCCTCTATTGTGTGCATGAAAAATACAAACATGGTTAATTTGCCTTAAGCTAACCTAGAGGGGGTGAATAGGTTACAACACCTTTTTCGCTCCCTTTAAACAAACACAAGCTTATACCTCTAAGTAGCTTGTATCATACATCAAATACAATCACACGCAATATCAATTCAAATAAAGATATGCTTGCTCAAACAAAGTCAACTCCAACATATACAAAAATGATATACAATGAATATCAATTACAAAGATATCAACTAAGATATATATCAACACATATACAAATAAAGAAGATAGAGATAGAGAAAATCAGCACATGATTTTTACGTGGTAAAACCTCCTAAAAGAAAATATCCACGGGTTGATATCACAACCACCGGCAAACAAATCCACTAGTAAGATAAAAAGATACAATCTCTCAAGTGACCACTTCACCTAGAAATTTACCCTTCCACCCTACACAATGAATGAGATACCCTTTTGCTCAACTATCCGGATCACCCCAATCCTAGTCGAGACTTCCATGCACAAGTTGAAGATCCCCTCTCAAAACATGTGACTTCTGCTGCTTAGCTATCCGGATCACCCCGATCCTAGCCAAGTCTTACATGCACAAGTTGAAGATCCCCTCTCAAAACATGTGACTTCCGCTGCTTAGCTATCCAAGTCACTCCGACTCTAGCTAAGACTTACAATGCACACGTTGAAGATCCCCTCTCCAAACATGTGACTTCCGCCGCTTAGCTATACAAGTCACTCTGATTCTAGCTAAGACTTACAATGCACAATCCAAAGAATCACTCTAAGGAACGTGACTTCTGGCCTTTTGCAAGGTAAATGATCTAAGTGAATACAAATGATGCAAATACACACAATATAGTATATATGATCAATATATCCTATAGAAACTAGAAATGAACAATTAAGCACATGCCATTTGTTTTCTAGTTTACAATCCTAAAAACAATGCAATCACACTCAATGATGCATGTACATATGAGATGTGTGGATTAGACACAAAACATGAAGAACTAGATATTTGTCATCAAAAGCACAAATCAATAGTATCTAGATTCTTTTAACATGAACAAACAACCTAGAGCATGTGAAACACCTAACACACACCAAAACCTAGATTATGTTCAATCACATAAAAAATGCTAAAATAAATTTGATAAAATCAAAATTGAAACTCTAGCAAAATTATAGAACTTAGATTCTCAAGATAATCAATTAAATCTAATCAAGTTCTAAATCATCAATCAAAAATGCTATTTCAATATATCTTCAATTAAAATGATCAAGTATATGAAAAGACTATCAATTAACAAAATCAAGTCAATAAACACACAAGATAGTCCTAGATTTGAAGCTAGCACAATACAACATCTCAAACATGTGAAAACATAGATTTGTAAAAACCAAACTCAACATGTTAATCAATTGAAGCTCAAACTAACTCTATTAGAGATCATTTCTCTAATCAATGATAACACATCAAACATACATATATATGAGAAGAAAACCCAAGGCAGTTGAAGACTTGAAGATCAAGAACAAAATAGAAATCAATACCTTGAATGAAAAACGTGCAACTTCATTTTTATGATTATTCCTACCAGAAAACTCAATATATTGACTACAAACTCTTGTGAAAATGATAGAGGACTGGTAGAAAAAGATTCTCCAATTCGAATCACTCAAAACAGACTCCAAATGAGAAAGTTATTGTGTTTGGAAGATGAGAAAACTTGAAGAGAAAATTCTGTACTTGTGTTTTTCAAATTTTCTTCTTCTGTAAAATGAGAGGGAACAAGGGAATTTAAAGGAGGTAAGCAAAGCAAATAAAACCAACCAATGGGAGGCTGCCATGCTGGATCCCCATGGAGGCGTATGGGCCCCACGGGACCAGCAGCCCTCTATTCCCGTGGAGGCTAGGCGCCTCCACGGGAAGGAGGTGCTTGGCACCTCTCATCCCTCTTGCACACCCTTTTTATTTCAGCCATATCTTTGGCCTCTAAACTCTAATTTCGAATCCATTTTTGAATAGGAACTGGGACTCCCTCATGTACAAATGTTGTCAAGAAACATTTTCTAAAAAAATATGGAATTCAACTTGGAAATCAAGGACGAAAACCATGTACGATAAAATCAAGGAAAGTTTCTTAACCACCTAATTTGAACTTGAAACTCAATGAATGAGTAACCAAATTAATTGGAACTTAATGAGGAATTATATAAGCTCAAAATCAAGTTCATTAACATTTAAACACAAACTAATAAACACAAGAACACACAAGTATGCTATTTCTTAGAACTAGTCCTAGAACATGCAAATTGTGAAAATTGTCAACTTTAAATCTAATGCATGTGCATACAAGTATAAGTGTGTGTATTGTGTTCAACCAAATTATGCACAACTATGCAGGGACACATATGAATGCAATGTATGTGTGTGCCTAAGCCTTGGAAGAGGAAAGATGTCATGATTACCTTTTGCTACGCAACTTAGCTTTATTCCTCTTGTAGCCACCACTTTGCTTGAAAGTTGTCCAATTTTCCTTGAAACTTTATTATTCACAAATCCTAGATAACTAATCAATACAAAGTAAATATCGTTTTGATATAGAATTATGCCAATACAAAACTCAAGAACTAACACTGCAAACCTTCCCAACCATAACCTAAACCGTGACTCCAAGATACGAAGTTATTGATCGGGAATGTTACTCCAATCTCACCCATGGTGTGTCAAAAGCCATAATCAACCCTAAAGGAGTCATTAAGACACACAGGATTAAGATCACCCATATACAATCATCATTTGTCGATATATATGAATCTCTTCATTTAACGGATCTTGGTGAGAGATTCATGTAGATCGTGGCTATGTCCTATATGATTTCATTATATAAGGTGCCTCCATTCCCATGTCACTACATGAGTAGTTTAGGATAAGACCACCGTACATTACGGAATGGGCCGCAGTAGTAGATTAACCATAAACAAAGTACCCAGCTTTATTTGCTCTCTTCGGACTCTTTAGATTGCACATCTCAAACTGAATCCGTCTGTATATGACACTCATATTCTCAGTTTGAGATTACATTTAGCAATCTTGGATGTTTTGCATAATGATATAAGCGTACATATGTTAATAAGTCAATATTTATAGAATGAAAAACCAACTTCTTTTATTCATGTTTTTAATAACATTTACATATTACAAGCTTTAGGAAACAAATACCAACAGGTGCTTGCTCGGGTGTTGGCACCATGTTGTTTAACAACGAGTCCACCTTATTCTACAGCTCTAGGTTCTTGGCTTGAACATCTGTGTTCTCCTTTCCAATAGTCTGCATTCAAGTTGCAATTTCATTCATCTAATTTACGAGGAGGGCATGGTTCATCTCGGCATCATAGAGTTGTTAGTGGAATCAGTCATCATCACGTTCGTCGTCAAAGTTGAATGGTGGTTTTGCTTAGAGAAAAGTTGTTTGGGCCCCACTATGAGCGCCAAACTATAGTCGATCAGATCTATAATTATAATTTTGATCGAGCTGGGCATTGACAACCTGCAAAACAAACAGAAAAATAGCAAAACTAAGGGGGGTGGTACTAATGGGGGACTCTTCGATGCTCAAGTCAGTATAATGTAAAAGATAAGGTCGAGCTAGAATAAAGGTTAGTGAATAAAACCGTATGGTTGATGTGTTGATTAGAATGGAGCAAATAGAGCATGGAGATCGAGGTTGGGCGTCGAAGAACTGATCTTGTGAATGTTGGCTAGTAATCGATACCAATTGACTCAATGTTTCCCTACACTAGGTTGAAGGCTAAAGTAGTTGACGTGTAAAGTGTCGATGAGAAAACTATAAATGATTAGCGAAGATTGCGAAGCAAAATAAAGATAGATATTGCGTGAGAGTTGAGGAAAAGTCGGACCTCTTCCTCTAAGGAAGGGTCTGCTATTTACAGTGAAAGCCATCATGCTTCAATATGTGAACGTGATTCTTGAGCAATTAATCACATGTTTTGATCCGTGTGAATCTGGTGATTATATCAAGTATTACCTTTGTCTGATGTTGAAAATCTTGAAATGTTTATATGGCATTTAAGGTCCTAGTAAAGAAGGTTATGATCTTCTTTTGACCAGGTTCGAATTGACCCATTTCTTGGAATGGGTTAGGCTCAGTTGTGAGCTTGTGATGGTGTGGGCCTATTTGCCAACTGGTAACTATCTTGGGCCATGATCTGGATTTCTTTGTTAATGGGCCTGAAAGCTGGGTTGTAGGCCGATTTTTTTACCACTACAAATTGCAATTTCATTAACAACAGACAGGGGCATGTAGGACATTTCCAAAGTCAAACTACATCAAAGTAACAGTCTCACTAACCACCAATAACTCCAGGGGGTCTGAGTGAAGAATAATGATTCTTTGTTATCTGGCTGCACACATACCATACCTTATGTGTGTGAGTGCAATTTGCACTTTTTAATAAAATATAGGTATTTTTTGGCAGAATTTCATCTAAGTCTCATTTTTTTTTACGATTTGTCACATTTATAAATGTCTTTGCCATTTTCATTACTTTAGTCTCTCATTTATGCAAAATCCATCACTTTGATCCTTCTGTTAGTCCATGGTTAGTCAAAGAAAACGGTTATAGGGGTATTTCAGTCATATGTCATATCATCCACACATACAGTGGCGCATTTAAAAAAAATAAAGGTGTAAAATAAAATTTAGTTAGTGTAATGATTTTTTTAATAAAATATTTAATAGTAAAAATGTAAATAATTTTGTATAACGATGGCATTTTGGGCAATTAATTTAATTGTAAAGTTGTACAATTTTAAAGTGTGTTGGTAAAATAATTAATAATGTTGTGTAATGATGGTATATAATTGCTAAAGTTTTAATTTTTTTTAAAAGTCAGAGTAAAACTACCATTTTAATTAAATTAAATAGTAAAAGGGTAAAATTATACTTTAACACAATCTGTTATAGTTGACTGTTAAATATTTGCTTAAAGGACCAAAGTGATGAGTTTTGAATAAAAGAGAGACTAAAGTGATGAAAATGACAAAGACATTTATAAATGTGACAAACCGCAAAAAAGATGGAACTTAGGTGAAATTCTGCCTATTTTTAATTAATGGTCTTTTGAAATGAGCAATTATTGTTTTATTACTTTATCAATTAAAAAGTATATTCACCTTTCCCAATATAATAAAAGAGTGGCGCTATTGGCACACTCATTACTGAACTATTTATACCATATTTTTTAAATTATTTAGTATTTTTTTTTTCTTTTATCAAATTACTTAAAGAGATAAAATTTTTATTAAAAAAAATCATGTACAAAGTAAAACTAATAAAACCCCACTTTCCTTATTTCAAAATTCTAACGACATAGATTATTTCAAATCGTTAAATGTTCACAATTTTTGTTTATGTTTTCTTCCAGATCTCGATCTCATGTTTCCCATATGTAATTTTATTGATTTTATTGTTTCACATGTTTGTTTTGTTTTTCTTTTCAAATTTTAGATCCATGATTGCTATTTTTTTCCTCTCGGTTTATTTTCTTTTAAATCTTCTAGGCATTCTACGACTTGTATCAATTCTTTTGTAGATTTTATTATGGATCTTCCAAAGTTAGTTTAATGGTTTTTATATAAAAAAACAATGAAATCGCACCAAGAGTCGCAACAAAAAAAATCTAGTCTCAGTCGAAACGAAACCACAGCAAAACCCTAACTTAATCATTCATAAAAATAATTAGATGATCAATATCACACTCACAATTTACCACCAACAATCCAATCGACTATAAAAAATATCACATCTAATAATGATAGTTTCACCATGAAGTAAGAAAAAAAAAACAAGTCTTGTGAATGGATGTGAGAAAAACGTATATAAAAATTAAAGTTGAAGTGTATTTTTATTTTTATTTTTTTGAAAACGTTATGAGGTATATTAAGTTTGAAAAATATATAAAAAGGTAATCTTGAAAATAAATCAAACAATTAATAAAACCGTTTAATTTTATATAGTTAAATAAAAATTTTAAAAAGTGAAGCATAAATAGTTCAGTAGTGGGAGTGTCAATAGCACCGCACCAATAATAAAAAAAAACAATTATTGCACTTTATTTCAATGGAAACGGATAATTTTACCCTTACCCGTCAACTTCTAACAGCCTCACACTAACAGTAGGGGATGTTCGTGTAATTTTGAGTAAAAGTTGAATATGGGTGCAATTAGGTCTAATATGAGGGCATGTTTATGCAATTATCCCTAAAAAATATATTAGATTGTTTTATAATTTCTAATTTTATTTGATAACTATTTTTTTAATTGGACTGATCTAAGAGGAAAAAGCATCACAAACGATCATTTGCTGGAAAACCCCTAGACAGTATCCAGAACTATATAAATAATAAAAGAAGAGAACAAAGTGTAGCACAGACCAAACCAGCCACAAAAACACTAGGAGCAAATCCCTAATCAGAAAAGTGGAGCGCATGCCATACAAGAAAACAAAAACATCAAGAAAAACGAAAAGACTCTCGACCCATATAGTCATTGCCCACCAGCGAAGAACAGAAGGAAGGAGCGAAAAACCACTAAGAATCAACCTTCAGCCCCAAAGCATGCCTGGAAAGAGCATCTGCAACCTAATTCCCTTACCTAAAATATGGGACACCTTAATCTTCTTCTGAGAGATTTGGAAGATACATATTTGCCATGCCTGCCGCACTAGCCAATGATCATGCTCGGAACGAGAAGAAAACAGTTGAACCACATAGGAAGAATCACTCTTCAGCCAAATCTGACGCCACCCGTACTTCCAAACAAAATTAATACCCATAGAAGCCCAAGAAACTCAGCCTCAAGAGCAAATACCTGACCAAGGGTGATAGCAAAACAACCTTTCACAAAGGATCTACAATTGCAGAAAACACCTCCACAGGTAACTAAAATATTTAGCTTTGAACCTCCATGTTAAATATGACTGCTGAAAACTGACGCATTGGTGTCCTTTGTAATTAAAAATATTTATTGGCAAAATTCAAGATAGTTTTTTGCAATTTTCCCTCCGAGAAATGTTTAGCCTACAATTTGACGTGGATAAAATTTTTGATACTCTTACATATTTTTATTTTTGATATAACATCTACTATGCGCAACAATATTTTTTTTTTATCATCAAAAAACACCATTTAATACAACTTACTCAGAGCTAATCAATTTTGAATATTAATTGAATTTATTTAAAGGGTAAATTACACTGAACCCCTTAAGGTTTGGATAAGTTATACTTAGATGGCAAAATTTCTTTATTATACACTAACACCCCCAAAACTTAAATTTGACTTTAAAAATACCTAAAATGCCCCTAGTTATATTATTTTACACTTTATTTTTTATTTTTACCTTTTAACTAAAAACTTTATAAACTTTAATAAAAATAAAAAAACTAAATAAAAAAAATATGATTCATTAAATAAATAAATAGTTTTAAAAATTAAATAAATAAATAGTTTAAAAAAAAATAAAAAAAAATAAATATTTTTTTAAAAATATATATATTTAAAAAAAAATTAAGTAAATAAATAATTTAAAACATTAAATAAAAAAGTTTTAAAAAATCAAATAAATAAATAGTTTTAAATAAGTAAATAAATAGTTGAAAAAATGAGTGAAAAAATTAAAAACATTAATTTTTTTTAAGAATATCCATTAATAGGGACAATATAAGCTCTAAATATCTAAAGAGTGTTGGGAACCTTAAAGCTTCTCTCACAATCATCTTTTCAGTAAAAGTTTAGATATTTAGATTTTTTCTTGTCCCTATTAATGGATATCCTTAAAAAATTAATGTTTTTAAGTTTTTCACTTATTTATTTAAATTTTAAAACTATTTATTTATTTTTTAAAACTATTTATTTATTTTATTTTTTAAAACTAATTATTTATTTTATTTTTAAAACTATTTATTTATTTTATTTTTAAAACTATTTATTTATTTATTTTTAAAACTATTTATTTATTTAAAATTATTTATTTATTTAAAATATTATTTATTTATTTTAAAAAACTATTTATTTATTTAATGAATCATATCTTTTATTTAATTTTTTAATTTTATTAAAGTTTATAAAGTGTTTGATTAAAAGGTAAAAAAAAATAAAGTGCAAAATAATATAACTAGGGGCATTTTAGATATTTTTAAAGTCAAATTTAAATTTTGGGGGTGTTAATGTATAATAAAGAAACCTATCCATCTAAGTGTAACTTATCCAAACCTCAAGGGGTTCAATGTAATTTGCCCTTATTTATATATGGTGGGGTCGTTTGGTCAAGAGTGGTTGTTGGTTTCTACGTACTCTCAAACGTCATGGAATCGAAATTATTACTTGAAAAAGCAGCCGCTGTCTGTGGGAGTTGGTGGCTTCATGGTTGGAGGCTTCATGGTTACTTCTGCGAGCCACCGGCCACGTCCATTGATCTCTTTATCAGTCTATAAATACCCACTTCCAAAAATCCATCTTTCCTTCATTTGTTGTTTACAAACAAACAAAAACAAGTAAATTTTTATTCTTTCAAATGGAAAACAGAGCAGAAGCAGAGCAGCAACATGTTGTGAAGAACAATGATCCTGTTCCTCTTCTCACTCCATACAAGATGGGCACTTTCAATCTTTCTCATAGGTACCTTTTTTTTTTCTTTTTAATCATACTTTATTTCTTTTGACAGTTTCAGGTTTTGTACGACAGTCTTACTGTTATTTTGTTTTTTCAAATTTTAATACAATGTTGGTGTAATTATAAACTGTACCCAATTGGATATTGTCTTTTATGTAGAGGCAATAATGACCCGTGACCCGTGAACCCGACACGAACATGAGGTCAATAAATGGGTTTAGGTTGACTGTAAGAGGGTTCGGATCATAAACGGGTCAACATGTTTGACCTGTTTATTATACGGGTCGTGTTGGGTTTGTCTACATTGGTTTGCAGGTGACCCGTTTAACCCGATTATCATATAAATACATTTGTAATTTTAATTATTATAGGGGTATAACTGCATTTTTCCAAATTATATAATCATTACAGCAGCACTCACAAGCATTCCTAAAAACAAAATAATAAAAACATATTAAATTATGAAAAGTAACTTGTCTTGTCTGCCATTTGGATTTTAAAATGATAGTTGTACATTGAAAAGTGAGAAAACCACAGATTATTTATAAAAAAAATTAAAACTTTCAATTAAAAAAAAAAAAAAGGAGAGAAGACTTTCATCTTTGGATTCTCTTTGAAAGAAAAACAGAACACTCTGCTCGTGGCTTCGATTCTTTTATTTTATTTTTCTCTATCTGTAGCCTCCGCCTCCTCCGATGTCATCGTCGTCTTTAAGTTTGCAACTCTCTCACCACACGCTTCAACTTCTCCAAAGCCTCCTCTTTCTTTTTTGTCGTCGCCGCCGCCTTGCTCTCCATCGTTTTGAATTGTCTACCAAATTCAAGAGATCTGATAGCTTGTGAACAACAATCAATTTGTAGAATGCACCAGTTTTGTATTGAATTGAGTTAATTAAAATAAACTGGATCAACCCTTATATAAGTTGAAATCCTGACAACTATTAAATGTGAACATTACTTAAATATTTGTATGCTGCCTAACTAAACTGCCTAACATTATCAGCAGACTTTGTTGATTACACATAAGCACACAATATCTGACTAGCAGACAATACTGACTCTACTAACTTAACAACTTGGTTTAGATTAAATCCTACATATCTCCCCTTAAACCAAGTTTTTCATAGCTTATCATGCCTAAAGTTTTCTTCAGTTTTAGGAATGAATCGACTTTGAGCGGCTTCGTGAATATGTCTGCAATCTGCTCCTCAGAACGATAGTATTCTATCACGATTTCATTATCCTTTACCAAGTCTCGAATGAAATGAAACTTGATGTCAATGTGCTTACTCCTACCATGAAAAACTGGATTCTTTGTCTGTGAAATGATGGACTTGTTATCGCAGTAGATCACTGTAGGAGCATTCTGTTGATGCTTCAAGTCACAAAGCATACGACACATCCACACAGTCTGTGTAGCACCACTAGCAACTGCAATATACTCAACTTCCGTAGTCGATAAAGCAACCACCTGCTGCTTTTTCGATGACCAAGAAAATACTCCGGAACCCAGATGGAATGCATATCCGGAAGTACTTTTCCTCTCTTCCATATCACCTGCCCAGTCACTATCTGTGTATCCCACAAGCTCAATCTTATCAGCAGAAGAGTAAAGGATACCATCATCTAATGTACCTTTCACATATCGCAAAATACGCTTGCCAGCTTGCAAGTGAGATTGCCTCGGAGAATCCATAAACCTGCTGATAAGCCCAACTCCATATGCAATATCAGGTCTAGTAGAAGTTAAGTATCTTAAACTTCCTACTAGTCTCCGAAATATGGTAGCATCAATCAGCTCACCAGACCCATCTTGCACTAACTTCAATCTCTCTTCAACAGGAGTGAGAATCGGCTTACATCCCTCCATCTTGAACTTCTTCAGCACATCACCAGCATACTTCTTCTGACATAAGAATATGCCATCATCCGTCTGACTCACCTCAATGCCGAGGAAGTAAGACATCAACCCCAAATCTGTCATCTCAAAATGACCAATCATTGCTTTCTTGAACTCTACAATCATATCAGGGTTATTGCCGGTAATAATCAAATCATCAACATACAAACACACAATGAGAATATCTCTCTGTGGATTTGTCTTGATGTACAGAGTGTGCTCGTAGGGACATATCTGAAACTCATGTTGAATAAAGTATGTGTCAATGCGTGTATACCACGCCCTGGGTGCCTTCTTCAACCCATATAAGGCCTTCTTCAACTTGTAGACCTTCTTTTCTTGCCCCATTTTCACAAAACCTATCGGCTGGTGAATGTAGACTTCTTCCTCTATCTCACCATTTAAGAATGCCGATTTTACATCCATCTGGAAGATTCTCCAGCGATTTTGTGCGGCAAGAGACACAATCAAGCGAATGGTGTCAAGTCTGGCAACTGGTGCAAAAACCTCAAAATAATCAATCTCTGGTTTCTGCTTGTAGCCTTTTGCAACCAGACGTGCTTTATAATGCTCTACCTCGCCGTTTGGCTTGTATTTTGTCTTATACACTCATTTAACACCAATGGGTTGTTTACCACGAGGCAAATCAATAAGCTCACATGCGTTATTCTTCTCAATTGCACTTATCTCCTCATCCATTGCTTTTATCCAGCAATCATCTCGAGCAACATCTTCATATGTGATAAGGATCACAATCTGTAAACAGTGCAAAGTTCACTAACTCTTCATCAGTTAGGTCGTCGTCATTACTGAGAACACAATCCTGCAAACGAGCTGGCAAAACCCGTTGGCGTTGTGGACGACTGGAAGATTCTGCTGGATGTGGAGTCACACCAAGTGATGGTGTCATAGGGGTAAGTTCTTCATGAACAATCTCTTCCAGATCAACATTAACATCTGAAGAGCTCCCCTTACCACGGGACCAATCCCATCAACCTTAATCATCAAAGGTAACGTCTCCACTGACAATTACCTTCCCGGATACTGGATTTTACAGCTTGTATCATTTCGTCATCTGACTATAGCCAAGGAAAATGCACTTCTCTGCCTTATCATCAAGCTTCTTCCTCAAAACATCAGGTACATGAGCATAGCAAATACAACCGAACACTCGTAGATGTCCAATACTGGGTTTGTGTCGAGTCCAAGCTTCATGTAGAGTCTTTCCGAGAACACTTCTAGCAGGACACCTGTTCAACAAATAGAACGCACAAGCAACTGCATCACTCTAAAAACCTTTGGGTAATTTCTTCAAGTGCAACATACACCTAACCATATCCATGACTGTTCTATTCTTTCTCTCAGCTACTCCATTTTGCTGAGGAGTGTATCTGGCTGTCATCTGATGATTAATGCCATGTTTCTGCAAGAAACCATCGCAGACAATATATTATGTGCCACTGTCTGTTCTCAAAGTCTTGATAGATTTTCCACACTGTTTCTCAACATTCGGCTTAAATCTTTTAAGGGCATCACAAGCATCTGACTTCTGCTACAAGAAATACACCCAAGCTTTCATGCTAAAGTTATCAATAAAGGTAATAAAATACTTGGAATTTCCATTTGATGGAACCTCCACTGAGCATAAGTCTGAATGCACCAGCTCCAAGGGCTTACTGGCTCTCCATGCGTTTGCCTATGGGAAACGGGTCTCTGTGCTTATTTCCTAAGACACAGGTCTCGCAAACTTTATCTAGTGAATTTATGGAAGGTAATCATGAAACCATCTTTCTAGATGCTAGTTGTTTCAGACTTCCAAAATTCACATGGCCAAACCGTATGTGCCACAACCAATTCTCATCACAAAGCACTAAACTAAAGCAAGGTAAACTATCACTATTAACAAGCAGCGGAAACAAACGGTTTTATGACATTTTTACCTTTGCTATTAGCCCATTTAGTGCACTATTGATGGTGCAAATTCCTTCGTGGATCTGTATGTCATATCCTTTCTCCGAAAGTTGTCCCACACTCAATAAGTTTTTCTGCAGGTTTGGAACAAACAATACATCTGAGATGGCATTCTGGGACCCATCCTTCAAAGTGATAGAGATTCTGCCCTTCCCCATCGCTGGCACGGTTGTGTCATTCCCAAACTTCACCGATGAAGTAAAGGATTCATCTAACTGAGTGAGCATCTTCTTTTCACCACACATGTGGTTGCCTGCAGCCCGAATCCAGAAACCATTTGTTCTTGGCTCTATCGTCTGCAATGTTGCATGCTAGCAACAATGTTTCTGAACGATCACCATCTTCTGCAACATTTGCTTGGAAATCTTACTTTCTAGATCTGCACTCAGACCTGTAGTGACCAAATTTTTTACAATTAAAACACTGAACCTGAGATTTATTCCTCTAATTAGTGTTCTTGTTGTTGTTGTTGCTCCATCTGCCTGTTCCCTGGCTAGAACTTGAAGCATCTCTCCTTCTATTTTGCGAGTTCTGACCCCACTGTCTAGACTTAGAATTCCTCTGAGTCTCATCTTTGTCTCTCTTAAGACTTAATTGGCTTTGTAAAGCCTCCTTCATCTCAATTTCTGACTTCTCATCCAAACGTTGTTCATATGCTTGGAGTAAGCACATCAACTCATCCAACGTCATCGTCTCGAGATCTTTGGACTCCTCAATGGCAGTCACCTTGTACTCAAACTTAGAATTCAGTGTTCGGAGAATCTTCTCCATAATCTGAACATCTGAAATTGTCTCACCATTGGACTTCATCTGATTAACAAGTACCAATATTCATGAGAAATAATCTGCCACCTTTCTCTGTTTTCGTCATTTGAAGAAGCTCCAACTGCCTCCGCATAGTCTGCAGGAGAACTTTCTTCACCTTTTCAGCTCCTCTGTACGTGTTCATCAGAATATCCCATGCTCCTTTTGCTGAAGTGGCATGTGCGATTTTCTCAAAAATCATCGGATCCAATGACTGGTTGTGAAAAACCTCGCCTTCAGATCCTTCCGAGTTGTTGCAACATCTATTGGACTAATAATACCCTCGGAAACAACAGTCAACAACTCCTGGTATTCGAACAAAAGTTGTATCTGGACCCTCTAATACTCAAAATTTGTCTTTCCATCAAATTTGGGTATTTGGGGCTGAATTGTATTATTTCCAAAATTAGAGGTAGCCATTTGTAATTTACTAAATATGGGTATTGTTTGTAAATTTCCAAAGAAGGGTACAATTCGTAATTTTCCACAAAACACAATGATGAAATAAAAACACAATAATTAAAAACTTTGCCTTTTTTTTACTTTTCACTTTTCACTTTTTTTAATGCTTTTACTTTCTTCTTTGGTTTTTTTTCTTATAACGTCTGTGTTAAAAAAAAACAGCAAACCCCTCTCTCTCTCTCTCTCTCATCTGATCAAAACAGATCAGAAACCAAAAAAATCCTCTCTCTTTCAACCTAAATAGAAAAAAAACCTATCTTGGGATGTCGATTTGACCTTCAAAACGTCCTCCGTTGACGATGATTCTTTGAAATAAATGGAAGGTGATCACTAGCTGCACCTTCTGATGTTGGTGGTGTCAACCCACTCTCCCGACGGTCGGCGGCTGGTGGTGGTGGAGATGAGTTTTTTTTTTTTCATCTGAACCTCCTTTTTTTGGTTCCGAAAAAAAATGCCTCTGAACCTCTCTTGGTTCAAATCCGGCATAGGTGAGTTTTTCCGACTATCCGATTCCTAACTGGAATCTAGCTCAGATCACTCCCTTACAGTGTATCTCTCACACTCACAGTCTCTACCACACACACACATCCGAGCTCTCAAGCTCTGATACCAAATGTGAACAACAATCAATTTGTAGAATGCACTAGCTTTGTATTGAATTGAGTTAATTAAAATAAACTGGATCAACCCTTATATAGGTTGGAATCCTGACAACTATTAAGTGTGAACATTACTTAAATATTTGTATGCTGCCTAACTAAACTGCCTAACATTATCAGCAGACTTTGTTGATTATACATAAGCACACGATGTCTGACTAGCAGACAATACTGACTCTACTAACTTAACAACTTGGTTTAGATTAAATCCTACACAGCTACTCAGATTTTCTTATGTTGTGTTTTTTGTTGTTATTTCTTCGAATCGGTTGTTGTTGTTGTGCTTGTAATTGTGGTGGAGACAAACGATTTCATCGTCATCGTCGGGGAATTCATGGCGGTAATGTATCACGTGTCAACCCGTTATTTATTCGAGTCGTGTCGGGTTTTAGAAGATTAACCCGTTTAAATATTCGGGTCGTATCGGGTTGAGGTCAACCCGACCCACGAACCCGAATTGCTAGCCCTACTTTTATGTACTTTATAATATCATATATATATATACAGAAATTTTTAAGTCAGTGCGCACTGATATAAATTCATCAGTGCGTTGGATGTGGACCATTAGAATTACATATCTTGACTCAAAGTGTATGCACTTGTCAAAACTTCTCCATAATCATTGGTCAACATCCAACGTACTGAGGAGAAAAGGACTGTATATATATATATATATATATATTTATATATATATATTTATATATATATATTTATATATATATATATATATACAGAAAATTTCAAGTCAGTACACACTGATATAACTTCATCAGTGCGTTGGATGTGGACCATTAGATTTACATACTTTGATTCAAAGTGTATACACTTGTCAAAACTTCTCCATAATCAGTGGTTCACATGCAACGCACTGATATAATTTAAATCAGTACACACTGAGGAGAAAATGACTGTGTATATATATATATATATATATATATATATATATATATATATGGTAAAATTTATAAGTAACCAAACAATTATGAGCTTTATTGTTTTTAGTCATAATTAGTATGTCGATTGTTTTTATAAAAAAAAATCCATTTTTGGACAAAATTGCCATATTTATTTATTTATTTTTATTGTTAAAGACTAATTTTCTTTAGATATAAAAAAAAGTTTCTCTATTTTTTTTCTTTTTCTTCTTCTTCCCATACCTCCATCTTCTTCTTCTTCTTCCCGTGCCTCCATCTTCTTCTTCTACATTTCTTTTTGCCCTTGTGTGTTTAATTGTGTTACACTTGATGTGTTTAATTTCGTATTGCCCTGATGTGTTTAATTGATTTTCTATGGTGTATTTAATTGATTTACGCCAAATCTTGCTCTGGTGTGTTTAATTGATTTTCTATGGTGTGTTTAATTGGTTTACACCTGATGTGTTTAATTGATCTGGCTTAGTGTGTTTAAAGAAGTTTGGAAAATTTTAATCAGGAAAAATTTCCAGATTTGAATAGATTTGGAAAATTTTCAGATTTTTTCATAAAAAAAAAAATTTTAAAAACCTTTGAAGAGATCTGGATAGATTTTTAGATCTCTTCAAAAAAAAATTAAAAAACCTTTAAAGAGATCTGGAGAAAAAAATTAACTTTTTATTAATCATCATCATCATCAAAAATTCCCCAGTTCATCATCAATCATCAATCTCAAGCAGCATCTTCATCATCAATCTCAAGCAACAACACTACAACACCAACCTTCATTATTAATCTTCATCAAAAAAACTTTTTTTTTAAATGATTGGAGGTGGTCACTGACCAAACAAAAAAAAATCAAATAAAAATTAAGAAGATGAACAGATTTGGAGAAGAAGAAGATCGCCAGCCAAACAAAAAAAATAAAAAAAATAATAAGAAGGACAGATATGGAGAAGAAGAAGAACATATTTGGAGAAGAGGAAGAGAAGATGAGAAGAGAGAGAAGAGAAATTTTTTCTTAACAAATGGGTTCTAAGAGAAAAAGAAGAGAGAGAAGTAGAGAGAAGAGAGAGAAGTAAATAAAGAAATGTGTTTCGATCAAAGAAATTAAAATAAAAGGAAAAACATGGTTAATGGAAAAAAGAGGGGCATTTTAATCTCCTAAGTGGATTTTTTTTTGACAAAAACAATCAATTTACTAAATCTAAATAAAATTAATAAACACTATAAATTTTTAACTAAAAATGGGTATTTCTTCTATTATAAGCACATTTGGTAACAAAATTGGCAATGAATGTAACATTTTGACCGAAGTACAGTTATGTTGTTTTTTTCTCTTTATCCTTTTTTATGTATTTTAGTTTGAATTGGTTTTTCAAATTGTTTTGGCTTTGTTTGGGTTAGAGATGAGTTCAGTGATGGGTCTAATTAAATTTAGGATTATGTTGTTTCTATTGTTTCAGAATTGTGTTGGCTCCATTGACTAGACAGAGATCTTACAACAATGTTCCACAGCCTCATGCCATCTTGTATTACTCCCAGAGAACCACCAAAGGTGGCTTTCTCATATCTGAAGCCAACGTAGTTTCTGACACTGCTCAAGGGTACATTTACCTACTTTTTGAAGATGAAAATTAAGAGAGACATACGTTTGACTACTTTCATAAGCTCTTAATTAATTTGTTTTTTGTTTCTACAAGGTATACGAATACGCCTGGTATATGGACCCAAGTGCAAGTGGAAGCATGGAAACCTATTGTAGATGCTGTTCATGCCAAAGGTGGTATCTTCTTTTGTCAGCTTTATCATGTTGGGAGGGTTTCAAATCAAGGTCTGTTTGTTGATGTTCTATGTCTCTCTTTCTTGGTTTTCTTTAAAGTTTGGGCTTAGTTTTATGTGCTTTTTAAAATGCATCCTAGAATGGTTTTTGCCAAACAAGTGTGATGGACACTGCCTGATTTCTCTTTTTCTGCTCTTCAGGTTTTCAGCCAAATGGTCAAGCTCCAATCTCTTGTACAGACAAGCCATTGACACCTCGAATTCGATCTAATGTCATTGATGTTGCCCAATTTACGCCTCCAAGGGGGTTAAGGACAGATGAAATTCCTCAAATTGTGAATGATTTCCGACTTGCTGCAAGGAATGCTATTGAGGCTGGTAAGTGGTAAGAAACGAGTTTTCCTTTTTAGCTGTTGGAAAATGGATGGCATATAATTAATTGGTACATTTATTAAGCAAATGTGCTTGAAATGTTTGCATGCCTTCCATGGTAGCTGATGTTATTACTATCTACTATATAGGTTTCGATGGAGTTGAGATCCATGGGGCACACGGCTACCTTATTGACCAGTTTATGAAAGATCAAGTGAATGATAGAACAGACCAATATGGTGGATCCCTAGAGAATCGTTGTCGATTTGCTCTAGAGATTGTTGAAGCTGTTGCTACTGAGATAGGAGCTCATAGACTTGGGATAAGACTATCTCCCTTTGCAGACTTCATGGAATCGGGGGACTCAAATCCGAAAACATTAGGTCTCTACATGGCAGAGTCCTTGAACAAATATGGCATCCTCTACTGCCATATGGTTGGACCAAGAATGAGAATTGTTGAGGACAAAAGCGAATGTCCTCATAGTTTGCTGCCCATGAGAAAGGCTTTCCGTGGCACTTTTCTAGCCGCAGGGGGTTACAACAGGGAAGAAGGAAACAAAGCTGTGGCTGATGAGGGCCATGCAGATCTTGTTGTTTATGGTCGACTGTTCTTGGCGAATCCAGATTTGCCTAAGAGATTTGAGCTTGAAGCCCCTCTCAATAAGTACAACAGAGAAACGTTCTACACATCCGATCCTGTTATTGGTTACACTGATTATCCATTTCTTGAAGCCACATGTTAGATTCAGAGCCGGTCCTGACATATTAGAGGCCCGGGCGAAATGTAAAAAAAAAGGCCTCATGTGCAACTGACGGAATACAGTGCAGCCGATGTTCTAGTAATCGAAAAAATCGGTCTATTAATTGTCGGAAAAACTGGTCGTTTTTGGCTACCGTTTATCGGCCAAGGGCGCCATGTTTGCCGTCTGTAGCCGGTCCTAAAGCTTAGATATGAGAAGAAGGAAGTAGATTTGGTCTTGTTGGAACTCATAGTCGAAACCCAAAGCGAAAATGAACTAAGAAGATGAAGAAAGTTAGAGAGAGAGTATTTGTACGTTTGAAGACTAGATCTGAATATTTGATAAAGAAAGATGGAGAGAGATGGAGAGGGAGAAGGTGTTGTGTTGAAAAGAAATGTGAGATGTTGACATATGGTCACGTGGTATTAAGTCTAAATTAAACTAATGACAGTGCTGAGATAGTGAGATGTTTATTTCTTTAAAAAATAACAAATATTTGATGTTGTGAATAAATGATATAATGAACAAATAAACCGTTGAGAAATAACGTGAGTGAGATGAGAGAGATATAACAAATAATAAAGAGAGATGAGAGAGGGCAAAAAAATTTTATTCGGTGTATCAATCTAGGTCTCAAAAAGTTTCAATACAAAGGCCATATATATATATATATATATATATATATATATTATATTTATATTATATATAGAGGCAAATTAACAAGAGTTGTAATCATTACAAACAATACCACTTGCAATATAATACCATTTTGAAGACGAAGTTGATGGCGGTGTGGCAAACAACAATGGTGGTGGAAAGACACATTTTATAATAGACCCTTTATTTTTATACTAAAACATTATGTTCAACAGTAAAGCCATGTAAAAAAAAAACAAAAATAAAGCCCTTTTTTAAACAATTCTTTCTTCGGCCCTGGGCGGGCGCCCCTCATGCCCTGCCTCCGGGCCGGCTCTGGTTAGATTATCAAAGTTTGAGAATGTCAATTGTCAACTTGTATAAGTATTCATTATCTCTACAATGTATTTTCTTTCTCCCCAAGTGGTTATGATTGTATTGAAAAACATATGTATATATGGTGATTATATATAAAATCGATTTTACATGAATGACTTTTTTGTACATCATACATGCATGCATGCTAATTTTAGTGTCAAGATTGACAATGAATGTAACAGTTTGGCTTAATTGCAAACATCACATCACAAGATTTGGATAAAAGTAAGAGATTGCATCCTCTTAAATTCTTAACCTCAAGGAAGCTCAACAAATTCCAGATATATTTTTAATAACTTCAACTCAGAAGAGGTTGAAGACGAGAAGAATTGAGGGAGAAACAGAGAGACTGAGAGAAAAGAATTAGTTGGAAAATTGTAAAATGCTTCATTGATTCTTTATAAAGGAAATGAAAACAGAAAGCAACACCAATTAGGACTCTTCGGAAATAATTCCCTACATCCAATCCTACCAGAGACTCACTAAGACACCTGGAATTAGATTCCCTCAAACAACAGACTAACTTAACAGCTATTAAGCTGATTATTTAATTTGCTAATGACCAACAGGTCCATTACTAAAGTAATAGGATAGAAGCCCAATAAAGTCCAAACATCAAACACAATGACCCTTAACAGCAGCCCATTCTCATATCCTGACATCATCTTCTCTATAATCCCTGACTAAAGTAGCTAGATGCCCAATTGTCTTCTTATTTATTTTACTCATATAACGTAATCTACTCAACATAAGTAGATTAATCATGAACCAAAACTAATTTAGGAAGCCACAATAGATTCATATAAAGTGTAAGAATATGTTGGAGAATGCTGCAAATTTTAAATGGGTTGTATTATAGAGATTAGAAGTGGGAAGGAATGAAGGATCATCATTGATCCTATCAGAGCCGACTGAAGCACCAGGCCAATGAGGCGGTCAGTTTATTTAGGGCAAATTGCACTACATAGCCCTAACAAATAGTTAAATTTCATTTAAAATATGAACATTTATTTATTACACTACCTATCCCTCTGAACTGTTACTAGTAGAGTTGGGCATTTTCCTCAAAATCCTCATTTCCCCAAATCCCCATCCCCAATTTCCTCAACAACAAAAAAAAACGCATCCCAAAATGGGGAAATGGAGGATGGGGATGATTTTCGTCTACAAATAGCAGATGAAATGAAGAAAACTATGACCAACATATCTCAGATTGACTCAGGATCCGAAAATCGAGATGATAGAAATGATGATTTCAGTGATGAGGGCAACCCTACAACTTATTTTTGCCATGACCTGTCACCCTCTCAGCGACTTTAGCCTTATCAAGTTTACCAGACATATTCTTTCAACACAATATTATTACACCTTTTGACTTATCATGACGGTAGAAGCAGACAAGAACAGTTCCAGACTTATCCACACAAGAACAGTTCCACCCATTGTCGGCAGAAACAGACAAGAACAGTTCCAGACTCATCCAGACAAGGCATGTTGTTCCCCACAGTAAAAGTTTCCAATAATGTAAAAAATTAATTATTATTGACTAACCAAGGTTAGATTTACCCTGGTAGTCTTTACTCTAATTAATGTTTCTCTTTATTTAAGGGACTGCGTACCCTTTAGAGAGATAGGTTCAGTTTTTGGTTTAATTTGTAGTCTTCGGTTCTGTTCTTCCTTTCTCTCCTTCCTCATAGTGCTTCTTGTAATATCTCTTTCTTCTTTTTCTCTGCAAAAATTTCTAAAGATTATCAATAAAGTGTGCGACTTATTCCTGTATACCTTCATTGATGTCAGACTATATTGCTACCAATTGTAAGTAGTCTTAATTTCCATTTATGTTAATTAGTTTTCTATATATTATTCTGTGGATTCTACTGTACCTGTTAGTGCTACATTATATATATATATATATATATATATATATAAAAATCCATAGGCCTTCCTTTATATTTCTTTTGAAAAAATAAAATAAAAATTAATGTTATTAGAAAAAAGGGAATATTATGTAAAGTTTATTGAATCTTTTCTTCTGTAATATCATCCTCAATGTCGCAAATTGCAAAAAAGAAAAAAAAATATTCTTCTAGATATATTTATTGGGTTAGGCTAAAACAACTCAAAATCATGCTTAAATTAATGACTTCAATTTTTAGCCATCTATTTCTTATTAATCCAATAGTGGAGAAGAAGAGTAAATGACTATCCTGGATTTATACAAAATAAATGGACGGAGGTTGAAGTCACAAAATTTAAGTCAGATTTTTAAGTTAATATATATAGGCCCGTATTTATTAGAAAATTAATAAGAATTTGTAATCCTGATAATATGTAACAAGATGGGGTTGATCCTAGTTGTATGTCTCTCACAACTACAACAAGTGGTTGTGGAATTGAGTCATACCCCCTTCCCAAATCCCGAACTATATATTGTAATATTTCAAAAAAAAAAATGTAATACTTAATCAATTTATTCTTACTAATTAAAACTATATATGCTTAATTTAGTTAATTTTAAAACAAAAAAAATAAATACTTTTAAATAAAATGAGAACTCTTATAGTAATTATGTCATACAAATATCTATAAATAATTTGTTAATAAAAAAAGAAATAGAATTTTCCCAAATGTCGTCACAAGCACTGCAATATGTTGTCATAAAATTACAAAATGTTGTCATTGTGTTGTAAGAGACGTTGCAATTACTTGTGTTTTGTTCTATCCCATTGACCCCATGAAAAAACAAAAAACAAAGAAATCAACTAAGGAAATATTTTTTTAAAAAAATTAATGTAGAAAAATAAAACTCTTAATCACTTTAAATTAATGGTTTTATCATTCAAATATGCATAAGATTATAAATCTCATAAATTGTACATAATATATTGTAAATTTGATGTTCCACGATAAATCTTTATTTTATAATTCTAAATTTCACGATTTAAAAAAAAGAAGAAGCAATTTAACCCAAAATAATAATAAAAAGTATGTTCATAAACCCACATAGTAAAATAAAAATCAGATAATTTAATCTATTATTATTTATTAATCCATTTTTTCATCCTTATTTTTGAATAAAAATATATATATATATAAGTGATTAATAAATTAATTTTTTTAAAATCAATTATTGATAATCCTAGTCCTAGATTCCTAGTCTTATTTAGAAAATCAAATCGTTTTACGAAAACAAAAAAGCTTGCTCTATAAATAACAAGACAAACCACTCAAAAAAATCTCCATTATCAACATCCAAAAGCTAATCTCTCTCTCTCTCTCTCTCAAGCCACAAACAATGTCCGACGACGACAACACAGTGATGGTCCCATCAACAGAAAGAGATGGCTCGACCCAAGCCAGAGGACACTGTTGCAATAATTTCCAACTCAAGAAGTGGAGTGCTGTTTCTCTCTGGGCGTGGAGTATGTTGCATATCTCTTTATTTGATTTTTTTTTCTTTTTTTTGGGAGTTTTAATGATGACCTATTGGTAAATGAATCAAGCAGATATTGTTGTGGAGAATTGTGCAATTTGTAGGAATCATATCATGGATCGCTGTAAGTACTTTAATAATAATTTTACAACCGTTAATATGTTTTCAACTAAAATCGAAAAATAACTTTAATATGATGACCACTAACTTCAAGTTAGTATTTTTCGAATTTAGTCACTGTCTAAGGTTTATAGAGCTTTTGACTTTTATTTGTTTGATTGTTTTTGGTTTTAATATTTGTAGGTATAGAATGTCAAGCTAATCAAGACAGTACTACATGCGAGGAGTGCAAAGTTTGTTGGGGTATGATTCATGAAAACCCTAAAAACTGGATCTTAATTAGTTTTTAAATATGATTTGTTTTCTATATATTAATGTTAACAGTTCCATTTTGAATCCTAATACAGTAATAGTACCACCGTATTAGATGAAAATGTGATGTGTACGTTTTTTGTTCACGTTTGCTGGCAATGTAAACTTCCCGTGATATTATCACTTGGAGTAAAGTCTCTCTTATTTATACATAAAACATAGTTATTCCATTTTATATTTTCTTCTACAATAATCTATATTCTTCATCATTTGATCTCTTCTTCTTCATTTAGGTCGCTGCAATCATGCCTTCCACTTTCACTGTATCAGTCGATGGCTCAAGAGCCGCTCGGTCTGCCCATTAGGTTCGTGTTATCGGATTTTCTTTAACTTCGACTTAGCACATATTCAATCCAAGAAAGTAAATATAAATAATATTCAGGCTATTATTTTGATATTCTTCATATTTTGGGAGTACTGATTTCAATGATATCAAAAATATCTTAAATATCATCAATTATCGACAATATTCCCAATATTTTGAAAAGATTAGTGATATTTATGATATTTTTGCCAAAATTGATTTTTTTTCTTGATTTAATCATTGGTGCACAATACACGAATTAAAATTTTCAAATCCCTTATTGAGTTTTTTTTTTTCTTTAGATAACAGCGAATGGGAATACCAGAAGTACGGTGATTAGAATTTTACAACAATGACAACTAGAAACATAAATTATTGGATTGCAATTTTGTATATATATTTTTTTCTAATTTGCATTTGGTTCCAATTACTATGACAACTTGACAAGTGATTATATATCAAGTAGGAATTTTGCAAACTTGTTTTAGTTGATTATTGAATGCATCTAAGAGAATTATTACGTGTCCTAATCCACTATTCCAATTGAGAGAATATCTTCTTTTGGTTGGTATTTAATTCTCTGGTTCACTGGTTTTCCAGAGAATCTGTCATGAGATATTTTAATGCCTTGTTGGATTTTATTAATGATAATAAAAAAGTAACAAAAAAAAATCAACGACGCCTGAGAGATTCGAACTCTCGCGGGGAAACCCCATGTACTTAGCAGGCACACGCCTTAACCACTCGGCCAAAGCGTCTTTGATGTAAACAAAGACTATATGTAAGAATTTAACTCTTTAATATTACTTGGCTCTGAAATATTACAAAAGGATCAAAACACCAAATCGATGAATTTATTAATGTGTTGTTGTCCTTTGATTAGATGTCATGACTCGTATGCATATTTAATTGAAATGGTTCAGCCAATAGGGGCATAGCTCAGCTGATAGATGGACGAACTTGAGACTTAAACAAATGACTCTCCGGTCAACGGCTCGAATCCTACCAATAACGAAAACTTTCAAAGAAACACCTGATCCTGAATTATTGGATATTGTCAAAAAAAAAAAATTGAAATGGTTCATTTGACCGATTGATTTTGTGCTTAGTTCTAACAACAATGTCCACACAAATTAAAATTAAGATTCTATTACAGAAGCATTTTTTCATATTTCAACTTCCAATATTACTTTTAACACAAAATATTAAATTAAAGTACTATTCCATATAATCACGGTACATTACGACACGACACGCCTACTTCATCTTCAAAATCATTCGATTTAAAAGTTGATATTTGTAAAAGACTTAAATGTCACTTTAATGTCATTCATTCATGAATCTATATAAAACAGTACCTTTTTTTTTTCTTTGTTGTTGTTGAATATATAGAAAAATAATATCACTTAAATATGATATGTAATGTAATGTACGTCACTTTAAATTGTTTTCTATACATATTATTGAATTTTTTTTTTTGAAAAAAATGAACCTAAGTGAGCTACTACTAGAATTGCATCAACTCAGTCTTGACCCCACTACTAGAATTACAAATATAAAAACTCTATAATTCACCATAAAACAACACAATTAATTACAATTGTAGATCTCAATAATTCACCGCAAAACAACACAATTAATTACAATTGTAGATCTCAATAATTCACCGCAAAACAACACAATTAATAAATGACTTTGAAAGAAAATGAGAAAGTGGCAAGTTGAAGTTTGAAAGAAACAGAGAAAAATGTACGGTGTATATCCATAGTAGGTGTCACCACCTCATACACATGTTTCAGGCTTGTATAATAATAACATAAATAAAAACATAAAATGACAAAAATGTATGGTATTTAATTTGTTGTAAGATTCATCAAGGATTCAAGATACAAGATTTGTCATAATTGATATTTTGATGATGAAGGTTGATGGGGATTGTTGTGAATCGACACTATTAAAAAAAATGCCTATTAGTGACGAATTATTTCCGACGGCACTAATTGCCATCAAGAATGGTACCTTTTCCGACGGCCATATTACTGCCGTCGGAAATGAGCAAAAATATAATACCACATTTCTGACGGCCCAATAACCGTCGGAAATAGTCCTTATGCCGTCGGAAATGAAGAAAAGTAATACAACATTTCTGACGGTCTAAATGGCCGTCGGAAATAGTCTGTATTTCCAACGACATTCTTCATACCGTCGATAATAGGCTGTATATCCGACGGCATAAAAAATGCCGTCGGAAATGGTAAAATTTAATTCGAATTAATTTTAAGGGTAATTACGCTATCGAAAATGCAGTATCATTTCCTATAGTATTTGTTATGGCTTTATCATGGAAAAAATAATTAATTTATTATTATAATAGTAACATTTACTATCAATCATCCAAGTCACGGGTTCGAGCCATATAAAATGCAGAGTCGAAGGCACGCCATTTATTTTTCAATGAGCTTTTTCCAACGGCCATTTCCCGTCGGAAATAAAAGTAAACCGTCGGAAATACTAGTAATTTTGACCACATTCAATTAATATTACCGATGGCATTTTTATTTTTTCCGACAGCCCTGGCCGTCGAAAATAGCAGTATTTGTGACGGCTTGTCGGTAAATGGTTATTTGCGACAAACATATTTGTGACGGCCTCCGACGGTTTTTTCCCGTCGGAAAAACGTATTTCCGACGGGAAAGTGTCTTTTCCGACGACATTTAGCCGTTGGAAAAAACCATTTTTTTTTGTAGTGCGATGGCCACACACAATAAGATTTGACTATATATATATGTTCAATACCAGAAACTTATAGCAGTAAAGAAAGTAACAAAACAAACACCAAGAAATTATACTGGTTCAGATTATAAAATGTAATCATACATCTAGTTGCTGGGTTATGAAATCATCTGTATATTCTTCTAGATTCTTTCCTTCAGCCATCTTATATGTAAAGAACATTCCCTTGAGATATAAGCAACTAGACAATGACTTAGTCATATACAAATACTCAAGTTTAAGCCATACACCTCATATTCAGATTTCCATTTAACAACCTCTTGCAGCACCTTGTCACTTATACAGTTATACTGAGAATTAGGGTATTGTAGGCTCTCTTTATTATGTCTGTAAGATTATAGCATCTCCTACCAAACTCTAAAATTATGTCTTCAAAAAAATTTAGAGTATGGGTTGCTCCCACTATACTCCAAAATTATATTTGAAAGAATTTTTTTTAGAGTTTCTAATATTGATACTCTAAATTTAGAGTACCAAATCTCATACTCTAAATTTACTTTTCAATATTTTATATTCCATTTATATCCTTGTAACTTTTTCATTAAATTCAATTAATGTATAAAAAATTTAAATTATAAATTTTATTAACATAAAAATTATACCATTAGAAATATCTCATCTAGATCTTTAAAATGAGTCCAATTTGAATGTTAGTTAATAATTTTTTATGCTTTCCTCATTTTCATTTTATTATTTTGTTATAATTTTCTCTAAAAAAATTATTATGTTATAAAAAAAATTTCTTATTACATATTAATAATTATAAGTTAGTAATAAAATAAAAACCGAAACATGGTATTAAAATAAACAATATTAATATTAAAAATTACATGTAAGAAATTTTGATGAAAATATTAGTTGATAACAATTTGCTTGAAAAGGGTTGATAAAGAAAATTACGTAACAAATAAAACAAGTAAGAAATTTTGGTGAAAAAATTAGATTAAAAAAATTTGATTGAAAAAGTTAGAAAAGAAATATTACGTTGGGAAAATCAATTGAAAAACGTTAGAAAAGAAACAAGTAGGTTGACAAAATTAGTTGAAAAATGTAAATTAGTTATTATAAATTCATGCACTAATAAAACATTATATTTTTATAAAAAGTAAAAAAAAAATTACAAATATTATTAAAAATAATATTTATTAAAGAAAGTAAAAAATAATAATGAAAATATAAGTTATTTGAATATATAAATAGAAATAGAGATAGCGATAGAGATAAGAATAGAGAGTGTGGTGGGAGTGAAAAAATTTTAGAAATAAAATCTGGGAGGAATATTCCCTTTTGGAACTTTATTTTAAAGATAAAGATAGAGATATGGTGGGAGTAGACTTGGCCACGGTTTGGTTCCGGTTTGGAACCGCCGATTACGGTTCTGTGGCAAGGTCAAACCGTAACCGTAACGGGCCTAACCGGTTTGGTTTACGGACTACGGTTTGTAACCGTCGGTTAGGTGGTTCGATTACGGTTCTGGTTAAACCACCGGTTTTTTTCAAAAACCCTGTCACGTGGCAGCTTCTCATTAGTTTTTTTTTAAAAAAAAATTAATTGAAACCGCTGGTTTTCGGCGGTTTTTTTTAACGGTAACCGTAACCGAATGGTGTCACAACTGGTTTTGTAAACAACGGTTACAGTCACGGTTTCTGTTACAGTTTCGGTTTGAAACCATCGGTTTAACCGAACCGTGAGCACCTCTAGGTGGGAGATGCTCTTACACTTTGTAATCTGAACCAATATAATTTCTTGGTGTTTGTTAGAGGTGCCCACGGTTCGGTTGAACCGTGGGTACCAAACCGAAACCGAAACCAAACCGAAACCGTAACCGAAACCGTCGGTTACGGTTAGGGGTGTCCCAAAACCGCCCCAAACCACCGGTTTGGGGCGGTTTATATATTAAAAAAAAATTCCAACCAATAGAAAAGTGTCACGTGGACACAAAAATTGAAAAAAAAAACAAAAACCGAAACCGAAATCGCCCAAAACTGAAAACGAAACCGAACCGTCTAATCGGCAGGTTGAAACCGAAAACCAAACCAGTTTTATTGGTTTCGGTTACGGTTTGGGGTGCCACGAAACCGAAACCGCCACGAAACCAAACCGTGACTACCATTAGTGTTTGTTTTGTTACTTTCTCTACTGAAGTTTCTGGTATTGATAATATACATTGTCAAATCGTACTGTGTGTGTTCATCGATTCACAACAAAATTGGTAAAAGAGCCTTATCCTCATTATCATATTCAACATGTATATTCTCCAAATCCATACACAACTTGTTGAAATCATCTATGTTCTTCTAGATTCTTCAAGATGGCTGAAGGAAAGAATCTAGAAGAACATATAGAATTAGTATGATCAGTGAACAAATAACCCTAACAAAACAATTGGTATGAATGTACGATTAGAGAATAAATAACCCTTGATTTTGAACCACCAAGGAAATGAAAAGGATGGTTTTAATATATTTTCTCGACACACATGTTTGCTAGTTATATTATTATTATTATTATTATTATTATTAGGAAAATGTTGCAAGAATGAATACAATAACAAGTCAGAAGCACTTAAATATATGCACTGACAAGGCCATCCTGAAAGATGGCATAACAGGACCATGCATGCAGGTTACAGCTGCAATGTGGAAGATGGGGGGCTAAGGACAGCACCTGCAGCAACAAAGACTCACCTGAAACAGGAAGAACAAGTTTTGGTTGTTATGTCAATCAAAGCTTTGAGAAAAAATCAACAAAGTGGACACAACAAAGGAGAACAGCCTTTGGGATTTCATTTATGTTCATGACTTAAAGGAATGTTTGGGGTTGTTTTTACTTGAGAAATAAATGGTTATTTCTCAAGTTTTAAGCAAATGGGTGTTTGGTAAACTTCAAAAAATAATTTATTATTTTATAAATTGCTCCTCCAATGAGCAGTTTTTGAGAAGTTAGGTGGAGGTTGCTTTTCCAAACTGATTTTTGGAGAAGCGGACTTATTATCCTTAAAATGTCTATAATACCCGTACAATTTTGATATAAACACAATAATACCATTTTATTTAATATTGATAATTCTTTGAATTAATAATATTTTAAAACACTTAAAATTTAAAAATTAAAAATTCATTTTGTTGTTGAGAATCAATGGCCACTGTTCACCGGTGGTGGCCACCACCAACGATGGAATATTAGTATTAAACAAATATTAGTATTAATTTTACTACATGGAATTAAAAAATAACTCAAAAAAGATTTCTTGAGTTATTATAAAAAAAACTCCAAGGGGCTAATGATAACAACGAAGATTTCGTTCAAGCTTACAAATTATTTTATAAATGGACTCAAGAGGCAGAGTGGCAGCCTGGGTTACTGAAATATTGAAACCAATTAAGAGAACCAATGTTATTTATTATTATCATGTATTCACAATAATAGCTAGGAAAGCAAAAACAAGAACATTTTCATTGGATGTTGTACACAGCGATAGAGGAATCTTTTTGATATAAGGCATCCTCGTCTTTATCCTCCCTCTCGTATTCATCCTCCATCTCCTCGTCTTCATTCATATAGAGAGTTAAGAAAATCTAAAAAGTTCTGTCAAATGTCAAAATAACAATATAAGTAAGATTTAAATTCAAATGCAACTTTGAAACAAATTGAAAAGGTGTTGAAAAGTAAAAATAAAATTTTGAACTGAAATTTGCTAGAAGAAATTTGAACAGAAATCGAGATAAATTCTTTGGTTCTTAAATTGTACAAAACATTGCATCGAAGAAAGACGAAAACTTCTTTAAAACAAATAGATACCATGATTTTTCTAATGACATTCAACCATTCTAATGTGTACCAAAATGCATACTTAAAACCAATAACATTGTCACTACCACTTTTTATACTTTCCGAACATGAACTTTAGTATGTTAACTTGACACAAACTTCTGAGGGTGCTCCTTAGAAGACCTTTAGGGTGCGTTTGGTATGGGGACGGGACGGGACGGGACGGAACAGGACTGGACAGGACAGTTGTTCCCTATTGTGTTTGGAATGTCTGGGACAGAACTGTTGACTGTACTGTTATGTGTTTGGTATGACTGGAACAGAACGGAACAGGACGGGACAAGATGTTTAAATGACCATAGTGCCCTTATTGTTATTGAAAAATATTTTAATTAATAATTTTACAAGATTATTTAAGATGGATGGTTGGGATTAACTTAATAAATTTTCAGATATTTATTATTTTCCAGATTGAATCTCCACCGTCCATCAATCACCATCATGATTGATTAATTATTTCAGATATTAATGATTGATGAACGGTGGAGATCCAATCTGGGATTGGTCTCCACCAACATTCAATTAATCTGGAAACATTTTTTCTTGTTCTTAAATCTGGAAACATTTTAATTAATATGGAAACATTTTTTCTTATTCTTAAATCTGGAAATTCCATCAAAAAATCTGGAAAATCAGATATCTTCAAATCAAAAAACAAAACAAATCAAAAAACCCAACAATAAAAAAATCAGATTTCATCCAAAATTCTGGAAAAAAAAATTGAAAACAAATCAAAACTTCTGGAAAAAAAATTGAAAACAAATAAAAAAACCTAACAATCAAAAATCGTATTTCATCAAAAATCTGGAAAAAAAAATTGAAAAAAAAATAAAAATTACACAACAATCATCGTCATCATCTGATTTTCCAGAAATATTCATTATCACCAACCCTAATTTGTTTTTTCCAGAAATCATTCATGATTTTCCAGAAATCATTCATTATCATCAACCCAAAATTAAACCAATTCATTATCAAACCCACATCCATACACTGTCAACCACCACCACCACCACCAATCTCACCACCACCACCACCACCAATCTCACCACCACCATCAATCAATCGTGCTGCCAACCACCACCATCAATCAATCTCACCACCACCACCAACCACCCCGAAGCCGAGAAAGAAGAAGAAGAAGAGAGATAGATTTGGTCGTCGTCAATCGTGCTTCCGGTCGTCGTCGTCGTCGCGCTTCCGGTCGTCGTCGTCATCGCGCTTCCGGTCGTCGTCGTCGCTTCTGGTCAACGCGGGCGTCGTCGTCGTCGCTTCCGATCGTCGTCGTCGTCGTCGCTTCCGATCGTCGTCGTCGTCGTCGCTTCTGGTAGTCGTCGTCGTTGTCGCTTCCCGTCGTCAGCGTCATTGCGGCGGTTTGGAGAGAAGATCATCGATCGGTTTGATGTTGGTGAGAAGAGAGAAGAGAGAAGAAAGGAGAGAGAGGAGAGAGGAGAGAAAAAAAATAGGATTTTAATTTATATAGATGTAATTTTTTGAAAGTTTCAAAAGCAAAGAAGTCTTTTCCAGACTTGTCCCATGGCCATGGACAACTTGGCCGAGGGTGTAGGGTGGGACAGTTTTTTGGGATTTTTGTCCCATCCTGTCCCACCCAGTCCCACCCTAAAATCGCACCAAACGCGGGACAAGGACAAGTTGTCCCACCTTGTTCTGTCCTGTCCCGCGTAACAAAAGCACCCTTACTGGTTTATCTTGCACCACTTCTGCAGTAATGGAAACAAATCAATCATAATTTATAAATCAATAACCATTCACCATAATGCACCTTTAAGAATTCGTTCATGGAAGAAAAGACTATATGTGGTAGTACTGATGTATATATCTTATACCAAAATATTAGCCTTATGGAGCCATGTAGAAGTCTTATTGATGTATGTACCTTTCTCATGGAATCCTCACTCTTCTCATCTTTGTCCTCAATCTCCTCATCTTTATCCACATATAGAGCTCTAAAAAAATCTATAAACCTCTATCAAATGTCAAAATAACAATAAACATGAGATTTAAATTCAAAGGAGACTTTGAAACAAATTGCAAAAGTGTCGAAAAGTAAAAATAAAAATGTTGTCAATTTGAACACTCAAAAGGAGTTTGAAATTAAGCAAGGACAAAAATTTTGCATCAAATCAATAAATAAAATTTGAAACCTTAGCAAGTTTTACATTAGCTCAATTTATTAGAAGTTAAATTTGTCAACAAGAGAAGTGTTAATTCGCCTTTTATTAAGTAGTTTCCGTTTGGACTCAAAACAAACTCATAAAACATTAAAAGTACAAAATACTGTCTCATACTAATAAAATAATCAAATATTGCACATGGAATGAGAAACTAACCTGTAGCATATGTTGAGCTGAGAACAACAAGGACTGGAATGTGTTGCGATCATATGTTGAATTCTGTCAACACAATGACAATTACAATGACAAACTGTACAATTTGTATAACGAATGCAGAACAATCAATAAAAAAAATATGCCTAACGAAAATAATGGCTAGTTATTATCATCGGTAGTTTTAAAAGCAAAATAACAAGATTTCTTACAACTACACACAATGAAAAATGAGAGAAGCAGAATTAAGATTACTAAAACACACACGTACCATTGATGCAATGTCCATTGTTGCAATTCCAACATGTTACTTTAAACTTTTGAAGTTTCCCTTTTTGCATAGGTCGTCCATAAGATTATGAATATTTTCCTAATACGATAATAAGATAAAGAGTGTAAGGTAAGGAATATAAATAGATAAGAGAGGGAATGAATGAAAGAATCAATGAAAACTCACAACAGAATTATTGTCGTCAACGATTATGCCCAGCAACTCATATTTCTCAACCTAAACATAATAGACATGAGACATATACATGCTTCATAGAAGAAATTAAGGAAATACTGAGAAATCAAAAAACATACAGGATCATTTTGAAGGCATTGAACAACATCTACCAACTTATCCAAAAGGGTTTCGTCTCTCCAGAATACACTGCAAGATGGACAAAATTCCAATAACATAAAAAAATAGTTAAATACAATAATACATAAAGAGTTAAGAAATCATAAACATGCACTAGTTACTAGTATATGCATACCCGTGTGTACATGCATTCAAATAGCACTTAGAAAACACCACTACGGCATACACATCAGTAAAACGCAAACCTAGAAACACTGGCAACACTGGCATATAATAATCCCTCTCCGTAGTTTCCCGAAAAAAACTGCAACGGCTTAAGATACTTGATCATCTACCACTCAATTCAAATCAACCGTTAGAATTGAATCTATATATCAAACATAATTTAAATCAATAACCATTCATCATAATGCACCTTTAGGAATTCGTTCGTGGAAAATAAGACTACATGTGGTAGTATTATTGTATATATCTTATACCAAAAATAAAATAATAGCCTTGTTGAGGCTATGTAGAAGTCTTATCGATGTTTGTACCTTTCTCTCGGTATCCTCCCTCTCCTTGTCTTTATCCTCCCTCTCCTCGAATTCTTTCATAAATAGAGCATTAAAAAACTCTAGAAATCTCTGCCAAATGTCAAAATAACAATACAAGTGAGATTTAAATTCAAAGGCGACTTTGAAACAAATTGAAAAAGTGTCAAAAAGTAAAAATAAAAATGTTGTCAATTTAAACACTCAAAAAGAGTTTGAAATTAAACAAGGTCAAAAATTTGCATCAAATCAATAAATAAATTTTAAACCTTAGTAAGTTTTACATTAGCTCAATTTATAAGAAGTTAAATTTGTCAACAAGAAAAGAAGTGTTAATTCGAATTTTATTAAATAGTTTCCGTTTGGACTCAAGACAAACTGATAAAAAAATTAAAATACAAAATACCATCTCATAATAATAAAATAATCAAATATTGCACATGGAATGAGAAGACTTACCTGTAGCATATCTTGAGCAGAGAGTTCTTCCGGACATTTAGGAAATGTTTTCGCCAAAAAAAAGGACCCTGATTGGCTACAGTTATATGTTAGATTCTGTCAACACAATGACAATGACAAACTGTATAATTTGTATAACAAATGCAGAACAATCAATAAAAAAAATATGCCTAACAAAAATAATGGCTAATTATTATGATTGGCAGTTTTAAAAGCAAAATAACAAGATTTCTTACAAACACACGCAACGAAAAATGAGAAACAGAATTAAGATTACTAAAACACACAAACTTTGAAGGTTTAAAGTATACATGTCGTGTTTCCAACATGTATACTTTAAACCTTCAAAGTTTCCCTTTTTGCATAGGTTGTCCATAAGATCATGAATATTTACCTCATAAGATAATAAGATAATAAGATAAAAAGTAAGGTAAGGAATATAAATAGATAAGAGAGGGAATGAATGAGAGAATGGATGAAAAATCACAACGGAATTATGGTCTTCAACGATTATGCCCAGCAAGTCGTATTTCTCCTCAGCCTAAACATAATAGACATGAGACATATATATGCTTCATAGAAGAAATTAAGGAAATACAGAGAAATCAAAAAACTTACACAATCTTGAACCTTATCTACCAACTTATCCAAAAGGGTTTCGTCTCTGGGGAATTCACTGCAAGATGGAAAAAATTCAAATAACAAAAATAAATAGTTAAATACAATAAAACATAAAGAGTTAAGAAATCATAAACATGCACTAGTTACTAGTATATGCATACCCATCTATATATGCCATGAAAAGGGATTCGTCAGACATCGCCACTCTCACATACTCATCAGTAAAACTGAAAGCTAGAAACACTGGATTATAATATCCACTCTTCGTAGATTCCCGAAACAACTGCAACGGGTTCAGGTACTTGATCATCTACCACTCAATTCAACTCAATTGTTAGGCATTGAATCTATATACATAAAACAAAGAAAACAGGTGAAGAGGAATATTAATTACCTTGTGCTCTGCTCTGTTGCATGACATCTTGGGCGATTAGGGATTTGGGAATTGAGAAATAATAGGTTTGGACTTGAATTAAATACATGCGGGCCGAGTTAATTGTAAATTACTTTGTTCATAATCTTATGGGCCCTAATTAAATGGCATTGGAAGGGCCGTTATTCCATTAATTACTCTTATTTTTTGTTACGTATTGCTCTTTTAGGCTACTAGTTAAGAATTGCTTTGAAAATAAAAAATAAAAATATGTATTGTCCGTTTGATATACCGTATTAGATTGTATTGGATTATATTGGACTGTATTATCATTAATACAAACATGTGTATGGTGATGAACTGTATTATATCGTATTAGGTTATTCTTATATGACTTTTTTGTATTTTATTGTATTATAAAAATATAATATTCTTAAAAATACTTAATAATTAATTTTAAATATCTTTACGATGAATAAATCAGTAAATATTTTTATATAAAAAATCAATAAATATTTATTTTAACTGAAATAAAAAATGTAAATAAAATTTTTCTATATATTTTGAAATTATAAAAAAAATATTAACAACATAACACATATTTTATCAATATTCCATATTCATTGTCTAATACAATATAACCTAATACCACCAAATATAATATACTAGTTAATACAGTGTTTGTTGTATTAGACAATTAAAATGTACTAAAATAGTACAATACAGTGTTTGGAAACTATGCATTGTACTAATTTAGTACATTTTAATTGTCTAATATAATACAATGCGGCCCAACAAACGAGACCACATTGTAATACAATACAATTCATAAGTGACATTAGCATGAATCGATTAAAACGAATGAATTAAGTTGAATCAAACATAAGTAGCATGAATTGCATCAGATATATGTAAAGAAATTATTAATTATAAACACATTATTTAAGTTTCCAAACTGAGTTGGAGTACATGGACTCCATCTCGAGATTCATGGCTTTAAGTCATTCTTCTTTGTTAGAATCTTCAATTACATGTTTAAATGACAATGGATCATCCACACTTTCTTCAGAGACGACAGCCTATGCGTCCCTAATACCTAAAAATAGATCAGGTTGTTGTATAACTCTCCCCACTACGCTTAGGTGGTAGTATGGTCTAACTAGGAACCGTCTGACTTTCAAACGTAGTATGGTCTAATTAGGGATTTAGGAATTGAGAAATAATGGGTTTGGACTTGAATTAAATACGTTCGGGCCGAGTTAATTGTAAATTACTTTGTTCATAATCTTATGGGCCCTAATTAAATGGCATTGGAAGGGCCGTTATTCCATTAATTACTCTTATTTTTTGTGACATATTGCTCTTTTAGGCTACTAATTAAGAATTGCTTTGAAAAATAAAAAATACAAATATGTATTGCCGTTTGATATACCGTATTGGATTGTATTGGACTGTATTATCATTAACACAAACATGTGTTTGGTGATGCATTGTATTATATCGTATTAAGTTATTCTTATATGACTTTTTTGTATTTTATTATATTATAAAATTATAATATTCTTAAAAAAATACTTAATAATTAATTTTAAATATCTCTACGATGAATAAATAGTAAATATTTTTATATAAAAAATCAATAAATATTTATTTTAACTGAAACAAAAAATGTAAATAAAATTTTCCTATATATTTTGAAATTATAAAAAAAATATTAACAACATAACATATATTTTATTAATATTCCATATTCATTATCTAATACAATACAACCTAATACCACCAAATATAATATACTAGTTAATACGCTATTTGTTGTATTAGATAATTAAAATGTACTAAAGTAGTACAATACAGTGTTTAAAAACTCTGCATTATACTAATTTAGTACATTTTAATTGTCTAATACAATACAATGCGGCCAAACAAACGAGACCACGTTGTAATACAATACAATTCATAAATGACACTAGCATGAATCGATTAGAACGAATGAATTAAGTTGAATCAAACATAAGTAGCATGAATCGCATCAGACATATGTAAATAAATTATTAATTATAAACACATTATTCAAAATGGGCAAGAAAGAACTTTATTAATATGGGCCTTTTGACTAAAAACATTTGGATATTTTATAATCTAATATAAAACAAAAAAATAGGTTCTGAACTAGTACTGAAATCATGTACACATGGACCCTTTAAAAAAGGAGCCTGGGGCAGCCGTTCCTCCAACAATACAGCAGGGCCGGCCCTGACTCTGACAAGCGATGGGTGTGTATATTATATATGCATGGAGATTGGAGACAAATAGCTATATATTATTATCATATCATCAAAATTCAAGACCATATGATGAAATCAAATATGGTATATATCTGTAACTTTGATTTTGAATCAACTTAGCTAACTCTGATCCTGACCTCCAGGAGGTTCTATAATTCATGTCGAATCAATTGCATAATAATTTTTCCACACTTAGATATAGCTTAATTCACATCTTCAGAACAAGTGTATGGCTTCCATACTTCATCATATCCCGACGTATGCCATTCCGATCTGTGGCAGCCGAAAGTGCACTCAGGCTCATAAATATTGCCTTTCCGATCCAACAACAAGGGAGGCATATGACAAGCAGCTTGTCACCTCCAACGAAGACTTCGTTGACTATGCCTCTGCTTCTTCATATTCATACTCCAATAGTACATACAACCAAAACTCAGGAGGACCAACAACTTTTAAATCCAATGGTAGAATTTTTGTTTTTGGAATTGATGTAGGACATTTTAAGAGAATTTCATTTTAGTTAGTTTTTGGCAATAACTCAAATTATCTTTGGATTGTTTTGAGCTTTTATATTTTAATCAATTTAGGGATCTTGAGTTTTTAGATTTTACGGTTTTGGTTATTTACAAATCCTGAATTCTAGATTACCGTGTTAGTTGAGAACTGTGTATTTTGTAGAAACCATATGAGAACAGCAAACGATGAATCAACTAGTGTTGCACTGTTGTGAGATATTTTAAAGCTTAATCACAAAGCGAAAGCAATAGTAAAGTCGAAATCACGACAAGAATTTACTCAAAACAAACGATTTTATTAATTATAATAAAAAAGTAACAATAAGTATTCGAATCATAAAAAGTAACAAAAAAAATGAACGTTACCTGTGATGGCGATGGTAGATGTTCGATATATAGTCGAAATCTCATTGCATGCCTTGCGTCCCAAGTTTTGAAAAATGATTATAATTCAACAAATACACCGCAAGTCTCAGTAAAGAGTACAATGTGTGGTCATCATCGGTACATGATTTTTGGTTTTAAGTTAAGTAACCAAAATGTGGCATAATTAAAAGCACAAATTCAGATGTTCTACTTTGTACACAACAACAGCCTGATAAGTTGCTCTCATTTGATTGAAAATTCAAAGTGCCAAAAAGCTGAGCACCAAATTCAACAAGTACCCCAATTGCAGATTCATATGGAGGAGTGGTCCATTGTGCCTTGAAACCACCTAACAGCAACGGGACTTCTCACAAGATGATCTCCATCGCTCCACTCAATCGACCCGTGTTCGTGTGATTTAACACCGACTGATCCTTCCAAGCCACCAGCACTTGAGAATGTGACCTCATAAAACAATGTCGTGTTTTCTGCACTGAACACAAGCTTTTTAGGAGAGACATTGATTTCTACACTGGGCGGAGCAGTCACTTTGACCTCGTAGACAGCATCTGCGGAGCTCCCGACGTTCTTCACCACTCTCTTGTATGTCACCACATCAGTGTTTGATCCAAACACAACAGAAAATGATGGGTAGTTGAGGTTCCCTGGCCTAGATAGTGCCTTTGAACATACATCCAGACTCGTAGGCTCTCTAACGAAAACCGAAATCCTCTTAGAATCATACCCAATTGAGCAAAGAAACCTGACGTAATCAATAACATTGATATCATACACCAATCCCGGATTAAGAGCCCTATTCGGATCAACGTGTCCTGCACCATGAACAAAGGGCGTTGAGTCTTCACCACTAGCAAGATCCTTAATTTTTCCTCCGGATTTGTCCAAATTGTAAGCGGTAGTCATCAATGCGGACTTGATCGCAGCAGGTGACCAATTCGGGTAAGCCTTTCGAAGCAAAGCAGCCAATCCACTCACATGTGGGCAGGACATTGAAGTGCCTGAAATTATGTTGAACTCAACCCTCCTAGGATCAATGTCCAAATCAGTTGGTCCATTGGCACCAGTCCAGGCAGCCAAGATGTTCACACCAGGAGCAATGACATCAGGTTTGAGTATCTCCGGCGTCAGATGGTTAGGCCCGCGACTCGAAAAGGCGGCAACTTTGGGGGCCGGGGGGGAACCTCCCACCACCATGCCGCGGAAAACAATGGTGGCTGTAGGAGACTGGCTCAATTTCAGATACTGCTTAACCTTGTTCCCTGCAATCTCACCAACCATTGTGGCCGGAAGCAAATGCGAATCAGCGATCAATTCCTCACCACTCTCGGCTGTGTTGGCCAAAATCATCCCCAACCCACCAGCAAGTTTCACTGCACTGCCTTTCTCAACTCTTGCATTGCCTCCTCTATCACACACAACAATCTTTCCTTGAACTTTCGACGGCTGCAATTGCCCCATATTACAGTACCTGTCAGAGAACCCACGTATGAAACCCGACAAAATGGGTTATGAATTCATGTCAAAAACATAAAAAATATATTCAACCGCATGACATTGTGTAATATGTTCCTCAATTGTGCAATCAAATCACATACGAAAAAACGTGTGAAATTTTCAGCTATATAAGTAGAAGTCACAACACTAACATGTTAAAATGTGATTGAAAGTATCAAAACACATAAAAATTTAACAATGCTGTGTAATATGTTCAAATCGAATTCTATAAAAAAAAAAAAAACGGAATTCTTCAGATGATTTTCGGTTATATATAGATGTCACAGCACTAACATGTTAGTTTGTGAATGTAAGTCTATCAAAACACATAAATATTTAACAACATTGTCTATTATGTTCAAATCGAATCATGTACGCGTATGATGAATGATGATTTTCGGTTATATGATTGTAAGTCTATCAAAACAAACAAAAATTTAGTAAGTATGAAATGTTGACGGTACCTGCTGCCACAATCACCACCATAGACCAAAGGGAGCTTGTATTCCGGCAGACTCTCACCGGAGTAGAGCGAGACACCCCCGAGAACGCTCCCGTCTCCGAGAACTGCATCGGCAGGGAACTCCCTGTCAATTGTTGAAGCGCCAACAGTGATGATCCAAGGCGAAATGTTCACAGAAGTCTCTGGCCCGGGACCCGAATTCCCGGCCGAGCATGACACGATCACGCCGTGCTCCACTGCCCCGAACGCCCCGATTGCTATCGAATCGTGATCGTACTGGGGAGCGTATCCGGTTGCCCCAACCGATAACGAGATCACATCAACACCATCCAATATCGCCTGGTCCATTGCTGCGAGAATATCGGAGTCGAAACATCCCAAGCTCCAACATATCTTATACACAGCGATTCGAGCTCGTATAGCCATTCCACGAGCTTCACCGTCGGCGAATTCGTAGAAACCGGCGTCAGAAACCAAAGAACCGGCCGCCGTCGACGCGGTGTGGGTCCCATGTCCTTCAGTATCTCGGGGAGATATCGGCTCTCTCGTTACATTTATCGGGCTCCCGAGATACGATTCGTAGCCTCTGTAGTACGCTCTGGCGCCGATAATCTTCTTATTACAAGCCGATGCCGGAAAATCGGGTGCCGTCTCGCAGATTCCTTTCCATCTCGCCGGAATATCGGACAATCCGGAATCCGAAAAGCTCTTGCGTTCCGGCCAGATTCCGGTGTCGAGGACTCCGACAATGACGTCATCGGCAGTAGTTGGAATCTGGCCATAGGCCGAATTCGTCGGAGAGGCCGAGAAATTGGGGTGTCCGAGTAGTGTGGAGCTGACGTGGCTGGTCGGGGACGACGGAGAGGATTCCGGGGACCCCACGAAGAGCTTCGGCTTGGGAGCCGTTAAGCCGAGCCGAGAAACCGTGGATGGCTTTTTTGTAGGTGTAGAGTAGTCTGGTGGGGTGGACTATGGAGGAGAAAAGAGAGGGCTTGTGGGATTTTGACACGTGGACGATGAAGGTCTGTGAACCGTCTGATGATGATTGTATTGATGGGATGAGAGAGATGAAGAGAAGGAGGAAGAAGAAGAAGAAGAGAGGGAGAGTGGTGGTGGTGGTGGTGGCCGCCATGAGAGATGAAGAAGCGTTCTGTTTTCTGTTTGGTTCCTGAGAAATTGGAGTGACAATAAATAGTAATTGCAACTTGTAGTAATAATATTAATAATAATAATAGGATTGGTAGATGAAGAAGATGTGGTATGTGGGGCCCGTTTTGTCCATGTCAGCACTAGACAAAAAAAGTATAGCGATGCTACTAGCACACCCCCTACTGATCTATTCACGCCCCATTTTTAAAATTTTGATTTAATTAAACAAAATTAAATGTTTTTATTCAATTTTTTTGGTTTATTTCCAAAACTACCCATTTTATTTATTTTTCAAACTTAATACATACCATATATGATCTCTCTATCTCTGATCTATATATCTGTATATATCTCTCTTATCTCCATTGATTGATTTATTCTTCTTATTTCTTTTTTATTTTATTTTTTTCTTATTTCATGGTGGAAAATAAAAAATAAAAAATAAAAAATAACATGGTACTTCAACACAACGACATATCGATACTATTCTAAAGAAAAATTAAACTTCATACTTATTTCTAGAGAATGAATTGTTTCCGGATGATTACTATCATTGTCAGACAATTCTTGTTTTATGTCATTCTCAGATAATTCTTCCAGATGTTTGATATCGTTTTTAGACAATTTTTCCATATTCTTTATATCGTTCTCAAAATCTTCCATAATATTTTATATGTGTGTAAGAAACAGATTTTAGAGTTGAGTTAATTTTTTTTTGAAGAAACAGATTACTGGGTTTTTTTTAAAAAAAAGAATGTAAGATTTTAATAGATTTAGTTTGTAGAAGATTTCTTTCTTAAAATTGTATTTCTTTTAAAGTAATTTTGATAAAGGAAAAAAAGTATATTATATAATTAAAAGAGTGAGGGATAAATAGATCGGTTGAGGGTGTCCCAATAGCACCACTCAAAAAGTATCCTATTTTGTGTAATAATTAGCCAAATAATGCAATTTTTTTAAAAAAAATGATAATGTAATTTAATAATAAATCAATCATTATATATATATATATATATATATATATATATATATTTCCTATTAAATCTTAAAATTCTTTCTTGCTATTAAATATTTAAATTGATGTTTAGTTTATGAGTAATACTTATGATTTGCTTATAATCATGGACAAATTCTGTTTCACGAGGAAAAATAAAACCTTTAAAAAAAATTAATCAAATTCATTTATGTTTATAATAGTTAGTGAGTGGGAGTCACGTTTCCTCATCTATCCACAAAATTGCAATATTCAATAATAATATTAGGGTAGTGTATAAGAAAAGAAACTATTTATTATATAAATACATTTATTATATGAATTGAATTAAAAAAAACAATAAATATTTTTCTTCTTGTTAAGATGTGCCGTCACTGCCCATAATGATAAAATCTTTACTAAACCTACTCAATTTTTGAATATATATTAGATATGAATGGTGATATATCCATAATTCCATAGTACGTGGCACCACCTCATGCACATGTTTCAGGCTTGTAAAAAAATATAAATAAACACATAAAATGACAAAAATGTATGGTCTTTGATTTGTTGTAATATTCATCAAGGATTCAAGATACATGGTTTTTCATTATTGATATTTTGATGAGGAAGGTTGATGGGGATCTTGTGGTCCACATGATTAGATTGGTGGGTTCCACTATTAATTAATTTATCTCAGATGTAATAATGGTAGTATAGACAATTTTTATCAAAATTTTGTTTGTAAACATCCTTTTTTTTTCACATGATTTAACACAAAATTACCCTTAATTAAGTCATTTAATTACCCCAACGATACTGGTGAGATGCTGATTAATTGATGGAGATCATGCGTTCCAAAATATGAGATTAGTAAGGGTCCAGAATATGGAATTTTTGTACTTTTTTATCTTGACGGGTTTGTAGTGAATGTAATGATCAAGTGTAAATTCAATATTTCGATAGCATCCAATTTCACCGTAAGAGATCTAACCAACAAAACAAAACCATCTCTTAAGAATTGAAGATTCTAATTATATCGAATCCTCTCATCATATATCGAACAAATCCCGAATCCAATCAACACCCTAAAATTCATATGAACTAGCAAGTGATCAAGACAATATATATCCATGAATCTAAGATCTTACCATTCAATTTTCATATATGATATATATTGATCAAGGTGAGTTCAAAATCTATCAAAAACAATGACATGTCAAACTTAAAGATCCCATGTTAAATTTTCAATAACATGTATAATATCCATTTTCTGATCACTAGTTTTCCAAATCTACTGATTTGCACCATACAATTTGCTAAAGGAATCTAAATAAAAATGATTTAAATATGTCTACTAGCATTTTCCAAATGAGATTGGTTTCATTTCAAGACAATTTTGGCTTGATATATAGGTCACAGATTCACAGTGGATCCAATGTCAAACCTTGACAACCAATCGTGCACATGCAATTCAAGAGTAGAAATTATTGAAGAAAGTATCATAAGCACCTTCACTACTGGTCTTGCTATCTGTTTTGTAAAAATAAACACAATCCGATCTAAATCTGTGTAAGAACCAACAGATCCGATCTATCAACGTCTGTAGAGACCTGGTTTGAGGATCAAAACAGCATAACAAGGCCAAATCGATAAAGAAGTTCCCATCGTGTCTTGTCAACTTGTTTTTTATTGAAGTTATGTTATGCCACAAAAGAAAGAATCTGTTTATGGAATCTAGCTAACTATGACTACTAATTATATAAAAGGCCGATAGAGTAAGGTCTTCAATAATTTACAAACAAGTATTGTGACAGCATTTCGCAAAATTAGAGCAAAGGTTCACCTTTTTACACTTTCGGTTAGGAGACTTGAAGCAGCAGCAAGCATGGCATAGGCATGAAAGTCCCATACATTTGCAACAGTTTCGACAAGTCCCCTTTTGCGAGCAGCTGCAGATGCAGCTCGGGCACAGTGAAGGAAATGGCGCACAGCACGTACAACAATTCTGTATTTGTGGACAATGCAGGCAACCGCTAGAGCAACAAATGCACAGAAAATTGGAACAAAACTTTACCCTGCTCAGATTTAACAGATACAATTACTACATAAACTTCATCCTAATATTCAATTTCCTAAAAACATATAGACATTCGGGGTGCCACCAACCGTAAACTTTCATATATGACTTTTAAGTGAAAATACCATGGTGCAAAAGATCCGAAAAAGGCATAGTTGTGAAAGCAGAATAATATTTATAAGCAAAACCGGCATCTATCACATATAAAGGTACATACATTTTGCCAAATTCAGTCCTATATCATATCATCCAACCTTGACTTCGACACTTTGTGATTGACATCTAGCGTTAAATCTGTTATAAGAACTAGTATAGCATATAAGTCTCTACTTTGAGTTCATGATTGATAAAAGAATTTCGGGTTACTACTAGAACATCATTATGTATAGCTAACATTTCAAGAAATGTATTTACAAGAAAACGTGTCATTGAAGAATGAATGCAATGGTTATTGTAATGTAAACCCGGAAAGAGCAGAAATTTATATATAGAACAGAAGGCAAAGGCAAATGAAGTACCATAGTCTCTTCCAGAAGGATTTGGAATTACGACTCTCTTGATTGCTGCTCGAAAGAAGATAATGAACCAGTGTTAATAAATAAACTCCGCATCAGAAATCATATTTCAAAGGAACGCAAAGATGAAAATAAATAGAGTAATGTTCGATAATCATATCATACGCAGCAATAAAAGGATCCGAATTAGCCTCTACAAAGTCATTAAGCCTGTCAATAGAACATTAAGGGTCAAATGGCATCGTAAAAGCAATATTACTATCGTTTCAATAGCTATGTGTTATATATATAAAAGGCAATATAGCAGTCATACATACTCTTTGCAGCATCGAGAAGCCGGTTGAAGGTCTTCAACGGATTTCAACTCTTCCTGCTTGAACAAGGCTATGATAAGTATATAGACTCACATCGGTTTTTATCATAAAAGTTACTCTTTAATCACCAAAAGAACGCGATAAAAAATAGTTTTTTCGATCACAAATCAGAACAAGAAATCCCTATTACAGATTATAAAATGTGAATGTGCATTTCAACAACAACAGGGTTGATGCTGCTTCAACAAACATCACTAATTAAATGTACCATGTCATTGCTGTAAAACTAGAAAAACATCCTCCAAGCACCGTTATACAATCTTACTACATACACAAGCATCTCACAAGCACAATAATGGATTAAATTGGAGTAATTTCACCTACGAATTTCGCAAAACTTGCAGGGTATTATAATGTTGGTTAAAATCAAGAGCATTCAAAACAAACAATCACATTTCAATTTGTAAATGAAATCTCATTCTCTTCACTTCATGTTTGATTTATTGACACATTTTCTTGTTCTAATCAAAAAAACCAATCAAATTCTTTCACTAAATAAATAAATAAAAAATCAGAAGAGAAACAGAGACCTGAAGCAAGCCAATCTCTCTCTCCAAAACCTGAACTTTAACCATCTGTCTCCTTTTACCGTACAAATCAAGACCACCTCCAGGTGGAGACCTAGGGCTCATGGGTGGCTCCACCGCCGCAGACCCACATGCAACTTCCATTATCATCCAACCCCACAACCAAACCACACTCGTTTTTTGTTTTCTTTTTCTCACAAACTCAAATCAGCTCATGCAAACACTTCTTCCATGGTTGCTCTGTTTTCTGGGGTTGTCCATTGAAGAAGAAGAAGAAGAAGAGAATGTGTGAGCGTGAGAGTGAGTGTGAGTGGTACGTGAAGAAGAAAACATATTTATATATATATATATACACTAAAAAAAGAGATTGTTGAAAGCTGAGTAGTTGAGAACTGAAACTTTGCAAGTTTGTGAGGTTTTGGGCAGAGCAGACTGCAGAGCTTCAAAGTACCAACTCTGATAGTTTGCAGAGACCGCACGTGATTCTCACGTATATAGTAGTATTTTTTTTATAGGTCTTGGAGTTTGTGGAATTTACAAAAAATACCAACTTGGCTTTTTTTAAAAAACAAAAATTATTTTTTATATATAATGATTATTTTTAATCTCTAGTATTTGAATTGAAAATAGTTTAAAATTTGAAAAATAAAAGTAATAAAAGGTCAAATTACATATCCCTTGGCTATTTAATTTCTAACGATTTATGAAAATTATAAATATTTTTAATGATTAAAAAAAAGCATATTTTACAATGTCACATTGCAAGGCTATTGTGAAATGAGATTTAAATTTTGAATAGTGCTATTGGCACCCTACTATTGAACTATTTATATTCAATTTTTTTTAATTTTGATTTAATTATATAAAATGAAATGGTTTTATTAATTTTTTTTGATTTATTTCCGGGATTACTCTTTTATATATTTTTCAAACTTAATACACCTCATATCTTTTTTAAAAAATAAAAATAAAAATACAGTTTATTTCTAATCTTTATATACAGTTTTCTCAAATCCATTTGCAAGACTTTTTTTTTCTTCTTATTTCATGGTGAAACCATCGTTTTTAGATGCAGGTTTTTTTTAGTGGTCGATTGGATTGTTGGTGGTAGATTATGAGTGTGATATTGATCGTCTCATAATTTTTTTGAACGATTGAGTTAGGATTTTGGTGTGGTTTTGTTTCGTCAGAGATTAGGTTTTCTTGGTTGCGATTTTTGATGCGATTATTTTTTATATAAATAACGTAAAACTAATTTTGGAAGTTCCGGAATAAAATTTACAAAAAAAATTGATTCAAATCATAGAATGCATAGAAGATCTAAAGAGAAAATAAGCCGAGAGAAAAAAAATAGCAATCATGGATCTGTAATTTGAGAAGAAAAACAAAACAAATGTGTGAAACAATAAAATCAAAAATACTAAACATGGGAAACATGAGATCGAGATCTGAAAGAAAATATAAATAAAAATAGTAATCATTTAATCATTTGAAATAATCTATGTCGTTAGGGTTTTGAAATAAGGAAAATGTGGGTTTTATTAGTTTTATTTTTTACAGTCTTTTTTTAATAAAAATTGTATGTTTCTTTAAGTATTTGGATAAAGGAAAAAAAATACTAAATAATTTTAAAAGTAAGGTACAAATAGTTGGTGCGCCAATAGCACCACTATAAATTTGTAGTTAATTTCACTAAATTAAATGGTGTTAAATGAACATATTTATTTTTGACAAAAAACGGTACAATACACCTCAGTTTTGAAATGGTATCTAAATTGCTTTTCAAAGAACTAGAGGAGGTTGGTCAGATGGTAAAATCATCTATTCTTCACACCTACACAATGAGTGTGTAGATTCGAATCTTCCGTCTTTCTAAAAAAAAATTAGAATTTATGTAATGCTTAAAAATAATAATAATAAATAGCCTGTCTTTTAGAGGAATGATATCTTAGATTGGACTATAATTTGTGAGGTTAATGATATATTTTTTCCTTATTATTCAAATGATATAATTTGAATTATATTTAATTATTAGTGATAATTAACTTAGACAAACTTAAATTTTGAAATCAAATTTTATATAAGAATAATTAATAAATTAAGTGAGTTTTTTTTTCTCTCGAAGTTAACAAAAAGACAAAGACAGGAAAATGTAAGCGATGAATGCGCTCATACTGAATAAAGTCACTTTGATGACGTGTCTGGCGTAAGTTAGCAGTCCCGGGCACTGACAAGCAAACGTGCGCTGGTAGTGTCATTGACTGAAATGTTAAAGTCACTGACTTATTTGCAATTTGATATCACAGCCGCAATCTCCACCGTTGATAGATTATTAGAACTCTTGTCAAGGAAAAGAGAAGGCAAAGGGTGATTATCAATTTGGTCCTAACGTATTTTTTAGCTTTCACGGTCCCTAAATTATCGAAAATCAATTTGGTCCTACTTTGTGCTACTTAAATATATGATTATAGGTTATTAACAGTTTTAAAATACAATTGAAATCTAATTTAAATTTTGAAAACAATAGCAAACAATAGCAAACCTACTTTGTGCTACTTAAACGTATGATTATAATCAAAATGTTCAAATAAGATAGTACTTTTTTTTACTCAATAAGATACTAATTTTAAACTTTGTTTTTGATCATGAAATTGAACTGCACACTATTGTATTTTTGTATTTATCCGAGAAATAAATATCAGTTTCGGTGAAAATATCGGAAATCCAAATTTTATAAAATTTCAGTAAAAATATCATAAATATTCTCAAAAGAGAGGATATTTGACATAATCAACATGTCTTATGTCAATCCTTTAAAATATGGAAAATATTGAGGATATATGGAGAATATTATCAACATTTACTTCATTGATATAAACAGTAAATACAAGAAAGTAGAAGCAAATAAATAAATATATTTAATATATATATATATAGGAAAATTTAATAAAATTCTATTTATTTATTTTTTGAATTAATTTAGAAAATAAATTTCCTTGCAATGAAAAGACTCTTATGGAAGTAATGATTTTTGTTACATACAACAAAGAAAACACAAGCACCTAACAACAAACAACAAAATGCAACTATGCAAGCTCAAAATCTCAAGTATTGATTAAACAAACACAAAATCAAAGTAGAAGATTTCACAGATCCATCAATGGTAGTAATACATTAATTAATGTACAAATACAACAATTACTTTCTATTCTTATACATACTCATTTGCTTTGCAAGAACTGAAAACTGATTAAAGAAGGAATTCGGATCCTCATCCATGTGAATCTCCGACCTTTCTTTGTTCATCGAGCTCTCAGCCGGGGACTACTGTCAGAACCTACAATATGTTCTTCGCGTCCTATCTAATTGAGCAAACTCAAACTGAAACTGATATCAACCCCGTAGCAACGCTTACCCTGAGGGAAAGGAATATCACGTAAAGGGCGATGAGGCCTGTTCCTAGGAGTTTGTTTGGGCGCATGTCATTCCGAGGTAAAACAACCAGTGCATAGATCAGTCCAGACATAAGAAACCCCATGGTGAAAAACAAACTGCTGTCCTTTGGAACCAGATATGGATTGGGTCTCTTCGACCAGGCTCCGAGCAGCAACGATAGGCCTAAGCCGATAAGTGTGTTGAACATGGGACCTGCATAGCATCCAGAGAAGGCTATCTGCACACCATCCCCACCGTTCATTGCCAACACAACATTTGAGACTAAATCACCCATCGAGTTACCCCATGCTAATACAGTTAATCCAAGGATGGACGGGTTAATTCCAAAGATCATACCAAATGCCACCAATAAAGCAACAAGCTCGTTGGCGATCATGTAAAACCATATGATACTCATAAAAAATCCCCCTAAAACCCATACAATTAAGAACTTCTGGGGTGGACGATCAGATGTAGTGGAGCGATAAGCAAGAATACCGAGAATACAGCCAATAGAAACACATATAAGATATGCAATCAATCTGCTTTGAGAACTCACATTGTCTAGGCTACTCCACAGAAATGCTAGGAGTACCGGAGCCAATACAGCACTGGCTACAGCGAATGGCTTGGACCACATTCCCTCCTCAACTGACGGAATTGTCAACCATCTTGGCACTGCCAATGGCAACTCCAACAGTGAAATAAATTTAGAACACGAAGAAGACGAATCACTACTTTGAGTGCCCTCATCAGTCCAGCCCCACGGAGGCCTTTCATTATCTGACTCATTGACCTTCAAATGGTTTGAATATATGGCGACATTTTGTGCCCACATCCATTGAGGCAATGAAGGATGAAGTTGAGGTGGATCGTCATCAGTGTCATCAGTTTCAAGCAGGGAACTGTACACAGAAATATCCTCATCACTTCCTTGAGAAAATACACTTCCTCGGACAGGAAGCAATGGTGTAACGACATCGAGTTTCAACCTCCGCACATGTTTCCGCAAGATCTCATTGGTAGCCACAAAAAATGCATAGACAATATAGATCAACACAAACGCAATAGCCGCCCCTACACTCACCTTACCAATCAACAAAATCGTCAACAACCACACCAGTGTGAAAAGGAAGAAACCAACATCCCTGATAAAGGATTTCTTATCAATCTGAACCCCCTTCTCTGCAACACACAACGACACAGTCCCAACAACAATAGAAGTAACAAACACCGCACCACCCAACACACTATTAAGTCCAACTTCACCGGTGTTAGTCCCCAGAAAAGCAGCTATACTTGCAAAAACATCTGGAGCTCCATTCCCCAGCGGAAGGAGTGTAACACCAGCAACAGTTGGAGGCAGCCTCAACAGCCTTGACAGTTTCTCCAATGAACAACAAAAATAATCCGCCGCAGTGTTACCCAATAAATAAAACAATGCAACTAACCAAATAATCAACACCGTGTAACCTAAAAACTTAAATCCTCCACAATCACAATAGAAGAACTGAATGTAATCAAAGAAACCACCAGAAGAACATTGTGGGTTCGCTTTTAAGTACTCACACTGGTTAGCAAAACCCTTATGAGCAATCAATCCAGTACACGAAACAGGATCATCAGCACTAAAGTTATTAGCTGAATTCGACAAATTGATACTATTTTCAGCCATCTTTCGACGAATTATCATCAAATGACTTGACCCATTATTCCGCACAGGGTATGGAGTCAAACTATGATCTATAACCATTGAAGATTGCTTAAAAATTGGGCTTCTCATCACATATTCTTGATTATAAAACAAGAAAAATAATATCAAGGCACAGAATCCATTAAAAACCCCACGAAATTTTGGGTTTCTCTTACTATACAAGCCATTTAAAGCCTCCATTTTCAGTATCTTTATCCAAAACTCTCAACAACAACAAAATTACACAAAAATCAAATAAGCCTAGGGTTTTATTCCCTCAACAAAAACAAAACCCTAGACACTAATGGGAATTACAGACCTATTTCCTGACCTAGAAATCAGCAAACTTGTTGATTCAAACGAGAAAACAAAACAAACCCAGTAACGCAGAGCTAGAATTTCACCAAAAATTCGAGGACTTACCAGTTAATTTGATGAGATTGAGAGGTTGCAGAATTAGGGTTATCCAAAAGCGAAAACAAATTTGGTGATTTTGCTAAATTTTGAAGGTTCGATTGTCTGTTTGTTGAAGTGGTTTCTTTCTTCGTTTCTTCCGTTCGGGTTTTTTTTTTGTTGGGTTGTTGACACGTGTCAACTGGGACTTGTTTGGAGAAAGTTAGTTCACATGAAGCAAATTTTTGGGTTCTTGTTCTCCAATTGAATTTCATGTATTTTAGGAATGTTTATTTATCATATTTTTTTTTACAGGAATTTTTAGTTATCATTTTAATCTTTGCAATTTAAGTTATATTCGTGGTTGCTTTTATGGAGTAACTCGATGAATGGATTTAAGGTTTAAATAAATGACTCACAAGTCAGCGGTTCGAATCCTACAAATGTCAAAAGTTTTAAAAATATATATGGTCTATATATACGGATAGATATTAACCGTAAAAAAAAAAGTTACATATGTTATTAAGTGATAAGAGCATTTATTCTGAAAGTTCGGGTTTGAGGTCTACCGATACCTAACAAGATCAACCGTTATAATCACGATCTGAAATGCAACTTTGACCAGAGATATATAAAATTATTATCAAATTGTAAACATTTTCACTTCGATCCCCTAAAGTTTTTGTTTCTACATGACCCCCCAACTTTGGATTTTTGATTCCGCCTCTTACTTCGACTATTAGAGTATCTTCAATACAATGCTATAATTCAGTACAAAGAAAAAAAAAGTATGCTCAAATGCAGTACCAAAAGCTATGCCAAATTTGACATATGCTATACTTTCTGCCAAATTGGCGCAACGTATAGCATATGCCAAATTTGGCACAACAATAAATGTAACCGTATTTGTAGAGATGTCTGCGGTTCGTTTTTTCGGTTCGGCGGTTCCGGTTCCATTTTTTTTAATATTACATACTAACTAAAAAAAATTATTAGACATGTAATGATGTGAAATTATAAATGAAGTTGATTGGGTAAACTGAAATTAAAATAAATAAATATAAAAACTAAAAAAATAAATTGAAATAAAACTAAAAAAATTAAATTATATATAACTTATATATAATATAGGGTTTCATTTTTCTTGTGTCTTTATGGGCTTGGGCCTCTTCTTTTTGTTTTATTATTATCATTAATTTAGATTGGGCTTGAGTGAGAGTGGGGCCCAACAATTTCTTTACTTAAATCAATCCATTTTTATTTTTTATTTGTTAAAGGGTTAATATTACATTATTACTACACCTTTTTGTTCTTCTTTTTCAAAAAAATACAATACCCTACCCTAAAAAATACAAAAATTAAAAAAAAAATTGTTTTTTGAAAAATGAAAAAAGTGGCTGGAACCGGCGGTTACAAAACCGGAACTAACCAGCGGTTCCAATTCGTTTTTTTTAATAGAACCGAAACCGGAACCATAAGGTTCCGGTCCTGTTCAGTTCCAGAACCGGAACCACGGTTCCGGTTTCGATTTTTTTTTTCCACAAGTTACTGTTTGGTTCCACGGTTTGAACCGAACTACGGTCATGTCTACATATTTATTGACTTTTAAAATTTTAAATAATATAAATTTAACAAATTTGGTAGGGAAAATTGAGATTGAAACAATTCTAAAAAAATATTCAATGCATTGGTTGTATTTGTTGATTTTTTATAATTTTAAATAATAATAATAAAAAAAGCATATGAAATAGAATTTTGTATTAAAGTACAATACTAAAATGATATGCCAAATATAATATTTTACTATTTTTATGTCAAATTTGGCATTGTCATTGGCATATGTATTGGAGATGATCTTAGGTAAACTTCCCCCCGCATATCGCGAGTGAAGTGCACAACCAAATTTGCTAATAGTTGACATGCAATTATGTATCCACCAAATAGAGAAGATGAATTTAACGACCAGTAGCAAATTAAGGACTATAAAGTTTGTGAATGGTTGATTAAACAGAAAAGAATTTAACAAATAGCAATAAATCTAACGACTAATAATTAAGAAACTATTAAAGTCGATCCCGTTTGAAGAGAAAAAAGACAGATAGTGATTTCTTTGAAGTTTATCTTTGTTTAATTTGGAGTGAATGGTAACATTTTTGTTTGAGTTTGATAATGTCGAATGCTTTGATAATATATTTTACTATTAATCCGAACCATGGAATACATTAATCAGCTTTACCATTTCAATTTGTTTTGCTTTGATGATGTTTTTGGGTCTTGATTAGGACCACATCATCATCAGATGATCTTTAATTACTCCCTCAAAAAATTACTCACTTTAGAGAATATGTGAAAGAAGTATTTGTGAATGTAAATCGCAGCAAATCTACTCCTTTGATGGCAGAGCAGAGCAGGCAGTTTTTCCGAGTTTAATGTGAAACATTTTCGAACCAAATGAATATTCTTTACAAACGAACCGCATTGGACGGTGTAATACGTAGTAATTTTATAAGGCAAACTCATGGAATTATTTTATTTTATTATTATTGTAAGCATGATGCTAAAGGAACCAATATCCATGTTATTTTAAGAAATTTAACACTAAATTTATGATATTGATCGCAAAATCTGAGTATCAGAAGAAAAATTAGTTAATTTTGAATTTGCAAGCGAAATTTGAAGTTGTATGTTACCTTTATGATACCAATTTTGCAAAGTTTGTGTAATTTAAGACAGAATTTGCGATATTCGATAAAAAAAAAATGAAACCAATCAACCTAAGACGCTATTGTTTTCATCTGTCAGATCAGCATGAAATCAACCTCGATTCATTTTTATTGCATTGTATTATTCTTGTTAGGTTTTGGCTCGTATTCTCAAGTGAACCTGGTATTAACCAAACATGACTCAACTGATGTGAAACTTCCTGGAGACGTGGGATAACGTTTGGAAGTTAGAGATGGTGTTTGAGGGAGATTTGAAGACCGAAGAAGAACTGAAGAATCGGATTTCGGAAGGAAACGCGGTGCATTCCAGGTGACTTGTAACGGTTTAGGAAGCGGGTGCGCAACCGTGACCCCAATCGTAGTCAATCATAAACCTTCAGCGGAAAAGGAAACCTTCAGCGGAAAAGGAAAGTAATTGTTTTGGGAAGTTCTTGTGCTTGAAGGAAAATGAATACTCTTTACAAGAAGACTTGTCATAAATAGGAAATAGTATTTATGTGGAACAAGTAATTCTTGTATGTTTAGGAGTAGGATTTCCTTTTCTCTTAAACTCCCTATAGCTAGTATAAATAGACCTTGTAATTAGGTTATTTTGTGTGGAGTCAAGAAACACCATGTAACATCAGAGAGTGGTGAGATCCGGGTGAGAGACCCAAAGGAATATCAGGGGAGGGATCCAGGGGAATATCAGTGGATCAAGTTAGAGATCCGTGGGTGATATTCAGGGGAGACCTAGGGGATATTGGGGGGTTCTTGATGAGGATCTTGTGAGCGTTGTGAGCGTGGTTTGAGGTTGAGGTGTGAGAGAGAATCCTGGAGTATATGGTTGTAACAATTTATCATATAGTGGAACTTTCTCTATCGTCCTGACGGCCCGTGGTTTTTTACCAGATTTGGGTTTTCCACGTATATCTTGTGTTTTTGATTGGTTTATTTTCTCTCATCTTATTTTTCTGCTATTGACGTTAATTGTTATGAGTTATGGGCTATATTAGGCATAATGCTTCCGCGGTCATCGGTTCAAATCCCTAACAATTCTATCAAGAAATCAAACTACATGTCATAGATGAACTCAAACTAGAGACATTTGCATAAAAATTTCCAAGATATTATAGAAAGCACAAGGAAAAAAAAAAGAGCAATCTTTACGTGTGAGCAAATCAAGGACCAAAACAAACAATCATGTGAACTACATTCAAAATTCATTTGAGGCATTATAAATTGGTTGAACCACAACATAGCAAAAGGTGTTCTAATTAAGGCCAGTCCTAGACTTGACTCTGATTCAATCGTCGAGTTCTTCTAGTGGAGAAATGCGGTTGACCAGAGATGCTCCGGTCCGGAGTAGGGTTTTGGTCACCATTTGGATGATTTTGGTGGTGGAGACCGGAGAAGATCTTGCGTTGTTGTTTGAAGACGAAGAACAAAGTGTTTTTACGAGGTTTAGGTCCAAAGCGGGATTTTGCTTGTTTGATATGTAATACAATTGAATTTTTTTCATTCCAAGTCCGATCTTGCCGTCAAGTTCAGTCTTCTGAGCTCATGAGCTTTGAAAGTTAAGTATGGTCTGTGCTTGGTCCATAATTGAGGATCATACGCATTTGACAATTATACATAATCTATTCGATCCCAGTTGTAACCAATACACCATTCATATTATTTCATAATAGTTACAACTCAAATGTCATATTATTTACATATGAACTTGAACAAATATGTTCAGTAGAGTAACATTATTTGAGAATGGTTTCATAAATTTTGTTCGAAATTTTGCAAACAAAAACAGTGTCACGAACTGAAGATAACACCATAAGACTTTTCTTTTCTTTAAATATATAAATTAGAGAGAATAAAGCCAAACATTCAATATATAGACTTGTAGTTTGATCTCTATTTTCTCTATTTTCTGATGTTAGATTTGTATTGCTGTGGACACTGTCCACATGTATTAAAATAGTTTTCACTTTACTTGTTGGTATTATGGGAAAAAATCATTAATCTCTAGGAAATTAAAGTTTACGATTCACTAGTTCCAAAATTAATCAAAAAGGTCCTTCAAAATTATAAATATTTTGATAAACTTCTCCTAATAAAACCGAAAAATAAAAATTCATGTTATGGTTAAATAAAATTTACCATAAGACACTTCTTTTCTCATTTTTTTCCCATTTTGAAAGATCAAGAAGACAAGTACAATTGACATTTAGAAAGGAAATGCAAGAAAGAGAACAAATTGATCATACGAGATCAAGAAGAAAATACCACTTTTTTTTTTTTGTGAAATACAATCAAACACATCCTTAGCATTACTCACAAGACAAAACTGGGTGCAAAAACAGACTAATCAAAAGCCATCAATAAAGAAAAAGATTATCCAATCCAACGATAAACAAAAATCAAAACCCAGAAGAAAAAAGTCCATGACGGTGAGAAGGAACTTGGTAGACAAGGAAAGTAGACCAAGAAGCTGTAGAGGCATTGACAAGGATCAAGTCCCGCAAGAATATATTAAAAGAATGGAAAATGAATATTTGATGTTCAAACCTGTAATCTGTATTTTAAAAATTTATAATTATATAACTATCGGGTTTGATTCAGATGTTTGCCCTATGATTCAAATCCACAAAATCCATTGTTTACTATCTCAACGATTATAGCTCAGTGAGATCCATTCACAATCAAAAAAAAAAGTGGAAAGACTAGTCTTTTTTTTTCTTTTTTTTTTTGTAGTTTTGACTGCAAAGATAATACTACACCATCAATAAGGTCTTCGAGACAGCTTTCTTGGCGAACCCGATAGTAAGTTCAGACACCGTGGCAGCGCGCACAGATGCAATATGAGCAACAATGTCACTTTGGAGTTTGGAACTTATCCTGTACTATAGATGTGTCCCAGTTTGCTATTTTAATTATAACATCTGAAACCAATCAAAAGAAAAAAATGTACTTTAGTAAGCACATTTGTTCAACTTTAATAGCCAATTCACTTCTTTACTCTTTCCATGCATTAACCTAGCAATGAATCTAATATGTCTGATCATGTCTTGTAGACCATGCAATAATCTATTTGTACAAATATTTCATCCCATTTTGCTAAGGAATTTGATGCAAATCTTCTTGAGTAACAAAATGCAATCACTAAACTAAAAATCAGGTTTTCTACATCTCAAAATCAAAACCAAATAAGTGGGAATGGTTCCAATTAGCACATTTTTAAAGTTGAGTTGTGCAACTATCACTACTTTAATAAGTGTTGTTTTATTAGCACCTAAAAAGGTGTGCTGACGAAAATACCCCCCACTTATTATTCATATATTTTTTTGGCTTTTAATTTCTGTATATTTCTCTCTCTCTCTCTCTCTCTCTCTCTCTCTCTCTCTCTTCCCATCGTCTCAAACAATCTCTTCTCTCATTCATCTTCTACCTCCGATCTCACCGCCGACTGAGAACTCTTGACTCCGCCACTCACAAGCATCACCGCCACTTGAATTTGGGACTTGGGAGATCCAATATATCTCCAATTTTTTTTAAATTATCTCTTAAAAATAATTTAGGTTTTTAATTTAAGTTTTCAATTTAGTTTTTATTGTGAATTTGTTATCAATTTGATGTGAATGGTGAGTTTGTTGAATCTGAATAGAGGTTTGTTTGAATCTTGAATTAGTATATGTTTGGGTTTGGGTTTTTCGAATATGAAAAGATGAACAATAACCGATGTTGAGTTTTTTTTTTAATTTCGAGACTTATTTGCTCCATTTCGAGACTTATTTATGAATACTCGAGACTTATTACACTTATTCGAGACTTAATTTATGAATATCCCGAGACTTATTGGGGTCAATTCGAGACTTATTTTATTCGAGACTTACTCACGAATTTTTTAGACTTATGCATTTTCGAGACTTATTCATACGTTGTCGAGACTTATTTATGAATACCCGAGACTTATTGGGGTCAATTCGAAACTTATTTTGAAAATTCGAGACTTATTTTGAAAATTCGGGACTTACTGGGGCGAAATACAAAAAAAAAATCTGGTCTTTCTTCTTCCTCGTGAAGGTAACAGACCTCCTCAATGGTGAAATTGACGATTCAACAACGGCGCCGATTGACTCCGGAAGTAGTTGGATCTAGAAGATCGGACGACGCTGAGTTCATTGGAGCCATCGGTTTCGTCGGATTCGTGTCGGACGAAAATTGGATATTGCAAAGAGAAAAAGGAGGGGATAAAGCAGAGTTATTACTAACCTGAGTAATATGTTAACAATTATGCTAGAAACTTCAACCCAACATCTTAAGCTTACCGCCTTAAGTATTTTGATTCACTCAATCAAGCAAGAAAATAATCAACAGCAAGTGTGGCATATCGATTCAAAAATTTTGTGAGCGGAAGGCGATATGGACTATTAATTTCAGTGTAGACTTGTCCTGGGGCAATAACCCCTTCTAAATCGATTGTCAAAGTTAGAGAAACTTTGATGCAGCTTGTGGAAGCAAGTGAAAAAGTTCAATAGTGTGTAACATTGTCCATACATGTATATCTATACAAGTATCAAACAACATTACCTGCAGCAATTTTTGGCTCTTCACCAGCCTTCCATGATTTCTGACTCTGAGCAAGTTTTTCTGGTTCTAACCATTTTTTAAGGTGCTCTAACAACTTATCACCCAAGGTAACATTAAACCAATTAGACAAAAGTTCAAGCAGGCCGGCCAGACCTTGCAGAAGAGGCATGATGAGATTCTTGGTATGCGCCAAGTTGACCAATATAAGCCTTAGGCTGTTCTGTAGAAGTTCTTTGGGCATTCTTTGCTGATTAATAACCTGATAAAATGTACTGTATCAGAATGGATGATAAATCCCTTAAAATTGCAAATAAATGGACAACTATATATATATATATATATATCAAAAGAAACAGGAAAAAAAATATGATAACTCATTGAATTGGATAATCAATCTACATTATCAGACACATTCATAAAAAGTTAATAACTGACATTTGATTGACAATGATCAATCCTCATACAATTTACAGGAATCAAGTAGAAAGGGCATATTCCTCTAAAACTGCATTCTACTATTATCTACGGATAAATGTCCAAAGTTACTTGGCATGAGGCACATGATATGGATATGGTATGTTAGCAAGTTAATATGTTGTATGATGGGCTAGTTCCAGTTGGTTTTTTTGTGTATGATGTTATATGCTTGCATTAAAACAGATAAAATTAACAAATGATAAGCTTGTTCAATGATAAAACTTTACATTATATATAAATATTAGTGTCTGCATCAATTAACGATGACAATAGAAGCTCAACAAACCTGTCGTAAGCCTTCTTTTGCAACAGCAACAACCCACACAGTTTCATCAGCCTCAGCTATTTGCAATGCTTCTTGAAGAAAGTTAATTAACTCTTGAGTCAACTTCAGAAGAGGAGGCCTCAAGGCTAAACACAAGTTCAAGGCTGCAACTATTCCAACCTATAGCCACCCACTAAAGTTAGTGAAGAAAACTGATAAATTACATAAACGATAATTAGAAACAGAAAATACCTGTTGATCAACAGTCCTCGACCGGAGTGGTTGCCCTAATAGAGGCTGAATTAAAGGATGATACAAATGCTCAAGCAGCTCAGATACCTCGCTCTCACTGCCAGTCCGACTAGCGAAAAGTGCCAAACATGACTTCACATTCTTTCTCACAATAATAGATGCCCTAGGATTGAATAAATCTGAAGCAAGAAACTCAACTACTCCTTGAAAGTTTTGCCTGCGTGGCTCACTGTTAGCTTCATCCACATTATTAACCACAAAAAGAACCTGAGTTAGAACCTGACTTGTCTCCTCCTGCTCTCTGCTATAGCATAAATAGGGAGCTTTTTAAGAACATAAACCAGAACCCGGACAATTCTTACTTGGAAAAGGCGCAAAGTCTCAACAGTGACCTTTCCCACCAATGCACCAAGTCCCATAACACCTCCCATTTGTGCTTGCCATGTACTTCCAAAGCAACAATGCAAAAGACGTGACAGAAGTTGCTCAAAGAATGGTATACGAACACTAGGAGGTGGTGAATATACAGGATTCATTGATAGACTGGATACAATCATAGGCGTGCCAGGGCATCCTCTTGACATCAGCATGTCAGCATGCAAGAAACATTAGCATTTCAGCAAACATATTTAAAGCAGTAAGAGCAGCTTTAGCATGGATACTATTTTCATTTGTTAGCACATCAGCCAAGGCATCTATTAAAATTAAAGGGTCCAACTCTTTTAGGTTAGAAGTGCCGTTACTTTTTGACCTGGAACTGGCGTTTACATTTGATGGACCCCCAAGTCCAGCAGTTGGAATTGAAGCATTAGCTGAAATATTCTCAGTGTGAAATATCATTGCAAAATGGTGGCAAATGTTGACAACAAAATCATCCTTGGGGCCATTGAGATCTGGTTCTGCACTTGCAGCAATAACGGGTCATTAACAAAATCTTGAAAACTGACTTCTCAGCCATAAGTTGGGTCTTTGTCTTCACACCTAAGTCAGCCTGCAATAACAATGAGTAAATTATCATTCAGGCTACAGAAGATTTTACTACAACTCAATGCTATGCATTTTTTTAAATGATTAGCAACAAAGTCCACAGTAAAATATTACAAAATAAACTAGGTCAGAGGAAAGGAAAAAACACAAACAGACTAAATTAGACCATGCATGACACTACAATGCATAGTAAGTACTTGAAAAAACTTCATACAGACTATTAGTACGTATGGGCCCATGATGACCGGGTATGTACAGGAATATTTAGCAATTAATGTCTTTTGTATCAGTCGTAAGAATAAAACAAGCTGCAACCCATCCCATGCACTACTGGAAAGAGATGCAAGACCTAAAAGTGAAAATAGAAGCTAAAAAGTGAGGTGCAAAAGCAAGCAGATACTCTCATTATAATCCTTTCCATAAGAGAAAATGTTCTCATTATGCTTGCCACAGCAATTATACACCTTTCAAACTTAAGACAAATAAAAATGTGAGCTGCAAATGCATGCAGATAGAGGGCTACAATGTTCACCAAGCTCGGTAAAATATACAGCTTTCAGTAACATAGTCCTATATCCAACTAACCTTCATATCAGATGTCTCAGACTTGCACCAAGATGCATCAACTGTAGAAACTAACAAGGATGACAACTGTCTGGGTGTATATCTCTCATCAGTCAAATTTCCTGGCAAATTAAGCTGAGAAACCAAGCAAACATGAATGAATTTTAATGCCTGCTTCTGATAGAAAGCATCCATGCCACAGTTATTATACATAACAGCTGCTACAGGCTACAGCAAGATTTATGCATCGATCCGGTCGAAGCAAAAATGGGGTTGACGTACGGCTCAAAAGTAAGAATCAAGTGCAGCCCATGCTCTGGGTTCTCCTTGTAATTCAAGTGCAAGGGGCTCCTTGAGAAATCTTCTGTTACAACCACCTAACTTGCCAAGCAGTTGCAACGCTTTGCCGCCCCAAGGATAGGGTGCAGGTCTCAATTGAGACCATGAGGCTAAAATCATCTCTGACATTACATTAGCCATACTGGGTTACAGGAAATCAGGATTCAAACTATCTACCCAAAACTGAAGCGTTCTTGAAGCTAAGCTCACTAGATCATCACTTCCTTTGAGACACAAAACAAGAGGATTCATCAGACGGGGAAGGTACGGTAACAGTGAGCTTAAGCATCCAGGTAAGGTCAAGCACAGCTCTAGCAAGAGCCAAGAGATCCCTCATATCTTCCCCCATTGGAGCCTCAAGCATTGCTAATAGCATATTTAGGCAGGGTTGTAAAATAGGAATCAAACCACACAGTAGAGTGCTCTAAACATTGTACGAAGAAGTTGCAAATATGAAAGAGGCTTCTCAACTTCTGTAGCATTTATCATGCAAACCTCCATTATAACAGGCACATGAGGCTGCAGTATACGTTAACAAAATACGAAGGCGCTTTAGCAACTGAACCGAATATATACCGAAAGAGATGCAATACCAGGTTTGCCGCAGGTGAATCCGGATTTTTCAAAACATCAAGTTTACTGTAAACAAAACAATTAACCAAAACATCCGCAAAAGGCTAAGGATTGTTCATCGTAAAATCTCTCCATGAATGCTTCAAGAATCCACTGAATCTTTTGGGACTCTCCTGGCAACCTGAATGTCTCTAGATAAGTTCGGAGAGCATTGTCAAGGATCATGCCGGCGAATTCAAAGGTTCTTGTGAATTCTTGAAGAACTTGAATTTGGAACTCATCAGGATCACCAAGATAATCCCCAATCATGTTTTTGTCTAGTACAGGCGTGTAGCGAAAGAAGAAAGCAAAGGCTTTCGGATCTGGTGGATCTGAGACCAATTGACAAAAAATTTGAGGTACTCCAAACCCACTAATTAAAAAAAATTAGTTAAAATTTTCCTAGTTTTGATACATATTTATTTACTGTTTAATTTAATTTTAGATTGGAATTTCAATTTTTAATTTAATTTAATTTTAGATTGTAGATATCAATCTCTATCCTATAATAGATCATTAGCAGTATTCATTTATTTATTTTATAATTCATGAATGCCTTACATATGTGAATCTTTCACTTAGATTTTTTTGTTTTTTTTGTTTTTGTAACCCTAGTTTGACATCTATACATACCTCTATTAGTCTATTATGTACGAACTAATCAATTGCCTCCAAAACACCTCTTTTTTGCTCTTATCATCAGAACAGGTCTTAAAATCTGATGTACCTCTAACCCTCATATCATCTTCAATTCTATTTTCTCATTCTCTGTGCATGTTTCTTCTTCTATGTGCTATTGTCCGTGGTCTTGTGTTCTTTATTGAATATAGGATTTTATGTTCATATCATCTCAATATTTTTTCAATGATTTTTTCTGTTTTCCTTATAGATACTTGATCTAACTTCTTTGTTTTGTTTTTGGATCTATATTTGTTTCTAAGAGTTTTACGTTCTTTGTTTTGTTTTTGCATATAATGTTTTTCACATAAAATAATTTAGGTTCAATTTATCTTTGTAACTTTGGATTTATATTTTTTCAAAGATTTTGTATGCTCTTTATTGAATATAAGAATTTATGTTCAAATTATCTCAATATTTTTCCAATGAATTGATCCAACTTCTTTGTTTTGTTTTTTGTATCTAATGTTTTTCAAATATATGAATTTATGTTCAAACTGTATTTCTAACTTGTATCTGTATGTTTTTCAAATAGTTTATATGACCTTTATTGAATATAAGAATCTATGTTCAAATGATATCAATATTTTTTCAATGAATTTTTTCGTTTTTCTTTATAGATCCTTGATCTACTTCTTTGTTTTATTTTTGTATCTAATGTTTTTCAAATATAAGAATTTATTTTCAAACTGGATCTATATCTTTTTCAAAGAGTTTGTATTTTCTTTATTGAATATAAAAATTTATGTTCAAATGATCTCAATGTTTTTTCAATGAATTTCTCTTTTTCTCTTTATAGATCAATCTAATTTCTTTGTTTTGTTTTTGTATCTAATGTTTTTCAAACGTTGAAATTTATGTTCAAACTGTATTTGTAACTTGAACTATATATTTTTCATGGAGTTTTGTATGTTCTTTATTGAATATACGAATTTATGTTCGAATGACCTCAATATTTTTTCAATGAATTTCCCATCAATTTAGCTTCTTCAAATATTAGAATTTATGTTCAAGCTGTCTTTGTAACTTTGGATCTATATTTTTTTCAAATAGTTTGTATGTTCTTTATTTGAATATAAGAATTTATGTTCGAATTATCTCAATATGTTTTCATTGAATTTTTCTTTTTTTCTTTGTAGAATTTAGGTCTAATTTCTTTGTTTTTTTATCTAATGCTTTTCAAATATAAGCATTTATGCTCAAAAAAATTTCAAGGAGTTTTGTATTCATATTTTATGTTTTTGTTTGCCAACACTTCTGTTTGGAACCATTTTAAAAAATGGTTTTCTAATTTTAAAAACAAATTACAACTTTTCTTTCCAAACATTTTAAAAATATCAATCAAATATATTTACTCGTTTTCATTTTATGTTCTAGAAAATTGATTTTAAAACAATTACATTTTAAAAAATATCATTTTTAAAACATAATTTCCTTTTTTAAAAACATCATAGGATGGAAAACTTATCTTCAATGTTTTTTTTTCTGGAATTTTTCATCCCACCCAACATTTATTCAAATTATTTATGGGCCCAAAAATAACTTACAAGTGTACTCAGATGGATGAGTAGATATGACTGCGGTTCGGTTCAAACCCTGGAACCGAACCGTAACCGTAGTAAAAATTCGGAACCGGAATCGGAAACGTGGCTTCCGGTTCCAGAATCGGAACCGGAACTAGAACCGTAGGCTTAAGGTTCCGGTTCCGGTTCCGGTTCGGTTCTTAAAAAAACCGGACCTAACCGGCGGTTCGGTTCCGGTTCTGGAACCGCTGGTTCCAGCCCATTTTTTTTTTTATTTTAATTGTTTTTGTTTTCTCATATTTTTCTTATAAATATCCCCCTCCCATTCATTTCTCCTCACCAATTCTCTCTCAATTCTCTCCCAATTCTCTCTAATACTCTTCAATTCTCTCTCAACTATCAATTATTCAATTGTTTAAATTTATTTTCTTTGAATTTAGTTTCTTAGTTTTTTATATTTTTAATTTATTTTAAATTCGGCTTATCTAATAAACTTCATTTACAAATTACAATTTCATATCATCAAATATTTATATGTCTGTTAATTTTTTTTAGTTAGTAGATAAAAAAAAAAACCGAACCGCCTGGAACCGAAACCGGCAGTTTGGAATCGTAACCGGAACAGAACTACGGTCATGTTTATCAGGATGAGCCGTATGCAGGGGGAAATCGCACGACTGGTTCTTAGGGATAGTAGGAGCCCGATATTGGATCATGGATTGGCCTTGCAATAACTAGTTGTTGATTGGACATACCTAAGCAATAAGAAAGGTGCTTGTTGAGTAAGGCCGGCTTTAGAGCCCGAGCCCAAGCCCTTTGCATGGATAAGCAGCGATAAATTTCTTTTGGGTCCAAACTCGCCCCAACCCTAACCTCATAATCTCATAATATAAAGGAAGGAATATAAAAGAATGACAACCGATCATCTTCGCCTTCTGCTCTTCCTTGCGTAGCACGCACTAAAGGTAATCTTCACTTATATTTTGTATTTTCCTTGTCTAAAGCCAATATATAACCAAAAATACAAACGAGTTTACTTCGGGTGGTATTCAAATCAAAATGCAACTAGTAATTAAGAGGAAAATACAAAAGTGTTTACTTCGGGTGTTATTCAAATTAAAATGCAGAAGGTACATTTAAGCACTTGTTGCAATGTACTGTTACCTATATTTAGTACTAATGTTTATTTTTCTTTTGTTGTATCACAGAGATTTTGTTTTGCCTTTGTGGAAAATTTGAGGAGGAAACTGTTGTGCAAAGAGCAATAAATGTATAGATTAGTTTCTGTGATGCTCTGACCCGTTTCTTGTTTCCCATTTGTGCTTTGGTTTGTTTCTTGTTTCCCATTTGTGCTTTGGTTTGTGGATATATCAGTTAAACATACTCTTCATTTGGTAAAAATTTTGATTTGTTTGTTTCTTTATTTGAATATCAATATTTTTATTTCCATTCTAGAAGAAAAACAGTATCTCTTTGTGGAATTTTCTGATTTGTATATTACATTTATTGGTTGTGTAGATTTTGTGATAATTTATGTTTAGTTATAAGCTTTGATGCAATTCTTATGGCACAAAAGTTTTATGCATACACATGCTCATAGACAAACTAAAAGTTGAGGTTATTTATGACCTTTAATGCTTGTTTACGTCAAGACACTAGGTAATAGGATACACTATTATTTATGACAAACACATGAATTACATGTTAAACAAGCTATAAGAATAAATGTTATTGCTTTATGTGAATTACATGTGATTTAGATTTAGATGTAGCTAAAAATGTTATTTCTTCACCTATTATTCCTATGCATCTTGCTCCTTCTAAATGCAATGCTTGCAATAGCTCATTGATGTGATTTTTCTTATTAGATAAAAGCTCACTTGCAACTTCATGTTCCAACTTTATTTTACTACTTACAATGTTTTTATGTTTTTGTTTGCTATCGTTATTATCGTGTTTTGCAAATTTACAATATCTACTTAAAATCTGAAATTGTGTTTTAGAATAAACGATTGTTGACTCTAGTCCTATGAAGTTACGGTAGATGATGTGTTTAATTCTTATTAAGTTAAATAATGACAAATTTCCATATCATCTTTATTTGGCATAGGACATTATTTGACAAACACATGTTATTGCTTTATGTGAATTACATGTAATTTAGATTTAGAAGTAACTTTAAAATGTTATTGCTTCACCTATTATTCCTCTATAGTGAATGTGCATCTTTGCTCCTTATATGTGTAATACTTGCAAAAGCTCCTTGATGTGATTTTTCTTATTAGATAAAAGCTAACTTGCAACTTCATGCTCCAACTTTGCTTTACTACTTACATTGTTTTTATATTTTTTTTGTGCTTTTGTTATTATCATGTTTTGCAAATATTCAGTGTCTACTTAAAATTTGAAATTGCGTTTTAGAATAATCAATTGTTGACTATATTGCAATGAAGGAATATAAAAGAATGACAACTGATCATCTTCGCCTTTTGCTCTTCCTTGCGTAGCACGCACTAAAGGTAATCTTAACTTAAATTTTATGTTTTCCTTGTCTAAAGCCAATATATAACCAGAAATACAAATGAGTTTACTTCAGATGGTATTCAAATTAAAATGCAACTAGTAATTAAGAGGAAAATACAAAAGGGTTTACTTTTGGTGTTATTCAAATTAAAATGCAGAAGGTACACTTAAGATTTTGTTGCAATGTACTGTTACCTATATTTAGTACTAATGTTTATTTTTATCTTGTTGTATCACATGGATTTTGTTTTGGCTTTGTGGACAATTTGAGGAGAAAACTGTTGTGCAAAAAGCAATAAAGGTATAGATTAGTTTATGTGATGCTCTGACCCGTTTCCTGTTTTCCATTTGTGCTTTGGTTTGTTTTTTTTTTCCCATTTGTGCTTTGGTTTGTGGATATATCGGTTAAACATACTCTTCACTTGGTCAAAATTTTGATTTGTTTGTTTCTTTATTTGAATATCAATATTTTTCTTTCCATTTTATAAGAAAAACAGTATCTCTTTGTGGAATTTTCTGGTTTGTATATTACATTTATTGGTTGCGTAGATTTTATGATAATTTATGTTTAGTTATAAGCTTTGATGCAATTCTTATGGCACAAAAGTTTCATGCATACACATGCTCATAGACAAACTAAAAGTTGAGGTTATTTATGACCTTTAATGCTTGTTTACGTCAAGACACTAGGTAATATGATACACTATTATTATATGACAAACACATGAATTACATGTTAAACAAGCTATAAGAATATATGTTATTGCTTTATGTGAATTACATGTGATTTAGATTTAGATGTAGCTATAAAATGTTATTTCTTCACCTATTATTCTTATGCATCTTGCTCCTTCTAAGTGTAACGCTTGCAATAGCTCCTTAATGTGTTTTTTCTTATTAGATAAAAGCTCACTTCCAACTTCATGCTCCAACTTTATTTAGCTACTTATATTGTTTTTATGTTTTTGTTAGCTATCGTTATTATCGTGTTTTGCAAATTTACAATATCTACTTAAAATTTGAAATTGTGTTTTAGAATGAACGTTTGTTGACTTTATTCCTATGATACGGTAGATACTATGTTTAATTCTTATTAAGTTAAATGATGACTGGTTTCCATATCATCTTTATTTGGTATAGGACGTTATTTGACAAACACATGTTATTGCTTTATGTGAATTACATGTAATTTTGATTTAGATGTAGCTTTAAAATGTTATTGCTTCACCTATTATTCCTCTATAGTGAATGTGCATCTTTGCTCCTTATAGGTGTAATACTTGCAAAAGCTCATTGATGTGATTTTTCTTATTAGATAAAAGTTCACTTGCAACTTCATACTCCAACTTTGTTTTACTACTTACATTGTTTTTATGTTTTTGTGTGCTTTTGTTATTATCATGTTTTGCAAATATTCAGTGTCTACTTAAAATTTGAAATTGTGTTTTAGAATAATCAATTGTTGACTATATTGCCATGAAGGAATATAAAAGAATGACAACCGATCATCTTCGCCTTCTGCTCTTCCTTGCGTAGCACGCACTAAAGGTAATCTTCACTTAAATTTTATGTTTTCCTTGTCTAAAGCCAATATATAACTAGAAATACAAATGAGTTTACTTCGGGTGGTATTCAAATTAAAATGCAACTAGTAATTAAGAGGAAAATACAAAAGGGTTTACTTCGAGTGTTATTCAAATTAAAATACATAAGGTACACTTAAGCATTTGTTGCAATGTACTGTTACCTATATTTGGTACTAATGTTTATTTTTCTTTTGTTGTATCACATGGATTTTGTTTTGGCTTTGTAGACAATTTGAGGAGGAAACTGATATGCAAAGAGCAATAAATGTATAGATTAGTTTATGTGATGCTCTGACCCGTTTTTTGTTTCCCATTTGTGCTTTGGTTTGTTTTTTGTTTCCTATTTGTGCTTTGGTTTGTGGATATATCGGTTAAACATACTCTTCACTTGGTCAAAATTTTGACTTGTTTGTTTCTTTATTTGAATATCAATATTTTTCTTTCCATTTTATAAGAAAAACAGTATCTCTTTGTGGAATTTTCTGGTTTGTATATTACATTTATTGGTTGCGTAGATTTTGTGATAATTTATGTTTAGTTATAAGCTTTGATGCAATTCTTATGACACAAAAGTTTCATGCATACACATGCTCATAGACAAACTAAAAGTTGAGGTTAATTATGACCTTTAATGCTTGTTTACGTCAAGACACTAGGTAATAGGATACACTATTATTATATGACAAACACATGAATTACATGTTAAACAAGCTATAAGAATAAATGTTATTGCTTTATGTGAATTACATGCGATTTAGATTTAGATGTAGCTATAAAATGTTATTTCTTCACCTATTATTCCTATCCATCTTGCTCCTTCTAAGTATAACGCTTGCAATAGCTCCTTAATGTGATTTTTCTTATTAGATAAAAGCTCACTTCCAACTTCATTCTCCAACTTTATTTTGCTACTTACATTGTTTTTATGTTTTTGTTAGCTATCGTTATTATCGTGTGTTGCAAATTTACAATATCTACTTAAAATTTGAAATTGTGTTTTAGAATGAACGATTGTTGACTCTACTCTTATGAAGATACGGTAGATGCTATGTTTAATTCTTATTAAGTTAAATGATGACAGGTTTCCATATCATCTTTATTTGGCATAAGACGTTATTTGACAAACACATGTTATTGCTTTATGTGAATTACATGTAATTTAGATTTAGATGTAGCTTTAAAATGTTATTGCTTCACCTATTATTCCTCTATAGTGAATGTGCATCTTTGCTCCTTATAGGTGTATTGCTTGCAAAAGCTCCTTGATGTGATTTTTCTTATTAGATAAAAGTTCACTTGCAACTTCATACTCCAACTTTGTTTTACTACTTACATTGTTTTTATGTTTTTGTGTGTTTTTGTTATTATCATGTTTTGCAAATATTCAGTGTCTACTTAAAATTTGAAATTGTGTTTTAGAATAATCAATTGTTGACTATATTGCAATGAAGGAATATAAAAGAATGACAACCGATCATCTTCGCCTTCTGATCTTCCTTATGTAGCACGCACTAAAGGTAATCTTCACTTAAATTTTATGTTTTCCTTGTCTAAAGCCAATATATAACCAGAAATACAAATGAGTTTACTTCGGGTGGTATTCAAATTAAAATGCAACTAGTAATTAAGAGGAAAATACAAAAGGGTTTACTTCGGGTGTTATTCAAATTAAAATACAGAAGGTACACTTAAGCATTTGTTGCAATGTACCGTTACCTATATTTGGTACTAATGTTTATTTTTCTTTTGTTGTATCACATGGATTTTGTTTTGGCTTTGTAGACAATTTGAGGAGGAAACTGATATGCAAAGAGCAATAAATGTATATATTAGTTTATGTGATGCTCTGACCAGTTTCTTGTTTCCCATTTGTGCTTTGGTTTTTGGATATATCGGTTAAACATACTCTTCACTTGGTCAAAATTTTGATTTGTTTGTTTCTTTATTTGAATATCAATATTTTTCTTGCCATTTTATAAGAAAAACAGTATCTCTTTGTGGAATTTTCTGGTTTGTATATTACATTTATTGGTTGCGTAGATTTTGTGATAATTTATGTATAGTTATAAGCTTTGATGCAATTCTTATGGAACAAAAGTTTCACGCATACAAATGTTCATAGACAAACTAAAAATTGAGGTTATTTATGACATTTGATGCTTGTTTACGTCAAGACACTAGACAATAGGATACACTATTATTATATGACAAACACATGAATTACATGTTGAACAAGCTATAAGAATAAATGTTATAACTTTATGTGAATTACATATGATATAGATATAGATGTAGCTATAAAATGTTATTTCTTCACCTATTAAAATAAACGATTGTTGACTTTATTGCTATGAAGATACGGGAGATGCTATGTTTAATTCTTATTTAGTTAAATGATGACAGATTTCCATATCATCTTTATTTGGCATAGGACTTTATTTGACAAACACATGTTATTGTTTTTTGTGAATTAAATATGTTTTAGATTTAGATGTAGCTATAAAATGTTATTGCTTCACCTATTATTCCGTTATAGTGAATGTGCATCTTTGCTCCTTCTATGTGTAATGCTTGCAATAGCTCATTGATATGATTTTTCTTATTAGATAAAAGCTCACTTACAACTTCATGCTCCAACTTTGTTTGACTACTTACATTGTTTTTATGTTTTTGTTTGCTTTTGTTTTTATCGTGTTTTGCAAATTTACAGTGTCTACTCAAAATTTGAAATTGTGTTTTAAAATAAGCGTTTGTTGACTCTATTGCTACAAAGATACATGAAATGCTATGTTTAATTCTTATTAAGTTAAATGATAACAGGTTTCTACATCATCTTTATTTGGCATATTTGTTGCAATTAATGTGCATCTTGCTCTTTCTATGTGTAATGCTTGTAATAACTCCATGATATGATTATTCTTATTAGATAAAAGCTCACTTGCATCGTCATGCTCCAATTTTATTTTACTACTTACATTATTTTTATATTTTTGTTTGTTATTGTTATTATCGTGTTTTGCAAATTTAAATTGTCTACTTAATATTTTAAAGTGTGCTTTAAAATAAACGATTATTGACTTTATTGCTATCAATTTACAGTGTCTATTTTTTCTGTCTTCTTTTCTTTCTTACTTTATATTTTGTTTTGGTTTTCAGATGAAGAAGATATTTAAGGTTCTAAACCTTCGTCAATTCACTCGAGAGTTTTTTAGGGAGAAACATCTCTCTAAGAACCCATGCAGAGTGTTGTATGTCGATCTGGCATCTGGACAAGTTGGGATGGCAGTGACTGATGAACAGCTAATCCAGTGGAATTTTCTTAGGTCATTTTACTTAAGGGGTGACTTTGAGGATATTGAATACGGCAACAACCTATTTCAGAAGCTTGACCCTGATTTGAATGGTATTATAATGAAGGATCAAAAAACATTGTGCTCTCAATTTATGAAGATAGCAAAGAATAACAATGTCAAGGGTGTGTTGGTTGGCATCAACGATGCTAAATTTGCTGAGAGCATGGAAATGAGTGAATATTTTGTCAATAATATGGTGGCTGAGGAATCTGAAGACTTTGGGGAGGTGGTTTGTGCGTTCATCAACGAACAGAACACGACAAACAATGCAAAAAAGTGTGTTAGAGGATATGCGAAGCTTTTGAAGATCTTTGTGGACGAACCTTTCGACTGCTCTTCTTTAAGAAAATAGATGATTGAGTCGGCTTTGTCTGGCAATATGTTGGAGCATTGTTATGATTTGATTCAGGCGGCACACAGTAAGCTTTTTTCCAACAATTTTATTGAATTGGACAAGAATGAGGTCAAGCCTACCTGAAGATCCTTTTTCGGGGGAGTTGGGGAAGAAGGGACCGAGGAAGATGCACGTGCTTTTGGTTGATGATCTTCATGAGGACAACAATCCATGGAAGAGATTGTACAATGGGTTTTTAATTAAGTAACTCATGTAATTTTCATTTGATTTTAGAATTTAACATGTAGTTTTTGAGCTAAACACTATCTTTAGCTTTATGACTTTTGCAGCAAATATTAAGATAGAATCTGAGGTGTCTAGATGGTGATATTTTTGATGTTTTGTTTGATTGTGCTTGATTGCTAGTTCTTGTATATTGAACTCAATTTGGAATGATATTAATTCAGTTAAAATCAGTAATTTTGTTGAAATCTACTTCCCGTTTCTCTATTTTTTAGTATGTAGAGAGATGTTTTAAATTTTACATATTATATAGGGGTGGAAATGGTGAGATATGTCGCATTTTCCAACGTGCGTTGCACCCACGTTACTACTTTAATAAGTTATGTTTAAAAGACACATATTATGGTGAACTATCAAAATTGCCTTTAAATAATCATTTTTATTGGCTTTGTACTTCACCTCCACACTTGGAACACTGAACTCGGTAACTCATCTCTTTCTCTCTCTACAATAAACTTAGTCTGAAAATTAACTTCTCGACGTTCTTCAGCACAACAAGGTAATATATTAGTGAAATATTTCTTTTTTAATCCTGCATTTTTGAGTTTTGTAACACTTTAACCGTTCCTTTTGTAAACATGAAGATGGTTTTGTGAAGTTTAAATCTGTGAATTTTGAATCTTCGAGACTTTTAATAAAGGGTCCGAGCCTTTTGCTAAAGGCTTCGAGTCTAAGTCATAAGGCTCCGAGCCTTTTGCCAAGCGTTCCGAGTTTTTTTTTTCCAAAAGCTCCATGCCTTCTGCCAAAGGCTCCGAGCCTTTTACATTGCCTTTATGTTAGTGTTCGAGTCTTTTGGTGAAGTGTCCAAGACTTTTAGAATAGTCTCCGAGCCTTTTTATAGAGCGTTCGAGACTTTTAAATACTTGACCCGAGCCTTTTATATAAACCTTTTTATAAACCTATTGTTAGCATCTTATTCAGACATCTGTGAAAATATTAAAATAAACTTTTTTAATAATAGTTTGTGATGATGAATTTTACAGGAGAATGAGTCGGGTGAGAATAGTAATTTCTTACAATGGTGGATGGAAGCAGTTACCCGACAGAAGTCAGAGGTTTGTTAGATCCGATAACCAAGGAATGTATGTGTCAAAGAATATGACTTACGAAGAATTGGTGTCGATCGTGCATACCGTTGTGAAGTAAAATGTAAACAAATACAGTGTTGATCTACAGTCAATATCAATCATTTCTGGTGCTACATGTCTCACATTTTTAAGAAATGACGATGATGTTCAGTTTATGCTAGAGGAAGATCGGGTGATCCCTCAACTATGTGTTAGTATATCTGAGAGGGCAGCTGGAGATGTGATAGGGAATTATATTCCTCCTCATTAAAATACCCAACCATTTGGATCCGCTAGAGGAAGAAACCAAATGTTCACACAAAGAAGTGTCACCGAAGGTGGGGAAAACATATGTGTTGTCCCACCGGTAGTGGTCGACCATGCAGATGTAATTGAACCTCAATTCGGCGATGTGTTTAGTTGTTGAATTGAGATGAATGATAGGCAGTACAATGAGCAATACAATGAGATGTACAATGACATGTACAATGAGCAAAACACTGAACCGAACATTGGGTCGAACCAAGAGGTAGATAATGAGGCAAATATTGTTCAAAAACCTGAAAGACGTGTACACGGAGTTAGTTGTACTGCAGGAGATATGTCTGGTACTTCCGAGGTCCGGCATAATGTATCTGCATATGATTATGATAATTCCACAACATGGGTTGTTCCGGGAGCAGATTCATACTCGTTTGGTACTGGTAGAAGCAACACCTTGGTAGCAGAAGAAACTATAAGCGTGATTTATAAAGGTAAATTCTTTCCGACTAAAAAGGATTTGAAGAGACTAGTTGGTCCTTTTTGCAATGCTGCAGAACTTCGAATGGAAGGTGAAAAGGTCCAATAAGACTACGTTACATCTGGTTTGTTTGATTGACAACTGTACGTGGAAATTAAGAGCAGTGAGGAAGGATGAAGGGACGTACTTTCAAGTAAGAAGTTTTGTCAATGAACACAGTTGTCCTTTGAAGGAGATTCACCGTCACCACTTACAAGCTAGTGCAGTCATAATTGGAGATGTCGTTGCACCTAGACTTCAATAACAAGATGGTTGTCCCATGCGTCTTAAGGACATAATCGCCGATATGAAAACAATGTATGACATCCAAATCATATACAGTAAGACACATCAAGCACTGCATTATGCATTGTCATTGACCTATGGAATGCATGAAGAAACCTTCAAACTACTGCCGTTTTTTGGTTACGTGCTGGAACAACAAAATCCTGGCACAATCAATGACTTACAGTGCGCTGACGATGGTAAATTTCTTTACTTTTTCATGTCGTTAGGGGCCTTAGTTAGAGGTTTCCGGAGATGCATGTGTCCTGTTATTGCAGTTGATGGTACCCATTTGAAGGGAAGATTCGGAGGTACAATGTTTGTTGCAACTGCACAAGATGGAAATGAACAGGTGTATCCAATTGCTTTTGGGTACGGCGACTCAGAAAACAACATTTCATGGGAATGGTTTTTGGATTGCTTAAGGGTGCCTTTAGTCATATAGATGATATGGTTTTCATTTCCGATCGACATGCAAGCATTGAAGCAGAGATTTCTAAAGTGTTCCCTTTTGTAACATATACTATATGTTGCTGGCACTTTGTTGAAAATGTTAAAAAGCAATTTCACAGAAAGGATGTTGCCGCCATAATGGACAAAGTAGCTAGAATGTACACTGAATTGAAATATAACCGGTACATGGACGAGTTACGTAACCTGCATAATAATGCATTTGATTATGCTGAAGGTGCCGGTCCACACAAATGGTCCCGTGTACACTGTCCCCAACAAATGTACATGGTGATGATAACAAATGTTGCAGAGTGTAAATTTGCACAGCAATTCCCTATGTTGAGACTAACAGAGTTCATTAGGAATATGTTACAGCGCTGGTTTCACGATCGTTATCCAAAAAATAAAAGCCCGCATTTTTTTTTCTTTCTTTTTTTCGATTTGTTTCCCTTTTCGAAAAACATATTATTTCAATTTGATAAAAAAAATCAAAAAATCAAAGCCCATATATTGAAAATGGAAAGAAAAAAAATCAACAACAAAAAAGAAAAAGGAAAATAATAATAAACTCATATTTATATAAATTAAAATAAGCTCATAATAATAATGATATATATATAAAAACATTTATAAAAATGAAAAAGGAAATAACAAAACAAAAGGAAAATAAGGGAAAAAAAGTATTATTTTATTTTTTTTTTTTATTTTTTTGTTGATTTTTTCCCTTTCCAATTTATGGACTTTGATTTTCTGGGTTTTTTTTTATCAAATTGAAATAATGTATTTTTTTTAAAAAGAAAAAAATCCAAAAAAAGAAAGAAATTTTTTTACGGGCCTTAACTTTTTGGATTTTCTGGGTTTCCTTTTGTTTTATTATTTTCTTTTTCATTTTCATAAATATGTTTTTATATATTATTATTAAATATGATTTTATTTTAAATTATATATATAAGTTTATTTTAAATTATATAAATTAATTTAAACAAATTATATAACTATTTATATACATGTCAATCAACAATTCTTCAACAATGAGCTAATGTAACTCAACTGGCTTGAGTTTGTGTCTTTCAACCTTGGATTCGAACCATGATGAAGGTATTTTAATTATAGTAGGGACTTTAGTGATAATACCTCACTTTAAATTGTAATAAATTATATATATATATATATATATATATATATATATATTAAAATTAATTCATTACTATATTGTGATTCATCCTCGTCGCCGTCACCTCACCATCATCCCATCATTAAAATCAATTGTAATAAAATATTTTATTATAAAAATTGATTTTTATTTTTTTTAAGAGTATCTATCTATCCAGATATTTAGATCAATTAATTTTTTTTAAAAAAATTGAACAGTTGATTTGGGAATCATTTATCCAAATCTCAAGCTCGTATATCCACCAGATGAGCTCCTAAAAACAATTTTTTAGTTTTTAATGTACCTAATTTAACATTTTCACCTTAGACCTCAAATATTCGTGAGCCTAATCCAAAACTTAATAGGATTCAAGCACATTTTAGTACAAGAAATGAAAAAAAATAAAAAAAAAATTATATGATTATATCCGAATCCGACTATGATTAAATCAAACCAGACTGACCAATACCAGACACAGATACACGTGAACAAAATCCATGTCATCATCTCTATGACTTTGTAAATTGTAATAAATTATATATATATATATATATATATATTTATAAATTAATTCATTGCCATACTCTGATTCATCCTCGTCATCACCTCACCATCATCCAATCTTTAAAACAACACTTGCCATACTTACAGTTGATCACACTTACACGTCTCTCTCTCTTTCTCTTCACACTCTTCATGTTTATATAAGCACGCTCTCTGTCTCTGTCTCTTTTATCTTCACAAGTTTATCTGCTGATCAAATCAATCCAAGTACGTACATCTATGTCTTTGTATTATAGTTTTGTTTTGTGTTTTTGAAGTGAAATGATGGGAAAAATCTGATTTTTATTTTGTTTAATCTGATTCTTTGTTCTTTGTGATTGTTTGTTTGGCTTTAGTACTTAAAGATCGAGGTTGGTTTTCAATTTTAGTGTTTGGTATTCGAGAAATCTAGGAAAGGAAACGGCATTGGAGTTGTCATGAGTGTTATTACATGTTTTTGTTTTAATGGGTTGGATTTTGTTTTGGTTTTTAATGATGATAAATGATAATATGTGATGATTTGCAGAGATGGGTTTTGCGAAGAAAGAGTACGAGTTCTTGAGTGAGATCGGATTGAGTTCTGAGAATCTGGGGTGTTATGTGAATGGAAAATCGAAGGCAAATGGCCCTGTTGTCTCCTCTGTGAATCCTGCTAACAATCAGGTTTATATTTAGTTCAATCTATCTATTTATCTGTTTTTGATTATAAAATTGATTGGTTTTCTTTTTTAATTGTGATGATGGTGACTTGAATTTGATGGAACAGTTGTTTTCTTTTATGTTCATATTCAATTATTTGATTTGACTGATAGTTTCTTAATATTTTCTTGCTGAAATTAGAATGCTTGTTTGAAACTGAAGTCTTTTTCATCTTAATAATTATTAAAAATGTGATCTTTTAAAATAATGGTAGTAGGAGTGATAAACAAGCCTAAATTTGTCAATCAAATTGAAGTCATTTTCAAATTCTCACACATACATGATATATGATACATTTAACATCCCTTGAGATTTCAACAATTTTTTTGGTATCGTTCTGATCTCAAAGACTTGCAAATTGTAAAGTTGTTTCGTTTTGGGGAGCATGCATGTATGATATATGTTAGCAAGCAACTGTGAAAGACAAAGCATGAGAACCTTTTGGTTGTTATGTGAATAGCGAATCAAAGGCAAATAGCCCTGATGTCGCCACTGTTAATCCTGCTAACAGTCGGGTTTATATTTAGTTCAATATATCTATTTATCTGTATTTGATTATAAATTGGTTGGTTTTTTTTTTCTTTAAATAATGATATGATGATGTGTACAGTAATAAGCATGATAAACAAGCCTTAATTTGTCAATCAAGTTGAGCACATACATGATACATTTACCATCCCTTGAGATTTCATCAATTTTTTTGGTATTGTTCTGATCAAACACTTGAAAATTGTAAATTTTTCGTTTTGGGGAGCATGCATGTATGATTTATGTTGATGCGCAAATGTGAAAGACAGCATGAGAACCTTTTGTTCGGTGATGTTCGAAACCGTGACCTTTTTCTAATCCATTTCCTGTTGTTGATTCAGACAATTGCTAAAGTGGTGGAGGGTTCAATTGAGGATTACGAGGAAGGCATGACAGCTTGCAGTGAAGCTGCACAGATGTGGATGCAAGTAAGATGTTCACATATTATAACGAGTGCTTTGATTTTCCTCTTGTCACCAAAGATTTCACTTTCCTGTGTGTATATGCTTATAATCCATAAGAGAATGACATTTTGGTCCTCCGATTGGTTAATCTCTTGTTGCAGGTTCCTGCACCAAAAAGAGGGGAGATTGTTAGACAGATAGGTGATGCATTGAGGGCCAAACTCGAGCAACTTGGCCGTCTTGTCTCACTTGAGATGGGAAAAATTCTACCCGAGGGAATCGGGGAAGTTCAAGTATGTCGTCTCACTTGACAATTGTTGTATGCTATTATGTACTAGCTATTATGGTTTGTCGAGTTTTCATCTATATTAACTATATGCACTGCTGCTGTTCATATGATTGAGAACATCTGCTCATTCTTGTGAGCAAAATCTTGCAGGAAATTATTGACATGTGTGATTTTGCTGTGGGTTTAAGCCGACAGCTGAATGGATCAATAATACCATCAGAACGTAAGCTCAAACATTTATACTTGACATATTTCTGTATAGTAATCATATTTCTTTCCATTTGGCTTTCTGAATAGCATCGCTTCTGTTTTTATCTATTATTTTCCAACCACGTCCAGAATTTTTGCATATATATAGGAACTTAGTTGATTTTTCCACTGAGAGTTCTTTTCTTATTCAAACCATTAATGACTGAGATTGGAACTTTTTCACTTTCCAAGTTTGATAAAGGTCAAGTCTTGAATTAATGATGGTTCTTTCTTTGTCAACAGGTCCAAACCATATGATGTTCGAGGTTCGCTGCTGTTTTTATTTTCGAACTCAGAGTAATGCATACGATCTATCATCATGGCTAACACTTTGCCCTCGTTCTTTGTGTACAGACATGGAATCCTCTGGGAATAGTTGGTGTAATCACAGCATTCAATTTCCCTTGTGCTGTTCTTGGTGAGTTAGTTGCAATAGACTTCCATCATAGGCACGATATGGAAGTACTTATTGCTTTGAAACATAAACAAATGCTTTTTCATATGAATTGGGTATTACAAATCTTCCAAACTAAGCTAAACCTCATTGCAGTTTTATGTAAATAGAATATTTGAATCATCCATCAAGCCTTTTAGCAGTCCATTTGCTTTTGGCTCTAGTGATTTGTAAACATCTGTTTATCTATGATATTGGTATGATATGTATGAGCATTTATCCTCGAACAATGATTAGCACGTGTTACGTTAGATGACTGCCTTTACTTGCTTTAAAATTGTAGAAAAATGAATATGTAGTATGTCTCTGTTGGGGGATTTTGAATAATTTGATGTTTTCATGTTAATATTCATAATGCATTTATTCACTAGAGAACGTATTCATGTTTATATTGGTCATTTTGTGGATAATTATTAGTTTGATTATCTGAGACGATTTCAATTGTATCCCTTGCTCCACAAGTTATAGCCATTTCTTCCGTCGGAGCTACTATAGATGATAATGGAAAGGGGTAGTTAGTTGATGTATGATTTCTTCAAATATTTTCAATATTTTGCTGACAGCGTATTGCAACACAAACAGTACTTGCTTTGAGAATTGCATATGCTGGGACATCCAATATTTCATCTTGCTATATCTTCACATATTGGAATTATCTGTTTGACTTTAATGTGGTTGTGTAGGATGGAATGCTTGCATTGCGCTAGTATGCGGCAACTGTGTTGTTTGGTAAGTGATAATGTTAACTTGAAGATAGTAATGAAGTTTATATGATCTCTTTTCGACACTGATTATCATTCAGCTTTCGGCACTGTGGGAGCATTCTTCCAATTCATTAAATGTAAATATTGACTTCTGTGACACATACAGGAAAGGTGCCCCGACAACTCCCTTGATCACAATTGCAATGACAAAGATAGTGAGTGAAGTTTTGGAGAAGAACAATTTACCTGGTGCTATATTTACTGCCTTCTGTGGTGGTGCTGAAATTGGTCAAGCAATTGCGAAAGATAAACGCATTCATCTTGTTTCATTCACCGGGAGTTCAAAGGTACTTCCTTTTTGTTCCCATTCAGGAATCGACTGCTTGCTGATCATATTTTTGCATCATAGACATTATTTGGCAACTTATTTTGTACAACTTGATCTAATATTACGCCTTCCTTATTAGTTCTCAGCCTTCCTTTATTAGTTCTCAAAATCTCATGAGCATATGTGCTTTGAATGTTTAGCTGATTCTTCAGTTTAGTTTAGCTCTAAATTCGCAAGTTTATTAAATTTTTGTTAATCTATCTTGTGTGTGCATAATTACAGGTGGGTTTAACGGTGCAAAAAACAGTGAATGAGAGATGTGGTAAATCTTTGCTCGAATTAAGTGGAAACAATGCTATAATTGTCATGGATGATGCGGACATCAAGCTAGCCGTTCGTTCCGTTCTGTTTGCTGCTGTTGGTACAGCTGGACAGCGCTGCACAACTTGCCGTAGGCTGGTATATTAAAATATGTGATTTTCCTGTTGAAGATTTAATATGACGATAACAATATAAAGTTCTTAACAATTTTCTGTTTTCTGTTTTTGTAGATTCTTCATGAAAGTATATATCAAACGTTTCTTGATCAACTAGTTGAAGTGTACAAACAAGTTAAGATAGGAGATCCATTGGAGAAAGGTACCTTGCTCGGGCCATTGCATACGCCTACATCACAGAAGAACTACGAGCAAGGAATAGAGAAAATCAAATCTCAGGCATGTTCTACTTGTTTACCCTTGTTCTTGATCAATATATTTATCATAAGCTTCCCTTTGCAAAATCATACATATTCTTACTGGGAGCAACGTCAAATTTCTCTGGCGTTTGCTGTTCATTTAAGATACCGTTTAATGGCTTTTACAGAACATTCTCCAGAAGCCAAATCAGTTGAATGCTTTTCTATTCAATGTTTGGTTCTTTACCGATCTTTGAGTGAAAATTAGTTTATTTTGGTGAATAAAATGTATTGCAGGGAGGGAAGATCCTTACAGGGGGTTCAGTTATAGAGTCTGAGGGAAACTTCGTGCAGCCCACAATTGTTGAGATTTCTCCGGATGCAGATGTCGTTAAAGAAGAGTTGTTTGCTCCCGTACTTCATGTTATGAAGTTTAAGGTAAGCTCTTCTTGCAAAATGTATTTCCTTGGTGGGTTCTTGAAGGACATGGTAGTTTCCCAATGCGTACAAAACTATTTATCTGTTGTCTTTGTTTTTTTTCCGTTACGTTTGTGTCTCCTTTGGAACTACGATCTCTTTGTACAGACTTTTGAAGAAGCAGTTAAAATAAACAATTCAGTTCCCCAAGGATTAAGTAGTTCTATCTTCACCTGGCAAGCCAGAAATTATCTTCAAGTGGATCGGGTAAGTACTTCTGCGTTTTATTACTTTTTGGTTTCTTCGTTTCACATATCGTATGCATATATCACCTTCACAGAACGGTCCCCTATGAAATTGTCTGAGCTATTTGAAATTTTCATCGGTAGTGACTTCTTCGCATAATATGACTACTTAGCTTCAATACTTATGTCTTTTTTTCATGTAATGCAGACCTTTAGGAAGTGACTGTGGTATTGTGAATGTAAATATACCTACAAATGGGGCTGAAATTGGCGGTGCTTTTGGTGGCGAAAAGGCTACCGGCGGTGGTCGTGAAGCTGGAAGTGACTCTTGGAAGCAATACATGCGTCGCTCAACTTGGTAAAATTTTATTATCGACTCAGATCAACTTCATCGATATATATAGCCATTCTCCATTTTCTTAGCTTAGTAAAAAATTTCTTCTTACTTACGATCCTGATCGGTTCGATTTCATTCTTATGTACATCTCAAAAATCCAAATCTATCTCCAACATTTCTCACTAATGTAACCTACTTAAATTCCTTGCAGTACAATCAACTATGGAAACGAATTGCCGCTGGCCCAAGGAATCAATTTTGGCTAATGGAAACAGCTTTACAGTCAAGTATGCAAACTTTTCTATTCCAACACAAGCTTTTAAGTTCATTTTCTTTCGTTTTTCCGATCAACCCTTGATTTACGGTTCATTACACTGTTCCTTCGATGCAGGATCCATCCAAAGCCGTTCTCCGTTGATCTGGGATCAGCACCGCTATGATTTAAACAGTTCATCAGAGGGCTTGGGTCAGAGATTTCATTTCCTCCTTTCCCCTGAAAAGTTATTTTCCAGGATTCTCTACTATAGAGAGTTCAGGGAGAGGAATTTTCCTTCCTTGAGCTGCTCTATATAAATAATAAATTTCCTCCTGGAAACTTCCTCTGTAATTGTACTCAGAATTTTCTTCTTTTTTTAGTAATTTATATGGGAAGTATTTTCTTTGAAAACACAACGATTCAAGCATTCGTGTTACATGTCCGGACATGTCAGCATGTGGTTGGTGACATGATTGGGCACATCACATTCACCAACCACATGCAAATGTGTCCGAGCACAACAGCAACCATACTGTGACGTGCCTAGACACATCAGCAGTCACTGTGACGTGCCATCACACAAACATTGACAGTGGATATGGAAATTATTACATTTAATAAAATGGTAAATATAGTAAAATTAAAAATATAGTTTTCTTATGAGAAAATCTTCAAATATCTTGTCTAGGTATAACTAATTTTTGTTGATATTCATACAAAAAAAATTGTATCAAAATTATTAAATTTTCCTTGAAACCTTGAAAGTGTATATATGAAGTGGACATAAGAAGGATTGTACAGGTATTAGAGAATTAGCGGTATATAGAAATTCTCAAGTGAAAGCAAATTGCTTTTTAAGTACTTTTGTTGAAAGCACTTTTTAAAGTATGGTTTGTATTGGATTATTATTATCTTAAATTACACAAGTATCACATCAAAACCAAAAAAAAAAACTTAGAAAACAATTAATAATCATATGAATTAAGTAAAAAAATCACATCATATTTTCTGTTTGATTACAATTTATAATCTCTTTTTTATATTTGATTACAATAATAGAATCAAAGACAGCCTGGAATTTTTTAATGTTCCAAAGATTTAGCCAAATAAGTTATAATTAAAGTAAGGGTATATGACAGAAGAAAATGCCTGCTGGTACAAGCCATGTATATTCTTTATATTTCCTTTTTTTTTAGTCAAATGTTGTTTTCATTTCATGCACACATAACAACAACAAAAAAATTAAAAATAAAATAAAAAATCTTTGGTGTTAATAAGAAATTCGTTCTAGGTTTAGCTAAAATATATACGGATTCAGTTAAATAACAGATTTCTTATAAAGTTTTCGATAAAAATTTGATAATAATTATGTATTGTGATATTATGATTTAGTTGGTAAGATCCCTTTACAAATGAATAAAAATATTAGGGAGAGATGGATGAAGATTGTTGTTTTATAATTCTTTTTTGACCTATTTCAAAAGTAATCTATTCATATAAGTTTCTTCTAATAATTGAAAAACCAACTTGGTTTTAATCATTGGAATTGTTAATTTAAGCATCCAACTCTTGAAGAATTAATTAAACTTATGACGTTTCGAAAAAGACAAGGAAGAATGCATCATGTGATATCTAATCAAACTTTAATTAATTTATGATTATTATTATTTGATATAACGCATTTGATGTGATAACTTGAATCTAGAACATTATCGAACTAAATGAATGATCGATATTTATAAGCAAGTTATACGAATTAAGTATAGATAATGAAATACGAAAGAGATAATGTAAAGATTAGGTTACTTACCAAGGAGATCAAGAAGGAAAAAAAAATAAAGAAATTAATTTAAAACCAATTATTGGTGGAAGAGTGTAGATGCTGATTATTTCAGGAAACAAAATAATATAATGAATAATTTACCATTTTCCTAAGACAAAGACAGTTAAATTTCTCAAATATTTTATTTTCTATCATACAAGCTGGAGAGGCTATCCACTTCCAATCTTCCATATGTTTTTCTAGTGCAAAGGAGATGAATTTTGAAATAGGATTGGGATAGGATATATGATTAATGGGTAGCTTTCATGTTAAAAAAGATTTGATTAGGTCTAATTGTACATGAAAAAGGATTTGATTAGGTCTATTTAAACTAAAAAATTAGAATAAATTAATCTCGTTGACAAAAAAAGATGAGTGTGAAACTCGTGTTTTTTCGATCATCTCTTAGTAAAGAAAGTTTTTGACAAATTTTAAGTGAAGTTTCAAATGAATTGTAAGGTTTCTTCAATAAGTTTTGATTCTAAAACTCTAATAAACAGTCATGCAACTGTATCACTAGTCATAATACAGATGTTATGCAATAGAGTGATAATTTTGTAAATAAATACAGACGTATAAACTTCGAAATCGTGATTGTATCTAGAGTCTTTAATAACCCTTTAAATAATAATTATAATAACAATAATGCAGCAAACACATAATTGAGATTTGAGAGGGGTTTTATTACAAGTGGGGTTCCAAATCTGAATCAAATGACCTGTGTGAACTGTCCCAAATTGACACCAACAGAACCCGGAGAGTCCTCATGAGTCCTGTCCTGTGTGTGCTCCAGCTGTTGTAACATATTACATTGCAAAATGTCCATCTCACCGATCACAATCTCCAGAATCTTCTCCACGAGGAGAACTCTCACGATGTGTTGGTATATATGTTCAAATCATTTAAATAAGACTATGTAATATGAATAATCAATCACACACATCGGAAGTAGATATAAATATCCAGGCCATCGAAGCTTTTCTCTAGACTCATTAGCTAGAAGCATTTGAAGTGCTCTGATTGATGTTGTCGATCTGGCAATCTTTTTCTATTTAAGATCTCCATGACAAGGATTTCAAATCATGTCTTAGTTTACATAGGATGATGGAGACTCTCTTTGTGTCCATTTCCAAATTCCAAAATCTTACCAAGTACTACTGAATAATTATTGGCACACTGTCTCTCACTTTTTCACCTTTTTTCAACTATGGTTCTTTTGCCCATATATAATGTACAAGAGTTCAAAAAAATAGAAAAAAAAATTTGACTTCTATATAAAGACTATTATTATTCAATGAAATGATTTAAGAATCAGAATGAAAGGGTGGTTCAATTTGGCTATTTACAACATATAAACTTTTCTCCCTTATTCATATTTACAGGATTCCTCATGATCACAACATTTTTGAATTAAGCTTTCACTCAGCGAAAGTTTCTTAAATACTACCTTTTGGACCACATCAACATCCTCTACAATTACTTCATGTAGTTTAGAAGTGAAAACAACCATTTCTAGTATGTTATTATACGAGATTTTACACGTTATATATATATATATTTACGGATCCTGATTTGTATCGGTGTGTAATAGACTCAAAGTTTGATTTCCAATCAGAATCTCGTATGAAGAACGTGCTGGAATTTGATAATATATCCGACTCAAGTTTGGATATGGATGAGTAAAGGATAAATTGTTATCATGAGGTATGAAATTTTTCTAATATTTTGTGGACCCAAATGTTTTTTTTTTTTTAAGTCCACTTGACAGAAAGAAGATAATCACATATCCATTTTTATCAATGAAAATGTTGAAAACATGAAGTGTTTTGTTGGTTCATATGTTCAATGTTCTTCAATTTTTAATCTTGAAATCTTCATGAATCATTACCATCTATCTCAACCATGAAAAATCTAAACTTCAAGAATTGACAGCTCAAGAATTTCCTCACCAATACTTTATTGCAATAATTGGAAAGATCTGGAAAATTTTGTACAGCTGGAAAACTCAATACAGTTTTGTCATATCTTGACATTAGAATCTCATAAAGAAAAAAATATGCCATTACTGGCAACTCAGCCCACAAAGAATCACACACACAGACAGATAGAATAATAATATAACAAAAAAAAAAATTAGTGTCAGAATTTCAGAATCAAAGTTAATCAAACCATGTCTCTGATAATTAGTATTCGAAACCTGGAATTCGAGTCAGAATTCAGTCTGTTGCCGTCTGAACTCTTATCTGAATAAATATAAACTACTGAATTATGGTTAAAAATGAACAAAACATAGAAAAGACTAGAAATTTTCAGAGAAATCAAAAGAGAAAGTCTTTTTTTATATTCAATACTAACAAGTAACAAGTAACAAGTACTACATTGAACATCTAATTTTTTTATTTGATTTTTTGTTGCATGAATTGAATTTTGTAATCTAAATCTCTCCCCAATTCTTATTCCAATCTCAATTTTTGCACAAATTAACCAGACAAAGTAGGGAAGCAGCTCTCAGACCTTACAAGCCCCGGACCGCCCCCACGACGAATTTGATCTCCAACAACAACCTTGTTGGTAGGACTAGTTGGAGTAGATCTCAACCCTCTAGGAGAATCCAAGCTTCTTCTAAGGAGCTGTCTCATTGCAGATATCAAATGTATGGTAGCATCCGGGGGCGGTCCGGAGGACTTGAATTTCTTGCAGAAGCTCATATGCTTTGCCATTGCTTCTTCAGTGCTCATCAACCTCTCAGTCCTTATGATCTCATCTTTTATAGCCTCTGCACACAGACCACAGATCCATTTCCCTTGGTATCGTTCGCGAATTCGCTCAATGTATGCCTGTGTACACTCCTCAGTCAGCTCACAGCAATCACATTTTGCAAATTCAACTTCAATTTGTGTCTTGAGATCTGTTGCTGCTGCTGATGATGATGATGTTGTTGGTGGTGGTGTGGTTTCTGGTGCTGATACCACCATTGGGTCACTTACAATTGTTGCAGACATTGCCAATAACCCTATAAAAATCAATGAACATCACAATTGAATCAATCAATCAATCATCAAATTGATTACAAAATTTATCTGGGGTTATGTTTGGTGGATGAGAAAATTGTCAATCAACAAACATGAAACACCACTACATATGAAACAATTTAAGGCTTGTTTATCTATGAAGATTTGAAGAAAAAACAGAACATAAATATTGAAAAGCAGAAAACTTTTTACAGATCAAATGATCAAAAAAAAAAAACAAACAAGAAGAAAATAAATGAATGAACAAAGTGAGTTACCAGCAAAAGCAGATCAAAAGCAAGAAATCACTTGATTCTTCCTTTTGTTTTTTCCTTTCCTTGGTTCTTCTTCCTCTCTAGTACTTCTGCTTATTGCTTTTGGCTTTTGGCTTTTAGCTTTTTATTTGTATTTTATCGCTCTTTTTCCCACTCTCCTTCTTCAACCCTGCTTTCTTCTTCTGCAAAAATAATCTCCCACCTGAAAAAAAACATTTTCTTCAAAGATTTTCCTTTCTTTTCTGTTCGTTTTCTTTTCTTTCTCTCCAAACAAGCCCAAATAATCTTTGTATGATCAAAAGAAACCAAGAGAGAGCTTTTTGTTGCTTCTACTTCTTCTTCTTCTCAACCACTAAGTTCTTCTCCCACTCAAAAGCATGTATTTTCATGTATATATCATATCATATCATCAATAGTAGAAAACTTTCAAGAAGAGAAAAAAAAAAGCACTTTTACAAGACAGAGAAGCGCTTAATAGCCTTAAAAGCCTAATAACCTAATAGCTTAGCTAGCAATAGCAACCCCCCAATGATTGAAGAAGCTATTTATTTAAAAGAAAATAAAAATTCCATGTCAGCACGAAATTTTATCCACCCAGTTAATCCTGACCGTTGATCTCTTGATTGCCAGCTAAGCATTTTGTTAAGCTAAAAAGTCATTGGAACATAACATAAGCCAAGAAACAAGTTATGTGCTGTTCTGTTAAGTTTCACTGAATGTCTGCAACAATAGTTTAGTGCCACGTGTACGACAAAAAACGTGTAAGTACAGCTCTTGAAGGTCTCTGATTGGTTGTAGTATTATTCTCTAAAATCTGTTCTTTGCGTTTTTGTACTTAAAATTGAGATAAATTTGTACTTGATTGTTTCTTAAAATAGTTTTTTGAGATTATATTTTTTACTGTCAATTTCGTTCACAATTTACATACAGTGACAACAGTTTTACTGAGTTTGGTAATAACTATGAAAAATAAGAAAAGATTTGATTAAAACTAATTATTCTTCCAGAAGTTCTAATTTATCTTGGCATCTTGATCTTCAACTTCATTACTTCTTTGTGTAACTTAATTACAGGCAAGAAAGTGTATATATATATATATATATATGTATATTGTGTGAAAATATTAGGAATTCATCTTATTTTTTGAAAATTTCGATGGAAATATTGCTATTATCTCCAAAATATCAAAAATATTCAAGGATATTTTTTACATGAATCCTTCCGAAATAAACAATGTTTGGGTATTGACCAGTCAATATTCAAAATACCGAATCCATCGATAGGAGTGTAGCATATGACTTTTTTTTCTTTTACTTTTTATATTTATCTCATAAATTGGGCCACTTGTTGTTAATATTTTGAGTACGGATCAGTAAGTATAAATGAACGGATCATACTGATGCCATATTATTTGGACATCAGATTTGAACATCAAATTTAGATAAAGTAGCATTACTCTTATTTATTATATAAATATTTTTTTATTTAAAAAAAAAAAAGAGTCTCATACAGATCACGATTTAAACATTTTTTTTCTCAATGTAAACATGTTTGATTAACTTCTTTTCAACTAAATAGTCTCTATTTTGGGTACCCAAGCATTGTTCTTCCAAAATATATTTACTTCCTTACTTATAGGTGATTGTACTCATTGAAGATTTACTTTGATTTCATCAACAGTGACAGGAAAAAAATTATAATTTATTTATTGAGTAATGTTATTTTGTCCAAATTTAGTGTCCAAATCTAGTGCTTAAATGATATGAAATCACTCTGATCCGTTTATTTAAATCAAACAAATCTAATACAATATAAATGAATGAATCGTAATGATGCAACATCATTTGAACATCAGATTTAGACACCAGATTTGAACAACGTAGAATTATTCTTATTTATTCCTACTTTATAATTATAAAAATAATTGTTTTTTATTTAAAAAAGAAAAAGAAAAAGAAAAAAAAAGTCTCATATAGATCACGATTTAAACATTTTTTTTTTCTCAATGTAAACATGTTTGATTAACTTCTTCTTTTCAACGAACGTATTTAATGAATCACTTTTTTTTCCTCGAAAGTCTTTCAATTTCTCTTTTGATGAGACATTCAGATTTTTATAGTGCATTTAATATGTATGAAGAGACCAAAGCAGGTTGGTTGGGGTTGAAATTTAATGAAAGTTGACAACAATACATGTATTGACGTATACGTTGTTTCATATTTTCATGTCAAGATGATAACCTAACCATAGTAATGAACATTGCCGGATCCAGAAATTTTAACGCATTTGAATAAAAAATAATTATTTAAAAAAATTAATAAAAATTTAAAATCATTATAAAATGTGTTTTTTTATATATAAAAAATGATGGTATAATGAATTTTTAATAAAAAAAATAAAATACTTACTCGAAATGAATTAAATAATCTAACATTTAAAAGAATTAAAAATAAGAAATAAAATATTAAAAAAATAAACAATAACAAAAAAAACAACATGAACAATGAAAAATTATAGTATTTATTCGTAAAAAAATTAAAATATAATTTTATAATAAAAAAATTTGTTTTGTATTTTTAGTAAATTCACTTTAAATTTATATAAAAATAATTGATTAATAAATACTACTAGAAATGTTTTTGAATTTTTTATTTTGTCGAATTATTGATAATAAATAAATTAGAATAATAAAATAAAAAAATATAAAGGATAAAATAAAATGAATCATAATAATAGATAGACTATTTTAATCTAATAAATTTAAATTTGAGATTTTAGGGTTTATTGATTGGATGTGTTAGGTATGTCAAACTAAAAATATTAGAAATAAGAAAATTTCAAAATAATAATAGATAAGATAATTTACTATATAATAAAATTGAATTAAGTAAACCACAAATTAAGGGTAGTTAAGAATTTAACAATGAGGGAAAAAAGAAAATGGAAATTTGATAAAGGAATTGGAAACGAGTGTAAAATAATAAATATTAAAAGGTATTTGTTTTGTTTACGCTGAGAATTGAACCAATGACTAAAACTAAAGAAATGAAGATAAAAAACCAACAGTTTTGTGTAATAACATATGTCATGGTGTGTTATTTGTGATATATATATATATATACACAAAAAATGATTTTTATTTTTTGAAAATTTGAGGTGGGGCACAGGCCCCACCTGGTCTCTATGTGGATCCGCCCCTGGTAATGAAGCTAAAATTTAATGGTTTTTACAAATGAGTTTCTGTTGATTATGATCGTGTATTCAATAAGATATTATAACTATAGAAAACTAATGATATATTTAAAGAACATCGATCTCGTAATGTAATATAAATTACACCGATTAATATGAAATTCCAACAACATAGCTAGACTCATAATTTAAATCTTTAGGTATTCTATATTAAACTATATAAACTTACTGTAAATGAGGTAAATGAGTGTTGTTGTTGCCTGTTGACAATCCACTCAATATCTATTTTGTTAAAAAAAAAATTTGTTAATGGTAACTTTGTCCTTATTGAAATTTTTAAACATTCCTTTAAAAAAAATTATTAAACAAAATAAAACATTCTAATGACACTAAAGAGTGTGTTTGATATGGTTTTCAAGTAGAGCTTCTAAAGTAGATCTTATTGTAATAGAGCTTCTAATGAGTAGAACTTCTAATAAAAAAAGTTTTTGGTTGTATAAATTACACACAAAAAAATGTTGACAATGTATTTTTAAAATAGTTTTTGGTTGTGTGAATTACAAAAAAGGTATTGGCAATGTATTTTTAAAAATAGCTTTTGGTTGTGTGAATTACAAAATTGGTATTGACAATGTATTTATAATGAAATAGTTGTATTGTTGAATATCTAAAATTGATAAAGGGTAGTTGATGAGACAATACATATGTTTTTAAAAAGTTTAAAAAAAAAAAGCTTTTTGAAAAAACCCCAAATTTTGGACTTCTCCAAGTAGACATAAAATAGTTTTTATAGAGGGTAATTTTAACAATTCATATATTAAAAAAGCTGTTTTGAGTTTTGTCAAATAACACACAAATCATACCAAACACACACTAACACACAAATCTTACCTCCTCTTTCCCTCTTTTTAACATTTTAACATTTCAAACACCTTAAACCTCATAATTTTTTTTATTTGAAGATTTATTTGATCTCAAAGTGCGAAGAATGTTATTATGCAATTAGGATCAAAAGTTAACAATGAAGTAAGTCATTAATCAAATTTAACTTGGATTTTTTTTTATCCGAAGGAAAAAAAAACTTTCAAAATTGAGTTTAATCTTCTTAATATGAAATGTGTTTAGAAAAGAAGTGTGGAAAAATTAAAATTTATTTATTTATAATACACAAATCTTGACAATTATTTCTATAGAACATTAAAAAAAACACAAAAATAGAATGAGAAAAAAAGGTTTTCCAAATAAATATTTTTATATAATAATATAAATGAAATGTCTCCAGAAATAAAGTATGAAATGATTTTTTTTTAAGTATTTTAGAGTAAATCAAAGTGTCTATAGAAATTTTAAGAATTTATTAATATATAATGAAGTTTTTTTAGATAAAGATGTATGAAAATAGAAAAAAAACGGATTCTAAGTAGAAAATCTGATCGCAAATACAGATCCTTCATCTAACCTAACAAAACCAATCAAACAGGGTCGATAGGAACCCTGAATTGATCACATGATGGATAGGAACCTATAATAGACTAATGGTGATGTGATCCTCTCTTTCATTATTGAGTTTGAAGGTGTATTGCAATTGAAGCAACCCCATTTTCGGCCCACTCAATTTTTTTTTTCAAAGCATGGAAAATATATACCTTGTTTGTTGGCAACTCTTCATGATCTCAAATTCAATCATATAAAAACCAACTAGTCATATTCAAATAATGTTGTTTTACTAAATACTTGGACCAAACAATGCCAAGTTAAAGCTAAATAGAGAGTGAAATTATTGGCATCAATTGTGATAGTGACTTGCACTATTTAGATGAAGGACTAGCCACCAATATTTTGGTCCTATCTTTCTTGTGATGAAGCTTTCATCACAAAAAAAGAAATAAGGGCATTTATACTTGTTTAATTTTTTATATATTTTTTGGATGCATTAATGAAAGTTGTGGAAACAAGGTTCAAATCTCACATGGCATTAATAATAGTTCTTATTTCACAATCATGCATGTGAATTGTGAACATTTTTTTAGGTCATTTTGTTATCAATGTTTTGCTATAAAAGAGGTATATTCAAGGGTGATTATGATAGGATGTAAAAACAAGTTTGTATCTATATATATATAGAGAGAGAGAGAGTAGGTTTTTTTTTGTGAGAATAAGTTTGTTTATATATAGAGAAAGTTATTTTTTGGTGCCGCATATAAATTCTTACTAACACATGCTGAGATAAAACAGAACATATAGAGCGTAGATATTTAGGCTCACAACATCGGGTAGAAATCTGTCTATACTTGTTGGTGGATCTGAGATTTACTGAGAATATCGATCAAACATAAATATTATATATATGACGTGAATATCTACTCTCACAACACATACTAAGATGAAGCATTAACATTTACAGTTTAGATACGATATATATCTACCTTCATAACATTAGAGAGAGGTCTCCCCAAACTTATTGATAAATACAAAAAGTGCATTACACTTGAATCTTGAATTCACCACAAACATGAAAGAGAAAATGCATATCACTCGACCTAAAGCTAGAGTTAATATCTTCATTTTAAGAAAATGTAATTGACCGCGCTTTAAAATTTATATATTATAAACGATCGTGATCAATTTAGTGTAAGTGTTCGAATTTTAATAAAATCCAGATATCATAAACTCGTATTACACTTCACAGAATTTGTTATCTTTTGGCACATCATCAGGAATTCGAACTTCGGATATTACATTAAATAACACATATATAACTTGAATAATGAATATAGTTAGCAAGTTTAACATTCAATTTCACACATAATGTTGGCAAATTGTACAAACAGTGTTCAGACATATGTTGGCACAAAAGAATTGATCTCTTGAATTTGGATTCTTTGTAATCGACAAAGGTTTAATAGTTCACAACTATATATGCATGTGAACATGCATATATATTTTTTTGTCATCAATGTATTGCTATAAAAAGTTAGACATATATGTACATATAACATATGTGATTTTGATGGGTGCATGAAGTGAGAAAATGTATTTTTTTTTTGTTCATTTATTTCTAGTGAGAACATATGGAAAACTTGAATCTGTTTTATTATATTTTAATTTCTAACTAGTATGAACATATTTAATGGTAGGTATTAAAGTTGTTTATATATAGTCAATTTTAATACTTTTGAAAGCGTTTAGAAAAGTACTTTAGACACTTTATGTACAATAAAACTAGTTCACAAAACTCATGTCAACTTATATACAAATGTCATAATTAATGTTCAATTTCATTATAAACAAATGTTTTTTTTAGGGTATCGTATATGAATAGATTTTCAAATCACGTATATAATAATATTTGATATTAACAATTTTTGATATATGGACTTGTTGGATATCAAATTTCAAAAATCATAAAAGTAATAACAATAACCAAATCCATATATACATAGGAATCGATTTATAATAACTTAATTTTTCTATTTAAATTTGTGACCGTATACGTGTATTTGTTGTCAATCAAGGGTATTCTTCTACTTATAGAAGAAGCGTATTTCATTGGTAAGTGCTTTCTAATTAAGTACTTTTAGATGTAATTTTAGTCAAATCAATGTATGAGCACACCATTACATATCAATAATTCAATATTTAATGTAAAATGCTGATGTGGTGTGGTATTTAAAATGACAATTTGACATGGCATCTAATCACCATCTATGTGGCATACACTAATTGCGATAATTAATGATTAATCAAGTGGATTTTAAATAACTAACTATTTTCTATCAATTTGGTATATGCCCTTGTAGATACGTCTATGATTGGTTTTATTTATGTTTAAATTAAGTTAATCAAAAGTGATTATCTTTCTTTAAATAAATTATTTTATTTACCATTGGCTTTAATTAATAATTAGTTTATTTTGATAATGGATTGAAAAGAATAAAAAACCCAAAACAAAAAATTAAAAATAAAATAAAATAAAAAAGTGATTAGTGGGAAATGACATGAAAAAATGAAAATGAATTTTCGTTTGGTTGCTAAATTTTTCTCGAGAAAGTACTAGAGAAAATGTTAGCCACAAAGAGACACAGTGATCCTTTTATAAAGCGCAAGTGTTGTCACACACTCAAACACTAGTATTAAATTATTGATATGATCTTAAATTTCTTTTAAATTATTTATTATTTTATTTAACTAATTATAAAAGTGACATAAATCTTTGTATCTAATCAAATCTTTTATGTAGTACTTTAAAAAAATAATCAAATCTTTTATGATAGGAAAGTTTATTAATGTGATATCAAAGTGGTATTTAATTTCAACTAAAAAAAGATGGTATTTAATTTCTATTGATATTTATTGTCTTTATAAATAAAAAAAGTTAAGAATAAAAACGAAACAAAAATAGCAGAAAAATGTGATAAATGTTATGCCTATTAAATATGAGTCGAAATTTTTGAATGAAAAATAAAATAAATTGTATTCTTTATATTTTACAAATGTAACACTGATCAATCTTAATGGCTATTTTTAGTAAGATCTGCAGTGAAAAATAATTTTAGATTTTATCTGTATTTCATTCACTTAAATTAATTATTTTTTTTTAAAAATCAAATATTTCTTGCGTATTGAAATAATTCTATGAGCAAAGATTTCATTAAACAATGAAAGTATACATGGACTGTGTGTGCACTGAATACAAATTATTTTGATTATATAACACTATATTTAACGACTCAAAAATGTATTAGATTGAATGAACGCTCTTTACTACCTAACAACATTTGGCTGCAGGTTCTTTATTCATATTCAAGTCTTTGATATACAACAGTCTTTCTACTGTCAATTGGTCATGATATAAAATTTATCAGGACGAAGAATGCAGACCATAGATTATGGAGAAGTTTTTACATCAAATAAATAAATTTAATGGTCCACATTCTACGTCATGATAACGATAGAAAAATTATGATATAGAAAGTCAACGTATAAAATAAAAAATAAATGGATAAAATAATTTTATCAAGTTGTTGGAAGTTAATGTCAGCTAGTCCAAATCATGAATATGTTGTTACTAATTTACTTGGTAAGACAGCAACTCTACATGCATTGGATTGTACAAGAAAAACTGGGTTGTGGTAGACCTGTTACATCACCCAATCAAAATTAAAAATAAACAATCAAATTTATCTGATTAATTAACTCAACCATATATATATATATATATATATATATATATATTTTCTAATGTTAACTCACTATAATTATTGGACATAATTTGGATAGACTTTTCGTTCTCCCAATAGAATTATTTATATTTTTATTGAAATTTCAACAAATCTAGAAATGAATTTTTAAAAATAGAAAAAAAAACACTAATTTGATCGTCAGAATAAACATGAAGATCAATCTGATCATTTCTATAAAAGTCACAAACTAGTTGAAATAATCTCTTTTGATTAATTGTATAAGAGATCTTGAAATCGAATCCCACTCTTACAAAATATATTTTGATTAAATTTGAAACAGAACTCTAATGGGTTTCATAAATTAAAATAAACATATTTCTAAAAAAAAACCTATTACAAATTTAAAAGTGTCATGAATTATGACTGAAACTCACAATTTCTTCCATATGCGAATGAGAAACTTATAACTTCTACCGATGATCAGATCAGTTGAGAACTCTAAAAATCTTACAGCAGAATCAATACAATGTACCATTAATTTATGATATAGGTCATATAGCAAATTAAGCAAAATATAATCACAAAAAATTCATTCCTGAGAAAAAGAAATAGGAAAAAAAAATATTAATTTACAAAAATATGTGTCCAAAAATCTGTATAGCTGTTGGACATACGCCTCCCTCCAGAAGAGAAACACCAATTCCTGAGCAGCCAAAGATGAGTTAAATGTATTGAATTCTTTTATTGTTAGTATATGACCATTGAACTACTATTGAACTCCGGACTCCGGTGACTCTGATCTGGTAAAAATGTCTTTCCGGGAAGTGAAAAAAGTGTAAGGCAATGGAGTTCCGGGATTCCTAAAAACACGAAGAATCATTGGTTCCTTTCTGTCAGTACTATATCACAACCTATATAGGCTCAAAGATCATCTTCTCTATAACACTACCTCTGCAATATGTTCACTGTGATGACTATCAGGAGCTTGTTCTTTTTCAAACTCCGTTATTAGCTTTTCGATCTGTCTTCTATAAACTGGCATGAAATGATCACTTACCATAGTCTGTGACAGCCTCAGTTTACTATATACAGTTCGTGGTGTCAGGAAAATCCCAACCTTAGCCTCTAGCGGTGGTTGCTGGTCACTGTCAGAGTTGCTCGAGGATGGAGAATCGCTATCAGATTTGACTTCTTGGTAAAGGGTAACTAAGTGCATGATCTTTCCTGGAGGGAAGAACCTGTGTACTTCCTTCATTTCTGGTGCAGAGCTCTCCGGCTGGTCCTCGCCTACCTCTGCAATAGCTGCCGCTTCCTCTTCCCTTATTTCCTTTGCCACATCATCATCCTCGCCTTCTGTTCGCTCGTAAAGCTCATGTTCAAGTTGGTGCCACAACTCGACTTCATTCATGTTTTCTTCATGTGAATTACGGCCAATGAGGTCCTCGCCCTCATCATCAATGTAAAGACCAGCAATTTCATCAGAGCAAGACTCGATTTCTGAAGTCCATTCCATTCCAACGGAGGAAGATACAGGGAGTTCAATGTTTTGCATCGCAGCCATAACCGCATTTTTCTTGGGGGATGAAAGAAGAGGTTCAGAAGTTTCTATTTTGGGTGAGGAATATTCTGAGGAATCTCCCTCTTCTTTAGAGTTTGAACGAACAGCTACAGCCCGATGACGGGGTCCAATGCATGTCCATGAGGACAAGCCAAGTGAAGGACGTGTCCATGCTGCCTGAGCCATGCTCTGGGCTCTTTTCATCACAACCTGGAGACAATGGGCCGGCTGAGTTAAAATGGCTAAAATAAAATGTAATCCAACCTAATTATCATCTCCTAGGCTGTCACTCAAACTTATCTGATCACAAACTACAGTATTCAGCCACAATTTCAACCAAAAAAAAATGGAGTTAAAATATGTTAAAATTATGCATCAAAACAGGAACACCGGTTTCTCACTGCTTAAGGGTGAAAAGAAGTGCAACGTTTAAAATAAAACCAGACTCCAGAGAACTTGAGCGATCAGATCAGATCGGGACAGATCTTTTATAAGATACAATGACCAGACTACGATTACTTCATTAAAATATTTCAGTCGAGACTCTCAACATAAGGAGAAATTTTGCATAGCTTGATGATGATTGATGGAATGTAGGAAACTAGATAGTAAACAGAATTATTTTAGTACAAAGGAAATGAGTTTACCTGTGTACCATTCGAAACTGGGCGCAAAATCGCCCCAGCCCCAGCAACTTTTGCTTTAGCACTGGCCATGGATGGAAGTCGGGAACCCAATGCAGATGCAGACCGATAGACAGTACTTAAAATTCTCGTACGCTCAATCTGATTCCTCAGATCATTCAGCCATGCAGATGCTGTCACCTGAAAAGAGTTCCTCTTTGTGAGTTGCATAAAATAAATTTTAAAATCGAATGGAACAAGAAGCCCAAGCAATGTTTCTGAATTGTCAATCATGCAAAGCAATTAAAGTATTATCAAGTACCAATAAGCCAGACTGGCTGAGACGTAAGTACGTAACCTACTACGTAAGAGGAGCACACCTAATCACTTCAAAGAGAGAAAGTGACAAAGGCAAGAAAGTAAGGAGGCAAATCCATAAAGGGATGGAACAGCAATCGATTGTTATCTGTTTTATTAGGTATTCAACCTTATTATGGTACAAAATAAATTAAAGCTAGAAAAAGAAAAAAGTGAGAAAGGCTATAAGGGGACCAGATGGCAACACTAGTGACTTCATACCTATAATATTAAGTATAACACTTGTACCAAGGGATCTTCAAATATCAACTCTTTTCAAAATAAGGCAGTAACTATAATCCTAAACTACAGAGAGTAGGAACATAACCTCAGCACGCAAGTCATCAACTGAAGCAGCCGAGAATGTAGGCACTAAGTCAGCTCCATTTATGACAGAAGTAATGAATTCATGCCCCGACTCTGCCAATTCCCAAGTCATACAAGCGGCTGCACATGATATACCCGGTTAGCTATGTAGATACTCAACAAACAATAATATGACAAAAAAAAACCTAGATTCAACAGTATAGAAAGAGGTATCAGCACATAGCGGCTAGATGTGAAAACATTTTTAAGATATTATGTAACATGAACACAGACCCACTGACTACAAAAGGCAACAAACCTGGAGCAAATGCAACACAGGTAGCCGTTGACAATTCCTTCTGCTCCCGCAATACATATGTTAGAAGCGCCGCAGTGCCTCCACCCAAAGAGTGTCCTACAATCTGGTAACATCCACAAGTTTAACTCTGAAATTTATCCAGCTTAAGAACCATAATAGGCAGCAAATGACATAGAACAAGAAATCAAAGGCACCACAATTTATGAGGCTATTTCAACTGCTTCTATATTAGGCACCACAATAAATGATGGAAACAGGTATATATCACAAAAAAAAATTATATCGTTTAGATAAGAACATAAAAATTGTTTTCTTCATAGGCTAGATTTCACATTGTAAGTTCCTAGTTTTTCTTTCTCATTTCAAATTCTCTGGACTTGTTTAGTTTAAGTTGTTTAACAAAAACCTCCATGTGCTTCAACCCGCAATCTGTAGAACACCTCTTATTGAAAAATTAATATGCAGACACACGAGGACATCACTCTATCACAAATTAATATCCAACATCACACAGACAGCTACAGAAAATATCATTGCATTTGCTTAATACATATGTAAAGTTTAGAGGATATCAAAGTACCAAACAAATCTAATTATGAAAGTTTCAGTTACTAGTAAGTAGTAACCTTGATAATTGTTTTACTTTCTACAAGCAAACATGTGTACCATTATAGACTTATAGTGTAGTACGATGTTAATCTTGTCGATGCTCATACACATCTCCCTTAAGTTTTTGAGAGTTGCTGTGTCTAGCACACCTTATCCAAGCCATATTACGATACTCGTGTACATGGGTACAAATCATTAACATTAACATCTGATACTTTTCCATTATTGTATTAAGTCTAGTTAACTTTTTGCTGATTTAAAAACATTTCCTAATCATCATTTACACTAAACTGACAAAGGTATGCAGAGAAAGTTCCAATTTTATATCTTTACCTTAAGTTTATAATCAGGATACTCTCCAAGCGCTTCATGGAGACGAGGAGTGGCAACTTTGGCAATCCATCGTGCAGCAGCAACCATCCCACAATGTGCATAACCTAAAACTAAATTACTGACTCCTCCATCATGCACAACAGAGTGATGGAACGGCACCACAGCTCCAGTAACAGCTGTAAGAGTGTCCTTTATACTATGTGTTCCACGGATAAGTAAGAAGAAACACTTTGCCTTGTGGTCGACTAATATTGTAAAAGCTGGCTTCAATATCTGCAAAGATTAATGACAATTCACCCAATTCCAAATTAGACAAATTAGTACTAAATCAGTCAACACAAAGATGACAATATTCAAGTTCAAAGATAACATACTCCAGCTTTAGGTTCCTGAAGAAGAACATTTTCTTCAGCAAACCCAATTTCCTCCAAAAATAATGGGAATGGTTTTTTTGAAAAATGCCAACACAGGGTCAACAAGTTTAATAGATATTTAAGTTCAGCGGTAATCTCTGGTCCTTGAAGCTGTATACTATCTTTACCACCAAATACGCTGCTAACATGTAATTGTCCCTGAAAATATTAGTTATATGGTCAGAATCATTGCCCAACAAAACAATAAACCGACTGACAACAAATCATTCAAAGTCACTCTAGTACATCAACTTCCATTGCTGAAAAAAAAAACATGGGTACAAAACCTTACTAGTTGAATGTTTAAATGTATAATTTATAGTTATCTATCTATCCAACTTCTTTCATATAAACAATTTAGCAAAATGAAACGCCTCAATTGTGTTGCAGCTGTTTCACTCTGAAAACTGAGCAATTATTACAAGAAAAGAAAACATTTTTTATTCATGACAATACTTCTTTCATGCAATTAGCATATCATTACAAACAAACTATACATTATTCTACACAAATCATATTCTTGAAATTTCAAGGATGCTTACCTGCCTCTTCAATAGAAAATTAATTCCGAATGCCAAATCCCCAATGGGCCACTTCCCCAAAGTCTCCGAATAAGTAAACCTAAGAGTCTCCGACAAAGTTGAAATCGTCTCTAACCACGTACCAGGGGCTTGAACTAACCTATGTGAAACTCGGTCAATTCCTAAAGGAGCATGACTAGTCGATACAACACCACTATCGTCATCATCACCTTGTGCTGAACCAGACTGTAATTTACGATTCAGTGTGTAGTACAAGAGTGCAGCTGCACCAGCTGCAGTAGCCATCGTTGCAGTTGCCATGAAACTATCCCTAATGAAAGAACAAAAGTGATAAAGTCAAAACATATGAAGAACATCAAGTCGAAATTTCAATCATCGAAACCAAACAAATCTGAAGATGGCAAGGAGTCCGTAACCCCACACGTAAAAAATAATAAGCTTTAGTGAAGGCAATAACATTCCACATTCGTAATTCCCTACTTCCCTACTTAAATTGCAGACGCGTTATACAAAATTCTTCGACTTAAACCGGCATCAAGTCTAAAACCCCATATAATGCACAAAATTTCATTTGAATTAGATATACAATTATTAGCTTCAACATAATATGGAATAAAAAAAAAAAAAAATTGATCAAGTTTCAATTAACTATGCAAGAGTTTAACAATACTCTAATTAAACTGAATTCAAATTCAAACAAGCAAATCAAAATTGATCTGAACACACCATCCCTCCGCTTGGTTGCCAGGAAAACTGTAGCAAAATGAGAGGGAAAAAAAAAATTCCTTTGTTTTCCAACACTTCCCCAGCAACCAAACAAATCCAATGATTCAAAATCACAAATTTGATACTCCATTTTCAAACACTTTCTCAGCAACCAAACAATCCCAATCATTCAACATCCAAGCTTTCAACATTCAAAATTACAAATTTACATACAAAACAAAACCAAAAACATATATAACACAAACAAACATAAATTGAATTAAAAAAAATTGATTATAATTAACCTAAAAAGCATCGAAAACCCGAAACAGAGCAAAACCCTAACACAGCAAATCAAAAAAAAAAAAAGATATTTTTTTACTTTATTGGGTCCAAAAAAAAAAAAGAAATGAACCTGAAACAGTGACAGCTCGAGCTCACGAATTAATTTAAAAAAAAAAACTAAAATTAGAAAAACTTTTCGTCGTATTTCACCAATTAGAACTTGCGTATGTACGTACTCAAACGCAACTCCAAATTGAAACAAGTCTTTATTTTTGGGTTTTGATTTTATTTATTTAAATAGAGGTCTTATATATATATATATATATAAATAATATAAATTACAAGTTAGTTTAATATTTTTGGTTTTGAAAATTCGATGCCACGTGGCGGGAGGTTGTTGGACCGGTGATCGTGAATGTTTTTGAAGCCGACTTCATAAGAATTGAGAAGTTTCTTATTTACGCGTTGACACGTGGGATATTTGATTGATTGATTTTAATTAAATTAAAAATAAGAAATATTTTTATTTTTATTTTTATTTTATATTAATCTTAATATAATTTAGACATCAAAATGAATAGATCCCACGTCACACCTCTCCCTCCGGACCGCGCTAGACTGGTACGGGTAAATTCTTAACTTAACCATGGACCTCACTCATTTGTTGTCCAACAAACTCTTGATCCGACTTAACCATGGACCTCACTCATTTGTTGTCCAACAAACTCTTGATCCGACGAGATGAGATTAGTTCGATAATAAACCATTCATAGATTAGTTTGATTACGGGATCGAGTTTTCACCCTCCTTAAAAAATTCTAAATTTATATAATAATATAATACTTAAAAATAAAATAAAAAACATCTTGATCTGTGAGCAACCAAGTGATTTTTTTTCGTAATATCGATAAATAAATGTCAAGAAAACAAAAGTAAATCACAATATCGATAAACAAATGTCGGTAACCTTCTCTCGTCTGATGCCTGAAACTCTTGATTTGATCCCAATGTTGAAAATATTTGGACCGCACTAGACTTGTCTCGATAAATCTCTCAAAAAAACACTCCACTTTTTTTTCTTTTTAATCCAAAAAAAAAATTTGTTTAGAACAAGCAAAAAAAATGAGAACTAAACCAACATCAAGCAGACTGGTTGAGATAATACATATATCCACTTCGACCCATATCCGAATCCGAACTAAATAGCAATTTAAGCTAACACAATCTGAATTATCCCAGAAAATCAAAACACACAAAAAGCAGCCAAGACTCTGTTTCATTCATGAACTACAGTCATCAACATCATCATTAAGTCATATAACTCGTAAGCTTAGCTACTACCATTACAAAAGCACCTTCCCTTTCCTCTTTGGTTGGTGCTGAGTGTATTTAACATGATTTCAAATCATGTAAAGTTTAAACGAGGAAAGATCACTGTTTTGTCGTTTTTTCGGATAAAAGTGTGCTATGATGATCATCGAACGAATTCTTAGTCTCGTTCGCTGATAGCAGTCAAGTGCTCGTCAATCTCCTCGATGGATAGTACTTTAAAGACTGGATCCTCCTTCCTCACCACTCCAACCTATAGAAGAAAGAAGTTTTTAAAGAATGATCAGCATTATAATTATAGTCTCAATAAAATCTTATTCGTATATCATCTAAATAAGTTATGGGGCTTGACATCAACACGAGCAGACACGCAGATTGAATATCATAGCAAAAACAGAATATTTGATATGGAAAAACGGCTCAAAGCAACCAAGGAGCAAAGGCAGCATGCTATCGTTATGATAAGTTTGTTTTCTCGAAGATTTTGAACCGAAAATGTACCACAAGGTCGGAAACTAAGAAACTTATTCGTACTGCAGCATACGTCGGAAACTAATAAACTTTAAACCAAAGAAGATGAACCACAAGGTCACAGCATGGGATGTGAAGTTTAAGTAGCTAGGTTAGACGGAAGAGAGGTTTCAAATAGATTTATCTTACATGCCTCTCACGATGCATGCTTAGAGTTTAATGAACGGAAATTCAATCAAGGAGCACAATCTGAGAAGAAAAGAAAGAATCCATGACACAAAAACAAGTGTGAAAGTTACTTTGCAACTATAATAAGAATCACAATATGTAATGTAGAAACCAAATCATCCTAGAAACAAAGAAGTTGCTAACAACTAACAGCATTGCGACTCTGCATAGGAATGCTCTTTGTACTCACTATCAGTAGGCTATCAAATTAAATTTAGAGTAAATAACTCAGCCAGATAAAGGGATTATCAGTACGACATTACCTCAATCTCACTGGCCTTAAAATCCTCTTGCAGAATCGATTGCAGGGCAGAAATCGCAGTCTATAAATGTAAAGCAAAATGAAAATATTAGACTCCAGAAATAGAATGATGCAAAATGTACATGAAAGTAAATTGAAATAATTTACAAATCATAAGAATCCAGTATTATCACGCGAAATTTGATTGACGAAATGGAAAACAGTGTATATGTGTTTAGCAAATATGCTAGAGGTTAGATCTTGTCATTTTGTGATAAGGACATAGTTCTTACATTAAAAGAGATAAGACAAAATTTACCTGCACAGTTTCCTCATAAGTAAACGCAGGATCGTTCTTCATTTTCTTCTCCAAGAAATTGATGGCCTCTTGCTCTTTTAATCCAGCACTTGTTGCCTAAGAACATATTAGTATATTACAATGAATTTCTCAGGCATAAAATTAATTTAATTTAACATTCTGTTATAAACCGAAAAAACAAATATAAAATTACTATGATAAACATTGAAAATTCCTACAGGGCTCCAACAGATATAGGTGAGATTCTGAGAACAATATGAATTAATCCCCTCACATTACACTATGCAAGCAAGTGGTAGAGAAATCTTATTATAATGCAAAATCGAGAGTGCGCACAAGCACATATGTACATCCATTTTATTAATTTTATAATGCTATCTGGATATATGTGGCACCTATTTTGAATTCAATTCAACTAGTATAGCCCACCTCTTTGACATTATATTGATAAGACAACAATAAACAAAACATGACATGATATTGCTGTAAAATGTACGGGAAAAACTTCCACATACCTTGTGGCCAAAGAAATGGCCGGCTGGGTCACATTTGTAGAGACGAGGTCCATATTCATCATCAATGCCCAAAACCATAGCAACTTCAAACGCCAATACAAACAAAAAAAAAAGGAAGAAGGGAAAGAGCAATGTTAGTAAGTAGGTTAATGAAAGTAACAATAGAAATGGAAAAAGAAAGACACCAATGACTGATGCATTATTGCATGTGCAGGGCCTTGTATCGACATGGGGATGTTTCATAAAGGAGTACTAGAAACGAACCTACTCCAAGTGGTCTCATATAAGCATGTTGAGTATAGACTTGTGATTTGTCCGCAATCCTGTACATAAACAGAATTTCACGTAAATGGTGTTCAAGAAACAAGTCAATATCATATCCCACTGAAAATTACAAATTTAAGTAATGAACACGATGAAAATTAGGCAAGAATACATGAACATTAGATAAGTGGAAACAAAAAAAAACAAGAGGCATTTGGTGGACTGATGAAAAACAAGTTACAGTGTAATTTGGCTTAGAGAGACATAAAAAAAATAATACCATTTAGATAGTACATCCACAGGCATCTCATATCCATATCTGAAGCGAAACTCAGCTGCTTCATTCCTTGCCTGCTGAACCAAGGTTCTCGCATCAGCTGGAAAAATGACAAGAAGACATCTGAGCTTCACATATTTTAACTCACTCACATTCATTACATGGTAACCAAGAGAATAATGTAAATCTGAACTCTAGACCAATAACATCATGAGCCAAAGACATACTCTATTGGGGAAGAATATTAAATAACTAGAAGGGTGTTTTTGTGTGATCGTACTATCATATGAATCATAATTTAAAAAGACCTTCTGTCTTGCTATATGAACCTTAATTTTAGGTAATGGCAATTGCTCAGTTTTTCTTTCATCACACTGACATTCACATATATAATTTGGTACTTGTATAATATCAACGCTTGTGCCATAATGGCATAATTAATGAAACATGTTCTCCCATTGTCTGATCAACATTTCTATCATCATGAATTACAACACATATATCATTAGAATTCTCAGTCACGACTATTTGGTTTACTAATACTATATCTAATAGATTTACTCCGACATCTACCCTATCAAGTTATATCAACAACTGAATTTCCAATTGTGAAAGATAAGTCCTAGATGTAATTATGTAAAATCAAGATCATTGGTGTGTCCAAGCTTTATTTAGATGTTATGAGCGGCACAATTTCATCAAACTTCCACATGTTCAAAGCTGAATAAAGCATAAAGAGAAACCTGTCATCCCGGTTGCTAGCAATCCAAGGTATTTCGTAATGGGGAACAAATGCGTGACACTTGTATGATCCAAAAGCTTGTCCTGCAACAATTTAAAGAATATGAAACTCGTAATAATTTCAATGCCAAAACGAAACCAAATTTGAAGTTTTCAACAGTAATCAACCAATAAGAATACTCACCGGGACCTTCTTCTGAGTCACAACGCATACTGAATCCTTTCCTCGGACACCAATCGAGGTCACCCCAGCAGCCTTAACAGCCTTAAAAGCATACTCTGTTCAACCATCAAAAATAATCTGATTACAATTCACTCATTGCAAGTCCAGCAACCAGGAAATAAATTTTTAAATACCACAACTTCTCTGATGAATTAGTATAAAAATCATAACTTCCTGTCTCTCTTTCCACAAACTTTCTCAGCAACCAAACAGCATCTCAACTTAAATCGTCAAATTGGGCTCTAAACCTTATTAAAGTTCAAAACTTCTCTACTCTTCTTAGATAACAATCAAAACATCAAACTGAGCTAGAATATTTTACTATAAATCATTAAAAAAAATGCTAAAGCTATAACCTTTATTACTCTTCAACACTAAATCAACTAAATACATCAACAATAGCAGCTAATATCACATACCCAGAACCTTAAATCCTCAGAACACCACAAAAATTTAATCTTTAGAGCAAAAAATAAAAATTATCAAAACACAAAAAAGGGGTCGAAGATATTAGCACATACCTACTTGAAAGAGGCGACCTTCTGGTGAAAAAATTGTTATGTGTCGATCATATCCTCCTCCACTTCCTCTACTCATTGTCTTCTGCTACTGTGATTTATTGTTTTTCAATTTTTTTATTTTTCTTTTCGTTTTCTTTTTCACCAAGCTTAGAGAGATCTTGAGAGAGAAAGAGAGAGCACGAAGGCGATCTATGTGACTTATATTTTAAAGAGAAGAAAAAAAGTTAGTGTACTCATAATTATATGGGGTGTAGTTAGTAAACATCAAAATTTGGATCAAGTGTTTTTGGGCCTTGAAACTATCTTCTGGCCCAAAAATATGTTGGTTTTTTTTAAAAGATAATATTTATTAATTTTTGTTTTTGGAGAATTTGTAGATAATCTTTTGAGATTTGAGTAAGAATTTATATTTGTGTATGATAAGTTTATAAATTTTATTTTTGTGAAGATCCATACATGTTTTTGACATGAATATTGATATTGAATGATGTGTTGTTATATAAAAGTTGGGATGGTTATTGCATGATTGAGTAGATATTCCTTTCAATTCAGTAAAAAGGAAAATGCAATCTCTTTTAATGAATCAATTTTTTTTCTGTTTTTATTGAAATATTAGAGGAAACTAAATTAATGAAGTTGTAAGCGTATGTTAGAAGTCCAAAGATAAAATCAGACAAGAAAAGTGTGTATAGTAAATGTCCTAGCAGATTTCATGTGCATCCATGATGGGCTATTGAAGATATAGATGGGCTGACAATATAATCAATGAGTTATTATAAATTTATAATAACATAACTTCTGCATTTTATCAATTTAAGGATGCATGCAGTCATAAAATTAGGGAATTCGGTTGAAATAGTGGAATTTCAGTAATTTCTCCATCATTTTCAACAAAAATCAATGGTGTTGATAATATAACCAACAAATAAGATAATCCTAAATAATTATTGTATTTGATATCTATTCAATAATATCTTTTTAGTGTGACCTAGAACAACTGTAATATCTTTTAAATGTTACCAACCACAATAAGAAGATTTATATTTAGTAAAATACCTGACCTTTAACATAATGCTTAAAACTCTCTTTCAGTCTAAGGCATTGCAAAAAACTTAAAAATCCGATTTCAAAATAAATACCATGTCGTGCCAAAAACTCATCTTGAAAAGTGATTGGACGGATAGATTTGTAGATTTTTAAAATCCAAAATTATAATATACATGTTTAATTCATATTCTTGACTTGTATCATACATTGTTAATGAGAATTTATTATTTGTTAAATTCATAATACACATATACTTAATTAATGCAAAATAAGATCATTTTAGTATAGAATCAGTTTGTGTTAAAGACTTAAAAGTACTCAAAAGAACTATATCCCTTTCTTCAAAGATTTTATAATTTTAATCTTCTTTGTTCTGATTTTTTTTTTGAGAAAAATTCTTTGTTCTGATTTAGATGCCAAGCTAAGGATAAGATTTGCTCCATTAGATCAAGCAAAACCAATTATATATTAATACTTGTATTTACTTTTGGATTACATCGGTCTTTTGTTTCTAATATAAAATCAAAATTCCTTCTTTTATATTTGTTTAAATATTATACAATACATCATAGTTATTAATTCATAATTAATCTTTAATCACGATTAATTCCCATACACATCGGTTTAATTAAAGTGTATAACTTAACATATGTGTGATTTTTTTTTGAATAATACGAAAAATAATTCTGAACAGTCAAGTATATAATTTTATATATATAGTATATACATTATTTTGTAAAATAAATAGAGAATACTACTTTAAAGATTTTTGGTAAGATTGAATGATAGCTTTCAACATAACATGTGATGTATTTAATGGATTTTAAACCTAAAGAAATCTACTTATAACTCAACCAAATTTCTAAAAACCATAAATGAAATTTGTTCTTTTTACAAATATATATATTAGAAAAAACACCACGTTATTATCATTGTGAATGTTAGTTGACATGATAATTTAGATGGAAGATTTGTGGACCCAACTTACAATGAATTTACTATGAAAATCTTCATGTTGGTACTCATATTTCAAAAGCAAACAAGAGTGGTCCATTTTGGTATCATAAACACTTTTTTTTTCTTCTTCTTGAACTACAACATTGGCCTTTGTTTTGATTTTAAAGGATAACTCTACCATAAGAACACAAAAAGTATGGTTAATTACAACCAGAAAGTCTTGGGTGCATCCCACCATGCATCATTCACATTGATACTGCCAGATTAGTAACTTTACTAATGTGACAACATCAGTGTGGACGGTGCATGGTGCATCACGCTGCATTTAGGTTTTATCCGATCTCTAGATATGTTATGTTTTAAATGTGATAGGTTGTATGACTTTTTTTTATGTTCTCTCATTCATCATCACATGGTCCCTTTAATTGCATCAATGATTAGACAAGGAATCCTAAGTTGGTCCAATGGGTGATATTATTTGGGTCACATTACCTTGCATTGGCCCCACTACTTCTCTCTTCTTTTGATTTATAAATAATTTCTTTGGTATGTTTCCTCTTTCAATCTTCATTTTCCACTACTTGTTAACTTTTTCTTCCATTTACATGATTAGGTGGAAGTGTACCCTGTAATATTTATATACGTAACAATTTCACTAGTTCTCTCATAGATTCATTATCCAATTATTCAAATCTTGAAAAGCTTGATCTTTCTAAAAATTTATTTACTAAGCAAAGATTAATTGATTTTGGTTGGTTTGTGGTCGAAACTCAATTCAATTAAGAATGTCAATCGTTTATAATAATCTTTCAACTTCATTTCCACATTATATAACTTTTAGTTTTCGAAAATCTTTGATCGACTCTAACAACCGCTAACCGGTACTAGCTGAAATTTGTAACTTTTCTAATTATTTTGTTAATTTATTGATAATTTATTGATGAAAGCGGCTTCAATTATGCTTATCAATTGTTTACATTATCTCCCAACTCCATTTCAAACCGTATCTTACTTCTTAAGTTTTTCTAAAATCATTTATCCGGTCCTCATTAATGATAACAAATGATAACCAACTACTAGGTCAAACCGGTCTATACTCCATTTCAAACCATATTATACTTCTTGGCTTTTTAAAAATTATTTAATCAATTCTATAACTGATAATCAATCAACACTATCCAATCGACACCAGCTGAACTCTATAACTTTTCTGATTTTTTTTTAATTTTTTAATTTTTTTAATTTTTATGAAAAGCACTTCAATTATGCTTATCAAATGCTTACATTAATCATTAGATTTCAATCAAATAGTCTATAAAAATCATAAATTTGAAGAAAAAAAACTACATTTTCTGTACACTAGCTAAACCATATTCTTTAATATAAACGTGTTTTAATATAATATTGTATCGGGATTGCGTAAAACCATTGGAGAGGACCACGCGTGGGGACCAATGTGGAGGACCACGGTAGTCGTGATCGTACTAAATTTTAATTGGAAAATTAATGTTGACTCTTAATTACTAAAGCGTGGCAGACCGTGATTAGTTGATCTAACTTTAATGACAATTATTGCCACTTAAATCACACCCTTAATTTGTGGGGTCTGCCTGCTTTTTTTGAGTACTGCTTTGGACCATATATCATATATGCCCCATTGAGTTATAACAGATGGCCTTATGCATCGAGTCCATTTTTGATGACCCCCATGATGAGTTGTAAGGATTACCCCACACCTAAACATATTACATGTGTCTAGGAGGATATTTTTATCTAAAAACTTATCATGTGTTTGGATAAAAATACCCCTTCATATATATATATATATATATATATATATACATATTTTAGGGAGGGGCTAATACTCACCCCTATCATTGGATAAGCAAAAGTGAGCTCTCCTACATTGGTGTTTGGAGTCTTTAAATTGAAATTCCACTGTCAAGTTATAAATATTTATATTATTTTTTGTTATAAAATCCTAGAGTGTAGAACACTTTTTTCTAAAAATGGAAGTATCTTTCTTCCTAAACTGTGAGAGTTGTAGTTCATATATATAACATCTCTCTGATTGTAGGAGTAATATTCTAAAATGTGCTTGTACAGTTTACTCGATAGTAGTTGTAATTAAAAAAAAAACAAAAAAGTTATAGAAAATTTAAAAAAAAAACCAATTGGGTATACAGATACTGTACATACCAAAAAAAAATACAATCTAAAATATTATACTAAAAATTAACTCAAATAATATTGTAAATGACTACCTGATGTCGAAATTTCAAAATATCGAAATTGTACTTGTATATAATTTTTTTATGATCAGTCTGCATTAGAGAAATTCTCACATTTGTAATGTATATGTACAAGTAATATTAGATTGTTTAAATTAATGATTAAATGATGTGTCATATAAATTGTAATTAACAACCGAACCATTTTGGTTTTATGTATGAACACAAATGAAGTCGAATTCGTTTTCCTAGTTGGTGCAAGTAGAGTTTGATCGAATACCTTTTATTGGGATTATTTTTTAGGGGATGGCATTTGTTCAAAAGTATTGAAACGTATTTTATCAATAAATTACCATATACTAGATTAAAAATGAAAACAAAATATTATATAATATAAAACAAAAAGGCAAAAAGAAAACAAAATAGTATATCAATGATCAGTCCCACACAAAAAAATCATATAATATTTGTCGCATTTTGTTTGTTAAGATTATAATATTTGTCACTTTAAATTTATTTTGCTTAAAGTCAACAATAATAATTGATTTTTGATGGGACAACAATAGTAATTAATAGTGCTCATGTTTTATTTAATCAATAATTTATTCTAATTAAGTTTTACTTGAATGTGGTCGAGTACAACATTACAAAAGGAAGAAATCAACAATCAAATTAAAAGTTTGATAAAAAGTTCAAATTATAAGATTTTTTTTTTCTTAAAAAAACGTGTTTATAAAATGAACTATGCTATATCAACTTAAATTTGTGACTTTAAATTTCGATTTCAATATCTCAACCACCCATGTGCTTTTAATCCAAGAGTTATAAATACATTCAAATCTCAACCATTAGATTAAGAGCACATGAGTGGTAAAGATGTTAAAGTTTAAATTTTAAATCACAAATTTAAGTTGATCTAACTTGATCTAAAATTTATAAAATATATTAAATAGTTTTCAATCTCCCTTTTAGCAAATTCAAGCCAAACACTACTAGTATTTGGCAAACAAAAAACAAAATTACATATTTGAATACAACTTTAAAGTAAAAAAGAATTACTTTTTTTCTTTTTATTTCAATGTAATTAAACTTGAAATTTCATAAAATAAGTCTTCACAAATTAAAATACCACTCACAACTCTTAAAAAATTTATTGAATTCAAAAATAATTTAAAAGATTTTTTAATACAAATTTATACTTTTAGTTGATTATGTATAAAATCTGAGTCTCACTTCGCATGCAAAAATGTATAACGTGGAAGGATCCTCCCATATTGGCTAACTGAACCGGACTTATAGTTTTTCATCACGTCGATCTCGATACAAAAAATTATCAACACGATCAGAAAATACATTGACATGGCTAGACCTTAGTGGTTATTTAACAAAACAATCCTCTACTCAAACACACCAGATTGCCACCCAAAAGTACATCAGTCATTCACTTCAATAAATCTTCTCTTACCATACTACGTGGCAACAGCTCACTGGTCCATCACTTAAACTGTTAATTTCCGTGTAACAGCCAGCTGCACTTCAAAGGGAAAAAAGTATACATAAAATAAATAAATAAATAAAATAAAAATCTAAAATTATATATAACTAATATACACATAGACTCTTTTTATTATACTTTGAAACTAATGTAAGGTATAGTTTACGTGAGATATTTCTTACACGTGAGATAGAAACTGATGTAAGATATATCAGTTTCTTGTACGTGTACCTTTGAATTTAAAATATGATTTTACAAAACTAATATAAGGTATATTAATTTCTTACACGTGAGATAGAAACTGATATAAGATATATCAGTTTCTTGTACGTGGACCTTTGAATTTAAAATATGATTTTACAATTGTATATAGCCAAATCAAAACATTTAAATTCAATGACCCACATACAATGATATATCTTATATCAGTTCCAACTGACAATAGAAAAATTATATTTAATTTTTATACGATTAATTTTTTTAAAAGGAATAAAATAAACTCAACAATACATATCAAATTTTTTAAATACTATACTATTAAATAATTTTTTTTACTCTATTGATTTAACACGGACTGACTTCATCTTATCATAAATATCATATACAAACGGTAACTAATCAGATAAGGAATTCCATATATTTTTTCATATCAAATCCTAATTAGTAATATTTATGTAAGATTTTTTTTTGCCAGTTTATTTTATATCAGTGGCCATCAAAATTTCATATGAACAACGCACTGAATTTAATAATGTAAACAGAACTAATCAGCTACTGGAATCCCGTATGTTCTTTCATACGAATTGATGGCAATTCATTTTCTATCGGTGTCTATCGTAATTCCACATGAAAAACGTACGGAATTTAATATATAATTAAATAAATATATAAATATTATATAAATGGTGGTGTTTTTATTCACTATTGTATTCGTTCAATTTTCATTTCCAACACCGACCAAACCCTTCCAACTTCCACCGGAAAACTTTCACGGTCGACGGAGATATATTTTCAGGCAAGATGGCGGCGGAGTTCGAGAGCTGCGTGGAGTACGGGCTGAATCTGTCGAAGAGGATATACTACGGCAAAGAGCTGGGGGTTGTGGTGGTACCACCGGAGATGACGAGGACCCCGGAGAGCTACCTACCGGAGGCGGTTTCGGTTTACGCTGTGGTGCCGGAGCCGGAGGTGGTGGAAAACCCGGACGTGCCAAGCTACCAGCCGTATGTGCACGGCAAGTGCGAGCCGCCGGCGCTGATACCGCTGCACATGCATGGAGTCGAAGTGGAAGTTGATTGTTGTTTGGACAACGCGGTGGTCACCGTCGTGGGAAGGTGGCGCGTGCATTGCGTCATGACGAGTAGCAAGTGCGATTGCCGGATTGCTGTTCCCATTAGAGAGCAGGTAATGATGATTTATTTATTTTTATATCGTGTTCTTTTTTTTAATAATTAATATTAATATAACTTAATATTGTTTTTGTGATAATGGGCGTGTTTGGTGGGGATTATGTGCTTTTTATGGAAGCCAAAAAGCACTTTTGGATAAGCATATAACTGAAGCTATTCTAAAATTGCTTAATTGGATATGTGGAACTTTGGAAGTGCTTCTATTCTCAAAATTGCTTAATTTATAAGAAGTAAATATGGATAATATAATATATCAAAAAATGTTTATTAAAATATAATTATTTTAACGATATTTTTGTAGTATTTACTTTGTTGAGAAAGGTATTTTGAAAATAGAAGATAATTAAAATCACTATAAATGATACCTCATAAAGCTGTTAATCCAAGGAAGAAAAATAGCTTGCCTATTCACTCTTGGCAATGTGGTTGTTCTTGTGATACATATTCGAGTTCTAATTTCATCCATTACATCGCAAAGTTTGTGAAAAGAAAACCCCTCCCTTGTAGTGCGAGTTTCATTTCAAACCGTACTTATAGCGGTTAGCTAGTGTCCCGACAACTAGTTAGTACTTCCTTGATTACACTAGAATTCAAATGTAGCTAGTTCTTTGAAAAATGCAATGAGAGATACTTGGTTAAAGTAATTTTCCGGGGTCGTAATTATTTTTTTCTTTCATGGAATTGCATATATACTTGGTTAAATGTATGAGTTTGGTGTCTATACATTGGTTATTGTTTAGATTTTTGTTGTAATTAGTAGTTTTTAGAAATGTTTTGAAGCAAATTATTTTAAGTTCTCAAGAGAAAAACATGATTTGGCTAACAGGGTTCACTTCTAGGTGTTGAGGTTGACATTGGTGGAAGATTATATCACTCCAAGTTGATCACAGCTGAAGATGCAAAAGATAATGAAAATGCAACCAAGAAAAGCACAAATGGAGGAGGGTATTTGAAAAGGCCAAATATATACTTTCAAAATTCCAAAGGTAAATTGCATACATACATTCAATCGAAAGTGATTTTGGTGTCGTTAAAAGTGCTTCTGTGCCTATTTCGTAGTGTTTTGTCGAAAATAGAAACAAATTTTCGAGGCATTATTTGATGTGGTACTACTAATTCAGGTTGATGGAGGTACCACACTTTCAGTGAAAGTGAGTTGGTCTCAGAAATTAACTTATCAAGAAGACCAATTCTGCCTCAGTGTACCATTTACTTTTCCGGATTATGTCGTTCCTGTCGGAAAGAAAATTTCGAAAAGAGAAAAGATTCGGTTGAATGTTAATTCTAGTATCGGTAAAGAAATTTCGTACAAATGTACTAGCCATCCGCTAAAGGTATGTGACTTTTCGTAATTCTTTTAACTTCAATCAGGTTTTGATGATCGATTCATTGAAAGCTGACATGTTTAAGACGAATTTGTAGGAACTAAGTAGCGAAATGGGTAAATTAAGCTTCTTATATGATGCTGAAGTGCCTAAATGGTCCACTGCTGACTTCAAATTTTCGTATTCTGTAAGCACTAAGAACTAGAACTCTTTTGTTCTTTTTCGAGAGAAAATTTTCGACCTTGTAAAATCCGCAAAGTGGTTATGCTTATCCTGCTAGAATGCTGCATTTACAGGTTTCATCTAATGATCTCTATGGTGGTGTTCTCTTCCAATCTCCAACTTTGCACGATTTCGATCAGAGAGAAATGTTCTGCCTCTATCTCTTCCCAGGAAAGAGCCAGAGTATGAAGGTATGTTAATATTCGTCTGCAGCCTGCTCTGTCGATAAATAATTTGTTAATTCTGCTTAGTGAATAGAATCGTTGTAAAAATCTCATAAACACGTTACAAGTCTTCTTAATTGTTATGGATTGGGCAGGTTTTCCGGAAGGAAGTGGTGTTTCTGGTGGATATAAGTGGAAGCGTGAAGGGAGAGATTCTTGAGAATGTCAAAAAAGCACTAATGGCATCACTTAACAAGCTCGACCCGCAAGACTCCTTCAACATAATTGGTTTCAATGGAGGGGCTCACATATTCTCATCATCAATGGAGTCGGCATCCAAGGCAGCTATCTCGAAAGCAACTAAGTGGATTGGCGAAAAATTGATTGCGGATGGTGGCACAAACATTTTGCTTCCCCTTAAACAGGTTTGTATGGCTTCTCATGTTTCCTTAAAAACATCTATACAATCTTTGTGGGAAAAACTGATGATTTTTCGATATATATTTAGGCAATGAAGTTGTTGTCAGGATACTAGTGAATCGATTCCTATCATTTTTCTTATAACTGACGGGGCTGTCGAAGATGAACGACAGATTTGCAATGAAATGAAAGGTTATTTCACAAGTACAAGATCGATATCTCCTAGGATTTTCACTTTTGGCATCGGTAAGTATTTGATAATTAACATACTGCATTGACATTGTTGAAGTGTTTCTATTGCTTATATTAGTTTTCTTGATCTTCTACATGAAATTATCTTCAGGTTTATATTGTAATCACTACTTCTTGCAAATGCTAGCGCAAATCGGAAAGGGTCACTACGATTGTGCTTATCATCCGGGTCAGTTCTTACTTTTCGTTTCCTTTTCTAAATTATTCTGTAATATGGACAGATTTTTCACTCCTACACTTTTCATTTGTGATAGTTAATAAAACATGAAACCTTTTGTTTCGATCACTTGAAGAAGCTTTTTTGCTATTTCTTGGTGACTTATTGATCTTTGCTCTGCCATTCAAGTGATAGATTTGTCGTTTTACCGGGATGAAAAACCTTAAATCACCTAAAGATTTACCTCTATGATGCTTTTATTTTGTCAGATTACGTCGAGCATAGAATACAAAGACTATTTGATGCAGCTTCATCAGTCACTTTGGCCAATCTAACCTTGGAGACGTTCGAACATCTTGATTCATCACTCGAGGTATATATACAGGTCTTCATAGCAAATATTTTCCATGTTCATCGCGATATTATTCAGCATTCACAAAGATGGCCACTCTATCTACCTGTCCTGTTCGATCTCTCTTGTTATGTTGCTGATGTATCTTAATCTCTATGTTCTTTGCAGTTGTATCCGTCTCATATTCCAGATATCTTTTCTGGAAGTCCCTTGATTGTTTCAGGCAGATACGCTGGAAACTTTCCTGACTCCATTGAAGTTAGGGGCAAAAAGGCAGATATGAGCAATTTCGCGATAGACTTAAAAGCAGAGAAGGCCAAGGATATACTTCTTGATAGAGTAATCTCTCTTGGAAATCATAATTGACTGGTAGAAATTCGCGTGCAGATGTACAATTTTTTTCGCTGATAATTTTTTTTTGCGGGCAGATATTTGCGAGGAGACAAATCGATATACTCACAGCTCAGGCATGGTTATTTGAAAGTAAAGAGCTCGAAGAGAAGGTTTGCTGTCTATCTCCAGCTAAACTTATTTCAATAATTGAGTTAGTATCTTGGTTTCGACTGTAATTATAACTCTTCAATGATGTTCTTTTCGTAGGTTTCAAAAATGAGTATCCAAACTGGGGTTCCGTCTGAGTATACACGCATGATTTTACTTCAAAGTAGCAAGAAAGCACCTGAACCAGTTTTTATACAGGAGGTATGCATATTCCCTTATGATCTGTAGAAACATTGCAAGCTTTACTTTCAATATAGAAATTTCGCCTTTTACTTTCATCGTTTTTGTCCAACTCAGTGATTGATGCTGTTAGAGTGTTTAAATACTATTGTCGGACTCTTTTTATCAATTTAAAGCTTTTAGATTTAATGGTTACTAATATGGTATCAGAGTCTACTGTCCTGTATTAGTCCGAGGTTCGAGCCACTACATAGTTATTTGAATTTGTTGTGTCTAATACCTGTGTATGAAAAAACAACCAGGTATTCAACAAAATCAACCTACTGAAGAGGGCGGATTCCAGCACCACCTCAAGTTTCATTTACCTGGGAAGCCTAGGAGTAGGCTTCGGAAACTTGAAAGCGACAATGGAGAACATTATTCCAGCAGTTGAGGATACAAAGTTATCATCAGAGGCAGCTGAAATCCTGCTCAAGGCTACTTCAAATTGCTGCGGTACGCTGCTCAACCGGTGCTGCTGCATGTGCTTCATCCAGACCTGTTCGCACATGAACAACCAGTGCTCCATTGTCTTGTCGCAGATCTGTGCTGCCCTTGCTTGTTTTGAGTGCATTAGTTGCTGTTATGAGCTTTGTGATTGCTAATAAAACAAGTTCAAAAACAAGTGACTGAAAACAGACCACTCACCATTGTTGTATATGTAATTATGTATATATTATATATACATACATATCTATATGTTTTCTAATACAAAATGCCTTTGGCAGTTGCAGGAGACCTCTCTCATTGATTTTTAAATCATTGATTTTTCAAAGGACGATGACACGTGAGAAATTTTATTACATGACATGATTGTAATAGTAGTTATATGCATTTTCGATATATCGAAGATTTCCTTCCAAGTAAATGTACATTAGAGGCGTGTTTACTAATCGAGAATTCTAATGAAAGAAAGAAAACTTAATTTTTGATTTATCATTACTGTGTTTACTAAAAACGTTTAAGAATCAAGACTTTAGGTGGATAGAAAATTGGAATTAAAGTTCTTACTGGAAATGGAATTTAATTTTCCCCTCCCATCCAAGGAACTAAGGTAAGGTCCCTTTCTTGATTTGATTTTTTTTCTTCTTTCAAAGCCTTATTCCTTATCTAATGGAACTTGATTTCTTTTTATTTGCATTCCCGATTAAAATAAATGCTTAATACTGAGATACGGTGAAATACATCATGCATCTATCTTCCATATGACAAACTTGACAAGTGACAAGATAATACATCATGCATCTATCTTCCATATGACAAACTTGACAAGTGACAAGATAATATAAAGTTGGCTAAGTGGTATCACTCTCGTACCCATACCAATGGCATGTTTGACATGGATCAGGATCCTTTCATTGGTCTTTATTTTTCTTTAACATTTTTCAAATGTAATTAAAACATCTAGTTGTATAAGAGAGAAAAAAATGATCAAATATTGACTATTTATTTTTTATTTTGCTTAGTTGTCATTAGATTATGAAAAGTCAAGGAAAAACAAGACAAGGAAAGTATTCTGATCCTGTTTGACACACTGGACTGTATTATATATTGTATTATATTAAATTGAACTGGATTGTATTAGATTAGATTGTATTATTCTTTACAATCTTTTATTTGGTGATATTTTGTATTAGAGTGTGTTAAGTTATACGATGTTTGTATGTGAATTTTGTTTTTGAATAATTTGTTAACTAATAAAATTTATATATTTTTAAAATAAAAAAAATGATATTATAAAATATGTTTCTTGTATTATATTTTTTAATATATAAATTGATATTATTTTCAAAAAAATATAATTAATTTGTTAATATTTTTATTAAATAAATTATTATTCATGCAACCAATTTCAAAATATTTGGCAATTTAAAATGTATTATTATTATTAAAAGTTATTATCCATATTATAATTATTAATAAATTTATTATATCATGTATTATTATTATTAAATTTATTATTACCGTTATTATTATTATTAAAGTTTTCTATTTTTTATTATTATTATTATTAAAACTTATTATTTTTATTAATATTATAATTATTATTATGATTATTAAAATTGATTACTCTTATTATTATTATTGTTATTATTACAACTTATTATTTTTATTAATATTATGATTATTAAAATTTATTTTGAAAATTCATTATTATTCTTATTATTTCTTTTCCGATTGTATTAGCTAAAATGAGCTAATACCACATTTCTACTATGTATCAGCGAATACAATAATCATTGTATTATACCAATTAAAATGTATTAGCCAATAGAATATCATGTATTTTTTTAAAGCTTTTTACCATTGATAGAATTCGAGACACTCACTTAGAAATCATTTAACTAAGTCTCAAACTTGTCCACCTATCAGCTGAGTTACGCCTCCAAAAATCATTATACTTCACTATTCTAATATATTTTAAACTTTTAATATTATACGATACAACCTACCAAACATTTCCTAATAGGTTGTGAAATTTGAGTCATTGACATCATGATTTGCAATCTAGAGAAATGTACCCAGCATTATCAATCGATCGATTTCGTCCACAAGCGTATGCAACTTTAAAATCTGACACCTCAACACCTCAACATGTCCGTTGCCTTACAGACGTCTAATATAATTTGTTGACATAATTGATTATGTTTATGATCGGTCTTGAGATTTTGGCAGTCGAATGCGGACTATAAAAATTAGGCCCTTAATCCTCTAAATATATTTATTTAATTTTTTTTCTTAATAAATAATAAATATTTATAAAAATCAATATAATAACTAAAAATCAAGACTGTAATAAAACAAAATAGTAAATAAAAAGCCACCCAAATAGAAATATTATAATTACATCAAATAATGTATCATTTAAACATTATCCGTCTCACAATTTTAGAAGTAAAAGTATTAATTAAATATTATAATTGTGTTTCTTTTAAGAACCCTAGAATTGATTTCAATTTTTTTTTTCCGTATGTCTGATAGATTGATGTAATATTTGATTTGTTGTGAATATGGTTAAGTCTTAAAATTATATTTCTTTGGTGGGCCATTAAAATATATATATATATATATATATATATATATATATATATATATATATATATAATGTAGGCCTCTAGACTTTTACGTGATTAGATATAAATTGACTGTTTTTTTTAAAAAAAAACTAGACTTAGGGGTCGTTTGTTTTTTCACTTAAAACTTAATGGGTCTGAATTGAACTCATTAAGTTGTTTTGTTTGTTTTTTAAGTGGTCAAACAACTTAAAAATATCAAAAAACAACTTAAAATAAAAAGTAAGAAATCCTGACTTTTAACTTAATTCCAAATCACTGGATTGCAATTAAAATATTCTCTTCCAAGTCTATCCTCCAAAAAAAGATATATTTCCAAATCTTTCTTAATTTGATATGGTATAAAAAATTTTCTTTTAACATATTTCTTATTTACACAGGTTTTAGAAAAGAAAAAAAAACCCTAATTACTTCTCATAATGAATTTTTTCAGAGGTTGAACAATTGAATTTATCTCCTGTCAAATCCTGGTAAGAACTCTTTATTTTTTTTTCTAACTATTTGTATAGTGCTCAATAAATTTGTCTATCATATTGAGTAGATTTCGTGGCTTGAAGATGTTATAGAATTATTATATATGAAAAATTCAAGAACTTTTTTTTATTTGGTTTCCGGTGCATCTGATCTAGGAAACCAAAAAAACAAAAATGGTTTCATGAATTATATTCACCGAAAGCGTGGACAACATACAAATTGAACTTGAACTGTAACTTTTTTTATACAATAAATTTAACTTAAACTCTGTTTGTAGAACACGCAAAATTATAATCTTTGATTAATTTTTTATTTTGTTAAATTGAATTTTGTTTGCAAAAAAAAAACATACAAAATGTTATAAAGAATGATGCATATTAAATTACTTATTTTAATTAGTATAAGTATAAATGTAAAATTACGTATTTTCAGATAATTTTATTTTTAAAAAACAAACATGTTGACAGTACATTCAGATGTGAGAAAAAAAAAACATGTCATTCAGGTTCAGATTTCAGCCCTTATTCAGTCTTCAGAAAAATTCAGGACTGTTCAGTATTCAGATAAAAAAACAAACGACCCCTTATATTTGATTAAGTAATAAATGAGCCAACTGTTTTTTTTATATAAAAAAAAATACATGGACCTCCAGACTTATTTAAAAACTGAATACACAATTTATTATCAACTTGAAATTTGGAGCCCTCGAAATACGGAGGCCCTATACAGCTGCCTTGTGGGCCTACGCCCAGGGCCGGCCCTGGTTATGTTATAATTCTGAAAATGGATTTTTTTTTGTTTCGTTATTGTCAAACTTTCATCAACTTAAACCAATAATTGCATGCACTTCAATGCATACAACTCTTCCATCAACATGTGTCTCCGAGAGAAACTACCCTGCACCTCATGCATGTTTCATCTCCCACCATGATTTGGCAATGTGGTAAATTTCAACAAATTTTGCCACATGTCGAGATCATAGTGGGAGATGCACCCTGCATTACGATGCATACAGGTATTTTTTTTTTCCTTCCTGTCTTGCTCCTTGTCATTCATTTCACAGAATTGGCATATATAAATACGAAGGACGTCTTACAATCATATTCCACAAATCCTTTGGATAGCTTCAAGATATATAGTAATACAAGTACTCTAATTATAATATATACTTCTCTGATGGATTTCCTTGACGCCAGAGAAATTGTTCAGGTATACATATGTATTTCATTGATGACCACTTCCTCTTTTATTCTCTTTTCTTCAATCACTAGCTAGCATTTGTTTGAAATGATCATATGATATTATTAAAAGTTGGTAAGTGCTATAGGAAAAAAATAAAAATAAAGAAGCATTATATATATAGAGAGAGAGAACTAATCCGTGTATATATAAACTTGTAGGGTGTTTCTCTCATTATCTTGAATTTTTTTTTTATAATGTTTAATTATAACATTACAAAATAAGGGTTCTGATTTTTTTTTATATAATACCGTCAAGATAAGATATATATATATAGTCTTTCTACTGTCAATTTGTCCAGATATAAAATATATCATGACGAAAAATATGAACCACAGATTATTAAGAAGTTTTGACAAGTGCATACACTTTGAGTCAAAGTATGTAAATCTAATGATCAACATTTTTCGTCCTGATATATTTTATATCAGAACGAACTGACAATAGAAAAATTATGTGTATACACTTGTATATTAATTTACTCATTACATGAATGACGTACATGTATAGGTGGCATTTCAAGGAAATTCGAAGGTGAAGAGAGTGATATTAAACGGACCACACAAGTTGAATGCTCTCACTTTTGAAATGGTACTACTTCTGATCTCTCTCTCTCTCTCTCTCTCTCTCTCTCTATATATATATATATATATATAATATTTTAGTCATTAAATTTTTTTTTTCTTATGTTTCTCGTTCCTTTTTATGTTTTATCTTAAAAAAAGTAACCTATAAAGTTTTAACTCTGCGTTTATGAAGCTAAATTTTAATATAATCTGATATAATTTTTTTTTGATTGATTGTTTTTTTTTAAATTACAATAATTTGGGATTTGGGAATGGGAGAGACTTGAACCCGCAACCTCTTGGTGTATGCGTGATGGATATATCACTGAGTCTATCTCATCTACCGGCTGAGCTACGCGGCCTCCGCCCCTATTGGCAAATTCCGAGCTAACTTTGTTTAACTTTTTGCATACTTATGAATAAATATGCATGCTGCCAATGTCAATCCTGAACAGCCTATGTGAAAGTCTTGTCCTCAAGTAAACCCTAACGGCCTTTGGAACATCCAAGTGGGAAGCCTGGGAGTAGGCTTCGAAAACTTGAAAGCGACAATTGAGAAAATTATTCCTGGAGCTGAGGAAATAAAGTCATCATCAGAGGCAGCTGAAATCCTGGTAAAGGTTGCTTCGAATTGCTACAGTGGGCTGTTCAACCGGTGCTGCTGCATGTGCTAACAACCAGTGCTCCATTGCTTGTTTTGAGTGCATTAGTTGCTGTTATGAGCTTTGTGAATGCTATAAAACAAGTTCAAAAACAACTGACCGAAAACAGACCACGTACCATTGTTATATATATGTACATATATGTTTTCTAATACAAAATGCCTTTGGCAGTTTCAGGAGGCCTCTCCTTGATTTTTAAACCATTGATCTCTCTCTTAACGACGATGTATGCCAAATCACAAATTTTATTACATGACATGATTGTAACAGTGTGTGTATATATATATATATATATATATATATATATATATATATATATATAAATAGGGTCAACTTTATAAGTAACCAAAAAATTAGAAGGTTTATTGTTTTTATCTAAAATTAGTATTTTTATTGTTTTTACCAAAAAATCAACTTTTTGGACAAAATTGTCCTTCTTTTTATTTTTGCCCTTGTGTGTTTAATTGTGTTAGACTTGGTGTGTTTAATTGATTTTCTATGGTGTGTTTAATTGATTTACATATGGTTTTGCCATGATGTATTTAATTGAGTTGTCCTGGTGTGTTTAATTGAGTTTAATTGGTCTGCCTTGATGTGTTTAATTGGTGTCTTGGTGTGTTTAATTGGTATGCCCTGATGTGTTTAATTGGGTCTTTCTTAATGTGTTTAATTATATTGTCGTGGTGTGTTTAATTGGTGGTCTGATGTGTTTAATTGGTCTGCCCTTGTGTGTTTAATTGGTGTCGTGGTGTGTTTAATTGGTCTACTTTGATGTGTTTAATTGGTTTATACCTGATGTGTTTAATTGAGATAATGAGGGGTATTTCAGTCTTCATCAGTCATTTATTGGGTAAAAACAATAAATTTACTAATTCTGGATAAAAATAATAAACATCCTAATTTTTTTGACTAAAAAGATATATTTTCTCATATAAATATGCATTTCTCTTTACCCAATATTTTATTCCGAACAAACTAGATATATTTACTAATTCAGAATTCTTATAAAGAATAGAGAACTTAATCGTTTACTAAAAACGATTTTGAATCAAGTTATATCAACCCTACGTATAAAAGGAAAGGTTTTTTTTTTTTTTTTTTCCACAGCAAAGAGATATATATTAAAAGAAGCCTAAAAGCAGGCACCAAACGACAAGAGCAGAGCCACGAGACAGCCCCCACGGAGGACCAAACCCACAGCCAGAAATAAACAAACGAAACCGAAGAAAACTAAATCGACAGCTAACTTAACAGCACAAGAACACTCAAAGCAAAACAGAGCATCACAGCTCGCCACATAAATAACAATCACCCCACACAAAGATATCCCCTCCCATGTTGTATCTTTTTTTTTTTTTTGAAAGAATTTAAGTTCTCTTCTAAATAAAACTTGATTTTCTTTGCATTCTCGATCCCCTCCCATGTTGTTTTTTTTGAAAGAATTTAAGTTCGCTTCTAAATAAAACTTGATTTTCTTTGCATTCTCGATCAGTAAACGGCTCTAGATAAAATGGAAACAGTAATATAATCAGAATATTCTAATGTAAATATGTATTTTTGAGTTTTTAAATAGTGTCACAGTATTTTTATTTATTATGGATCCACTTTTGAATTTATTTTAGAGAAATACATATTCACATCTCCAATACAATTATTTAAAATCAAATATGCATCTACTTTATGACCAATCATAATAAAACAATTATTCCATTATTTCATCTTTTATTTTACAATTAAATGAGTTCTAATATTATCGGTGGAACTCAATATTATTCTTAAAAATCAAACTTCATATTCTCTAACTTTTTTACAACATTATCTCCATATTAAAGTTAGATAATTATATTGAAGAAAGTTTTTTAATTTTTTAATCATATATGGTAGTCAGTTTTATGTAAATACATACTTTTAAAAAGTAATATTTTGATATTTTGAAGTACAAGATCACAGTAAAGGTGTGCGTGTATCCCGCTGCACCACCCAAGTTCTTGTGGCTATCAATATGTTTATCCATTGACAGCTAATTAGTTCAATTCAATTCGATAGAGATTTTTTTTTTCATCTGATCATTAAAGTTTAGACACAATAATTACTAATAGTCTAATAGCATCTTTGATATGATTTGCTACCTAATGAGATGTACTTAGTATCAGTATATCACCAAACGATCGATTTCATCCACGAGCATATGCAACTTTAAAATCTATCACCTCAGCATGTCCAAGTGATGCATGACCAGCCACTCAGAGTGAAACCGAATATATATTTCTAGCATATTGAAGCTTTTATCTAGTGTAATGTGGTTTCATCGATGTGACAAATTCCTCAACTATTACATCAATGTTGTTATGTCAGCATGCCACGGCATATAAAAAAAAAATCATTATCATCTAGATAAAAAGTTAACAGATCCGCATATATAAATATAGAGGTTGTCTTACAATCATATTTCAACCCTTTTCCAAAGAAAGTAATACGAGACTATAAATCTATAATTATATATAGTTCTCTATCTGATGGATCTCCTTGACAACAGAGAAGTTGTTCAGGTACGTATACGTATACATGCATATGTATTTCTTTAATTTCTTCAGGTAATTGACTAACAAAATTAATGAAAATTAAAGGTGTTTGAAATATGATATTATTAAAAGTTGAAGAAAGAAAAAGAAGAAGTGTTATATATCTAGCTAAACTATATATATATATATATATATATAATTGTTGGGTGCTTTTCTGGTTGGATTGATTTGTAAAAAAAAAAAGGCATTGTTTTACCTTCGTTGTTCTTGCCCCTGTGTTTAGCTTTTGCTCTGTTTTTGCGTGGGTTTTACAGTTTTAGTATGTCTGTGTTTTGTTTCTCTTGCCTTTTTCTCTGGTTTGTGTTTCCTGCTTTGTCCTTTTGTGGTTTTAATAATATATGTTGTTAAAAAAAAAGTTTTGTAACATTCTATAATTTTTTTGTCTAGACCCTCATAACTAGAGAATTATTATATATTTGTATATTGATCTATTATATGGATGATGTAGATGGCATTTCAAGGAAATTCAACGGTGAAGAAAGTGATATTAAACAGACCACACAAGTTGAATGCCCTCACTTATGAAATGGTTAACTACTGTTCTCTTTCTCTCTATATATTTTAGGCAATACAACTATTTTATTTTTTCGATTTTCGTATTTTATGTTTTATAAAAAAAAAAAATCCCAGCCTTTAACTCTGCATATAAGAATTTAAATGTTAATATAGTCTGATATGATTAATATAATGATCGATTGTTTTGGGACCATAGCAAATCCCATATTGTTTTTTTATAAGACTTTTGAAACAATAATTTTCACAAATTGATTGGCGCCGCTGCCGGAATGTAAAACAATAATAAAGACTTTTAAAACAATAATTTTCACAATAATAAATTTTGATGAAGATCTCTTGTATAATATAATATCCACAAAATCATATATATATATATAATCTACATAAATTATCTCAAGATCCTGTATGTTTTGTTTTTTATTGATTTTTTTATTGATTATAGTTTATCGGATTTCAAATGTGAGAATCTGTATGTATTTTCATACGAGATGCTAATTTAGATCGGTGCGTAATAAACGATTCTAAATTTGATCTGTATAAATAAAAATTGAAATCTGAAATAAAAAAAAGGTACAAAACTCGCACCTGATAATTTTGCAATATATATAAACTCTGATTTATTTTGTATTGTTGGCAGCTCTCTCAAATGATGAACCGATTGAAAGTCTATGAAAATGATTCTAAAGTCAGACTCGTGATTTTGAAGGTTAGAATTATATATATTTATGATTGATGAAGCGATTGGTGTGTGTGTATATATATATATATATATATATATATATATATATATATATATATATATATATATATATATATTCCAATATGGATCTTTACTATGCACACTTTAAGTACATTTAATGAAATTGTATGTAATCAAATGTTTTTTGATAAGATTTTTTATATGCATTCTAAGAAAATCAAAATACACATTTGGTAAAAAATAGGAAATTTTTTGGATTTGAGAACTATTTTTTCTTATATTTTTTTATTTTAAAATGTTTTATCTTCAAAAAAATCGGAAAAAATTAGTTTTTGCACCCGAATTTTTTTTAATTTTTTTTTCCATAAATATATTTCAATGTTTTTACCATCCATACAAAAAATCAAATCAAGATTCAATATATTTAATGAAATTTCTGATATGTGCCTTTTTAGGTGGGTACACATGCATGTGCATTGTGAGACATGCAAAGGCTATGCAAAGGGTGGAGTCCGACTATGTTATTTAATTGGACTTGGTTATTTAGTTTGAATTTGAATTATGATTAGATAAGTGAATAAATTAGCTATGAGATTAGATAAAGTTTATCGGATTGTTATAACTGATGTTTAACTTCTTTTTTGTAATCCTATTTAAAGATGAGAACACATTAATAAATTATTATGAAATGAATTAAACCAAATATTATCTCCCTGATTTCTTTTCCTCTCTGTCTATCTTCTTTCCCTTTTCCCTCCCCAAAATTAATTCTTATCAATTTCATCAAAAATACTTAAAGCGTGCATTATAAAAAGTCTTCACTGAAAATTACTCTATATATATATATATATATATATATATATATATATATATATATATATATATATCAACGAATACCGGTTCTAATTTCTTATTAAAAGGAAGTAATTACTGTTTACCTAATATCTACATGGAGTTTGACAATTTTGATTAGTTTCAGAAAATAAACTTTATCAAAATTGACTCTCACGTCCTTTATCATTAGAGTCTAACCAAATTTTAGTGTTAATTTTGACACTTTGATGGATAATAAGACCTTTTTATTATTTACCTTTATTTTAATAAAATTAAAAATTGAAAAATAAAATAAAAAAGAGATTTGACGATGGAAATTCATTCATTAAAAAAATTCAAAAATTCAAAAAACAATTGATCTCCACTACCTATCTTTTAGATGGACGGTGAAGATTTTTTAAAAATACTTTAAAATAGGAGAAAGAATCATATTGGTGATTCCATTTTTTTTTGAATTTTTATTAAATCTCCTCTGATATAAATTAATTTTTCAATTTTTTAATCGAATAAATCTCCACCATCTATATCTATGTGATGGATGGTTAGAGATCTATCTTTTTTTTTCATTTTTTTTTTCCAAAATACAAAAAATTAATGGATCTCAACCGTCTATTTAGAGACCGACGGTAGAGATTTATAACTATTTTCTTTTTTATTATCATTGATACTTTTTTTCTTAAATTACTATTTTTTAATTATAAGTGTCAAGAATAGTTTTATCGTTTTATAATTTTGAAAAAGTCAACGATTAAATGTAATAGTCAACACTAAATTACGAGATGAGTGTTAATTTTTGATAAAGTTGTTTTCTGAGTGCAAATTGTCAAACCTCATGTAGGCAACAAACAATTACTTCATTAATATGATTTTTCTTTCAACTATTATAAATTTAGGACATGATCAATCTAATTATTTTTCACCCACAGGGGACTGGAAGAGCATTTTGTGCTGGAGGAGATGTTGTAGCATTGTATAATTTTATGACCGCAGGTGACTGTATAATTACACCTAAACCACATGTTTCAGATATACGGGATCCACATTTTTTTTCTACGAGATTCTAAATAATTAACAGACTTGATAATTAATACAAAAAGAATTATCTGCTCTGATAAGATACAATCCTTCTTGATTCTTTGCCAGTATAGATGCTTATTATTCTACTTGGATGATTAATTGATAAATCAGGGCATTGGAGTTTTGGTGCAAATTTTTTCAAGAAATTTTTTAACCTGGAGTATTTGGTTGCTACGTACAAGAAGCCACTGGTAAATATAAACACAGTTACGTTAAAATATTAACGTAAATATAATTCATATATGATTTAATAATAACTATTGATTTAAGGTTGCACTTATTGATGGAATGGTGATGGGTGGTGGAGCTGGAGTTTCCATGCTTGCTCGGTTCAAGATTGTCACAGAGAATACTGTACGTATTTGTATATATACTTCATTTTTACAAAAAAACTGATTTTACGTTGATGGAAATTAAACATAACATATATAACCATGGATGTTCTTAGAATTTTCAGAATATTTTGATTAAATTTTCATTTGAAAATGTATATATAGGTGCTTGCTATGCCGGCAGCAGCAATAGGATCTTATGTTGGGGAAACTTATTTCCTTTCCAGACTCCCAGGATATCTTGGTAAATCTCTATCTATCTCTCATTCGGAAGTATAATTTCAACTATTAGATACATTCGCGTATAAAAATCAGTATAGAATACTGCATATATAAAGTTCAGATGGTCTAGTGGTGACTCTCTCACACGTGTATCGACTATCGATATTATAATTATTTGCTTCATTTATTATTTCAGGAGAATATTTAGGGCTTACTGGAGCACGACTAGACGGAGCGGAAATGATTGCATGTGGGCTAGCAACTCATTTTGTTCGTTCCAAGGTATCGTATGTTAACATTTTCCTTAGAGCATCTCCAATGATAATATGGTTTGTATTTGAAAAAAATAGTGATATGTCAACATTGTTAAGTCAATTGCTTTCTATGTGGCATGTAACTAAACTTGACAGACATCTAAATGAAAAAGTGGTCTCCAATGCTTCACTTGTAAAATAAATGTTTTTAATGACATATCAATTTATTATTGGTGTCCTTAAATGTACTTTAGAATTGTTGAATAAAATGAAATAGAAAACAAGAGTGGTTGCTGACTGGGCCAACAAAATGGATGTCTAACAGACCGTCTGAAATCAGAGAATCATGTTGACAGCCTCTAAAAAAAAATTATCACCTCAGCTTGAAGTTGTACTAGAGAGGTTGCATTGGAGATACATGTTTTAACAAAGTGGATGTCAACATGTCATCTAATTTTTTCACAACCCATATTAGCATTGGAGATGCTTTTAATTTTAACTTTGATGTATGGAATCTATGAAGATTTTCTAAAATTAATATCATTAATTAATTGAATGGTTTTATGCCTAATATATATTTTCCTAATTTTTTTTTAATAATTATGATATAGGATCTCCAGCTACTAGAAAATGCATTAAGCGAGGTGGCTCCTTCAGAAACAATTGAAATTTCTCAGCTTATTAGCAAATTTATAGGCAAACCAAACCTGAAGCAATCTAGTGCTATAAACAGGTATATATAAAAAATCTCATATGCTCGATACTTAATATAAATTATTTGTGAATAGTCTCGATCATCTTTTTAGTCTTAAATATTGTTTGTGTTAGAGTCTTGATCGTCAAGAACTTTATATGGATGATCCAGACTTTAATAAGAACGATCAGAAATTCATGCACATTTAACTTATATCAGAAATCCCACACTAGGGAAACTGTTCTTGATTTCATGCATGCTTGCCATAAAAATAACTTTTCAACAATATGGAACCAGATTGGAGATAGTTAACAAATGTTTCTCTGGAGAAACCGTTGAAGATATATTGTTGGCACTAGTAAGTATATATTTATTTTTTGATACAATTCAAAAAACATTAAACAAACTTTTTTCTATGTACATTTAAATTTTCTTATGCGACTTGTCAACTAATTATTATATTTCTTGTTTTAAAAAACTAATTATTATATTTCAGGAGAAGCAAATAGAGAGTGGAAGGGAAGAAAAGTGGATAGTTGATGCAATAAATTCAATGAAATCTTCTACACCAACTGGCCTCAAACTTTTTCTTAGATCGGTAACAAAAAGACTCGATTAATCTTAAGATTTTCTACTTTGTTTGATTTTGTTTTTTTACATACTTCTAATTAATCAATTAATTTCTATGCCAAAAACTTCTTGAATTCGAATAAGATAAGGGAAGGTCGAAGACAAAATTTTGAGGGATGCTTGCTTCATGAATATACCGTAATTTGTCACGTTATACGAAGAACCATCGGTAACGATTTTTATGAGGCATATATTAACAAAAAATTACAGTAATACAATGAATAATATTTATTTTCGCAAACTTTTGTCTATTGATGTAATATATTCTTTTCTTGTAGGGCGTAAGAGCAAAACTTTTAGAAAAAGGCAAAAAACCAGAGGTACGTACATTAATACAATATATCAGTTGACTAACCTCATATCGTTTGCCATTTAAAAATCATCATTAATATATTAATATATTTTTTTTTATGGAATGTCGGGGTATCTCTAAAAGCAGTGGCGGCCTTCAAAGTTAGAACTAGTTGAAGAAGAAATGATGGATCGATGTTTCGGAAGAGTGGATGGAGATGATTGGGAACCCTTACAACTTCTTCGAAGATCAAACTTAGTTCATGACAATAATGTGGCATCGAAACTATGAACTATAAAACAAATCAAATAATGAACTGAATATGTACCAAATGTTGTTTTTTTTTTTTTAAGTATTATAATATTTTAGGATTGAAGAATAAAAGAGTATGACTCGAACCCACAATCTTTTGAATGTAGATGTGGGGGGGCCTATCTCATCTTGTTGAATATGTACCGTATATGTTGTTAATTAATTTGGAGTTTGTGTTATAATAAATATGTTTTGGGAGATTGTAATATAATTTACTAGCTTTAAAAGAAAATTTTCAAGAAAAAAAAGATATTATTTTCTTATATATATAATTTATTTAGTCCATACGATTCAAGGTATTTTATAAAATTTAAAATAACCATGAATCTCGAGGATAAAGAAAAATGAAACATATTTAAACAAAAAAATAAAATAAAAATTGTTCTATATTTTAAAAATAAAAAATAATCAGAAAATGTTTAAAATATTGGAGAAATACTTCTCGTACTCAACAATTTTTAATTTAAAATGTTGATTTTTTTCATAATCCAGACTTTTGTTTTGGTTAGGAAAAAATAGATTTAAAACGTACCAAATTCAATAGAAGGTAAAATAAAAGAAAAAACTATTAAATCAACTAGATTGAATATCCGTCCAACATGGTTTGATAAAGAAAGACGTTTGTTCAGTTTAATAATATCGCAGTTCGAGTAGTTACAAAGCACTTATATACATAAAATAACTAGCTTGAAGATCAATAACTAGCTTTATGGGCCGATACACTAAGCTTAGGCCTGACTAGCCTCATCTCAATGGAGACAAGATCTTGACTCCGAACTAACTAAACCCATTTTTGGGGTCTTGCTTTATAGATTTATCTTGTATGAACGTGTTTTAGAGAGTAATCTAACTAGGTTTTGGACAATTTTTTATCTTATTGGTGTCAGATTTAAAAAAACATCTATATATATATGCATATTCAATATTTTTATTAATATTGTTTTTGAATTATGCTAATATTTTTATAAATATGGGAAAAATACTTCATTCAAATATATCAATTACAATTCGCAATTATAAAATGATAAAAAAAAATATTATTCCCATAGATAAATAAAAACAAAAAAATTAAACAAAAAAATAAAATAAAATATAAAAGATCTAAGTCACAAGACATGAAGACAGCTTGGACTTTCAATTGGACAACACTTGACAACGTGACACATTGTCCCACAAAACAAGCGAATCAGCTTTGAAGCTATGTCGTTTTTCTTCTCTCTCTTTCTCTTCCTGTCCTAAATAAATAGAAATCCAAAAATTTCAATTTCAAAACTTGCATGCAGTTGCAGTGCAGGTCTCAAGTCTCTGGATTTGTTTGGTTCCTGTGAAAAAGCTTGTAGCTTTCGTTGTTTTGGGCCCATAACTTTTTTTTGAAAGCTCACTTTTTTTTATTGTGTTCTGTTGTGTTTTTGTGCAGTTTAATAAGAGAAATGAGTCTTGGTGTTGGTGGGTTCAGATTTCTTTGCTTGTTCGTTTTGCTCTGTATCTCCTTCTTCATCAGGTAATTTTCTGAAGTTTTTGTTTGGTTGCTGGGAAAATGCAGGAAAATAAGAGAGAAGATTGTTGTAATTTGATGTTTCAAAGATTTCATGATATGGGTATTTGAGTATGCAAATCATTTTCATACAACTATGCATCGAATTTGAGATTTGGAGCTTAAGTGTGCTATAATTATGCATTTTATTTGTTTGTCAAGTTTGTAATTTGAGAATGATTTTGGTTTTATTTTGCTATAATTTGTGTTATCAAAAATGTGATTGATTGATGAATATATTTCTCTTGCATTGGTTTTCTTGAAACTGTGTAAAAGTTGCTAAGATTCTGTGAAATGGAAAAATTTGGTAAAAATGCATTAACATTACAAAAATTGAAATTCTAAGACAAAATGAGAGTGTGTTATTGAAGGGTAAAACAAGATCTGTAATCATGGAATTGATAGAAATTGGGGGGTTGTGTCTCGTTTACGATAATATTCTGTTCTGTTAATCAACTTCATGATAATTTATCAATTGATATGAGCTTGTGTTGTTTCAAGGACGTCAAGCGAGGGAAGTGTGGAAAAGGAGAAAACAATAGCTCTGATAAAGCCAGATGGAGTGTCTGGTAACTACACTGATGGGATCAAAAGGGTGATTCTTGAGTCTGGTTTCAGCATTTTGAGGGAAACAATTGTTCAACTTGATGAAGACAAGGCAGCGAACTTTTATGCAGAACACTCTTCAAGAACCTTCTTTAGTAGTCTTATCAAATACATGACAAGGTACCTTCGAGAAATGGCCTAAGATGAGCGAGTTCTGTATTAGTCATTTATTTTCTTATGCTTAATTTGATCTTCTCTATAATGGTTTTCCATGTGTGAACATTTGTTAAACAGTCATTGAAATGCTGGAGATGCCTGCACTTATAAATAAGTACGATATTTGATAACTCATCTTCAGCACTAATTAATAATTAACAGTACAAGTTCACCCTATTTTGATATTTCTACTGAAGTTATCGAAGCCTGTTGGAACATAGGTGATAGACTTTACTAAGTGAAGAAAAGGCATCGTTTTTGAATTTGTTATGTTGTTACTCTGATGAGTTGAAATATGATGCTGGTAGATTGATTGTCATGTAGAATTTTATATAATTCTGGTCATTTGAAGTACTGAATGGACTTGTTTCTGCTTCTCGGGTTGATATATATGGTGTCATAGTTTATTATATTATATTTATAATAAAGTTAGTTTCTCCTTCTCTTTCGCTTGACTTGACTTTTATCAGTGGTCCAGTGTTGGTTATGGTTTTGGAGAAGGAAAATGCTATTGCTGATTGGCGTGGTTTAATTGGACCAACCGATGCACGCAAGGCTAAAATTACGCATCCCCACAGGTTATCTAGCTCCCACTATGATCTACTTTGTGCTTTGCTACTGATATCTATTGCCTTGTGAGATAGAGTTACCTAGCTACATAATTCTTATTTCAATCTTTATTTACGATGATTTACTTTGGACCAGTGACGTGATATTGTTTGTTCTATGTCAAATTTTCTGAATTTCCTCTTGATTTTTTTTTCGTTTTAAATATGTCAAGCGTCAGAGCGATGTGTGGGCTGGATTCCGAAAAGAATTGTGTTCATGGTTCAGATTCTGCTCTATCAGCCCAAAGAGAAATGTCCTTTTTCTTTAAAGGGATGTCCTCAGGTCAATCAATTCCAATTCTCTTTTTAGTTAATATGACATTCATACATGTGTAGAATCTGCGCATGCTTGTGCTTTACAAAATTGAGATGATATTTACTGGTATTATATGACTTGGGGTTATGTGCACCATCATTGTTGATTTCTAGATATATCTGCATTTGTTATACTCTTACATATTTCATTTTGGTGAGATCGGAGAGAGCATCATAGTATCTTTTGTTCCTACTATATCGTTTCCGATCATAAAGATTGAAGAATATCAGCGTGTTTAAGACTTTAAGTAACTCAAGAAGAGGTATACTTTTGTGATATTAGGCGGTGGATTTGATAAAGATGCCGGAACACATACTCAGGATAATACCAGTGAGAATAAATCAATTTGCAGTTCACAGTTAAATGTGGTGTTTAACGTATCAAGTATGATTGTTTCTCTTTGATGCAAGTATAATAACAGAATGTCCCTTTCTTTTCTCTGTTAAATTTATCATTCTTTTCTATTCCCTTTTGAAATCTCAAAATGTACATTTCAATTGCCTAGTAGAATACTCTAGTTTGTCTAAGCTGTGATCTCCACGAGAGTGGAACAGAGCATTAGCCCTCTTAGTCTAGACCATCATCATTTGCATAAAAGAAATAACAAAGGATAGTGTTTTGATATAAACATCATTAGCTACAGCAATGGTCTCTTGATATTGACAAAAACAAAATTTTTAATTTTCGAAAAACAGATCCAAGATGAGCTTATCACTTCGGTCATGGCATCCATGTGGCTTGCATAATACATCTTTTGTTAATAGCGATGCATGTTACTAGTTTGAAAAAGTTATTGTATTAATGTTGTTTATTGTATTTGACTTTGACAGATGAGGTAGTTCCAACACATGACGAACTGTAATCGCTCTTAACGCAGATCTGCATGGTTTGTAACAAGTTTCTTTCACTGCTTTTATCCACACAATTCTGTAGAAATGGAGAAAAGAATTACCAGTTCCTCTATATTTTGACCAATCTTCCAAACGTTATCTTTCAATCGTTATATTGCTGACTTGTTCCCATTTTTAGTTGTTCCACTTCTGGTAACCCTCCTTTTCCCCACAAGATTGTTTTATAAAGAAAATAGCTACACAGGTTGTGATACACATCTGGAAGGGTTGATGAGCAATAGAGGAGCTATACTGTGTGACTGCGTCTGTCCAATGAGTGTTCTTTTTCGTTATTTGACAACTGAATAGGATGAGTATACATGCACTTTGACAATTATGTATACTTTGTATGTCCCATTTCGGTGACCAACATTCGAAAACTGAATATAGGTTCTGACATTATTATGATTTGATTTGTGGTTGTAAGAATGTTTTTGCAACTACTGAGTGTAATTGTTTGCAATGCTGATATGCCGGTCAATCGTTGTTCTATCATTTTCTCGATTGAAGCTTTGCTGTGGCATGCATGTGCATATTATCTTATGTTGAAACCATTTCTGTCTTGATCATTCAATATAGTTCACCAAATCCGTATCTGTCCAAAACTTAAATCATCCAAAACTAGGATTATGACAAGTTGGCAAGATTGGTTCGTGCCCATAAGCTGTTTATGACAAAACAGTGGGTTACTAGCCGCGATTACCGATAATTGTCTGTACAAATGTGCATGCATTTGTTCATGTATCTAGCTACATTCTGCATACAAGAGAAGTAGTTATTTTCCATCTCTATCTACACACACAGGTTCCAATGTTCCTAGATTTCAACTCAAAAGATTAGCAGCTAGCTAGAATTTTGATTTTTGGGGATGTTAAGTGCTCGTTTTACCAGCCTTGTAAGCATTACCAAAAAGGGAATTTTTGAACAAATGGGGTGTACATTTTGGGATAGTTTGTTGATCTTGTAATCTTCTTCATTGTATAAACAATATGTATTTAAGTTGAATACAATTTTATTATAACATTTTCAAAAGAGAGAGATCTTGGAGAATTCCAAACTCAAGTAGAGAGAGATTTTGGGTCATATTACATGTGTCAAAAAAGAGTTTTATGGGATTTCATTGCTTTAGGCACTTCACTATCTTCTGTTATTGAACTATTACAATTACAAGTTCGAAAATTGGGGAAAGGAGACTTAACTCGATTAAAGTTTTAAGATTGGGAGAAGGGGACATAACTAGATTAACATTTCGAAATTGGGAGATGGGGACATAACATGGTTAACGTTTTTTGTTTGATGGTACCAAAACACTCTTCAATACACTTTAAGTTTGGAATAGATGACTTCAATCACACTATTGGTATAAAACATCTAAAATTACAATGAAAATAATATATGGTGTGTTTGCAACTATTTTATATACTATCAGAAGTATTTTATTTCAATATAATAATAATAATGATGATACTAATAATAATAATAATAATAATACTAATACTAATAATAATAATAATAATAATAATAATAATAATAATAATAATAATAATAATGCTCTCTTAACCTAGCTATTTTAAAGTAGTATTTGACTTTAAAAAGTATAACAAAAGGACTATACGGAATGAAAAAATATATAAAAACGCTTATCCAAATAATGCGTATGGCTATCCATACATTTTGAGGCTAAAAAACAACTTAAATTTCTTTTAGAACAAAAAGAAAGTATTTTTCTAAAACAAAAGAGTAAGGCTAAAATACTTTAAATTCAAGACTACAATATTTAACCATCCGTTTACTTGTAATCTAAGATATGAGAAAAATAAGTCTTAAAAATTTCAGAATAAATAAATGGTTAAGTCAAAAATTCAAATTTATATAACTCTTGACATTAAAAAAAATCAGATTCTAAATTTATATATATATATATATATATATATATATATAAAGATATATTTACTGTACTAAAACTTTTTAGTAATATGTTAAAAATACACTTTTTAAAAAACGTTTTGAAGTATTTTTACATATAAAGTCCTCAAAAACACATTTAAATAACTTATGAAAAGAACTTTGATTAATGATAAGGTAAGATTGATCCAAAAATATATTTCTTACCTCTATACATGAGGTTGTGTTCAAGTCGTATTCCTTTTCCTAAATTCTCAAATCTCGAATTTATTGATCCGGGTTTCATAATCCCTTCACTTCTATGTGTATATGAAACATTTGCTTAATCTTAATACAAAAACACTTTGAATATTTTTTCTAATAAATAAATAAGAATAAAAAATATATAAAGAGCCAATAAAAGAAGAGCAATGATGGATGCAATACTCATGATGACCACCACCATCTTCCACATCATAAAAAGTTGTATAACATTCCAAAATTAGAAAGGCTTGCAAAATTTAGGTCCAATTTACAAACCCTAGAAATCTAGTAGATGGGGGAATCCACATGGCTTGCCTTCTTCTTTTCTTTTTTCATTTTCAATTAATTTTTTTATATAAATAAATAATTCTTGGTGGGAGTGAAATCTTCCCTTTCCTTCACTCTCTCTTCTTTTTATTTCTCATTATTTCTTTGTATTATCACATGCATCTCGAGCCTCGAGGAGGAAGAGTTCTTTATTTTACTTTACAAAAAAATAAAAGAAATTTTAGGGTTCTGCTATGAGTCTATGACGAGCTGGGTGACGATAGGTGTGTAAGATATTGTTGATTATTTTTGGTTTGGATTGTTTGTTTTTGGTTTTTATTGAATAATTAGATACCGATTCAATAATAATATAATTTTATGATAGGATTTTATATTTTGTGGTTGAAGGGTTTTGCTATCTTCTCATGATTTACAAACTTATGATTTTATCTATATGTCCAAATCAATATATTTTGATGGTAAAAATTAAAAAATACTCATTTAACTTGACAATGTTTCAAGTTTGAATCGTTAGTGATATATAATAATAATAATTTTCTAATCAAGTTTGAAATTTTTTGTCATGTGATAATTCGAATAATTTGATCTTAACAGATTATTACATTTGATAATCTTTAATTTCTGACGAACTTTATAACCCGACCGACATGACTAGAGAAAAACCAATATATATGGGGATTAATTTGAAATTACATATAAATGTTATTGTATACTGTCCGTAACTATATAAGGTGGTTGATATTTGTTATATTTCAATTTTATAGATCAAATAAATGAAGTGTTTTAAAATCATAAATTTGTATATCCATTTTTAGTCGAATAGTTGTGCATATCTTTCTTCATATTTGTATGTACCTTAAAATAATTACGGGAGACCTCATCCTATATTGTGAGTGTTACTATTCTGATTGCACTAGTAGTGCTTAAGTCAATAAGTACTTGTAAACCCTGTGATTATGTTTATGTCATTTTTTTTTGGGAAAAAGGGCAATCTAATTAAACAATCAGGAGCTAATTAAGAACAAACAAGAGAATCTTCAGTCAACAAACTCTCCTCCCAAACCAACTCTCAACTCCTACTAAGAGCCAACTTAGCTAACCTATGAGATACTTTGTTCGCAGTACGGTTTTACAATTTTTATTTCGAAATAATTATTGTCAAAATATTGTGGTTAGAAAACCAAAATCCAATTTAATAATTTTATTTTCTAGACAGTTTTTCAAACACTTTTTTAATGGATCCTTAACTTTTTGTACTATGAATATGAACCAAAGAACATCCTACACAATAATTAATTAATTTGCTAATTATGCTTTTGACACGCTTAATCACAGTAATTAAGCTACGTAGTAGGTTAGAAACCACATACATAGTTATTAATAAACAAAATCAAATGTTGATTATCCACTATGCATGGAGGCGTGTCGGCCAATCAAATGGCGCGGATTAACTAAAAACAATATTTAATTGATTAAATTAATCAAGTTAATTATTTGCTCAGTGTTAATTAAATAATCAAGAAATGTGTGGGAGTGACATGAACACTTATCACCCAAGTAAACCGTGCTTATAGTTTATTTTATTAATTTTTTCTGTTTAAGATACTGTTGATTTTTAATTTTTAATTAATTATTGATTATTGTAATAATTAAATTTAGAGGGAGATCTTATATTGGATCATAGAAAGAAAGTTGTAGAAAGTCAACCCCGACCCCTTTGGTACACGTGTTGGACCGACATTAATTGATGGGATCAACTAATGTCTTGACACGTAGTCACTTTTCAATGATCAAAGTTGGGACCATTAATTAATCACCTAATTTTCTTGCTAGTTTTGGAATTTAATTTTACTAATCTTACATGTTAATTAAGAGAGCAAAATGTTAAAAAAAAAAAAAATTCTCAAATACTTAATTTTTTATAAGGATTATTTTCGAAGAAGGTCTTCAATATATATTTTTTTGGTATAAATTTCATATGAACTTCAGAATATATCAAAGTAAATTTAGTTTTTTAATGAATTTTTAAACTACTTGAATCTGTCTATAATTTAACCCTAAAATTGAGGACATCTGTAAAATTTATTCGAAAGAAGACTTGCATGTACGTAGGAGAGGATGATGTGAATATATTTGTCGATTTAATTCTCTCTTAAGCTCATACTACTATACAATTAGCATTATTATTGTTAGATTTAAATCCGTTGGTTTTAATTAGAAGATAAAATATTTAAAAGGTTTCCTGGTAAGATTGAAGTATTGAACTTGCAATTGCATGGGATTTGTTTGCTATTTGTGTCAAGAAATATATTCCTTCTTGTCTAAGATTTCTTAATTCGCTTCCTAGGAATTCAATTCTTAGAGGCTACGTGTAAATATGAGAAACACTTGACAATCTCTTGGGAGTAGATCAAAATCTTCTCAAATAATCGACTTAAAAAAAAAAATCTTCTCAATAATCAACAAATTTAATTGTATGAGATTTTACGCTGCTCGTAATGATTGCTGGTTGAAAGCAATGGATGAGGAGATTCATGCGATTGAGAAGAATAACACATGGGAGCTTACTGATTTGCCAGGTGGAAAGCAGCCCATTGGTGTTAAGTGGGTGTACAAGACAAAATACAAGCCAAACGGTGATGTGGAACGCTACAAGGCGCGTCTGGTTGCAAAAGGTTACAAGCAAAAGCCAGGGATCGATTATTTCGAGGTGTTTGCTCCTGTTGCCAGACTTGACACTGTTCGCTTGATTGTGTCTCTTGCTGCACATAATCGCTGGAGAATCTTTCAGATGGATGTGAAATCCGCATTTTTGAATGGGGAGATAGGGGAGGAAGTCTACATACAGCAACCTACGGGGTATGTAAAGAAGGGGCAAGAAAATAAGGTCTACAAGCTGAAAAAGGCCTTATATGGGTTGAAACAGGCACCCAGAGCGTGGTATACACGCATTGACACATATTTTATCCAGCATGAGTTCCAAAAATGTCCTTATGAGCACACTTTGTATATCAAAACCAACCCCCGGGGAGATATTCTTATTGTGTGCCTATATGTTGATGATCTGATCATTACCGGAAATAAACCTGAGATGATTGCAGAGTTCAAAAGTGCAATGACTGGTCATTTCGAGATGACAGATTTGGGGTTGATGTCTTATTTTCTCGGTATTGAGGTGACTCAGACAGATGATGGAATCTTTGTGTGTCAGAAGAAGTATGCTGGTGATGTGCTGAAAAAGTTCAAGATGGATGGATGTAAGCCGATGCTGACTCCAGTTGAGGAAATGTTGAAGTTGGAGAAGGATGGGACTGGTGAGCGAGTTGATGCTACCATCTTTCGGAGGCTAGTAGGAAGTCTAAGGTACTTAACTTCTACTAGGCCTGATATTTCTTATAGAGTAGGGCTTATCAGCAGGTTCATGGATTCTCCGAGGCAATCTCACTTGCAGGCTGGTAAGCGTATCTTGCGATATGTGAAAGGTACACTGGGTGATGGTATCTTTTACTCTTCACTAACAAAGTCGAGCTTGTTGGGTATACAGATAGTGACTGGGCAGGTGATACGGAGAAGAGGAAAAGTACATCCGGATTTGCATTCCATCTTGGTTATGGGGTATTTTTTTGGTCATCGAAGAAGCAACAAGTGGTTGCTCTATCGACAACTGAAGCTGAGTACATTACAGCTGCTGGTGGTGCTACACAGGCTGTGTGGCTATGTCGTATGCTTTCTGAGTTGAAGCATCAACAGAATGCTCCCACTGTGATCTACTGCGACAACAAGTCCACCATTTCTCTGACTAAGAATCCAGTCTACCATGGTAGAAGTAAGCACATTGACATCAAGTTTCACTTCATACGAGACTTGGTGAAAGACAAGGAGATCGTGATCGAGTACTGCCGTTCAGAGGAACAGGTTGCAGACATCTTCACGAAACCGCTCAAAGTTGACATTTTTCAGAAGCTTAAGAAGTCTTTAGGCATGATGAGCTATGAAGGACTTGGTTTAAGGGGAGCTATGTAGAAAAGAAGCTTGATGATAAAGCAGAGAAGTGCATCTTCATTGGCTACAGTCAGGTAACGAAGGGTTATAAACTTTATAATCCAGTGACAGAAAAGGTGATTGTCAGCAGGGACGTTACCTTCGATGAGCAAGGATGCTGGGACTGGTCTTGTGGTAAGGGGAGCTCTTCTGACATTGATGTTGACCTGAATGAGATTGATGGTCATCCGAGAGATGATCCGGTTCCGACCCTAGTGGCTCCACCATCCCTGGTGAACCCACATCCAGCAGAATCTTCTGGTCGTCCACAACGTGAACGGGTGTTGCCAGCTCGTTTGCAGGATTGTGTTCTCAATAATGACGACGATCCAACAGATGAAGAGTTGGTGAACTTTGCACTATTTACAGATTGTGATCCTATCACATATGAAGATGCTGCTCGTAATGATTACTGGTTGAAAGCAATGGATGAGGAGATTCATGCGATTGAGAAGAATAACACATGAGAGCTTACTGATTTGCCAGGTGGAAAGCAGCCCATTGGTGTTAAGTGGGTGTACAAGATAAAATACAAGCCAAACGGTGAGGTGGAATGCTACAAGGCGCGTCTGGTTGCGAAAGGTTACAAGCAAAAGCCAGGGATCGATTATTTCGAGGTGTTTGCTCATGTTGCCAGACTTGACACTGTTCGCTTGATTGTGTTTCTTGCTGCACAGAATCGCTGGAGAATCTTTCAGATGGATGTGAAATCCTTATTTTTGAATGGGGAGATAGGGGAGGAAGTCTACATACAGCAACCTATGGGGTATGTAAAGAAGGGGCAAGAAAATAAGGTCTACAAGCTGAAAAATGCCTTATATGGGTTGAAACAGGCACCCAGAGCGTGGTATACACGCATTGACACATATTTTATCCAGCATGAGTTCCAGAGATGTCCTTATGAGCACACTTTGTATATCAAATCCAACTCCCGGGGAGATATTCTTATTGTGTGCCTATATGTTGATGATCTGATCATTACCAGAAATAACCCTGAGATGATTGCAGAGTTCAAAAGTGCAATGATCGGTCATTTCGAGATGACAGATTTGGGGTTGATGTCCTATTTCCTCGGCATTGAGGTGACTCAGACAGATGATGGAATCTTTGTGTGTCAAAAGAAGTATGCTAGTGATGTGCTGAAAAAGTTCAAGATGGATGGATGTAAGCCGATGCTGACTCCAGTTGAGGAAAGGTTGAAGTTGGAGAAGGATGGGACTGGCGAGCTAGTTGATGCTACCATCTTTCGGAGGCTAGTAGGAAGTCTAAGGTACTTAACTTCTACTAAGCCTGATATTTCTTATGGAGTAGGGCTTATCAGCAGGTTCATGGATTCTCCGAGGCAATCTCACTTGCAGGTTGGCAAGCGTATCTTGCGATATGTGAAAGGTACACTGGGTGATGGTATCTTTTACTCTTCTGCTAACAAAGTCGAGCTTGTTGGATATACATATAGTGACTGGGCAGGTGATACGGAGAAGAGGAAAAGCACCTCCGGATTTGCATTCCATCTTGGTTCTGGAGTATTTTCTTGGTCATCGAAGAAGCAACAGGTGGTTGCTTTATCGACAACTGAAGCTGAGTACATTGCAGCTGCTGGTGGTGCTACACAGGGTGTGTGGCTACGTCGCATGCTTTCTGAGTTGAAGCATCAACAGAATGCTCCCACTGTGATCTACTGCGACAACAAGTCTACCATTTCTCTGACTAAGAATCTAGCCTACCATGGTAGAAGTAAGCACATTGACATCAAGTTTCACTTCATACGAGACTTGGTGAAAGACAAGGAGATCGTGATCGAGTACTGCCGTTCAGAGGAACAGGTTGCAGACATCTTCAAGAAGCCGCTCAAAGTTGACATTTTTCAGAAGCTTAAGAAGTCTTTGGGCATGATGAGCTATGAAGGACTTGGTTTAAGGGGAGCTATGTAGAATTAAACCAAGTTATTATTAATAATTTTCTTTAATTATAGGTTTAGATATTAGGTTGGATTTATCCTTTAGATAATTCCTATTTATCTTTTAGTTAGGATTACCAAAGTTTTTTTATTTCCTTGTTATTTAGAGGTTTAATGTTATCAGGTTACCTCATCCCAGCTACTATAAATAGTTGGTATTATTTCAATGTAAAACATCAATTCAATAAACAGTTTCTTCAGTAAATTCTTTTGTGACTGTGAGTTTTTACATTAATTAATGCTTAGTTTGTTTCTTCTCATCTTAATCATAATTTGTTAAGTACTTGATGTTCCTTGGGATTTATATAAAAACATCGAATTTTATCATAAACTTCTTCTTTAATTTCCTATTGAAATTTGTTGAAAACTGTCATAAAGATGGACTTTTAAATAGATTTATAAATCATATGAATCTGAATTACTCATATAATTATTATATGTATATATTGTCGGAAGAATCTGATGACCTAATTGAAATTCGGGGCAGGTGAGATTTTTGTTTGTGAACAAGACATCCCCACGTGGGGTTTCTACCTCTTCTTGTAGGAATCCTTATGCATCCATCTCCTTTTCCATTTCTTTTAAGTTGTCACTCCCATACTGCCCTATTGTCAATTTGTTTGCTACAACGATCACTTTTGTGTTTGTTTTCTACTTCTAGTTGGCTTTTTTGATAGGTGCTTCTATCATCAATCACTCAAAAAGATAAGCTACAGATTAGACACATTATTCTACTAATTACTTACACTATGCACATACATATTCTTGATCCGATAAGTATGGGACAAGTTAATACAGATTCACATTTTCCTCCGGATCCCCGGATCCCCAAATCCCCATGTCCCCATCCCTATTTGGAGAATTTTTTTTGGGAAAAAATGGGGAATTGGGTGGGGATGGAGATAATTTTCATCCCCAATTTGAAATGAGGATGGGGATGGGGATGGGGGGAGGTCCCCTCATCCCCATTTTCCCATTTTCCCCATAAATATATTGAAATGGGGATGGGGATGGGGGGACCTTCCTCCATCCTCATTTCTCCACTTCCCCCAAAACAAATATAAATATATATATTAAAATTTTTTTATTCTTGAAAAGCCCTACCTATATAAACTCATTTACGCTTTTATTCTGTATTTGTAATGCAGTAAAGAATTTTAATTTGTATTTGTAATGAAATATATATATTTTTTGTTTAATTTGTAATTTTTAATCAAACGGGGGAATGGGGAAAACGGGAAAAATTGGGGGAAAACGGGAAAAATTGGGGAAAAACGGGAAAAATAGGGAACTGAGATTGGAAATGGATATTCCTCCCTCCAAAAATCCTCACCCCATTTTCCCCAAATGGGGAATTGGGGAGGGATGGGGTAAGGGTCTGGGAAGTGGGGATGAGGATGGGGGGACCTATATTCATCCCCATTTCCCCAATGTGCATCTCTAGACAAGTACTACAACCCTAAATTAGCACGAAATGATAGACGACTCTCCTAATACATTATGTTCATATACGTTTATTATCTGGATTTTTTCCAATTTGTAAAATAGAAAACTAATAACGGAAGTATACTACCAAATGGCACCTTAATTATATGGGACAAGTACTACTAAAACTCTAAATTATAGTACAAAATGACTAGATAGTACAAGCTAGAAGAAGCTTGAAGAAATTTTTTTCATGAAAATTAAGCAAAAAATTAAGAGTTATGAGTAGCACTAGGAGATATTACAGCGCACATGTTTGGTAAGCTCTTGGTGTCGAATTCGTAGCCGTTGGATGAAGAATAATCTTTTTATAGAGATTGATCATTTCAGCCCTTTTTTTTTAATGTACACTCCATTAAAATATTTTTAAGGTACTGTAATTTGTCTTGGATGTTCCAGAATTTTTTTCCCGGAAAATTCTCACCCATGTGTTATTTTTATGGGCAATACAATTATAAATTATAAATAGATACAGTTGTGTAAGAGAATGTCTTCATGTTAATTTGTGATATAAATTGAATGCAAAGAAACAAACAAAAGGCAAAGGGGGTGCATTTGCATTGCATATAAGCAGAAGTCAATAAATAAGGCTGTGTTTGGGAACTTGAACCATTTAGGAAAAAAAACAGTGCTTTTAGATCACTAGGTTAAATTTTAGCTACATGCATGAAATTCATCAAACAAAAAACACTAATCTCTATTTATATATAGTTTTATACTCTCAAAGCTCACTTTTCATTGGCTTATAGCTTTCTAACACCTGCTTTTTCTACATACATTTCCCCACCACGTACCACCACCTCCACCACCGCCAACCACCTTTGGATAAATTTATCTGCAAAAAGATGATTCCAATTTCAGACTGAAAAAACAAAAAGCAAAGGAATTCTATATTATTCTGTCCCTCTGTCTGAGTTCTCTCCAAAGATGAGGGTATGTTTTGTTTTGTTTTGTGTTTGTATATATCAATGAGAGAATTTATAACAAGTTTGATTTGGTTCTAAGTTTACAAGGTTTTGTTTGGTGTCAGCAGCTGTTCAGTTGGATGCACAATAAGCTTAATGGGAAGCAAGTGGATAAAAAGCCAAGTGCAGTTCCACCTTCTTGTATGCATTCTTCTTCTTCTTCTTCTTCTTCTTCTTCTTCTCTTTACTTTCATTTTATTGTTTTCTCACTTTGTGAAATGTGAAGTACTTCTTCCAATGATTTTCATGTTTATCTTTATATATATATATATATATATAAATTTTCAAGTCAGTACGCATTGATATAACTTCATCAGTGCGTTGGATGTTGACCATTAGATTTACATACTTTGACTCAAAGTATAAGCACCTGTCAAAACTTCTCCATAATCGGTGTTCATATATATATTTATGGTCATTTTGAGTCTTAAAATGTTGATGTTTTGAGAAGTGCTTTTATGATTGTTTGACATACTTGGAGGGAGAGGGAGAAAAATGGAGGAAATGGGTTTGGGTAAAGATTTGAACCGAATCCAGATCCGGATCCAAAATCTAAAAACTTTTATTTCGATTAATTGATATCATATTTACAATAATCAAATAATTCAATATAAGCTAATAAAGTCAACGAATTGAAATAAGATCTGAATTTAACAAAGTCAAATAATTGAATAAAATCTAAGTTTCAGGTTAATCGGTTAAAATTTTGTATTTTTATACAAGTCAATAAGTAGTGCTAGTAAATGAATAAACATTGCAAGAAATTGCACGCTTTTTAACGAATATTTCGACTTAAAATTATACTTGTTGATGCAACTTGTAATTTTTTCTTCAAAAATATAATTTTAATTGATTTTACCTCAAAATTGTCATTCATTAACTTATGTTTATTTTCTCTATGTTGTGTAGATCCTACGAAACAAGAGCCAAGGGAGGAGTTCAATGACTGGCCACATGGATTGCTAGCAATAGGAACTTTTGGAAACAATGATCAAATCAAAGAAGAAAACAATTCTAAAAAACAAGAAATCCAAAACATTATTCAAGAGGAAGATCAAGAAACATCTTCTTCAATGGTGGATTTACAAGATTTCACCCCAGAAGAAATTGGAAAATTTGAGAAGGAGTTGACGAAGCTCTTGAGAAGAAAACCAATAAATATTAGTAATTCTGAAAAGGATCAATTGAAGGAAAATATTGCAAATGGGAACCTTCCTTTGGATAGATTCCTCAATTGCCCTTCAAGCTTGGAGGTTGATAGAAGAATTAGTAATGCACTTCTCTCTAGCAGTGATGATCATGACCATGTTGATCATGAAGATCTTAAAGATGATGACATTGATCGGACGATCAGCGTAATTCTTGGGAGATGCAAGGATATTAGGGCATCAGATAATAGCAAGAAAGCAATTGGGAAGAAGTCCATTTCTTTCCTTCTCAAGAAGATGTTTGTTTGCAGCAGTGGATTTGCTCCTCAACCTAATTTGAGAGATTCACTTCAAGAATCAAGAATGGAAAGGGTAAGTAGACATATCTTTCTTGTTCGTCCTTCCTCACGTTTAAATCAGAATAAATCATGAATGTGTTATTTATGTATAACGTATTTATTCACCATATATAGTTTGCTTTTCGATTGAATTTTAAGTAAAATGACAAGAATTTTCTTGCAGTTTTTGAGGATAATGCTTCACAAGAAGATCAACTCTCAAAATGCTTCTAGAGGTCAATCAATGAAGAGATATTTAGATGACAGTAAACAAATTATTTCCAAAAAGGGAATAAATGAAGATGAACAACAGGAGAAAAATACCAAAAATAGCAGCAACAATGATGGATGTAAATGGGTCAAGACTGATTCAGAGTGTAAGTTTTTATTATTAATTTTGATTAATTAATCATAATATGCTTGGCTTCAGAATCTACTTGTATTCTTGTTTTACTAATTTGTTTTTTTTTATTGCAGTTATTGTTCTAGAGATATAAATATGCATTATACATCCTTAAGAGATTTTACTTGTACAAGGTAAGAAAAGCTAACTCTTTTCAATTTTTCATTGAATGAAAATGTAATTTTTTCTTTCTGAAAAATTATTCTAATAACATATTATGAAATTAAGTGTTTTTCGAAAACAAAAACTGTGAAAAAGTGTTGAGAATTTTATAATAAAAAAAATAAAAAATAAAAATTTTGAGCGCGTTGACTCCATTCTTGGTCATTTTTATGTATAAAACATAAAGATGTTTTAAGAACATAATACGAACTACCCGTCTTATTATATGTTCTAATCATTGATTGAAAATAATTTTGCAGATCTATTTCTGGCCACCCTGGATTTGAAATTGTTGTGATGATCATGTAAAGCTGATGACGACGAAGAAGAAGAAGAAGTTCAAGCACATACAAGAACTATCAAGAATCAGAATCAAAGAAAATTGATGATCATATTGTTATTCGATGAATACATATATATTTTCTCTATAATTTTGTGACGATGCTTCGTTTTTTTCATGGTTGTAAACTGTGATGGTTTCGACACATGTTCTTGAAATATCGTCATTAATTTATATTGTACAAGAGAATTCTGTACTGCCATGGCTATACATTTTAATTCTCAATCTCTTTGTAATTTTTATATTGTATCTTAGCTCTATTAGTACACTTTTTGGCTAAGCTTCAAACTCCTTTGTAATATATATATAATTTTAGGTGAATAAATAATAATATCATTTTTGCATTTGTTTTTCTTATTTAAAGTTTTTGTGTTTGAAATAAATAATTAAATTAGTTATGTTTTTTATTTTATTTTAATCCATGATAGAGAGCATCAATTTTTCTCCATCTTTGCGATTTTGTTTCTTCTTCGAAACAAAGAAATATTGAAATTTTGAGTATGAGAACTGAGAAGATGAGGAGTTCGTGGGCTGGGTTGAGCTGAGTCGGGTCCAAAAGCTTTTATTTTGGGCTTTGTTTATCAAATCCACCGTTGAAACGATGATCGAGACACCAATTAGATGGTTACTTGCCTGGGCACCTCTTCTGGCACGTCACACAATTTCGTTGAACTTCTAAATAGTTGTTTTTTTTTTTGTTATTGGGTTTCTTTATGTAACCACTAATTAGGTTTTGCGAGGTTATTCTGTTAACTAATTATAAATTTATTTATAATTATTATTAAATCCGATATTTGTCTATATAATAATATATTGCGGTAATATAGCTTAACATATTTGTTTACTTAATTGTACATTTGCTAGATAAGATGACGTTGATCCGATGGTAAAATACTAAAATCCTTCACATCCACGTTATGAGGTTGTGCTATAAAATTTCGAATCGTACACTTGCTTGTAAATAAATTCTAGCGTTCCTCGGACCCCACCAAGTTATAACTAATTGGAATCCATTTCTTTAGTAAAGGCTGAAAATTTGAGTGGACAAAATTAAATATGTTCTTAATTTTAGTTTATGGTCAATTGACATTTTCACCTCTGACTTTTGCTAATCAATCATTAGGAGGAGGTCTCCGAGTTATTTTGACAAAATTAAATATTGGGTGTTGATTGCTATGAAAATGACCTAATAAAGGCTGTGCAATTGTATATATGAAGTAAATATAGAAAGAAATTAATGTTAATTGACCTTCATCTTCAACAAATAAGAATGTAATTACGATACGGGATGAAAATTTATATAGCACTTTTTGGGGACTGATTTGTGCAATTAACACCACTTTAATAACTCTAGTTTAAATAGCACTAAAGATGGAATTGAGACAAAAATACCCTCCCTCTTCTACAATTTTCTCTTAACAGTCCTTTTTTTTTTCAAAATCACCATTGATGGAGCTCGAGCTCCACCGCCGATGTCATCACCGGTGAGTTGATCGACAAAACCACCAGCAAAACGTCTGTCGTGCACCACCTGTTGTAACCGAAGTATCCGTTTTCATTTTCGAGCTGTGTGGAGAGAGAAACGAAGCCAAATCCGAATCGTCTCCTAACCTTCATCGTCAAATCGGCGACGATCCGTCATGAATCCGACGAAACCAATGGTGCAAGCAAACTCAGCGTCATCCGATCTTCCAGATCGGACTATTTCTGGAGTCAACCGGCACCGTTGTCGAATCGTCAGTTTCACCATTGATGCTCTGTTACCATCGCGAGGAAGAAGAAAGCCAATTTTTTTTTTGTATTTCGTCCCAGTAAGTCTCGAAATTTTTTCAAATAAGTCTCGAAATTTACCAATAAGTCTCGAATTTATCCCAATAAATCTCGGTTTTTTAAAATAAGTCTCGAATTTGTAATATAAGTCTCGATTTTTACCTAATAAGTCTCGAAATTGCAAATAAGTCTCGAATTTACGAGAAAAAAATACAAAGGAAACACTTGGGTGGATTTCGATTTTGGACTTTGATTTTCGTCTCGAATTTTACCAACGAAATGAGAACGAATAAAAACGAAAAAGAAAATCAAAGAGAAGTTTCCGTGAGTTGTGGAATGAAAGGGAGAAGGAGAGAGGAAAATAGAGAAATTAAAAAAGAAAAATGAAAGTAAAACAATAAGTGGGGGTATTTTGGTCTCACCACATATTTTAGTGCTAATAAAACAAGAGTTATTAAAGTAATGATAGTTGCACAAGTCAAAATTGAAAAAGTGCTATATACCCCTATTTCCTCATACGATTATATGTCAATTATTATTAAACCCGTACATCCACTTATAATTCAAGTGGTTATGCACTTCCGTTTCCATTTCAACCTAGTTGATTGTACACTTGTTTGTTAAAAATTAATCCCAGCATTTCCCACCAAGTGATCAACTTTGGATGACCGCATCCCGTTTAATTATTTATTAAAGGCTGATAATGAAAGGTCAACTTGTGTACTCTTTAGTCTTTACTAATTTTTTTGAAGACAATTAAATGCGTATCAGTAATTAACAAGATGCAAGTTGTTGATGACTTTCTTCATTAAGCAAATTGCTACCTATTAACTAATTAGTTTTTGTCATTGACCTCATCAGCAAATTGCAAACTCTTCCAACCGTTTAGATCGAATCTCAAAATGCAAATGTGCGCATCATTGTTATTTTTTTTATTCATGTCAATGAATTACTGGTTTGATATTAAAAAAAAAAACTTAATTAATTAGTTAACACAACAACTTGTAATATCGATCTTATTGAGCCAATAGAGAAGTCATCAATGACTAAAAAAAATGTCCACAACATCAACATCTCACTATTTTGCATGCTAGTTTACTTCACACAGCTCAAGCCACTTCTCTTTTAATCCCTTCTCCTTTCTTGCTAGTTTTTGGCCATTTCCAATCCATATATGGATGCTAAAATGATCGTTGTCCTTTTGAAGGAGAAACTACAAGCACTTCTGGGTGGTAATGTAGCTGTATCAACGAGAATCCCAATGTTTAAAACACAAGTCCGAGCTGCTATCAACAATTTGGATGCTGTGAAACGACTATTAAAAGAGTTAGAAGAAAAGGAAGCAGCAGCTGCACTCAGTCATGATGATGATGATTCAATGAATGATGACGATCAGACGATTGCACGGATTCTGAAAGCAGTTTACTCCGCAGAAGACGACACTGACACTTTGATGATAAAAAGAGAATTAGAGGAGATCAGCAAGAGAAATGATATTCGAACCAATAAGCCTTTCAAATCGGCATTTGAGTCTTGTTATGAAACTGTCGTGTTTCGATTTCCAGCGTAAATTCGAATTGAGAATAAAATATGAGATAAAAATAATGGACACAAGATTTACGTGGTAAAACCCTCAATGTGCGGGAAACATCCATGGACAAATATTAGAAGGATTTTATTAGACAAAAAAAAAAACAGTTACAACCTCTCTCTAATATATATTTTAGGAAAGAATTACAATATTTCTCTTAAATAAGAGGAAAACACATTTTAGGGAGAAAGAGGAAAGCTATTGCTTGGGATGAATTCTTAGAGAAAACTTAGCTTGGTATTTATAGGCAAACACCATACCCATATCATTAATGAATATAGTTGAGAGATTCAACAACCATCTACCATGTCATTAATCCATACCAACCAAGATTAAAAAAAATGATCTTAATTCCTTCATTCTCCCACTTGAAGTCATTTTTTCATGGTCTGATTATCCTTCTGATCCTTGCATAAATTCCAGCTGCTTACGTTTCTGCTAGACCGTAGGAGGATTTACACCATATGAATTTGTCAGTATTGATAGGCTTGGTTATTACACCTGCTAGACTCTCCTTGGTGTGTATCTTTTGCATATCCACACTACTGTCTTCCACTACTTCACGAACAAAATGATATTGCACTCCTATATGCTTGGTTCTGGAATGAAAAGCTCTATTCCTTGCGATGTGCAAAGCACTCTGACTGTCACAAAACAAAATGATCTTTTCTTGTTTGTGCCCGAGTTCCTCCATTAGCCTTTTAATCCAAATTGCTTCCTTATAAGCTTGTGTAGCTGCGTACCCCGCCTCAGTTGTAGACATAGCCACAACTGTTTATAACTTAGCAATTCAGCTCACAACTCCTCCTACAATTGTAAACACATATCCAGTAGTAGATTTTCTTTTGTCGAGATCTCCAGTAAAATACAAACTCGCCTTACAACTCTCCTAGGGCTCTGCCAAGAAGTGTGCTTTTCCAATGAGCGAGGCTACTTCTCATGCGGGTTCACAAACTCGCCTTGAAACTTGCTTGAAACAATGCCAATATTCCAAGCTATTCCAATGAGGCGAGTTCATAAACTCACCCGAAACTCTCTTGAAACACTGCTAATATTCCAAGCTATGGACCATGGGGTTGCCATGGCGGAGCAAAATGGAGCTATTTGGCCAAGGGTTGGATTGTAGAGATAATAATCAATGGGTTCGGAAATTTAATAGCACTTTTTAAAGAGTGAGTTTTAAGACGATCACTAACTTAATAACTTAAGTTTTAATAACACCTAAACTGTGGATCTGACAAAAATACCCTAAAACATACTTACAAAAATAAGTCTAGCGTTTTTTTTCCGAGACTTATTTCGTTGTTTCCGAGACTTATTTTGTAGTTTTCTAGTCTTATTTTCTAATTTTCGTGACTAATTTGACAGTTTTCGAGACTTATTAGGTATATTTACAATTTTCGAGATTTATTGGGTAAAAATGAAAATTTTCAATTTTTTTTATTCATCTTCTTCATCGATCTCCAATGGAGGTCTCCATCTCCTCTGATGGAGAACCATCAATGGAGGTTTTTGAAAAAAAAAAAAAAAAAAACTAAATGGCAAAAACATAATAAAAGGAGGAGATGAAAATACTTTAGCTATTTGGTACCATTTAAACTTAAGTTATTAAACTAGTGATACTATTAAGTTTCAATATAGAATGATATTTCCCTCTATTTCCATTTAATTAATCAACAAGTGATCAACTCTTAGGACATTATTTGATTATGCGTATTTGATGAGATATGTAAGTGTTTGATTAAATGCTCAAGGGAAATACTAAGAACTTGAAGAAGAACATAGTAGAGAACATGGAGCTTTTTTGGATTTTATTATTGATAGAAGTTTTTGCTATAGTTGATAGCACGATCCTTTTAGAGTCCATTTTCGCTCAACCCCTATGAAGGGGGTGAGCATTACACCCCCTCTCTATTACATGACACGTGTTTAGGGAGAAAGTGGTTTTGTCAAACACATGAGAGTTTTTGGACAACAATACCCATTCTTGGACACGTGTCATTTATTGAGGAGGGGGATAATGCTCACCCCCGTCATGGGGGATAAACAAAAGTCTTCTCATCCTTTTATACACATATGATTCGTGTGTCAATTGCATGAGATGATCAAATAAGATAAGATTGACACATGGCAAGTTATATAACAAACTAATTTCCCTCCAAATGTTTGTTACGTTTGTTATTCCCACCAGAGTTTGTTAGCAACAAACTCTTCTTTATGCCTCTGATCATTATGATCGGATTCCATGAATTTGTCCATATATTGTGCCTTCATACATTGCATACTTTGATTGCTACTACAATAGGCTTCTCTACTCATTTTCTTCTTTACTTCCAACAGATATATAACCCTTAAATTTAGTTTTTTAGTTAAATATTCTAGTAATTATATATATTTTTAATGGAACAGGAAAATACACTTTGCATTGGAGATGAGATTTAGTTGGGTTATTTTTTCAAGGTTTCAAAGGTGGATGAATGCAAAATGGTTGAAGATTCAAAATCAAGTATAACAGCATGATGCGTGGTGCATCCTTCACTCCGATTTCGTCATGTGAAAAAATGATTTGTAAAGCATGCAGCCGTAGAGCAGTCAAGAATGCTTTCGGCTCCATATATGCTCTTTGTATTATTTTTAATTACGCTAAGATTTAAGTTTTTGGAGTACTTTTCGACTTCAATCAATCTATTGTTGATAAAGTAAGAGTCAAGTTAACTTGTTTAGCTTAGATTTTGTAGATTGTTGATCACTTGTTGGTTTACTTTATGTATCCTAAGTGTGTAGAATTTGGGAACTTAAAGAGGATCATCAAGTCATAAGCAATCCAACATTTTGATATCTCATGGTAATTAATAAAAATATTCAATTTTTTAATTTTAATCCATGATAGAGACCAAAAATGTTTCCCCACGTCTGCAAATTTTTTTTTTAAACTTTAAAACAAACAAAAATTGAAATTTTGAATTTGAGAAGTTTATGAACTTAGCACGTCAATTCATATACTGACATTCTATGGCACGTCATCGTAAGGGTGGTGACGTGCCAGGGCATGTCACTACAGACCTCTGACATGACGGACATGTAGGCACAACGCAAATGCATTGAAGCTTTAATTTGTAAAACACGGTTGAAGATAACAGATTTTCATGTAGAATTTCAGATTGGTGATAAATTTTTTGTTGGTGATGGAGTTGAATGACAAACAGAATCAGATCGAAATTACAATACAAAACAGTAACAAAAAAAAAAAAACAGAGAAGGCCGTATTTGGATCGATGACAAAACTTTCTTAGAGATTACAAAGCATCGAAGAGCATTTGGATCGATGCAACTCATAACTCATAAGCAACAAGAATCTTAACCCGACAATCAATTAACAGAGGAGGAATTTGCCCTTTCTCTGCATATTGGGCCTGGGCCTGGGCCTGGGCTGTTCAAGATGAAGACTGCACAAAACCTTCAAAATACTAGAGCTTTTTTTGTATCATTCTCTAGTTACAAGGTCGTTATTGAAAAAAAATCCAGAAGTAACTAATGGATAAAGTCGAATCCACGACAAGAAAGTTGTTCACAAGAACGATTTTTATTAATAATGAAGAAAAATTACAATACTTAGTCTTGACTCTTGCTTAAATAGAAAAGAAAAAAAACCTTGATCCTCTTGGATTCGTGACTCCTAACTTGACTGAAAAGAAAAGATCAAATTTTACATGGAAATGTAATTTTTGATTTATTTCCTATACCGAAACTTGATTACTAAACAAACCGAAAGAAATAAATCTTCCTAAATTGGAAAAAAAAAACCTAAATTACACATAAAAGTATAAAACATAAAAACAGGAAACTTTGGAAAGTTTCCTACACCACGAAGTTATTTCAAAAAACATTATTTTAGGACGGGCTTGACCGGAGAAGGACTTACCGTTTGTATTAACTTCTTGTTGGGTACCTTTATGTATCCCAAGTGTGTAGAATTTGGGAACTTAGAGAGGGTCATCAAGTCATAAGCAATCCAGCATTTTGATGTCTCCTTGTGGTAAAAGTAACCCAAACACTTGCAATCCCTACTACATTTCTTGCCACATTTATCCACCTTCATGACTCCACTCCCACTATTATACTTGCTCATGAAATGATCAACTCCTTCAAGTTTATAAAAGTGGAAATCCTTCACATCACAAGAATTCACCTTCCTAGCCTCACACTCCTTGCTCCACTCCAACAGCTCACCTTCTTCTGATGGGCAAGCGACGCATAGATTGTTATCACACACCCCGAATTCACCACACTTCTCCGGTAACTGGCACTCGTTTGCCCAATCTGAATCTCTGGAGAATACATTGAAAGTCACTTCCCATGCATGCCCATCAGCCTTGTCATTGTAAGTGTAGAGCTTCAGATTTCCATCTATTTCTAGCCGAAGCATCGATAGTGTGCTGTTGTGTTTTGGCTTACCCAAGAGGAGTCTAGCTGGAGCTGAGTTAGCAACAAAGTACACTAACGTTATCTCAAAAGTTTCTGGGTCACTTTGTAACATCACATACTCTATAGAGCCTTCTTAAATACCCCAATCAGAAGATGTGAAGTAAACAACGGGAGGCCGTGGAGAATTGTTGCTTTTGTAGTACAGTGACAAACCTCTAGGCTCCAACTCAAAGCGCCGTTTACATTTTCTTTCTCGGATTTCCTACTCGTGAGCTTGTGTACACCGCCAGCACGAAGAGCTTGATCAACCAAGAGAGTATCGGTTGGGTAGTCGAAACTTTGCCAAACAAAATGACCCTTAGAATCATAAAGCACCATGTTACCATTTGGAAGTAAATCGAACCCCACCACACCCTTTTTGGTAGTGTTGGATTGCCAAACAATGGAGCCATCAGCTTCGGTCAAGACAAGATTTCCATTGGTCCCCAAAGCGAAAGTGGCGTTTTCTCTAACTGGTTTGCCCCGGTTGAACTCCCAGACCCAACGCAGTTGTGATTCGGACCGACGCAAGCCCATGCGAAGAGCAAGAGTGAAAGCATTTGGGGTGATGTTGTTGGAGCTGAGGCAGCTCATTATTTATAATATCTAAAGAGGAATAGTGTGGATAGTGTTTATTTTACTTCATATCCACCGCATGGATATCAATGTTATCTTTAATTATTCAGTATTTATAATTAAATTTGTAATTAATTCAGTACCATGTTAACATTCGAGACATTATTTTTGAGATAATTAAGTTCAAGTTTACAGGGAGGCTATCTTATTAAATAGAGTAAATTGCACTGAACCCCTTGATATTTGAACAAATTGCACTTAGATGGATAAGTTTTTTTATTATACATTAACACCCCAAAACTTAAATTTGACTTTAAAAATACCTAAAATGTCTCTGGTTATATTATTTTATACTTTATTTTTTTTACCTTTTAAACAAACACTTTATAAACTTTAATAAAATAAAAAAATTAAATAAAAATACGATTCGTTAAATAAATAAATAGTTTTTTAAAAAATAAATAAATAAATAGTTTTTTTAAAAATAAATAGTTTAAAAAAAATTAAATAAATAAATATTTTAAATAAATAAATAATTTTAAAAATAAATAAATAAATAAATAGTTTAAAAAATAAATAAATAAATAGTTTTAAAAATAAAAAAATAAATAGTTAAAAAAAATAGTTTTAAAAATAAAATAAATAAATAGTTTAAAAAATAAATAAATAGTTTTAAATATAAATAAATAAAGTAAAAAAATTAAAAAAATTAAAATTTTTAAGGATATCCATTAATAGAGACAAGAAAAACTCTAAATATCCAAACTTTTACGATAAAGATGATTGTGAGAGAAACTTCAAGGTTCCCAACACTCCTTGGATATTTAGAGCTTATCTTGTCTCTATTAATGGATATTCTTAAAAAAAATTAATGTTTTTAATTTTTTCATTTATTTTTAAACTATTTATTTATTTAAAACTATTAATTTATTTAATTTTTTAAAACCATTTATTTATTTTAAAGTATTTATTTATCTATTTAATCATATATTTTATTTAAATTTTTTTATTTTATTAAAGTTTATAAAGTGTTTGTTTAAAAGGTTCAAAAAATAAAGTATAAAATAATATAACTAGGGGCATTTTAGGTATTTTTAAAGTCAAATTTAAATCTTGGGGGTGTTAGTGTATAATAAAAAAAACTTATCCATCTAAGTGCAACTTGCCCAAACCTCAAGAGGTTCAGTGTAATTTGCCCTATTAAATATATATCCATCCCCACCGCTAATAAGTAAGCAGTGCGGATTCAGGGAATCTCCGAATTATAATAGGAATGTCCATCCTCATACCCAATAAAAGAAATGTAAATTTTTATATTTATTTGATAGTGTCAGGTCTGATCAGCAGCTTCATAGTTCTTATTTTATAAATGAGCTTTTTATGTTTATGGTGGGAATTTTATTTTTTATAAAATATTAAAATTACTAATGGAGGTGGATGGGTGATACACTGTATTCATCATCTTCATATCCCTCCAGATAAAATGTATAAAAGGATCGTATCTATCAACGCTCCATTCCGATACGATAGTATTTATTCACATTCTAAATAGATCGAATTCTTATTAGTATCTCTATTTATGTATAATTTTACCACCCATATTTTTAATATTGTGAAAGTAGATATCTCCTAATTATATAAGTAACTCATGTACTGCAAGTCTCATAGATCCTAATACATTTGGTGTCAAATTTAAAAATAACAATAAAAATTGCCAATGTATTTGAATTCAAATAAGTCGGCTAATCACTATATTAATTACAATAATATAATATTCCAATCGGGGCAACTTCACATGCTCTTTTAGTGACCATGTGGTGATTAGACATGATCGGATTGACCGCGGTTCGGTTCCGGTTCCAAAGGGACCTAGAACCAGAACCGAAACCGGAATCGAAACCGGAACCGTCTGGAGGGGGTTTCGATTTCGGTTTCAATCCGGTTCTCGATTTCAGGCGATTCGGTTCTTAATTTTTTTTTTAATCAACTCACTTCTCAGTTCTCAAGTTCTCAGTTCTCACAAACCACACAAATCATCACACATATTCAGTTCTTAAAAAAAAAAAAATTAATCACTTGATTCACCTCAGTTCCTATCTTCCCACTTCTTACAAACCCCACCCAATTACCCAGATCACACAAATCACACAAATCATCACACATATCACAAATCATAACCCAGATCACAATTCACAAATCCCAAATCCCATATCCCATTCATCACACTAATCAACCCCAAATCACCCAAATCACAGATTATCCCAAAAATCCAAATTGCCCAGTCACCCACCACCATCGCACCACCGATCAACGACTCACCGGAGATCGAAGAGAGGTTGAATCGATCCGAAATTGATCGAGCGACTGGCGGCTGGAGGCAGCGATGGATCACCCAATCTGGACCAGATTGTGGTCCACGACAAACAATTGTCCTCCTCGTCATAAATCGCAAGAGTTCCGTGCGAAATCTCACCATAAAAAATGGCATTAACCCTAGAAGCAAACCAGGTTTGGGTGAGATCCAAGCATTGGATCGGGTCTGGGTGAGTGACCAATCACACTTGCACTTCATTGCTAGATTTAAGTGTGGCTTTGTATGTGTGCTTGTGTTGTCCGTGCTTGCACAATGGTGTGCTCGTCTTAACGCTTTGAGTGACCATTTGAGAAGGTCTCATTCTTCTCTTGTTTTGGTCTTTGGTCACATGATTTTTTCCATGAGTTTGGGCATTCTTGTTGTTGTCCAAATATGACTTTTGGTCACTCATTTGACCATAAATCTTTCTACAGTTATCCAAATCAAGTTTTGTTGATTGGAGTAGGAAGGAGACTTCCATACCTTTCCAACGGTATATTATACGAAAGGTTTCGATGTCGTTTGGTCATGTTTTGAGCCGCACTGTGTTTAGGTTTCGCAAGACAGGTTTTCGTTAATCCTCCAGCGACCTCTCCTGAGAACTTCCCACCAGTGGTTTTCACGGGACAGCTCTTCGTCAGGCCTCCCATGACCGCTCCTGTGAACTTCTTTCCAGAAGTTTTAGCGGGACAGATCTTCGTCGCTCCTCCCGCGACCTGTCCCACAAATGTCATTTTTTGGGCTGTGCTGTGTGGGTGAGCGAGTGTTAGTGCGCGATGGGTCATCCTACCCGCGCTCTGCTCTGATTTAGAGGCATTTTAGTCTTTTCCCATTAGCTCGTGTCTCTCACTATATAATCCTTTCTTTCTCTTCTTATTTACTGACTCCTCCGAATTTAAAGAAACCCTCGAGAGAGATAGAGTGAGTCTAGAGAGAGAAAACTCCATTTGAGTTTGTTTAACTTTCCAAACTCAAAACCCATCTCTATCTCACATCATTCAACTTCATTTCAACATGGCTCTTCATGGTTTCATGACTAGGTAAGTTACAACTAAATTAAAGCTTATTTATTGTTGTTCTTACTTTAGATTAGGTATTTATTGCTTGATTAAATACCTTGACTCACTTTATTACACATATTTATGAGTCTAAATTGTATGATTGGGTTTGTTTATGATAGCTTGCATCATTAGGTCATTTATGCCTAAATAGCTAATCCATAAATATATATATGCATGTTTAATTGATGATTAGGTTGGCTTTGTGCATCTAGTCAAGTTCATGAATGTTTATCTGAGTTTAATTGACAATTAGGTTGTTAAAATTACTCTACATCTAATTGAGACCTCATGTGTGTGCATCTAGGCATTGTTGATAACTAGGTTGCTAAATTGCATTATCTACATCTAGTTAAGCATTGTATGTTTGGTCTAGCATATTTTGTATTGAGCATTCATTGATTGTTCACTTAGACCTTTATACTCTTCATAGAGTCAAAGTCTTGTGGCTTCTAGGTGAAGTTGCACAAGCAAGTCAAGTCTTGCAACCAAGGCTAGGTTGTCAAGCATTGGTCAAGTGCCACTGTAAAAGGCCCGCGGGGTAGAGTAGGAGGTGCTCACGTCAAGAGTAGAGGTCAGGGGATATCACTAGGGATTGAACCAAGAGTGGCCAGTGGTAGTGTCCATAGCTTGAGGTTGTCGAGAGTGAGAGTCCGAGTATCACTTGAGGGTATAACCTTTTATTTATATAGTGGATTTCGGTGACCGTATGTGGCTAGAAGGATATCCCGTGAGTTTTGCACAATTAGAGGGTTTTTCACGTAAATCAATCAACGTCTCATTTATTGTTTTCCGCACTTTAATTACATTGATTGTATTTGTTTGTATTGGGTTATTTTTGTTAATATTGACTAATCGAAAAAGTTGGTAATAATCAATTATTCCCCCACCCCCCAGGTTGCTAGACACACACTTTGGTAGTATTTTCACCTTCAAACCTTTAAGTCTCATCTGAAGAAGAAGAAATCAGTGACGCATCTAGCAGTCACGATGAGGTAACATACAACAACTTTGGTAATTTTGGTAACTTTAATTTAAATTGTATGATTATGAAATTTGAGATAGACAAATTCGATGGCTCTGGGGATTTTGGCATATGGAGAAGAAGGGTGAAAGCCCATCTCTCCTAACAGTAAATCCTCAAAGCCATTGAAAGCCCTAAAAAATTAACTATCCCTTTAACCACCGAATAGAAAAATGATATGCTTGAAATGACTTTAGGTACTATTATTTTGAATTTATCTGATAATGTTCTTAGAGAGGTTAATGAAGAAACAATTGCATGTGGTGTTTGGAAGAAATTAGAAAGTCTTTATCTCACAAAATCTCTAACAATCAAAATTTATCTTAAATAAAGACTTTTTAGCTTTAAGATGGATCCTAGTAAAGGCTTAGGTCAAAATCTAGATGAATTTAAAAAAATGACCATAAAGTTAGCCAATAAGGGGGAGAATGAGAAATTGAGTGATGAGAATAAGATAATCATTCTCCTCAACTCTTTGTCTGACTCTTTTAAAGATGTTAAGGCTTCGTTGGGAGTTGTTAATTTGGTGAACTCAAATTGTTCTCATTCGGATGATATTGGTTTGGTGATTCATGATATCTGCTCTCGCATCCGTAATTATCAGATTAATGAGGTCCGTATTATTATTATTTTTTTCTGAAATACGAAGAGTACTCTAGCTAATTAATAATTAAAGAGACTAATTTTAGATTAAACCGAGTCCAATATTTTATTTTATTTTGAACGGCAAATTCTATTGAAGAGGCCTACGAGAGGCACAAGAGAAAAGCAACAAGAAACCCAAAGGCTACGCAAGCAGCCACAAAACACCAAGAACACAACTACGCTCAAGCCATCAACACAGAGAAACCCCAACGACTGCCCCACACAGCAAAGCCAACTTATTGCAAGTTAAAGAGTACAACCATCACAAGCTAGTATGCTTTTTTATTTTATTTGTAATGATCACAACACAATTACGAACTCGGACTTGTTTCCCTTGTTCGATAGATTTTCACGATGGGAGAAATTGAGCCTTGACGAAGCCGAACCTGAACGGCTGGGTACTAGTTAGAGCCAGACGCCGCGCATTTTCCACAAAATTAATCCCAACATCACTGCATAAATTGACAGTGGACTCACTCACATCTGAAGGACAGTGAACAATCTTGTATGCATGTCCGAAGTCATCAGCTTTGACAAACTTGAACCAGTTTTGCAGGGTTTGAGGTCCAGGGTTTCCTAAAACTCCATTAGCTGTAATAAACCAAGCTCCTCTTTTTTCATCGTAGTTGTCAACTTTCCACACCATTGGTTCATTGCAATTGATTATGTTGGCAATGAACAGGATGTTCACATCCATGGATTCGTGGACATAGCCTCGGTTTTCACTGCTGTAATTGGTTGGAAAAAAGAACATTGGATAGCCCCTTAAGAGGTCCGAGGAATGTTGGGTAACATCCAGTGGACATAATCCATTTCTATTAAAGGATAGAGTGAGACCACCGCCGCCGGCTCCTCGGATTGAAGAGATGATGTAATAAGCCCTTCCGGCTTCAACCTCATCGCCATCGAGGTCGAGCAATGGATCGGGGTGCCCTGACAACGGTTTTGTGAGCAAGGCGAAGAAAAGGAAGGAGAGTGATAATGCTCGGAGAGAACTCTTCATTGTTATAGCTTGATTAGCTAGAAGAAATGGTTGGAAGGTTGTTTGATGTGTGAAAATGGATATGCACAAGAGCTTCAATTTATAGAGCCTTGAGGATATATAAGGACATTTTGGTAAATGCATGCATATCTCATGCATGAAAAACGTGTCTTAGGGACCAGTGTCTTGGGGACCAGAATCCTAGATGAGACAATGTTTATCTATTTATATATCTCTCACACTTATATACTATTGAAACTATGAATTTATCTCTCTCTGGACTAAAACTTGGGTACAGCATGATGCACCATGCATCTCCCACCCTGATGCTGCCACGTCAGTAAAGTTGCTGACGTGGCAGCATCAGGGTGGGAGATGCATGGTGCATCGGATGCACCCAAGACTCTCTCCTCTCTCTCACACTTACTCGTATACACAGGGATGGACCATCATTGGCCACACTAACCATTCTTAAAAAATTGGAAAGTAAAAAAAAAATAAAAATTAATAATAAATATATTTCCTAATAATAGACATGACACCGGTTTGGTTCACCAGTGAACCGAACCGGAACTGTATGGGAAAAATTGGAACCGAAACCGAGTTTTCAGGTTTCGGTTTTGGAAATGGACCGGAGCCGGTATTAGAGCGGTTCTGGTTCTAAATTTTGAGGAACCGTCCGGTTCGAACAGGACTGGAATGTTTGGTTCCGGTTCGAACCGGACGGTTCCAACATATATATATTTATTATTATTATTTTTTTAAAAACCAGATCTATGATCTGATTTTCTCAGATCATCACTTCCTCACCTCACCAGCTCTCTCTCTCTCTCTCTCTCTCTCTCTCTCTCTCTCTCTCTCTCACACACACACACACACAAAATCAACCCCAAATCACCACTCAACCACCGGCCACCACTCCACCAGGCCATCGCCGGTCGACCATCTTCTTCTTTCCACGGTTCAGCGTCGGCCATCATCAGCTTCCCTAGTTCCCTTGGATCGATCATCTTCTTCTTTCTTCTTTCTTCTTTCTTTTTGCTTCTTTCTTCTTTCTTCTTCTTCTTCTTCTTCTTCTTTTGTCTTCATTTTCCTCATTTTCCTCATTTTCTTCTTCTTTCATCTTTCTTCTTCTTCTTGCTTGGATCGAAGTATCGAGCGAGAGAGATGAGATTGGAGGTGGATTACTGGATTGTGTGTGTTTGAGTTTTTACCGGGTTGATTGGGTTTGTGGTGGTGTGTATGTGTTTGAGTTTTGATTGGTATGATTGATGGTGACCGATGTTTGTGTGTGTGATATATTTTGGTGCGTGTGTAATTAGGGATTAGGAATTTGGGGTTGGGTCACCTGGATGGGTAGGTGCAGGGAGATGATTAGGTTGTTTTTTTTTTAAATTAAAAAATAAAAACCAGTTTCTAACCGTTGGAACCAGTAGAACCGGACCGGAACCGTGGTACCGGAACCAGAACCTCCCTAAGGAAAGTTTCGGTTCCGGTTGCGGTTCTAGTTCCCTCAGAACAGAAACCGCCGGTTCCGGTGTAATAAAAGAAGACGGGCAATAGTAGTAGGACTAGGAGCACTGTAGAGGTATTTATATGTTGCGTTTTTGCATACTCTCTTCACGAATAACGAGGTAGTGTGACCTATTTTCTTTTATTTTTCCTTCTTCAATAATTATTTTCTTTCATTCTTTCTCAGATTTACTTAAATTTGGTTCAATATCTTTATTAACACCAATAATTGATCTTCCAATTAGTTAAGTTTTTATGAATATTATGAACTTAAACATTTTATTTTATATTGAAATTTTAGGACTATTATAATTTTTAGTTTATAAAATTTTTGGAATAATCTAATTATCAATTAATCTAATTTTAAATTTACAATCTAACAATATTGTTTAATGAATTTCTTGTTGTTTTAATTGAAATTTAGAAGTATGATTTTTAAGTTTTTTTTTTAGGTTTTTAATTAAAGTAATAGAGTAATACTATACAATCCAAATAATTAACCTAAAATTTAACCTAAATAATTACCATACAAATCATGGAATGATATGGTTAATGAATAAACCACTTATAACATCATTTGAGTTGGTTTTTGGACTAATTTTATTGGTTGCCAAGCATTAGTTTTTTAATTATTCTTTTTCTTCTATATTTGCAAGTAAATAATAATATAAGTTTCTATTTTCTTGACATGTATAGAAGGTAATATTGAAACTGTGAATTCAAGTCATATTCTCATTCCAAATAGGGTCGGTCCTGAGATTTTTAGGGCCCAAGGCTAACTATAGAAAATGAGGTCCTAAACACCCCATGTATGTTTACTTGATTATTTTTTTCTAGTAAATACTTATAAAAATCAATATAGTAACTCAAACTCAAGACCATAACACAACAAATAGTAAATAAAAAGTTACTAAAATAAAATAAAATTTTAATTGCATCAAATAATGTATCATTTAAACCTTACAGGTCTCACATTTTTAACAGCAAAAGTACTAATTAGGCTTACATAATCAAGTTTTTATACCATATATATATATATATATATAATGGATAACATAACTAAGTCATTCAAAGGAAATTGTAACAAAATTAGAAATGAAAAACGAAAAGAAGTATTATAAAAAAAAGGAAAAGAAGTGCATCGATTCAATTATCTTCGAAACAACTATGAATCCAAATCTTCTATGAGCGAATAACGTAAATTACTTGAATTTTTAAAGTTTTATATCTGAATTTTTCGTATTAGATGAGAGTTGAAGAACCCTAACTTTGATAAAAAAAAAATCTTCAATTGTCTGATCTAGTAAATGGTTTTTTTTTTGAACAACACTTTATTCATAGAAAGAAAGCAGAAACAAACAGGCCAAACAACGCAAGACAAGAAGAAAAAAGAAAAAACAGGGGCAAAGAAGAACAACACCAAGAAACAGACAGCTAACTAGACCAAAACAAAACAAAAACTTTAATCACAGCCAGTGAATAAAATCAGCATTGGAACCAGACCCCATATTTGCCAAACTATCTGCAAATGAATTAAACATTCGCGAGGCATGAACTACCTCTAGACCCTCCCAAGTCTTTAACTGCTCACGAATGTAAAAAATCTTTCTTATGTGCTTAATGCTTTCGAAATCCTCATTATTAATCCAAGACACGGCCACCTTCAAGTCACTGACAATCGAAACCACTTGGCCATAAAGGAAAGGGGCGGAACTGTAAATTTCAATCGACATGTGAATAGCCGTGATTTCCGCTGCGTTGGATTCCATTTTGCCCATAAAAAAAGAGAAAAGACACACAACCTTACCATTGGAGTCCCTCAAAATGCCACCGATTCCCGCTTGACCCAGATTTCCCCTAGCAGCCCTTCCACATTGAATTTGAAAGTATTCATCAGAGGAGGACACCAATCTTTGATCACATATTTTTTTCACCCTTCTTTATTCCACACAACATTCTTTCAGATTAAGCATCAAAACCCTGACTGAATCTGAAACATTTTTGCCCAGATATTTGAACCACCATGCTATCCGAAATCGAACCGCATCTTGAGCCATTGTAAGATTAGGGTATTTGTCTTCGAATACCTTTTGGTTGCGCACTTCCCACACGGTCCAAACAACAGCACTAAAAAGGGAGAGCAAAGCTCTTTGACTCTTCACTGTTGGAAACAATCCTATCCATTCATCAAACCACTCATGAATTGTTTTATTGCTGCACCAACTCACCTCCCACCAACCCATACACACCTTCCACAGTTTATACGTCCAGTGGCAGTGTAAGAACAAATGATCAACAGTTTCCGCCTCTTACGAACATAATGGACATTCCACCGCTGTAAGATGACCCATCCCAAATAGGTGAAGCACCTCTCTAACCAAAAATTTTCCTTTGTAAAGCTGCCAAAGAAAAATCTCAACTTTTGTAGGACAAACGCCATTCCAAATCACTTTTTGAATGGAAGAAGAAACTTATGTGCTCCCTTCTAAATTCCTCCTGAAAGAACTAATAGTGAATAAGCCATTCCAGTTATACTTCCACGCCAAAACGTCTGACGACAGATTAAAAATAGGAATGCCACTTAGGAAAGTTGTAAAACCCACCCACTGCTCTCTTTCCAGTCGAACAAACTTCCTCTGGTTTGGACATCCCAAACCCACCCCGTCGTACTCCACCTACCGAAATCCTAAATAGGACCGCTCTTCTTCGAAGCCAAAGCGAAGACTTTAGGGAAAGCATCTCGCAAGGACCTAAAATCCCATCTTAACTCAGTCCAGAAATCAGCTCTATCACCTTTACCCACCACCACTGAAAAACCTTCATTGATGATCTTCGCGGTCGGACTGCCTACTTTAAATAGGCTGCAGACTGCCTTCACAAAAAAAGAATCCTTAAGCGATTTTTCCCAACTCCACATAAGACATCTATCTTGAATTCCGTATTTCGCAACAATGACCTTTCGCCACAAAGCCTCCTTCTCCCTTCCAAATCTCCAAATCCATTTGGCAAGCAAGCCATTGTTTTTAACAAGAACCCTCCTGATTCCGAGACCTCCTGAACACTTACTCTTACACACCTCCTCCCACTTAACTGCCTGAATCTTCCTCTTGACTCCTCCATCACTCCACAGAAAACCCCTTTGCAGTTTCTCTACAGACTGAGCCACTCCAATCGGCATCTTAAAAATAGATAAAAAAATATGTCAAGATACTAGCAATGACTGCCTTGATGAACACCACCCGTCCACTTTTGGACAAGAATTTTCTTTTCCAAGGGGAGAGACAGTTTCAATTTTTCTGATAATCGGGTTCCAAAAAGACTTCGCCAAAGGTCTTGCTCCCAAAGGAAGGCCGATATAGATAATTGGAAATTTTTCCCTAATGCATCTGAAACTGACTCCTAAGGGAAAGAGTCCAAGCCACCCTCCTTGCCCACTCTCACTAAGTAAGATTTGAATTTTTTTTAAGGGCCGAAACTAACTGAAAGCAATAAAGAATTCGCTTAGCATTGCACACATACTCTACATTTGGCTTAATAAACAAAATGGTATCATCCGCAAATTGTAAGTGTGTTATGTGGACATTTTCTCCACCAAAACGTTCACCTTCCACCAACCCTAAGTTGACCGCTCTATGAAACAAGCAATTCAGACCCTCCGCTGCAATATTGAAGAGGAAAGGGGATAAGGGATCACCTTGGCGTAATCCCCTCTCTATGCCAAATTCAGTAGTTGGACTCCCATTTACTAAAACTGACATTTTCGTGGATGAAATACATTCCTTTATCCACCCCCTCCATCTCCACCCAAATCCCATTTTTTCCATCATCTCGTCTAGAAAGCTATGATCCACACTATTATAAACTTTTTCGAAACCAACTTCACCACCAATCCCCCCTCATTTTCATACTTCCATTTTTGAATTACTTCTTCCGCAATCACAAAGCTATCCACTATCTGTCTATTTTTCACAAAAGCCAACTGAGATTCCCCAATCACTGAGTCCATGACCCTTTTGATTCTATTGGCCAAAACCTTTGCTAGAACTTTATACATTGAACCAACTAAGCTGATGGGTCTAAAATCTGAAATAACATTATGATTGCTAACCTTAGGGATTAATGCAATGAAAGTATGGTTCACCTCCTTGACAATCGACGCATCTCTGTGGAATTCATTGATGAAATTCATGAAATCCATTTGGATCTCCCCCCAATTCGCCTTAATGAAGTTCATGTTTAAACCATCCGGCCCCGGAGCCTTATTACCATCACAACTCGACAGCGCCACCCAGACTTCCTCTGGACTAAAATCCACCTCTAAAGAGACCTTTTCTTCCTCCGACAGTCTTTTGAGAGCTCCCCCCCTCATCGTCGGTCTATCCCACCTTTCTCTTTTGTAATGATTTTGGAAGAATATGTGGACACTCCTCCTAATGGACATTGGATCCGAGCATACAACCCCCTCCGCTGATATCTCACCAATAAAATTAGCCTTTCGTTTTCCATTAGCCATAAAGTGAAAACATTTTGTATTCCTATCGCCCTCTTTCAACCACCACACCCTGGATTTTTGATGCCATAACTGCTCCTCCCTACAGAGAGCTTTCCATAACTCATCCATCAAATCCCACCTTTGTGACCTGAACTGATCAGACCACCCATGTTGAGCTGCTTGTTTAACAATGAGACCCAATTAAGCTTCAATAACCTTAGAATTCTCCCCCGACTTTTTATTGGACGAAAGCCAATTCTTAATACTATTTTTGGACGCTTTAATTTTGGAAAACAACACCACCCCTTTAGACCCCTCACCTTACAGTTCGCCCACCCCCTCACAGCCTCTTTCATTAAAGTATTCTCCTCCAACCAAGTATTGTAAAAGCGAAACGAAATTGGCCCCCAATCAATCTTTGGCTCTTCAAGGATAATCAGATTGTGATCCGAAAGACTCCTTTCCAACCCTCTTTGAGTAAGATTCGGCCACCATAAAAAAATCTCCGGGGACACCAAAAATTATCAAGCCTAGCCCATGCTTCCTGTTCCCTGTTGTTGGACCACGTAAATTTTAAACCGAGAAGCGGAATGTCAATCACCTGAACTTGGAGAATAAAGTTTCTGAAACTATTCATGGCTCTCGTATTGTGTCCTACACCTACTCTTTCCGTCGGGTCAAGGACGGTATTAAAATCACCACCTATTATCCAAGGAATCGAAAGCGATCTTTGCGCTTCCAGGATGAAATTCCACAGCTCATGTCTATCTTTTGCAACAGACGGAGCATAAATATTGCATAGCGCCACCTCCTTAGAAAACAAACCATTTCCCCAGCTAAAATGATACAACTTCTGGAAGATATGCACTCCTTATCCACAAAACTGTCTTCTTTCCAAAGGGTAAGAATTCCTCCTGCAGCTCCTTCAGAATTCACCCCCACACCTCTCGTCAGCCACGTTCCACCTAGATTACGGATCACCGAGCTGTCGAAAGCCTTCAACTTCGACTCTTGAATAAAGGCTAACACCGGTTTGTGCCTTTGCATAAAACTTTTTATCTCGCCTCTTTTCTTCCCTGCCCAACACTCTTATGTTCTAAGATAATATTAACAAAAAAAGAAAAAAAAACACCCATGGCCTAGAGACAACACTCAATTACCTCTTCCGGTTTGCTTCCTCTCGGTCCTTATCCTCTTTCTCACACCTAGCAATGACCTCCTCCATTTCCATAATTTTGCCATTAAAATCAATTCCTAGTGACACATCTGTTTGATAACCAAAGCTATCTCTTCTTCCAAATTTTGTTGCAGACCCTTCACTGAGTTCAACTCCTCCAAACCGTTTTGACATCTTCCTTCGCTGTTTCCTTTCTTAGTTAAATCCATGGAGTTTAAATTTTTATTACCTTTGAGGGATTGTCTGCGGCTAATAGCTTTCTCCACTGCCTTCGCTACCTCCATATCTAAATTCCAGACCTCATTTGTTTCATTTTCGAGCTCTATTCTCAGACCTCTATCTCTGCTTGTTTTCCTCATGTTACCACCAATCGCACTCCTTGTTGTCATACCATGTTTCTTCATTCTCTCCTTTACCTTCTGCCAATGGCTCTCCAGCCATTCTTTCTCCACTCTTCTGGTTTCTTCAATAAGAGCTAGCTCAAAATGAGTTTCATTTATCTAGTCATCCGAGATAGCCTCTGAAGAGTGACCATCTATTTGATCCATCACAACAATCTTCAGGCCTTCTCTAAGTTCTCCATTGTTGGGATTTTTGAAGGGGTCCTAAAACCTTCCGCATGTTGGACTCCTATAGAGTATTCTGAGTTCGCAAGCCTCCCTTCAGTCAAGCCCACTTTTTAGCCTCCACAAGAAGAATCTTGAACTGGGCCTTGAGAACTCCTTCCTCCTGACCCATCTCCATCAGCCTACTTCATAACATTTACTCGATTTGAACATTCACCCCTCATCTTTCCAGGAAATAAAAGTTGGCCCTCTTCAGAGACTTCATCAAAAGATGACTCTTCCCTCGAGGTCCATTTTTTACTCGAAACTCTTTTCTGTCTACCTATAATCAGCTTTCCATTGGTGCTTGGAAAAGCTTTTGTGATCCTACGAGGTTTAGGAACCCCCCCTTTCTTTGCCTTTGTCACTTCTGAACTTTTCAAAGCCTGTTGATTTGAAAGAACACCTTTCTTGCACAAAGGTTTCCTTGGAATTATCCCTGCAACCCAACAGCTCCTTCTGACCTTTTTGGTTGGGTTCACGAGACTCTAAGCTCCGCTTCCCCAAGCTATGATTGGACAATATTTCCAAAACCACTTCACTCCTTCTATCTACCTGGTTTTGAGACTGAGTTTTATCTGCCATTGAAGGGCATCCTCCAATTGGTATATCAAGCTCCTGGTTCAGACCTAGAAATTCATTAATCTAGTGTATATCTCTGTGGCTAGACTCTGTTTCCACCCAGACTAAAATTTTCTATGGCCATCCACCACCTTAATGGCCTTTGGTAAGGCCTTAGTAAGAGAAATCAATAATAGCAATCTTGCCGAATCCACCCTTGTTCGCAAAAGTGTCCCTTCATCAACGAGCACGAGATCCCCTATCTTGGAACCCGGCTTTTTGAAAAAAGCCTCATTCCAGTAATCTAGTGCAATACCGGTGAAATGAAACCATACTGGCCTATCATCAAAGCTGCGCACCGCTGACCATTTCTCCATTGAAACAAACAAGTCCTTCCAGAAAAAGCTGTTACTAATGAAGCCTTCACATTCCTGACTCGATTCAAAGCTCTACAAAATAGCTTTCCCTCCTAAGAACTTGGTTGAGGAAGAGAAACCTCGTTTCAACAGTCTTCTCTTCACTCTTGACACATTAGAGAAAACCCTCATTACACCCACTGCACTATTCTCGAGCCAGAGACCATCAGATAACCAGCTTTCAGTTATCACAAGTTCCTGCGTATCAGTCGAAACCTTCTCCCTGACCACCCTTTCTTCTAACTTCACCTTCAAAACGTCGGCATATGACCATTCCTTCCTTTCATTAAACCGACCTTCCATACTTGCCTTCTTGTCATCATCTATTTGCTTTGTGTATCGATTATTACCACTTGCAGAAGCCCTGTTTATTGCCTTCCATCCCCTTTGCGACACCTTAACTTGAATTGGCCATCCATATACGTGCATTCCATTTGTCTTCTCAGCCACCTTTCTTGCCTCTTCAATGGTTCCAAAACTGACAAAAGCGTAGCCTATCTTCTTGTACTTTGTAGCTTCTGAGAGATGTATGTCCCTCACTCTCCCAAAAACCTTGAATAAATTCCACAAGAAACGCTGATCCACCTGATAATTCAGATTGTCCACAAAGATTGATACCAGATTCTCATGAAAGTCCCTATATCTTCCTTGTCTTGACCCTCCGAAATCTCTCTCCTCTCTTCTCTCTCATTATTTTTATGCTACTTCTATTGTTCATTATACTAGCTATCTTCGATCATCATTAACACCGATTTTTTTCCTTTCCAATCAATCATCAATTTAAGAATGAAAAATAAAGAAAAATAAAGATTTTTTCTTTTAGAATCAAAGAAAAATAAAATCCAGAATCTTTACTGGATTTTTTTTTAAGAATCATAAGAATTTTTTTAACTTAATTTTTTTTCTATAGAAATCTGAGTTCCTAAATGGAAACCCATTTTTGGAGAACTAGATGGATGAGATCAGTTGAATCAAGGGCGTTTTTGGCTTTGATTCAGACCCTTTTTTTTTTTTTTTACTGAAATCCAAACAGAAAATAAACTAAAAAAAAGGTTCAAAAGCTAGTAAATGGTTTTTTAAGAATGCCGTTTAATGTGCGGGCATTAAAAAAAATTTGAATATGGATTCTTTTTTATTTTTTTTTTAGAAAAAAAGAAAGTGTTATTTGGCTTTTAATCAAAGTGGGCATTTTTTTTATTTATCAAAAATGGGTCTTTTATAATCAAGCTACTGGGCTTTTTTAAATAATCATATTTGGGCCGGCTCAAATGTCAGATATATATCCAATATTAAGAAATAAAATTCAAAACCCTTTATTTTTGTTTATTTTTAGGGGTCTTAGACGGTTGCCTTAATGGACTATCCCTAATTAGACATGATGTCGGTTCTGGTTCCGATTCGGAATCGGCATTTCCTGTTCTTGTTCTGGTTATGGTTTCACGGTTTCAATTCCGATTCCGATTCCGGTTCCACGGTTTTGGTCCGGTTCCGCCGGTTTGGAACCGATTTTTTATAATTTATTTTTTATACTTATTTCATTTGATCAACGAAAAAAAAAGCACAAGACTTAATAAGTGACGACCCGAGATTTATTTATTAAAAATTTTAACGGATCTTTTTTTTTCTTCAGAATTTTTTTTTTGGTTTTCTATACCCATCGGTTCCCCTTCTAAGTTTCATTCTAATGCGATTCTCCAATTACTGTTTTGAAATGTTTTTTTTCCTGTACGAATCCATATAATCTTTCTTCTTTTTATTTTGATTTTCATATTTATTTTGAGGAGCACTAGATACACTCTCTCAACCCACTCTCCCAACCAACTCTCTATTCATGTGATGATATGTGGACATTATTATCTTTTTCACATTAAATTTACAATGTCAATCAACAACTTATTTCCTTAATTGCCCTTCTTCTTTAACATTAACATTGTCATGTAATATCGTTATATATATAGAGTCATTTTCCTGTCAATTCGTCATAATATAATATATCAGTTCCTTGAATGTGGGTCATAGATTATGAAGAGGTTCTGACAAGTGCATACACACTGGGTCAAAGCAATTGAATCTAATGTCATACATTCAAGGAACTGATATAAATAAAATAAGTTCATCCTGAAGAGAGAATATATATATATATATATATATATATATTTATATATATATTAGGTGTGTGTTTTTTTTAGGGATATAATCATTTTTCCCCCTGTAGTTTGCCATATTAGATACTTTACCCCCTCTAGTTTCAATAATGGCCAATTTCCCCCCTACAGTTTACCGTATTCGTCATTTTCCCCCCTACCGTTAGATTTTCCATCCAAAAAGTTAATTTTCATGTTAAAAGACATTATTGCCCTTCAATAATTGTGAATGAATGGGGATTTTTTTTAAATATTAATCAAATTTTTTTTCCTTAAATGGATCTACACCATCCATATCATAAATTGGATGGTTGAGATTACACAATAATTTATAAAACATAAAATAAAAAATATAAATAAAATTAAAAATTAAAAATTAAAAATTAAAATTTAAAAAATAAAATAAAATAAAAAATAAAAAACATAGAACCATCCCCAGAAATCACACCACCTCCAGATATCAACAACCCCAAAATCAACACCCATCTCCCGATATGAACACCCACCCACACAAAAATCACCACCCACGCCAGAAATCACACCACCACATCACTAGAATTCACAAAATCCATCAGCGTCTTCACTTTCATCTTCTCCACCCACACCAAATCCCTCATCTTCTTCACCTTCCCAACCACCCCAACTGCGTCTATCAGTGCTTAAACTCGCCGGCACGAACACGACGACGACCGGCCTCTCCTACTCGAATCAACGCAAACCAAATCCATCTTTCTCTTCTTTCTTGATCTTGATCTAATTCTTTTTCGCTGGTTTGGGGCCGCCTGCAAGAACGGGCCCAGATCTCCTCAACTGAGAGGAGATTGGCACTGGTTGATGGTGGGGGTTCGACTGGGTTCAGTTTTAGGTTTGACAATGGGTGTTTGGTTTGGGTTAGGGGGCGGTTGACAGTAGAGGGCGGTGGTGTTTGGGGGCGGTTGATAGTAGGGAGCGGTGGTGTTTGTGGGTGGTTGAGAGTAAGGAGTGGTGGCTAGGGTATTGGTGATTAGCGTCGATCTCCTTTCATTTTGCACCTGCGGCAGGTGTGGTTGTGGTAGATGGGCTTGGTTGGATTCAAGCCAGTGATGGTGTGGTTGATGGGTTTGCTTTTGGATTTGAGGGTTAGGTTTTGATGATTGACATGAATGGTGGTGGGTTTTCGTTTTGGAGATGGATGTGTTTGGTTTCTAGTGTTGAATGTTGATCTGGAAAACTACTTCCATTTTTTTTCAATTGACTTTCAGTTCCTGATTGATGGAATCATTTGAAAATAAATAAATTTTGGTTTCAGTTTTTTGTTTTGGTTCTGGTGAATGAAATTGAAAATCATTGGTTTCAGATTTTGGGTTTTTTATTTTGGTGTTTGAGTGGTGGTGGTGACTGGGTTTGGGTGTTGAAGATGGTGATGGGAAGAAATAAAGATGAAAATGGTTTTTGAGTTTAAGTTAGGTTTTTTTTTATAATAATTATTAAACTAATTTCTGATAATATTTATGTAATAAAAGAGTATATATATTTTTTAATTTAAGTTTGTGCCTATTTACCTTTTTAGCCTTACCTATTTTAGATATTTAACAGAATAGATAACGATTGAAGGGCATTTTAGGTATTTTTTTAACGGCAGGGGGAAAATGTCTAATATTTTAGTTTTTAGGGGGAAAAACGGTCATTACTGAAACTAAAGGGGGTAAGATGTCTAATATGAAAAACTACAGGGGGTAAATGATTATATCCCTTTTTTTTAAGACTTTGCAACTACTTTTATTTCTTGCGTGTACAGTCCCAAATTGAATTACTCGAATGTTTCCTTCTACCAAATTTTTAAAATAATTCTGATATTAAATGAAATTATGTTAAAGTTAAAGAAGAATGACAACTAGGAAATAAATTGTTAGTTTGTATTGTAAATAGAATGAAAAATGAGGCCATTTATAATTGCTACAATTTTAATGTGAAAAAATTATTGATGTTCACATGTCAACACATAAATAGAGAGTGGGTTGAGATGGTGTATCTAGCACAACTCATTTGTTTTACTTTTATCTTCGTCTTCTTGTTTTTGTTTTAAGATTTAATTTTGTATTTAGAAGAAATCAATTTTAAGTGCCATTTAATGTGGTGTCAAGTCCTAAAAATTTTATAGGTAATCTAGTTTTAAATTTACAAAGTAATGGTATTTTTTTTAATTAACCATCTTTTTCAGCAATGAATTTATTTTTAATTTTTCTTTTGATTGTTTTGTACGGATCCAGTCGAAATTGACAAATACCATATTTTCCATTGGGTGCAGATATTGACATTGAAAAATATTATTTACACACCAAATTTGTAAGATCTAGGCACAAAAGAAACACCCAGCAAACAGATTACAGAGAAAAGAAGCAATGTCCTCTAAGATGAACCAAATCTGCATCTGCAGCCAGCAGTGCATGAGAGTTGAGACAATCAAAGCAGTTGCAATCATCAAAATTTTTAAATATGATAATTGAGTTATTTTCTTTAAGATTACATTAGTGTTTAACAGATCAAAGTACTTTGATTTATTTTCAATGATATTATTTTTATGTCATTTTGTTTTTTTTGAAGGTACGTTTTATTCGGCCAAATTACGCAACAAAACAAAACAAAACAAACAAGGGACACAAGTACACAACAGAACAAACCCCAAACACACCAAACACCAAGAGCACAACTAAACAGAACAAAAGAACTTTATTTCATTTTGTTAAAGAATATTTTTATAATAATATCTTTGGTTGGCAATATCTATCTACTTTCTTATCCACTCTAGAGTCTAGACAAAGCTCTCGAAGATATTGAAATATTCAAATCATTCATTAATAAATAATAACACGTGTTGTATATCAACTTTATTAATAATAACTGGACCACCTGAACCCAAAGATTTACGTAGATATTGAAAAACAATAATATTAAACGTTCTAAATTTCTTTTTCAAATTTTATCTTAAATGATGTGGTATGTGAGATATCAATATCAAATTAATTACCGTATAATATAATAATTTATAAGATGCTGATATCTCATATGCTACATCATTTATGACAGAATTTAAAAAACAAATTTAAAACGTATAGCATTAATTATTGAAAAATTCAATCAGTCGTTAATAAAACGTGTTGTTTATCAACTTTATTAATAATAACTGGACCATCTGAACCCAAAGATTTAGTAAACCCGTGATGCTATATTATAATATAGTACATGTAATATTTCTTCTATAAAAAAAAGTAAAAGACGTGAAGGCGTGAAGCTAAGTAATTTAATTTCTTTGAAAGTTGATAATCACTCGCTCATTAATTAATGAATATAAACCGAAAACTGTTGATTCGGGTGAACTTAATCCAACAAATCTACATGCCAATTGATTTATATATATATATATATATATATATATATATATAAACTCGATTAAGGTTTATATCAAAGCCTTAGTTTTAAGCGAGGAAAAAATGAATTTTGTCATTTTTTTGAGTTGGTATTGTATAAGAGGCACCACTTTAATATCTTATGTTTAAAAGACACTAAAGTAAATGATTTTTTTAAAAAAACCCTTATTATACACAATCAAACCAGTTACAATTATCAAAATTTTTAAATACGATAATTGAGTTATTTTCGTTAAGTAAAATACTAAAATATTATGCTTAAGATTACATTAGTGTTTAACAGATCAAAGTATTTTGATTTGATCTTGTTGCAGCCGAAGTATTTTTTTTTTGTTTTTGGCTTGTACAATTCTTGTATTTCTTGATAGTTCTTTAGTGGGTAGCTCGGAGCTCTTTTTGTTTGGTTGGTGTGGTTTTGTGTTGACTTCTTATTGCTTTTCTGGGTTTTGTAGTTTGTTTTTGTGTGGCCTGTGTGCTTGTATTTCTTCTTGGCCTACTTAGCCTTTTTATGAATAAATTTTACCGTTAAAAAAATGTATCATTTTTTTTAAAAGCACGTTTTATTCGCCCAAACAAGACAAAACAAGCAAGGGACAAAACAGAGCAAACCCCAAACACACCAATCACCAAGAGGCAAGACCATAACGAAACAGAACAAAAGAACTTTATGTCATTTTGTCAAAGAATATTTTTATAATAATATCTTGGCAATATCTTAATCTTTCTACATTCTTATCCACTCTACAGTCTAGACAAAGCTCTCGAAGATATTGAAATATTCAAATCATTCATTAATAAATAATAACACATGTTGTATATCAACTTTATTAATAATAACTGGACCACCTGAACCCAAAGATTTACTCAACCCGTGATGCTATACTATACTATAGTACATGTAATATTTCTTATATAAAAAAAGTAAAGGACTTGAAGCTAAGTAATTTTCTTTGAAAGTTTATAATCACTCACTCATTAATTAATGAATTTAAACCGAAAACTGTCAATTCGAGTGAACTTAATCCAACAAGTCTGCCAATCGATTTATATATATATTGGATTAAGGTTTATATCAAAATCTTGGTTTTAAGTGAAGAAATAGAGGATTTTGGCACTTTTTTTTTGAGTTTGTGTTGTATCTACTTTAATAACTTATATTAAAAATGTATTAAAGTAAGTGGTTTCTAAAAATGCTCTTACTTTATATATTTTTTTATTATTTTTTTTGACTTTATCTTTTCTCCTACTTTTATGTTGTTTGAGATCTACTTTTCTCTCTAACTTAGAAAGTGAAAGCTCTGTATAGTTATTCTCAACTCAAACAAAACCAACTTCATAACATTATCAACGCATCTTCATTGGATTAGTTTAGTAGCGTTACGCTGACGCACTCGGGGGTCGAGATCCCCGCTGAGCTCACGGTAGTCGATTGCGGAAGAGGATGAACAGTAACTTAGTTTCTGAGACTTTCCATAAACCATGTCCGAGACTTCGCATGTCCGATACTTTTGAATGTTTTCTGAGACTTTTGAATGTTTTCCAAGACTTTCCATCAACCATGTTCGAGAATTTGTATGTCCGATACTTTTATATGCTTTCCGAGATTTCGTATGATTTTCGAGACTTTCAATAAACCATATCCGAAATTTTGCATTTCCAAGACTTTTGTATGCTTTCCGAGACTTTCCATAAACCATGTCCGAGACTTCATATTTTTCCGAGACTTCATCTTCTTTATTAATCAGCCTCCAATGGAGGTCGATTTCGACCTCCAATAGTCGAACTGATCTCCATTGGAGTTTCACCTCCATTGATGTAAGATTTTGAATAAGAAAAAAATAAAAATGAATAATGAAAACGGTTACTGTAGAGATATTTTTACCAGTTCACCATAATATGTACCTTTTAAATATAAGTTTTTTGAATGGAGACAGTGTTGAAAAGCCACCTCTAAAAAGTATCATTTAATTTTTTAAACATCCTTCACCTTTTATGTAAGGATTTACTTTAAATCTCATATTTCACTCTGTTTTTATGTACAGATTTACGTACGGATTTACTTTAGTCAACGGATCGGAGATCTTGACCTTTTTAATTATATTTGCTGTTAAAAAAAATAGATAGATCAAAATTAATTGTGAAAGTTAATATTATAATTTACATGATATATGCAGCTTACGAGTCACACTTTATTTTCTAAATTATCAAATTAATGAAATCTGTACACATGGTGATAAGATTCTCGTTTAAAGCGACTTCAAAATCTATAAATATATGCCATCAACTTCATCATAAATGTCTTTGTCCTTAGCTAACAACTATATGTGAAGAACAGACGAACAGACGAACAGCCGACGTGAATCATTATCTTGAGCAATGAGCAATCCGTGATAATAATTTCCAGAGTCCAGAGTCCAGACGAAGCTGGCGACAACATTGAAAAATTCAGCTAACCATTCATTAACAAGTGATGTACTTTATTGGTCTTTTTTTTTTGGACCATCTCCATTATTAATAGTTGGACCTTACACCAAACTTTATACTACATGTACAGGTTTTTTTTTTTTTTTTTTAAAGATACATGTACACGTTTTAAAGATGGGTGTAGACCTTACACCAAACAGTGTTGTTGTAGGATTTCTAAAATATAAGGACGCAGCTAAATTTCATTGGAGAGGCGTGCCACATCATCTCTTACCCAGGTGTACCGAGCAATTTCTCCTTTTACAGACGGTAATCACTCTCAAAAATTTTAAAAATTTAAAATTTATTATCCATCGTCATACAAGCAAGGATAGGTCTATCGTGTACTACTATATAGCTATATTATTGCATTAAATTAACACCTTTTTTTCTTTTTTAAAATATGTCAGGGTCTGTCGAAACTAGATTTAACTCTATTAACACAGTCTGGAATGCAACTCTCATTTTAAAAAACTAAAGAAAGGTCTTCCTACATTTAGCTTTTCGGTTTTAATAGATAAATATGAGATTATATTTACAATACTATATTTGATCCATATGGTAGAGTTTTATTTTAAAGTCTTCAACAACCATGGAAAATAACTCTTGGACATATTAACATATTGTTGAAATGCAAAATCTCTCCCAATTAAATTTTCTTTTTTATCAAGTGTTATAAATAATTCGGATTTTCGGACGAAAATTCGAATTGAATTCACAATTCGACAAGATAAGTATGATCGATATATTATTTTGTCAACCTCCTCTCATCTGCTCCCTAAGATACGTTTTTCATGTTCTGAGATATGCATGCACTTACCACCGGTGGTGTTCACTCTCTAGCCCTTAATAGAAATGGGTCGTTTACCCAACACATTTTTATTTTATTTATTTTTGGGACCATTTTTTAAATATTGATTGTGAAGTGGATGAGGAGTAACAAAGATTAAAACCTGCATTAATTCCACTATTGTTTTCTATAAAGTGAATGAAGATTAAAACTTTAATCGAATTGCTAAATATTTAGGTGCAAATCATGACTCGTGGTATATATACATGTTCGGGGGAAATCTTAAGAGAAAATAGGGGGTTTTGACACTTTTTTGAGTTAGTGTTTTACGATAGGCATCACTTTAATAATTTATGTTTAAAATGCATTAAAGTAAGTGATTTCTAAAAATACTCTTATTTTACACATTTTTTTAACTTTTTTTTTACTTTAACTTTTCTCTTATTTTTATGTTGTCTGAGATCTACTTCGCTCTCTAACTTTAAAAGTTAAAGATCTGTATAGTTATTATCAACTCAAAAAAAACCAACTTCACAACATTATCAATGTATCTTCATTGGATTAGTTTAGTGGCGCTACGCCGACGCACTCAGGGTTAAAGTTGTTGATGGTTGGGATTTTCGAGTGAGGAAGATGATGAACAGCAACTTAGTTTCTGAGACTTTCCATAAACCTTTCGAGACTTTTGAATGCTTTTCGAGACTTTTGGATGCTTTCCAAGACTTTCCACAATCCTTCCGAGACTTTTGAATGCTTTCCGAGACTTTTGTATGCTTTCCGATACTTTCCATAAACCTTCCGAGACTTTTTTCCGGGACTTTTGTATGCTTTCCGAGACTTTCCATAAATCTTCCGAGACTTTTATCCGAGACTTTTGAATGCTTTCTGAGACTTTCCATAAACCTTCCGAGACTTTTATCCCAGAATTTTGTCCGAGACTTTTGAATGCTTCCCGAGACTTTTCATAAACCTTCCAAGACTTTACCGAGACTTTTGAATGCTTTTACGAGACTTTTGCATGCTTTCCGAGACCTTTGAATGCTTTCCGAGACTTTTGAGGGACATACCTCGTTCTTGATCGATATCAAAACTAGCTACAGTCATTGGTTGTGTTCTATGTCGTCGACGTCGCCGTAATTTTGTTGGTGGTGCACCGTTGCCATCACAGTCATCGTCGCCGTTCGCGTGGTTACCGATATTTGAACGGAACTTTCTCACTCTACTCACAACTCTCTCACTATAAACTAAAAGTAAAACTGAAAAATGAAACAAACTAATTCAAAATAGATGATGTAGAAGTAATGTGGGGGTATTTTTCATTTTTGGTGTCTTTTAAATATAACTTACTGAAAAAGTGATAATCTTAAAATGCCACCTCTAAAAAGTGTCATTTAATTTTTGGACTCAAATCTTAGTCGGCCTGACACATCGTCATAAAAAGCTGAATTCGCAGAACCAAGTCTTTACTTCATCAAATAATGCCAGGTACATGAAGTAGAGGCAAGCTCGAAGACGGAAAACAGGTCACCCATCTAGAATCGGTTCATCAAAGTATCCCTAGGCGACAAATTAATACCAACTCACCATTACGTTGTAAATACGAAATGTCCACAAGATCACTACAAATCCGGGATTCTCCGTATCTCCAGTGAAAGTTGGGCATATATCAAGAAAGACAATCACCACTAATCAAGTAGTTGACTAATTCGATAATAAACTCAAAGATCCAGAAGATAATCCATACAAAGGAAAGAGATTCCCTAAAATACGGGTGAATCATCAAGATACCATCTCCTCATAGCCTTTGCTTGCACGACAGGGATTAGGGCAACGTCTTAGTGATGGGAATTTCCAATATATGCAATTCCGCTCTTGCAAGTATACAAATCGTGATGATGTGTATAATGGCAAACAACATTCATTCTGTAGGGATCTGAAGATAAATGACTAATTCTAAATTAATTAAGACTAAACTAAATTACGTGTAGAAAAGTAAAATCGCAATTGGTTTGGAGAATGCTTTGAAAAGAAACTTAAAGATTAACTAAAGCAATAAAAGTAAACACAACCACAACCACAAGAAAGGTGTTAAGATGCGGTGAGAAACACTAGTGAATTAACTAGACCACTGTAAAAAGACTCAATGCCTTAATTAGTTCCATTAAGCATCACAATCCGATTTAGGACTTGTTCTTAAAATTGATTTGAAGTTTAAAAGCTTAATATCCCAATCTCTTACTCAAGTATGGTCACACAATGAGCATTAACCGAGACCTTTTCTCAAGAACTCAAAGTCAAGTTTCTCTAAAGATTAAACATGTATTAAACTAAATTCCCTTTCATAAGAGCTTAAGATCAAAGCTTGTGTTGGAAAGTCATCCGAACACTAAACCTCAATCTTCTCGTGTGAACTATTCTACAAATCTATGCCAAATTGTGGTCATAAATTAACAAGAAATTGAAGAATAGCAACGTAGGAGATCAATGATTAAAGGGACTAAATACGGATTGAATATGAAATATAAACTAATTCATGACATTGGATAGTTAAAAAGGGTCACATCAATTCCCTAGAAAGGGTGTTTAGTTACACATGGTGGGGAAACAAAACCCATGTAGATCATCACATGCTTCCTCTTGATTCTTGATGTCCTTGAGATTCCCTTAATCAAGTGAGTCTCCTCTCCTATCTCCTATGAGCCTCTAAGATGTGGTGGATGAGATTAGATAAAGGTATGTGAAGATCTAGGTGTTTACGTGAAGACAAATTGTGTTTTTGGTGAGGTCATGAATTGTCAAAAGAGGTGTCATTGAAGTTGTGGTTGGGTGGTGATTTAAGAGAAACAGAAGGGGAATATTTATATGGTTTCCAAAAATAGGGCTAGAAAACGTCACTATACTGAGCTGGCGTTGTGTCGCGGTCTGAAAATCATGGTTGTTCATGACAAAGGTTGGATCGCAACAATCGCTAGACAAAAGTTCGCTGACCATATTCGCGATTGTCCATGAGGATATTTGCACCGTGAATTCCACTGGATTGAAAGTCGTTATCTCACTTTGCACAAGTTCGTGGCCGTTCATGACAACGGCTGGACCGTGAACTTCTCTAGAAATATTTGTATAGGTATTTCATCAAAATTTCACGGTTGTTCTTGACGACAGATAGACAGCGACATTCACTAGAATTTCACTTCGCGGTCTTGCTCATCGATATATCACGGTTGTTCGTGACGACATATAGACCTCGAACTTCTCTAGTTTTTTTGTCACGATTCTTTACGACGATAAAATGGTAGAGACACTCTAAAGCTTGATTTTTCCAGCTCTTTTTCACTTTTAGAACTTCTCCATCTTTACACAAATACCCCTAGATATACCTAATCACCTGAAATCATTTATTTACCCCATTAAATACCTGATTTTACTCGGGAATCGACCAAAAGCATCGTAAATAGGGGCTAAAATCTAGTATCAACATGATGTGATCACTTAGTTCCCATATAAATACATGCAATTAGCAAAGGCCATGAGGAGAGAGATACTTTTTGTAACCTATAATCATTTTCTACACGTAGTGAACATTCTCCTTTCATAACGTTATGGTGACCGTGGTTTTTGCCCTACCTTAGGATTTTCCATGTACAAACTCTGGTGTTGTCTATTACTTTTATTTACTTTTCTCATTACATAACACATTCACTTAGCAAGGGAGTGTTTTGATTGTAATTAGTTTCTTAGTCGATCCAAGCATCTACTTGACCACGTGTTGTTGTTGACTAGACGATCCAAAAATCAACGTCAACAATACATGTTGAAGAATTATCTAGTATAAACCATTTTATGTCAAATTCATCCAGACCATAATGAAATTAAATGAATTTTGAACAGATATTTGCATGCATGATAAGAATAATGAAATATACTAATATAAAAAATTTCAAAAAAATTTCAAGTTTGGGAACTAGTATTTCTTAAGTTTTTAAGTTAAACAATTTTTAAAATGGGAAAACATTGGAAAAATGGAAAGAAAAATATTTCTAGGATGCGAAAAAATTTCAAAATTTTTCCCCTCAAAATTTATTAAAATCGTTAAGATTTCATCATGGTGTGGATGAATTTAGACATAAGATGGTTTGCACTAGAGGTCATATATATATATATATATATATATATAATAGTTATCAAGTGATGTATACCTGCTGTGTTTTGGCTTGTTGCTTGGGCTATTTGTATGTCCCCTGTTTGTTGATCCCCTGTTTCTAATAAAAACTGCCGTTAAAAAAAAAGTGATGTATACCTTATTTTAATTTTGGTAAGAACTTTGATGAAATCATATCTATTTTTATGAATTTTAATCTAAATTTTTTTGTGGATGATAAGTTCATTGAAATCTACCTATGAATAAATTTGGAAATTTTACAAGTATTGGAACTATTTTTTTTGAATTTTCCTATATTTATCTCATTTTTCTGATGCCTTTATATTTCACAAAATCGGGATAAATGGTTCTGGTGCTTGAAATTTTTTCAAATTTTGTTCATAGGTAGATTTCATTAAATTTATTATCCACAAAAAAATTAGATCAAAATTTATAAAAATAGATGTGATTTCATCAAAGTCCTTATCGAAATTAAAATAAGGTATACCTCACTTGATGTATATATATATACAGTCTTTCTACTGTCAGTTCGTCCTGATATAAAATATATCAGGACGAAGAATGTAGACCACAAATTATGGAGAAGTTTTGACAAGTGCATACAGTTTGAGTCAAAGTATGTAAATCTAATGGTCCACATTCTTCGTCCTGATATATTTTATATCAGGACGACCTGACAATATAAATTTTTTTTGTATATATATATATACTGTCCTTTTCTCCTCAGTGCGCACTGATATAAAATATATCCGTGCATTGCATGTGGGCCATATATTATGGATAAGCACTAACAAGTGTATACATACTTGGTCAAAGCAATTGAATCTAATGGTCTACATGCAACACATTGATAAATATTTATCAATGCGCACTGAGGTGAAAATTTTCCTCTATATATAGTCCTTTTCTCCTCAGTGCACATCGATATAAAATACATCAGTGCATTGTATGTGGGCAATAAATTATAGATAAACACCGACAAGTACATATAGACTGGATCAAAACAATTTAATCTAATGATCCATATACAATGCACTAATATATATTTATCAGTGCGCACCGAAGAGAAAATTTTCATATATATATATATATATATATATACACTTTTCTATCTCTTTTTTATAGTTGATATATAATTTGACCATAGCCAAATATATTTAACTTTTTTTAAGTCCTCAAAGTCAAAAGATATAATACAGAGGGTTATTGTCAATCGAACGCATTAATTCATTATTATTTTTTTTTTAACTATTATAATATTTCGAATCGGAAGACATAACTCGAACTCACAACCTTAAGTATACATAGATGTGAACTTAATACTAAGCCAACCTCATCTTGTTCATTAATTCATTATATTATAACTCATTTTCGATACTTAAAACCAGGTATTAATATAGTAATTCTTATTCCGAAACAAGATAAATGGTAAAACCAAAACCAAAAAACAAACAGACAAACAAACAACTAGCCAATGTGGCTATGTGATAGGAGCATTCTTTTAGCTTGATAATATCTCATGTTCAAATCGTAACCATTGTAAGTGCTATATAAAATTAACTACCCACACATCTACATCCAAGAGGTGGTGAGTTTAAGTTATTCCCTCTCCCCAATACTTAAATATTGCAATAGTTTTAAAAAGATAAAGGTAAAAAAAAAAAATATGCACGTCAATTTGTGATTGAGTTGGTTTAACATATCAATATATACGTTTGTTAAACATTTAAGATGCATGGTGCACCCGTAGAACACACATCTCTATGCAACATTTCAATTTGTTATAAAACAGTAATTGATGCTAGAAACACCATCCATTTTTGATTGGATATATTTAGATACTGACTGGTCAACACCCAAAATACTGATCCAGTGACCCAATTGAATTGTAACATATGTTCTTTTTTTTTTACCCATTCCAAACAATTAAACATCTCCTCTTCACCCGTTCAAACACAGAAGCTAAATAGTTAGACAATTATTCAAACCCAAAAGATGTGTTACAGTTCAATTGAACCACATCACTGGGTTAGTATTTTGGATGCTGACCGGTCAACACCCAATTATTATCCTGTTTGATTTGGTTGGGAGTTGGGAGTATATATAAGTAATCAAAAAAATTATGGGCAATTTGTAATAACGTACCTCGAGATTGGACAAAACACAGAAAATGCAAGTTTTGATATAATTACACATAGGCATCTTTGAAAGGATAAAATTGTCTTTACAGGTAAAAAAATGAATAAAAAAACATGTCTTATTCTTGATTGCACATGTCAATTAAGTCATTATAGGAAAAAAAAATATTAAATAAATAAATGGAAAATTTATTTTATATTTTATTTTTGATTGCTTTATATGAATTCGCTTAAAATTGATAAATTGCAAATCACTTATTAAACGGTATCGAGGTGTATATCAACTTTTGGCTTCCTTGAAAAAAATGTGTAGATTACATAAAATAACTTTATGTGTTTATTTGCTAATAATAAAATGACACTAATTCAGTAAGAAACTGTTCAATAACATGAAATACATTTGTTAAATTTATACACAAAAAATTATTTAAAATTATAAATGACTTTCTTCTATAACACTAGAAACAGTAAATATTGTATGTTGACTTTCTTCTATATTTATATTTCACTAAATTTTGTAAAAAAGAACTACTTGAAAAATACCATACGAAATAACTAGATTTTATGTATCATGAAAATGTACTATTAATGGCTAATTTCAATTGTTAATTTCGAAATGTTGGAACAAAAGCAAGTTAATATGCATTGATTTTTGTTTTTTATATTATAATTACATTCAACTTCTACAGCAAAACAATTTTTTTTTATCAAATTATTCAAATCCGTACCATCGGTGATGATAAGCTTCTCGTACAAAAACACTTGTTGTGGTTGTGAAACCATAATCCTAATGTTAAGGATTGGTTTTCTGTTTTACTCAGGGTGGTTTATTGGTTTATTTAGGAGAATATTCATATTAGTTTTAGGTTAGGACTTTATTATAAACACTCCAGTAACTCTAGTGCTTCAGTATGTTGAGAGTTGTTGGAGAGCAGACGAGAGAGAGATAATACTTCACTGTTATAAACATCGATTTAATAATGGAAGTGTATATGAGCACCATGGATGTAGATTTATACTGAAGACTGAACTATGTAAATCTCGTATCTTTTTATTTTTCTTTACTTGTATGATTTGATTATTGTATTTGTTGCAAGTATTCTCTATTCATATTCCCTAACGGCACCTCTAAAATCCACCAACTCGTCGTCTTGTCCAGAGTCCAGACGAAGCTGACAACGATATTGAAAATTTTAACTTACATTCATTAAAAAATTGTTTACGTGTAAATCAACTTTATTGGTTTTCTTTGGACCATCTCCATTATTATTAATTGGACCTTTATTTGGACCATGTTTACGTGGGGCCATAGCCTATCTCAAATTTTCAAAAAAATAAATTGATTTTGTATTTATATATATATATATATATTAATTACCATTTACTGTATTAATGAACCTTTTAGCATAACTGGTCAACTACATTCTACAATAGTTTATTTTATATGGTTCAATTCCAGCCATTTATTTTTCAGTAAGATAAGTATCAATAAATGTTTCTTCATTCACCCAATGACACCTCAGCTGCCATGTGTGTTAGGATAAAAATTATGGAGTTCATTTTGCTCACCTCCATTTCAAAGGGGGTGAGCATTACCTCCCTCCCCATTTCTTGCAAAAGTGTCCAAAATTTAACTCAAAGTTAACAATAATATAATTACAATGGTACGTAGGTAAATTAGTAAATAGAAATTAAATATAGTTTTTTCTAAGCTCTGAGTTTCTTCTTTCTCTCCAGCTTCTCTCACTGTCTCTTCCTTCTCTCTCTCTTCTTTGATCTCCTTCGATTCAAGTCGATTAGGTAGTTTCAGTGAGGATTCGAGGTGGGTTGGTGGCTAGGGTTTGGAGGCGGCGGGGTTTGCATGGTTTGATATCGTGGTGGTTGATTTTCTGTGGTGGGAGGCTGCTGGATTTGATTTTCTGTTGTGGGAGGCTACTGGGTTTGATTTTCTGTGGTAGGAAGTTGATGGGTTTGAATTTGTAGAGACAGATGTTGGGTTTAGTTTTGGGGTGGTGGTGGTTGGATGTGAGGCAATGGTGGGTGTGGTTTTGGTAAATGGGTTTGGTCGGATTTAAGCCTTGATGGGTTTGGGGTGGCTGTTGGTTGAGGGTTAGGGTTTGGTGATTGAGATTGATGGTGGTGGGTTTTGGTTTAGAAGATGATGGTTTCTGATGTTATCTAATTTTATTTTATTTTTTCAATTGATTTTCAATATTGGTTTGCAATTTGGGTTGTGTGTTTTTTTTTTAATTCCAGTGTTAAGAAAATTAAAAACAGAAACATGGGTAAAATTGGCAAAACAAATCCTAATATATATAAAAAAATTTATTAACCTTGGTTAACTTTTGGGTTAACTTTTGGACACATGGCAGAAAATTGGGAGAGGGTAATGCTCACCCCTTGAAGATGGTGAGAAAAAATGAACTCAAAATAGTGGGATTATAGGTGGGATGTGTAGTATTATTGTTTTTTTTTTAAAGCAAACTATATATCTTTTTTTTTAAAATTCAATTTTATCTTGTGGTCTTAATAATATTTTTTTATGTCTTTTTTTATTTTATTATCTTTTCCGATTCCTTTATCAGATTTTCATCTTCTCATGAAACAAAACAATTCACTTTATTTTTTCGATCATTATCAATTTCTTAATTACCTCCAATCTTTGGTTATTTAATTAAATTTTATTTTATATTAAATTATATGTTATATTTTCCAATAGTCTTAGTTTATATTAAATTATCTATTATTATTTTCATTTTAATTTTACATACCTAACACATCAAATCAATAAACCTTAAAATCTCAAATTTTATTTTATTTTATTAAATTAGTCCATCTACTATTATGATTCATTTTATTTTATCCTTAGTATTTTTTTTATTTTATAGTTTTAATTTATTTAGAATCAATAATTTACCAATAATCAGAAGAATAAAAATTAAAAAAACATATCTAGTAATATTTATTAATCAATTATCTTTGTATAAATTTAAATTGAATTCATTATATATAAATACAAATCAAAATTTCTTATTATAAAATTAGATTGTAATTTATTATTTTAAAAATAAAAAATATTAGAATTTTTCATTGTTTATGTTGTTTTCTAGTTATTATCTATTTTTGATATTGTGTTTCTTGTTTTTATTTCTTGTTGAATGTAATATTATTTAGTTCATCTTGAATAAATGTTCTATTTGTTTTATTTTATCTAAACTTCATTATATAATCGATTTTTCTTTATATAAAAAACTTGTTTTTGTTTTTTTATTTATTTAAAAAAACTCATTTTATTATGATTTTAATTTTTAAGTATTTTTTTATATATAATATTTTTTATTTTATTTAAGTGTCCTACATTGTTAAAATTCCTGGGTCCACCACCGACCTTTCACCACACGTGATACTTCATGTACACATTTTAAACGTTGATTTACAATTACCAAATATTTCTTCTCCGGTAAAAAAAAGTAAATTTCTTTTGCTAATTATAATAATTCTCTCACTCCATCGTCCATAAGTTTGATGATACATTCAAGCATGGGTCACTATCATGTACTATACTAGCTCCATATTAACACAATATTAAGGTACCATTGTAGAGTGTGGCTTGATAGTAAGAACGCTCATTAAGCAAGTTACTGCTATCTTACCTGATATATGTGTGTATATATATATATATATATATATATATATATATTTCTTCTATTGTCAGTTCGAACTGATATAAGATATATCGGTTCTTTGCATGTGAGACATTGGATTTAAAAGATGCTTTGACAAGTGCATGCAGTCAAATCAAAACATTTAAATCCAATGACTCATTTGTAAAAAACTGATATATCTTATACAGTTCAAACTGACAATAGAAAAATTGTGTGTGTATATATATATATATATAAGTGAGTCTCTCATAAGGGATTCCTTATTTTAATTTAGGTAAGAACCTTGATGAAACATCGATTTTTATGAATTTTAATATATATTGGAAAATTCAAGAAAAATAATTTTAGTGTTTGAGAAAGTCTCAAATTTTATTCAAAGTTAGATTTCAATGAACTTATCATCCACACAAAAAATTCATATCAAAATTCATAAAAATCAATATATTTCATCAAGATCTTTACCGAAATTAAAATAAAAGATCTCTTTTAAAAGACTCACTATTTATATAGAATTTGTCGCCTACAAACCCTTGACCTAACACTATATACAAACTGACTTTTCAACATTTGGATCAAAATCCAAGAACTGATTTGTATTATCTCTCTTGGTCGATCACTTAAATAAATGCTCTTGGATTTTGATCTAAAGGTTAAAAAATTGGTTTATATATATTGTTATGTCATGTGGCTGTAGATGAAAAGCTATATCATTTCCCATATCCCATATCCCATATCCCTAGGTGCCTTTTACTTGATCAATTTTCAATTAATTCCTATTATAGGATCAAGGCCGGCATTAAGGATAGTCCATTAGAGCAACCGTCAAAGAACCCCAACACTTTCTTTTTTTAATTTTTAATCCATGGATCCATATTTAATTTTTTTTAATGCCCGCACATTAAACGGTATTCTTATAAAACCATTTACCAGATCAGACAATTGAAGAATTTTTTTTAAAATCAAAGTTAGGGTTTTTCAACTCTCATCTAATATGAAAATTCAGAAATAAAACTTTAAAAATTCAAGTAGTTTATGTTATTCGCTCACAAAAGATTTAGGTTCATAGTTGTTTCGAAGATAATTGAATCAATGCACTTCTTTTCCTTTTTTTTATAATAATTCTTTTCGTTTTTTAATTTCTAATTTTGTTACAATTTTCTTTGAATGATTTAGTTATGTTATCCATTAACTATAAATATATATATATATATATATATATATATATGGTATAATAACTTGATTATGTAAGTCTAATTAATACTTGTACTGTTCAAAATGTGAGACATGTAGGGTTTAAATGATACATTCTTTGATGCAATTAATTTTTTTTAGTAACTTTTTATTTACTATTTTGTTGTGTTATGGGCATGAGTTTGAGTTACTATGTTGATTTTTATAAGTATTTATTAGAGAAAATAATAAAAGTAAACATATATGGAGTGTTGATGACCTCATTTTCTATAGTTCGCCTTGGCCCTAAAAATCTCAAGCCCGACCCTGTTTGGAATGAGAATATGACTTGAATTCATGGTTTCAATCGTATAGAGTAAGTGTAGGAGGGATATATGAATAGATAAATCTCATCTAGGATTCTTGTCCCTAAGACACGTTTTTCATGCTTGAGATATGCATGCATTTACCAAAATGTCCTTATATATCCTCAAGGCTCTATAAATTGAAGCTCTTGTGCATATCCATTTTCACACATCAAACAACCTTCCATCCATTTCTTCTAGCTAATCAAGTTATAACAATGAAGAGTTCTCTCCTAGCATTATCACTCTCCTTCCTTTTCTTCGCCTTGCTCACAAAACCCTTGTCAGGGCACCCCGATCCATTGCTAGACCTCGATGGCGATGAGGTTGAAGCCGGCAGGGCTTATTACATCATCTCTTCAATCCGAGGAGCCGGCGGCGGTGGTCTCACTCTATCCTTTAATAGAAATGGATTATGTCCACTGGATGTTACCCAACATTCCTTGGACCTCTTAAGGGGCTATCCAATGTTCTTTTTTCCAACCAACTACAGCAGTGAAAACCGAGGCTCTGTCCACGAATCCATGGATGTGAACATCCTGTTCATTGCCAACATAATCAATTGCAATGAACCAATGGTGTGGAAAGTTGACAACTACGATGAAAAAAGAGGAGCTTGGTTTATTACAGCTAATGGAGTTATAGGAAACCCTGGACCTCAAACCCTGCAAAACTGGTTCAAGTTTGTCAAAGCTGATGACATCGGAGATGCATACAAGATTGTTCACTGTCCTTCAGATGTGAGTGAGTCCACTGTCAGTTTATGCAGTGATGTTGGGATTAATTTTGTGGAAAATGCGCGGCGTCTGGCTCTAACTAGTACCCAGCCGTTCAGGCTCCGCTTCGTCAAGGCTCAATTTCTCCCTTCGTAAAAATCTATCGAACAAGGGAAACACGTGAGTGACCGAGTTCGTAACTGTGTTGTGATCATTACAAATAAAATAAAAAAGCATACTTGCTTGCATGCTTGTACTCTTTAACTTGAAATAAGTTGGCTTATCTGTGTGGGGCAGTCGTTGGGGTTTCTCTGTGTTGATGGCTTGAGCGTAGTTGTGTTCTTGGTGTTTGTGGCTGCTTGTTCAGTTCTGGTGTCTTGGTTTGCTGTCTCGTTTTGCTGCCTTCCAAAATGGTTTTGTTTATGAGCCGGTGTGTCTGCTGGGCTTTTCTGGGCTGGTCTTGTTCCCTTTTTTTTTTTGTGTCTTGTTGTTTAGGTCTCGATGTTCATGCTTTTGCTCTTGTGGGTTTGTTGTTCGGCTCGGGGTTTGTTTTGCTTGATTCTCGTTATCTGCAGCGCGTTTGTGGCTCTGGTTGTAGGGCCTTTTGTAGCCTTTGGGTTTCTTGTTGCTTTTCGCTTGTGCATCTCGTAGGCCTCTTCAATAAAATTTGCCGTTCAAAATAATATAAAATAATGGACTCGGTATAATCTAAAATGAATCTCTTTAATTATTAATTAGAGTACTCTTCGTATTTCAGAAAAAAAAATATTATTACGGACCTTATTAATATGATATTTACGGATGCGAGAGCAGATATCATGAATCATCAAACCAATATCAAGGAATAAAATAATGGTATCGGTATCGATATTGAGCTTCTAAATTTATAGATATATCGGGGATATTATCCATATAGTAGATATTCGGTAAAAAATTTAAAAAATGATGAATATTTACATCTAAAGTTAGAATTTTTTTGTGAAACTTTAGGACAAGTTTAAACAAGTAATTATAATCAAATGAATTATATTTCAACGACAAATTAACATAGTTATGAGTTATTATAAATTATAACATAGATAGAGTCTGTATATAATTTTTAAAATTGAGTATTTAATAGAATAATATTTTATTTTACTTCTACAATATTATATACAATATAAAGAGATTAAATATTTAATAAACAAAATTATCATTAAATATATATATATATATATATATATATATAGTTCCATACTTCCAAGATTCTATCATAAATCATAATTCATACATAATAATACATTGCATGTTTGAAATTTAAAACCAAAATGAATTCCTTACTGGTTCAAATACATAAGATACATTTCTATCTTGATTCGAACAATAATTTTCCCAGTAAAACATGTTAGCATAGTTTTCATGGTAGTTATTAATATGCCACTTGTATGTTTCTTGATCTCTTCCAACTGATATATGAATTAGGTAGTTTGGATTTATCCAACTTGGTGGATATTGTTGATCTACTTGCATAGGTATTGTATATAACATTTGTGAAGAAGGATAATCAAATATACTACAGCCACCATAACTACCAAAATATGGTAAATGAGAACCTGTCCTTGTCTGTGAATCACACAAAGAACTATTTTCTGTGTCCATACTCATTGAGGAGAGAGTCATATTCAAAAAATCTTCATCAATTTGACTTGTTCCTCCATGTTGTCTACCACAATTTTAATAAAAATTACCTACATGAGCATCCCAACATGTCGCACTAGCATTCAAACCTGTTGCACCAGCATCCCAACCTCTGGTACGAACATCTCAACTTGTTGCACTAACATCCCAACCTCTTACACCAGAATCCTAACCTCCTCCTTCATCTCCATCATCTCCATCATCTTTTCCTCCACTATTTCCATCAGAGGTATGTTGGTCATCGGAAGTGCTGCTAACAGTAACTCCACGATCTACACCAACTTCTTCTCTAATCACTTGTTCAACATTTATTCCCATGTCTCGAGCATGAGAAGCAATTTGTGGATCAGGATTTCCCTCATAATCATACAAATAGGCAGGTCTAACCCAGTAAAAAAGGATTCTTATTATCGTCCCATGCTTCAGCAGCTACTTGAAGTAGATCCATAAAATCAGTTTCATATACTTTATCTTTTTCAGCTGTCATATCCCTAAGTTTCAACTTCATATTATAATAACAATAAACAAGTTGGTCAAGCTTAGAATAAGCAAGACTGTTTCTTTGTTTTGTGTGGATTAAAGCAAACGTGGACCAATTTCTTTTGCAGGTAGAATATGACACTGTTTGTGATAGTATGCGAACTGCTATTGCACGCAAAGATGGAGAACAATTTCCATACATTACCCACCAATCAGCTGCAATAACAATTATTAAGTATTATAAGTATGAATACAATTCCAATGATATTATTATTTATTATTATTACATAGATTTTTGTAATAAAACTTATATACCCGGTTGCATTTTGCTTCTAGCTGCCATGGCTGCTCGTTCACCAGAACTTTTCTTTCCATCATTAGAGTATATGAGCTACATTCGTGACTCATGAGATCAGTATGTAAATAATATATAATATATATATATATATATGTGTGTGTGTGTGTGTGTGTGTGTGTGTATGACACAATACTCCCATGCAAAGAAGTTATACTATTGGAATTATAAAATTGATTGTAAATTGTAACTTTTTTACCTCATTTCCAAAATTAGCAATCCCTGTAGCTTCAGGGTCTAATTGCGTATAGATAATATGTACGGCTTTCAAAAGATCTGAATTATTCTCAATATTGTCTATATATTGGTACTTTGGGTTCAAATAGTAAGCTAGAAGAATAAAAAATAATAATTTTAGTATAAATAATTAAATACTATACTAAATATTAATTATGAATGACAAACAATCCGAAATAGAATTTACCTACAGCATGTAGTGGGTGATTAAGCATTTTATCCTACCGGTTTTGTATAATGTTTAGAATCCATTTAGTATTCTCTCTTTGTTGTTTTACTACATCTTTCATCACACACATTAACTCATATAAAATAGGTATAGTGGGTACAACTTCGGTATCAACCAATCTTGATTAATTGCATCACACATATTAACTGCATCTTTTATAAATTTGTTAATGCTTCTTTTAAAATAATTTTCAATATAGATTATTTGAACAATAGTTTAAGTGTTTAAGATTAATTTTTTTTTTAAATAATTTGTAAAATATCCCTGGATTTCGGGGTGAAATTTACAATATTTCGGGAATATCGGGCTATTTCGGGAATATTGAGAGATTTTTATTAATATTTCGAAATCGACCGGATATTTGCTAGACATTGGATATTACCCCTGTTTCGATATCGATCCCTCCAAATATGGATATATCAGAGGATATATCGATTTTAAGTTCCTTGACCAATATCACCCGAATTAGAACAATTTGGGTTCACCAAATTAACAACTCCCAACGCAACCATGACATCTTTAAAAGAGTCAGACAGAGAGTTGAGGAGAATGATTGCCTTATTCTCGTCACTCAGTTTCTCATTCTCTCATATATTGGCTAACTCTATGGTTATTTACTTAAATTCATCTAGATTTTGACCTAAGCTTTTACTAAGATCCATCTTAAAGCTAAAAAGTCTTTCTTTAAGATAATTTTTGATTGTTAGAGATTTTGTGAGATAAAGACTTTCTAATTTCTTCCAAACAACACATGCAATTGTTTCTTTATTAACCTCTCTAAGAACATTATTAGATAAATTCAAAATAATAGTGCCTAAAGCCATTTCAAGCATATCATTTTTCTGTTCAGTGATTAAAGAGCCAGGCAATTTTTCAGGGCCTTCAATGGCTTTGAGGATTTTCTGCTGGGAGAGTTGGGCTTTCACCCTCCTTCTCCATATGCCAAAATCCTTAGAGCCATCGAACTTGTCTATCTTAAATTTCATAGTCATACAATAAATTAAAGTTACCAAAATTACCAAACTTGTAGTCTGTTACCTCATCGTGACTGCTAGTTGCGTCACTGATTTCTTCTTCTTCAGATGAGTCTTCAAGATTTGAAAGCTTCAACCATCGGTGGAACAGCATCTGGAGGCTCGCCCGCCGATTGATCTTGGTTCTCGTTGTCCGTCGTTGGTACTGATCCGGCTCTAATACCATTGTTGGTTGACCTGGTTGACGTAAATCAACCAACCAAAACCTGTTCTTAATTCTAAAATCTACAAGAAACATTAGCAACAAACAAGAACGAATGATAAAAGTACCACAATCAAAAGTAACAGTAAAATATCACAGCAAACAGAAACAAATAGACAACAAATGAAATCAACAACATAGAAGAAGAAGCAGAGAAGAGAGAACACAAGGTTTATCGTTGTTTAGCCACTGAAAGGGCCTACATCCACATTGAGCCTTCACAGAGAAGACCCTATCCACTATATACCAATCGTTAGAAGCAAGATAGCACAACTAAGAATCAAATACAACCCAGTAATGTCACCAGGAACCTAGATCTACTCACAAATATCAAGATCAAACAAAGACCTCTCTCGATCTTTAGAGAATACACAAAACAGTCAGACAAACTCTCTACAGTGGGCATACAACCACATGAATCACTCTCAAGATACAAATATCACTCAAAGATTACAAGAGCACACTTAGATTCACAAAGAGTTTCAGAGAAAGTAAAAGAGCAAAGAGAGAAAAATTTCAGAGAGAAAAAACGAATTCTGGAAACCCTTAACAGAAATGACTTTTGATTTCATTTATCTCTCATTCTTCTTTTTATATGCCTATCTGATGACTCAACATTGATATCTCACACATCCAATGAATCAATGCCACATTAGACTTCATCACATGAACTTATCAGCTTATATGAATTGATAAGCTTTAATCAAAACGCATCGTTTCAACTTGGTCTTCAATTGTCAATATCTGATTTCATCTTGAATGTTGTAGAGTCTGTTTCTAATTAGGCTTCTGGGTTGGATTTCATGTTGGGCTTTCTGCTTGGGCCTATGAATTTATTGAGATGGGCTAACCCAACATCACAATGCTTTATTGAAGACTTGTTTTCCAAGAATTATATCCTTTGGTAGATGCTTATTTCATTTGATCAACGACATAAAAAATGCACAAGATTTAATAAGTGACGAACCGAGACTTATTTTTTGAAAATTTTACCGGATCATTGCTTTGTTTTTTGTTTTCTATACCCATCGTTCCTCTATTACGTTTCATTTTGATGCGATTATCGAAGTACTGTTTTGAAAAGAAAAAAATATTTTACGGATCCATATAATCTTTCTTCTTTTTATTTTTATTTCCATAATTATTTTGGAAAATTCCATCATATATGGCCACACATGTAAATATTAAATGTGTTATGCTATCCTTGGTTAAGCCTAAATTAAAGTGGTCTAATTAAGATTTAAAGTTTTAAGGCTTGAGGGTATAATTGTCATGGAGTTAATGTGTAGATACCAAAGTGCTATTTCTAATTTGATGAGGGGCCGAATTAGAAATAGCAAAACATATAATAATCTGATTATTATATTTAGGGCTATGGTTCCCAAATTACACGATACCTTTTTTGTTTGTTTGTATCCCTATCACCAGAACAAGAGAGAACACTTTTGCGTCCCAATGATCGTGATAATTTGGAGGATCTCAACCCGTCCACTAACCACCTGCAATGAATTCAGGTACACTTCCAATTTCTCTTATCTCCCATTTCTCTTGAATTGACATGAGTTAGTTACATGTATTTAGGATTTGATCAAAGCGTGATATATAAATATATTTAGGTCAAACTTTCGGATTAATTAGGTGCCTATGCATGTTAGATTCAGTGTTAATGAAATTATTACATGTGGTATCAGAGCCACCCATGATCAATTCTTGAGAATTTGAGAATTTTGGAGATTTGAGTTTTGAATTTTAGGTTTTAATAAATTTCTAAAAAAAAAACTTTTAGGGGTTTGCTTTTGGGTCGATGGGTTTTTTCACCCAGACTCGATCCAATGCTTGGATCTCACCAAAACTCGGTTTGCTTCTCTGGTCAACGCTATTTTTTCTGGTGAGATTTCGCACGGAACTCGTGCGATTTGTGTCAAGGAGGATGATCGTTGGTCGTGGACCACGATATGTTCCAGATAGGGTGATCCATATCCGCCGGTCGCTTGATCGGTTTTGGATCTATTATTGGTCTTTGTCGCTCCTGATCTACGCGTTGCGGGTCGGAGGGTTGCGCTGCCATTCATCGTTGCCTTCAGGTGACAGCATGGAGGTTTAGGCGGCGGCGGCGAGAACTTAGAGTTCGCAGAGGTTGTTTTTTGTTTGGGCCACTTTGGGAGAATTCGATATAATATAAGGGTCTGTTTTGTAATTATTTTAGGCCGTTATGTAATTTTGATAAATTTTTGGGCTATTATATAATTTTGATAAATTTTTAGGCCATGATGTAATTTTAACAAAATTTTGGGTTGTTATATAATTTTGACAAAATTTGGGGGTATTATGTAATTTTGACAAAATTTGGGGGTATTATGTAATTTTGATAAAATTTGGAGTCATTATATAATTTTGAGAAAAAAAATTAATGAATCAACATAAATTCAAATATTTTTTAGTATATCTTTTATGTTTAAATAAAGTAGTCCATCATTCTAAATGGGCTAATTGAAACAAGATGTCGCCAAAGTGACCTCTCTTGTGTAGATTTCTTATGAGGGATGTTGGATGTTTGTGTGTGTGTAAATTCATGCGAGTATTAGCCGGCCCAAAGGAAGATTAATAATTGGCCGAATTGCACACACATCTGTGGTCGTAAACATGTGATGATTATAAAGTTTTACGCGTGAATAAAGTCGATCCAGAGATAGATTTATTATTTGACATGAATTATTGTCAATGTTTGATAACTACAACAGGAGTACCAATTACAATTAATATTACAATCCAAATATTTGATATTAATGTTGTGCTAGGTATCTTGAGATGAGACTTACCATTATTTGAATTTGTTGATTGTTGTATTAGGTTATTAATGTGAGCATGTTTGTTTGTTTGTTTGTTTGTTTGTTTTGTTCTCTTTAAAGCTAGTGTTTCTACTATATCTGCTAATATCAACTCAATACCCATGCTTAATGGGACCAACTTTAAGAATTGGACAAAGAACATACTTATTGTTCTCGGCTGCATGGATCTGGATCTTGCACTTTGTATTGAGCAGCCCTCTTCTCTTACGGATGCAAATTCTTCTATTGATAAGAAGAACTTTAGAAGTGGGATTCGCTCAAATCGCATGAGTCTGATGATCATCAAGCGCGGGATTCCGGAGACATTTAGCGGTGCGGTATCTAAAGGGATAACCAATGTCAAAGAGTTCCTAGCCGAAATTGAAAAACGTTTTGCAAAAAATGATAAGGCAGAAACAAGCACGCTTTTGCAAAGCTTGATTTCTATGAAGTACAAGGGCAAAGGGAACATAAGAGAGTACATTATGGAAATGTCTCATATTGCTTCTAAGATTAAGGCACTGAAGCTCGAGCTATCTGATGACTTGCTCGAGCTATCTGATGACTTGCTCGTGCATTTGGTATTACTATAACTTCATGCACAATACAACCAATTTAAGGTCAGTTACAACTGTCAAAAGGATAAATGGACTCTTAATGAGCTCATTTCTTACTATGTGCAAGAGGAAGAGAGATTGAAGCAAGACAGGACCGAAAGTGCTCAATTGGCTTGCACCTCTATGGACAAGGGCAAAAAAAAAGAGTGTCGGGTCTGACCATAGTGGTGAATACTACTGCAGATATGACGATTCTGGTGAACAACGTCTAGGACCGTTAGGTAAATTCCAGAGGAATGTGGAATTGTCCCATAGTACACCATGCTAGGATCACCTAGCATGAATTGTGTAGCTGAAAGGTGAAATCGGACTCTTAAGGATATGGTAAGGAGTATGATTAGTTATTCCACCTTACCAGCGTCACTCTGGGGAGAAGCACTCAAAATACCAGCTTATATTCTAAATTGAGTGCTAACTAAAGCAGCTGCAAAAATACCTTATGAGCTTTGGACAGGCAGAAAGCCTAGTCTAAAGCATTTTCACATTTGAGGATGTCCAGCTAGGGCATAGCCTTACAAGCCACATGAAAAGAAATTGGACTCCAAAACTACGAGCAGTTACTTTATTGGCTACTCTGAGCGAACCAAGGGCTATAAGTTTTATGATCCCACACTTAGGTCAATTTTTGAGTCCTGGAACTACAACATTTTTTGAGGATGTTGAGTGTGGGGGGGAAATAAGGTCAGAGACATTGCCTTTGAGGATGAATCTATTTCGATTCCCACTATCGCTTTGACAATGTACAAGTTTATATACCTATCATTGATCAAGAAGTGAATCTGGATCTTCAACCAGACAATGTTGAACAACCCCTTATTCAAGATGAGATAATTGTTCCTGAGGAACAAACTCAACAACCTCAAGAACCGGTGCCATTAAGTGTTAGGATTATGCTTAATAACAAGAGTGTAATAATGTATTTGACAGCCTTTTCATATTAATAAAGTGATTTCTAGTTTAACAAATCTTATAGCATTTATAGGTTAATTATTACAATTGTCAAAAGTAAAGATCACAACGTCAAAAGACTATAAGAAATGAAGAATTGTTCATACATCTGGATATGTATGAGGTAGACACAATTATTTAGTTAGTCTTGAATAATATTCACAACTTAAGATAAAGGTTGGGTGCATTTACCTTGTTAAGTTATAGATTCTTTTGTTAGCATTTGAGTAGGATCAAATGTGTTATGATGAGTCTAAAATCATCAAAGTGTAGTGTTTTGGGCAAAAGAATCTAGTGCACTAGGTGCATTGAATAGGATCACTATGAAATAATTTATCCTGAACCATCAGTGGATAAAAGTTTTCACTTGAGGACAATCGGAGAGTCTATCTCAATCCTGAGATAAATGATGGACTTATGGTTACAAGTGTGTTATCATTTGAGCTATCAATGAGTACGATTATATAGTATAGTCTATCCTCGATAGTTTGGTAGTATTCATTTGTTAATCGATAGAGGACTTCAGTTATAGATATGGACATCGTGGCTCCATTTATTAAATGTGAGTAGAATATCATCATATGAATATTTTGAGGTATTGGATATTAAATCTTAACGTTAAGTTTTCAATAGTGTCTATTGAAACATGGCTTCTGGACAAGTCAAAATATCCAAGTTTAAAATGTGGTCATATGAGTAAATATGGTAACTAGGAGAGTTATAGGTAGTCTATGAGCTCTTGGAGATTACTGGTATTTTTCACGAGGATACACTATCTCCAATAAGGTTGTCTAGGGTACGAATGAGAAATATTAACTTATTCTATCTTTATTTAAGAGTTCAATTTTAGCTATTTAGTGGAATGAGCTAAAATTAATAGATTGATCCTAAGTGAATCATTTGTTGATTGTGATTAGATTATGTTTATTGAAGCTTAAATTTAGATAGCCCGCCAAGATCCTCAATCCGCATGAACTTGCATGGATCACTTGATATATTATACCGGACCAATTTATGGGTTCATCTAAAATAGTTTTTGGATTTCAGAATCCAAAAGTTTTGGAGATGTGTGGTCATATGTGATCAAGACACGTGGTAACTCTTTAAATACTTGGAATGGGCGGCCATGGATGTAGGAATCCTTGGGCGGCCCTAATGGGGTGCATTTAGTATTCCATTAATACATTAAGAATATAATTTGCGCATTTTAATTAAATTGGCTGTTAAATTATATTAATGTATTAATTTAAGGCATGTGGACTTGTTTCTTTTGTAAGTAAGAATGTGTCTAATTCACATAGTGGACTTTTTATTAAAGTCCAATAGATTTAATAAAATGGAAAAACAATATATTACTCAGAGATATATATATATATATATATATATATATATACATGGGCGGCAAGGCTAAGAGTTTTAGTTTAATATATTGTTTTATTTTATTAATTAGTCAAATGGAAATCAATTTATTAATCAATTAATTAATTGTTTGATTAAAAGTCAAAATCTTTTTCTAGCTAGGAGTAGGATTCTTAGTGATATACTATTGTTAGTAGTATAATAAAAATCAAAAACTTTATTTTGATAAGTAGATAAATAAAAGTATTTATTTATTTAGTCAAATTATGAAGTTTTTGATATAGTCACAATTTTAATATTCAATAATTTATTATTGGATAATATACTAATGAGTTGGATAAGGTTAAAACTCAATGTTGATAGGAGACTTGGTGAAAAAATAATCTTACTTGTGTGAGGATTTGATTACAAGGTAGAAATCCTACTTGAGTGAGGATTAGACCATCACCTATATATATCCGATCATGATTTTCGGCCAACACAAGTTTTTCACATTAGAGAATTCGGCCAACCCTAGATTTTTGAAGAAGAAGTTTTTTTTTTTGAAGAGAAATTAATTCTTTCCGATTTAATAAAAATGTTTTTAAAAAAACTTCTCCAACTCATAGAATTCGGCCAAGGGAGAAAAAGAATAAGAACGTTTTGTTTCCGATAGTGTACTAGTAGCTTTTATATCAAAAAGTTTTGTGCACAAGATCGAATCAAGGTTCACGCGAGTTTTCGATTAATAGATTGAGAATTCAAAAGTGTCCATGCGTTCTTTGTTTTTCTCTAGGAGGATTATTGTGACTAACAAAAGAAAAATGTTTGTTTTTCCATCATCAAGTATACAATTCAAAGAAAAGGGAGCCCACACTCTTAGGTGATTCACGTTCGTGATTAGATTGGAAGATCTTGCGGATTCAATTCGACATAAGCGGATTCAAATCGACGCAATATCAATCGTCACGTGAAAAGTTACGATACTTTTATTATATGTTAATTAATCAAGGGTTAAGGTTCTTTCTTTTAAAAGGAAATGTTTTTGAAATATACCACCCAATTTTTCGCTTCCGCCACGTGTTTTTCCCTACATTAAGGCGATCCACTAAAGAAAGGAGAAATGTTATTTCAGACGATTTTTTCATATTTCTTCAGGAACATGAGGAAGACAATGGAATGGTGGAAGATGATCCAATCAACTTCCACCAAGCCATGCAGGGTTCTAACTCTCAAAAGTGGATTGATGCCATGAATGAGGAGTATAATCTTGGAACCCCTTTCACTGGTAACGCAGCGGAAGTAGGTTTTAAAATTTTTAATACAGATCGTAAACGATCTGTAATCAGTGAACTTGAGATCATAATTAATTTTTCCTGAGCTAATACATACAATATGTAAACACATGAAATTGTAATCAATATATTAAAAAAAAATTTAGAACCTTACCAACATTTGGAGACTCTTTCACTTTACGATATGCTCCTGGTCTGTACCACTGATCTTCCTAGCTATTGCCGGAATTGGTAACTACGTGTGGGCGCGTCACATACTCATAAACTTAGGAGGATGAAGAGAAAAGAAGAAGAAACTTTTTTCTTCCAAGAGAAAAATACATAGAACAATTCTAGAAGAGAAAAAAATATTTTATATATATATATATATATATATATATATATATATATATATATATTATTTCAATCATGCACACCCAGCACAATATTTTCTTCCTTGTTTTTTTATTTCTCTTTTTGGTTCTCTTTTTCAATGATTCACGCACACCTATGCGTTTTCACCTTTTGTAATTGATTCGCACACACATGTTTATATCGTATACAAACACTTATATTTGTGAATACATATCCTTCTTGTTTTTGTTATCTAAATATATATCATATAAATATATATATATATATATATATTATAATAAATAAAAACTTTAATAGATAACTTTTCAATTTTAAAACTAAATCTTTTAAAATAGTATCTCATCTCTTTTATTTTAAAAGATAATTAAATATTTATTTTTGAATTTAAACATTTTAAATTTAATTTCAAATATTTAATTTAATAAAATAAAATAATCATATTATCTTATTCTATTTAAAATCAAATATCAACTAACATCCTCCATTTAGTGATTAATAACATAATTAAATAATCTTATTATTTAATTTATTTAATCACCATTATTCATTAATTAAATAATCTCAATATTCAATTAATTCCTCGAATAAATATGTGTCATTTTCGTAACACAATTAATTGGACAATCCAATTAATTAACCGTGACCTTTATTACCTAAATCTATCGGGCTAGCAAGGGGACTTAATGGACCCACATTATTTTGAGCTCCAATAATTCTCGGAATCATTAATTAAACTCTTTAATTAATATTCCTTGATTATTAACTCCGGTGTTATTCCACTAAAAACCCGAAGCTGTACTCTCTCAACTGCAGACGTTTTTACACAGACCGATACAACTCGGTGTCCATCGATATAGCTATTACACATGGTGTGATCCTCTACAGTAGTTCATGATTAGAGCTGGGTTATAATGTCCGTTATACCCCTCTAATTACATATATCCTTTAAGTACCATTGATTCTCTAATGGACAATAAATCTTATTTCCTCACGGAATTAAGAGAGTGCTCATATTGTCTAAGCCCCTAATCAACCGTTAAGGGAACTACCATCTACTTTTCAGAAGAAGCAGTGGATTCCACTATTGTGTACATACCCTCCCAGCCACAAGCTAAACCGCAATCCCAACATATGGAGTATATTGATCAGGAACTGCATCTGACCTCACCCATGGTATATCAAAGACCACGATCTAACATGAAGGAGTCGATAAGACACTCATGATTAAGATCACCCACATATAGCCATCATTAGTTGATATATATGAATCTTATCAGTAAACGGATCTTGGTGAGAGATTCATATAGATCATGGCCTAGTCCTATATGATCACATCATTCAAGGTGCCTCCATTCCCATATCTCATATGAATGATTCAGGATAGAATCACCGTACATTACGGAATGGACCGCAGCTATAGATTAACCACAAATAAAGTACCCAGCTTTATTTGCTATCTATGGACTCTTTAGATTGCACGTCTCTTACTGTATCCATTCGTATATAACACTCATATACACAGTTCGAGATTACATCCGGCAATCTGGGATGTTAATATATGACAAGTTATAAAATAAACAACACAACAAGAATGAATTGAACTTTTCTTTTTTATTTATTTCATAAATCCATTTACAAATTACATCTTTATGGCATAAACCCCATCATATAAGTCTATACAAGAAAATAAGGTTTTGAAACTTGTCCCATTACCAGAAGGTGCGAAGCCCATTGGTTGTAAATGGATATTTAAAACCAAAAAGAGATTCGAAAGGTAATGTCACTCCGTATCCATCCGTATATGACACTCATATATACAGTTCGAGATTACATCCGGCAATCTGGGATGTTAATATATGCATAAGTTATAAAATAAACAACACAACAAGAAAGAATTGAACTTTTCTTTTTTATTTATTTCATAAATCCATTTACAAATTACATCTTTAGGGCATAAACCCCATCATACAAGTCTATGCAATAAAATAAGGTTTTAAATCTTGTCCCATTACCAGAAGGTGCGAAGCCCATTGGTTGTAAATTGATATTTAAAATCAAAAAGAAATTCGAAAGGTAATGTGGAGAGGTATAAGGCTCGTCTTGTAGCTAAAGGTTTTACCCAAAAGGAATGGATTGAATTTAAAGAGACTTTCTCTCTGGTTTCAACGAAAGACTCTTTTAGGACAATTATGACACTTGTTGCACACTTTGACCTTGAGCTTCATCAGATGGATGTCAAGGCGGTGTTTCTCAATGGTGACATTGACGAAACAGTTTATATGGTGCAACCAGAAAACTTTGAGTCGGGAAACCCAAAAAATATGGTTTGTAAATTGACAAAGATCATTTATGGACTTAAGTAAGCTTCCCGTCAGTGGTACTACAAGTTTCATCAAGTGATTATCTCGTTTAGTTTTGAGATAAATGCTGTTGATAATTGTGTGTATCATAAATTCAGTCGGAGTAAGCACATATTCCTAGTTTTATATGTCGATGACATGCTGCTTACCACAAATGATATAGGTAAGTTGTACGAAACCAAGAGATTTCTATCAAAGAATTTTGAGATGAAAGATCTTGGTGACACCTTCTTTGTATTAGGGATCCAGATACAACGAGATCGCTCTCGGGGTATTCTTGGATTATCACAAATGAGCTATCGATAAAGTGCTCAAAAGGTTTGGCATGCAGGACAGCAAACCAGGTGACACCCTGTCGTTAAGGGAGACACATTCAGTCTCAATCACTGCCCTAAAAATAACCTTGAAATTAAGAAAATGCAGAAGATTCCCTATGCATCAAGTGTAGGGAGTCTAATGTATGCTCAGGTGTGTACACGTCTGAATATTGCGTACATTGTTGGTATGTTAGGCAGATATTTAAGTAACCCTATGATAGATCATTGGAAAGCAGCCAAGCGGGTTATGAGGTATTTACAGAGAACAAAAAATCACATGCCCACATATAGGAGATCAGCTCAGTTGGAGATCATAGGGTATTTCGACCCCAATTATGCTGGATGCCAAGATAGTATGAGATCCTTATCAGGCTACATATACCTATTGGCTGGTGAAGCTATTTGTTGAATGAGTGCCAAACAGACACTCATAGCTTCTTCCTCCATAACAGTAGCGTTTGTAGCATTCTATGAGGCATTCAACCATGGAATATGGCTGCAGAATTTTGTCACTAGGCTGCGCATTCTAGAGGGTATTGAAAGACCATCCAAACTATGTTGCGACAATAAGCTAGTAGTGCCATATTCCAACAACAATAGGACCTCATCTAGGTCTAAGCATATTAACATTATGTTCCTAGTTGTAAATGAGAGAGTGCAGAGTGGACAAATGTATCCATAGAGCACATTGAGACAAACTCCATGAGAGCGAATCTGCTTACAAAAGGGATTACCGCCCAAGGTTTTTCATGAGCACTCAACACTACTCATATGGGTGTTATTTTGTATGAGGATATCACATTATAGTGGGAGTTTGTATCATTTTATATTTTATTGTTTTCTATTTGATTTTGGACATACTTATGCATTTATGTATTTGGATATTTTTCTGATCAGAAATAAAGTATTCAGTCCATTTCACTCTGTTACATTGTGTTAAGTATTGATCTCACTAAAGAATAAAGTAGAACCAGTTGGAAATATACATATATAGATCACATTGCATGTAATTTCTGATGTGTAAAATCGTGTTATAAAATACTCACTCGCAAGTGCACGAATCGTGAAGATAAGTACAGTAGCGAATAGAGATCGTTCCCACGAGGAATAGTGATTTATCAATCAAACACTAGTTCTAATTCTAATTAAGAAAAAGTAACCAGAAAATTGTTGGTGATTGAATTAAACTAAAAACTAAATTAAATTAATCTAAGAAAATAATTTAAAAGAATTGGTTGTGATCAATGGATGAAAGACCAGGTAACCGATGCTCCTCATATGTAATACTCAATGTTCATCAATTAACTCCATTAACAAATTCAATCCAAATTCAGGGTTCATTCTCATCTAAATTAAGGTATTACCATTATTCCTACTCGGGTTTAACCACGTGCTTTTAACCACTACTCACCCTTTTCCAAGGTTTAAGCAATAGCCAAAAACCCATTACGTGCAAGAATTTGTGAACCAAAATTGTCTCGCATATTCCTATGTCAAAAACAATTATATTTATTCAATTGAAAAGTAATTAAAAACTACCTATATTCCTATAGTGCAATCTCAATTGATAAATTATCAAAACCCTAGGCAAGTATTAATTAATTTCCATAGATCAACTCAAGTCAAGAATCAAGACATATAATGAATTGAATAAATCTGAATTTCAATTAATAAATAAAGATATAGAGTTTGAATCATAACACGATCATTAAATAGGTTCACATCGATTCCCTAATATGAATTTAGTTACACATAATGAAAATAGTAAGAAGAGATATAATAGATAGAACCCATTTTGATCATGAATGAATTCTTCAATCCTTCAATTATGAAATCTTCATTTGTCTTCCAATCTTCAATGTATAATGATGAATGGTTGTGTAGCACAAAGAATTAATGTGCAACTGTAGATATGTGATGATGTCCTCTTAAAAAAAAGAAGTATTAATTGGTTTCTCCAAAATTAGGGCTTCAAGATTTCTTTGAAAAATTAGGAATTGTCACGACCGCTCCCTATACCGCGGCACAGACACCTTGCATGTGCTGTGGTCTTCAAAGTAGTGCAAGTCTGGACATTAGCGCGGTGTGGACGGCGCCCGAGGTTATGCCTAGAAAGCTGTATGGACTGCGTAAAAGATTAAAGAGCAAACTAGAATGTACTGCTGGATGTGTCGCGATGGAGGTCATGCATGGAGAGCAATTTACACAGCGGTTATTGACATTTTTGCCCCTTTTCTCCACTTTTAAGCTTTTTTCCTTGAAAGAATTGCTGAACACCTCATCTAGGCGCTCATCACAACGATCAACAGTAAAAAAATGCATAACACCTAAACTCAACAAATCAACCTAGATACAAAAGATATGAGCATATATGAAGAGATATATAGTAGTGAAAGTGCATAAACATGAAACACACAACAATTATATGAGATATGATAATGCATGAATTGAGTGTGTGCAACTAGTTCTCTTCAATGAGTTAAGTACTTGTTATACCTTCTTGAAGTACCCTAGAGTTTGATGTTGCCACTGAAGCTTGATCACGAACAATATGGCTTAATCTATCCTTACAAGACAATCCCAATGTGATTGATCACGAACAATGAGGCTTAATCTATCCTTACAAGACAATCCCAATGTGGTTTGTCAACGAAATGAGCCCTAATCACAATATGAGGAACTTACAATCTCCCCATTTGGCTATTTTGTGACAAAACCACCACTCACAAAGCAACCTCACCATTACAAAAAGAAAGTTGGTCAACAAAATTTTCTACATTACAATAATGCCTAATCTAAGTCTTGAACATCTTCAAGTCAATCTAAAGCTTGTAGAAAGATTCCAACCTACACACAATCCACAAGATAACCAAAGATACCTTCCAAGATCAAGTGTATGAGAGGTGCTTTAAAAAAAAATGTAATCATGAATATGATACCAAAGAAGCACTATTACTCACAACCCTTCTCCCCCCTTTTTGTCATGAGATAGGCAAAGGGAGTCCCCCTCATTGGGTAAGCTTTTGGCAAAGAGAGCTTATAGCAGAAATACATATGCATAATCATATAAGCAACTCTATGCAACTCTATGCAACTCAATTAAGTAAGAGAGATTCAATGAGTTTAGTATTTTTAAGAAAATGTGTGACACGATGCTTCACATGCAAGACATGTTGCATCCATGTTCAAAAACAATGGTATTTGGCAAAGCAAACAACAAAGGTTTCCAAAAAGAATTCAAACCAATTTCACTCTTTGCCACTAATTCAAGCAAATATATAGATTTTATAAGAATTTCAAATTATAGCACAACTATATCAAACTTTATAAGCGAAACAAGACATGAGCGACTTCGCACCCTTTTTGATTTTTTCAGGTAAGATACCCGTATGATAGTAGCTTTGTTCAACTAATAAAGAGAGAGAGAATACGAAATTTGGATGAGACATCCTTATTTATTGAATGGACACATGGTCCTCATTGAGTTTAGTTTTCTCATTTTCTTTTTCACACATAATTTTGCATTTATATTTAAGCAAAAAAAAAAAACCCCCCTTCATGCACATCAACTTTAAAGCATGTCATTAATAAAATCTTCATGTCATGGAGATCAATTTTAGGTCATTCAAATTGCACTTCCAAAGTCAATCTCCTAGTCCAAAGATGCATGTTTGAACATAAATATGACAATGATTGCAAGAAAAGTAATTTGCACACTTATTAAGAAAATAACATAGGTCTATGCACAACCAATCATCTCAAGCAATAAATAAAGAGGCATAAAATATATCAATGTAGCACAATGCAATTTTATGCTAATTTGCTCTCTTTGCTTGAGCTCCCCATATAGGGTCAAGACATACCACTTCAAACCAAATGACAAATCCTAATAGACTTACTAAGGTTCCCAAATCTAATAGTGTCTAAGGGCTTTGTAAACAAGTCTGTTAGTTGGTCATTAGTTCCCACATGCTCTAATGCAATAGTCTTGCTCTCAACTAGCTCTCTAATGAAATGATGTCTAATGTCAATGTGCTTTGTCCTAAAATGTTGAACGGGATTCTTAGAGATGTTTATGGCACTCATGTTGTCACAAAACAAAGTGAGAGTGCCTTAATCTAAGCCATAATCGGCTAGCATTTGTTTCATCCACATCAATTGTGTACAAGTACTCCCGGCGACTATGTATTCGGCCTCGGCCGTGGATAGGGAAATTGAATTTTACTTCTTGTAAAACCAAGAAACCAAATTATTTCCTAGGAAGAAGCAACCACTCGATGTACTCTTCCTATCATCACAATTTCCCGCCCAATCGGTATCACTAAATCTAACAAGACTTGAATTAGTTTCAAAGAAGTACCAAATCCCATGATTGGAGGTACCATTAACAAAACGAATGATCATCATCACCGTAACAAGGTGAGATTCTTTGGGATTGGCTTGGTACCTAGCACAAACACCCACACTAAAAGCAATATCGGGTCTACTTGCGGTCAAATAAAGCAAACTACCTATCATACCCCGATATAGGCTTTGATCAACACTTTTACCACTAGCATCTTTGCTTAGCTTCAATGTGGTACCCATAGGTATATCACAATGTTTGGCATTGTCAAGGCCAAATTTCTTCACTGGGTTCCTTGCATACTTAGCTTGGGATATGAAAATCCCATCATACATTTGTTTAATTTTTAAGCCTAGGAAGTAATTTAGTTCACCAACCATGCTCATTTCAAACTCATGAGACATGACATCTACAAATTGTCTCACTTTAGACTCATTGGTGGACCCAAATACAATGTCATCAACATAAATTTGAGCTATGAAAAGCTTATATTTGTTACACTTGATGAATAAGGTCTTGTCAACACTACATCTTGAGTAGCCATTGTCAACAAGATAGAGAGTGAGACGCTTATACCAAGCCCTCGGTGCTTGTTTCAACCCATAAAGTGCCTTTTTTGAGGCGATAGACATGATTGGGGTGGTGTGGATCCACAAACCACTTGGGTTGTTCAACAAATACTTCATCATGCAAGAAGCCATTGAGGAAGGCACTCTTAACATCCATTTGGTATAATTTGAACTTGTACACACAGGAAATGGACAAGAGAAGCCTTATAGACTCAAAACGTGCAACGGGAGCAAAAGTCTCCTCAAAGTCAATACCCTCAATTTAAGAGTATCCTTGTGCCAAAAGCCTAGCCTTGTTGTGAACAATGTTGCCATCTTCATCCGACTTGTTCCTAAATACCCATTTGGTGCCTATCACATTGGTATTCTTAGGCCTAGGAACTAAAGTCCAAACCTCATTTTTTTTCAAATTGGTTTAGCTCTTTTGCATGGCAAGGACCCAAAATTCATCATTTAAGGCTTCATCAATCTTCTTGGGTTCTATTTGAGAGGTGTAACAAGTGTAGCTAATTTGATTAGCTTTGGCGCCTAGTCCTAAAACCTTCATGGACATCTCCAATGATATCATTTTTATCATGGAGTTTCCTAACCCAAGGAGCAGGTTCCTTAGAGTCTAAAAGTGGATCTCTATCAAGAGGTTGATCATCCTCTCCACTATGATTTGACTTCGTATCACTTGAAGTGGCACCACACTCCTTCTAAGGAAGATCAACATTCTCACAAACATCCTCCCCATGAACAACATTCTTAGGCCTACAATCATCAATGACAACATTCGATGATTCCATGACATTTTGAGTATTTAGATTGTAAACTCTATAGGCCTTGCTATTGAGTGCATATCCAATGAAAATACCCTCATCACTCTTGGTATCAAACTTGCCAAGTTGATCTCGGTCATTAAGAATATAACACTTACTTCCAAAGATGTGAAAATAGCTAACATTGGGTTTTCTTCCCATCCATACCTCATAGGATGTTTGTTTGGTCTCGGGTCTAAGGAAAACTCTATTCCCTATATAACAAGCCATATTGACGGCTTCAGCCTATAAATTCCTAGGAACCTTATTGCTAAGCAACATCACCCGGGCCATCTCTTGTAAGACCATATTCTTCCTTTCCACAACTCCATTTTGTTGGGGAGTTCTAGTGGCAGAGAATTCATGGAAAATACCTAGACCATTACAAAAGCTCTCAAAGCTACTATTCTCAAACTCTTTCCCATGATCACTTCTAATCCTCTTAATGCTTCTAATGTGAGAGTTCTTCTCATTTTGAATTTTGACACATAGCATTTTGAATTTCTCAAAAGCTTCAGACTTCTCTATAAAAAAGTAGGTCCAAGTAAACCTAGAGAAGTCATCAACCACCACAAGAATGTATCTTTTACCACCTAAACTCTCAGTTTGCATGAGATCCATGAGGTCCATATGAAGGAGTTCCAATGACTCCTTGGTGGAAAGATATTTTCCCTTTGTATGCACACTTTTAGTTTGCTTCCCTTGTTGACAAGGCCCACAAACTCCCTCAAACCTCTTTCCAAGCTTGGGAATGCCTCTCACAACATTTAACTTCTCAAGGACTTTCAAGTCACTATAATTTATGTGGCCAAATCTTTGATGCCACAACTCAACTTGCTCACAACTAGACAAGTTACAAGAGATGTTACTAGATTCAAGACAATAACAGTTGTCACTTGATCTCTTGCCTTTTAAAGAACTTGCCTATTTTCCTTAAGAATAGAGCAATCAACTTTGCCAAACATAACCGAGAGCCCTTCATCACTTAAATGAGATATACTAATAAGATTGGCTTGCAAGCCATCTACATAGCGAGCATTGGGCAAGGAGGGCAAACCGGGAATAGATATGTTACCTTTCCCTATGACTTTTTTCTGTGAACCATCACCAAAGGTGACAAATCCACAATCCTCCATCACAAGAGTCTCAAAGAAACTCTTGTTTCCGGTCATGTTCCTAGAACACCCACTATCAAGGTACCACGTGTTAGAGGCTTTGGCTTTTAAAGCAACTTGAGCCACATAGCAAAAATACTTATTTTTTCTAGTCCATCTAGGAGCCTTTGGTTCATTGGCTCTAAGTTCCCTAGGTGCATGCTTTTTGGCTCTTCTAAGCATATTTTTCTCAATCATGCTTTCTATTCTACATAATTTGATATACTTAAAGCAATTAGGCCTTATGTGGCCTTCAATACCACAATAAGGACAAGTAGGAGTGAAATAGGAGTTCATACCGTAGCCTTGTGCAAGCATTTGGGGCTTCATTCTCCTTTGAGTAGTCCTATGATGTTGAGCGAACTGTCTCCTTTGTGGTTGGGTCATAGTAACGTGTCTTCTATGTTGAGCATAAGGAGTCCTTGATTATGGTGGAAGAATTCTTGGATGTGGTGGTCTTGATTGAGATGTTCTAGCTTGTTGTAGTTGAGCTCTTGTTGAACCCTTGGCTTGAGCTTGATTTGAGGATTCTCCAACTTCAATCCTTTTCGTAATTTGTTGTGAATTTTGGCTTCTTCGACCTCTTGACTTTTGACAAAAATGGTCCTCTTCAAAGCGATGGTCACCACGCCCTCCTTTTATCCCAAACCCTTCTTATCACTTGGGCTCTTCCCACTTGATAACATCTTGTCAAGCTTTTCGGTTCCGGAGGTCATTTTGGCAATCACATATTTTACCTCTCCAAGCTCCTTACTCAAGCTCTCTTCACTCTTCTTAACCACAACAAGCTCCAATTTCAAGCTTTCTTTTCTTTCTCTTGTTCTTTTCACTTCCTCACTCAATTGAGTCATCTTGGAGGTCAATCAAGATTCTTCCTTTTCAACTCTTGAATCTCCTTTTTCTTCTTTAATCTAGAGCTCTTGAAATATTCCATGAAGACTTCATAGTCCATCTCCTCATCAAATTCATGCTTGGAATTGGATGAGGTACTTCCATTACTTGAGTGCTCTTCTTCTTCTTCTAGTTTGTCATTCTCCTCTTCGTTGTCACTCAAGACTTCTTTGCCATTGTGAGATGATGAGAAGGCGATGAAATTGGAAACTTGGTCTTCATCATCCGAAGACTTTTCTTCCTCTTCTAAGTCTTCACTGTCACTCCAAGTGGCCACCATGGCCTTTCCTTTCTTCTTCTTCTTTAAATTAGCACATTTGGGGGCAGTATGACCATCCCCACTACACTCATTGCATTGGATCCCCTTCTTGGAATCCTTCTCTTCACTTTTGTCCATCATTTTAAAAGAAGTCTTCTTCTTCACAAATTTTCCCTTCGACCTCAACCCCTTCTTCGGAAACTTCATGAATTGCTTAAACCTTTTCACCATAAGAGCCATTTCTTCATCCGAATCTTCTTCCTCATTTTCTTCCTTAGAGGTCTTCAATACAATGCTCTTTTGCTTATTTTAAGGTGTTGTTGGATTAGGGGTTCTTCTTGACTCAAAGGCCAATAACTTGCCAATTATTTCACTTGGATTCATCTTCTTATATTCGCTATTCTCCTCAATAGCGGTCACCTTTGCATCAAATCTCTCCGGGAGAGACCTCATGATTTTTTGGTTTATTCTTTTATCCGAGTAGGGATCGCCCAATTGGTGACTTTGGTTGACAATATCCATTAGCCTCACTTGGAAGTCATTAAAGCACTTATGATCTTCCATCTTCAAAGTCTCAAATTGGGTTTGTAGGACTTGTAGCTTGGAGTCTTTTACCACACCGGTTCCTTCATGTGCCATCTCCAATATTGTCCATGCTTCATGTGCATTCCTTGTGGTTTGGATCAACTTGTGTTGGTTTTCATCAACTGCACACAAGATTGCATGCATGGCCTTGTTGTTCCATTTGGAGGCTTCAAAGTCTTCAATCTCCCATTCAGACTTCGGCTTGGACACGATGCTTCTATCTTCGAGAATCTTGCTAGGTGATGTGTAACCATCCTCAATCACAATCCAAACTCGATCATCTATTTGGCACATATAGGACTCCATTTTTCCTTTCCATGATGAGTAATTAATCCTCGTTAGAAGTGAAGGTCTTGTACTCGATGCTCCCTCTCGCTCATATGTGTTTCCACTCATGGTGTTTAAGGGTGAATGAGATGAATGCAATCAATCAAGCAAGACAAGCAAGACACACTAACTAAAATGCAATCTAATGCAAGATACATAAAAAAAATAATCTAATGCACGATACTCTTAGAGAGCACGGGATCCCCTAATTATGTGAAGGAACCCGCTCTGATACCAATTTAAAATACTCTAAGAGTGATTAAAACTAACCTAGAGGGGGGGGGGGGGGGGGGGGGGGTGAATAGGTTTTAACTAAATTAATTGCCATCTTTTTATTAGTTAAAGTTAATCACAACATCCCCTAACAACCAATCATTGTAATTAAGTGCGGAAATAAAGTAGGGACACAATGATTTGTTTTACGTGAGAAAACCCCAAATAGGTAAAAACTCAAGGCATAAGGCCAGTCGAACCCTCAAATCCACTATTTGTAAAAACGATTACAACCTAGGTTGACCACATCACACTTAATCGGTTACTAATCCGTTCTTACTACCTGCAGGCATTTAATAGAGATTTTAGGCTCTTGCTTGTAAACTACCCACAACACATACAAGACTTAACTCTTAAATGAAGAAATATGCAACCTAAAGTGAACATGAAAATATTCTAAATACATAAATGCTAGGTCAACACATATTATGCTTATCTAGTCATGTATGAGTGCTTCAAACAATCCTAGATATCATGTTGCTATATGACATACATATAACTTAGCTATATGAAATGAGTACAAACCTAGATGCAACAGATATCACAATACAAAACCCAACAAACATACAAAAATGTCATCTTGAAAGTAAAAACTCAAACTTAAAGCAAATAAGTCATAAAAAAGCCATCTTGGAAAACTAGAACACAAGAAAAAATGGAAATAGTGTTCTACTTACCAAGTCGTGTACTTTGATGAAAATCCATGTGAGAAAACATCTTAGATAAAGCTAGATGATGTTTGATTCATGAATGGATGATGGGTGTTTGGGTTTTGGTTAAGAAAAATGCAATCTTGCTAACTTTTCTTGCAAGTCACTTTTGAGCTCTTTAAAAATGAAGTAAAAATGAATTTGGGAGCTCTAGAGACGAAATGGGAGAGATAAGAATGTGTATATAGCAGGATTAAATGAAACGGCACCGTTTTGGGCAAAACAGGGTATGACAGTTGTGCGTACTACTGTGGATAGTCACAGCGGTCACACACTGTGTTGCCTATCGCTGTGAGTTATCACAGTGGTCACACATTATGTGGCTTACCGTTGTGAATTATCACAGTGGTCACACAGCGGAGACCCACTGTGTTGCCTACCGCTATGATAATTCACAGCGGTCCCACAGTGCTTATCACAGCGGTCAACAGTAAAAAAATACATAACACCTTAACTCAACAAATCAACCTAGATAAAAAAGATATGAGCATATATGAAGAGATATATAGTAGTGAAAGTGCATAAACATGAAACACACAACAATTATATGAGATATGATAATGCATGAATTGAGTGCGTGCAACTAGTTCTCTTCAATAAGTTAAGTACTTGTTATACCTTCTTTAAGTGCCCTAAAGTTTGATGATGCCACTGAAGCTTGATCACGAACTATGATGCCTAATCTATCCTTACAAGAAAATTTCAATGTGGTTTGTCAACGAAATGAGCCAATCACAATATGAGGAACTTACATATACGAAAGGTTTCGATGTCGTTTGGTCATGTTTTGAGCCGCGCTGTGTTTAGGTTTTAAGGGGCAAGTTTTCGTTAGTCCTCCCGCGAACTTCCCACCAGTGGTTTTCACAGGACAGCTCTTCATCAGGCCTCCCACGACCACTCCCGTGAACTTCTTTCCAAAAGTTTTCACGGGTTAGATCTTCGTCCCTCCTCCCTCGACCTATCCCGCGAACGTCGTCTTTCAGGCTGTGCTGTGTAGGTGAGCGAGTGTGAGTGCGCAGGTTATCCTACCCGCGCACTGCTTTTATTTTTTTCCCATTAACTCGTGTCTCCCACTGTATAATCCTCTCTTTCTCTTCTTCTTTACTGACTCCTCTGAATTTAAAGAAACCCTAGAGAGAGAGAGAGATAGAGAGAGTCTAGAGAGAGAAAGCTCCATTCGAGTTTGTTTAACTCTCCAAACCCAAAACCCATCTCCATCTTGCATCATTCAACATCATTTGAGCATGTGTCTTTATGGTTTCATGACTAGGTAAGCTACAACTACATTAAAGCTTATTTATTGTTGTTCTTACTCTAGATTATGTATTTATTGCTTGACTAAATACCTTGACCTTGAGTCATTTTATTGCACATATTTATGAGTCTAAATTGTCTGATTGGGTTTGTTTGTGATAGCTTGCATCATTAGGTCATTTATGACTAAATAACTAATCCATAAATATTCATGCATGTTTAATTGATGATTAGGTTAGATTTGTGAATCTAGTCAAGTTCATGAATGTTTATGTGAGTTTAATTGACAATTAGGTTGTTAGAATTACTCTACATCTAATTGAGACCCATGTGTGTGCATATAGGCATTGTTGATAACTAGGTCGTTACATTGCATTATCTACATCTAGTTAAGCATTGTATGTTTGGTCTAGCATATTTTGTGAAAATACTCTAAGAGTGATAAAACTAACCTAGAGGGGGATGGGGGTAAGGGTGAATAGATTTTAACTAAATTAATTTCCATCTTTTGGTTAGTCAAAATTAATGACAACAAAACCCTAACAAACAATCATTGTAACAAGATGCGAAAAAAAAAGACATAATGATTTGTATTAGGTGAGAAAACCCCAATAGGGTAAAAACTCACAGGATTAAATGCCACTCGAACCCTCAAATCCACTATATGCAAATACGATTACAACCTAGGTTGACCACATCACACCTAATCGGTTACTAATCCGTCTTTGCTACCCACAGGCCTTTAATAGTGATTTTAGACTCTTGCTTGTACACTACCAATGGCACATACAAGACTCAACTCTCAATAGAAGAGATATGCAACCTAATGTGAATATGAAAAATATTCTAAATGCACAAATGCTAGGTCAACACATTTATTGCTTATCTAGGAACTAATAATGACATGTAGAGCATTCCTAGATATCATATTGCTATATGACATGCTCATACTTTAATTATATGAAATCAAAGCATTCCTAGATGCAATAGCTATCACAATACAACAACACATACATCAACAAACATCTCTATTTGTAATAAAAATTCTAATCTAGATGCAAACACGTATAAAAGAGAATTCTTGTTAAGCAAGAACACAAAGATGAATGAGAATGATGTTCTACTTATCAAGTCAGCTAGGTTGATGAAGACTCATGCTTAGAAATATCCTAGATGATGCTTGAATCATGAATGAATGGTGGGTAATTGGGTTTTGGTCAATAAAAATGGTATCTTGTTAACTTTTCTTCCAAGACACTCTTGAGCTCTAAAATGAATGAAAGAATGTGGATTCTAAAGCTTTAAAGAGGCAAAAAAGGGAAAAGAACATATATATATATAGCCCTAGATGAAATGACACCGTTTTAAAAAACAGCAACAAAATCCCGTCATTACCGCTTGCTGGACTGCGGCTCATGCAAGTTGTCCAGACCGCGGTACATACAGTAGTGCACCATCTGTACAAAATCGTGATGGGGACCGCTGTGCATGCAAGAGCACAGGCCGCGGTCTAGGTAGCAGGGGCCTACTGCTGTATACCGCGGCATGGACAGCTGTGCATACAGGTGTACAAATCACGGTCCTCAAAGCATGCACCTTTTGGAACCAACCTTTGTTGGGACTGCGGCGGAGGCAAGTGCCTAGCCAGCGACCTGCACCACGGTGAAGAGGAAAATCCTTTTTTCAGGCAAACTCAACACACTAACCTAATAAGAAAAATGTGCAAGTGTGGAGAGTGATGAATGGCATACAATGCATCATTCAAAAACATGTAAACAGGAATATAATGCATGCAAGTGAGTGTGTACAGCTACATCTCTTCAAATAGGAGTAGAGTCAAGTAATCTACATTCCTTGATGCACTTGGAGTCCAATGCCTTGATGATGTGAGATCTTCAATTCCTAATCTACCCTTTACAATATTTGATCCCAATTGTGATTTTGTCAACGAAATAAGCCAATCATAAAATGAGGCACTTACATTTTGTATTGAGCATTCATTGATTGCTCACTTAGACCTTTATACTCTTCATAGAGTCAAAGTCTTATGGCTTCTAAGTGAAGTTGCACAAGCAAGTCAAGTTTTACAACCAAGGGTGGGTTGGCAAGCATTGGTCAAGTGCCACTGTAAAAGCCCCGCGGGATAGAGTAGGAGGTGTTCACGCCATGAGTAGTGGATCAAGGGATATCACTAGGGATTGAACCAAGAGTAGCGAGTGGTAGTGTCCATAACCTGAGGTTGTCGAGAATGATAGTTCGATTATCACTTGAGGGTGTAACCGTTTATTCATATAGTGGATTTCAGTTACCGTATATGGTTAGAAGGTTAGCCCATGAGTTTTTTCAAGTTGAAAGGTTTCTCACGTAAATTAATCAACGTCTCATTTATTGTTTTTGGCACTTTAATTACGTTGATTGTATTTGTTTGTGTTGGGTTATTTTTGTTAATACCGACTAATCGAAAAAGTTGGTAATAATCGATTAATAACCCATTCAACCCCTCTCTAGGTTGTTAGGCACACACTTGAGTAGTATTTTCAATCGGTATCAGAGCGGGTTCCTAAATATACTTAGATGATCATTGCTCCTATTTGTGTGTCGTACATTTGTGTGCATTTTGGTCATTGCATTCATTTGCATTCCTCTCATTCATTAAACATTATGAGTGGCATTGAGATGTTAGAGGGTCTGTTGATCTCTGAACCACCATTGCTCACCAAGGACAATTACTCCTCTTAGAAAGTGAGGATGGATGTCTTTTGATGGACCTCGATGAGCATGTGTGGATGTGTGTGGAAGTGTGTGGAAGAGGGATACTCACCTCCCACCGAGAAGTCAGAGAATGAGGCTTCTATGCCTAAGCCCAAGTCCAAGTGGACTAATGACGAACTCGAGGCTGCAGAATGGAACTCAAAAGGCATCCGTACCTTATCCTGTGCAGTGGATGAGAATCAATCCAAACTCATCCAAGCCACTCGAGATGTTCGAGAAGCTTAGGAGATTCTAAGAATCATCCACGATGGTACCATGAAAGAAGAAGATAAGAATTTGGGTACCTTGAAGACAAAGCTTCAATGTTATGATTGTGGCGGCTTTGGGCACATCTCCATGGATTGTGGAACCTCAAAGACCAAGAGTCGAAGAGGCAAATCAAATGCCTACTCTTGTAGTGAAAGTGAACAAAGCTCTTCGGGTTCCGAGAGATGTGAAAGGAATCACATAGCCTTCCTCGCTTTACATGATGACAACTTAAAGGTGACCATAAGATACCCATAACTCAAAGTCAACAATGAAGAAGCTAGTTTGAATGATGATTGCCACGAGCTCAAGTGGTAGAAGATTCGATGAAGAAAGTTCAAGCTCCAAGAACTTGAGTGATGAAGGGTTGAGTTATGAAGACTTCATTGAAAGTTTTCAAAGGTCCTTGAAGAAGAAAAATGAAGAAATCAAGAAGTTGAATAAGGAAAACCTTCAACTAAGGACCAACTAAGGGGAAGAAGTCTTTAGAGATTTAGGGGGAACATTGGTTATGCTTTGGGGGAGAAGTCTTGCAAGAGAAAGAGAGTAACCATTTAGGGGGAGCATTGCACATGCATTCTTTGTAATTGCTTTATTTGTTTTTGAGTGCAATGCTTATTATTATTTGTTCACCTCACTTGCATTTGTTCTTGGAAAGTGTTTTCTTGCTATTGTGTGTAGGTATGATGATCTACGAAGAGATTGAAGACCTTGAAGACTTAGAATATTAGGTATCTCTTTTTGTAACATAGAATGGACTCTCATTGTCAATAACTAGATTTCTTTTGTTTTGTGAGGATATTTTGTGAGTGGTGATTTTGTCATGAAATAGCCAAAGGGAGAGATTGTAAGAACCTCAATTTTTATGATTGGCTTATTTTATGACAAATCATAATGGGAATCACAGTCTCGAATGAAGAAAGTCTATGACAAGCATCATACCGAAAGGGTTTTTAAGGTAGGAGATTGGGTTTACCTTAAACTCCAACCGTATCGGCAGGCATCGGTTTCCATGAGGAAGGATGTAAAGCTACCTCCTAAATATTATGGACCCTTCAAGGTTTTGAAAAAAATAAGAGCGGTTTCTTATCTGCTGGCCTTACCTAGAGAGTCGAAGATTCATCCAGTATTTCATGTTTCCCTATTGAAGAAGAAGGTCAGTTCAAGGCACACTATTCAAGGTGAGCTTCCTGGTGTTGAAATAGATGCAGCAACTATGTTTCCTACACCTTAAGCAATCCTTGATCGTGGTCGACGAAAGAAGCAAGATGAAATCTGTTTCCATTGGAAGGGAATGTCGCCAGCAGAAGCTACCTGGGAGAATCTTGCCACAATGCAGAAGCAATTTCCTGATCATAGCCTTGAGGACAAGGCCATTTTTTTAAGGGAAGGGGATTGTTATGTGCCTCACATTTGTCTTACGTGTCTTGCTAATGTTAGTTGTTGAATAAGTCAAGTAGTTGTTGAATAAGTCTAGCTGAGAGCTATTCTGCTCCTCTTTTGTTGGTTAGTGATATTAACTGTTCCTATTTTGTTGTTGATCGTTGTAACGCTCTCAGACTATTTAAAAGTCAAGTGAAGTCATGAATAACGCAGTTGGAAATTATCAATATTCTTAAAACACTCTGTGTGTTGGAGGCCAAAGGTTTCTCTATAAACCTTAACCAAAAATTATTTATACTAATCTCACGACAGGTAAGAAGGCAAACACACAGTACGTACCACATTCAAGTCAGGGGTCAAAAACTTAAATAGCACTTTTTGGGATGGGTGTTGTGCAAATAACACCACATTAATAACTCTTGTTTAAATAGCACTAAAGTAGGTGGTGAGACCAAAATACCCCAATTTATTTTTTTTCATCTGTTTTTTTAATTCTTAAATTTCTACTTATTTCTCTCTCTTCCGATTCTCCCAAACAACACCTCTCTCTCCCTATCCTCTCAGATCTCTTATTTCTTCCTCTTCCAAAATGTTGGAATCATTTTCGCTACCTTAAGTTCACTCATGTTTCAGCTTTGAAGATCGAACAATTTCTGGAAAACGAATAAATAAGTCTCGAATATTCGTGAATTAAGTCTCGAAAACGCATAAGTCTCGAAAATTCATAAGTAAGTCTTGAATAATCATAATAAGTCTCGGGTATTCATAAATTAAGTCTCGAATAATCGTAATAAGTCTCGGATATTCACAAATAAGTCTCGAAATGGAACAAATAAGTCTTGAAATTTAAAAATAAATTCTCAACATCGGCTATTGTTCATTTTCTCAGATTCAACAAACCCAAACCCACCAATTCAAGATTTAAACAAACCCCATTCAGATTCATCTTCTCAGATTCGAAACCCACCATTTTTTTTAATTTCTCTTTTAAAAATCGAATCTCTCAAACCCCATTCAGATTCAAACTATTATTCATCTTCTCAAATTCAAACAAACCCTATTCAGATTCATCTTCTCAGCCGAAGCCTCACGGCGACGTCCAGATCCAATCCGGCAGTGAGATCGGGAACTGCGAGAACGACGTCGATCGAACCAGCGCTCTTCTCTGGACCATCGCTCTTCTCTTTCTCTGTCCACCGCCATTCTCTTTTGTTATTCGAATTGAAATCAAACCCACAAGTCAAAACAACGATCGCGAATCGATCGACGGAGAATGATTGAGTTGGAGGTAGAAGATGAATGAGAGTGAAAATACACAAAGTGTGTCTAATACAACCTAGAGGGGGGGTGAATAGGTTTTAGTTGATTTATTACCAACTTTTCGACTTAATCAATTTTAATAAACCTACTCCATATTAACAATCAATCAATCCAACATAAATATGCGGAAAATAATAAAAACACAAGGATTGATTTACGTGAGAAACCCTCCAACTGGGCAAAACTCACGGGCTATCCTTCTAGCCACATATGGTCCTCAAATCCACTATTTGAACGAAAGTTTACAACCTAGGTTGACCTCAAGTCACACCTACTTGGTCACTAACCCTTTCACTCTACCCAACGGGCCTTTAATAGTGATTCTTGACCACAAGCTTATGCACTAACTCACTTAGTCACAAAGCTTAACAATCAATGAAGAGGTTAAACAACCTATGCGAATATGTAAAAGATATTCAAACATGCAATTAATGCTAGGCAACAATAAATGCTTATCTAAGGATTTAAGGATATCAATAAATGCAAATCCTAGATATCAATATCTAAATGCAAATGCATGAAGATTTAGCTAGAAGGGTAAAATCGTCCTAAATGCTAGCTATTAATGAACAAGGCTCTCAACCAACAAACAACAACTCAATCATGTTATAAATGCCAATAAACATAAAGATATGCAATAAAATCACATAAAAGAGCTAACCCTAGGCAAACAAGAACACAAATAAATACAAAGAGATTTAGGGCATGTTCAAGTTACCTAGTCAATGAAAGCAAGAAGAATCCATGATGAGATAATGCTTGAAGAGGTTAGATGCACATGGATTTGTGTTTGGTTGAGTAAAGATGAGTTCTTGGGAGTTTCTCTCTCTAAGGGAAGCTTGGCCTATCAAAAATGGCTTCTTGAACTCATGAAAATGAGCAAGGAAGAAGATAGAGCATATATAAGGGAGCCCTAGTTGAAACAACGTCGTTTTGAACTTAGGGCACAAAATCCCGTCAATACCGCTAGATGGACCGCGTCGCAGGCAAGTGTCTATACCGCGGTACACACAGCAGTGCACCGTCTGGACAACAACACGGTGCAGGGCGCTGTGCATCCAGGTGCACAGGCCGCGGTATGGGTAACAGAGGCTTACTGGACAACACCGCGACTTGGGTCGCTTTGCGTGCAAGTGTACAGGAAGCGGTACATGAAGCATGACTCTGCTGAGGTATACCGCTCTGTATGCCGCGGTGCAAGCATGTCTTGCCAAGCGGTCTAGGCCGCGCTAAGAGAAGAAATTCTCTTTTCTGGGCAAACTCAACATACTAAGAGATGTGCAAAATGTGCAAGTGTGGAGTGTGAAAAGAGGCATACAATACATCATTCAATTACATGAAGATAAGAACATAATGCATGTAAGTGAGTGTGTGCAACTAGATCTCTTCAAAGAAAGTTAAACTAGTGAGATACCTTTGAAGTGCTCTTTGAGAGAGAAGATGTCCTTGAAGCTTGATCACACTCAAGAGGCCTAAATTACCCTTACAAAGAATAATCCCCAATGTGGTTTGTCAACGAAATAAGCCAATCAAAAAATGAGAAACTTACAGAGAGGAGAGGAAGAAAGAGAGAGATCGCAGGAGAGATTGGGAAGAGAGAGAGAGAGAGAGATTGCCTGAGAGAATGGGAGAGAGAGAAATATGTAGAAAATTAAAAGTTAAATAATCATAATAATAATAAGTGGGGGTATTTTGGTCTCACCACTTATTTTGGTGCCAATAAAACATGAGTTATTAAAGCAGTGTTAGTTACACAAATTAAGATTGAAAAAGTGCTATTTAGACCCATTCCCTCTTCAAGTCAGTAACTCGAATCCTACCAATGGTAAAAAATTTTAAAAAATATATAATCTAAAAAAAGTAATTTTCTTTGAAAGTTTATAACCCCTCACTCGTTAATTAATGAATTTAAACTGAAAGCTGCCAATTCCTGTGAACTTAATCCAACAAGTCTACATGCTAATTGATATATATATATATATATATATATATATATATAAAATAAATAAATAAACTGGATAAAGGTTTATATCAAATACTATTAATACCTCACAAAACATCACACTTGGTTTTTTATAAGCAAGATAGAATTTAAATTTTTATCACAAATACAAAAATCGAAATGCACAATCACTGGATATCCACCTACAAGCCCAATATTGAAAGATAGTATCGATACAAGTGCTCTGTTTTTTTGTTCTTGTCTTGTTTGGGGTGTTTCTGGGTGGTGTTTTCTTTTCTCTGGGTTTCTGTTGGTTGCTGGTCCTTTTGTTGTGTTTGTTTGTTTGTTTTTGGTTTCTTGGTTCCCTTTGTAGGCTTCTTGCCTCTAATTAATCATTTGCCATTTCAAAAAAAAAAAAAAAACCAAAATTTACTAATTAAATATCATAGTAAAATTATTTGATTAATGAGTTTCACATTTTTTAGTAAAATGTTATGTTTTTCTTTCATGATCCTGTATATCATAGTTTTATCTCCTTGTTTAAAATAAGTTCTTTTACATTAGAGTAATAAATATTAATAGATTGGTCAAAATTAATTGTGAAAGTTAATATTATGATTTACATGATTAGATAGCCTACGAATCTGACATTATTTTCTAAATTATCAAATTAATGTAATCTGTACACTGTTAAAGGTAATAATTTTCCTCTTTTGTATTAACACAAGCATCACCAATATGAGATATAGATAAACCATTGCCATCTCCAACATAAATCATATCATTACCTCTATATGGTTCAATATAGGATAATTTACCTGCATCATTTATCATATGCGTGGTAGCTCCTGAATCAGCGTAAAATGAATCATCGTTCGAACAATGAAGATTGAGTGCAGCTAGAGCTTGAGGAAAATCATTAGATTGGTAGGAATAATCAAACCTGTACCGGCAATCAATTGCAACATGATTCGACCTCCCACAAATTTGACAACCAGGTTTGTCATTAGCATTATTTTGATGTTAGAGTGGCTGTTGAACAGAATTCTCTTCTTTTGGTGGTGGCCTTGTATTGTTATTTGATGATCCAGCATTTGGGTGAGAATTTTGTCCACCATTTTGGGAGTTGTATCTCCCTGCTGGAGTAAAACCTCTTCCACGTGAGTTAAAGTTCCCTCTGCTGCCACGACCATTTCGACCGCGACCCCTTTGGCCAAAATAGGCTTGTGCGTGTTCCAGGTACGTCTTTTCCTCTTCTTTATGTGCTAGTACGGCTTGTTCATGACCTTGTAAAGCCAACACAAACTGACTGAAAGAAGGGTATGGAGGTTTGGTAAGCATGGCTGTTCGAAAATCCATATATTTTTGACCCAAGCCATGAGCGAACTGGAATACTTTGTCACCGTCTGAAACTGGATTCTTGATGGCAGCGAGGTTATCACAAATAGATTTGAATTCTTTCAAGTACTCATCAAGGGATTTTGACCCTTTTCTTATACTCATCAACATATTCTTCAAAAGTCCTTCCTTTTCCACGGTTACTGGAAGTAATTGCTCTTCAATGGAAGTCCAAATCTTGTACGATGTATCGGCTTCACTGTAGATCAGACTCATTACTTCTTCCTTCATGGTTCCTAGAAGCCATGATGAAAGCAGTCCGTCGTTGTTGATCCAAGACTGGTACAATTGATTAGGACATTTATTGCCCTTGTCATCTTCAATTTCCTCTGCTGGTTTCTCACCACTGCTAAGGTGATGATACAGACCAAGACTGCGGACTAACGGAGTGACTTGGGAACGCCATAGGAGAAGATTCGATGTGCTGAGCTTGACTGAAACTAAGCTAGAGCACTGGTGGAAGACTTGAATGTTGAGTTCGGGTTCTTTGGTGTTGTTGGAAGAGGAAGACATGGTTTCAAGGCTTGCAGGTTTTGGCTCTGATACCATGAAATTTTCTTCAGAATAAATGAAATGGAAACCCTTACTCTGTTTCATTGATATGGCATATGTTATATACAAAATACAGGGCATCTTATATGGAATTTACATGATTCTAGGAACCAGAATAAAAGGTAAAACAATTAAGCAAAGAATGCTAGCTGTTTTGATTTGATGAAGATTGGTGTTGACCACCGTCTGGGATGTTGGTAATAACATCATTATTCCTCCCATGATTCTTGTCATTTTGTTCCTTAAAATCCTCCTCATCAATTTCTTTAATTTTGATAGCAGTATTAGTTGCTGCATTGCCATGTCGTTGGGGCTTTGCAATATCTCACTTTTACAAGACCTGATATAATTTATGCAGTTAATCGGGTATGTCAGAATTTTGCAAATCCTACTTTGGTCCATTTGCAGGCTGTCAAACGAATTTTGAGATATCTCAAGGGTACTCAAAATTTTGGCTTAAGATATTTTTCTCAAAGTCCCATCTCTCTTTATGGCTTTAGTGATGCCGACTGGGCCGGCTGTCCTACAACACGAAGAAGCACCACATGTTATTGTGTTTATCTTGGAGATAATTGTATTTCTTGGAGCTCTAAGAAACAACCGACTGTCTCTCGATCTAGCTCTGAAGCTGAATATCGCTCCATGGCCTCCACAACTGCTGAAATCACTTGGTTAACATTTTTATTACGAGATCTTGTTGTTTCACTTCCACAACCTCCTCAATTGTTCTGTGATAATATCAGTGCTCTGCATATGTCCATAAATCCGATGTTTCATGCTCGCTCAAAGCACATTGAACTTGACTACCATTTTGTCCGTGAAAAAGTTGCTATGGGAACACTTGTAACTCGGTACATTGCGTCTTCTTCTCAACCAGCAGATATTTTCACAAAACCATTGCCTAAGGATGCTTTAACTACTTTTCGAAGCAAGTTGGGCGTTCATGTTCATTTCCACTCCAACTTGAAGGAGCGTGTTAAAGGTAATAATTTTCCTGTGATTGTGGATCTCATTGATGGAGCAAATCATGGCAATGCAGCAACTAATACTGCTATCAAAATTAAAGAAATTGATGAGGAGGATTTTAAGGAACAAAATGACAAGAATCATGGGAGGAATAATGATGTTATTACCAACATCTCAGACGGTGGTCAACACCAATCTTCATCAAATCAAAACAGCTAGCATTCTTTGCTTAATTGTTTTACCTTTTATTCTGGTTCCTAGAATCATGTAAATTCCATATAAGATGCCCTGTATTTTGTATATAACATATGCCATATCAATGAAACAGAGTAAGGGTTTCCATTTCATTTATTCTGAAGAAAATTTCATACACATGCATGGTGATAAGATTCTCGTTCAACGCAACTTCAAAATCTATAAATATATGCCACCAACTTCACCAATGTCTTGTCCTTAGCTGATAACTATATTTGAAGAACAGACGACGTACGTGAATCATTATCCTGAGCAATCCGTGATATAACAATTTCCAGAGTCCAGACGAAGCTGGCGACAACCTTGGAAAATTCAACCAACCATTCATGAACAAGTTGTTGATGTGTATATCAACTTTATTAGTTTTTTTTTTTTTTTGGATTATCTCCATTATTGGACCTAACACCAAACACTACATGTACACGTTTTAAACATTGGTGTACAATTACCAAACATTTCTTCTCCAGGATAAGTGAATTAAAAAAAAAAAAAAAGTAGATTTCTTTTACGGACAGTCACCACTTTCTCAAAAAATTTAAAATTTAAAATTTAATATCCATCGTCCATAAGATTGACACACACAAGGATAGGTCACTATCGTTTCCTACTATATAACTATATTATTGCATATTAAATTAACACCGTTTTCATTTTTAAAATATAACATCATTATGGGTCGGAGGTCTGTTGGAACAAGATTGAGCTCTATAAGCACAGTCTTAAATGCAACTCTCATTCTTGGAAAACTACGGAAGGGTCTTCCTACAGTTAACTTTACGGTATTAATAGATAAATGTGAGATTATATTTACAATACTAAGTTTGATCCATATGGTAGAGCTTAATGTTAAAGTCTTCAACTATCAAGGAATGACTCTTGGTCATATTAACATATTATTGACATGCAAAATCTCTACCGATTAAATTTACTTTTTTATCAAGTGTTATAATTAATTCAGATTTTCGGACGAAAATTCGACTTAAATTCAAAATTTCGATAAGATACGTGTGATTGATATATTATTGTGTCAACCTCCTCTCATTTGCTCCCGGAGACACGTTTTTTATGCTTTGAGATATGCATTCATTTACCACCGGTGGTGGTCACTCTCTAGGCCTTAATAGGAATGGGTCATTTCCACCGGATATTATCCAACACATTTTTATTTTATTTATTTTTTGGAGAATTTTTTAAATATTGATTGTGAAGTGGGTGAGGAGTAACAAAGATTAAAACCTACATTAATTGCACTATTGTTTTCTATAAAGTGAAATGAGATTAAAACTTTAATCGAATAGCTAAATATTTGGGTGCAAATCATGACTCGTCACTCGTGGTATATATACATGTTTGGGGGAAATCAGATAATTATAAAATTTTCTTTTACAAATTTTGGTAAGCATCGCCACACATGCCCCAAATTCAAGTCACAGTCACGCATGTGTAAATATAGTTGTCTCTTTTTCAATTATTGAAAATAACTAACAAACAATAATTATTCATTTTGTACGATGTAAAAGAGAAAAAAATGGGACTTAAAAAAAGGGAGAAAATGGGTGGGGTAAAATAAGTGGCCAACATGTTTAAATGTTGTCAAATGGAGGTTAAGTTCTTAAAATGTACACCTTTATTGGCCATCGTAGGCTTTTTTTCAATAAAATTTGCTGTTAAAAAAAATGGTAAAATTATAATAACATCCTAAATTATAAAAGGATGCTATGCTTGTAAACACCATTTATGAGGGCCAACGCCCTTGGTAAAAGAGAAATTTTGCTGACTTTGCACGAAAGAAAAGTAATTGAACATTATTTTCTGCTATTATCACTGATTTCCTTATAAGGTTTTTTGACGGCCTAGGGTGCCTAGCCCTTAGAGAAACACCGGTTTTTGACCACTTTCCTGGTCTGTAAAAAATTGAACGTCCTTTTCTAGAAATGTCATTGACGTTGAAAAGACGAGGTAAGTGTAATGATATGTCCCTTGTACTAACATTCTTCAAGTTGTGAGTTTGAGTCCACCTTTCTCCAAACCTTAGATTAATTGTAATTGTTCAAAAAATAATTTCTAGAAATTAACACCAACGGTTGGTTTTCAACCAATCTGACATGGGTATTTGTTGCAGCCTCCAACGTCTTTATCTCCACGGAACACCGTATCTTCCAACGGCTTTATCTTTGTTGTATTACATGTTTTGGTAAGATTTTATACTTAGATCAGGATCCTTCCTCTGTCTTGTTTTTCTTTAACTTTTCATAATCTAATGATATCTAAACAAAATAAAAAATACATGGTCAAGAATTGATCACTTTTTTCTCTCTCATGCAATTTGATGTTTTAATTATACTTGAAAATGTCAAAGAAAAATAAAGACTAAGAAGAGGATCATGATCCTTTATACTCATACTAAATTGTATGTTGTGATAAATTTAGACGGTCTTAACCTGTGATAAGATTAATAGGTGTTCCTCAACCGTATGACCGAATTAGACTTGATAAATCTTTTACAAAATAAAATTTAAAATTAATAAAAAATAATAGTAATGATAAATTTTAAAAAAAAATTCACGAGATGGAGGTCCGGCCAGCCTCCTTCAAGGAAGCCGTGGGCATCCGATCGTATGTAACCAATATTCTTATTAAGGCTGGAAATAATTGGTAAGTAACAATTACATAAACAACTTTTATTCAAGAACTTGATTCACAGGCCGAGTTCAACAACACTGCATAATATATAGGACTTATAAGCCCGCTATTGCATTTTTTTAATGGATACATTACATTACTAGTAGAAGTAGTGCATATTATATAATTAGACTTCAGTTTTTTGTTTAATTAGCAAATCTGTAACATCCGAAGCCTTTTTAAACACCAAAACGAATGGTGTCTTCTTTAGTGCCATGCGTCTTACTCCATCATCCCCAACATGAAATCCGACATCGCTGCATAATTTCACACAAGACTCGCAAACTGAAGGACAATGAACAATCTTGTAACCAAATGTATGTTCATACCTCTCAAACTTGAACCAATTTTGCAATGTTTCAGGGCCAGCATTTCCTTCTACCCCATTGGTTGTTAGATACCATTGTCCTGTTGATTCATCGTAATCGTCGACCTTCCACACTGTTGGCTGGTTGCAGGAAAGCGGAGCACTAGTAAATTTGATGTTAACATCAGTGGATTCATATAAGATGTTATCGTTCTGATTGTTGTGGTTGCTAACATGCAAAAATGTTAGGGGGAGACCGATTTTTATATCCCAACTTTCTTGGATAACATCCATCGGACATGTTGCGTTTCTACCGGCATGTAGATTAAGCCCACCACCACCGGCTCCCCAGACCCACGAGGTGATGTAATATTCGGTGCCCATGTCGATCTTGTCGCCATTGATGTCAAGCAACGGCTCAGCTTGTTCCCCCAACGATGATTTTGTAGACAAGGCAAGGATCAGGATAGAGAGTGCTACGAATGAACTCTTCATGATGATGTTGTTATTTTTGAGTTTGGTTGAAACCAATGCAGGAAGAGCGTGAAATTTATAGGAACTAGAGCATCAGTGATCAATATTCAATAGTGCTGCATATATGAAATTAAAGTCATGCATGATTTACACGTTTTTATTTATTTATTTTGGGGACCATCTTTCTTTAAATATTGGATGAGAAGTGGATGAGGAGTAACATAGATTAAAACCTGCATTAATTCCACTATTATACAGATTCTAATCACTCTCTCAATTTTATTTTTTTTATAAAAAAAATTAATATCCATCACCCATAATCGATACACGTAAGTATGGGTCACTATCGAACTTGAGCTATACATCTATACTAAGTGTGTTTCATATGATTTTTGTAAGGGTTAAAATTATTTTTTAATATTAAAAGTTTTATTTAGTAATTTTTTTTATGGTTTGGAAAATTTCAAAAAGGGTTTTTTTAATTTAAAAAAAGCTGTTTTGTATCCATATGAAAATTTTGGACTTCTTCAAAAAAAGCTCTTTTCAACCTTTTTTTAATAATAAAATGCAATATCAACACTATTCTTTATAAATTTTAAATATTATATCATGCATATACCTTTTCTATTACAAAACCCTATTTTATTTAAATACTTATCGGACAATATTTTTATCTCATCATTTTCGTTATCATTCAAATGACTGAAATTAAAGTCATGCATTATTTACACGTTTTTATGTTATTTATTTTGGGGACCATCTTTCTTTAAATATTAATATCCATCACCCATAATTGATACACGTAAGTATGGGTCACTATCGACCCTGTGCTATACATTTATATTAAGTGCATTTTATATGATTTTTATAAAGGTCAAAAATTAAGTATTTTGTATGACTTTTGTAAGGGCCAAAAATATTTTTTTAATGTTAAAAGTTGTATTTAGTAATTTTTTTATGGTTTGGAAAATTTTAAAAAGAGTTTTCTTAATATTTTTTAAGAAACTATTTTATATCTATTTGGAAATCTTGGATTTCTCAAAAAAAAACAAAAAAACACTCTTTTCAAACTTTTTTTTTTAATAAAGATATAATGTCAACAATACCTTTTATAAATTTTAAATATTACATTATACATATATCCAAAAGCGGACTGTAATGTACAACCGGATCAACTATTTATATATATAAAAAAATTATTATTATTATTATTATTATTATCCTTTCACCACTCATCTCAAAATCCATCATATGTCTCTCACTGTTGTCTCATATGTCATATCACACTTCCAACCAGGGTTGCACATTTTACCCTGGAGCCTCAATTCCCCATGACCCCATCCCCATTTGGGGGAAACTTTTTGAGAGAAAATGGGGAAACGGGTGGGGATGGAGATGAGGATGATTTTCATCCCCAAATTGAAATGGGGATGGGGATGGGGAGACCCTTCCCCAACCCCATTTCCCCATTTCCCCCATAAATTTCCCCCAAATGGGGATGGGGATGAGATTTCCCCATTTCTCTAAAAATATTATAAATATAATTATATATATATATTTAATTTTTTTATTATTTCAAAATCTAACTATACAAACCTCATTTACTCTTTCAAAATCTAAATTCTTATTGAAATACTTTATTTTGTAATGGATTTTCTTTGTATTTATAACGCACTGATGGATTTTTGATATTATATTTGTAATGTAATTTTTTTTATTTGTAATTATTAGTAAAATGGGGAGATGGGAAAACGGGAAAACGGAGAAAAATGGGGAAAACGGGAGAAATGGGGAACTGGGGTTGGGGATGGGGGTACCTCCCCCCAAAATCCCCTAACCCCATTTTCCCCCAAATGGGGAAATGGGGGGGGGGGGGGGGGGGGAGGGATGGGGGAGGGTTTAGGAAGTGGGGATGGGAAAGGGGGACCTATATCCACCCCCATTCCCCAAATGTGTATCCCTACTTCCAACCAACTCCCAACTCTCTCTCTCTCTCAAAGTCACTCTAATGTCCCAAGTCCCAACACCCCCTCTTTCTCTTCCATATCTCAATGAATAAAAAAATATTCTATTCTTCATTTTATGTATTTGTTTTTTACACACACACACAAAGTCACTCTAATGTCCCAAGTCCTCACACCCCCTCTTTCTCTTCCATATCTCAATGAATAAAAAAATATTCTATTCTTCATTTTATGTATTTGTTTTTTACACACACACACACAAAGTCACTCTAATGTCCCAAGTCCCAACACCCCCTCTTTCTCTTCCATATCTCAATGAATAAAAAAATATTCTATTCTTCATTTTATGTATTTGTTTTTTACACACACACACAAAGTCACTCTAATGTCCCAAGTCCCAACACCCCATCTTTCTCTTCCATATCTCAATGAATAAAAAAATATTCTATTCTTCATTTTATGTATTTGTTTAGTTAAAAAAAAAATTCGAATTTACAAGTTAGAGTTTGGATTTGTTATTCATAATTTCAAATTAGTGGTCGTTTGTTTTTCCACACACACACAAAGTCACTCTAATGTCCCAAGTCCCAACACCCCCTCTTTCTCTTCCATATCTCAATGAATAAAAAAATAATCTATTTTTCATTTTATGTATTTGTTTAGTTAAAAAAAAATTCGAATTTACAAGTTAGAGTTTGGATTTGTTATTCATAATTTCAAATTAGTAGTCGTTTGTTTTTTCCACTTAAAACTTAATGGATTTGAATCATAATTAAGTTGTTTTGTTTGTTTTTATAAGTGGTTAAACAACTTAAAAATGTCAAAAAACAACTTAAAATAAAAAGTAAAAAATCCGGACTTTTCACTTAATTGCAAATCACTGAATTGCATTAAATGCAATCCAAAATCTTTTCTTCCGATAATATCACATATATAAAACATATTTCCAATTTTATCATAATTATATATGGTACAAAAATCTTCATTTTAATATATTTTTTATTTTAAATAGTTTTAAAAATAAAAAAGAACCTTAATCACCTCTCATATTGATGTTTAATATCAATACTTTATTATGATATTAGGGTGATGTATTTATATATTATTTTTTTAGAATGCTTTGTGTGAGTTTTCCTACTGCCCCTTTTATTTTTTGAAAACAAAAATTTCTTATTAAAAATGAAGTTTATTTGTAATTGAAGAAGAAGATCATAATCATATGTGTTCATATATAATTATTATTTTTGGATTGTTTTTATTCCATATTATATATATAATTGTTTAACGTGGGTATAAATGTAAAATTACTTAGTTTCGGACAATTTTACTTTTAAAAAACAAACATGTTGACAATACATTCAGATTTGAGGAGAAAAAAAACAAACATGTCATTCAAGTTCAGATTTCAGTTTACATTCAGTCTTTAGAAAAATTCAGGACTGTTCAGTCTTCAGACAAAAAAACAAACGCTTTTTTTGTGAATTTATTTTCCGATAGCAATTTATCATTTATAGTGTTATATTATAATTTATAAACTACCACTTTAACCAATTTTTTTTTGTTGTTGATAATTTTATGATATAATGTGAAACAATCATACATTCATACTTTGAGAAAAAAAATAACAATTAATTATCGGGTTGGGGTGGATCAAGTTCTTCATGTAATTTCGGGCCGGTGGGGGGGATTTCAATGGAGTAAAAACAATGTTATTTTATTGAAATTTTGTATTTATATATATATATATATATATATATATACACACTGATGTAATTATATTAGGACATTGAATGTGAGCCACTCGTTTTATATACTTTGACTTGATATTTATGCACTTGTCAAACCTCTTTAATAAATGAGTGGTTCGCATTCAATGTCCTTATATAATTCCAACAGTGTGTACTAATAGAAAAAAGACTATATATATATATATATATATATATATATATGTTGACGGTGATTTTTGAATTGAGCTATGTGGATCACACGTCATACAAAATATGTCGAACTAACAGTTGAATGAAAGATTATAAATAACAAACATATCAAATAACAAAGATTTTATATGGTAAAACCTCATAGTGAGGAAACATCCACGGTTTCCAGACGGTGAAATAGAAATCCACTATGAATAAATTTGATTACACACTCTGACTTCCTTGATCGCTCTTTTAACTAGTAATTCATTAACCCCTTCTTTGGTGTCTTTAGGGGCTATTTATACATGTATAAATCCTTAATTCTCAGAGTACAAAATAAGAAAAAGGTAGTATAAGTTTAATGAAGCTCTGACTTATCAGAGTCGTTTATATCTTCTGTGAATTGAATGAATTAAACTTGTTGCCTGATTTAGACTCTGATATCTATAAGGAAGTATATTTCCTTATCAGAGTGTACTGCAAGGTGCCATGTTAAAGCGTGACTCTTTCTCTGCGTATTTGAGTCGTGATTGCATTGAATTCTGGTTTATTGGTATGTTAGGTCATCCGAGCACATCTTTAAATTGTACACGCGTTGCTTAACCGACCATTTGTCAAACCCGACCAGATCTCTTTCACCCCCGACCAGGGATTCATTCCCGATCGAACTACTATATTTGATCAATCTATTTACCTTGGTCGGGATTTCCCAACCCGACCATCTAGGTGATTTTGATCAATCGTTCGGGGTCGTTTACTGGTCATCTTAGGTTGACTAATTTTAACTCTTTTTTGTTGACACGTCACCTGTTGTTCCCGCAATCCACGTTGTTTATGCTGACGTGTTATCTCTCCAAATTACACCAGTAACAATATATAAATATATATAGTTTTTTTTAACTCACCCGAGTTAAAAATCCTGGATACGCCCCTGCATATGCCCCTTCCATTATAAAACTCTATTTTATTTGAATTCTTATCGGACAATATTTTTGTCTCATCATTTTCCTTATCATTCAAATGACTGAAGTTTTCATGTTTCACTTAATAGTAAGTTAAAATCATTACTTTTATTTTTTTTTCTTTACTAATGTATCTATGATGTGTTTTTTATTTTAAAACTGATGTTCCAATGTTTTTCTTACTGTTCATGACTCATGATGACATGCGTTTTTTTATTTTATTTTTGTGTGAATATTATAGATGATAAAATGGGTCTAAATATGATGTAGGACAATTTCTTTAATTTGGGTCTTTTCTTATTTAGCAAGTTTATTTATTTTAGTTTGATTAGGAATTAAATTTATGTTTTGGAAATAAATCAAACTTACCTTTTGGATAAGATTTGATCTTTGTTTTCCGGTCAAGTTAGGAGTCATGAATTGTAACAGATTCTGATTAGTTTTGATATTTTCCTGTTTTAGTCTTTATTTAGGAATATCGTATTCGGGTCGTATTAGGATTAGTTTATTATAAATAGTATTATTATATCCAATTATTGTAACTTTTAAACCTTTTGATTGATTTTAATAAAATCGTTCCTTTGGAACATTTATCTGTTGTGGATTCGACATGCTCTTTGAGGATTCGAGAGCACCATTTTCTAACGAAGATTAGGGAATGATGGCCCCTGCATGGCGGTCCATGCTTGGGTAACTATCGGTCGCTACGTTAAGGTTCGTCTGAGTGTGCCTCACGAAGTGATCATTCTTATTTTCGCCATACACCGTTGCGTCAATTGGTATCAGAGCGACCGAGTCTACCTCTGTGCTAGGCTCAGCGTCCACAGACCACAACCAACTACCTTCCTAAACGCCATATATTCACCCTCCATATCTCCCCATAAAAAAAAAAGAAAAAAAAAAGAAAGAAACGAAATTGAAAAAGAAAAGACAGCAAAAATTGTGGATCAGCCTCAACAGTGCCAGAAATTTCAGATCAACCTCACGAGTTTCAGACGTACCCTAATCGTCATCACCATTAATCACGTGCCGCCATTCATATCCACCACTTTCAATTTATTTTTCGTAACCAGTTCTCAGGATTCAATTGTTGGTACGTTTTTTTTTCAGACTTTGATTTCGGTTCTCAATGGGTTTCAATAGTTCTCTTGGTTCCAGTAATTATTTTTCGAGCTATAATGTTTATCAACCAAGACTTCGATTTTTTTCTGGACAAATGAAAACTGAAGAATTTATTAATTGGTTGGAAGAAGTTGAAGAATATTTTGAATATCAGAAAACTGAAGAAAGTCAGAAAGTTTTATTTGTAAAAATTTATTTGAAAAAAAGATGCATTGATTTGGTGGGAAGACTTTCAAAAGGATCGGAAAAGATTTGGAATGGATAAGATCCAATCATGGCATGTTATGAAACAAGTAATGTGGGAGGAATATCTTCCAAATGATTATTTTGAAGATTTTTGTCATGCAGAAGATACAGTTGAAGATATTTCGTATGAAGTGGAAATTGTCGAAGGAATTGAAGACGAGCCTTGGATCTTAGAATTTGAAGACTACGATCCAACCATTGATATTGATTGCACTTTAGATGTGGCTGACGCAAAACTGGAAGCTAAATCGATTTCCATTGATAAAGTTTCCAAGGGTGACAACTTGTGTGCTATTATTGATACGAGTCATAACAGAGCTCGGAGTACTTTGTTTTTCGCCTTGATTTGGACAACTTGGGAGTCAAGGAATCATTTAGTGTTCAAAGGCATTATAACGCCAGTTGACCAAGCCGCAACCAATAGGCATCACCAATGGCGAATAGCTTGGGCATTTTCTGCATTTCGTTGGACGATTGCTTTGGTGCCATTGTGGATCTGGGATGGATTACGGAGAGAATTTTCGGTTGGGGTTTACCACTCCCACAAGACGAATAGGGGTTCTTCCTTGTTTACTTGTCTTTCCGCATGTTTCAACCGAACTCAAGGACAAGTTCTTTTTAAGAAGGGGTGACTGATGTAGGACAATTTCTTTAATTTGGGTCTTTTCTTATTTAGCAAGTTTATTTATTTTAGTTTGATTAGGAATTAAATTTATGTTTTGGAAATAAATCAAACTTACCTTTTGGGTAAGATTTGATCTTTGTTTTCCGGTCAAGTTAGGAGTCATGAATTGTAACAGATTCTGATTAGTTTTGATATTTTCCTGTTTTAGTCTTTATTTAGGAATATCGTATTCGGGTCGTATTAGGATTAGTTTATTATAAATAGTATTATTAATTCCAATTATTGTAACTTTTTAAACCTTTTGATTGATTTTAATAAAATCGTTCCTTTGGAACATTTATCTGTTGTGGATTCGACATGCTCTTTGAGGATTCGAGAGCACCATTTTCTAACGAAGATTAGGGAATGATGGCCCCTGCATGGCGGTCCATGCTTGGGTAACTACCGGTCGCTACGTTAAGGTTCGTCTGAGTGTGCCTCAGGGTTCGACGAAGTGATCATTCTTATTTTCGCCATACACCGCTGCGTCAAAATAGCACCAAATTTAACTTAATTTTTTTTAACTAACATTATGTTTTAAATTTAAGTTTATATAACACCAATAAGGCAATAAGTGACAAAAATGCCTCATTATCTCATTCTTTGCTCTCATATTTTCTTCCTGGGGTCTTATCTCTTCACTTTTTCTCTCATTTCATTAGTTTTCTCTCTACCTTCACACGGGTTGTCTCTCAAATCGAACTCTATTTTTTCCTTATTTCTTGCTCTCTCACTTGAAGGAAAATCTGAATGAAATGGAACTTCAACTCTTTGGTTTGTTTTAAATATGATAAGTGAGTTTAAAAGTGGGAATGAAACATATAAGATAAATCAACAGGAAGAGAAAACCAAATAAAATGAAGAACATAGATCTGAAAAAATAAAAAAATAAAAGATTTGGTTATGAAAAAAGAAAAAAGCAAAATAGGTCTCGGATCATCACTTACTAAGTCTGGCTTTTTTTTTTCTTCAAGCCTTTATTGGAGACTTATTTTCCAAGATTTATTTCTTTTGGTTGATACTTATTTCGTTTTATCAACGAAAACAAATGCACAAGACTTAATAAGTGATGATCCGAGATTTATTTATTTATTTTAATTTTGCAAGATTGTTTTTTTTTCTTCAGATTTATGTTTTTTTTTTTGGTTTTCTATACCCATCAGTTCCTTTTCCAAGTTTCATTCTAATGCGATTCTCCAATTACTATTTTGAAATGTTTTTCTTTTCTACATAGATCCATATAATCTTTCTTTTTTATATTTTGATTTTCATATTTATTTTAAGGAGAGCTACACTCTATCAACCCACTCTCTCAACCAACTCCCTGTTGATGTGATGACATGTGAACATCATTATCTTTTTCACATTAAATTTATAGCCTTTATAAATAGCCTCCTTTTTTCATTTTATTTTCAATGTAAATCAACAACTTATTTCCTTAATTGCCCTTCATTTTTAACAGTAACATTGTCATCTAATATCGGTTTATATATATATATATATATATACACACACACATATAGAGAGAGAGTCATTCTCCTGTCATTTTGTCATGATATAAAATATATCAGTTCCTTGAATGTGGGTCATAGATTATGAAGAAGTCCTGACAAGTGCATACACACGGGGTCAAAGCAATTGAATCTAATGACACACATTCAATAAAATCAGTTCGTCATGAAGAGAGAATAAATACATATATATATATATATATATATATAAAATCAGGTGTGTGTTTTTTTTAAGACTTTGCAACTTCTTTTATTTCTTGTGTGTACAGTTCCAAATTGAATTACTCGAATGTTTCCTTTTATCAAATATCAGTGACTCACCAGTTAACTCGATGATTATTGTAGAATAAATAAATATTAAAATAAATTAGAGTTAAATAATTTTAAAATATAGTATAAAAAAACCATATATACTGAAACTTATTATTTTAAATTTTAACATCTAGGAGAGGAAAGTGAACTTCAGCCTCAAGCATCGTTATTGGTCCGTCCTAATTGTATGTGTTTAAGCCAAAAAATAATTATGTTTCAAACTAAAGCAAATCAATTTAAAATTTTTTTTAAAAAAGAGCTAATTACACATTACTCCCCGAGGTTTTCCCCTTTACACATAAAAATAACTTTATCGAAAATTGACACTCAGCTCCCCTACTATTAGAATTTGACCAGAATTGACCGTTAAGTTTAACACATTCAAGGGTAATATCATCATGTTAGCCTGAATTTAGTAAAATCATAAATTTAAAAAAGAAAAAAATTTTAAAAACAAGATTTCTAACATTCATCTTTGTAGGTTGAGATAAAATTAAAAACAACTAAAAAAATTGATAAATTTTTTTTTTCAACAATGGATCTCCAGAATCCAGATGAACAAAGTGCAAAAAATAAATAAATAATAATAATAAAGAACTTAATTTTTTTATTTCTTATACCCAAATTTTAAGAATCCATTTTTTCTGTCGATACAAATTTTAAGAATCGAAACACAAAATTCTTCGTCTTTAATCAATCCAAAGACAAAAACTATAAATCAATGAAAAAAAAAATCAAAAAAAAAATGGGATCTACTCCAACAGATGGAGCAAATCTGATCCATTTGAGATGGAACGACTCCAACTGAGATAGAGTGCAACATCTCAGATGGAGGTCTCCATCAAAAGTTCTTTCAATTTTTTTCTTTTTTCCTATGTTGTTGCCGCCATTATTACTCGCAATGAGTTTGGAAGATGTTTTGTGTTTGTTGGGTTTGGATGAATAGAAAAAACAGATGTGTTTCCAGATTTTTAAATGAACCTTTTTTTTATATATATATAATTGATATGATGTTTGTGGATGGTGTGTTTGGTTGATAATGATCGAAGGTTTGGTTGATAAAGATAAAGATTAATTGAGAGTTGTTGGTTATGGGTTTTGACGATGAAGTTGACCTTTTTTTCCACCGGATCTCTTCCATCTATGTTTCTTTCCTTTTTAAATTTCGTTTATTCTTTATTTCGTTTTTTAAAATTTAGATTATTTTCCATTATTTTTCTGTTTTTTTTTCATTTTTTTGTTTTAAAATGTGTTTTAATTTTATTTTTCTTATTATTTTTTTATCGGTTATTGATTTTTTTAAAATTTAATCTCCACCATCCATCTAAAAAATGGACGATATAGATCATCTGTTTTTATTTAATTTTTCTTTATTTAATTTACTCTTTTAAATTTTAATTTTATTAAATAAAGGGTAATTGGGGTATTTAAGTCTTTTTAAAATTTTGATGTGGTCAACCGTTAAGTTAACAGTTAAATACTAACACTAGGGGAGTAGAGTGTCAATTTTCAATAAAGTTGTTTTTGGATATAAAGAAGCAAACCACTTATCGGATCTGTGTAATTAGCTCTAAATATATATATATATATATATATATATATATATATATATATATATATATATGTAAGCATTTATTTATTTTTTATTTTTATAGATTTGGAAATTAACTTTTACCAGTCTTGTCTTATGATTTTTTTATAATATAATTTTTTTAACTATTTAACTCTAATTTATTTTACTATTTATTTATTTTCTACGACAACCAACAAATTTATAAGTATCAACCATTACTTCATTTAGTAAAATTTAAAATTTAATTATTTCTATAGATCTAGGCACAAAAGAAACACCCAGCAAGCAGATTACAGAGAAAAGAAGCAATGTCCTCCAAGATGAACCCAATCCGCATCTGATTCCAAGCACACTAAACCAAATCTGCATCTGCAGCCAGCAGTGCATGAGAGTTGAGACAATCAAACCAGTTGCAATTATCAAAATTTTAAAATACGATAATTGAGTTATTTTCGTTAAGTAAAATACTAAAATATTATGCTTAATATTATTTTTATGTCATTTTTTTTAAAGCACGTTTTATTCTGCTAAAGTACGCAACAAAACAATACAAACAAGGGACACAATAGAACAAACCCCAAACCCCAAACACCAAGGGTGCGTTTGGTACGCGAGACGGGACAAGGTGGGACAACTTGTTCTTGTCCCACGTTTGGTGCGACCTTAGCATGGGACAGGAAGGGATAAGGTGGGACAAAAATCACAAAAAATTGTCCCACCCAAGACCCTAGGACAACTTGTCCCATGGCATGGGACAAGTGTCAAAAATACCAATTTACCCTTTAAATGTTCAAATAATTACAAATATATCCAATATATTATATTATATATATTATAATTACATAAGAACAAACACCAAGAGCACAACGAAACAGAACAAAAGAACTTTATGTCATTTTGTTAAAGAATATTTTTATAATAATATCTTTAGGTGGCAATATCTATCCACATTCTTATCGACTCTAGAGTCTAGACAAAGTTCACGAAGATATTGAAAAATTCAAATCATTCATTAATAACACGTGTTGTATATCAACTTTAATAATAATAACTGGACCATTTGAAGTTCTGAACCCAAAGATTTACTGAATTTAAACCGAAAACTGTCGATTTGGGTGAGTTTAATCCAACAAGTCTACATGCCATTGAATTTTATATATATCAAAACATTGGTTTTAAGTGAAGAAATAAGGGGTTTTTTTGTTTTTGTTTTTTATTGGTATTGCATGGACGGCATCATTCTAATAACTTATATTTAAAAAGTACGAAAGTAAAAACTTATATTTAAAAAGTACGAAAGTAAGTGATTTTTAAAAATATCCTTACTTTACATATTTTTTAATTATTTTTTTGACTTTAATATTTCTCTTACGTTTATATTGTTTGAGATCAACATATCTCTCTAACTTTAAAATTTAAAGCTTTGTATAGTTATTCTTAACTCAAACAAAACCAAATTCATAACGTTATCAAAGCATCTTCATTGTATTAGTTTAGTGACGCTATACTGACGCACTCAGGGGTTGAACTCCCACTGAGCTCGCGGCGGGCAATTGGGGAAGAGGATGGACAGTAATTTAGTTTCCGAGACTTTCCATGAACCATGTTCGAGACTTTGCATGTCCGAAACTTTTGAACGCTTTCTGAGACTTTTGGATGTTTACCAAGACTTTCTATAAACCATGTCCGGGACTTTACATGTCTAAGACATAAGTTTTTTAAAATATGTGCCTTTTAAACATATATACTTTTTAAACATAAGTTTTTAAAATCGAAATGATGTTGAAAATCCATCTTTAAAAAGTGTCATTTAATTTTTGAACTCGGTTTTACGCTTCCTTTACCTTTATGTATGGATTTACTTTAGATCAAAGGTTACATGTAAGTGTCTTCGCTTATGATCCAAAATGTATACTTAATTAACAGATCGAGATCTTGGCCCTTTTAATAATATTTGTTGTTAAAAAAAATTAGATAGGTCAAAATTATTTTTTTTTTTTTTTTTGAGGAAAGGTTTAATATATTCAAGAAGAGGCATAAAGGCTTACGAAAACACCATCCTGCCTCCAAGAGCAGAGTACAGAACGCAGCAAAACAACAAGCAGAAGCAGAGCACACATCCAGAAGGCGCAGTACACCAAACAAAACAAAACAAAACACAAAACATTACTCTAAACTCCACTCCAGCTTATCAACCCGAGACTCGGAGGCCTTTCTAGCTAAGCTGTCATTGTGAAAGTTAATATTATGATTTACATGATATATACAGCTACGAGTCTGACATTATTTTCTAAATTATCAAATTAATGAAATCTGTACACATGGTGATAACTGATAAGATTGTCGTTTAAAGCAACTTCAAAATCTATAAATATATGCGGGCCACCAATTTCTTCATCAATGTCTTGTCCTTACTCCTTAGCTGATAACTATATGTGAAGAATAGACGAACAGACGACGTGATCATTATCTTCAGCAATCCGTGATAACAATTTCGAAGTCCAGAAGAAGCTGGCGAACACATTGAAAAATTCAACCAATTATTCTTAACAAGTGGTTGACGTGCAATCAACTTTATTGGTTTTTTTTTTTGGACTATCTCCATTATTAATAATTTGACCTTACACCAAACTTGATACTACATGTACACGTGATTGATATATTATTGTGTCATTGTGTCAACATCCGCTCATTTGCTCTAACCCTAAGACACGTTTTTCGTGATTTGAGATATGCATGCATTTACAACCTATGGTGGTCACTCTCTTGCCCTTAATAGAAATGGGTCGAATACCTAAATATTTGGGTGCAAATCATGAGTCATGGTATATATACATGTTTGAGGGAAATCTTAGTCAGCCTGACACATCAGTAAAAAATGCAGAATTCGTGGAACCAGATCTTCACATCATCAAATCATGCCAAGTTCACGAATCAGCGACAAGCTCGAAGACGAAAAATATTATTTGCACATCAAATTTATAAGTTCAACCATTACTTCATTTAGTAAAATTTTAAATTTAATTATTACTATAGGTCTAGGCACAAAAGAAACACCCAGCAAACAGATTACAGAGAAAAGAAGCAATGTCCTCTAAGATGAACCAAATCTGCATCTGCAGCCAGCAGTGCACGAGAGTTGAGACAATCAAAGCAGTTGCAATTATCAAAAATTTTAAATACGATAATTGAGTTATTTTCGTTAAGATTACATTAGTGTTTATCAGATCAAAGTACTTTGATTTATTTTCAATGATATTATTTTTATGTCATTTTGTTTTTTTTTTTAAGCACGTTTTATTCGGCCAAAGTACGCAACAAAACAAATCAAACAAGGGACACAACAGAACAAACCCCAAACACACCAAACACCAAGAGCACAACTAAACAGAACAAAAGAACATTATGTTATTTTGTTAAAGAATATTTTTATAATAATATCTTTGGTTGGCAATATCTATCTACATTCTTATCCACTCTAGAGTCTAGACAAAGTTCTCGAAGATATTGAAATATTCAAATCATTCATTAATAAATAATAACACGTGTTGTATATCAACTTTATTAATAATAACCGGACCACCTGAACCCAAAGATTTACAAAGATATTGAAAAATAATAATGTTAGATGTTTTAAAAAAAAATTTCAAATTTTATCTTAAATGATGTGGTATGTGAGGTGTCAATATCACATCAATTATCGTATAATATCATAATTTATAAAATGCTGATACCTCACGTACTATATCATTTAGGACAGAATTTAGGAAATAAATTTAAAACGTCTAACATTAATTAATTGTTGAAAAATTCAAATCAGTTGTTAATAAAACGTGTTGTTTATCAACTTTATTAATAATAACCGGACCATCTGAACCCAAAGATTTACTCAACCCGTGATGCTATACTATAATATAGTACATGTAATATTTCTTCTATAAAAAAAAGTAAAAGACGTGAGGCGTGAAGCTAAGTAATTTAATTTCTTTGAAAGTTTATAATCACTCACTCATTAATTAATGAATATAAACAGAAAACTGTCGATTCGGGTGAACTTAATCCAACAAGTCTACATGCCAGTTGATTTATATATATATATATATATATAAAAATATAAACTGGATTAAGGTTTATATCAAAGCCTTAGTTTTAAGCGAGGAAATAAAGAGTTTTGTCACTTTTTTGAATTGGTATCGTATGAAGGAGACCACTTTTATAACTTATGTTTAAAAGACACCAAAATAAATGATTTTTAAAAAAACTCTTATTATACACAATCAAAGCAGTTACAATTATCAAAATTTTTAAATCACCAAGAGGCAAGCAAGCAATAACGAAACAAAACAAGCAAACCCCAAACACACCAATCACCAAGAGGCAAGAGCATAACGAAACAGAACAAAAGAACTTTATGTCATTTTGTCAAAGAATATTTTTATAATAATATCTTGGCAATATCTTAATCTTTCTACATTCTTATCCACTCTACAGTATAGACAAAGCTCTCGAAGATATTGAAATATTCAAATCATTCATTAATAAATAATAACATGTGTTGTATATCAACTTTATTAATAATAACTGGACCACCTGAACCCAAAGATTTACTCAACCCGTGATGCTATACTATACTATAGTACATGTAATATTTCTTATATAAAAAAAGTAAAGGACTTGAAGCTAAGTAATTTTCTTTGAAAGTTTATAATCACTCGCTCATTAATTAATGAATTTAAACCGAAAACTGTCAATTCGAGCGAACTTAATCCAACAAGTCTACATGCCAATCGATTTATAAATATATATATATACTGGATTAAGGTTTATACCAAAATCTTGGTTTTAAGCAGTGTTATAGTAAGTGCTAGGCGCTAGTCGGGCGGAGACCCAGCTCCTAGCGCCTAGGTCGATTAGTCGGCAATTAATCGGGAATTAATCGGAAAACTAAATTACAAACAAATTTCAATTATCCTAGATGGAAAAAAAAAATCCAATAACAAAAAAATTCTAATATTAAACTAACCAGTTAATGAGTTAAAACACTTAAACACATAGGCCCAACAACATACAAGCCTAACAATAACATATCAGGCCCAAAGAAACCCAACATATCAGGTCCAAATCTTAACCACAAAATACCAATAATCTTCTTGATTTCTTGATTTCTTGATTTCAAGCCCAAAGAAACCCACAAAACCTTACATATCACTGATATCAGTTCACTTCTTTGATTTCTTGTCCCCAAATCATCTTCTTGTCCTAACAAATACAAACCCTAGATAGATGGAGACCGGACGATTAACGACGACGGATGGCGGCGACCTAACGGCGGATGGCGGCGACTTGACGATGGCGGACGACAGCTTTGGACGACGTTAGCGACATATCTGGTTTGTTTTGCTAGCGATGGCGATGTCAATCTCGACGAGCTGGTGATGGTGGCGACGAAAGACGGCAGCTTTCGGCAATCTCGGTGACCAAATGGTGGCGGACGACATGAAGTTTCTTTGGGCGCATGTCTGTTTTCAATTTTGATGCTCTATTTTCAATTTTATTGCTCTGTTTTGGTTGGGCTCTGGTTTGCTCTTTCTTTTTTTTTTCTTCTGATTGCTTGAATTTTGGATTCCGTGGTTGTTTCTGGATAGTGTTGTTGTGCTCTCTCCCTTGGTGTTCTTTGGTTTTCCAGTTTGGCCGCCTGTGGCCGTCGCCTGGGATTGTAGGGTTCATTTTTTTTTATTTATTTAAAAGGGCGCCTAGCCGATTTTCTGATTAACCGGCGATTTTGACAATTAGTCGGAGACCGCGGAATGTGGCCGATTTTGGCCTTTTCGCCTCGGTGATCCACCGCCTAGATGAATTTGAGCGATTAATCGGCCGCCTAGGCCGATTTCTAGAACACTTGTTTTAAGTGAAGAAATAGAGGATTTTGGTACTTTTTTTTGAGTTTGTGTTGTACGATGGACACTATTTTAATAACTTATATTAAAAATGCATTAAAGTAATTGATTTCTAAAAATGCCCTTATTTTATATATTTTATTATTATTTTTTTGACTTTATCTTTTCTCTTACTTTTATATTGTCTGAGATCTACTTTTCTTTCTAACTTAAAAAGTGAAAGCTCTGTATAGTTATTCTCAACTCAAACAAAACCAACTTCATAACATTATCAACGCATCTTCATTGGATTAGTTTAGTAGCTTTAAGCTGACGCACTCGGGAGTCGAGCTCCCCGATGAGCTTGCGGTGGTCGATTGCGGAAGAGGATGGACAGTAACTTAGTTTCTAAGACTTTCCATAAACCATGTCCGAGCCTTTGCATGTCCGAGACTTTTGAATGATTTCTGAGACTTTTGAATGCTTTCCAAGACTTTCCATAAACCATGTCCGAGACTTTACATGTCCAAGACTTTTGAATGCTTTCTGAGACTTTTGTATGCTTTCTGAGACTTTCCATAAACCATGTTCGAGACTTTGCATGTCCGAGACTTTGCATGTCCGATACTTTTGTATGCTTTCCTAGATTTCGTATGATTTTCGAGACTTTCCATAAACCATGTCCGAGATTTTGCATTTCCAAGACTTTTGTATGCTTTCCGAGACTTTCCATAAACCATGTCCGAGACTTCATATTTTTCCTAGACTCATCTTCTTCTTTATCGACCTCCAGTGGAGGTCGGTTTTGATCTCCATTGGATGCCGATTTCGACCTAAATCGGCCTCCAATGGAGTTTCACCTCCATTGATGGAGGATTTAAAAAAAATAGTGAAGAAGGTTACTGTGGGAGGTATTTTTGTCCATTCACCATAACATATGTCTTTTAAACATAATTTTTTAAAATGAAAACAGTGTTGAAAATCAACCCTTAAAAAGTGTCATTTAATTTTTAAACTCGGTTTTAAGCTTCCTTCACCTTTACGTATGGATTTACTTTAGATCAAAGGTTACATGTAAGTGTCTTCACTCATGACCCAAAATATATACTTAGTTAACGGATCGGAGATCTTGGCCTTTTTAATAATATTTGCTGTTAAAAAAAATATATAGATAGGTCAAAATTAATTGTGAAAGTTAATATTATGATTTACATGATATATATACAGCTTACGAGTCTGACATTATTTTCTAAATTATCAAATTAATGAAATCTGTACACATGGTGATAAGATTGTCGTTTAAAGCAACTTCAAAATCTATAAATATATGCGGGCCACCAACTTCTTCATCAATGTCTTTTCCTTAGCTAATAACCATATGTGAAGAATAGACAAACAGACGACGTGAATCATTATCTTGAGCAATCCGTGATAACAATTTCCTGAGTCCAGACTCCAGAGTCCAGACGAAGCTGGCGAACACATTGAAAAATTCAATCGACCATTCATTAACAAGTGGTTGACGTGCATATCAACTTTATTGTTTTTTTTTTTTTGGACTAACTCCATTATTAATAATGGACCTTACACCTAACTTGATACTACATGTACACCTGATTGATATATTGTTGTGTCATTGTGTCAACATCCTCTCATTTGCTCCCTAACCCTAAGACACGTTTTTCGTGATTTGAGATATGCATGCATTTACCACCTGTGGTGGTCGCTCTCTAGCCCTCAATAGAAATAGGTCGTTTCCATCGGATGTTACCCAACACATTTTTATTTTATTTATTTTTGGAACCACTTTTTTAAATATTGGTTATGAAGTGGGTGAGGAGTAACAAAGATTAAAACCTGCATTAATTCCACTATTGTTCTCTATAAAGTTAGAGGAGATTAAAACTTTAATCGAATAGCTAAATATTTGGGTGCTAATCATGACTCGTGATATATATATATATATATATATATATATATATATACATGTTTGAGAGAAATCTTAGTCGGTCTGACATATCAGTATAAAAAGCGGAATTCGTGGAACCAGGTCTTCACATCATTAAATCATGCCAGGTTCACAAAGCAGCGACAAGCTCGAAGACAGAAAGCAAGTCACCCATCTAGAATCGGTTTGTCAAAGTAACCCTAGACGGCAAATTAACACCAACTCGCCATTATGTTGTACACACAAAATGTCCACGAGATCACCATAAATCCGGGATTCTCTACATCTCCCATGAAATCTGGGCCTATATCAAAAAAGACAATCACTAGTAATCAAGTAATTGACGAATTCTATAATAAACTCGAAGATCCAGAAGATAATCCATACAAGGAAAATAGATTTCCCAAAATACGGGCAATCATCAAGATACCATCTCCTCAAAGCCTTTGCCTCCACAACATGTAGGGATGGCAACGGGACGGGTCAGGGTCAGAGAATACTTTTCCATCCCTATCCCCGTCCCCCAAAACCATCCCCATCCTCATCCCCATCCTTATCCCCGTCCCCGCAATAAGAGAAGCGTGGCCGGGGTGGGGAATTCCCCGTTGGAGGGGCCTTCCCCATACCAGCCTCATTCTCCGTTAAATATAACTATACATTTAAAAAATACAACTTAAAACAAAGAAAAAAAAAGTAGAAATTCATATTTAGTCCAAAATCAAAGATTCTGTAGAACAAACCAACTTCTAAAGTTTAGTTTAAAAAAAAAACTATTTATGTTTAAGAAATTAATATTATATTATTTAAAAAATCTGAATATTATTTATTATATTATGAATATTTTTATATATATATATATATATATATATATATATCGGGGAAGGGACGGGGTGGAGAGATCTCAAAGAGAGCATTGAGTGTAATTGGGTTTGGGGTATTAGAGAGAGAATCTTGAGCGAAGTTGTAACAATTTTCTTCATAGTGGATTGATCTTTTGTCGTTCTGACGGCCATGGTTTTTTCCCTATTTGGGTTTCCACGTAAAAATCTTGTGTTTGTGTGTTTGGATTCGTGCTTTATTTCTTTCATCTTATTTATTTTCTTTCTTCATTGATATTGTTGTTTGTTTGTGTTATCCGGCAACGCTTTCGCGTAGCTATCATTGCTAACAATTGGTATCAGACCCTTTGTTGCCTGTAATGGTTCAACAAACTTATGTCTGAAATGAAGTTTGATGCGGAGAAATTCGATAGGAAGATCAACGTTGGCTTGTGGCAAGTTCAAGTCAAAGATATGTTAATCCAACTGGGATTACGCAAAGCGTTGAAAGGAAAGTCAACCCTACAAACTCTGAAGGCTCTAGAAACTCTGAAAAAGAAACGGCTGGTACTAGTTCTGGAAAACCTGTGATGAGCAATGATGATTAGGAGGATTTAGACCAGAGTGCTGCAAATGCTATACGATTGTGTCTGGCTAAGAATGTTCTTACAAATATTCAAGGAACATATTCAGCGAAAGAACTTTGGGAGAGGCTTGAAGAATTGTATCAAACGAAGAATGTCTGCAACTAGTTCTACCTGAAGGAGCAGTTTCACATGATGTAGATGACCGAGGGTACGAAGGTTTTAGAACATCTGGGAGTGCTCAACGGAATAATTTCATAATTAGAGCTGATTGCAGTTAAGATCGATGAAGAAGAAAAATGATTAAGACTCATCTGGTCCTTTCCACCGTCCTATGAGCACATGAAACCAATTTTGATGCATGGGAGTTCAACCATATGTTTTGGAGATGTGGCAAACAAATTAATCTCAGAGGAAGGAAGGCTGAAGAGTGAAGGTAAATCTTCTGATAACTCTGCTCTTTTGGTTGACAAGAATAAGGGAGGCTTTTAAAGAAAAGTCACTTGCTGGGGATGTGGACAGTCTGGACACATAAAGAAGGATTGTCAAACTAAGAAAACAAGTACAGCTAAGGGTTCCAAAGAGGGGGATCCAGTAATCGACTCTCTTGAGTATGACGACTGCAGTGATGCCCTCTAAAGGGGTATAAACATCCTTATGGTATAACCGCTAGTTGCCATGAAAAATGATGTGTTACTGATAGCAGGTCTACAATTACACACGGACATTGGTCCACAATTTTTAAATACGATAATTGAGCTATTTTCGTTAAGATTACATTAGTCTTTAACAGATCAAAGTACTAAGATTTATTTTCAATGATATTATTTTTATGTCATTTTGTTTGTTTGTTTGTTTGTTTGTTTGTTTGTTTTTTAAGGAACGTTTTATTCGGCCTAAGTACGCAACAAAACAAAACAAACGATGGACATGACAGAACAAACCCCAAAAACAACAAACACCAAGAGCACAACGAAACAGAACAAAAGAACTTTATGTCATTTTGTTAAAGAATATTTTTATAATAATATCTTTTGGTGGCAATGTCTATCTGAATTCTTATCCACTCTAGAGTCTAGACAAAGCTCTCGAAGATATTGAAAAATTCAAATCATTCATTAATAAATAATAACACGTGTTGTATATAAACTTTATTAATAACAACTGGACCACCTGTACCCAAAAATTTACTCAACCCGTGATGCTATACTATAGTAGTATAGTACATGTAATATTTCTTCTATAAAAAAGGTAAAAGACTTGAAGCTAAGTAATTTTCTTTGAAAGTTTAGGCCCCATCCTGCGGCTGTTTTTTTTTTTGTTTTCGTTTTTTTTTTCTAAAAACGATTTCGAATTCGCGTTTGTATAACCTTCTTTCATTTTATTTTCGAAAAACAAATAAAATTTGAAAAACACAATTAGTGTTAAAAGTGAAAATTTTGAAAAACATTTGAAAGTTGTTTTTCGTTTTTTGTTTTTGTTTTTTCACTTATTTTTTTTTCTTACTTTTCTCCATCTTTCCATCACTATTCTTCTTCATCTTCTTCCAGACTCATTTTCTTCTTCTTCTTCGCCGCCGATCGGCTTCTTCTTCTTCGCCGCCGATCAGCCCTACTCTTCTTATTCGCCGCCGTTCGGCTTCTTCTTCTTCTTCGCCGATCCACTGCTTCTTCTTCTTCTTCTTCTTTTTCTTTGCCTCTTCGCCGCCGGTCGGCTTCTTCTTCTTCTTCTTCTTCTTCACCACCGATCGACTTCTTCTTCTTCTTCTTCGCCGCCGATTCGCTGCTACTCCTTCTTCTTCGCCTTCTTCTTCTTCACCGAGTCCACTTATTAGCCATCGAGCGAAGTTAAAAATTTCCTTTCCTTGAAATTTTACTAAACTTTGTTTGAATACCAGCTTTCAATTTCCTTTCCTTCCACTTCCAGTGTAAAAGACCCATTCAAGCTTAAAAATTTCAGCCTCCCAATGACATCTGTGGCTAGTGAACATATTCCTTCAAAAGTTGTATATACACTGTTCGATAGAAGTCCTAAACGAATTGGTGTTTCAACAATTGATCCCAATTAACTACGCTATATATGTGATTGATGTTGAAAAGGGTGTGGTTAAAAATGGTTATTTTACAGGTAATGGTACTTCCCATGATGATTGCAGTGACGATGTGTGTACTAATGATGCCCCTACATGTTCTTCTTCAGGGAGTTTACTAGATAGGCGTTTTGTGATTGGTGTTTTAAAATTTTGTAGTAATGAAAGATGTCTTGAATTGGGAAGAAGATACCATGTATTGATTATAAAGAGTGAAGTTAGTGTTATCAGTTTGTAGGAACTAGTCTTGTTGATATGTTTGCTAAATGTGGAGATATGAGTTTACTGGTAGCACGTTTAACTCCAGATTTTGTTAACTTAACTCCAGTTTACTGAATTTCATATGTAATGTTCTGGTGACTCACTTTTATTCATATTATATATATATATATATATGTATATATGTATGTATTCGGTGAATCAATTTTCTTCTCTGATTCATTATTATATTTTTCTCTTTATTTTTACAACAATTTTTAAATTATGAGTTATTTGATAATTATTTGGGATGAATTATTGACTCCCTTTTATTCAAATTAAAAATTGCAATAGACAAAATATAAGAAAAATTATAATTTTTGATATTATTCAGTTATTCTACCAGACGTGTTTTTACTGTTTTCATTTTCAGAATTCAGCTTTCAATGAAGCTATCAGACGCGTTTTTACTGTTTTCAATTTCAGGATACAGTTTCTCGTATATGCTACCAGACGTGTTTTCAGAATTCGAAAAATTAAAAAAAAAACATTGTTTTCATTTTCATTTTTATTTTCGAAAAACAGTCAATGAAAAACGCTTACAGAACAGACCCTAAGATTCTCGTACGAAACACTTGTTGTGGTTATGAAACCTTAATCCTAATGTTAAGGATTGGTTTTCTGTTTTACTCAGAGTGATTTATTGTTTTATATAGGAGAATATTCATATTAGTTTGAGGCTAGGACTTTATTATAAATACTCAGGTGACTCTAGTGCTTTAATGTGATGAGCGTCGTTTGAGAGCAGTATGGAGAGAGATAACGCTTCACTGTTATAGTTATAAATATCGCTTTGATAATGAAAGTTGAATGTATATAAATACCATGGATGTAGATTTATACCGGAAGCTGAACCAAGTAAATTCGTGTCTTTTTATTTTTCTTCACTCGTGTGATTTGATTATTGTATTTGTCGCACGTATTCTCTATGCATATTCCGTAACGGCACCTTCCAAATCCACCAAGTCGTCGTCTGGTCCAGAGTCCAGATGAATCTGACAACGATATTGAAAATTTTAATTTATATTCATTAAAAAAATTGTTTACGTGTAAATCAACTTTATTGGCTTTTTTTGGACCATACCATTATTATTAATTGGACCTTTCTCGCAGAGGGACGGACCAACTTTAAGGGTAGATGGGGTCCGTGGTCTAAGTTAAAATTTAAAAAAAAAAAAAAATTGATTTTGTATTTATATGTATATATAAATATTAATTACCAAATAAGGCAGTAATGAACCTTTCAACGCTGCTGGTAAACTACATTGCGCAATAGTTTATTTTATTGGGTTCAATTCCTATTTTTTTTAATCCATAATACTACACATTTCACGTACAATTATTAATTTATGAGTGAATATATAAATAAGAGGGATAAATATCAATTAATGTGTGACACTTCAGCTGCCACATTTATTGAGATAAAAATAGTGAGATTATATGTGAGATATTTAACTTTATTGTTTTTTTAAGCAAACTATGTCTTTATTTTTAAAATCAATTTTATCCGGTGGTTTTATTAAGATATATATATTTTTATTTTACTATCTTTTCCGGTTTCTTTCTCAAATTTTCATCTTTTTATGAAATCAAACAATTAACTTTATCTTTTCGGTAACTATTAACTTCTTAATTACCCACAATCTATGTTTATTTAATTGAATTTCAGTTTATATTAAATTATCTATTATTATTTCCAATAGTTTTAGGTTATATTAAATTATGTATTATTATTTCCAATAGTTTTAGTTTAAAATACCTAACACATCAAATTAATAAACCTTAAAATCTCAAATTTTAATTTATTTTATTAAAATAGTTCATATATTATTATGATTCATTTTTTTAATTCTTAGTATTTTTTTAATTTTATAGTTTTAATTTATTTAGAATCAATAATTTACCAATAATTATAAAAATAAAAATGTAAAAATATGTCTAGTAATATTTATTAATCATTTATCTTTGTATAAATTTAAATTGAATTCATTATAAATACAAAACAAAATTTCTTATTATAAAATTATATTGTAATTTATTATTTAAAAATAAAATATTATAATTTTTCATTGTTTATGTTATTTTCTTGTTATTATCTATTTTTAATATTGTGTTTCTTGTTTTTATTAACTATCTAGACTTCATTATACAATCAATTTTTCTTTATATAAAAAACTTGTTTTTGTTCTTGTTTTTTTATTTAAAAAAAAATCATTTTATTATGATCATAGTTTTTAAGTATTTTTTTTATATAATTTTTACTTTGTTTAAATGCTTTACTTAGTCAAAATTCATTGGGTCCGCCACCGACCTTTCACCACATTCGATACTTCATGTACACATTTTAAACTTTGATTTACAATTGCCAAATATTTCTTCTCTGGTACAAAAAAAAAACGTAAATTTCTTTTGCTAATTATAATAATTCTCTCACTCCATCGTCCATAAGATTGATGATACATTCAAGCATGGGTAACTATCATGTACTATAATAGCTACATATTAACACAATATTAATGTACCACCGTACAATATGACTTGGTAGTAAGAACGTTCATGTTTTTTTTGAAACTGTAATAAAAGGCCACAAGGGCCAGGCGAAACAACAAGCCAAACAAACCTGAGTAAAAACACAGGCAGAACCAAAAACAAGCCAAATAGGCCATAGAGGAAAGAACCAGAAAAGAAAACCCACCCCCAACAAAACAAAGAAACAAAACCTACAAAACAGAGCACCCCCAAAAAAATGAAGCACAGGCACAACAACCCCCCAACCACAACAGAAACCCAGGATGCATCAAACGTCGCTCCACTCCACGAAGTCTCCCGACCTGCTTGAACCCATCTTCGCCAAACTATCCATAAAGGAATTGTAAATTCTCAAATCGAAGACGACTTTCATGCCACCTACAGCCTTGAGAATACCACGAATGTCGAAAATACAATTCATATGAGAAATGTTCCCAAAGTCACCTTTATTTACCCACGACACCGCCACCTTCGAATCACTCACTACCATGATATCGCGACCTCTGAGGTTAGAATTGGACTGTACCAGATCAACAGCTCTTTTTATGGCACACAACTCAGCTGTGTTTGAATCCAAAATACCCATGTGTTGAGAAAAAAAGGCAAAGCACCCTGCCATTAGAATCCCTCAACACTCCTCCAATTTCAACCGGACCAGGCTTTCCTTTCACAGAGTCATCAACATTAAATTTGAGAATATCTGCTGAAGGAGGAATCCAGTCTTCTATTTTATTCTTCTTCAACTTCTTGTGCTCCACGTAAAGTTCCTTTAGGTTACGTAACAGAGCATCCACAGCCTTCATCGAGCCTCTCCCTAGATGTTTAAACCACCAAGTAATCCTGAATTTAACCATATCTACCGCTTGATGAACCTCAGGATTTTCACCTTCAAAAAAGCAGCGATTTGTCGACTCCCATACTGTCCAAACAATAGCAAAAAACATTAAACAACAAGCTCTCTCCTGGTTGAAAGCAGGGCATAACCCTCTCCATCCTTACATCCAATCACGCACCGTTAGGTTCACACAATAACAAACATCCCACCATGCCATACATATATGCCAAAGAGATTTCGTCCACGAGCAATGGAGGAAAAGGTGATCAATAGTCTCGTTTTCAACTCTGCAAAGAGCACACTCCAAGTTCGAGATTTGGTCCATACCACATCTATTCAAAACATCCTTCACGAACACTTTTCCTCTCCACAATTGCCAAGCGCCAAGCAAACACCTCTATTTTAGGATGACATATTCCTGTCCAAATAAACTTTGAGTTCGAATCCGCACTGCTCAACGAATCTTCCAATTCTCTTCTACAGGAACTGACTAAGAACATTCCTTTAGAACTTACAGTCCAAGCTATCGCATATGAAGAGTGTTTTCTGATGGGGATACATTCCAGGAACGATAGAAAACATCTCCATTGGACTGTTTCCCAGTCAAACAAAGGTCTTCTTGTGACAGTATTCCAGTGCCAATTCTCTCCTGACCAGTTGCCAAAATCCTGCAGCACACCAGACTTCATACCAGCCAACGCATATACCCTCGGAAAAGCTTCTTTTAATGATTTACCATCCCTGATAATGTCCGTCCATAACTCGGCACGATTCCCACACCCAACAATAATTTGGAAACTGTTTTTGATCACTTTAGCGGTCTTAGAATAGTACCCTCTATCAACATTTCAGTAATCACATTATTCCTCCTTCGACTATTAGCAATACTATGAAAAAAAGTTGTGTTTTTATCACCATCATTTAACCATTTGATCCTTGATTTTTGTCTCCACGATTGCTCTTCCCTCCGATGCCTTTTCCATAATTCTTCCAACAAATGTAACCGTTCTTGTCTCAACATAGCTGTCCATCCCTCTATTTCAGCCTTGGTATCCAGAACCTCCAGTTTATCTTCCACTTCTTTTGGCTTCTTCAAGTTTATCTTACTTGACTGCAGCCATCTCTTCAAAGAAATTTTTAACGCCTTTGCCTTTGAAAAAAGCACAAAACCCTGCGAACCCATTACCTTACATTCAGACCAGCCTTTGATGCTTTCGTTCATCATATCCTTCTCATCTAGCCACCAATTGAGGAATCGAAAAGGACTTGGCCCCCAGTCGACTATCTCCTCCCTAATTATTACAGGATTGTGATCTGAAAGGCATCGAGGAAGACTTCGCTGAATCATATTTGGAAACCATAATAAAATAGACAAAGATAAAAGAAAACGGTCCAATCTCGCCCAAGCTTGACTCTCTCTATTATTAGACCATGTGAAAGACGTTCCGTGCAATGGAAGATTGACAACATTAGCTTGGAGCACAAAACTGTTAAAACTTCTCATTGATCCCGTATAACAGCCTACCCCTACTCTCTCAGATTAATCAAGAATCGTGTTAAAATCGCCTCCCAAACACCACAGAGCCGACAAAGTTTGCATAGAGCTTAGAATAAAACCCCACGTCTCCCTCCTCTCTGCTTCCACCGAGGCAGCATACACATTACAAAAAACAATGTATTGATTTATTTTCGTCAAGACCCCTGCTATAATAATACATCTTCTGTCTGTGATACAATTTTCAACTTTAAAGGCATTCTCATCCCACAATGTTATCAGCCCACCCGAGGAACCTACAGCCTCCACTCCGACTCCTCTAGTCAGCCTAGAACCACCAAGTGATCTGATCACTTTATTATTAAAAACTTTTAGCTTAGATTCTTGGATGAATAGGATCTCAGGTTTATGTCTATTGACCAGCCCATTAACCATTCTTTTTTTTTCTCCCTTTTAACAAGACCTCTCACATTCCATGTCATGACTATCATTAAAACAAGCACCACAACTCCCACCTAACGAAAACAAAAAGGAACTTATCTGTCATTGGCATCAGCCAAACGTTCTTTATCTTCTTCCTCTCTCTACGATATCACCTCCCCAGGTAGTAAGAACGCTCATTAAGCAAGCTACTGCTATCTTATGTGATATATATGTATAAAAATGAGTCTCTCATAAGGGATCCCTTATTTTAATTTCGTAAGAACTTTAATGAAATCACATCGATTTTATGAATTTCAATCTATATAGGAAAATTCAAGAAAAATAGTTTTAGTGTTTGAAAAATTCTTAAATTTTATTCAAAGTTAGATTTCAATGAACTTATCTTCCACATAAAATTCATAAAAATCGATATAATTCATCAAGGTTTTTACCGAAATTAAAATAAAAGATCTCTTTTTAAAGACTTACTATTTATATAGAACTTCTCGCCTACAAACTCCTGACATAACACTATACAAACTGACTTTTCAACATTTGGATCAAAATCCAAGAGCTGATTACTTTTTCAGTTTTCAATTAATTCAAATTATAAGATCAAGGCCGGCATAAGGGATACTTCATTAAGGCAACTGTCTAGGACCCCTAGAAATAAACAAAAATAAAGGATTCTGAATTTTATTTCTAAATATTAGATATATAACTGACATTTGAGCCGTCCGAAATATGATTATTTAAAAAAGCATAGCCTGATTATAAAAGACCCATTTTGATAAATAAAAAATGCCCACTTTGATTAGAAGCCAAATAACACTTTCTTTCTTTCCAAAAAAAAATCCATATTCAATTTTTTTTATTGCCCGCACATTAAACGGCATTCTTATAAAGCCATTTACCAGTCAGACAATTGAAGAAATTTTTTTTAAAATCAAAGTTAGGTTCTTTAACTCTCATCTAATATGAAATTTCAGAAATAAAACTTTAATTTTACGTTATTCGCTCATAGAAGATTTGGATTCGTAGTTTTTTCGAAGATTACTGAATTGATGCACTTCTTTTCCTTTTTTTTTATAAATTCTTTTTGTTTTTCATTTTTAGTTTTGTTACAATTTCCTTTGAATGATTTAGTTATGTTATCCATTGATATATATATATATATATATATATATATATATATATGATATAAAATGTTGATTATGTAAGACTAATTAGTACTTTTACTGTTCAACATGTAAGATTTAAATGATACATTCTTTGAGGTAATTATAAAAATTTTATTTACTATTTTATTGTGTTACGGTTTTGAGTTTGAGTTACTATATTGATTTTTACAAGTATTTACCAGAAAAAAAAAATCAAATAAATATACATGGAGTGCCGAGTATCTCATTTTCTATAGTTCGCTATGGGCTCTAAAAATTTCAGAACCGACTCTGTTTAAAATGAGAATACGACTTGAATTCACAATTTCTCATCTAAATGGATAAACATCGTCTCATCTAGGATTCTAGTCCCTAAGACACGTTTTTCATGCTTGAGATATGCATGCATTTACCAAAATGTCCTTATGTATCCTTAAGGCTCTATAAGTTGAAGCTCTTGTGCATATCCATTTTCACACATCAAACAACCTTCCATCCATTTCTTCTAGCTAATCAAGTTATAACAATGAAGAGTTCTCTCCTAGCATTATCACTCTCCTTCCTATTCTTCGCCTTGCTCACAAAACCCTTGTCAGGGCGACCCGATCCATTGCTCGACCACAATGGCGATGAGGTTGAAGCCGGCAGGGCTTATTACATCGTCTCTTCAATCCGAGGAGGCGGCGGCGGCGGTCTCACTCTATCCCTTAATAGAAATGGATCATGTCCACTGGATGTTACCCAACATTCCTTAGACATCTTAAGGGGCTATCCAATGTTCTTTTTTCCAACCAATTACAGCAGTGAAAACCGAGGCCATGTCCACGAATCCATGAATGTGAACATACTGTTCATTGCCAACATAATCAGTTGCAATGAACCAATGGTGTGGAAAGTTGACAACTACGATGAAAAAAGAGGAGCTTGGTTTATTACAACTAATGGAGTTTTAGGAAACCCTGGACCTCAAACCCTGCAAAACTGGTTCAAGTTTGTCAAAGCTGACATCGGAGATTCATACAAGATTGTTCACTGTCCTTCAGATGTGAGTGGTTCCACTGTCAATTTATGCAGTGATGTTGGGATCAATTTTGTGGAAAATGCACGTCGTCTGGCTCTAACTAATACCCAGCCGTTCAGGTTCAGCTTCGTCAAGGCTCAATTTCTCCCGTCGTGAAAATCTATCGAACAAGGGAAACAAGTGAGTGACCGAGTTCGTAATTGTGTTGTGAACTTGTGATCATTACAAATAAAATAAAAAAGCATACTAGCTTGTGATGCTTGTACTCTTTAACTTACAATAATGGACTCGGTTTAATCTAAAATTAATCTACTTAATTATTAATTAGAGTACTCTTCGTATTTCAGAAAATAATAATAATAATAACACTATTCTTTTTTTTTTGTGTTTTTTGAGTTGAGGAAACAAAACAGGAAAAACACACTAGACAGGACAATCATCCAAAACACAACGACCTACACAAGTAGGGTTGCTTTCTAACCAGAAGCAATTTTAATCAATACCCAGTGCCAATTTTGCAAGAATATGAGCAGCACCATTAGCATTCCTGTGGGCATAGACGACCTCATGCATTAATCTGATAATTACGGACGCGAGAGCAGATATCATGAATCACCAAACCAATATCACCCGAATTAGAACAATTTGAGTTCACCAAATTAACAATTCCCAACGCATTGGACTCAACCACTGCCGGGATTAAACCTGTTTCAATAGCAAAATCAACTCCTCTCAACAAAGCCACAGCTTCAGCAACAATAGGAGACTATCCAGCATCCACAAACTGAGCTGCCGAAGCCATAACATGGCCGCAATGGTCCCTAATAATAGATCGCAGACCAACCTGATTCCTTTCCGAAGAAATTGCAAAATGAGGATTACTTTATAAAATATTAAAATGCGATGAATTTATGAGAATATAGACAAAAAGGTTAACTTTATGAGTATAAATTTTGTTTGGTAATGAAATTTAAAAAAATAAATAAAAAGAGGAATATAATAATAATAATAATAATAATAATAAAATATATTAAAAAATGTCAATTTGGAAAGATGTTATTAGTTTTAATTGAAAATAGAGTAATGCTAGACTTTCTAAATTTTTTTCTAAATTTCTTTCTAACTAGTGTTGGCACGTGAGGTTTTAACATCTTGTAAATTATGAGATTATATGGTCAATGATGTGATATTGACATCTCTCAAGTGCCAACACCATTTGAGAAGGAATTTGGAAAAAAATTTGAAAAGCCTAGCATTACTCATGGAAATAACATGTAAAACCAGTTCATTTGTTATAGTTAGTTTAAAGTAAAAAAGTAGACACATGTCAACAAGAGAATAGATAGTGTGTTGAGAGAGTGAGTTGGGAGAGTGGATCTAACATTCCTTATTTATCAAATAAGAAATTAGTGGATAAATGATGGTCGGATTGCATGGGTAGGGAAAACTATTTTTAATAAAATTGATACACTATTCTGAAAATATTTTTAAAATACGATATTTTCAACTAGGTGCGGTATGAATTGTTTTTGTTTTACATGAACTTTTCTGGCAGATAAAATTCACAAACAAACAAAGAAATCTTATAAACTGCAATTGTTATTATCTTTATTTTTTGGCAAATTGCACAATCAACCCTAAATTTAGGCCTAATTGTACACATGTAATTTTTGATGAAAATTTAACGGATATCACCTGCCGTCGGTTGTGTTCCGTTAGTAATTAACGACTCAAAGAAGGGCACATAGTTCATTTACCAAAAATATTCAATTAATGACTCAAGTGCAAAAGAGTTCATTTACAAAAAAATATTTATTGACTATCCATTAAGTGTAGTATTAACCTGTAACCTTAGAGCACATATTAACAATTACTTTTTTTACTAAGGGCACATGTTAACATTATTCATTAAATAAATACCGTAAACCATGATCAGCAATACACAGGTGAGACGTGGGTTAACATTTAAGTTGTTTTTTTTTAGATAAGTTCAAATTTATAATTTAAACTACTGTTATTAAAACCTCTGTCCACATTACAAATGAAATATTTTATGAAAATATGAATATATTAAATTATAAATATATTAAATTATGAATAATATTTGTATATATTATTTAGTAAATAACAAATATTATATCGTTTTTAAATTGATTTTTTTTAATATTTTTTTATAATAATATAATACAATACAAAACAATTGTGCACCAAATACCATGTAACTTAATACAATCTAATAAAGAGAAAATAACCTTTTTTAACCAAAAAATTAAGAGGGTTTCTATTTTTAACTAGTATTAGTGTGTTGGTTGTTTTTATCAAAATTTCCACTGAAGAGACAAATTTAGTCTTGCACCAGATCAAACGCACTGAGAATTAAACTGGTGGTGTGTTTAATGATAAAAATTGGTGGTGTGTTTAATTGAAAAAGACTGGTAAGTTTAATTCAGGGTGTGTTTAATTACAGTGTGTTTAATCTGGTGCATGGATAAATTTGTCTCTTCAGTGGAAAGTTTGCTAAAAACAACCAAAACATTAATACCGGCTAAAAATAGAAACTCCACTAATTATATAGTTAGTTTTAATTTTAACCCATCTCATAAAATATATAACTAAACACAAGATTGTACTAGATCCAATTCAATCTAATCCAAAACAGTACAACACGATAACTTGTATTAAGCTGCCACACAGCTTTTTCATTCAATCTGAAAAACATAAACAAATGTAAGAAAAAAAAACTAAAATACAAAACAGTTGAGACCCAACCACAACATATAAAAAATATATAATTTTTTTTTTGCAATTGAACAAGAATGGGAAAAAAATCGAGATTTTTTAATTGAACAAAACCATAAAAAACAGATCTGGAAATTCTACGATTGAGCAAGATTGGGGAAAAAAATCTGAAATTTTTTTTGAACAAAACCATAAAAACCAGATCTGGAAATTTTTTTGGAACAAAATTAGAATTGTAAATTTTCTTAAAAACCATCAACCACCATTAGAAACCAGAGAGATAGAAGAGAGAGATATGGGAGAAGAGAGTGTCAGTCTCCTCTCGGCGGAGGAGATTGGCTCACCTTTGCCGGCGACGACTAGAGGGGAAAGAGAGAGGTTGGAGGTAGAGAAAACAGAGATAAATTTTTGTTGTTGCTTCAAGTACAGAAAGAAAATAGTGGTAAGTTTTTTTGTTTTGTTTTGTAGTCATCTACTTGAGAGAGATGAATAGACTTTTTAATTATAATTTTTAATTTTTTTTTAAATTTAAATCTATTAATTTATAATCATTAATATTTACCGAATACAGTACAATACTATTCAATAACTTACCAAACATTTGTATTATTTAATACAACATAATACAATATATCACCAAATACTTATAATAATACAGTCCCGTTTAGTAGAATATAATCTAGTTCAATACAGTCCAATATTATACAATACAATATGGTGTACCGAACCAGCCCCAAACGTATGGACTGAATTCGCCTGCGATGACAAACTTAAACATCGCTGAACGGGGAACGGAAGCCTTGGCAATGGAGGAAATGAGTGATAAGAAGAAGAAGAAGAAGAAGAGGAGGAGGGAGAAAACCGACATTGTAAATGAAAGTGAAGAAAAGATGGTTATGCCATCATGTGTTGATGTGTAGTTGGAGCTGAGGAGGCAGCTCATTATTTATAACATCTGATGAAGAACAATATGGTTTATTAATTTTTTTTTAAGTTGACACCATACCTTACAAACAAAAAAAAAAGTTTTACATCAGGTTAAAGATCTGTCGACCTAGTGAGATTGAGCTCTAAAAGCATTGTCAATAATGCAACTCACATCTTTGAAGAGATATCTTCTGATTCTTCTTACCCTTTAAGCAAATATGAGATTATATTTAAAATATCAAGATTTAGATATTTTATATTTATTTATTTAGTATTATAATTAAATTTGTTCGACATGATAAGTCTATTGGTTTTTGTGAGCAATAAGGTGCATTACATATAAATTCAAGTTTTTAGGTTGAACGGAAATAATTTTCTCAATATTAAAATGATAAATATAACTCTTTTTTTAATCGTTTAATCCATAATATCTGCCTGTAGGGTACATATTATATTTTTTCTTTGTTTTAATCTTAAGCACTGTTTTTGAATAATTAAAGTGAAAAAATCATTGTCCCCCTATATTATGCCATATTGGTAAATCTCCCCATGTATTTTGTTTATTGGTCATTTTCTCCCTGTAAAACAAAAGTATTCGCCAAATACCCTCCTACCGTCACTTTTTCCGTTAAAATGAAAAATTGAAAGTTATCTTGAAGGGCATTATAGTAACTTTAATAAGGAATGAAGGGAAATTATCATTTTCCTCCCTTGAGGTTTTCCATATTAGATAAATTGGTCCCTCTAATTTCAATAATAGTCAATCAACCCTTTTAAACTCTAAATATTAGTCATTTTGCCCCTTCTATCAAATTAAAAAAATAAAAAATGCCTCCATCCGGAATTTAAACTTTGACCTTATGCTTTAAAGCCACACATTCTAACCAACTAAGCTACTCTAGCTCCTTGTTAAAGGATTGTTGATTTAAATGTGTATATATATATATAATATAATTATTTTAAACATATTATATATCAATGGACTGTTTGATTCTTATTCGAGTAATTAATTATATAATAACAAAAGTGCAGTTCTAATTTTTGAGTGGAATAAATTTGGAATTAATAAATATAGTATTTAATTAAAGAGTTTATTTAATTATTAAAGATTTATTGGAGCTTGAAATTATAAGTCCATATGTGTCCATGCCCTTTGGAATTAATCATCTATATATAAAGAAGTTTATATATTGTTTTATTAATTATTAATTTTATTTATTAAATTAATTGTGAATTAATTAAATTATTAATTATTGTTTTTTAATAATTGAGCGGTGGTGCTCACACCACTTTAATTTTACATTTCTTTATTTAGGTGGTGCCACTTCAAAAAAATCAGAACTGCACTCTTATTATTATAGAATTAATTACTCGAATAAAAATAGAACAATCCATTGATATATAATATGTTTAAAATAATTATATTATATATATATATATATATATATACACATTTAAATCAACAATCCTTTAACAACGAGTTAGAGTAACTCAATTGGTTATAGTGTGTGGCTTTTAAACACACAGTCAAAGGTTTAATTCTGGATGTAGGTGTTTTTATTTTTTAATTTGATAGAAAGGGCAAAATGATTAATATTTAGAGTTTTAGGAGGTTGATTGTCTATTATTGAAATTAGAAGGACCTGTTTATCAAATATTGAAAACCTCAGTGGAGGGAAATGATAATTTCTCTTCATTTTTGTTAAAATTACCATAATGCCTTCCAAGATAACGGTCAAATTTTCATTTTAACCGAAAAAGTAAAGATAGGAGGTATTTGGCGAATACTTTTATTTGAGGGGAGAAAATGGCCAAAACACAAAATATAGGAGGAGATTTACCAATATGACATAATATAGGGGGAATTTGATTCTTTCCCATAATTAAATTCAAGTAGATTGACGATGTATTTGAATTCAAATAAGGCGGCTAATCACTGCACAGTCTACAAGAATTATAATAATATAATATCACATCTTTACAGAGGATCGGGTACATCTTCTCTTTTTTTTTTTTTTTTAAGAGGGAGGGCAAATAGGCACAAGCCTAGCTACAGCAAGACCCTTACGGTCATCATCCAGAACAGCAAGAGTCTGGGGGTACATCTTTCATTAGTGCACCAATTCACTGAAAATTTTGTGGTGCTGATGTGGATAAGCTGTTCCACTAAACAAATTAAATTTTAATATTCCAATGGGAGCATCTTTAGACTGCGCAATTGAGCACATATATGTTTATGGGGTAATTGCATAAACTCCCCTGATGTTAGACCTAATTAGATAAATATGGACATGTTTCCAAATATTACAAAAACATCCCCTATTGTCAGTTGACTTTCATCCAAACTAATTGTTGACCAGATTTTTAGTATTAAAAGTCCAAAATACCCTTTTTTACTTACTTATACTTTATTTTGCCCCCCTTAAAATAAAATAAATTATATAAAAATACAAATAAAAAACTTTTAATTATATATTTTTCAAACAAATTTCAAAAGACAAAAATATATAAACAAAATATTCAGACTTAAAAAAAAAATTAGAAAAAGGACTAAATCAAAATTTTAAGAAAAGAAATGGAGAACATATCTAAATCATTATTGATGGTTAAAAATTGAATATAATTGTGGAATTCCATTTGTTGCTAAAATCTTTGTGACTTGAATGGAATCCTATTGATGATTGAAAATTGAATATAATTATGGTTTGTTGGTTTATGAATCATCAATAATGATTGCATTTTAATGTTAAACTTAAAATCAAGTTTTGTTTTTCATGATTGTGGATCCAAGTCCCAGCAATGACGTATTTGAGACTTGTTCTCAAATTCTTTTCTTAAAATTTTTCTTTTATTCATTTTTCTATTTTTTTTAAGTCTAAATTTTTGTTTTATATATTTTTTCTTTCTAAATTTTTTAAGTCCCAGCAATGACGTATTTGAGGCTATTGACGAAGCTCACATTAAACCAACAAATCTAGTTGTTGAAGAAATTGACAAGACAATCGAGAGTAATATTTTTTAAGATTTGGTAACAATGCCGTTGGCTCTTGTTGGCTAATTTGTTGGTAAACTAGACATGGGTTTGAAGATACTAAAGTGAGGCTAGGTTTAGTTGATGTTGACTTTGTTTGGGATGAATTTGAGGAGAACTTGACGGGTTTATTAATACTCTTGATCCATTCCATACTTATTTTGTGGGCAAGCTCCCTAGTTTGATGATAGTTAATATGGATGGTTTCGAGACCAAAGGGACAAGGCAGCGACAATGGTGGATAGCTTGGACGCTCTTGGCATTTTGTTGGCCTATTACTTTAGTGCCATTGTGGCTTTGGGATGCGTTTCGAAGGGACTTTTCGGTTGGGGTCTACCACTCCCACAAAACGAATTGGGGTCTTCGGTGACTTTTCAGAGTTTCATTCCTCATTTCTGCTGGTTGTTTTGCTTTTTACAAGATATTCATTTTCAGTGTGCTTCAACCGAACTCGAGGTCGAGTTCTTTTCAAAGAATGGGTGAACTGATATAAGAAGATTTAATAGTAATTTTTGTTTTTCCTATTTGTTGGGTTTGGGCTTATATTAGACTTTATATTGGGCTTTATATTGGGTTTATTAGATGGCTATAAACACCGCTCCATAGCTATTGTAAAAAGGGAGTTGAATATTTTGATATTTTGTTGATAAAAATTGTTATCAGAAAATTTATTTCGGTAGCTATGGATTTGGCTTGAACTTCCAATTTTCGCTGCGTCACAGCTCATTATTCATTTTATCTAATGAAGAACAATTTGGGTATGTTATTATTTTTTAAAAAGTTTTTTTTTTAAGTGGATTTATTAAGGATCCAAAGCAGGACCACAAGAGCTAACCAAGCTGCTAGCCACAACTCCCATAAACAGGGGAGGCCAAGCCAAAACAGAGAGACAAGACAAAGCAAAACCAAAACAGAACAATCGAAAAAAGAAACAAAACAACAACCACCCAACCAACCACAACACTCAACAGCAGACCGAGAGAAAAATACACCAACAGCGCCACACCAAGACCATGAAAGAAGCCCAGAGAACGGCCAAAAAACATATCGAGAAGAATAGAATCAAAAAACCTTCTAGATAAGAGTTTTTTTTTTAAAAATTTACACCATTATAGATTAGGAGTCTGTCGGACCTGGTGAGACTGAGTTCTACAAGTAAATGTAAGATTGTATTTACGGTACCAAGATTTAGATATATTATGTTTATTTATTCAGTATTATAATTAAATTTGTTCGATATGCTAAGTCTAATGGTTTTTGTATGCAATAAGGTGCATTATATATAAATTTAAGTTTTTAGGTTGAACGGAAATAATTTTTTCAATATTAAAATGATAAATATAATTCTTTTATTTAATTGTTTAATCCATAATATGTGCCTGTAGGGTACATAGTACATTTTTCTTTGTTTTAATCTTAAGCAATGTTTTTCAAATAATTAAATTCAAGTTTATAGGGAGGCTATTCTACTAAATCAAGTAGATTGACAATGTATTTGAATTCAATTAAGAGCATCTCCAATATAAATATGTATTTTTGGGTTTCTAACCAGTGACACATCAGTAAATATATTCAATATGGATCCATTTTATAAAAAAAATTTAAGAAATGCATTGTTTCATCACCAATGCAATTATCTAAAATCAAATATATATCTCATTTTAACCAATCATCTTAAAACATTTATTTTACTATCTTTCCTCTTTTATTTTTAAATTAAATATGTATCAATTTTTGACCAATCATCTTACAACATTTATCTCATTCTCTCTCCTCTTTTATTTTACCATTAATGAGGTGTAATATTATTGGTGGGGAAAAGTTAGAAATCCTAGTCAGCATTTCTAGGAGGGTTTCTAGAATTAGAAACTCAACTCCGTATTTTCTAACTTTTTTTTTTGCCACATCACCTCCATAATCAAGTTAGATAATTGCATTGGAGAGGTTTTTTCTACCTCATTATCTAACTATCATATGTGGCATTCAATTTTCTCCAAATGTATAATAGCATTGAAGATGCTCTAAGACAGCTAATCACTACACAGTCACATGAATTATATATATAATAATATATTATCACATCTTTAAAGATGATCAGGTACACGTACCATTCATTAGTGCACCAGTTCACTAAAAATTTTGTGGTGCTGATCATGGATAAGCTGTTCCACACTTCCACTAAACAAATTAAATATAATATTCCAATTGGAGCATCATCAATTGCGTATATATATATATATGTTGATCTTGGATTGAAAAAAAGAAAGTCAAATAAATTTGACTGTTCATACATGCCGACTTGCCAGAATGTGATGAATTAATTTGTTGATTTGTTTTTTTTTTTTCCTGAAATAATTTGTCAGCTTTAATATATCTATACAATGCTTTAACCAAAATGTGAAATCAAAGCAGAAGCGAAAGGAGTATTTGTCGAGTAATATTTCAAAAAAAAAGAGTATTTGTCGGCACCAATTGGAATGTGAGGAAATTTGTAATGACTCCAAACTTTTAAGTTGGCTTTGAAAAAAACCATATAATTAAGTAACATATGTGATAATTTATCGCAATTATAAACAATTTTGTTGTGTATTTTTATCTTTTATTTTTGCTTGCATCATCCTCTATTTAATCTCTTTGAACCTCTCCTTTGATCGTGAATTCCGACTCTACTTTCCTCCTTTAAGATATGATATAACTGGAGTCATTACAGTGCTGATATTTATGATACTTATCTGGATCCTTACCTTATTCAGTTATTCATACCTTCATTATTTATTAATATGTGTCTAATAAGTAAATTAATGGTTTAGATTAATTTTTATATCTTTACTCTATCAAAAGATAAAATTAATTCAAATTATTGATTTATTTATTAGATACATGTAAATAGATTATATAGATGGTAATAATGTGAAAAAGGGATCCAAATCTTTTTGGATAAATCTCCTATAACATTGCCTAAAAATTTCCAATAGTGCTTCACAAGAATCAAATGTGGTTCATTAGCTGGCCCGAAATACATTTTTTAAAATACAAAAGTCAATGACTTCAAGAAAGTCAACCTTTTGAGTGGCGTACAGATATGGAAATTGAATTGAAATGGAAATTACCACCCCAAGAAGGTTTAGCGGTAAGAGTTTCTATTCAGTTCGGTAATATTATAAAAAAAATGAAAATTTAATTTAATTAATAAGAGAAGCCATAACGAACCATAAACATGTTATTTTTCAATATGTAATTCCTTAATTTTTTTGGCCCATAGTTTAAGTTCTCGTTTGGTTGAGCTTTCTACCGCCTCAAAAGGTCTACAAACGTCTATTTGAGTTTTTTTTGAGTTGTTTGGTTTGACTTTTGAGATTGTCTATTTTAAATTGAGTAGAGACTAGTAGAGTAAAGTAAAGTAAACCTCTACTAGACAAAAGCTCATAGGAAGGTACTTCTTCAAATAGATATTTTTTTTTAAAAGTCTACAAACCAAACAAATATAATATTTTTTCTCAAAAACTCTATTTCTAATAAATTTACTATAAATAAATCTTTTAACAGTAAAGATTTTTCAAAAATCCAACCCAAACAAGCTCCAAGTCGAGTTTGAGTCTCAATTTTTTAATGTTGCTTTCCGGTTCTCTCGCCTAGATCTCGATTCTTGACAGACACACGTCTGAAAAGAATCTGACTACAGCGGAAAAAAAAGAAAACCATTTTTCCAATTTCTTGACTACAGCGCACACAAATAATGACCAATTCATGTTAAATTACAACTCAATAAAGTGCAACATTATATTTGAATATATATATATATATATATATATCGTACAAATTGATCCATCTTCTTGTTATAATTCTTATGTAATTTTGCTGCACAGAGTCTTCGATAATTTCTTCAGCCCAATATGGGGGCTTCACAATCAACTTCTTCTTCCACCATCAACCATGAAATTAGAAAGTATGATGTCTTTGTTAGTTTCAAAGGTAAAGATACAAGCAATAACATTACTAGCCATCTTTACGAGGCTTTGTGTCGAAAAGGGATCCATACTTTCATAGACTACCAACTCAAACGAGGAGATGAAATTTCACCAGCGTTGCGAAAAGCTATTGAAGAATCAATGATTTCGATAGTCATTTTCTCGAAAGATTATGGTTCTTCTAAATTGTGCTTACGCGAACTTGTGGAGATCATCAAGTACAAAAAAACGAAAAAGCAAATTGTTATTCCCATTTTCTACGACGTTGATCCATCAGATGTACGAAAACAAACGGGGAGTTTTGAGAATTCCTTTGTTAAGCATGATCAAAAGGAGTCTCGAGAAGAGGTGAAGTTGTGGAGAGAAGCTTTGACCGAAGCAGCCAATCTATCCGGATGGAATTCCTCAGTAATTAGGTAAATCAAGTTCTGATCTATTTCCATTTATAAATTAAGGGAAACTATCAAAAGCATCCTTGTTGTTTGAAATATTATCAATTTAATCCAAGGGTTTACAGAATTAGACAAAATGGTCCTTATTGTTTTATTTACAATCAAAATAGTCTCTTTTGTTTCAAACTAAACTGCTTCTGACTTCTGTTAGTAATTTTGGTAAAAAAAACCATTATATACTTATATATGATACCTAGAAACTTAATTGATCATATTAACCGTTGAAAATTATATATAAAAAAAACTTTGAAATATTACAAAAAAGTGCCTATAAAATTATAAAATTATAAAATTGCTGGTATAATATTACTTAAAAAGAAACTCCCTAAAATTATTGAAAACTGAAAAATAAAAAAATGCCCTTATTCACCAACACAAAACTTAACGGAAAAACTTTAGACTCTAGAGGGACTATTTTTATTGAACTTGGAATAATTAAGACTCTTATGATAGTGCGAATTAAACAATAATGACCTTTTTTATGCAGATAAAATAAGAAAGACTAAATTGATAATTATATAAACAATAGGGATGATGATGAAATTATCCCTAAATTAAAAGTTTTATTTTTGTCAAAAATCAATGTAAATCTTGATTATTTATGTTTATTTATTATTTTTTATTTTTTATCTATCAGATCTGAAGCAAGACTTGTAGACAAAATCGTCCAAGATGTTTTGAAGAAATTGAATGTTATATTGCCTTCAGGTGATAACAAAAGCCTTGTTGGAATAGATTCACGCATTGAGTGGGTTAAGTCACTATTAGGCATTGAAAACTTAGATTTTCGAGTGGTAGGAATTTGGGGCATGGGCGGTATAGGTAAAACAACCATTGTTGGAGCTGTTTTTGACCAAATTTCTAGTCAATTTGAAGGTGCTTGTTTCATTGAAAATGTTAGAGAACAATCAGAAAAACATGGTGGACTAGTTCATCTACGAGACCAAGTTCTTTCTCAAATATTAGGAGAAAATATAAACATAGGCAGCCCCAGTGTACCGCCATTTGTTAAGCGTAGGCTTGAAAGCAAAAAGGTTTTTATTGTTCTTGACGACGTTAATAGTTTAAGACAACTAGAAATCTTGGCAGGAGGGATAGATCGATTTGGTCCTGGAAGTAGAATTATCTTAACAACCAGATATAAACAAGTGCTTCTTAATTTTGGAGTAAGAGATTACATATATAAGGTTGGTGCATTGTACAGTGATGAAGCTCTTCAGCTTTTTTGTAAATATGCCTTCAAAGAAGATCATCCTACCATAGATCTTATGATGTACACTCAAAGAGTAGTAGATTATGCCAAAGGCAATCCGTTAGCACTAAAAGTGCTGGGTTCGTTCATGTATCGAAGGAGTAAACAAGATTGGGAAAGTGTATTGCATAAGTTAAATAAGATTTCTAACCCCGAAATTCATAGTATGTTGAAAATTAGTTTCGATGGACTAGATTACGAAGAGCAGGATATATTTCTTGATATTGCATGTTTCTTTAAAGGAGAACATAGAGATTACGTAACACAATTACTAAATGGTTGTTACTTCTCTACACATGCTGGAATTAGTGTCCTCGTTGACAAATCTCTTATAACAATATCACGTAGCAACAAGATATGGATGCACGATTTGCTTCAAGAAATGGGTCGGGAAATTGTTCAACAGAAATCATTTAATAAGCCTGGACAACTTAGCAGATTGCATAATCAAGAGGATGTTTGTCTTGTGCTCAGGAGAAATTTAGTAAGTGCATGTCTTTCAAATTTTGTTTTGTTTCTTCAATTAATAATCGTTGATTATACATTTGAGGAAGCTTAATGCAATAACTTATTCTTTGTTTTTCGTTTATGATTAAGGGAACCGAAGCAATTAAAGGGATGTACCTAAATATGTCCAAAATAAAGAACTTGGATCTGGATTCTGAAGCCTTCGAGAGAATGTACAATCTTAGATATCTCAAATTCTACAGCGATAACCAATATTCCGAAAATGGAGACATAAATATCTCTAAAGTGAATCTTCCCCATGATCTAAATTATCTTCCTAATCAATTGAGATATCTACATTGGAATGGATATCCTTCAAAGGCACTACCATCTAGTTTCAGTCTGGAGAACCTTGTTGAACTCGACCTTTCGTCCAGCAACCTTGAACGACTTTGGGAAGGAAAAAAGGTATAATTTATGTGTATATATATGTTTTTTTTTAATAATATAATAATTCTTTAGTAAAGTTAGTTCTGTAAATAAATTTTAGAATGAAACTTCTGTCATGAAGAGAAGGACCATTTTGACACAAACAACTAATTGCTATATATCTTTTGTTACAGCATGCACCAAAATTAAAACGGCTTAATCTTTCGCGCTCGTGCTTAACAGAGATGCCAGACTTCTCAAACTCCACATGTTTGGAGGTTATACAACTTGTAGATTGCAAAAACTTGCTTGACATCAACCCATCTCTTCAATATCTCCACAAACTTCGTTATTTGTATCTCTCGAGATGTGAAAGTCTCAGACGCTTATCAACAAATATTCATTTTGAATCTCCTGTAACTCTTGATCTGTCTGGCTGCACTAATCTCATGGAGTTTCCACAGGTGTCTGGGAATATAAGAAAATTGAATTTGGTTAACACAGGTATAGAAGAAATTCCCTCATCAATCGGTAGTCTAACAGGGCTTGTGGAGTTATACATCTCTCATTGTGCGAAACTCAAGCAAATTTCAACCAGTTTTTGTAAACTGAAATCTCTGGAGTCACTATTCATAACAGATTGTTCGAAACTTGAGAGTTTTCCTGAAATCCCAGAGACGATGGAACGTCTTGATTTGATTTATTTATCCGGTACAGCAATTAAAGAGCTACCCTCCTCGATTGAAAATCTGAATGGACTTCTGACATTATTTTTGAGAAAATGCAAAAATCTTGGGAGACTTCCAGATAGCATCTGTAATTTGAAATGTCTGGAAAAACTCGAGATTTCGGAATGCTCAAAACTGGTCGAATTGCCTGACAACTTGGGGAATTTAAGATCTCTGAAGTGTCTCAATGCAACCCGAGCTGGTGTAACTCAACTACCATCCTCCATGATAGATTTGGTGCAACTTAAAATATTAGATTTTTCTGGTTGCAAAGGCCTGACATTACCTCCATTATCGAGTTCATTGGGCTCTTTAAGTAAATTATTTCTAAATGATTGCAATCTAGTACAAGTCCCTGAAGATATTGGCTGCTTACCATCATTGGAATATCTAGAGCTTTGTGCGAACCCTTTCGAGAGTCTACCAGAAAGCATCAAACACCTTTCAACAATGAGAGTGCTTCGGTTGAATGATTGCAACATGCTTCGGTCCTTACCAGAGTTTCCTGTACGTCTACAACATTTAGAAGCAATGAATTGCAAGGAGCTCCAATCATCACCAGATGCATCTGATTTCGTGGAATTGATAATTCAACGTTGGACTAATGTTGATTTACATTTCAATGAAACATGCTTCATATTCACTAACTGCCTGAAACTTGATCTGAAAGCATTCAACAATGTTTTGGAAGAATTACTACTAAGAGTTCAGGAAATGCAGACGGCATCATTGAAGGTTATTTTCTCTCTTAATACACCCCTAATTTATATAAAAAATGATTCTCTAGTCAAGTCTAAGCATTTCAGACTATATAACATTACGGAGCTGATGGTCCTAAAAACTGAAATTTTTTTCAGGACCGATCTGACCAGAAAAGAACTCTCTCTCTCTCTCTCAATTTCTCTCTATATAATTATGATTTTCATGTTACAGGAAGATAGGATAAGAACTCCTGTCAGCTTTCTGTTTCCAGGAAGTGAAATTCCTGATTGGTTTAGCCATCAAAGTTTTGGATCTTCTATAAGTGTTCAACTGACACCACTCCAGCATAATTGGTCTAATTGTGAGTTCCAGGGATTTGCTTTATGTGCTGTTATTGCGTTCGAGGAATATTACTATAAAGAGCCTTCCTCGCTGTCTTCTATAAGATTCGAGTGCCATTTTGAAACCATTTATGGTCGCAAGGTAGCCATACCTGGTTCATTATCGGTTAATGTTGGTGGACAGTACAGAAACGAAGCATTCATCGACTCAGATCACGTCGCATTAGGGTATTGGGACTATTCCAAGCTTATAAAAGATTGGGGTGACTACACAACTTTTTCATTCAAGTTTTGTCCTTCATATATTAATGTCCCTAATTGTAGAGTGAAATGTTGTGGGGTATGTCCAATATACGAAGAGCCAAATATAACCCAATCTTGCATTTCTGTTGAGAAATTTGGTACCATCAGTCAAGATTTTGCTGAATTCCCAGATGAGGCTGACACAAATAATGGAGGTGGAAGTGGCAGCAGACTCGACCATGAGGAAATGAATCCATGTGCTGAGATAATTACAGGAAGCAAATCAACAACACGCTTGATTAACAACAAAGTTGTTCTGTTTTATCGCACACTGCGTGACAAAGTTGGCTTGTTTCTCTTCTATTTTTTGATTCTCATTGCTTGTCTTTTTTGCGGACTTTGCGTTTTTGGGATGTTGGGGATTCTGGTTCTTCATCTGTCAAATTGTTGCAAGATTTACCTGTCGTCTCATGTGAAAAATATGCAAGGTAAGTGATTCAATTCAAGCAACACCATATGTCTAATTATTATTGTCTTCTTCTTATTAATTTTGTCATTTGGTGCAGTCAGAAGAATATGAGCTGCCTTCTCTGTTAACTGAGACTCTTCTGCCATGAATTTACATCAAAATTCGAAAAGTGAGCTGCTATCAGGTGCTGAAAGATTGAAAATGGAGAATAGTCTGACTGCAAATGATGCATAATCAAACATGTTCTGCTTCTGCTGCTACCAAGGAGTCAGCTTCCAATTGTATGGTTCTCTCAACCCTGATATTCTATGATTGCAAAAGTTGATGAGTGCAAAATTTGGGAAATTACTTTTTGAATAAGTTCTGAGTAACAACAATATGCATTAATGAAAGTTAACAATGGAATTCGTTAGAAGTCGAACGGATTCATTTTCCCTCATTAGAATGCATTAATGAAAGTTAACAATGGAATTCGTTAGAAGTCGAACAAATTCATTTTCCCTCGTTAGAATTCCTGATTAGTAAAACATTACAATATGACATAATCTGTAAATTGTCAATCATTCATTTCCCTCTTATTTGGATAGATTGCGTTGTTTGTTGATGGTAGCCTCGATCGACTGAGTAACTGATCTCCAATAAAATGCATTACAAATACAACAAAGAACATATATAAATTAAAGGCAAACAAACACTTACATGTTCTTGTACTCATAAAGTGATCAGTCATATTTGAAATGACAGTTGGACTTATTATGAGCTGTCAAATGACAACAATAAAGAGAACAACAAGGCTCTAATAAACAATACAAAGACAACGTACAAAAGTACCTAGCTGATTAGAATTAGAACAACAACAAGGCTAGCTTCTACATTGATGGCCATTCTGCAGTGACTAATTTCTTGTTGGGTACCTTTATGTATCCCAAGTGAGTAGAATCCGAGACATTAGTGAGTGTCAAGTCATAAGCAAGCCAGCATTTTTATGTTTCCTGGTGGTAAAAGTAACCCATACACTTACAATCAGAAGTACATTTCTTGCCACAATCCTCCACCTTGACAGTTCCATTCCCTCTAGTGTACTTGCTCATGAATTGATCAACTCCTTCAAGTTTATAATAGTGAAAATCCTTCACCCCACAAGAATTCAACTTCTCGGCCTCCCAATGTTTGCTCCACCCCAATGTACCATTTTCTGATGGACAAGCTACACATTGATTGTCATCAAAACAGCCCGAATTTGCCACACCTCCCTGGCAGTTGGCACTCAGCTTCCCAACTTGAATCTCTAGAGAAGAGATTGAAAGTCACTTCCCATGCACCAGAATCAACCTTAGGATAGTAAGTGTGGATCTGTTAAGTCACTACCGTTCGTGGTTCTCGGATACACAATGTGTTTCATGTCAGTTTGTTAAAGAAACATTTGGGTACTGTCGCAACTCCCTCCCCACAGCTGCCAATGGTGGATGATGACTCTAATATACTACCTCAGCCCGAGGCAGTGTTGGACAGGCGTATAATTCAAAAGGGCAGGTTTCGACCAAAAGCTGAGATATTAGTGAAGTGGTCCGGAGCACCTCCAGAAGATGCAACCTGGGAGAATCAATGGCGCTTCAGCAGAACCTATCCGAATTTCATCCTTGAGGACAAGGATGATTTAAGGGGGAAGGAGTGATATGTTCACAGGAGACAGGAGACATGCATGAGTGCAAACGTGATACTCTCATGCATGAGACTCTCATGTTAGTGGATTACTTGGTCAATAAGTTGTTTTGAGTTGTTTTGATTAGTTTATTTAATTATTGTAGTGGTTGCCAGAATCTCGTTATAGTGTGCATCATGGGTCTATCATGGGCGCATGTATCTAGTGCCATTTTCCTTTAAATTCTGCATGATGTATTTCCATTTCTAGTTAGGTTGTGTATGATTCCGTTGTAACTGATGGTCTATTTATAGACTTGAATTAATTTAATAAAGCATCAGAAATTATACTCAAAAATCCAACCTAAAAATCTCTTCTTCTCTCCTTTGTAATTCTTCTCAGGTCTGGAACGTACCAAGTGATATGTTCACAGGAGACAGGAGACATGCATGAGTGCAAACGTGATACTCTCATGCATGAGACTCTCATGTTAGTGGATTACTTGGTCAATAAGTTGTTTTGAGTTGTTTTGATTAGTTTATTTAATTATTGTAGTGGTTGCCAGAATCTCGTTATAGTGTGCATCATGGGTCTATCATGGGCGCATGTATCTAGTGCCATTTTCCTTTAAATTCTGCATGATGTATTTCCATTTCTAGTTAGGTTGTGTATGATTCCGTTGTAACTGATGGTCTATTTATAGACTTGAATTAATTTAATAAAGCATCAGAAATTATACTCAAAAATCCAACCTCAAAATCTCTTCTTCTCTCCTTTGTAATTCTTCTCAGGTCTGGAACGTACCAAGTGGTATCAGAGCCGGTTGGCTTCATGGATACACGTGGTAAGACCAACTTGGAATTTCGTAATGAAGTTACTGAAGCCATAGCTCGACATGAGTCCCGCTTCGACCAAATGCAGTCCACCCTAGAAACCGTATTGACTGAACTCCAGTCTTTGCGAATCTCCCAAAATACGAACCCAGCGGATAATCCTTTCGCACCACCCGAAACTTCCCTGCGCTCACCTCCCTTAGATGTTTCCCGTACCATCCCTTCCCTTGATCGTAACTCCACCCAACTCAAATTGTTATTTCCAACATTTGGTGGCACTGATCCAACCGGTTGGATTTATAAAGCAGAACAATACTTTGAATTCAAAGGTATTGCCGAAAACCAACGAGTTCATCTCGCTTCTTTCCATCTTGAAGGTATTGCCCTTCAATGGCATAGATGGATCACTAAGTTCAAAGGCCCCTCTACCTGGGATGAATTCACGAAGGCAGTTTTGCTCCGATTCGGACCAACTGATTACGAAGACCCGTCTGAGGCACTCACCCGTTTGCGGCAGGTCACCTCTGTCGAAGCATACCAAGAGGCCTTCGAGAAAGTTTCACATCGCGTTGATAGTTTACCGGAAAACTTCTTGATCGGTTGCTTCATTGCCGGTCTCAAGGACGAAATCCGCTTGGACGTCAAGGTTAAACAGCCCAAATCCTTGTCAGACACCATCGGTGTAGCTCGGTTGATCGAAGAACGTAATTCATTGCAAAGGAAATCTAGTTTCCCTAACCGATCGTCAATCACCACAACCTCTCACAAACCACCCAATCAAAACACCTCTGGTCTACTTGGACCTGCACCAACCCAAAAATCCTCCACAAATCCTAACACCACAACTGTTCCGTTTCGGCGAATTTCAGGGCAGGAGGCTCGAGAAAGAAGAGAAAAGGGGCTGTGTTTTTATTGTGATGAGCGATTCGTTCCAGGCCACCGTTGCCAAAGACCCCAGCTGTTCATGATCGAAGACTCTTCCGAAACTAATTCTGATTTTTCCAGCATGCCTGAAGCAACTCATGACGAATTTGACTCTACCGAAACCATTCCAGAGATTTCATTCCACGCAATGGCTGGCAACACTCATCCACAAACCATCCGTGTTATGGGCAAGGTGAAGAACAAAGACATTACTATATTAATCGACGGCGGCAGCACCTATAATTTCATTGATCAAGCGATTGTTTCTAAGTATGGACTACCAGTTGTGCGTGACAAGAATTTTCATGTGATGGTGGCCAATCGTGAAAAAATAGATTGTTCTGGTAAGTGCCGATCGCTCGATCTTCTCATCCAAGGCCACACGGTTACAGCAGATTTTTATGTCCTTCCGGTTGCTGCTTGTCAAGCCGTGTTAGGGGTTCAATGGTTAGAGACTCTGGGGCCCATTGAAACCGACTATCGTAAACTCACCATGACTTTCAATCATGGAGGTCGAACCTGCCAATTTCAAGGATTGGATCAAACAAACTTGGAGCCCATGACTAACAAGGAACTAATGCACCTTTCTAATACTGCATTTTTTTTACAAATAATTCCCACTCAGGTTCCAGACACGACAGATCAACATCCTGCTGATATCCAACAATTGTTGACCGAATTTGAACATGTGTTCTCCAGTCCAACATGCTTGCCACCCACACGCAAACACGACCACCGAATTCCCCTGCAGCCAAATCATGGGCCAGTCAACGTCCGCCCCTATAGGTACCCTTACTACCAAAAAGCAGAGATAGAACGCATGGTGCAAGAGTTCCTCGGTTCTGGTCTAATTCGTCCCAGTTGTAGCCCATTTTCGTCCCCAGTTTTGCTTGTCAAAAAATCTGATGGATCATGGCGATTCTGTGTGGATTATCGAGCTCTCAACAGCATCACCGTAAAAGACAAATACCCAATTCCGGTGATAGATGAGCTGCTCGACGAGCTGTATGGTGCCAAATTCTTCTCAAAATTGGACCTTCGATCTGGTTACCACCAAATCCGTGTGAAGGACGAAGAAATACATAAAACAGCCTTCCGCACTCATGAAGGACACTACGAATTTGTGGTAATGCCCTTCGGCCTAACAAACGCTCCATCAACTTTCCAGAACCTAATGAACGATCTGTTTCGGCCACATCTCCGTAAATTCGTTCTGGTTTTTTTTGACGATATTCTGGTGTACAGTAAGACTTGGGAAGACCACTTACTTCACCTGCGTACAGTGCTTTCAATTTTGAACACTAACCATTTGTTTGCAAAAATGTCCAAATGCTGTTTCGGAGTGTTACAGGTTGATTATTTGGGTCATCGAATCTCCTTGGAAGGGGTAGCTGTTGATCCAATTAAAATTCAGACAGTGCTTGAGTGGCCTGTTCCAACTTCGGCAAAGGGTGTTCGAGGCTTTCTCGGCCTAGCGGGTTATTATCGAAAGTTCATTCGTGACTTCGGAAGCATGGCTGCTCCTTTGACTCGCCTACCGACAAAGGAAGGATTTCGATGGTCCACTGAAGCAGATATGGCCTTCTTGCAGTTGAAGCAAGCTCTCACTACTTCACCTGTTCTCAGGCTGCCGAATTTTTCCCAACCGTTCGAAATTGAATGTGACGCCTCTGGAATTGGTGTGGGAGCCATATTGACACAACAAGGCCGTCCGGTGGCATATTTTAGTGAAGCTCTCAAAGGCTCGACATTGACTCTATCCACCTATGAAAAGGAGATGTTAGCAATTGTGAAAGCGGTTCGGAAGTGGCGACCGTACCTTTTAGGGAAACCGTTCGTGGTTCAAACCGATCAACGGAGTTTGAAGTATTTGCTTGAACAAAGGATCACTACGCCGGCTCAATCCCGATGGCTACCCAAATTAATGGGTTATGATTATGTTATACGTTTCAAGAAAGGAAAAGAAAACCAGGGTGCCGATGCTCTCTCCCGTCGTACTGAATTTGAGTGTTCCGCGATCTCACTGCCAATGTCCAATTGGTGGGACACTTTGAAACAAGAGGTTGCTCAAGATCAATTTTACGATCAGTTCTCTAATTCCTGTCCAGCACATGATTCCAATTCGTATCTACAACGAGATGGAGTTTGGTTTAAAGCTGGAAAGATAATTTTGAGTCCGACTTCGACTCTAATACCTGCTATCCTATCAGATGCTCACTCATCACCAATTGGTGGGCATTTTGGTTTTCATAAGACTTTAGGCCGCTTAACAACAAGTTTTTTATGGCCAGGTATGCGGACTACTTTGAAAGAATTTATCCGTACGTGTGATATATGTCAACGGTGCAAATACGATTGCTTAAAACCAGCTGGTCTACTGCAGCCGTTACCAATTCCGGAGAGAATATGGACTGATGTCTCCATGGACTTTGTGGAGGCCTTACCTCTCTCACATGGGTTCACTGTCATTATGGTCGTGGTGGATCGCCTAACCAAATATTCACACTTTGTACCGATGAAACACCCATATACGGCGGTCACCGTGGCAAGAGTTTTTTTAGACAATATCATTCGACTTCATGGTATTCCTACTTCCATCGTCAGTGATCGGGACCGAATTTTTGTTAGCACATTCTGGAAGACTTTGTTTCAATTAATGGGTACCAAACTGTGTATGAGCTCTAGCTACCACCCTCAATCGGATGGCCAAACCGAGGTGGTCAACCGTACTTTGGAGCAATACCTCCGGTGTTTCACTCATGAGCAACCAAAGAAATGGTCCGAATGGATTTCGTGGGCGGAATATAGTTATAATACAGTTGTCCATTCTTCTACTAAAGTGTCGCCATTTGAGGCTGTATATGGAGTTCCTCCGCCTACCTTACTCTCATATATTCCAGGAACCACCAAAGTCCAGGCAGTCGATGAATTGCTGCACACTCGAGAGGCCATTCTTCGAGACCTACGTCGTAATCTTCAGTCTGCTTGCAACCGAATGAAAACACATGCTGATCAACATCGACGTGAGATCGATTTCGACATTGGCGATTTCGTATATCTTAAATTACAGCCGTATCGCTAGCATACTGTTGCTTTCCGCAGCTCCCTCAAGCTAGCACCTCGATTCTTTGGCCCCTTTCAGATCATATCCAAAATCGGACCGGTTGCCTACAAACTGGATTTACCAAGTGGTTCTCGGATACACAATGTGTTTCATGTCAGTTTGTTAAAGAAACATTTGGGTACTGTCGCAACTCCCTCCCCACAGCTGCCAATGGTGGATGATGACTCTAATATACTACCTCAGCCCGAGGCAGTGTTGGACAGGCGTATAATTCAAAAGGGCAGGTTTCGACCAAAAGCTGAGATATTAGTGAAGTGGTCCGGAGCACCTCCAGAAGATGCAACCTGGGAGAATCAATGGCGCTTCAGCAGAACCTATCCGAATTTCATCCTTGAGGACAAGGATGATTTAAGGGGGAAGGAGTGATATGTTCACAGGAGACAGGAGACATGCATGAGTGCAAACGTGATACTCTCATGCATGAGACTCTCATGTTAGTGGATTACTTGGTCAATAAGTTGTTTTGAGTTGTTTTGATTAGTTTATTTAATTATTGTAGTGGTTGCCAGAATCTCGTTATAGTGTGCATCATGGGTCTATCATGGGCGCATGTATCTAGTGCCATTTTCCTTTAAATTCTGCATGATGTATTTCCATTTCTAGTTAGGTTGTGTATGATTCCGTTGTAACTGATGGTCTATTTATAGACTTGAATTAATTTAATAAAGCATCAGAAATTATACTCAAAAATCCAACCTCAAAATCTCTTCTTCTCTCCTTTGTAATTCTTCTCAGGTCTGGAACGTACCAATCTCAAGATTTTCATCTATTTTCAAACGAAGAAATGATAATGTGCAGTTATATTTTAGCCTAGCCAAATTGAGACCACCGCCTCCTCCACCGGTGGAAGACTTCGCGACATGGAGATCAATAGTTTGAAGATATGCAAAGCACTCCTCAGTCTCTGGACCACTGTTGAATTTGAAATACTCTGATGAGCCATCCTTGACATTCAACCATTGAGACAATGCGAAGTAAGGAATAGCACGTCGTGAATTCACTCCCTGATAGTACATTGCTATCCTTTAAGACTCCATCACCAAGATATAAGGCCCGTCCACATTTTCTTTCTCCGATTTCCTACTCACAAGCTTGGTTACACTGCCGCCAACACTACGAAGAGATTGACCCATCAAGATAGTCTCGGTTGGATAGTCGAAAAGTTTTCAAAAAAAAAAAAAAATTGCCCTTAGAATTATAAAGCACCATGTTAATTACCTTTCGGAAGTAAAGCGAACCCACTACGCCCTTGTTGCCAGTGTTGGTAATCACTCATGATTACATTAATTACAGTAATCCAATATTCAGATTGGAGCATATATGCTAGTTAATCATGGATAAGGCATCTCTCACTAAATAAAAGCAATGAGATTTGATAGTTTATGTCAATTTGCCACAATTTATCTGGGCAATGTTATGTCATATCATATTTTTATCCCTTAATTTGGATTTATTAATTACTTGATTTATTTATTTTCATTTAATTAGAGTTTTTTTTTATGTTTCATGTGAGTTAGTATGGAACTTAGAAAATAATTAATAACATGTGAGTTTATTTTAATTATTTAAATATTTGAAGATTCAAATCCAAAATCAAAGCCCAAGACCAAGTTTAGGCCCAAGTCTCATATCAGTCAAAACCAAGTTCAAGTAAGTTCAAAGCCCAAATGAGCTCAAGTCAAAACAAAGTTGAAGCCCAATACTTAAGCCCGATCTCAAACACATTTGGATTGCATGAAGACATCAGACGTGGTAAAGACGCTGTGATATTGAAAGAGAGCAAAATAAGGCCCAGTTTGACATTGCTGTACTGTGGGGAAAATTGCTTTTGATTCTGCTATGGGGGAATTGTTTTGGGATTTCCTGTGAGCATAATCAGTTGAGTGTTTGATAAACTAATTTTTAAAAGTGTTGTGAGAACCAAAATCAATTTCAATGTGTTTTGTAAACTGTAAGTAAAAAGTGACGTGACTGTAGAAAATTACTAGAAAAGACACAAATGAATGTTTAAGATGTTTTGAAAACAAATGATTTGTTTTATTTTTGTGTGACCATAAACGTGTTATAAAATAAATAATTTGTTTTATTTTTATGTGACCATAAACTTGTTACAAAATAAATAAATAAATTTTGTTAAAAAATATATAATTTTGTTTTAATATTTTTTTTATCTGTTGCCACATATATTGAGAATATATCAAGAAAACTATCAAAATTTGATTCAAGCATTCATGAGATTACAAAATTGAAATGGACAACAAAAGATTCTAAATAGCAAAGTATATGGTATAGTAAATTGCAAATAAATGCTAAATGTGTGTTTTGTTATGTGGTAATTTCACAAAAGGCAAGGGATAAAATGGAAAATTTGGAAAAAAATTCATTAAGCAATAGTGTTGAGCGTGTTTTCATTTCTGCTTCCCAGGAAGCTGATTTCTAAAAGCATCAATTTGTATCTTCTCAATTTCTACTGTGGGGAAGCCAAAAGAGACCAAAAGCATTTCCCATAAATTTTACCAAATACCTTAGGCAGCCTTAAGAAGCACTTTTGGCACCAAAACCAACCTGGTAAGCAATCCCAAACTGGACCTTAATATTAAAAAAAAACACTCTTTTGATTTTGTCAAAAAACCATCAAAATAGCTTTTAACATTAAAAAAAGACTTTTGATCACTAGAAAAGCTATACCAAACATACACCGATATCAATACATAGGGTCATATACCTTACTGGTCTAATAACATTATTGGACTTAATAACTACCATTAGATTGAATAAAAACAAATCCAATAGATGTTATTAAAATTAGAAATTAATATCTTTTATTATAGTAAAAACTTGAAACCTTTTCAACCGTTTTCTTTTTTTTTTTCTTTTCAAATAATTAATAACAGTAAGAGATAAGAAAGTATATCAGGTAATAAAGTATATAAATTTGTTTTTTTTTGAAAAAAGGATTTAAATTACTTCAAAAAAAAGAAAAAAGATTTAAATTTTAATGAACAAGTAATAAAAAATTAATTTTACATTAAATAATTGTAATTTATAGTTTATTTATAACAAGACGATACAATCATATGTCTATTACAAAAAATTACATTAAATAATTATAATTTATAGTTAATTTATAGCTAGTCACTGATATCATAATAACAATAGTATGACTCTTTAAAATAACAATTTCAGTGGAAATAATGTGTATCTGCAATTTTGTTCATATTTGATACAGTAAAAATATTATATTAATACAAATTTAGCAGTAACTAATTAAAAACAATATTCTTGATTTCTTGTAAAAAAACAATAATCTTGTAAAAAAACACCTTATTAAAAATAATAACACTTTTGTTAATTCATATCTTAGCACATATGTTACACTTTACAATTAAATAATCATTCCCCTAACACAAAATAAAATATATCATCGGTGGAAATGATATGTAACTACAATTTCATCCATATAATATAGTAAAAATATTACAATAATGTATATAATAGAATAATATATAAATTTAAATTCAAATTTATTGATAATTTCTTAAAAATAATAACGCGATATACAAATTCACCACATACAATAAGTAATATACATATTAAAAATACAGTATTGAACAAATAATAATGAATTAATGATTAGAATGAAAGAAATTATATTATTAGTTATAATATATCTTTATTTCATAGCTAGACACTATTAACGATAGCATTGATGATAACAATTTTAACCTCATATATTTTTAGAAATATGAAACTATTTAATTGAAATGATGTCAAAATATTTATATTGGATATATTTTTTATATTTATATTGAATATAATTTGACAAAGTATATAAATGATTTTATTAGTACTCTTTTTATTATTATTACAATAACTATTATAATAGGAACCTGTCAGGATCAAACAATACATGTGTGCTTCAGATATCTACTATCATAACGGAAAATAACTACTTCCACAACCCGGGAAGAAAACTCTCAATACATATATGTAAAATGCGTCATGGTGAGATTTGAATCCCTCACCATTTATATGGAAGGGAGGTACACTACCAACTCGACTATGAAAAATGAATTGTTAAATAAAAATAAAGAAACTTATATTATAAATTTATAAATTAATCAGAACCTATAAACATTATTGTTTTACTTTTCTTGAAATAAAAACATAATAACATTATTTTATTCGGTGTAAAATTTTTACCATAAAAAATATGTTTACAATTATACACAAAACATGTTACATAATATGAATATTTTGTTTTGTTTTTTAAATATTAAAATGAGTTGTTAACATTCCACCACAAAGTTGTTACAATGTATATTTTAATTGTGACATTTCGCGGCATATTTGTTACAACGTTAATCGTTACCACATACATCTTAATTATAATTTTATATAAAACTTGTTAGATGGTACAGATATTTTGTTACCCATATAAAATGAATTGTTACATGATATGACAAAGTTATTACAACTTATAATTTTATCGTTACACATCAAACCAACATGAAATTGTTACCACAAATGTTTTAACTACAACTTTCTGTATAAAACTTGTTACAAAGCACATATATTTTGTTACCCATATAAATTGAGTTGTTACATACTACATTAAAGTTGTTACGAACTATAACTTTATTGTTACACATTATGTCGGATTTGTTATAACATTAAATCGTTACCACATACATTTTAAGTAGAATTTTTAAAGTAAAACTTATTATATAGTATGAATATTTTGTTACCCATATAAAATGAGTTGTTACATAATACGACAACGTTGTTACATGATACGACAACGTTGTTTCAACCTACAACTTTATCGTTACACATCAAACCAATGTGAAATTGTTACCATAAATGTTTTAACTACAGCTTTCTACATAAAACTTGTTACAAGGCACATATATTTTGTTACCCATATAAATCGAGTTGTTATATGCTACGTCAAAGTTGTTACGAGCTACGACTTTATTGTTACACATAGGGGTGATCGTTTAATGAATTGGTTCATTTCTCAATAGAACCGATAAAGTTTGGTTTTTGAAAATATGAACCGATCCAATAAAATTTACAAATGTCAACCGATCAAAAACCGACCGAATTGGACCAGTTCGGTTTGGTTCTGTTTTTTTCGGTTTTGGTCCTATTGGGCCAAATTATTGGGCTTTAATTATTACACATATTTTCATATTTTAATCCTTTTGAGCATTCAACAAATTAAATTATGGGCTTGAACAAATTAAAAATATTAGTTTAAAATAATATTCATAAAAAAACAAAGAAAAAAAAAATGATATGACACACTTTCATAGTTTTATAATTTCATGGACTATTAAACATTAAACTAAGATTTATTTTATTTTATTTTATATATATATATATGTTGGATCTCGATTCTGTTTTCCGGTTTGGGATAATGAACCGGAAAATCCCAAACGGGAAAAAAACTGATCCAATCAGTTTTCATAAAAATGAACCGAACTAAAACCGGTCAACATAAGAAAACCGGAAAAAAAACCGATTGAATCGGTTCGGTTTGTTTTATTGGTTTTTTGCCCACCCCTAGTTACACATCATATTAGATTTGTTACAACATTAAATCGTTACCACCTACATCTTAATTATAATTTTATTTTATGTAAAACTTGTTACATAGTATGAATATTTTGTTACCAATATAAAATGAGTTATTACATGATATGATAACGTTGTTACAACTTACAACTTTATCGTTACACATCAAACCAACGTGAAATTGTTACTCTAAATGTTTTAATTGCAACTTTCTACGTAAAATTTGTTACAAAACACACATATTTTGTTACCCGTATAAACTGAGTTGTTACATGTTACAGTATAATTGTTACGAGCTACGACTTTATTGTTATATATTACTTAAAATTTGTTACAAAGTTGAAATTGTTACCACACACATCTAAATTACAATTTTTTATCCAAAATTTGTTATATTGTACAAACATTTTGTTACACGTAATTTATCATGTGAAAAACAATTAAAATATTTAAAATGAAATATTAATTCAAAAACTATTATGTTACAAATATTTTATAAAATTATATCAAATAAATACTAATTTCAAAATACAATACATCAAAAATGTTTTAAAAATTAAACAAAAATTATTATATTTTATTTTCTTAAAATAATAATAATAATTTAAAATATACAAAAAATAATTTTAATTATTTTAAGTCTAATATATTATAAATGTTTAATTAAATTAAATACAGATTTAAATAATAAAAAATATCGCATATTTATTTAAATCATAGAAGATTACAGTGAGAATATGCATAATCCTTATCTAATTATCATTTAAATTAAATTAAATTAGACTATTACATTTTTATAATAAAATTTAAAAAATGTAAAATAAAATAATTTGAAAGTAATTGGGCATCTATAGTCTGCTTCTGCTAACAAAACGAGAGTTCAGGGGGTTTAATGCTGAACAAAAAAAGTTTAGAGGGTATCGTGTAAATTTCTAAAGAGTTTAGGGGCATCTGGGTCAATTAGCCTTTATTTGTTTAGGGCCTATAAGTTTGTACTGGATTGGGTTCCAGGTTGAGCCCATATGAACAAGGTCCTAAAATATTGACTAATGGTTTTTCCAGGTTGAGCCCATATGAACAAAGAAATTTACATTCAAGTCCAATCCTATTTCATTGCAGCCTCTCCACATATTTTCCAGGACTATATAAACCCCTATATACGAATTGTTCCCCTAATTTGTCAATTCCCAAATCGATCGCCCAAAAGTCGGACCTTATTCTCTCAGATCCTTAATCACCCCAAATCCAACTGAGCAGAGCACAAGGTAATTCTTATTCCTCTTCAACTGTACTGTTTTCTTTGTTTCATATATATATATATAGATTCAATTCTAACAATTGAGTTGAATTGAGTGGCAGATGATCGATTACCTGAACCCGTTGCAGTTGTTCCGGCAAAGTAAGAAGAGGACTTATTATATGTCACCGGCTGTGTTTCTAGGTTTGTGTTTTACTGATGAGTCTGCGAGCATGGCGATGTCTGACAGTTGCTATTTTAACGCACGTATATATGGGTATGCATATACTAGTAACTAGTTTTTATGACTTGGCGATTGGGTTCTTAAATCTTTATGTATTATATTGTATTTAACTATTTATGTTATTTGAATTTTGTCCATCTTGCAGTATATACCCCAGAGACGGTGTTCAAAGCCTTTTAGATAATTTGGTGGATGAGGTTCAAAACCTTAAAAAAGATTTTGTAAGTTTTTTAATTTCTCTGTATTTCGTTAATTTCTTCTATGAAGCATATATATGTCTCATGTCTATTATGTTTTGGTTAAGGATTATGATTTGGAGGGCATAATTGTCGCCGACAATAGTTCCGTGGTGAGTTTTCATCGATTCTCTCATTCATTCATTCCCTCTCTTATCTATTTATATCCCTTGCCTTACCTTTTTATCTTATTAGACTCCACCGGTGAATATTCATAATCTTATGGAAGACCTATGCAAAAAGTTAAACTTTCAAAGTTTAAAGTATACATGTTGGAAAGACAACATTACACCATGGGTATGTGTGTGTTTTAGTAATCTTAATTCTGTTTGTCTCATTTGTCATTGCTTGTAGTTGTAAGAAATCTTGTTATTTTGCATTTAAATTTCAGCATTGATTTTTGTTTTATTAAATAATCGGCATTGATTCGTTATACAAATTATACAGTATGTCCTTGTTATTGTGTTGACAGAAGCCAGAATTTAAATTTAACCGATCCGGGATCTGGTGTTGCGGGATAAAATTTCCTGAAGGGGGCTGCTATACACTGAAGGGGGCTGCTATACACTGACTACACCAAAGGTACTACAGGAACGTGTTGAAGAATTTTCTGCTCAACATATGCTACAAGCAAGTCTTCTCTTTCCATGTGCAAATGTGCAATATTTGACTATTTTGTTAGTATAAGACAGTATTTTGTGCTTTAATGTTTTATGATTTTGTTTTGAGTCCAAAGGAAAACTTTTTAATAAATGGCGAATTAACACCTCTCTTCTTGTTGACAAATTCAACTTCTTATAAATTGAGCTAATGTAAAACTTGGTGACGTTTAAAATTTTATTTATGGATTTGATACAAATTTTTTGATCTTCTTTAATTTTGAAGTCATTCGAGTGTTCGAAGTGAGAACAATTTTTCAATTTTTACTTTTCGACACACTTTCAATTTGCCTCTGAATTTAAAATCTCACTTGTATTGTTATTTTGACATTTGGCTGGCGTTTCTAAATGTTTTTAACACCCTACATATGGAAAGAGACAGGGAGAGTATGGGAAGAGACAAGGAGGCTGTGGGAAGAGACAAGGAGAGGGAGGGTAAAGAGGAAGAGATGGAGGGTTGGCAGGCGTTCCTAAATGTTCTTAAAAATATAGAAAGAGACAGGGAGTGTATGGGAAGAGACAACGAGAGTGCGGGAAGAGACAAGGAGAGGGAGGGTAAAGTCCAGGAGAGGGAATATTCCAAGAGAAAGGTAACGAGGAGAGGGAGGAAAAAAGACGAGGAGAGGGAGGATAAAGTCGAGGAGTGGGAGTGTAAAGACTGTGCGAGGGAAAGAAAGGTAATGAGGAATGGGAGCATAAAGACAAGGAGAGGGAGGAAAAAAGACTGAGGAGAGGGAGTATTCCAAGAGAAGGTACATACATCAATAAGACTTCTACATTGCCTCAATAAGGCTAATATTTTGATATAAGATATATACATCAATACTATCACATATAGTTTTATTTTCCACGATCGAATTCCTAAAGGTTCATTATGATGAATTGTTATTGATTTTATTATATTTTATTTGTTTCCATTTCTGCAGAAGCGTTGCAAGATAATCCAGTAAAGGTCTTCTATGGAGCACCCTCAGAAGTTTATGTCAAGATAACATACTAACGTTTGATGTTCGGAAAGTGTAAGAAGTGGTAGTTACTGTTATTGGTTTTAAGTTTGCATTTTGGGGTACACATTAGAATGGTTGAATGTCATTAGAAAAATCATGGTATTTATTTGTTTTTAAGAAGTTTTTGCCCCTCGTCTTTCCCGGTTAGTGTTAACGGGCCCCATGAATTCTTCAAAGAATTATTTCATTCCCATGGATTGCTTGTATTATATTCATGATAAAGAGGATGACCACAAAAATATCTAACAGCTACGTTCCCAAATTTGATGCGGTGTCGGTTTTTTCCTTTTTTTCTTCTTCTCAGTTTTCATCTACAGAGCTGTAATGGCACAAGAGCTTCGTTGATCCTACCACAAGCAACCAATGAGGGAAACCCTAGCAGGGCTGAAGTTTTTGGCTGATCAGAATTGCTTCTTGTTCTGCATTTTCAACTTTCCATACTCTCCAATGTTTATTATAATATATATTCCAGTATCAAATTTAAGAAGCCAAAAACTATTGAACTTAGTCTGCTAGATGAATTTCAAAATATTAATATAATGTTATACTTAGAAAGTGATCATATATAAAATCGGAAGAATAGATGAGTAGCAGCCTGCTCCTTGGCTTTTTCCTGTTCTCTTATTTAGAAAATGAAAACTATAAAATACGACAAAGTGCTTGAGATAACTAGTACTGCAATCATAGAGTATAATTAAAGTTCGTATTTCTCTCTCCCTCTTGCGAGCTTTGTATGTGTATATAAATTTCACATGATGGCGCAGCTGGAGTTAGAGTCTCTGTAGCTAGCCACATCATGAGCACCATGATAATAAAGAGGCACCGGAGCATGATAAGAAGGCCAAACCACCTCCATCTCGGCCTCTTTTTTGGTTTCTTCTTTTTTCTTGTCATCGGCAGCACCGACGCTTTCCAAAAATGCATACCCAAATTTCTTTCTTAGAAGCTTTGTAAGTTCGGCCGCGTCTATTCCATCTCCTGTAACTTCTATTTGATTCTTGTCATCGCCTCTTAAAGTTGCTGATTCCACACCTATATATGAATAATACATTTAGTTATCTATAAGAAATTTTATCGGTGAAATTTTTTGTTGCTAGTGATCGAGTACTACCTGAAGCACCAACTGCGATTTGCATGGCTTTAGAACGACATTTTTGGCTATGCACGGGAACAGTGATTACAACCTTTTTCTGCAAATTGGCAAGATAAACAAAGATAAAATCTCAATTTTCGTCATTTAAACATAATTACAAGCTAGAGATAAGTAGTACTATTCGATCAAAATATTCTATTCCGAAACTTCATACGATCAATATGTGATTTATAACTTCACATTTAAAAATCCATACCTTCATGATACTGTTTTGTTGGATATGATGAAGATTGAAGATGACTTGAGAATTAGACTATGATGACAAGTATGATAATGTATCAAAATGATTTATAGCACAACACTTGTTCTGAAGATGTGAAGCTATATGTAAGAGTGAGAATGGTTTATGAATCTGCTATTGCTTCCAATTTATATATAGTGTCTCGTGGAGGCTGGAGGTCATGATCAGAGTTCGTTGGGAGACAATTTCTAGGTTTGTTCAAAAGACTAGTTACATACCGTTGATTTCTTCAAATGGTCTTGATGAATTTTGATGGTATAATAACAGTATTTGTTTCTTCCTGCACCCATCGGCCACCAGAGGTAGTCAATGTCCTATATGTGATTAAAATACTCTCACACGGTCTGATTTTCTTTCTTGATCATCATTAATTTGGAAGAATGACTTTAATTTCTGTACATATATATCCTTGATTTCTGATAAGTCATAGTACTGCGTATATATGATCAGTACCGATCATTTTATTAAATTATACATCATCTTTATATATATTATATGTAATTGCAATCCAAAACTATCATATAGAATCTACAAACCAAATTAGTTCACTCTATAATGTTATAAAATCAAAATTCTACAAAGAAAAACGTACAGTATCTCATACATGATAATTTTTATCTGAATTAAATCATCAATAATCTAGAAAATAGTATTTAATATTCCAATAAAATCCGATAGAGTTAAACTTTCGTATTCGATGGTGCTCTGATGACAATTATTCATCGACTTTTGGCCAGTAGGTAGAGAGCTTAGAGTCAGTGTGTTCAAATACATGGTCATGAAGAAGTCATTACGAAAATTACAAAGTTGTTTTGCTTGTCAATGTTTGGGTTCTATTAAAGTTTTGTTTTGTTTTATTCATTTAGTTTTTAGCTACGATAAGTCAAGTTATTGGTTGTGTTCAATTCATTCTCAATCTGAACTCCCAGTCTATAGTCTCAAATTGATTTTTTATTGCTCTGAAAAAACAAAAAATATAGAATATGACGGATTCCTATTTGTCATGAAGTATGAATCATCACAAATCTAAGGATGATTAAGCCACGTGAGAATATATATTTCTAGCACACATATATAGGACATTGACTAACGTTTATTCTTAATATTATATCATCAAAATTCAAGACCATTTGATGAATCAACGAAGTAACTTTCCTTTTGTACCAACCAAGAAATTGTTCCCCAACGAATTCTGATCATGACCTAAAGAGGTCTATAAATGGAAAATTTTCCAAACAAATTAAATTTGCCCTTAGAATCATAAAGCACCATGTTAATTACCATTCGGAAGTAAATCGATCCCACTACGCCCTTGTTGGCAGTGTTGGTAATCACTCATGACTACATTAATTACAGTAATCCAATATTCAGATTGGAGCATATATGCTAGTTAATCATGGGTAAGGCATCTCCCACAGTCCCACTAAATAAAAGCAATGAGATTTGATAGTTTATGTCAATTTGCCACAATATATATGATGTGCATAGTTTATATCATATTTTTATCCCTTAATTTGGATAAATTAATTACTTGATTTATTTATTTTTATTTCATTAGAGTTATTTTTATGTTCTAGGTGAGTTAGTATAGAATTTAGAAAATAATTAATAACATGTGAATTTTAATTATTTAAATATTTGAAGATTCAAGTACAAAATCAAAGCCCAATACCAAGTTAGGCCCAAGTCTCATATCAGCCTAAATCAAGTTCAAGTCAAATGAGCTCAAGTCAAAATAAAGTTGAAGCCCAATACTTAAGCCCAATCTCAAACACATTTGGATTGCATGAAGTCATTAGACGTGGGTAAAGAGGTTGTGACATTGAAAGATAGCAAAATAATGAAAGTTAATACGTGGACCAATTGCACCTAGTGCAAGTTGACTTTCCTCTTGGATTTAGTGTAGCTCAGGTGGTAGATAGACGAATTTGAAGTTTGGATAAATGAATCCCAATTCAACGGCCCGAATCTTACCAATGGCTAAAAAACTTCAAAAAAATACATAGTCTAAAGAGATGGATAGATGCTGTCACAAAAGAGACCCACTTACAAGGGTTATAAATTGCTTCTTGCACCAAATTGAAGGCAGTTCGTGGGAGGTGGCGTGGAGAGCTTTGGCCCACGAAGAAGAATTTTGATTTTGAAGACCGAGCTCTAATGTATCTTCCGAGTTCTATTGCTATTTTAATTTTAATGTCTTTTAATTTTCTTTGTATTAAGGTAGACAATGAAGCATTATGTTATGAAATAATTTTCAAATATATTTATTGATTCCCAAATATCGTTATTTAATATTTACACTAATGTTAGACAACCAAAAAATTTAGTCTACATTTTAACCCAAATGATGTGGCAAATGATTTTTTTATTAACCACATCATCCACATATTGTGTGTGGTGATGACAACTCACTTGCCACATCATTTGAGTTGAAATTTAGGTTAATTATTTGGGTTGTATAACATTACTCTAATATTTACGGTTTTTCCTTCAAATGATTATGAAATATAAAACCCTTTCATTTTTGATATCATGTATCATTTTTTTTGATGAAATTGGACTGACCTAAAGGGCAAAAACAGCACAAGCGATCATATGCTTAAAAACTCATGTATCATTGATAGTTAGGTATATTTTTAATTAATAAATGTTTGGTTTTGTAATATTAATTATAATTTCTTTGATTCTTTGTTTTTCATTAATTTTTTTTTTGAAATACAATTACAACCGGGACCTAGCGAGGGCTACAACTGGACTACTACTCCCACTATTGGGGAGAGGTTACAACTGGACTACAACTCTCACAATCAACTGGAGAGAGGGCAGCTCCCATTATTTTTTTTGGAATAATTGTTTGTTGGGACTATAGACACCAGTAGCGGTATAATATATATAAAAAGTGTTAAGGTTTAGACTTGGTGAGTTAATAAAGGGTCCAAGTCTCCTGCTCTTCCAAGGCAATGGCCTTTGTCGAATTTAATGGATTCAATTCAATTAGAAATTATCATTAAAAAATAATGTAAGGGTATGCAAGAAGCCAAGAACCAATTTAATGGATTCAATTAAAAGGATTCAATTCAATTGGATTGGATATAGTTTGGTCATCTGATTGAATTTGATCCAAAATTTTAAATCTCATTATATTGGATTTGAATGAAAAAAATTTCTTATGGAAATCTACCGAAATTCAATTCAATCCAATATGTATTAATCCATTTCTCAATTCAAATCCAATAATGATTTAAACTAAACTTTATTTTTTGTAATCAATCCAACCGAAATCCAACTTAACCAATAAACCCTCATCCGAGTTAAATTGAGAAGTCTGTTCTGATATCAATAATGTTTTTGCTTTGAATTGGACAATTTTTTTAGCATCATAAACAATATGACTTGTCAAATTAACAATAAATAATCTTTGATCTATCAAAGTCCAAGATAAATCCAACAAAGCAGACTATTTTCATATATAATCAAAAGAATGGATCTAATTAATTAATGTTTATATCTTTTTGTGCAGCATTATACATCGACTGCAAATTTTCCATTTCTATCTCTCTTTGATGATCTATGCGTGTATTTAAATTTCACATGATGGTGCTGCTAGTAGCTGCCATAGTTATATGAAACTGTAACCACATGAGTCATGATAATAAAGAGGCAGCGAAGCATGATAAGGAGGCCAGACCACCTGCATCTTGGCCTCGTTTTCTTTTCCTTTGTCTTCTTCTTTCTTCTTATCACCATCACCACCCGCGGCAGCCGCAGCACCGACACTTTCCAAAACTGCATGCCCGATTTTCTTTCTTAGAAGTCTTGTAAGTTCAGACGCGTCTATTCCATCTCCGGTTATCTCTATTTGATTCTTATCGTCCCCCTTAAACGCCACTGATTCCACACCTGTGAATTTGATAGATTTTTTCTTTAATTAGCATAAAATTATGTTTGCAGAATCAGATTGCGACTACTAGCTAGTTACTTCAGTCTGTTTTTACCTGAAGCACCAACTGCGATTTTCAGGGCCCTGGAGCGGGATTTTGGGCAACTCATGTAAACTTTGATCACTACCTTTTGCTGCAAATTAACCAGTTAAACAAAGAGACATTAGACAATCTCCATTTTTAGTTTTCAAAAGAAATCTATTAAATAATTATATTGATTATTTCAAATTACCTTATCGATCTAATTACAAATGAGCAATATATATGATGTGACATGAGGTTTATATACGATTTTATATTGTTTACTGCATCATCTTCATGGCATATATAAATATAATAATTCTCTAATTAGATTGGTTCTAACGAAAATAAATTTAAGACCAAAATTATATGATATTATGAAACCGGTTTCACAATATTATGTAAAAAAAGTATAAAACGCTTAGTTTCATAATGTTATGAAATCAGTTCCACAATGTTACGTGACTTCGCTCTAGAAATAAAATTTCAAAACCGACTCGACTAGAGAATGAACTTATATAGATAGCAAAAAAAAAAATTAAAATCACCTGCATATTATTTAAATGGAGAATTCGGACAAATAATAGATACTAGTAGTTTTAAATTCATACCTTCATGATATTGTTTTGTTGGATACAATGAAGAGAAGAGCTAGGGCCCGAGAATTAGATTTTAAGTGGATAGAGAAAAGTTGCTATATGTTTTCTACAAACAATTGCCGATTTATATTGTTGATCAAGATCGGAGTTACGTTGGGGGACAATTTCTTAGTAGCTTCAAAGGAAATTTAAATATTGTTGTTGATTTCATCATATTCATTTGTCTTCTTGTACCCATCGCCCGCCATAGGTAGTCTCACGTTGACTGTTTTTATTCTTTGTAATCAGAAAGAATCTATTGGTTTCTATTTTCTTAAATACAATATTGTTAGATTTTTTAAAATGTTTTATAGAAAGAGATGAGAGAAACTCCAACCCATAACCATGTGGTCTAAATGTGAGAGAATTTACTACCGAATCAATCTCATCTTATCTATAATGTTGTTAGTTTACTCAGATTCAAAAGCGTCCATCTTCAGCTAGTTAAGAAATAGTGACAATGTAATCTAGTTAAGAAAAAAATATAAGTGATTTGTTATTATTATATTATTCTAAGGTATCATCTTATACATAATTTATATAAGAATGACAAATCAATTGTCATATTGTTTTAGATATCAACTCTAACTAATTAGTTCGTTAAATTGGGATGATTACGAGTTGTATCTAGCAAATTAAAGATTTTTTCTTAACTCAAAAAAAAAAAAGATTATCTATCTAGAAAAACTTTTAAAGTTGTGCAATTGCTTACTTTAGGTCAACCGGCAATACAAAAACTATTTTTGTATGACTTGAAAGAGAGTCAAGCTAGACTATTAGTCTCAATTACCGATTAAAGTATTTTTAGTGGAATACCATAAACATGTTCACATGTCATAGTTATACTAATCTTGCAATGTTCACACTACAATTTTTGGTTGGCTAATTAATTTTAATAATTAAATCGAAATTGAAATCTGACAAGAAAGATATCAAATTTATGCTCTAATTAAGGGTTTAATTATGGTGTTGTTTCAACATAGTAATTGAGGATTAATAGTAATTCTTTAAAATTAACAGTAATGTAATATAATAATAAAAATATTATTCAAAATTTTCCTCAAATGATTTGATAAGTGTCTTGTTTATTTAAAAAAAAAGTGTTTTGTTATCACAATATTACTTGCTGATTTTTTTTTTGGCAAAAATATAACTTGTTTATTTTTGACAATAAATACTTTCACTGCAGGCGAGAATTGACAAAAATGATCGTATATGTTATATGAAATTTGTTTTTAAGTACAAGTTTTAACTGTTAATCACAAACTTATAAAATTTCTTTTTATCCCATAACCACCAATTGAGAAAATACCTCTACAACGACTTTTCTATTTTCTTTATTCTTTTTGCCAAAAACATGATTTCTGGGAGATAATTAGGGGTGGCAATTCGGCCCGGCCCGGCCCGGCCCGTATGTTAAACGGGTCGGGTCAAGCCCGGATCGGCATGAAAAACGGGCCGGGTCAGGCCGGCCCGTTAGACGAAAGAGGGAGCCCGGCCCGGGTCCAAGGCCCGTGTGGGGGCAGGCCGGGCCGGGCCTTAACGGGCTTTCAATTTCTTTTTTTTTTATTTTTTAAATTCAATATTATTTTTTAAAAATTTCAAAATTTTTTCTGGCGGTGGGTTTTGCTGGCCTTAACGGGCTCGGCCCGGTTTTTTTCAAATGGAGGCCCGGCCTGGCCCGCGAGCTAAACAGGCTTGGGCCTGGCCCGTTTTGCTAGCAGGCCGGGCAGGCCCAAGCCCGTGAAAAAACCGGGCCGGGCGGCCCGGCCCAAATTGCCAGCACTAGAGATAATCATGACAACTTCGAAAAAAATGTGACATCTTGGATAAAAATATGATATGTTTGGAGAAAAATGTGAAACATTGGCCCTTTTGAAAACAAAAAATTACTGAAAATATCCCCTCTAAAGCTTTTTTTTTTTTTTTTTTTCAATTTTCAATTATTTCTTTTTATATAAATCACTTAAATTGAAAAAACAAAAATGAAAGCAATTTTAGTTAATTACATTTAATTTTTTTAATGTACTAATTTCATAATTTCTTAACTTACTGTAATATTATATTAATTATGAAGTGAAATGTTAATTGTTTCGAAATAAATTATAGAAACATCCCTCCGGAAGGGTAACATAATTCATATCATATTTGATACGGTAACAATATGAAAACTAAAAATCAATATTCCATCTCATAGAAATTAACAAATCTCACCTAAAAGGGAACAAGATATATAAACATATTTAAAGCTGCATTCAAAGATTGTTTGTTGATATTTAAAGAAAGACTTGATCATCAGAAGTAAACTCTTAACAAATATGTTTAAAGGTTGTTTGGTCACGTGTCTAAGTTGAATTAATCTTCTAATGCATGCATTTGAATAGGATTTTTCGATTAATAGTCCCAGATTATGTGTAAGATTCATACAATCAAATCATCATATAAATTTTAATTTTCACTGGCTTAATTAAGTTAAGACACTTTCAGTTTCCATTTGGTCCAAATTCAAAAAAAAATGTGATATATATATATATATATATATATAGTAGTTCTCTTATAAATGATCTCTTATTTTAATTTCGGTGATTTATACAATCAAATTTTTGAATAAATTTTAATTTTCATTGGCTTAATTAAGTCAAGTAATACACTTTCAGTTCCCATTTGGTCCAAATTAAAAAAAAAAGTGATATATATATATATAATTAATTCTCTCATAAGGGATCCTTTATTTTAATTTCGGTAAGGACTTTGATGAAATTACATTCATTTTTATGAATTTTGATATGAATATTTTGGTAGATGATATGTTCAATAAAATCTACATATGAATAAAATTTGAGAATTTTTCAAGTACTAGAACTATTTTTCTTGAATTTTCCATATTTCGTCAGTTTTTCCGATGCCTTCATATTTGAAAAAATCGGAAAAAGTAGTTCTAGTTCTTAAATTTTTTTTAAAATTTTATTCATAAGTACATTTCATTGAATTTATCATCCATAAAAAATTTCAGATTAAATTTCATAAAAATCGATGTGATTTCTTCAAAGTCCTTACAGAGATTAAAATAAAGGATCATGATATATATATATATATATATATAGTCTTTTTCTCTTCAGTACGTACTGATATAAAATACATCAGTGCATTACATGTGAAATATATATTATGGATAATCACTGACAAGTGTATACAGACCGGGTCAAAGCAATTTTTTTTGAACAGCCATTTGTTATTAATAAGTGCCTTGCAAAGCAGAATCACAAACAAAGTTGACGCCCACATGACAAGGCAGCAACTCATACAACAGAGAAACAGAGCAGCATCACAGATCGAGATTGCCACCCACACGGCCTCAAAGCAGCACAATACAACAGAGAGGTAAACAGAGCATGCTCAATAGACCGGATCAAAGCAATTGAATCTAATGGTCAAAATACAACGTAATTATAAATATTTATTAGTACGCACTGAGGTGAAAAGTTTCATATATATATATATATACATATATTAGTCATTTTCTCCTCAGTACGGACTGATATAACTTATATCAGTGCGTTGCATATGAACCACTGATTATAAAGAAGTTTTAACAAGTGCTTACACTTTGAGTTAAAGTATGTAAATCTAATGGTTCACATCCTGATGAAATTATATCAGTGCGTACTGACTTGACAATTTTTATATATATATATATATATATATATAATAGGTTGTCCTTATCACTTCAAAAGTATGCATGAACGAGTAGAGTTCAAGTTTCAGATTCTAATTTAGTGAAAGTCAAAATGGCACGAGGAGATGGACTTTGACTTGGGTGTGTGTTCATTGGAAAATTTTGAAGATTGTTGGGTAATAAAATATTCCAAAATTGTAAATATATATTACGGGTGGGCACCCACGCAACCAAATCCTTAAGGGTGTGTTTGGTACGAGGACGAGACATGACTGAACGGAGCTGAACTGGACTGGACTGGACTGGACATGACAGAACAGTTGTTCCACATTATGTTTGGAACGTCTGGGACAAAACTGTTAAATTTACTGTTTTGCGTTTGGTATAGCTGGGACAGGACTGGACAAGAGGTTCAAATGACTAGAATGCCCTTATTGTTCTCTCTAATATTTGTTATCACATGTTAGTGACAAATAATATATTTATGTATGATATTTAACAAAAATAAAATAATAAAAGGAAAGAAAATAGTAAAAATATATTAATCAAAAAATTTAAATGAACAATAAAAATATTACAAAACTAGTATTTTATTTAAAAATAAACAATTAAAAAGTTTTTTGAAGAAAAAAAAGCTTTCCAGAACTCTTCAAATATTTTGTGGCATCCATTATTTTGTCATTTTGTCATTAAAAATGTCACACAAAAGTTTTCCAGAAATCTTCAAAACAAAAAAACAAAAAGAGGAGAGAGAGAACGAAGGAGAGAGAAAGGAGAGAGAGAATTAAGGAGAAAGAGGGGAGAGAGAGAGAACGAAAGAGAGAGGAGAGAGAGAGAGGAGAAAGAGGAGAGAGAGAACGAAGGAGAGAGAGAGGATTGAGTTGTTGACAAGTTTGTAATTTTTGAAAATCTTAAAGGGCTATAAGGTCATTTTCAGACTTGTCCCATGTTGTCCAGTTTTATTCCACCAATTTTGGTGGGACAGTTTTTAGTGTTTTTTATCCCACCCAGTCCCGTTCAATCCCATGATTATAACGCGCCAAACGTGGGACAAGAACAATTTGTCTCACGTTGTCCCATCCTGTACCATGTACCAAACGCAGCCTAAATTGATTAACCATCACCAAAACCAAATCAAACAGATTTAAGCGGGTCGGTTTGATTTAATTAAATAAAATAAATTCATTGGTCGCTTAAAAGCAACCTAATTGGATTGAGTTAGTTTGTGGGTATATAAACCGTTTATCATATGAGATAAATGTGATTCCGTACGAAAATATTTATGGAACCAAAGTTACAAAATGTTATGGAACCGGTTTCACAACGACATATATATATATATATATATATATATATATAAAAATTTATATGGTCATTCTCTACTCAGGTCGATCCTTGAATTTTTCTTTAGGTCCTTCAAATTCCAACAGGTTGGAATTAGTCAGGGCGGTTCTGAAATTTTTCTACACTAATTCTAACCAGTTGGAATTCTAAGGACCTGACGAAAGATTTCAAAACGAGATATGACTAGTGAATTATTTTTATTATTGTTAATATATATATATATATATATATATATATATATATATATATATAAGACTTCTCACCTACAAACCCTTTTATATAAAATTATGAATTTGGATCATCCGCTGATATGATATTTTTTCCTGACCTCACATAATCTCATAATACATAAATGAATGCGTGGTTAAGATGTGATTAGTTTCCACAACCTCTTTAATTATCAACAACCAATCACATGGTTTACAAAGATTAGAAAAAAGATCAAATTAGCAAAGGATCCAAATCCTAAAATTTTAGACAAACCAAAATTTCATCCTTTGGATCAAAATCCAAGGGCTATTATGTATTCTCTCTTCGGTCCACCACTTACAAAACAACCCTTGGATTTTGATCTAAATGATGAAAAGTGGGTTTATATATAATTTTATATCAGATGGTTTGTAGATGAGAAGTCTTATATATATATATAATACTATAAGAAAATTTGTCTATAGAGACGAAACGTTTTGGGACTAACAAAATTCGTCCCAATAGAACATCTATTGGGACGCAATAACATGTTCGTCCCTAAAAACTGCAAGCTTGGAGAAATCTTTAGGGACGAATTTTTTCGTCCTAATAGAACGTCTATAAGGATGAAACATATTATTCGTCCCTAAAAGGGGCAAAAATGATGAGTTTTAGGGACAATTTTTTTTGTCCCAATAGAATGTATATTGAGACGAAATAAATTATTCATCCCTAAAAAGTGCAAAAATGACAAGAGTTTTAGGGAAGAAGAAATTTTGTCCCAATAAGTTGTGTATTGGGACGAAATAAATTATTCTTTCCTAAAAAGTTTGAGTTTTTTAAAAAAAAATGTTTGAGATTTGGACACTTATTGAGACAAAAATAATATTTGTTGCTGATAATGATTATAGGGACTATATTTTTTTCTTTTTTACTTTGATTTTTTTAAAGGACGGATTGATAATTAAATTTTCTTCACTTTTTTATATTAATTACTATACATTAATTCAAGAAATTACAAAAAAAATATATTATTTTTATTTATAATTATGATATTAAGAATCTAAAATACAAAACCACATTTTAGAAAAGTTATTGTACATTTCCCATTCCTATTTTATGAAAGGAATTCAAGTCTTACATTTATCTATTAAATTGCAAAATGTAGATAAACATCTTTATTCCAAGTACGATTAATGATATACCCTTTGATTCGACAATATATGATTTAAAAAAATAGTTTGATTAAATGCTAAAGTAAACGTTTTTTAATATCGATTTGTCTATCATATAAAATATAATTGATATTATTAGAATTAATCTACAAATAAATTTTTTGATTTAAAAAAATAAATAAAAATTTAATAATATTTATAGTTTATATATAAACATAATGCATTTAGTAGTAAGATCAGAGTAGTAGCAAATTGATTTGGAAAGATTTTTGAGTTTGGTAATCAATTGTTTTTTATTTCATTCAAGGTTGGCCGAATTCTCTTTACACAAAGCATGAGTTGTTTTATGTTGTTTCTTCAACCTCCTGAAGTCCGTGACGAGAACAATTGCAAGACCTAGAGTCGCGTAGCAGAAGAAAATATGTTATGCATTTGTGATATTTCACACAAGTATATTGGTTCAAAAACGTCGCTTCAAATATTTTTAAAAGTTTTAAAAATTTTCTTCTGCGGCGCGACTTTAAGGCTTATAATTGCTTTACAACCGTGTACGATATATAAGAATAAATAAAAGGTAGAATTCGAAATCATACCTCGATGCTAGGTTATCAAAGGGGACAAAAATCAATTTTGATCCTATAGGTACTTTTGGGGACGAATTTAAATTTTCGTCCCAAAGAACTTATTGTGCCCCACCTGTGGCGACGTAATTTGGGACGAATTTTTTTCGTCCCAATAGACCTATATGGACGATTTTTTGGTTATTGAGACAAAAAAATGCGTCCCGGTAGCCCTTTTTTTTTAGTGTGTGTTTGTCATAATGTGAGACATAATTCAGATTCTCCTTTTGTCCATACTATATGTTCTCAACAGCCACAAGCAGCAGGGCATAACCCTCTCCATCCTTACATCCAATCACGCACCGTTAGGTTCACACAATAACAAACATCCCACCATGCCATACATATATGCCAAAGAAATTTCGTCCACGAGCAATGGAGGAAAAGGTGATCAATAGTCTCGTTTTCAACTCTGCAAAGAGCACACTCCAAGTTCGAGATTTGGTCCATACCACATCTATTCAAAACATCCTTCACGAACACTTTTCCTCTCCACAATTGCCAAGCAAACACCTCTATTTGAGGATGACATATTCCTGTCCAAATAAACTTTGAGTTCGAATCCGCACTGCTCAACGAATCTTCCAATTCTCTTCTACAGGAACTAACTAAGAACATTCCTTTAGAACTTACAGTCCAAGCTATCGCATATGAAGAGTGTTTTCTGATGGGGATACATTCCAGGAACGATAGAAAACATCTCCATTGGACTGTTTCCCAGTCAAACAAAGGTCTTCTTGTGACAGTATTCCAGTGCCAATTCTCTCCTGACCAGTTGCCAAAATCCTGCAGCACACCAGACTTCATACCAGCCAACGCATATACCCTCGGAAAAGCTTCTTTTAATGATTTACCATCCCTGATAATGTCCGTCCATAACTCGGCACGATTCCCACACCCAACAATAATTTGGAAACTGTTTTTGATCACTTTAGCGGTCTTAGAATAGTACCCTCTATCAACATTTCAGTAATCACATTATTCCTCCTTCGACTATTAGCAATACTATGAAAAAAAGTTGTGTTTTTATCACCATCATTTAACCATTTGATCCTTGATTTTTGTCTCCACGATTGCTCTTCCCTCCGATGCCTTTTCCATAATTCTTCCAACAAATGTAACCGTTTCTTGTCTCAACATAGCTGTCCATCCCTCTATTTCAGCCTTGGTATCCAGAACCTCCAGTTTATCTTCCACTTCTTTTGGCTTCTTCAAGTTTATCTTACTTGACTGCAGCCATCTCTTCAAAGAAATTTTAACGCCTTTGCCTTTGAAAAAAGCACAAAACCCTGCGAACCCATTACCTTACATTCAGACCAGCCTTTGATGCTTTCGTTCATCATATCCTTCTCATCTAGCCACCAATTGAGGAATCGAAAAGGACTTGGCCCCCAGTCGACTATCTCCTCCCTAATTATTACAGGATTGTGATCTGAAAGGCATCGAGGAAGACTTCGCTGAATCATATTTGGAAACCATAATAAAATAGACAAAGATAAAAGAAAACGGTCCAATCTCGCCCAAGCTTGACTCTCTCTATTATTAGACCATGTGAAAGACGTTCCGTGCAATGGAAGATTGACAACATTAGCTTGGAGCACAAAACTGTTAAAACTTCTCATTGATCCCGTATAACAGCCTACCCCTACTCTCTCAGATTAATCAAGAATCGTGTTAAAATCGCCTCCCAAACACCACAGAGCCGACAAAGTTTGCATAGAGCTTAGAATAAAACCCCACGTCTCCCTCCTCTCTGCTTCCACCGAGGCAGCATACACATTACAAAAAACAATGTATTGATTTATTTTCGTCAAGACCCCTGCTATAATAATACATCTTCTGTCTGTGATACAATTTTCAACTTTAAAGGCATTCTCATCCCACAATGTTATCAGCCCACCCGAGGAACCTACAGCCTCCACTCCGACTCCTCTAGTCAGCCTAGAACCACCAAGTGATCTGATCACTTTATTATTAAAAACTTTTAGCTTAGATTCTTGGATGAATAGGATCTCAGGTTTATGTCTATTGACCAGCCCATTAACCATTCTTTTTTTTTCTCCCTTTTAACAAGACCTCTCACATTCCATGTCATGACTATCATTAAAACAAGCACCACAACTCCCACCTAACGAAAACAAAAAGGAACTTATCTGTCATTGGCATCAGCCAAACGTTCTTTATCTTCTTCCTCTCTCTACGATATCACCTCCCCAGGTAGTAAGAACGCTCATTAAGCAAGCTACTGCTATCTTATGTGATATATATGTATAAAAATGAGTCTCTCATAAGGGATCCCTTATTTTAATTTCGTAAGAACTTTAATGAAATCACATCGATTTTATGAATTTCAATCTATATAGGAAAATTCAAGAAAAATAGTTTTAGTGTTTGAAAAATTCTTAAATTTTATTCAAAGTTAGATTTCAATGAACTTATCTTCCACATAAAAATTCATAAAAATCGATATAATTCATCAAGGTTTTTACCGAAATTAAAATAAAAGATCTCTTTTTAAAGACTTACTATTTATATAGAACTTCTCGCCTACAAACTCCTGACATAACACTATATACAAACTGACTTTTCAACATTTGGATCAAAATCCAAGAGCTGATTACTTTTTCAGTTTTCAATTAATTCAAATTATAAGATCAAGGCCGGCATAAGGGATACTTCATTAAGGCAACTGTCTAGGACCCCTAGAAATAAACAAAAATAAAGGATTCTGAATTTTATTTCTAAATATTAGATATATAACTGACATTTGAGCCGTCCGAAATATGATTATTTAAAAAAGCATAGCCTGATTATAAAAGACCCATTTTGATAAATAAAAAATGCCCACTTTGATTAGAAGCCAAATAACACTTTCTTTCTTTCCAAAAAAAAAATCCATATTCAATTTTTTTTATTGCCCGCACATTAAACGGCATTCTTATAAAGCCATTTACCAGTCAGACAATTGAAGAAATTTTTTTTAAAATCAAAGTTAGGTTCTTTAACTCTCATCTAATATGAAATTTCAGAAATAAAACTTTAATTTTACGTTATTCGCTCATAGAAGATTTGGATTCGTAGTTTTTTTCGAAGATTACTGAATTGATGCACTTCTTTTCCTTTTTTTTATAAATTCTTTTGTTTTTTCATTTTTAGTTTTGTTACAATTTCCTTTGAATGATTTAGTTATGTTATCCATTGATATATATATATATATATATATATATATATATATGATATAAAATGTTGATTATGTAAGACTAATTAGTACTTTTACTGTTCAACATGTAAGATTTAAATGATACATTCTTTGAGGTAATTATAAAAATTTTATTTACTATTTTATTGTGTTACGGTTTTGAGTTTGAGTTACTATATTGATTTTTACAAGTATTTACCAGAAAAAAAAAATCAAATAAATATACATGGAGTGCCGAGTATCTCATTTTCTATAGTTCGCTATGGGCTCTAAAAATTTCAGAACCGACTCTGTTTAAAATGAGAATACGACTTGAATTCACAATTTCTCATCTAAATGGATAAACATCGTCTCATCTAGGATTCTAGTCCCTAAGACACGTTTTTCATGCTTGAGATATGCATGCATTTACCAAAATGTCCTTATGTATCCTTAAGGCTCTATAAGTTGAAGCTCTTGTGCATATCCATTTTCACACATCAAACAACCTTCCATCCATTTCTTCTAGCTAATCAAGTTATAACAATGAAGAGTTCTCTCCTAGCATTATCACTCTCCTTCCTATTCTTCGCCTTGCTCACAAAACCCTTGTCAGGGCGACCCGATCCATTGCTCGACCACAATGGCGATGAGGTTGAAGCCGGCAGGGCTTATTACATCGTCTCTTCAATCCGAGGAGGCGGCGGCGGCGGTCTCACTCTATCCCTTAATAGAAATGGATCATGTCCACTGGATGTTACCCAACATTCCTTAGACATCTTAAGGGGCTATCCAATGTTCTTTTTTCCAACCAATTACAGCAGTGAAAACCGAGGCCATGTCCACGAATCCATGAATGTGAACATACTGTTCATTGCCAACATAATCAGTTGCAATGAACCAATGGTGTGGAAAGTTGACAACTACGATGAAAAAAGAGGAGCTTGGTTTATTACAACTAATGGAGTTTTAGGAAACCCTGGACCTCAAACCCTGCAAAACTGGTTCAAGTTTGTCAAAGCTGACATCGGAGATTCATACAAGATTGTTCACTGTCCTTCAGATGTGAGTGGTTCCACTGTCAATTATGCAGTGATGTTGGGATCAATTTTGTGGAAAATGCACGTCGTCTGGCTCTAACTAATACCCAGCCGTTCAGGTTCAGCTTCGTCAAGGCTCAATTTCTCCCGTCGTGAAAATCTATCGAACAAGGGAAACAAGTGAGTGACCGAGTTCGTAATTGTGTTGTGAACTTGTGATCATTACAAATAAAATAAAAAAGCATACTAGCTTGTGATGCTTGTACTCTTTAACTTACAATAATGGACTCGGTTTAATCTAAAATTAATCTACTTAATTATTAATTAGAGTACTCTTCGTATTTCAGAAAATAATAATAATAATAACCACTATTCTTTTTTTTTTGTGTTTTTTGAGTTGAGGAAACAAAACAGGAAAAACACACTAGACAGGACAATCATCCAAACACAACGACCTACACAAGTAGGGTTGCTTTCTAACCAGAAGCAATTTTAATCAATACCCAGTGCCAATTTTGCAAGAATATGAGCAGCACCATTAGCATTCCTGTGGGCATAGACGACCTCATGCATTAATCTGATAATTACGGACGCGAGAGCAGATATCATGAATCACCAAACCAATATCACCCGAATTAGAACAATTTGAGTTCACCAAATTAACAATTCCCAACGCATTGGACTCAACCACTGCCGGGATTAAACCTGTTTCAATAGCAAAATCAACTCCTCTCAACAAAGCCACAGCTTCAGCAACAATAGGAGACTATCCAGCATCCACAAACTGAGCTGCCGAAGCCATAACATGCCGCAATGGTCCCTAATAATAGATCGCAGACCAACCTGATTCCTTTCCGAAGAAATTGCAAAATGAGGATTACTTTATAAATATTAAATGCGATGAATTTATGAGAATATAAACAAAAAGGTTAACTTTATGAGTATAAATTTTGTTTGGTAATGAAATTTAAAAAAATAAATAAAAAGAGGAATATAATAATAATAATAATAATAATAAAATATATTAAAAAATGTCAATTTGGAAAGATGTTATTAGTTTTAATTGAAAATAGAGTAATGCTAGACTTTCTAAATTTTTTTCTAAATTTCTTTCTAACTAGTGTTGGCACGTGAGGTTTTAACATCTTGTAAATTATGAGATTATATGGTCAATGATGTGATATTGACATCTCTCAAGTGCCAACACCATTTGAGAAGGAATTTGGAAAAAAATTTGAAAAGCCTAGCATTACTCATGGAAATAACATGTAAAACCAGTTCATTTGTTATAGTTAGTTTAAAGTAAAAAAGTAGACACATGTCAACAAGAGAATAGATAGTGTGTTGAGAGAGTGAGTTGGGAAGAGTGGATCTAACATTCCTTATTTATCAAATAGAAATTAGTGGATAAATGATGGTCGGATTGCATGGGTAGGGAAAACTATTTTTAATAAAATTGATACACTATTCTGAAAATATTTTTAAAATACGATATTTTCAACTAGGTGCGGTATGAATTGTTTTTGTTTTACATGAACTTTTCTGGCAGATAAAATTCACAAACAAACAAAGAAATCTTATAAACTGCAATTGTTATTATCTTTATTTTTTGGCAAATTGCACAATCAACCCTAAATTTAGGCCTAATTGTACACATGTAATTTTTGATGAAAATTTAACGGATATCACCTGCCGTCGGTTGTGTTCCGTTAGTAATTAACGACTCAAAGAAGGGCACATAGTTCATTTACCAAAAAATATTCAATTAATGACTCAAGTGCAAAAGAGTTCATTTACAAAAAAATATTTATTGACTATCCATTAAGTGTAGTATTAACCTGTAACCTTAGAGCACATATTAACAATTACTTTTTTTACTAAGGCACATGTTAACATTATTCATTAAATAAATACCGTAACCATGATCAGCAATACACAGGTGAGACGTGGGTTAACATTTAAGTTGTTTTTTTTTAGATAAGTTCAAATTTATAATTTAAACTACTGTTATTAAAACCTCTGTCCACATTACAAATGAAATATTTTATGAAAATATGAATATATTAAATTATAAATATATTAAATTATGAATAATATTTGTATATATTATTTAGTAAATAACAAATATTATATCGTTTTTAAATTGATTTTTTTTAATATTTTTTATAATAATATAATACAATACAAAACAATTGTGCACCAAATACATGTAACTTAATACAATCTAATAAAGAGAAAATAACCTTTTTTAACCAAAAAAATTAAGAGGGTTTCATTTTTAACTAGTATTAGTGTGTTGGTTGTTTTTATCAAAATTTCCACTGAAGAGACAAATTTAGTCTTGCACCAGATCAACGCACTGAGAATTAAACTGGTGGTGTGTTTAATGATAAAATTGGTGGTGTGTTTAATTGAAAAAGACTGGTAAGTTTAATTCAGGGTGTGTTTAATTACAGTGTGTTTAATCTGGTGCATGGATAAATTTGTCTCTTCAGTGGAAAGTTTGCTAAAAACAACCAAAACATTAATACCGGCTAAAATAGAAACTCCACTAATTATATAGTTTAGTTTAATTTTAACCCATCTCATAAAATATATAACTAAACACAAGATTGTACTAGATCCAATTCAATCTAATCCAAACAGTACAACACGATAACTTGTATTAAGCTGCCACACAGCTTTTTCATTCAATCTGAAAAACATAAACAAATGTAAGAAAAAAAAAACTAAAATACAAAACAGTTGAGACCCAACCACAACATATAAAAAATATATAATTTTTTTTTTGCAATTGAACAAGAATGGGAAAAAAAATCGAGATTTTTTAATTGAACAAAACCATAAAAAAACAGATCTGGAAATTCTACGATTGAGCAAGATTGGGGAAAAAAATCTGAAATTTTTTTTGAACAAAACCATAAAAACCAGATCTGGAAATTTTTTTGGAACAAAATTAGAATTGTAAATTTTCTTAAAACCATCAACCACCATTAGAAACCAAGAGATAGAAGAGAGAGATATGGGAGAGAAGAGTGTCAGTCTCCTCTCGGCGGAGGAGATTGGCTCACCTTTGCCGGCGAACGACTAGAGAGGAAGAGAGAGGTGGGAGGTAGAGAAAACAGAGATAAATTTTTGTTGTTGCGTCAAGTACAGAAAGAAAATAGTGGTAAGTTTTTTTGATTTGTCTTTGTAGGGTCATCTACTTGAGAGAGTGATGAATAGACTTTTGAATTATAATTGTAATTTTGTTTTAATTAAATCTATTAATTTATAAGCATCTAATATTTACCGAATACAGTACAATCACTCATTCAATAACTTACCACAAACATTGTATTATTAATACAACATAATACAATATATCACCAAATACTTATAATAATACAGTCCCGTTTAGTAGAATATAATCTAGTTCAATACAGTCCAATATTATACAATACAATATGGTGTACCGAACCAGCCCAAACGTATGGGACTGAATTCGCCTGCGATGACAAACTTAAACATCGCTGAACGGGGAACGGAAGCCTTGCAATGGAGGAAAATGAGTGATAAGAAAGAAGAGAAGAGAAGAGGAGGAGGGAGAAAACCGACATTGTAAATGAAAGTGAAGAAAAGATGGTTTATGCCATCATGTGTTGATGTTAGTTGGAGCTGAGGAGGCAGCTCATTTTATAACATCTGATGAAGAACAATATGGTTATTAATTTGTTTTAAGTTGACACCATACCTTACAAACAAAAACAAAAGTTTTTACATCGGTTAAAGATCTGTCGACCTAGTGAGATTGAGCGTCTAAAAGCATGTGTCAATAAGCAACTCACATCTTTGAAGAGATATCTTCTGATTCTTCTTACCCTTTAAGCAAATATGAGATTATATTTAAAATATCAAGATTTAGATATTTTATATTATTTGATTTAGTATTATAATTAAATTTGTTCGCCATGATAAGGTCTATGGTTTTTGTGAGCAATAAGGTGCATTACATATAAATTCAAGTTTTTAGGTTGAACGGAAATAATTTTCTCACATATTAAAATGATAAATATAACTCTTTTTTAATCGTTTAATCCATAATATCTGCTGTAGGGGTACATATTTATTTGTTCTTTGTTTTAATCTTAAGCACTGTTTTTGAATAATTAAAGTGAAAAAATCATTGTCCCCCTATATTATGCCATATTGGTAAATCTCCCCATGTATTTTGTTTATGGTCAGTTTTCTCCCTGTAAAACAAAGTATTCGCCAAATACCCTCCTACCGTCACTTTTTCCCGTTAAAATGAAAAATTGAAAGTTATCTTGAAGGCATTATAGTAACTTTAATAGAATGAAGGGAAATTATCATTTTCCTCCCTTGAGGTTTTCCATATTAGATAAATTGGTCCCTCTAATTTCAATAATAGTCAATCAACCCTTTTAAACTCTAAATATTAGTCATTTTGCCCCTTTTATCAAATTAAAAAAATAAAAAATGCCTCCATCCGGAATTTAAACTTTGACCTTATGCTTTAAAGCCACACATTCTAACCAACTAAGCTACTCTAGCTCCTTGTTAAAGGATTGTTGATTTAAATGTATATATATATATATATATATATAATATAATTATTTTAAACATATTATATATCAATGGACTGTTTGATTCTTATTCGAGTAATTAATTATATAATAACAAAAGTGCAGTTCTAATTTTTGAGTGGAATAAATTTGGAATTAATAAATATAGTATTTAATTAAAGAGTTTATTTAATTATTAAAGATTTATTGGAGCTTGAAATTATAAGTCCATATGTGTCCATGCCCTTTGGAATTAATCATCTATATAAAGAAGTTTATATATTGTTTTATTAATTATTAATTTATTTATTAAATTAATTGTGAATTAATT